>OZ018327.1:25542761-26852503 GCA_963969495.1 Ceratothoa steindachneri | reverse complement strand
GCCGGTTTTCTAATTCCCGTAGCCACCTTTCTATGTGTCAGGTAAACCTTCATTCTTGAAAATGCTCTCACTCTTTGCAAGACCAATTCTCGTTCTAATTTCACTTTCACATCTGCAATCTTCCGTTATCAAATTTCCTGCTCAATTCTTCTTCCTCTTGCCTCTATTTTTACTCTTGGGGTATTCGTCTTAGATGCCACCAACACTTTGGTCTTGTACATATGAACCTTCAAACCTTTCTCCTGACTCACCCTCACCTTCACATCCATAAAATATTGCAACTATTCTGCAGAGTCTGCCACCAACACAGTGTCATCTGCATACTCAATATGATTGAAATTGTAACTTACTCTCTCGACTCCTTCAAGCCCCTGCAGCACCCTTAATATCATTTCCCCATATAGATTAAACAGATAAGGGGAAATAACACATCCCTGAAGTAATCCTCTCCTATGATTGGATACTGTTTTCTCTTCCTGCACTCTACCTTTAGCTTTCTAATTCCAATATAAATTTCTTAGTACTCTCACATCTCTCCTATAGATGTCAATCCCTTCCTCCCCATCAGTTCCCCCTGCCTTACTTTATCGAAAGCCTTTCTTTCATAGTCAATAAAACAAAGGAACACATTTCTTTGTCTTTCGATCATTCATTCAAAAATTGGTCTCATCACAAATATTGCATTAGTAGTTTCCTTGCCTTCTAAGAGGCCATTTGCTCCCAGAATACCTGTTCTCTAACTTTATTCTGTTCATTATAATGCTTAAAATTATCTTTGGTTGTGGTTCATTATACTGATCGTGCGATGCTTATTACATTAAAGTGTTCCATTTATCTTTGGTAACGATATAAACGTTTAATTGCACATCGATTCAGGTATTGCACCCGCATTATAAATCTGATTAAGCAAAACTGTAATATTCTTTATTGAAAATTCTCCCAAGGCGTCATTTTCTCCAGCAGCTGTCTCTTCTTCTTCCTATTCATAGCATATTTCCCCTCTTCCGCCAATATTTGTTCTCCATTTGGATGCTCAGGGTTTTCTTCTTCCTCCTACTCTTCCTGTTTATAATCTTCAAAGAGTTCTCTTATATATTCCTCCCATCTTCCCTTTATTGATTCCATAAGTACCTTAGCATCTTTGTCTTTAATAGTCCTTCCATTAATACTTCCCGAATCTTATCGTACATCATTCTAGAATCTCTCTTTTCAAGATCATCTATCATCATCCTCATTAACTCTATAATTTAAGAAGGGGATTTTTTTTGGTATTTGAATAATAATTTCATCTTAGTTTGGTTATGACTTATGCTTTTTATCAAAGTTATTCCTAATTATTCTTTTATAATATCAAAAAACAAAATGGTGTAGTTTAGAAATAAATATAAATATCAAAATTTTGTGAATTTTTTCAAACCCGAGGAAATAAAAATGGTGAAGTTCAGAAAGTTTATTTTTATATATCTTCTTCTATTCTATATCTATAACTCTATATTTTAGCAACGCGATATGTTTAAAGGAGGGAAATTTAGTTCCGAGTTCCTTTTAAAATTATTATAATTGGCGAAGTTGTGAAAATTTATATAAATTTAACCATGGCTGCTTTTTTTTAGATTTAAAATTTTAATCTTAGTAGCGAAGCGCAAGCTCCCCCGGTAGGGGTGAGTGTAGAAGCCCAAGCATGCTTTATTTATATAGCTTATCTAGGCCCTTCTGCTTTGCTTCCTCTTAATCTGTCTATTTGGTTCTATGTATGTGTGATAGAACGAGTTGAATCTGTGTTAAATTCAACTCCTATCCCATATTAGTTAAAACCTCGAGGAGGCCCACGTGCATCTTCGATTCGAGACTTGGAGTCTTATCAACAGCTACCGGACGTCAATGTTTAAACAAGGAGGTTATCGTCCCCCCGTTCACCCCCATTCGCCGTCGTCGCCAGATCGAGTTAGGCTTATGAACAGATAAGGCATTTTTCTCCGGCCCAGCTGTGCGTTCCCTCCAAGCTTTCACTCCATTTTCCCCCACGCCAAGGAGATGTCCTGGCTATTTATATGGAAACTTTACCACTAAGATCAGATTGGAGATCCAGATTTTCGTCGCGAAACATCACCACGACCCTCTCTCCCTTTGTGCGCCAAGGGACCTCGACCTCGAGATTCACCATCACTTGTCCAGAAGGAGGACAATATTCCCTGAGTGCCAAAGGTTCGAGCCTTTAGTGACGCCAAGTCCCCAAGGCATCCCCCCCCTGTTGTTCAAGGAGAACAGCCATTGTTCGTTTTGAGCCCTTCGCCAAGAAACGGTTCTCACCCCCCCCCCCCTGTTGTTCAAGGAGAACAGCATCAGAACAGCCATTGTTCGTTTTGAGCCCTTCGCCAAGAAACGGTTCTCATCCCCCCCCCTGTTGTTCAAGGAGAACAGCATTAGAACAGCCATTGTTCGTTTTGAGCCCTTCGCCAAGAAACGGTTCTCATCCCCCCCCCCTGTTGTTCAAGGAGAACAACATTAGAACAGCCATTGTTTGTTTTGAGCCCTTCGCCAAGAAACGGTTCTCACCCCCCCTGTTGTTCAAAGGAGAACAACATTAGAACAGCCATTGTTCTTGAGCCCGTAGACAAGAGACGGTTCTCATCCCCCCCTTTGTTCAGAAGAGAACAACCTAGAACAGCCATTGTTCGTCAAGCCGTTCGTCGAGTAACGGTTCTCCTTTCCAAGACGCCATGTCAGGATCCTTTTATCCCCCCCCTTCGGCTGGAACTCGCCAGCGGACCGAATATTCCTTCAAGTACCTTCCACTGCACCCTAATGAAGTTACGTAAGCCAAGCGTCACCTTTTGAGTATTGATCCCTTATTTGTCAATTCTATCCTGTGCTTTAAATGGTTTATCGAACCATCCCATCTCTTTAACTCCCTATTTGTTTTACCTTTTTTTGATCCCTTAAATCCTTGGATTAGCCCGAGTCTCCACGACCCTTTCCATTCTGTTTGTCAATATTTTCCGTTTTTGTGTTTGCTGATAGTTATTATTAATAAAACTCTATTTTATTAATGATAGCAATATTATTATCCTTGAGCTCAGTTCCACTTCTTAAGCATTTTGAAGATACATAATATCGGCCGCCAGACAGTAAAAACGCACTCTAGAGATAATTAAGGAAGTTCCCTCAACGAATAGTGTTATATATAGTATCGTCGGGAGTCATTCTACGACATATATATATATATATATATATACTATTTAATTTGTTATCAGGTGTGTAAGGTTTAACGCTATATCTTTGCAAACACTGGTCTCAGTCGAGTAAAGCGTAGTGTTATTCGTTATAATAATAGAATATAGTAGTTCCCTTTTGTTTTAACGATTGCTATCCCCTTTTTTTGGAAACTTAAGAAGCTGGAGTAGCTCAAGGAACGGTTATAATAATTTGTTTGTGTTTTTTTTTTGTGATTTTAGTCAGTGGTTATTTAGATTGAGAAACCAAGTACGAATAGTTCAGTGCCCATATTTAGGTAGGCTAATTCTATAGAGGCATAATTCTTGTTGCAAGGAATTTTAGTTGGTTGACTAGTGCGCCCCCAAGTGCAAAGATGACTCAGTTTGAAATCTTTAAAGCGCAAGGAGAGTCCTGTGGACTTTCCGGAAAAGAACTAATTGAGTACATTCAAGAGGAGCAAAGAAGAGAAATAGAACTCCAACGAGAAGAAAGAGGGGAACGGATAAGACAAGCTGAGCTTCAGATTGAATTAGCTCGTGTTGAAGCGGGGATACATTCCGCCAGTTCCCGTTCCGAAGCCCCCCCCCCTAATCTCCCACTAAAGCTCCCCAATTTCAAGGATGGAGAGGATTTCGGAGCATTTTTAGCCCACTTCGAAAAGATCCTCGAAATCAATAACATGGATCTGGAGGCTGAAGGTGTAGCCAGATTACTTCCCCTGTTAAATTGCAAATTGCGCGAAATTTTTATATCTTTACCATCTGAGTGTACAATTAACTACAGCACCTTAAAAGCTGAGTTATTGGCCGCTCATAATATGACTCCCGATTTCTACCGCCAAGAATTTCGAGGAGGTCGTATTAAACCCGGACAGACGTTCCGTCAATTCGGATACATTCTTCAGAGGAATTTTAAATTTTGGTTAAAAATCCTCAAAGGTTGATCCGGACTACGTGTCATTAACGGACTTCGTGTTGCGAGATCAATTTTTGGCGTCTCTCCCGACGGAGATCCGCGCGTTTGTCAAGGACCGTCGGTGCCAGACCTTTAAAGAATGTACCGAAGAAGCGGATGTCTATGCCGCAAGCCATAATTTATATACAAAGGAGAATCGAACTTCTCACCAACCCCCAAACCAGGAAAGAAGGAAGGATTCGCGCCCCTTCCCAGGAAAGCTGACAAAGTTTCCGGGCCCCGTAAGACCCCAAAACTTCATTCCCCAAAATCAACAACGGGACTCCAAACCTCCCGTTCAGATTTCTTCTCCACCTCTCTTCCCGAAGCGACCAATAATATGCTTCACCTGTGGTGTAGAAAACCACATGAGCTGGAATTGCCCCCAAAATTCTAGGCTTAAAAGCGGACCAGCCCACCAAGTTCACCAGATTTATGCAACCCCGGCTCCCCCGGAGGTGCAGACCCAAGCAGCAACTTCTCCCCCTCCGTCAGGCCACCAGGTAAATTTTATTTTTGATAAAAGTTCACCAGGAACTTTGAAATTTGAGGAGGGCAGCGTGAATGGCTGCCGAGTATCGACTCTCGTCAGGGACACAGGATGTACTTGTTTCATCGTGTCCGACGAACTCCTTCCCCCAGTGGACCCTAACCACGAAAAATTTGCGGTGGTACATGACTACCTTGGGCGGGCAAACAGATTCCCCGTCGTTAGATGTTACCTGCAGTGTCAATATTATGATGGCTGGGCTGAAGTCATTTCAGCACCCATAAAATTCTGCTCTGTACTTATAGGACAGAGCCCCCAAGTAAGTTCCGACCCTGTGTCCCAGGCCGCCCTTACTCGAGGTCGAGCTAAGAAGGAAGCCCAGGAGTCCGTCCCCCTCAGAACCCCGTTACCGTCCGAATTCTCGGAGATCCTTAACCAGGACTTTAGGACGGCACAAAAGGAGTGTGAAGCACTAACACCCTTATGGGATAAGGCCCAAAACCAGGACACGGAGACTGTCCGTGGACCTAAAGTCATCAGGTACCTGGAGGAAGGTGGCTTTCTTTATCGATCCGCCGAGGACAGTAATAACGCTGTTACTACTGTCCTATGCCTTCCACGATCCCATGTCCCTATAGTGCTCAAAGTGGCTCATGACAGCATTTTTTCCGGTCATTTTAGTCACACTAAAACTGGCCAGCGCATTTTTAGATATTTTTATTGGCCGGGTGCTGCAGCTGACATCTCAAAGCATTGTCGATCGTGCGATGTGTGCCAGAAGACGTCCGCTAAAGGGCGGGTCAAACCTGCTCCCTTACAAAGGGGACCAGTCATTACTGAACCCTTCTCCAGAGTGGCCATCGACCTGGTTGGCCCTATCCACCCCCCTTCGAGCGAAGGGCACAGCTACATTTTCACCTTGGTAGACTTTGCTACCCGTTTTCCCGAGGCTGTCCCCCTTCGCCGAATCGACAGTATTTCTTGCGCCGAGGCCCTCATTTCCATCTTTTCGAGGGTAGGCGTCCCCAAGGAAATACTCTCCGATAGAGGCCGACAATTCACCTCTGAGTTGATGGAGTACGTAGGGAAGCTGCTCATGGTAAAGCCCCTTTTTACCACCCCCTTTCGGCCACAGACAAACGGGATTTGCGAAAAATTAAATGGAAATTTAAAATCCATTATTAAGAAGATCTGTGCCGAGCAGCCCCGCGAATGGCACCGATATCTCCCGGTCGCCCTATTCGCCTATCGGGAAATTCCCCACCGTACATTAGGCTTCGCCCCGTTCGAGCTCCTTTATGGACGTAATATACGCGGGCCACTCAGTATTTTAAAAGAGTTGTTAATTAAGCCCCAACTGGATCAAGAACTCTAGTCATCTTACGCCTATGTCTTGGACCTACGCCAGAGGCTCGAGAAATGCGCAAACATCGCCTATAAAAATGCCGATGTCAATTTGGAGAAATACAAAACCTATTTTGATGTCCGGTCCGAAGATCGTAAATTTAAGCCCGGTGATGAAGTACTCCTGCTCCTTCCCACAGCCAGTAATAAATTACTGAGCCAATGGAAAGGTCCGTACCCGGTCCGCGAGGCACGAGGACCGGTAGATTACCTCATTGGTACCCCAGCAGGCGATAAGCTCTATCACGTCAACTTATTGAAAAAGTACCACCGGCGCGCCCATGGACATACCTTCGTAGCGCTGGACGAAACATCGGCGCTTGAAGAGGATTACCCCGCGGAGTCCCTTAATGTAATCCAGACAGTGTGCATTCAACCTGATGCCGATTACCCTCTTCCTTCCCTACCAGGCGAGCCGTTGGAACCCTCTGACCTGGATAGTGACGCGCAGCTGACACCACGTCAGAAGAGTCAGCTACCAGAACTAATTAAATGGAGTCACCATTTACCCGCCCTATTAGTTCTTTTCGAGCAACTGCGTGAAAATGGCCTCACCATTGGCCCCCACAAATGCCATTTTGCTCACGAAACCATCAAATATTTGGGTTTCAAAATAGGACAAAGCAAGTTAGGTCCCCACGAGAACAAGATTAAGGCAATCGCCCACATGCCCCTCCCGATTACAAAGAAGCCATTAAGATCGTTCCTAGGATCAGCTTCTCCCTATCAGCGATTTGTTCCGAATTTCGCTGCAATTTTGGCCCCCCTATGCCCCCTTCAGGAAAAGAATTTCCCCGATCGTTTACGTTGGAATGATGTCGCTGTTTCCCGTTGTAATCAGCTCAAGAGTAAGTTCATTTCTGCCCCCATTTTAAAGTTGCCCAGCCCGGAAAAATCTTTTGTGGTTAAGACCGACGTGATCAACGAGGGCATTGGAGGTGTACTCCTTCAATACGTGGATGACAGAACGAGTCATCCAGGTGCATATGCTAGTCGTCAATTATTACCACGCGGAAAGAGATATGCCACTATAGAAAAGGAAGCTCTATCAATTATCTGGGTCATAGACAAATTCAAGATGTACTTGATAGGTAAAGAATTTCAAATAGGAACCGACCACCATCCGTTAGCCTATATTAGGAATGTGCGACACTCAAACGGCCGCATCATGCGCTGGAGTTTACTCTTGCAAGAGTATCAATTTAAAATAAATTATATCAAAGGTTCCGATAACCAGGTCTCTGACGCACTCAGTAGGAATGCGTTACCGAATAGCGTAGAATAATTGTATTCATAGGATTAGTATCTCCATGTAGGTATATACCGTCTTGTACGACTTAATTTAAGATTCTTTTGTAATATAGTTAATTAATGTATATGTCTGAATTTTGTAACGCTCAATGTCTAATTTTTTTTTATGTATATATATTTGTTCTTATTAATTTACGTATAAATTATTTTGTCCCGTATGTACTAAGTTTATAACATTTCATTGTTCCATGCCCTTTTTTTTTATTAAGTTGTATTAAAGGTTATTTTCCCCTGTAATCTAAAGATCAAAATAATCATGTATTGAGGTAATACTAGTAAGGTGCAGGAAGATACGGTTGGTACAAGAAAACGAGTTCCCTACAACGGAGCTCTATCGTTGTCCCTTCTCTTTTTTTTTTTCGAAGTGACAACTTCCCCTGGAATGGAGGGGTGTGATAGAACGAGTTGAATCTGTGTTAAATTCAACTCCTATCCCATATTAGTTAAAACCTCGAGGAGGCCCACGTGCATCTTCGATTCGAGGCTTGGAGTCTTATCAACAGCTACCGGACTTCAATGTTTAAACAAGGAGGTTATCGTCCCCCCGTTCACCCCCATTCGCCGACCTCGCCAGATCGAGTTAGGCTTATGAACAGATAAGGCATTTTTCTCCGGCCCAGCTGTGCGTTCCCTCCAAGCTTTCACTCCATTTTCCCCCACGCCAAGGAGATGTCCTGGCTATTTATATGGAAACTTTACCACTAAGATCAGATTGGAGATCCAGATTTTCGTCGCGAAACATCACCACGACCCTCTCTCCCTTTGTGCGCCAAGGGACCTCGACCTCGAGATTCACCATCACTTGTCCAGAAGGAGGACAATATTCCCTGAGTGCCAAAGGTTCGAGCCTTTAGTGACGCCAAGTCCCCAAGGCATCCCCCCCCCCTGTTGTTCAAGGAGAACAGCATTAGAACAGCCATTGTTCGTTTTGAGCCCTTCGCCAAGAAACGGTTCTCATCCCCCCCCTGTTGTTCAAGGAGAACAGCATTAGAACAGCCATTGTTCGTTTTGAGCCCTTCGCCAAGAAACGGTTCTCACCCCCCCCCTGTTGTTCAAGGAGAACAGCATTAGAACAGCCATTGTTCGTTTTGAGCCCTTCGCCAAGAAACGGTTCTCATCCCCCCCCCTGTTGTTCAAGAAGAACAACATTAGAACAGCCATTGTTCGTTTTGAGCCCTTCGCCAAGAAACGGTTCTCACCCCCCCTGTTGTTCAAAGGAGAACAACATTAGAACAGCCATTGTTCTTGAGCCCGTAGACAAGAGACGGTTCTCATCCCCCCCTTTGTTCAGAAGAGAACAACCTAGAACAGCCATTGTTCGTCAAGCCGTTCGTCGAGTAACGGTTCTCCTTTCCAAGACGCCATGTCAGGATCCTTTTATCCCCCCCCTTCGGCTGGAACTCGCCAGCGGACCGAATATTCCTTCAAGTACCTTCCACTGCACCCTAATGAAGTTACGTAAGCCAAGCGTCACCTTTTGAGTATTGATCCCTTATTTGTCAATTCTATCCTGTGCTTTAAATGGTTTATCGAACCATCCCATCTCTTTAACTCCCTATTTGTTTTACCTTTTTTTGATCCCTTAAATCCTTGGATTAGCCCGAGTCTCCACGACCCTTTCCATTCTGTTTGTCAATATTTTCCGTTTTTGTGTTTGCTGATAGTTATTATTAATAAAACTCTATTTTATTAATGATAGCAATATTATTATCCTTGAGCTCAGTTCCACTTCTTAAGCATTTTGAAGATACATAATATCGGCCGCCAGACAGTAAAAACGCACTCTAGAGATAATTAAGGAAGTTCCCTCAACGAATAGTGTTATATATAGTATCGTCGGGAGTCATTCTACGACAGTATGCAATATCTTACTAGCCTTTAGTAGCTATTCTTTCATCGATCAAGTCGAATATTTTTTCAGCGATCCAGTCCAGTTTTTTCTTTTCTTTTCTGGAAGTACCTTTTGATTGACCTTTTCTTTTTGATAAATTAACCTTTTTCCCTGTTGTCCAGTATTCCTTACGTCACCTTAAAATAAGCAAAGATCTAAAATATACTAGACAGATTAAATTATTAGGAGACCAGGCAATGTCTTCACTACTATGATTAAAATTTAAAATCTTTAAAAAGGCGGCCATGGATGTATCTGTAGAGGTATAATAAGAGTTTAATATATATATATATATATATATATATATATATATATATATATATATATATATATATATATATAAATCGAAGCCAAGGAAATAATAACAAAAGACATCTGGGTTTAGCTTTACCCCTCCGATATTCTCCGGTAACATAGGAGAACGGGCAAAAGGGTAAATGTTACGAAACAGATTCCTGACCTCAGCTCTAAAGGCAGGCCCTTCGAGGGTGTACTTATAAAAAATCCATTCAAAAGTGCAAACTGCCGATCTCGTATTACCCTCTCTCTGAGCTACAAGATGCCAAGCGTGGGAAACCAACCTGAGGTCTACCCTTGCGAGTCTCTGCGCGAGTAATTTGGGTATATAACAGGTTTACCCGAGCAAACAAGGCTTTTTGTTCAGTCTAACGGAAGAGACAAGAAAGCGACTGGTTTAAAGATTTTTCGAGTTCGAGAAGAAAACAGAAAAATCACTGGTAGAAAGTTTTCTGCAAGTTTAGGAGAACTTGCAATCCTTGTACAAAACCAGATTATAACAAGAAAGCTTGGCGCCGTTCGAGCCCCAAGATTATTGAGTATCAAGCTACCCAGTTTGAGGACTCCAAATCTTACTCTATCTGAGTTGGACAAACCCCAACTAGATAGAAAAAAAAGTAGACAACGATTTCATCTCGTCCGGAAGACAACGAGGTCAAGATGGCCCCACCTGGCTATAAGTAGAATGACTAAGCTTTCGCTTGAGTATCCACCCAAACAAGATTTCTCGTGAAGTCACCCGTCAAATCGACAGGTAGGTCGAAGAAACGCCATCTATTAAGCAAACAACCAATTACTAAAGCTACGCCTCTCCGAAACAAATCTCCGAAGAGAGTCTAACTGGTCTAGGGTATATAACCTCCATTAACTTATGTGAGTAAAGAATAATCCTGTTGTTTATATCCCCGTGCATAATAATATTAGTTTATTGGATGTCTGGCCAAAGAAAAAGATATTAACTTAAAGAATATTCCCTCCGTAGAATTCTATCTCGAATCGAGCTTTGAGAGCTCGCCCAGCAATCCTATTTTCTTTTTTTTAAGTGTATTGGAGCGGTATTTTTTTATGTTATTTAGTGAGAGAGTTTATGTTAATTAAAGTCTATTTTTTCAGTAAAAGCACTGTTTTAATTATCCTCGAACGAGTCAAAGTGGCAATAATCGATAAAGTCAAGAAAGAAACCCCTTTTATTCATTCACTAGAATAAAAATAAAGTTTAGCACTCTTAGAAAACGATCCTCAAGTTATCACCGAGGCACGAACCTACTCCTCAAGTCAAAGTTTATTTGGTGTATAAAAAAATAATAAACAAATAAATATATATATATATAATCTCAGCTAGTATCCAAGGGGTTTGATAAAGTTTAGGCAGAGAGGAATGCAGTAGAAGATCCTACGGCTGGGGCTAAGCGAAAACTTAGAAAGAACGCTCTGTGACTACGTCATGGAGAAAGCGAGGTATATCAGTTTACGGTGAACGGAATGACTAAAGTTTCCGCTCACTGCGGGTCTCCCACTCTCTACTCAATTTACACCGCGAATTTTCTTGCCCCTGCGACACCCACTTACCACAACTTTCAATAGGCTGATGATTTTATCCAGGAAACCACTTGTCCTTGAAGGTATGCGCCTATGCAAGCTCTTATCTCAGCGGTAGAAATCGAAAGATTAAACATTTACGAGGCCGACTGGAAAATAAGAAACAACCAGAATAAATTCAAAGTAGTCCACATTGGGATTGGGGGAAGACTACTTTCTGATGTCAGGGTGTGGGATAAGTACTTCATCTAGGACAGGAAGCACCTCTCAAAACAAATATTTAAGGCCTCGCCAACAGTCATAACTCTATAAATGTTTAGATAATCACGGGTACATGCAGGAGAGAAAGAAGACGCCAAGAAGATCTTCACCGGGGAGCGTAGTTAAGTCCCATTAACATTTTCATTAAAGAACGGACAAGAAAAACATCTGCAGAAACTGGTTAATCGAGAATTGAATGATTAACCAGAACAGAAGAGCTATAAGTCTCGCAAGATTTGCAAGTCCCCCTACTCTAGTGGCTGGCGGAGACGAAATGCCGTTCTATGCATGAATAAAACGTTATTTTGCTAAAGATAATGAGAAAAACCCATTTAAGAAGATAATATTTGCAAACAATGAAAAATCACTGACTTTGTACTACAATCTCACCGATCAAGACTTATTTAAACCAAACAAGACGTCAAGACAGAAGAAAGAAGAAACAAAGAACACAAATTACACTCATTAAAAAATAAAGAAACAAGGAATAGTAACCACAAATCTAAAGTAATTTATTGCAACATCAAAATGGGCATTGCATATTCCAGAATATTAAGATTAGTAAAACAAATTGCTTGAACGCCATAATAATAAAAAATATAAACGAAAATACAAAAATGAAACACAATAAGAAAATAATGAAAGCGATAAGCGTGATTACCATGCGCTTAGCATCTCTTTGTGATTCTTCCACTTTTATTTGTGTCTAACTACGCACACACCCTTTTCCCTCCTACATACACACACACTAAATTACAAAGTTAGTCGACATGACAAAAGAAACGTCCAAATAATGAGACAGGAAAATTTAGCTTCATAAAATAAATTGAAGATAACTAAAAGTTTCCTCAAATAAAACTAAAACAAAAAAAAAGTCCTCAAAGAGTCTGAAAATAAAAAAGAAACACAAACTCCCTCAAATGGAGCAGAGACAAACAAAAGTGTACTCAAATAAAGAAAAGACAAGCAAAAAAGTTCTCAAATAATCAAGGACAAACAAAAGGTCCTCAAATACCGCCAGGGTAAACAGAAGCGTCCTCAAAAAAGCGAGGACAAACCCGACAATCAAAGCATCCTCAAATAAAACAAAGACAAACAAAAGCGTCGTCAAATAAAGTAAGAACAAACAAAGCGTCTTCAAATAAAGTGGGATTAAACAAAGCGTTTTGAATTTAGCAAGGGCAAACACAAGCGTCCTTAAATAAAATAAAGACAATCAAAGCAACCCCAAATAAAGCAAAGTAAGCAAGACAAACCACAAGCGTCCTCAAATTAACAAGATATTTTTTCAAATGAAGCACGATATTTCTTCAACTTAGACAAAAGGCTTACTCAAATCAACCAAGAGGCTTCTTTACCTGAAACAAGAGGCTTCCTTAAGTAAATGAAATACACAGTCACATTGTCAATTAGCATCGCATCATAGTATATTATTTTATCATTTTGAAGGGATTTTCTGAATTATATTATGATATGGAGTTTATATTACTTAATATTAAAGAAAATATGAATAATTAATGATGAGCATACCAAATGAGCATCTTAAATAATTAATTGCCCAACAATCAAGAACTATACAAAACTAATGTGGCTGTCACAATCAAAGAGGCTAGACTACTTAGATCCGAATCTCAAAATCGGAAAACTAAAGTTTTTTCCACGTTTCAGCTAGAGATTTCACACCCTGTAGCCCAAATACAAAGAGCACTAAAATTTTCCAAAAAACAATGTTGCGAGTGTAGGCGTAATTTGCGAGGCCCCAATTCGAATGAACCCACTTGGTTTATTAAGATGGCTGCACCTGAAATGATTTATGTGGTTTAAAACAATTAGAAACTTATAACTCTTTCAGTAAGGAACTTGACTCAAATCTATCCGTTAATGAGTAACGAATATGATATTAATTAAAGGTAAGTGTCGCAAATAGATTCGTACTCGAACTCCGATGCCACTCGAGGTCTGCGACTTTAAAGGAATGATATCAAACTTGGTCATAGGTGTAGTCGTCCCATCAATTTTCAATATGGAAACAACAAAGTTTTTCTTGAAAGTTTTCTACCTAGAAACTACTCACGCTTTCCAATCTGAAACCCTAATTCAACAAACTAAATTACTTTAATGATAATCCTGACCAGATTACTGAAAAGTTCACAAAACAAAGACTCCGAAGCAAAATCTAATATTTGTAAAGAACAGCTGTCAAGAAGAGAAAATTAAGTTGTCACTCAAAGTGGATTATTCTTAGATTCAGCGAAAAACTAAAATTTTCTTGTGATACTAAATTATTTAGAGGGGAGCAACCATACCTTTTTTCGTCCGATATTTTCTCTTTTTATAGTATTTACCAATAGTATTCAGTAAGAGCTTGGAAAATAGTTTGTCACATTAATTAAATACTTAATAATACTCCAAATTTGCACTTAACGAGAATTCGATCCCTTTAATAAAAATATCAACTAAATATAAACGAATACAGTTATATATAAACATATACAGCTATTTTTACAAAATAATAACAAAAAGTTCTCAATTTCCTTAACAAAATTGTAGAACGCTTTGTGGAATAAACTCTCTTGGCAATGACAGCCTCCAATCCACTGTATTCTGATTCACTTTTCTTGGCAGGTCTTCTTCAGTTTTTTCACAGTACTGGATGCTAAGCAAGAACACGGATCTTCAGAGCAAGCGGCCTTTTTTAATCAGGTCGAGGTCAGGAGACGGGCAGGGCCATTTCGCTACATGCTTATTTTATTATTTTAAACTCATTTATTCATGTTTTTACTAATACATTTCAGATTATTTTCTAGTTAAAATTCCAAGGTGTCTTCCTCTTAAGGACCTTAACTCATAAGATGAGATTTTTTTTCATAAAGGGTGTTCCATAAATGGCGCTGAACTTTAAAGGTGAATAATTAAAACGAATTTTATATACATGGTTATATTCTGCATATTTCTAATGAGTTACGTCTCAAGTTTAGGTGTGGAACACAATGTTGGCCATATGTCCATCTGCACTGAGTCTGCATACAGTTATACGCTCCTCGAAGTTTCCGATAACTCTCTCACAGATGTGTTATTCAATACCTCCAATCACTCGCCTGATTTCAGCCTTGAGTTCAAGAATTGTGCGTGGTTTGTTTGAGTACACCTGTGCGTTCACATATCTCCATAAGAAGAAATCACAAGGGATAAGATCGCAAGACCTTGGTGGCCATTCATGGTCACCCTTCAAGGATATCACAAGTTGCTGAAATCTTTCATGGAGTAATGCAAGCGTTTGCCGTGAAGTGTAGTAGGTCGCTACATCTTGCTCAAACCAAAGATTGTCAATATCTGTAACTTCCAAGTTCGACCATAACTGAGTAAATATCATGTCTTGGTAACGTTGTCCACTAATGAAAACTGCACTCCCCTCATCATCTTGAAAGAAGAAATGTACAAGCACTCCACCTGCTCCCAAAACAAACTACACAGTCGCTTTCAGTGGATGCATTTAACGCTCTTGCATTATTTGAATATTTTCATTTCCCCAATTCCGGGAGTTCTGTTTATTCACAAATCCACTCAAGTTTAAGTGGGCCTCGTCACTGAAGATGATATTCTTTGCAAACTTTAGTTGGCTGCAAGGCTCTCCACAACCCAGTCAGCAAATTGCTTGCGCCTCCCGTGGTCAGGTGGCTGAAGATGCTGCGTTAATTGAATTTTGTACGCATGCATATGGAGATCTTTATGCGAAATTCAATTTAATGTAGAGGTGAGAATCGATTTTTCAAGAATCAGAGTGACACTGTTTGGCACAACATCCACTTGTTACTCTGTCCGACAAGAACGATGCGTCCCAGGCGATTTGGCCGTAGCAACTTTCCCAGCTGTTGTAAACTTCACCATTAGTCTGCAAACCGTAGACTCGTTGGGTGCTTCATTTCTCTCCAAAAGGGTAAGAAGTGTTCCAACTATTTGCGTCGCACTTTCTCCGTATTGGTAAAATGTCTTCATGATGAGATCGTGCTGCTTAGCTCTAATCTCCTCCATGAAGCACCACAGACAACTATTCGGAAAAGCAAACCAAAAGTTACATATTAATTGAAGTTAAGAGAGAGAGAGAGCAAAGATGATAAAAGCATCCCTTGAAATTTCAAAACACAAAAGTATCGGCCAATTCAAATTTGGCGCCCTTTTTGGAACGCCCGACTCGAGTAATCGCTTCATTTGAAACAAAGAATTTCGCTGTGTAATTAGTGCAAAGACTGAAAAAAATGAATTAAGTAGAGGAATAAAATAGGAAAGTAAATAAATCAGCCTGTGCAAAATAATTCCCCACCGAGCCAATGTATTTATTTTGCTATTTTTTTATAGCGTTGACATATAAGTGTAACGAAGAGATTGGTTTATGTTTTTAACAATCTCAAACACATACATAACATACAAAAATAACTGTTTGACAAAAAAGAAATAGTTGTTTGGAGAACGTGAGGAGACACCCACTAAAGCCCTTTTGAACGTCTATTTTTTGTGTGTTTGTGCATTTTCGGTGTGAGGCAAATTTTCGGAATTTTTCTCTTATCTCCGAAATCGCTGTAAAAGTGAATTTGAAAAGTACTCCGTCGCTTGGGGTTTCGAAAGGAAAAATAATCTCCGTCAGCCAAGAAATTTGATTTAATATTAAACATAATAACAGTAGACAATTGAACGAAAGTAGAGACGACTGTTCCTGTCATTCTGTGTCATTGGGGGTGTAAAATGTGGCGGGACAGTAATGTATGAGTGAGAATGATGAAACATTATTTTGCAAAACGTCTTTTGGAGGAAAAGAAACCAGAAGCAAAGTCAGGGGCATCACAATAGACCTGCCTTAGGGAAAAGGAAAAATGATAATCAATGTATCTAGCGAGATCAATCCAAGGATCCTATTAAAGTTTTAAAACGATACACAGCTTCTGGGATGCAGTTAAAAAGGCAATGGTGTACCTAAGTAAGCTTTTTATCAAGCCCTCGGAATAAATTCTTCTTACAGTCACGAGAGGATATCTCACAAGCCAGCCATTCTAACGCTAACAAAGGTTTACGTGTTAATTAGCTATTTTATTTGTTAGCGTTGTCCTTGTTGTTCACAGGATCACAAAGAGGTATTTGTATTAAATAAAGCAGTTTACTCACGATAAAGGTTTGTATCAATCTGAATTTAACGTGTGTCCCGCTCTTGCTGAACTAATTAGTCTGTAATTGTGCTCATTTCCAGGTTTAACAACTCATATATAGTTTATATTTTGTAGAATATAACATTAAAATTCCATTAAAATTCATTCCGGTCATCTTACTCATATGAGGAGTGACCCAACTTAAATTCCTTCTAACTGCTACTCGAGTTTGTGTTCTTACCCATGCATTTCTTTTATAGTCCGTGCGAGTTCATGTATCGTTCAATGCTTCCAAATTTGCTTAAAACTTGTAAGATGCAAGGAATAAATATTTTCACAATTTTCAGCATAGATGACTATCGTTTCTGAAGATACGCCGTAGCTAAGCTTTACTATCACTTTCGAGGCTATTTTTTTTTCCTGTAAACTAAAACATGGGAGAGTAGCCTGCCCTCCCGACCCCAGCACCCCACCAGAATCTAGGGCTATCTGTGGTGACGTCCTTTGCACCTTTATAAATCTCCTATTACCATTTTCATGCCTGTATAGACCTTTTATTAAAATTTAATCGAGGAATTAATAATAATAATAATAAATTTTAGCTATTTTCAGGGTGCGAGGGACCAGATTTTAAGGATGCTCAATGGATTTCTTTGATCACAACTCCAAATGGAATATGACCATGTAAATGGATGCCCCCCTCCACTGATATCGAGTACTAGAGACAAAGGCGGGAACAGGAACCGCTTGTCTCTGTATATGGGGTACACCCATTAACATTACCCTTATGAGGGACCTGAACGAGAGCAGGAGCCGCTTGTTTCCTGCTGTCATGGATAAGGAGTAAGCCAAGGAGGAGTAAATTGAAAGGGAATTGTTGAGAAGAAGAGTGGTGGAGACAAAGGGTTTGTGTGGGGCTGGTGGCATGGAGAAGATCAGCCTAACCCAGGAGAAACACTTTCCTAACCTTGAACGAAGTTGAGCAACACTAGGCGTGGTTAGTCCCCAAATGGGCGTCCCGATTCAGGGCGACTTTGCTGAGTTTGGTTCATGTTGTAGGGACCCGTGGTTTGGATTCCAATCCAATATTTATGCCTCCTTTGAGATTTTTATTACAGGGTGCGACAAACAAGCAAGTGGTTGTTTTTTTTATCAGGCGGCCTTTGTTTGCTTAGGTGTGCCTGGTTTATCCGACCTCAGTGGTTTTCCCCCTCATGTAGTCATCAGATTAGGTTCATGTGCAACTACAATACGGATAAAAACTACACGCTTTGTTATGGCACCATTATTAGGATATTCAATAGATGTGTCTGGATTTGCAGGTATTCTTAAGAGTCAGGGAATTGAAAAACAAAGAATTAATGACGATGAAATGTAATTTTTAATCGAAAAAATTACTCCCAAAATGATGTCAAATAATTACATTTGAGGTAAAGAGAAGGGAAAGAACCATCTGCCTGTCCATGGACCACATCATAAAAAGATAATAGTCAGAATTGGGCCCCAAACCGAATATACTTCTCGATATGTGAAATAGAGGCCAATGGACTAACCTGATTGTATACCAGACTTTGGGAATTTGTAATTACTCCCAAATTGCTTCTCGAAATAGATAATTAGGACAGTCTGACCACATAGAGGAAAAGCGGCCCCTGCCGTAAATGGTGGCACCTTTATGACTCTTTCGAAGTCCTACCAATTTGGGTCATAGGCAAAGAAATAACGAGGTCCTACGGATAGAAGCGGAAGTTAATATCCGCACCTACAGAGCTGTTTATTATTACTATACGGAGCTATTTATTATCAGAGACAGTAGAACCTCAATATACGGAGCTATTTATTATCACTTACTAGCGATTTTTAATTTTCACAGCTATTTATTATCACTTGCCAGTGATATTTAATATACGGAGCTATTTATTATCACAGACCGGTGATCCTTAGTATTGCTTTCATCGGACTTCTTCATGTCATAGAAATTTATACCAATTAATTCAATCTAAAAAAACTTCTAAGATGAGTTTATTATCAATGGCCAATGAGCAAGATTATGACGTCATTAAGTCTTTAGAGGTTAACTCCGCTTAAATTGGAAAGAGGTGGAATGATTTAATTCTGGTCCTTGCTGCTGGAAAGGGGTATGTACTTTCGAGTGTTTGTCTTCGTTGGGGGAACTTGTACTTAAGGATCTATAATACGTCCTATATGCTTTAATACTTTCAGATGGTGGGGGTTATTGATACATCAGGTCTCTCTGTTCCCAACAGGTGGATCAGCCTTGGGTGTGGAACAGGTTAAAATTAGTTTCGCATCCCTAGATCCTCATTGATCGAAGTAATGCTTTCGTTCTTCTACTCAGTTTATGTGTCTTTTACACATTTTTCCTTTCCTTCCTTCTCCATCATGTTCCTTGAAAACCATTTGTCACACATTGTTTGTTGTCATTGTTAAAAAATACAGTAAATAAAACTAATTTTTCTTTTCTCAGTTTAAAGGTATTTTTTCAGACGAATAACGGTTTGGTGCTTTCATTCTCCTCTTTTGGAATAACTTTGGTTTTAAGGACGAAGTTTGTTTGTTGGCGATCCACAGGACGTCATTTCCCTCTCCTGACACTCGTATGTCAATTCTCTAGACCATCTTGCTCAGATGTAATGAACGGGGTGGCTGGAAGGAAGGGGAAAATTCAATGACCGAAGAAAATGTCAGAAAAATATGCTTTTTACGAAGGGATAATTTAGTTTGAAAGACTTTAATGGACTTTCCCTGAATTTTGACATAAAAGTTTGTTTAGTTTTATTAAGATAGACTCAAGCCATCTACGAAAAAGATACCAAAGAGAGTAAACTTAATCTTTCTCACAATGTTGATTGTCCTCTGCCAGTATAGAGAAAATATTGAGGTCATGCCCTTGGACGCTTGACCCTCTATTGAAAGCTATTCGACATCAAAGTTGCAAAGAGAATTCAAAGCGTTTCTTCAACAAAAAATAAAAGGTGATTGATAATATATTCCATAGAGTGTTGTTAGGAAACTCAGTGATAAATTTCTTAAGTAAACAATCAAGAGACTGCATTGAAACACGGTCTCCTTTCAGAGAAGAAGAAAACTTCGCCTTTGAATTTTTAATTGCTCAGATTCTTTCTAAAATTATGTTAAAAATCTCCTTTAAGACAAAACCAACGGCAAAACTGATTCTTAAAAAAGAGATGATTTATGAGGTTAAAATTTCTTCAATTCTGCACAGTCATCATTATATTGTTGTTTGATTGCCTATCTGACTATAGTATTTATTGGAGAAACCAGAATGTTTGTTCATAATAGCAGAAGAAATATAAGTGGCGTTCCTTCATCCAATGTTCTAGTTGCCCAAGCTAAATGTATATTCAATTCTAATGACTTTGATAAAAGTCAACAGCCATTGAAATTGATGGAAGAGAATCCGAGAGATGTATAAAGCAAGAAATCCAAAAATCCTTAGGAATGTGAAAAATTCTTCGGGATGAATTAAGCAAGATGAGCAAAAGTGTCAACAGTTTCTTCGTTCCTGTGGAAGGAGATGTCAAAGGATCATTGATAATGATGGCATCCACTCAAATGAGAATTACTTATATCTTGTGCAAATATTTTTCACCGATAATTTAATCGTTATATCGCAATGGAAATTTGTTTATGTTGGTTATCTATTGATAACTTTAGTTTTATTCCTCCAATATACAAACTTTGATGAATTTACTCTTATGTAGTATAGTCATTTCCGTTAATGTACACCAATTTAGGAAACTTTGGATTTTCACTGGCAAAAGTTATGAAAGATGTTGTTTTAGAAATACACGGGTTATGATCTATTAGAACGGTATATATATATATATATATATATATATATATATATATATATATATATATATATGCAAACACTGCAACAGGAAAATGAAAGGCAGATTCCAATTACTTTCGAACTTGTTCAGTTCATTATCAACGAATAAGGAAAATTTTACAAAGCTGGTATATTAGGGCGGGTCATACTCTAGAATTTTATGAAACTAGTTATGAGGGGTATTCATATGATAAATATTGGTGAAAAGAACATACTTTGTGCAGAAAATCAAATTCTGATTGATTTAATCTAAATCAATTTTAAGTTGAAATAGTGTTAGTTCTGGGTCATTTACTATATTTTACTATTATTTTGGTTACCCATAAAAGATCAAATGTACCGTTTTCTATCATCAATACATTTATGTAGTCTGAAAGATATTTGTCTAAAAAATTGTAAAAATATATTTGAGACACATGAGAAGTAGGAAACTTGTTAAAAATGACCCTTAATTTAGTTTGGTCAAACTCCAAAATTGCAAGTAGCCAGTACTTATTACTCAGTGGAATGTAATATTCCAGTAGTGTTGCCAGTTCGGGTAACTATTTTAACTAATAACTGTTTATAGAGCATTTACATTTTATTTGAATGCTAGTAAAGGCTGTGGATAATTTTAGAATAACACATAATTATTTGGTAGATATTATTTCTTAATTTAAGTGACATCTTTTCATTTGCAGATATACCTGCGATTAGTGTGATAATAGCGAAAATCAGGACAAGATCTAAATCAAGTCCTCATCTGACTAATTTTGTTGAGACTGGGCAAGAGCTGATGGTGTCTGAGTTACTACCTGAGGGAGCAAAGTGAAGATGACCGGAGAAATTATGAAGTGGACCAGCTGGTAAAAGACATGTATCAGGGCTTGATTAATCAGTGAACCAAAGCTAATGCTCTCTTCAAACCACCTGTCGTAAATCAAAAAGGCACAATAATAGCAAAGCTTAAGGAGGTGTGGAAGGTGCAGTAAAAGTTTCCCTTGGTAAAGGAAAAATTGAAGAACAAGAGAGGTTCATTGCAAAACTAGATAAGTTAATGGCTGTGAGACTGAAGCTCACATTAACTGCTGTTGTAATAAAGAGAAAATAATACCTACTAGGGAACTGGCTTTTATTAAAGGACAAAAAGAGAAGGTTGGAAGTTAAAGTACCTTTCAGAATGAAGGTCCTGATATTCCAGAACATAATAGACAATTAAGAGCTTCCGAAAGGAAAGAAAAAGAAAGGATAGCAGAAATAAAGAGAAAAAGTAAGGAAGAAAGCGCTGTTTTAGCAGGAAGAGCAGCAAAAAAAGAAATCAAGCATTCTTTGGTAGAAGGTGAAGATCTGGAGGCAGAAATTCTGAGGGTGACAACAGTTTGGGTAATGAAGTAACTTTTGAAGCTTTCCAGGAGCCGGAATCTTCCACTAGGAATAGAAAGAACTTTGATGAAATTCCAAATATTGCTCTTGCTAGTATAAGGTATGGTGTGGGATTGATATGAACTGCAACTATTGCAACAGCAGTCTTAATAGATGCTGGAGTCATTACTGAGAAGGATACAAGTAAAGGCATTGATAAGAATAAAGTTAAGAGAGCACAGATAAAGCTAATGACAGTTATTGAACATGAGTTTGAGGAAAACCTAAGGAAGGATGGGGGAATTTCTTGTGTTCTCTTTGATGGAAGAATTGATGTCACAATTTTATGATGGAGGCAGAGGAAAGTAAAAAATTGTTTCCAGCAAAAACAAAAGAGGAGCATTACACTGTTATCAGTGAGCCTGGGAGCAATTATCTCTTCCACTTTGTCTCAGAAAAGGCTACAAAATAAGAAGCACATGCAGAGAAGGTCACTAAGGCTATATTTGGATGGCTAAAAGAAAGGGGTATAGATAAAAGCTTAATGGCCATTGGAGGAGACTCCACTAATGTATACACAGGTCTAAATCCTGAAGTAATGCTTATAGTGGAGCTCCATTTGGCCAGAGAGCTTGTTTGGTTGGTCTGTAACCTGGACACTGGAGGAACTCACTCTCCGTCATCTAATTATCAACCTGGATGACCCAACACTATCTGACGACAGATATTGTGGACCAATAGCAAAGCTCCTTGATGCTGTTACAGACTTGGATATAAACCCAAATTTCATTCAAATATCTTTAGGTCCTCCTCTTACCAAGATAACCCCGGAACTGGTGTAAGATCTTTCCTTCAATCAACACTATGGCTATAGAATTGTATCAGCAATCAGAGATATAGTGCTTCCTACAGGACTTTCTTTATTGAAAATAGGACCAGTAAACCACATTTTCTGGCTGACCACAGATAAAAGAATTCTTAGGTTGTGGGTCTCAAAGCATGAGCTCAAAGGAAAAGCTTTTAAGAATCTACGACTAATTGTTGAGTTTATCATTGGTGTATATTACCCATGCTGGTTTAACATTAACATTAAGTGCTCTTGGAACAAGAAACCTAGGTACATTCTTTTTCCACTTCACTGCCTTAAGTCCCAGAGGAAGAGGATGTTGTATATTGCTTTGCCAACTGTTAACAAATCCGCTTGGTATGCATACAGTGAAGCCATCTTCCAAACCCTCCTATGCTCTGAAGATCAAGCGGATAAAACTGAAGGGCTGAAAAGAATCCCGACCATTAGGGGACCCAGGTACTCAAATAGGAGATTCCTTTGTAAGGCTTAGAAGGACACCAGACATAAATTATGATGGTATCAGGATTGGAGATCTGATTAATTGGTCAGGGGATATATCTTAGCTACCTCTCACTTGCTTTTTAAGTACTTCTGAATTAAAAAACTTCAGTGACTCTTCTATGAAAGTACTTGACTGGCCTTGTCACACACAGAGCATTGAAAGAGTTGTAAGAATGGTGACTTTGGCTTTTTCTAGTATTTCTCACATGGAAAAAGAGATGGATGAATCAGGGCACAAGAGACAAGAGACTTCTGATGTCTAGGAATAAGTCAAAGCAAGATTTGCGTGCTCTGGTGAAGTTTAACTTTTGAATATGACCCAAAGTGACCCATGCAACTATATATGGAGATTTGCATACACTTTTCTTACTTAATAAACATGTAAATTTAAGGTTACTTTGTATTTGTGTGTACTTAACTTAAATAAAAATAGGTTACATAAGCTCGTGATGAAAGGAAAAACTTTACTTTTATTAAAATGGAAATTGATGTAGGTAGGAACAATTGTATAACAAAATAAAGTTCTTTTTTAAAATCTACACCGGAAAATATTTTATTTAAGCACCCCTCATTAAAGGCTTTAATGAAAATATATGGTTGCTCCAAAGTATGACCCGCCCTGTTGGTATATATATGAGAGACAGCAGAGTAATGCCCCACCCATGTACAAAAATATAGAAATATTATCCAAGACGGATATGAAGTATAAAACCAAAATAGATAATGTCTCCTTCCTGAAATTCTAACTGTGAGCACAGAATGTGAACATTTAGGTCACTAAGAGTAATACATACAAACGTAATTGTGAATACATTAAAATAAACGAGAGAAACAAAACTAAATTAATAAATCAAAGGGCTAAGATTAAAAATGGACAATTTCATTGTAAATAAGCCTTTTATTAACAGGGCCAGTTTAAACAGGCCGGGGGTATATATTAAAATTAGGTAAGGAATTAATGAATGAGCATTCAACAATATTTCTTTGAATAAAGTCATCAGAGTTGTAAATAAATTCAGCTGAATTCCAATTGGTAGGCTGACTGTATTCAGATAAATGGACAAAGAAAGCACTACTGCTATCCCCTCTTTTAATATTGTTTTTATGGTGCTTCAAGCTTCTTACAATTAATGATTTACCGGTTTGCCCAAATTATTGCTTATGGCAAACTGAACAATCGACAGTATACCCCCCCCTCCTATACTATTGTTATTATTATGAATCAGTCTCTTACACATGATAGACATAGACTGATGTTTGAATATGACAGAAATATTTAACTTATTCGAGAGGCGAGGAAGCAAGGGAAAAGACTCAGAA
The DNA here is from genome assembly GCA_963969495.1 of Ceratothoa steindachneri. Lineage (NCBI taxonomy): Eukaryota > Metazoa > Arthropoda > Malacostraca > Isopoda > Cymothoidae > Ceratothoa > Ceratothoa steindachneri. Next base: position 26,828,113 of record OZ018327.1, on the reverse strand, counting down.
AACAGTTAAAAAAGCGAATTCTTTAAATTATATGCGGGCGGGATTTCAATTCAGTAAAAGGATTTTTTTGGCCAGATCTAGGCATCCTGCAAGAAATTGTTTTGAGGGTATCAAAGATTGTTGCCCTTTTCAAAGATCCTGGAAATCTCAAGATCCAAGAATTCCGGGCTGGCGACCTGCATCCTACATAGAAACGAAGAAATAAATACAGACCGTTTGTCTCTATCGTTATGAGCTGAATATATGAACCGGCGTTGGTAGGCTTACGGTAGACGGAAAATTTAAATCCAGGTAAGCCGCGTCATTCAAGGACTACGTGAAGGAAGCAGATCTGTACGCTTCCAATCATAGGTTATACCCTCGAGAGGTAAGAAAGAACCACCCCTTGACTCCCAAGAAAGGTGGGTATCCCTATAAACACTTTTCTCCCAAACAAGGGGGGTATCCCCAGAAACCCCCACAAAATAAACCCCATAAGTTCGTCGAGAACTCCGGACACACCAGAAACCCCATAATATACTTTAATTGTGACGCCACAGGTCATATTAGTTAGAATTGCCCGCAAAATTTGAGACTGAGGTCGCCCTCAAGTCAGCAGGTACATAACCTCGCTGCAACGCTTAACCAAGAACAATCTCCTAAGCCCGCCCGTCCTTTGACCACATCGAATTCCCCTGACCAGCAGGTAAACTTTGTGTTTACCAAAAAGTCTTCCGAAGGACTAGAGTTGAAGACTGAGGCCGTAAATGGTCACCGAGTTTTAATCTCGTTACGCAATACCGGGTGCACCTGTATTATGGTGTCAAATAAATTGCTTCCCTATGTCAGCCCCTAGCACCAGAAGTTCGTGGTCCTCCAGGATTTCCTGAGTAGACCAACCAAGTTCCCTGTCGTCAAATGTCCAATTTAGTCGCAGTATTTTACTGGCTCGACCGAGGTTGAGGCAGCACCTATTAGATTCTGCTCAGTATTAACAGACCAGAGCACGCAGCTCTCATCAAATCGGGTGGCTCAGCTCTTAGTCAACCGGATGCCCGCAAATAAGAGGTCCACGATCCCGACTCCTTAATCTACTCGTGAGAACCATGTAGACGAAGAGCTTAGTTCCCAAACCTTGGATACGGCCGCGGAAGTAGGTACGACCCTCAAGTCCCTGGAAGGAAAGACAGCGGAAAATGAAAAAGAAAACGAAGAAAAAAGAAGATTGACTGACATAAAAATAGAAGAATGAAGAATACAGAGAGCGAGAGAGGTAGAAGAAAGAAGAATATAGATGGAAAGAGAAATAGCCCAAGCGGAAAGAGAAGAGAGAGAAAAAAAAGAAAGATTGCTCGCACAGGAAAGTGCCTCGAGAAAGGGTCAGATGGTAGAAGTGGATAACGGGTATCCCATAACCTCATTAGTTTTCCCCCAGAACGAAATGTCCCCGGAGTTACAATTACAACCCCAAGTCGCCGTGAGAGCAACGACTATTCACGATCCCGTAAAGAAAGTTTTCCCGACCCCCGTAGATCGAATCCAAACCTGATACCCCAGTTTAGTTTGGTAAAGGATGACGATGGGACTCATGTGCCCATCACGTATGCAACCATGCAACAGGCCGCCCTAGCCATGGGGAGATTAAAGTTAGTCAGTTGCTATAAAAGAGGTAGTATGAGTATGTTGGAATACCATTACCAGTTTTTGACGTACTTAATTCGACACACTAACCAAAACGGCCGACTCATGCGCTGTAAAGTATTGGTTATCGAGCACCACTTTAATATTAATTATATCAAAGGTGCTGATAAGGTAAAGTCTCTGTATAACCTAAGTCGAAACCCCATCGAGGACTATTTTACTGACCGTTAATCTTAAAACCATTCTTTTTTTTTGTTGTTCAGGTTTTAAACTGTAAGAAAGCAGTTGGCTAGATACCACATTAGAGCCAGCTCCTTTTCTTTTGTTTCTTTGTGTAATCGATGATCTTTTTTATGGTTTGTCTGTTAAATTGGGTGTTGAAAAATGTATCCTAGTGGGCTCGCGAGGCCTATGTCGATAACCAGCCTTTGTACGCATGCGCGAGTGCGCATGAGTTAAAGGAAACTTAAGTTAATAGGATAGTTGACCCTAGCTAACCGTAAGAATAAGTATTATGGTATAAGACATGAAAGTTTGCTTTTGTCGATGATGTTTGTTTATTTGTTTTTGTTTTTCACTGGAGTCCCCATCTCATTAACCTCTTGGAAGGGAGGAATCTAGGCAAATCGATATCCGAACCTCAAAACTGAGGCCTTGTTCAGTAACCGAAACGTCCTGGCATTTTAAGCGGCGTACTCTATTACTTAAGCCCTCCCCCTCGCTCTCCTCACATCGAGGATCACCAGATGGTCTCCCACAACCACATAATGCACATATCATTGAGTTTCGGTCCCAGCGGCCCTAACGTTGGTTAAACGCTCTGAGAAGAACCAGTAGAGGAGGCGTCGTAATTCCCAAGACTTTATCCCCCCCCCCCTCTTTTCTCTATACCCAGTGGGGTGGTAAGGTATATATGCCGATGACTACAGAAGAAAAAGGAGAGATCCTGTTAGTCATCGAGACAACGAATTTCGGCCAGTGGCCCAGAAACCAACGAAAGGGACATAGAAGAAGCTCATCTTGGGCCAGTTCCTGATGGTTACATCGAAAATTAGCATCTTGTCTCAGAAGATCGAGTTTGCGATCCATACAACAAAGTCCGGCTAAGTGCCCGGCAACCCTACGAAAGGAACACAGAACAAGCTCATACTAAGCCAGTTCCTGTGGTCACACCGAACTTAAAGTTAGCTTCTATTGAGAAAGAAGTTCAACTAGTTCTCGTCAGAGAAACCCACTATCTTGGTGTACAACAAAACTTAGATATAGTCCTCGCCATTAAGGAATACCCCAAAGTAACCTCCCTCAAGCCTTCCCCTTCGTCATAGAATTCACTCGTTTGCTCATCGCTCGTCAGTGCTAATTATTCCCAGATTAACTCGAAGATTGGAAGAAGCATACTTTCCCTGTCTAGTTGGTGAAATCATCTTACCAAGACAACGTGCTTAACGCAATCCGTCGCACGCACCGAATTCATCTGTGGCTTTAAGACTTTCCCCGCGCCAGAAAAACATCTGGAGTTGCAGTGAAGACGTCCACGCACCTGCATGAAAACAACATTCTTAAGGCTACATAAAAATTGACGCCAAGGTCAATTCTCGTGCGGTTCTTTTTTAAAAGGTAAATAAATTCCATCATTTTGGGGGGGAAAGTCAATTAGCGTTCAAGATTAAAGTGAGATTTGGGTCAACTATTACTGTATATTCATTTGTGTAATTTAGTAAGCCTCACTTTAACTTGTGTAATTCTTAACTGTGTGATTTGTTTTGTTAGATTTCATTTTTTGTTCATTTTGCAATTAAAGGTCAATTCTTCTTAGAAGTATTTAATTCAATCCTCGAAACGCTGAGCATGGCACTAGAAACCCTTAAAGATTAAAATAACGTAATAATAATAGTAATAATATAGCACTCTTAGAGAAATTCATAATCAAGGAGTTTTGAAGTACGTAACAAACCTATACGTACGTACAACACCACTCGGTCCTTGCAATACCACGACAATAATTCTACGGCATGGTTGACGATGGATATATTTTTTAGGATACCATTACAGTGTGTTTTTTTTTGGCCCGAAGGTTATACAAAACTAAAACAACGATTTAAGAGACTCACTGCAATGGACCTAAAGGAAACTCCTTAATGTCTAATTTTCGAGGGGAAAAGTTCACAACTTGAAATATCAGAGGTCTCTTACGTGTTCCCTGTTTTTGGATAAAAAAATAGTAATGTATATTATTTTAATACTAATATATTAATGCAGTAAATTAATGCCTGTCTGGATAGAGGCTTGTGTGTGGACACGTGTCTTATACGCTTGTGTGTATGCACATATGTCTATACACACATATCTATATGTGCATATCTAAAAGTGCTTACCCACTGTGCTATGGACTCAGACATTTATACTGTTTGTGTTTTTTAACAGAATAGGAGAGGGACTCCACGATTCCAATTTCGGGAGAATGCAAGAAAATATGCTATGATAAGGAGTAACGCTGTTATTGTGATTATTCCACCTGAATCTGGCAATAGGGCAATTGGCAGCGGTGAAGATGATGATGACCATGATCTGAATTCGCAAACTTTCCTAAAGAAGTAGTTGGAGAGTTGGAAGTTCATGCTTGTATTGATGAAGATTCAGATGGGGAAGGTGGGTCGCCTTGCTGCTGCTATTAGGTGATGAAGAAGCGATAAGGTTGCTCTAAATCATCATAGTGCACCTCAAAATGTTGGCGAAAACTATCTGGGAAGAGATGTGTTTTCCATGTTTTCTTTATTTTTTCCCGATGAAAGGATAAGTTTCATTAATGAACAGACAAATTTATATGCAAGACGGGATAAGAATGTTTTAGCTTTCAACGTAAGTGAAGTAGAAACTAGGACTTTTCTAGGTTTGGTTCTTTTGAGTGGTTATCATTCTTTACCTTCTAAAAATTCATATTTTTCTATTAGTAAAGATATGGAAGCTCTAATATATTCCAAAACATTGAGTAGGGATAGATTTAAAACAATAAAAAGGTATATCCGCATTGCTGATACAACAATTTATCTTAGTCAAAAGTAGCTAAAGTGTAGCCACTTTTAGAGATGCTTCGCATAAATTGTCAGTAATTTAGTGTATTTCACCAATTTCTGAGGATTGATGAATCTATGATCCCTTACCACGGATTACATAGTCACAAACAATTTATAAAGAATAAGCCCGTTCGCTTTGTCTATAAAATGTGGATGATGTGTGGCTCTAATGGCTATCCATACAATTTCTCTATTTATTGCGGAAAAGATGGAATTGCATAATTACCTTTAGGGTATCGGGTAGTGGATCAAATGTTGGAAATTGTTGCAAACTATACAAAGCAAGTAATTTCTTTTGATCATTTGTTTACCTGCCCCAAACTCCTAAGTAACTTAACTCAGAAAGGAATCCGTGCTTGCGGGACAGGTCGAGACAACAGGACAGGGCATTGTCCCCTCCCGAGCAACAAGGAAATGAAAAGGAAAGAGAGAGGATTTTATGATTTCAAATCAAATGGATCAGTTATTTGCGTCAAATAGATTGATAGTTCTGTTGTTAATGTTGCAAGAAACTACTGCAGCATAACATCATTTAATTAGCATGTACAATAAAGGAATAGGTGGGGTAGATGTCTTTGATAGTTTATTAGCTTCTTACCCACCACGCTTACGATCCAGCATGTAAACCCTTCTACCAATATGACTCACCTGAAGTTCTGACAAGAAATAGATAGAAGGATCCTAAAAATAGAAAAATCACAAAAACGGCGCGGTGAACCAACTGCTCCGGTATCCATAGGCTCGAGATTTAATGGAATCAATCACATTCTGGTACCAGCTTTGCAAGGTAGATGTATAGTATGTTCAAAGAACACCAGGCTGCAGTGCCAAAAGTAGAAAAAAAGAATGCATAAGATGCAGTGAGATTTAGCATAAGCAGTAAATAAATATCAAATAGGATTATATATGCACAGCTCATTTTTTTATGAAGAACCTGTAACTAAATTCATCATTATAACTTTAGTAAAAAAGGAAAAGTTGTGTTTTCGTTTATTAATGGTTATGAATTCATTTGTATATTTACATCAAGTATCTGGTTTCATAGGCATAAATTATACATTAAAAATTGATTATGTCTTCACCAAAGCTGCATGATATATTTTGCTTACATGTATATATATATATATATATATATATATATATATATATATATATATATATATATATATATATATATATATATATATATATATATATACATATATATATATATATATAAATAGCATGATAAACTGATAAATGAGCATTATTATAAAATAAAAGGATCCTTTTTGTTAATTAGTTATATATATCTACTCTATATTGATTTTATAATTTCATTATATTTATTTCGTCAGGAAAACTAGCTCAAAAAAGTCTTTTTTATTAGTACAAATCATATGAAGTATATATATATATAAAATATATTGTACAATATACATATGTCCCATATATATACGAGGGGCAGTCAATAAGTTTTGCAATTCGATATAAGGCACGAGATATGAGGAAAAGTGTTTTATTATTTTTCAATATAACTACCCTCGACTTCAATGCACTTGCGCCACTTGTCCCTGAGGCTTCGAATTCCAGACAACCAGAAATCTCCCGACTGCTGTTCAATCCACTCCTGGACGGCGAGCTGGACATCTTCATCGTCCCCAAACCGGCGTCCACGCAGTGCAGCCGTGATCTGGCGGAATAAAAAGTAGTTGCTAGGGGCCAGATCTGAACTGTAGGGGGAATGGTTGAGCTCCTCGAATCTGCACTCGCGCAGGGCAGCTTGTGTAACTCTGGCCTTGTGAACTTTGACGACGTTGAACTCGATCATGGGGCGTGAGGTCTTTAGTGACCCAATGGGCAGAGACCTTGGTCATGGCCAAATTGTCTTGGATGATGTTGATAACACTTCCATGTGATATTCCATGTTCTCGCTCGATTTCCTTGACCTTCACCCGTCGATTTTCGAGGATCATCCTCTCCACATGGGCCACATTTTCCTCGTTGTTCACGTCTGATGGGCGTCCTGGACGGGGGTCATTTTCAAGCGACTCACGACCATGGCGGGACTCCCTATTCCAGCTAGCAATGGTTGTATAGGAAGGGCGGTGTCGGTGTACACTGCAACCATGCGTTCATGGAGCTCTTTTGCATTCTTGCCTTCTTTGGTCAAAAATTTGATCACTGCGCGGTGCTCAACCTTCTTCATTGTTGAAAAATTTGTACCTGACGATCTGCAATCAGCTTCTGCTTCTTAAATAGACGAGGCAGGAGCGTACGGCTGCAGGTCCTGACGTGTCATAACTTTTCCTAACACCCCCACAAACGGCCATCTTCCTTACTCTGTTTTGCCCTACCGATTCACAAAACCTATTGACCGCCCCTCGTATGATAGCTGTATATACATTATAAAAGTGTGAAAATAGTTTTTGAACAGAATTAAATATAGATAAAAACCAATAATCCTTTTTTAAAACCTTTTTTTCCTAAAAAGCACCCCTGAAGTGTCTAACGTTTCCATTTTGGTTCCCAAAATTTACTGTCAATATTTTTTTCATGGTATTGACAATATCATATTAATAGTGGACACAACAAGACTTTATAAGTCAAATTTCAATCACTTATGACCATGGGAATTAAGACCAGTCACTAAGGGGTTTAAATCAAAGGAATCGACTTCACATGGTTGTCATACGCTTTTTGTAATCGTGTTTCGAATCTCATGATTCTAAATGGTTGGTCCTCATGGGAAATAAATGGTAACGTAAATGATGTGTGAAGAACGTGGTAAGACCAATAGAAATTTAATTTCCTCGGAGTACATGTATGGTTACATTTATTTCATGAATTGGTTATCATAGACAAAAAAAAAAGGGTGTTTTATTAAATTCGATTTGAATATTTTTTTATTGTGTGAAGACCATTGTATAAAATTCAATGCAAGCATACATGTAAACCAATAGACGCACACAGGTCCTTTCTATTTGAACCTACCGGAGTGTGGATGGGCAAAAACGAAAAACTCCGCTGGCCCTTAAAGAGGGGATGTTTTCCTCTAAAAATTATACATTCAAACTGTTTGATTTTCCTCCATTGTGGCAAGTCTCATTTAGAAGCGGATTTCTCATCTTTAACTTTTATGGCTGTGAATTTATCATATACTCTAACAATGGCTGCATTCTTACTTTATCTTTTAATATGGTAGGTTTCATTCTCACATTCAATCGACGTTATTTTCATGCAAAACAATGAATAAACTCGAAACTACTATTAAATCTATGTATCATAAGTTGTAATTATAAGAACTAAGGAAGTACGGGGTCTTTAAAAAGTTCCCTGAAAATAAGAGTTACCAAAGCGTAATCGACAAACTTATACTCTCGTCCCAGCACAAACAATAGCTAGAACTGGGTTATAATGACTGTAAACAAAAGAGAGTGGTTGGATTACCAAGAAAAAAGAGAAGTTTAAAAAGAGCGACCCATTGAACAAGATGAGCTATGGTGAAATGGAAACAAGGACAAACAACTTTTTATGACGGAATCGCGTTAGAAAAGGAGTAGAATATATAATGTTTTGGTGCCTATCGCTCATATACTTTCCTTAAGTCATCGAGGATTCAACTCTTCTTGATCCAACGCACTAATTTTTTCTTGTTCATATTCTAAAAGAAAGCCTTTTGCACAATTGAGGCTCATTTTGACGTTTGACTTCAGTGCATTGGAATCGAAGCTTAGTAATGTGTTAATTGGCATCAACAGGACTTTTTATAGGCTCTTTAATATGTTATTTTCCTCACACTTTATTTAAGGTGTTGTTTGTTAAGTACAAGGGGACTCATATAAGGGGGAAAGTTGAATAGGATTGAGAAGCCTAGTAAGTGGGAAGTCCTTTATTCTGGAGCTAGTGGAAACGGTTAGTTATATCAGAATGCTAGAAACTTATATTATATATTATCAGATCAGTTAGGAATTCTTTTGGTTGCCTCAAGTCAGCTGGCTCGAAGCTCGCGTGGCTGGAGAGACTTTTGGAGGTTGAATAAAACCTGGCACTTGGCGTGGATTAAGGGTGGGAGCTCGCGGGGATCAAGAGCTTTTTGGAGATTGAGTAAAAGCTGGCACTTGATATAGAGCGAGTTTGGCAGCTCGCATGGATGGATAGTTTCTTGGAGGTTGCTGCGAAGGCTGACACTTGGCGTGAAGCGAGGGCGTAAGCTTACGTGTAGCGGTACCTTCTTGAACTTTTTTATCCTATTGTTTAAATTTTTCTTTTAAATTGTTCTTGTGTTAAAATTCTTTTTATTTTTAGCTACTCTTTTTAGATAATTCTTAATCTGTTTTGCTCTATCTTTTGCTTACTTTTTTACTTACTTCCCTTTTCAGTTTCCTATTTGTTGTTTTCGAAACGTTTTAATGCTGTGTTTTCTTCTTTACTTTGGGCGGTTTTTAGAATCTCTCCGATCGTAAGATGTTAATTCAATACCTGAGTATTCAAAAATCTCCTCGAAAGATTGCATTTTCCACAGTGGCCAAGTCGTGTATCAAAGTGTATCTTCATCTGCATATTTAATCGTGTATTCATTTATATATTCCGTTTTCTATGTCGTTAAGGATTTCGTCATTGTCTCAGTTATTGACCAATTTGTTGTCTCGGATCATATATATATTTAGGTCGATCTTTTTTCTTGCCGCGACTGTTCCATTCTAAGGTTTTGTCTCATTTTTTAGGTTTTTAGGTTTCTCGTGTATCTGAATAGAGCTCCTCCCGAGAGGCTTTGATGAAAAGCAGGTAAGCCAAAAGATTGCCTTCATAAGCGCATAATTATGATTGGTTTATTGCAAATGATTCTAGATTTTACAAGGCGGGGATTGAGATGAAAAAAACAAATTTTCTATTTTCTTCGACAAGAAGGGGTGACAATTAAAAGGACCGATCGAAAGGCAATTTTTTCGCTGTCTTAGAAAAGCTTATAAATTCGTACCGGCTCGTGTATGTAAGAAGATCTTCCAAGGGCTTTAATGAAGAGCTAGAAAGCCCAAAATTGCAATCATAAGCGCATAATTATAATTGTAATGGGAAGTCCTATTGCCGCCCCTCTTCATGTGTAACTTAGAGGAAGAATCAATTGACAAATAACCTTTACAATTCCGTCCTATCTTCTGCACGAGATACGCAGAAGACACTTTCGCCCTTTTCCGCTCTAAAAGTTAATCTAATAAATTCCTAGAGTACATAAACCAGTTAAATTCACTCAAGAAAAGGAAGACAACGACCTCATTCTTTTCTTAGACGGTTTCTCCACTTTCATTCACCGAAAACCTACGCATACGGGCTATGGACTACATTTTCTTAGTCTTGTTCTACCAATGTCAAATTAAACCCTATCAAAACCTCACTTTCTCGGGCTTAGGAATCTCTCCTCATATTACCTCAATTTCCACGACAAGGTCACTTTCCTCATTAACTATTTCCAACAAAACTGATATCTTTCAAACTTAAACGACCAAACTCTTCGTAATTTTATCAATAAAATATTTATCCCGAAAGTCCCCTCATGCAACTTTTCTGGCCCAAATTCTCACCATTTCTTAAAAATTCATTTCCTACAACACATTTTGTACCAATTTTGAAAAGCACATGCAAAGTACATCTTTTCAACATTAAAGAAAAAATACCAACCATGCTTCGATCCTCCATCATATATGAATTCACCTGCTCGAGATGTAATTCCATGGTGTATTTGGGATCGACACAGCGCACACTACATACACGTATTTGCTCACATTTAGGCATCAGCAACAGAACTCCCGAATTCTCTCCTATTCGAATACACTACGAAAACAGACATCCATACTATAAACCCAAATTAAATAATTTTTCCATTAAAGATACAGAAAACACCGAAAACCAACTACGTACACTGGAATCTCTTTATATTAGATGTAAGAACTCCACTTTAAACTCCGACACAAGCTTATTTCCACTTTCAGTAAAACTATTATCACCCACGAATTACGCAAGCGAAATCCACTCCCCCCAAAAAGAACCCATATTTTCAAATATTTCTATTATCTCCTTTTTTTACAACGAAGACAACCAAAACTAAGTAAACTCAGTTTTATTTTAAAAACAAAAACATATTTCCTATTCCCTAATAGTTAAAAGCACTGCTTTTTTATAATTGGAATATTATCAACTTTGGTGCTTCCCATTTCCGATATAATCCATAATCCTATATTTAAGAACGAGATTTTTTTAAGGTGTTTGAATAAGATTTTTTCTTTTAGTTCGGTTGTCACCTAACCCTAAAAAAAAAGAAAAAAAGAAAAAAGAAGAAGAAAAAGAAAAGAAAAAAATAAGAAAAACAAGAAGACGGGTCTTCAGGGTGTTAAAATAAAGTCTATAAAGGGGATTAATAAAGGCGGTTAAGATTAGCAAAGAAGGCCGTAGGCCTTCTTTGTTAATTTATAAATATCTGATAACTTCTCTAAAAAGTTCTTGTTTGCATCATCATCATCACTGTCTTTATAATTTAAGAAGGGGATTCTTTTGAGTATTTGAATAATAATTTCATCTTAGTTTCATTGTCTTATTTTTGTATCAAAGTTATTTCTAATAATTTTTTTATAATTTCCAAATACAAATTGTTGAAGTTCAGAAAAAAAATTTATATATCTTTTTCTATCTATAACTCTATATTTTAGCAACGTGATACTTTGAAACGAGCAAATTTAGTTTAGAGTTCTTTTTTAAAATTATTATAATTGGCCAAGTTCAAAAAATTTATAAAAATGTAACCATGGTCGCTTTTTTTTAGATTTTAAATTTTAATCGTAGTGGAGAAGACATTGTCTGTTATATTTATGATTTCCGAAACATGGGTACAAAGAAGTCAATATATAATAATGAACTTCCTAAATTTAGCCTGCCTATTTATCCTAAAAATACGTATACGCCTGGCAACGCGTAACCCCTCTGCTCTATTAATATATATATACATATATATATATATATATATATATATATATATATATATATATATATATATATATATATATATATATATACATATATATATATATACAGAGTATTTGAAGACATTTTGGCATGTTAATAAAACAACTATATTTTAGCAAATTAAATATATTTGAATGAACATTTGTACAATTAGACTTGATATTGATTTTTAATCAAATTATTTTATGAAACCACATTAAGCTTTGATGACTGCTTCAATGGGGGACCGAAACTGCTGAGTGCTGACAGTATTTGATATATATTCATTTTGGACATCACCTGGACAATAGCAACCTTCAGTAAAGCGTTGGTATTATATGGATGTCGATTAGTCTTCCTTTCAACAGAATTCCACGCATATTTAATCCAAAGGATTCTAATCTGGCAGGTTTAGGTATAGTTACATGACTATAAAGATTGCTTAACAACTATTCTTGAGGTTTTAGGGCTTTTTGAGAAGATGTCTAGTCTTGCTGAAACACGTGTGGCCTTTAATTCCATACTTCCTCTCCCCAGTGCTTAATAACAGTTTCCAGCACCTCAATGTATCCAGGAGCATTAATTCTACAACAGTGAGAAAAGAAACTTGCTGTTAATTTAGTGTGCATCACTCTGTGGTACTTCAGAAGGATCTGCGCATAACCACCTGTTATTTCTTCTCTGATGATTTTGATCCTGGTGAAAGTTTTTATGTCAGTGAAATACCAAAGATTACTAAAACACTCTGCTTTACATGTATCCACAAAAAACCCTCCCACCCAGTATATATATATATATATATATATATATATATATATATATATATATATATATATATATATATATATATATATACATATATATTTAAGATCAAGTTTCAAAGTAAATACTACTATAACAGGATTCATATATTACGATGTTTCGGGCAATAAAGGCTCGTCTTCAGGTACTATAAAACCAAAATAAAAATGTAACGATGGGATATGAAGTAAAAATGTAAAATTAAAGTTTAAGTTCTAAATAAAAACCACACAAAATAATAATAAAATAAAACGCTTATGATTAACACAAGAATTAATTCACATGCACAAAAGCATACTATGCAGAATGAAGAGTCGAAGAAGACTGAGAAGGTAAAGAAAAATATGGAACGAAGCAAATTTGTTTATGGTGCGACGCCAATTATTGGCTGGTTTGAGATTATTTAATTGACAGTGGGAAAGAAGATAAGTCGCTATTTAGAGAAGGATTGTATTGATATATATACAGCGATTCTAAAATACTGAGCGATTTAGGGCCTTGATTAGATCCCAATATTAAAATTAGTAATAGATACCTTGGTTTTACAACTGATGCTTTGTTTGCGAAATAAGAAAGTTCCTTTTTAACAGAGGGGATTAATTACCGCCCTAAGGCTACTCTCTAGATGCGAATAGTCTCTGGCCCTCAAGGAGCGCACGGTTTTCCCTGTTTTTCCCTCGGATACACCCAGGGCAATTCAAATTATAAACGACCATGTTTCTAAAATTGAAATACATTCCTAGTTTATATTTGTTAACCAAGACAATAATATAATCGGTATATAAATATAACTTCTTTAAAAATTTATAAAGTAATTTCAAAAATAGTTACATAACTTTACCAATAAGGTATGTCGAATTATAAGGCTTAGGTTAGGCTGACTTAGAGGAATTTTGATTTTGACTTTCGTAGACGGGCCTCATATAAAAACCCCAATAGTTTCGATTATATATATCCCTAAAATAATGATAAACATTACAAAAATTCCGCATTACTTATAGGATGACCTAATATATATATATATATATATATATATATATATATATATATATATATATATATATATATATATATATATATATATATATATATATATATATATACAATGGATGAGCCTAATTTGACGCCTAGCTTTAATATAAAAGAAAAGAAGATGGAGTTCATTTAAACAGATTTATTTACCAAAGCTCTAAGTTAAAGGCTTGAAGGATTTTCCTATTCATACTATTCAATGAAATCAGTTTTCGTCCTGAAGCACTGCCTTCAGGCGGCGTCGAGCTTGCTGCAGGCCTTATCAACGGTTCCCCTGGTAATTGGTGTAAGCTGTGGTGATCATGAAGATAAGCTCCACCATGCTGGTGCATAGGAAACTTGTTGGTTTTTCTCTCAACTAAGCACCCAGCACAATAGTCCCGTGCGATGCAGTTTAGTGAGTTAGAAAGTTAGATGTTCGGAGTGATGTGAACAAATTGCCTGAGCACCAAGACTGGGTTCTTTTTCTTGTGTAGCATGATGCAAAGTCCTGCTGCTCCACGTAAAACCTTCCAGCTACCACTTCACAGATTAAGGGCAACATCAACTCCTCCAGCCACTTGATGTTGCTCTACATATTGAGTGTGACCCCTCCCCCCCGAGAAGACAAACAGAGGCATAACTTTGCTCTCGCTACTCAGCACCCCGAACACCATGATGCGGACCGGGTACTTGGCCTTCATGACACACAGTGTATCTTTGGATGCTGCAACAACCCATCTCGAACTTCGCGATAATGTTGGTGTGGTTCTTTTCGTATTGGAACGCTTAGAGGGAGGTTCCGAGCCGCCGAGACCCTCGTTATCTTCGACTGACTAATCCAACTCATTTTGGATCCTCTGAACCGGACTCATATCCACACTCAAGCACTAAAAAGATCTCGAAAATGGAGCTCAAGGCATAAATAATTAGTACTCCACCACAACTTGCCCTTTCCCGATTCTCGGAGGATTGAATTCACTCATGGTTTTGCTTCCTTTACAGACGGGGCACCACTGACTCACATATGGTAGGCGTAACTGCTAACCGGTATCAGGCATCACGTAGGCGTACAATTCAGAATTGCCAACGGCCCCAAATTAACCGTCTTACCCTATATTTTAACGGGGTGCTCTTTTTCAAAATTTGAAATCTATTCAGCCTAATTTGGGATATTTTAACCTATATTACAAAAATAATATCGACAAATTTAACTTCAATTAGTTCATATTATCTGCTGGGCACTAATCATTAACGTTTCTTTAATAAAGTTTAAACAGTCTAGCAATTTAGGATTGTAGCTTTGGTATATAACAGAAGATAATACAAACATATTTAAACAAGATATGTATACAGAAATACCTATTAATCAGAAGTTAGCCAAGGGAAATTTAACTTTTGAGAAGTTTACTTCTTGTGTAAATTTAGAAACCACTTTTCTTGATTCTCAACGCACAGGAAGAGGAAATCTCAATGCTGTTCATCTTTGATAACCATATTATTATAGTTGTTAATCAGTTTTACACTTCCTTCTACACTATCATTGGTAACTTTAATATTCTGATACTCTGAGAAGCAAATCTAATATCTGCTCTGCTTTCCCATCCCAAAGGATCTACAAAAAATTCATTTGCGAGATTTTATTCTTGAAAAGGATAATAAGATTTTGAAAGTGATGGACCTTGTTGACGTTGTTTTTTCTATAAGCAAAATCATCTGCAGCTACATTAAAGCGCTTTAGAGAGGCTTCTGAACCCCTATTTTGTAGGGCAGTGACGATTCGTCTCCTTTCCTCTAGTAGGATTCTTTCATTAAATAAATTACTATCAAGCTAATTCTTCCGAAATAGACTGGATACGCTGAGAGATTAATATAGATCGAATTGTCGAAATAGAGCAAAGGTTACTTCTATAAATTAAGGTCATCAGCTGCATAGGGAGGGAATTGAGTTTTATTCCAAGAAGCTAAATATATATTTTCCGCAAATATAACGATACGTTGCGGGATTTTCTGCTCTCGCCGAGTAAATTGAAATTGTTTACGAAAAAGGAACATCTTTTTTGTGTAGTTAATTTAAGCCATACATCGTGCATGATAATATGCACCAATTTGAATAAATCGAGTACCTCTTTGAGGAACCTTTACAATAATGATTGTGAGTTCTAGCAATTCATGATATGCATCACGACGCTGCTGTTTCTGAAGTTGTTGGTTTTCAAAGAAGCCAACAATGACAGCTGACCTGAAATCTTGGTTTAGCCTTTCAAAATATTTCTGTTCTGACTATTCCAAGCTAGTTGGAATCTTTTTAAAACGGGTATTTCACTGGATAAGGAAAGTCTAAATTATGTGCTAAAAAACATTTAAACTGAAAGTTCGAAAATATGATGCTGAAAAGGAAATTAAGTATATTTTTGTCAAGTGGTTGTTGAATCAGTCCACAAGCCCCAATTCAAACACCCATATTACTGGCTGTCGTATCAAAACACATTTCTATAACTCTATCTGTGACATTCCAGTCATCTAAGATCTTGATTTCTTCATTTGAATTAGCTTCACCAGTTCCAGATGTTAATATTTGTATTTATAGAAATTTTAGTTCATCGTGATTAGGTACTACAATTGCTAGATACTCATCCAAATGGTTCACTTTTCTGTCAGAACTTAGTCTAACACCGCAGTTGATGAAATTGAAGCATTTGTGTTGAAGATTTCTTCCAAGGTGTCTCTTCTTTCCTCGGTAGATCTTTTATAAGCACAACGAATCCTTAGGCGGTGGAATGATAATTTTGAAGGGGGTTGCCTCTAAAGTGAAGCAACTTCATTTAGGATATAGACAGCATCACGCTTCGTCGCTCGGTTCGAACTAAATACGACCACAGACGCTGAAGTACTTCTATGAAGAGAGAAATCGCCCACCAATTAACTTGGCTCTCTGTTTGCAAACTAACCACACCTCAATTTTCACCATTTGGATGCCATTCTTCCAAAAAATGACATATGTATGTAATATACTGTAGATATATATGTTATATACACTACCAAGCAAAATAAGAGAACGAATTTTCTTTATTATAATATTTAAATATGATTAGTAGAATTTCTTGAATATACGATTGTATCATATGAAATCTTCATAAAATTTATTTAATGCATGCCTTTATGTAGAATGGGAATTTCATTTACCTATTTATCAGTTCGTCCCTTGCACGAGAAGAAGCGAGAGTTGTGGCAAAAAAACTAATGGCTGTCTCGAGCATCCGACGGTTCCTTAATGAGAAAAGCTTGACCGTGCTTGAGCAATCTGTATACTCCCCTGACCTGCCTTCAAGTGTGTTTCTCCTTTTCCTCAAACTCGATGGGGTTTTCAAGGGAACACGTTTTCGGGCCCGTGCCAAAGGAGCTGCGGAGAATCCCGAGAGAATCCTTCTAGAATTTCCTGGAGGAGGGGCGGAGATTTGAAAGTGCGATGGACTCGAGGGGGATTATATATATATATATATATATATATATATATATATATATATATATATATATTTATTTATTTATATACATATATATATATATATATTTATTTATTTATATACATATATATATATATAAATGGATTTGTTATATTTTAATTATAAATTTGGCTCTCTGCTTCACTTCTTCAATGTATTTGATACTGAGTCATTAGTAATCGCTGCCTGTGAGGAAGGAGTTGATTGCCAAAGCTCTTCTAATGAGATTTTCCTGTGTAAATAATTTTCAAAAGAAAAAACTCATTAAAGACACTTAATTATAAATCCATAAACAAAGTAAACTAAAATCTTCGAAAGTATTATATGGAAAAAGATTAATGAAGTAAATAATCAAGCGATAGTTTGTTCATTTGAAAACTGAACAATAAGTAATAAAACAAATTTATTTATACTGTGTAACTTTGTCAAGTAAGAAGGAAAGAAACTGATTTAACACAAAATAAGTGAAGTCAGCGTCGTTACGAGAATACTTAGAGACAAGAGGCGAAAAATGAGAGGAGATAGGATAATTAGAGAAAGGGTCGAATAATCAGGACGCAAGATAGAATAAACTTGGTTGAAGAAAGTTTTAGCAAACAAAAATTAGCAGAAGGCGATTAAAAACGCCAAAGGATAAAAAAGATTTAATTCACAAAAAGAAAAATGTACCATTATTAGAGTTGAAGATATCGATATTATCATGGCAACACCTACTCTCAGCAGATGACTACTTATCAATGATTGCAAGATTTGACTACTTATCACTGTCTACAATAGATGGCTACTTATTAATAAATGACGGGAGTTGCACTAGTACAAAAGGACCCAATTTAGTTTGCAGTTAAGAACCTGACAAGATGATAATATTCCTCGGTTGGAATTGGGTGACTTGAGGTCATGTTCTTTACAAAATGTATTCAGGAAAGTGAGATCAAATGGCGTAGTCCAACGTTTCCCTTTGTACTCTTGAAAAAAAGACGACGTCCAAAAGTAATAACAAAAAAACTAACACTGACACTACTCTGCATTTAGACACTAAAACGGGAAAGTTTAAGATTTAACCATAATATCTCTCATCTTTTTCAAACTTTTCAACAATTATTCCCTGGAATAAATGAATATAAAATACTTATCTACAAGGTATTTATAATATATGAAAAAGGTCTTGGACTAGGTAACCCTCTCAGCACTTATAAGCGCATTACAGAAACGGAATTAACGAAACATACATTAAAATACTCGTTTACATACACTGAAGTACCAAAGGTCATGAGAGAGAAGTATTTAAAGGTGAGATGGTCAGCAGCAGCGTACCGAGACGTCTTGCAAATTTCTCGAAATGTATCAGTTGTGACCTGACATCTTGTGGATCAGTGAGAAAAGCCGCAAAGATTCTCAGGGCAAGGCGACGTGAATTATTGGAGCTGGAACGGGGTTGAGGATGAGTGCCCTCAGATGGGACATTCCATTTCTGGAAATGCACTGACAGTGGAAATCCCTCGACCTTGAGTGTTACCTATTAATCGAAAATACCTAATGGAAGCCAGTAGTGCTCACCGTGGACTACGCAATTGCCGACTCCGGGTGCTAAATGATCCTAACTAGTTGTATCTGGCAATGGTAAAGACACGCAAAACTAGCTCAGAGCGGATCCACATCTGATTTTGGAGCTACCAGGCGCATACCCACCGGATGAGTGCCGTTTTCCTTAGCTTGCGTGAGATATGGGAGCAAAATACCAGCCTAAGTGCCACTGTTTACACCATGACACAGGACACGGCACCGGACTTGGGTTCATGACGTCTCTAAATCGACCATAGAAGACAGACAACATAAGGTCTGGTCCAATGTGTTACGGTTACAGTTATTACGAGATGATGGTAAGGTTTGGATGTGGTACACACCTCATCAAACCATGCAACCCAGTTGTCAACAAGGCACTGTGGAGGATGGTAGTGATTCCATACTAATTTGTGGCTTGTTCACGTATCATGAGTTGGGTTGCTGGTCCACCTAAACACGTCATTATCGGTCGCCGCTAAGTTGAACTGTTTAGTAAACATTGTCATCCTTACATAGACTCCATGAACATATGTAACTCAAATAGGATATTATATTCTAACAAAATAATGTATGTTGTCATCTGGTTCAAGTTTCAGAGGTTCGAGGATCATTCTGGAGATCTTTAAAGGATGAAAAAGCCACGACTTTTACACTCTATGAAGACAATCAAGCATTTATAGGACGTGTTTGGCTCGGTCTATTCGTACATTTGATCCAGCCACTAGACATATAAAGGAGCTTTGTACACCTATCGATAAGGCATGGTTTAAAATCTCTCCATAGATCTTTCATCTAGTCGTGAAATCGATGCAAATCCCTCTCCTTCTGTTATATCTTCCTAATGGTTCTTGGCAGATGCTAATAACGCCAAATTTTCCTAGAAATTTATGAATGGGAAAGAGGAAGTATTCACAGCTCCATTAACTTATTTAGAATTGAGTTTTACATGTACGAGTTATCTATCCTAAATTATGAGACACTTCGAAGGCTTTCATATTATCGTATGTTAATAAATAATAAAATGAATTACGAATCAGCAAAGACCCTAAGATCCACCTGATGCTAGAGCAAAAAAGGGATGCAATCATAGGTGAGGCAGAAGCAAGAGAGAGGAAATGGATGAATAATTAGTTTCACGACTTCCATTTGTGTAAGTTAAGTCATAAGTTAAGGTAATAATTATCGATTCTTTTCTTCATTATTTACTGTAGTGTTCCAAAGATATTCATAGGCAGAGTATTCCAAATTTGTTTTATTTTATAAGAAAAGAAATTATTTGCTATCACATTGTTGTATTTTTCTAGCTCTAAACACTTATTTCTATTTGTCTTTCGCTCATTTGGCTAAACTATTGAGTCACAAATTAGAATAGTAAATCAGTTTAGGATTGTACTGACTTCAATAAGCTGAGTGACTAGATGCCAATCTTCTAGTAAAAGTAAATGGAGGCGCCACAGTCGTTTTTCGCAAAATAGATCTTGACCTCTGTCATTATAACTCTCAATACATTGCATCTGCAATCTTTCCGAGAAGTTGGCTATTCTATTTAAGCATTTTGCAAGTTTTCTGTTACTGCGATATTTTTTCTTAGTAATTAGTTTCGTGTCATCATCAATTTTT
Source organism: Ceratothoa steindachneri (assembly GCA_963969495.1). Lineage (NCBI taxonomy): Eukaryota > Metazoa > Arthropoda > Malacostraca > Isopoda > Cymothoidae > Ceratothoa > Ceratothoa steindachneri. Next base: position 26,807,946 of record OZ018327.1, on the reverse strand, counting down.
GTAATATTATATAACAAATTCATGTCAAGTTTGCTTTTATGTACATATTTCCGAAGCAAGGGCCCGATAACAGATTATGTCATGAGTATCTGTGAGTGTAGGGAACAACTGCTGCCAGATGTAGAGTTTATTGAAATTCGACATAAAAATGTTACTTATCTTGTTGATCTTTACTAAATTTGATTTATCAAATGGCAAGAAATCATTTAGAGTCGTGGTTTGGATTAAAGCTCAAAATGATAAATGTTAAGAGAAGGGACACTCTATGCCATGGGAAAAGCTGTTCCGATGGCTAAAATGTGTCATTGTATTTATTTTTTTTTTATTGGATATCTTCTCCATCCAATTTTCATGGCTATTGAATCCTGTTGTATGTTTCTGCGGAAATATCGAAAACCATTTGGAAAGTTGTAGACAAAACTTTGGTTGGACTCTAATTACCGGCACTCTTTGTTGTCTGGTCAAAATGGCCGTGGAAAGAAGTTATCTGTTTTCCTTTATTTTTCTTGTTATTTGTTTTTTAGGATTTAAGGCCTCGCATAACTCCTCAAATATTGTATTAGCTCTCATTACAAGGTTTATTACCTTTGCTCCACCTCCTTCATACTATGGGCAAGGAAAAGGAAACAGTGAACCGAAAACTATGACAATGAGAAAGACGAAATTACTTGCCCCCACAGAACGGGATCCCACAAAAAACAAGGACTTGGAATGCTTGGATAAAGATGAAGTAATGAAAATTTCCATGTGTAAAAATTATGCGACAGAGAAATTCGCTAAACAATAAGATAAGAAGAAAAATGAAAATAAAGGGATATCTTACTATATAAAGGAATAAATATATTCATAAATTCTTTATTTAAAAAAAAACAATTGTGCTTGAACCCAAGTATTACAATTTATGGTCACGAGTGAAATACCTTCACTTTATCACATATAGGTGGAGGAACGTGTAAGTGACCTCTTATAATTACAGTGGCATCCTCTCTCCTCGTCCTGTAGGCCTAACCTTCCGAACACTGTTCAACCGGCGATCTATTATTAGATTTATCACTTTACTTTTAACCATTGCACGATTTAGTCTACCCACCTTCTAGAGGTGATCTCCTTCGCCTCGTATTGATAAAGGGTATCCCTTTTGGTAAATGTTTCCTTCATTTTCTGTCGTTTCATCGAGAAGGACTCCCATCAGCTCCTATTTAGCACTCGTGTTCTTGGATCGAGATGTCACTCACGCTTTGTTGTTATGATGTATGTTTATGAGTAATGGCGTACGCTTCATTTAATCATAGATGACACATTTGGATCAATTAGGATATCTTAATTTGTGAGGCAAACTGAAATCGAAAGTTAATCCGAATATTTTTAAAATACTTATTGCCATTTCGTTTCATAGTTTTCTCAATAGAACAAGAACATGAATCTAACCGATTGGTCTTTGATATCTATCGATCTCTATTGTATTTTTTATATCCCCTTATCGCATGTTTGGTAATAATGTTAAAGTAAAACTTATTCACTCTAATGGGGGCAGTGGGGGCTGCATCAAAACGATAGTGTCATTGAGTAAATATCACCTCTTTATAATAATTATATAATAATTTTAGTGGAATTATGGTAAAATTGGACGAAGTAATGAAAATATCTGGTTATGCAAACACGCACACATTTAAAAATTATTAAAAAGTTCAGGTTGGAACTCTTCCTTGTTTTCTCCAGTCAGGTTGCTCAGAACTCGCGTGGATCGAGAGAATGTTGGAGGTTGATGTGAAGGCGTGAAGCGAAGGTGGCAGTGATCCTTGTGTAAAAGATAATTAAAGATAGACGCAATATTTGGACAATAATTTCACTAAGGCGCAATAGTTGTGCAACAATGACCGAGTTGAGCAGAGGGAGTGTCGGACTAAGTTGTGGCAAATGATGGTTATTTAATTGTTGAGCATTTGAAGGTGTGAGTCTTTTCTGACTAAACACCAATGTGCAACCTTCCAATATCTCACCATTGTGACAAATATAATGAACTTCAATTAGAATTATATTTTTGCTTCTCATTTATGTTGATTTTTTATCAATTCAGAAAAATATAGATCCTTGAAGAAGGATTAGTTCACGTTTATTAGTCACTGTTTCTGATTTTAATGAAGTTTAGCTGTAACGAGTCTGGTTAGCCACCTGATGGATATCATATTCAGCTCCCCTTCCCAGTGGCTGCCATACCTGTGTTTCAGTATCCACCTTAATCAGTATGACCACTCAGAAATAAACACATCTTAATTGAGTGCAGATCTATTATAAAAACAAAAAGAAACAAAGCAAAACATATTTATATGTGCTGTAATTACAAATAACAGTAGAATACACGACTTCCTTGACCAAAAGTATTGTGGAATCTTTCAAGTATTTTTTTTTACAAATAAACTCAGGCTTGAATTTTGGAGCTCGTTTATACTACTTACTCGAGTTGATGCTCTTAAAATTGCTAAAGAATTTCACAAATCTGCAAGTGCTAAAGCTTATTGGTTCAAAAATGTATATAATAATCTAATGTTTATTTTTAAAACTGGTACATTTTTTGCTCTTATTAAAATATGGGGAAAGAATGTGGATGGATAGCATGCCATTAACATGAACTGGCCTTTAATTCATGACCTTGCGTTTTGCTTTGTTTTCTAAATTGTGAAAGAAAAGTAAGGAGCAAAAATTAGGCAAAATTGTCGAAATTCCATCAAATATTTTGCATCGAAAATTTTTCATCTGAAGATAATTTATCATCATTAAATTGCTACATCCACCATCACTTAATTAAAGTAAGGAGCTTAATTATGAAATTGAATCGAATAAATTTTGCTGATCTGTTCTAAATTCGAGTTTAGAAATTAGTAAAGGTTTTTAGGGCGATTCGTTCGAGAGAAAATCATTATTTGAACTCGTTTGTGATGTGGTATAAGGATTGAACTACAAAGGGAAAGAGTGGGGAAAAAGTTAGATAACCTCGTGGATTAACAATACCATAAATGTGAGCATTTTATACTATGAAGTTGCGGGCTAAGACATTCAACGGGTAAGAGAAGAACGACGGAGCTTTGTGAAACTCCGCTTGTGTTTGAGATGACCAGAATAACGCTAAGGAAGATAATGCAGCGTCTTTTCAGTTTACTTGGTTGCTTGAAACAGAGGATCCATTGTTCTGTCTTGGTATAATTGGTTTCTTTTTCTATGGATGGTAAAAGAGAACAACAGCATCGGGGTGTCTGTTGCGCCTCTTACCAAGTGATGAAATATAATCATTCAATGGGAGAAAAGGGTGGAAGAGTAAATGGGCAACCAGTTCTGTTCGTGGGGTACGCGAGATAATAAAATATTAATAATAAATAGTAACACCAATAGTAGTAGATTTTAGCAACCTCACGACGTCTTTATACTACTAAAGAAGGAAAAGGTGTATTAAGTTTAATGCCACGAGTGATTGCTAACTCCTACTAGAACAAAAGCCTCTTGTAGACACCAATATGCTACACTACATCCATACTGCTCCAGTATTTAAAGTTTACGATGCTAATTAACTTTAATAAATGTGAATTTTAACATTTAAACTTAACCTCTGTTTCTGCTCATCCATATCTGTACCTCATCCTTCCTTTCCTCACTTCACGCTTGCTCCATTAGGTAAAAAACTCCAGTTTTCCTTTTTCAATTAGAAAGGTTAGAAAGGGAGAAAACTGAAGCTGGTAAAGTTCGTTTATTGATGTTTGGTGCGTTCGAGATTTTCAGGAAATTGGACATTGGACAAAAGAAGCGAGGAAAATGAAAATTCTCACAAATAAAGAGAGAACAGAGTGGATAGTTGAAAATAACATAAAGGTTTAAAGATCCTTGGTAGAAAGGTAGTTCGTCCAGTAATATAATATACAATGAGGTTAATTCGTTTTAAAGTTCAAGTGTTATTATTTTGGGGGGAATTAGCAATCCAAATACTATATATATATATATATATATATAAATTTGTATTGTTTAGGATTTTTTAATAATTATTTTTCTTGTTTTTATTCTTTTATCTTTATAAGGCTAAAATGATTTAGTCAAATATATGATAGGATCTCTTGTGGAGTGGCAGAGTGAGGAGGCATATCAATATATTATAATATAGTAGATGTTATTATATGCATATTTAAAAGTACCTAACATTATATTAAGTACTTATGTACATGCGTTAATAGGTTATATTATTCGATAATTGCTATACTAATCAGTATTATGGGTAACAATTTTAATTAAATCGACAACAAAATTGGCAGTAGTTTATCTTAATTTGTTAATTGAAAAAGTAGGTCAATTCTTCTTTTGTTTTGATTTTGCAAACTTATTTATGATATTTTCATACAAAGAAGGATTAATAGATTGCCTAACTAATAGTTAATTTTCTATCGAAGTTAATCCCATACTTTGCAGTTTGTTCTTAACTCTTTAAGCACCGGGCGGACCTTTTTATGCTAATTTGACTAATGGAAGCTTGTTTTCGTGAAAATATCAATTATTGAGGTTCAGGTAGGAAACTACAGCTATTGAATCCTCATTCTTTAATCAATTATACTAAATATTAAGCAGTTTTATCATGCAAACACATGTATTGGTAAAAAGGATTTGTTGTCAGTTGAATATCATTACCTCCTAAAGCCTAAGTTTCTGTTTCCCTCACAGGAAAAGCGACTAAATGACAAGATTTGATCTTGCTCGGAGATCGGTTTCTTTCGTTGGTTTTTCTGTTTAATTTGCGCCAACCCATGGGGTCATAGGTATCGGTTTCTTTTTAATTGCTGGTGTGATTCCAGACCTTCAATATCCCTTATGAAGAATCCCTGGTAGTTAATCATAGTCAATCGATTTTATCCCCCCTAATTCCGAAATTTATTTTTGACCAATCGATTTGGGGTGTGGCTATTTCTTTTTCTGCCCAATTAATGAAAGGAGGGTCTATGTTTAAATTTCAGTCAATTATTGGTTAATTAGTTCAAATATTTCGGGAAGGGTTATGTTAGGTTGGTTATTTTGAAAGAAAACTGTGTTACTTTTAAAATAAAAAGGTTAAAGAATTACTTAATAACGCACTAGCAAGGACGAGGTGGTGCAGTCCATGACTACTCCAAGAAGTGAAAAGCAAATGATAATTATAATTCATTTCAAAAGGATTTTTTAAGTTAAGACGTTGACCACCGATTTATTCTCCTGCAGGAAGATTTCATGGGAGATCTTTAAAGAAAGTGGGGAAGAAGGATGAAGTAAACGGATTTTTTGAGTTTGGATTGATTCGTTTTGTAAATTTCACCACTGATGATGGTTTTGGCGCCGATTCCAAATATGTGTATATTATTTTGGAGAAATAATTTGTTTATAAAAAGAGAACATGCACCTAACCCCCTAACAAAAAAGGCCCCAAATTTCTTCTAGAATGATGTTTCAAGTTGATTTCAAACTGGATTCCTGGAAGGTACGTTTTCCCTCTCTTCATTGTATGCATTCATATGACATAGAAAATATAAAAATACAAAACTATTTAAGAAGCAAAAAAGAAACGAGAGAAAAGCAAAAAGAAAAAGTAGGAAGCACGCCATGGCCTCGAAGTGAGGTCGGGCTCCCCACAACGGAGGAAAATTCAACTAACAACCTAGTCAAATAAAATAGAGCAGGCCAACCTCCTCTAAAAAGTCAAATAGTCCACAAGTCTGGGTGCACGAATTCGTTCCGAGTACAAAAGACTGGCAGTAGCAGCTAGCAACCCAAATCGTGCTAATACTGGAACACGTGACGTGCGCGAAGATCCCTCAGACTGGGACATTCCACAAGAATGTACGGAACCATCTGGGGGACGACAGCAGTCGTCGCCTTAGGGCGCAATTGATGCTCCATCAAATGTCGGCGCGGCTCGCGATTGTGCCTAATTCGAAGACGCCCCGAAACTCGCGAGAAAGCTGAGAAGAATGAGGGATTGTTCTATTTCGGGGCGCTTAACCCATTAGGGTTGTTGACACTGTAAGACTGAGACGAGTATTTGCTTCGACACTGTCGACCAAAATGCTTTAATGGCTATGAACTAAACAAGTGTGAATATTTTAATGCTTTTGTTTGCACGATCTTCTTTCAAAGAGATATATTTGCCATCTTGGCCCCATCGTAAATGTTCCTTGATTATTCAAGTTTCTATTTAGTTTTTATATTTTCATATGTTCCCCTCGACGGATATTCTATATTCCAAGAGTAAAAGATTGCTTCGTCGTTTGGTGCAGTTTCCTTTGTTTCCTTGAAATCAAAGAGAATTATTACCTTGTCTGACTCGCAATTCATCTTCCGGGTTTCTCTCAGTTCGGAATAACACAAATATTCTCCTCTTTATGCTACTCGGGCTAAAAGGGGAAGACCAGGAATAACACAAGCTGGCAAAAGGAGCCCAACTTGGGTTTTCTCCTTAGATTTTGTATTTGTTGTCCCAAACTTTATAATTACTATTCAGATTTTTACATTCTACAAAATTCATCTGCCCCATCGCTACACGCTGGTCTCAGGTGAAGCCTAGACTATTATGAAGTTGCTAACATCAGTAGGATTGCGTGCCCCACGGTCCCAATGCACGCTGATAGATTTGTACCCATATCTTACCCCAGGTTTTGCCTGTAATACTGAAGATTAGGACTATTATCGCTTTTACAGAAATAGATAAAATCTTCGTGTTTTTTAAGGTGTTATAAACAAATATGATCTTCTGTTCAGTCCCAAATGAGGTGTTACTGAGATAGACCTAACTTAACCTAACCCACCTAACCTACTCCTCCTAACCTAACCATTCCCTAAATAATCGACCCCTCCCAACCAACTAAACCTTAAAGTAAGAAAGAAATTGCAATGAAAGAATCTAAATTTATCGAAGAATACCTGATTATTATTTACCTTCAAAATCTGATTGTATGAGGGAGAACCTGAAATCTCGGATTTACGCGGCGCCAACACTGTTTTTCTTTCGATAAATTCAATCTTTTTTAGATTTCAGACACAAAAACAATACATTTTTGATAACACCCCTTTTTCTTCCTTAAATCACTTTCTTCTGTTCAAACACTCAACTCAAGTCAATAAGAAAAAATAAAAATAAAAATAAACCATAAATAACCCCAATCTTCAAACGAACAAAATCAGAAGCCAAAAGATATTGGCGAATTCCGGTGAAATTTAGTTATATAGTAAAGTTAAATAACAAACCAGATATATAAATATATGTATATATATATATATATATATATATATATATATATATATATATATATATATATATATCTCTAAAGAAGTTCAGTACCTCAGAGTAAATGTAGGAATGAAACCACAGTGTTCGGATCGATTTATGTCGGGAATTATTTGCAATGGCGCAATAATAATTATGTTGTAGCTAACTAAGCTCTCCATGCAGCCCTCTTCTTACAGTCACGAGAGGATATCGCATAATCCAGGCTTTCTAACGCAAACAAACAGTTTGTTTATCAATTAATTCTATTAATTGTTATCCCTGCTTTCGAAGATAATGGAAAATTCCCTTCAGCTATTTTAGCTCTCTACTCGTCGAATAAAGTTTATTCGACGAGTAGAGAGCTAAAAGGGCTGAAGGTAATTTTCCATTTTCTTCTAAAGCAGGGATAACAATTAATATAGCTAATTGATAGCAATTTGTTTGTCAAAAGAGAACCGGAATTTCGTTAATTAGTTTATTCAATAAACTAATTAACGAAATTCCGGTTCTATTTTGACTAGAAAAGTAATTGACTAACACTTTGCTTGGGCTAATAATAATTTAAAACCAAATTCTTCTTTAGCTAATTCAATTTTAAAGACCATCCAGGACAAGATTCACTTATAAATTTAGTAGGTTAATCTTTTTCTCGGCAAATGATTAGTCGTTAATACTTTTAACCAAAATCACAAAGAAAAGATTAACACATATCATGATTTCATTATCTCAATTTTTGCAAGAGATTAAGAAAGGTGGAGAATAAAGTAAGCTGTCCTTTCTTGTTTGAAGTTAAGAATGAAATACCGTGTATGGGATAGTAAATATACATGATTTTTACGACCCTTTCGATTCCCGTTCATTGACAGTAATTTGTGATCCCCAAAATTCTTTAAGATTTTGTTTGTTTCTTTATCTTACGCGATTGCGACGAGGAACAGGCGAGTTGTAAGACAAAGCTCGTGACCGGAATATCATTGAAATCATATGTCGAAGTTTTAGGTGCTTGTTTCCAATGATGAAAATAATTTATAAAGCATTACTACAAATCTGATGATTCCTCAAAATGTGTAGATGTTTATCCTTTCCATATCTTGTTCCAGACATTTCTTGTTTTTCAATTATTTGCCTCATCATACTTCTCTTTGCAATTTGTCTCCCTGTGGTTTATCGTATTTTTCGCAACTTTTCTTATTCTTCTTGTCATTCGCTATATTATTTTGATGTGTTTCCCTTCTAGTGTTTTGCTAGTGCGGATCCAGGGGTGAGGGAGTCTAAGGGAGCTAAAACTCCTGCCAAATTTCGTACTTGTTTATGTATATATATATTTTTTAGGCCCTACTTGTTTTCTGCTATTCAGAAAGGTTATGTAATAATAATCTATAATAATAATAATACCATTAGTTTCTTCATAATTTTTTCATTGGTCGGCAACACTCGAATCTACTTATTTTGAAAAAAAAATCTAATTTATAATTTCTTTCTTTTAAAATTATAATATAAAACGACTTTATATTGTTAAATTACACTGGTCTGCGTCTAAAATGTACCTTAGGTTTTCTCTAGTGTTTCTTAATAAAACTGACCTCCTAAATCCTAATTTGGCATCCGTTTTTCTCTATCAGGTCCAGTTTTTGCGATACAGGGGTTGATAATAATTTTATAGTTTATACATGTCCTATATTAGATTAAAATTTCAATAGTTTTTGCACTACTGTATTCGCAGTAAATTTTGTGTACATTTTAAGTAATTATGTTAATAAGTTTTTATTTTTAAAGGTTATAAATTGCTTAGAATTATAATAATGAGAATAATAATAATAATAATAATAATAACGTTTAAGTTAAAAATGAACAGAAAATGTTAGAATCACTCCGACAGATTTTGCTATGTTTGCGGCAAAGTGACTTTTTCCGAGCAGCAATGTACAATCTCTCCTCTAATTAAATCTTTGTATCATGCATATTTTGGAGTAAGGCTAGGAGATCAAGATAATGGTTTTGAACCACATATCTGCTGCAAGGGATGCTACATAAGTTTAAGACGCTGGAATCATGGCGAACAGAAGTCTCTCTCTTTTGGTGTTCCCATGGTGTGGAGAGAGGGCAAGGGCCACACTATGGACTGCTATTTTTGCATGAAAAATCTTAAAGGTAAGCATTGTATCAATTATTTAGGCTTTCTGTATTATACTAAATCCTGAAAATGTCATTATTATGCATAGAATTAGCATAAAATTAAAAACTAACATAGTTCACTTCAGCATGAACATATCTTTTACTAAACATTTATGTACTATCTACAACTCCAAATCAATTCCTTTATTTAATGTCCAATTATATTTTCCACAGGTATAAATAAGAAGAATAAACATAGTTTGGCATATCCAGATGTTTCTACTGCCCTCAAACCCTTGCGCCATGGTCCAGGAATTCCTATACCTTCTCTCGTTGAACATATAGAGGACCATGAAGAGGTTAATATGGAAGTTGATCAAGATTATGACACTGTCGTAGAATGACTCCCGACGATACCATATATTACACTATTCGTTGAGGGAACTTCCTTAATTATCTTTAGAGTGCGTTTACTGTCTGGCGGCCGATATTATGTATCTTCAAAATGCTTAAGAAGTGGAACTGAGCTCAAGGATAATAATATTGCTATCATTAATAAAATAGAGTTTTATTAATAATAACTATAAACAATACACAAAAACGGAAAATATTGACATAAAAAGAATGGAAAGGGGTCGTGGAGACTCGGGCTAATCCAAGGATTTAAGGGATTAAAAAAAGGTAAAACAAATATAGAGTTAAAGAGATGGGATGGTTCGATAAACAATTTAAAGCACAGGATAGAATTGACAAAAGGGATCAATACTCAAAGGTGAAGTTTGGCTTACGTAACTTTTCATTAGGGTGCAGTGGAAGGTACTTGAAGGAATATTCGGTCCGCTGGCGAGTTCCAGCCGAAGGGGGGGGATAAAAGGATCCTGACGAGGCGTCTTGGAAAGGAGAACCGTTACTCGACGAACGGCTTGAAGAACAATGGCTGTTCTACTTTGTTCTCTTCTGAACAAAAGGGGGGAATGAGAACCGTCTCCTGTCTACGGGCTCAAGAACAATGGCTGTTCTAATGTTGTTCTCCTTGGAACAACAGGGGGGGATGAGAACCGTTTCTTGGCGAAGGGCTCAAAACGAACAATGGCTGTTCTAATGCTGTTCTCCCTTGAACAACAGGGGGGGGAGAGAACCGTTTCTTGGCGAAGGGCTCAAAACGAACAATGGCTGTTCTAATGCTGTTCTCCCTTGAACAACAGGGGGGGGAAGAGAACCGTTTCTTGGCGAAGGGCTCAAAACGAACAATGGCTGTTCTAATGCTGTTCTCCTTGAACAACAGGGGGGGATGAGAACCGTTTCTTGGCGAAGGGCTCTAAACGAACAATGGCTGTTCTAATGCTGTTCTCCTTGAGCAACAGGGGGGGGGGGGGGTGAGAACCGTTTCTTGGCGAAGGGCTCAAAACGAACAATGGCTGTTCTTATGCTGTTCTCCTTGAACAACAGGGGGGGGCCTTGGGGACTTGGCGTCGGAAAGGCTCGAACCTTTGGCACTCAAGGAATATTGTCCTCTTTCTGGACAAGTGATGGTGAATCTCGAGGTCGAGGTCCCTTGGCGCACAAAGGGAGAGAGGGTCGTGGTGATGTTTCGCGACGAAAATCTGGATCTCCAATCTGATCTTAGTGGTAAAGTTTCCATATAAATAGCCAGGACATCTCCTTGGCGTGGGGGAAAATGGAGTGAAAGCGTGGAGGGAAAGCACAGCCGGGCCGGCGAACAATGCCTTATCTGTTCATAAGCCTAACTCGATCTGGCGAGGTCGGCGTATGGGGGTGAACGGGGGGACGATAACCTCCTTGTTTAAACATTGGCATCCGGTAGCTGAGATAAGACTCCAAGCCTCGAATCGAAGATGCACGTGGGCAGCATCGTGGTTTTTAATAATATGGGATAGGAGTTGAAATTAACTCGTTCTATCACAGACACATCTGAGTCTTATCAGGTTTCCACACATGATATGGTCGCAAGACCGTTTACTCAAGTTCAGTAAATGACCTGGCCATGGATCTGGGGCTTTCAAAGGGGAATGCACAACTTCTTGGCTCTCGACTTCGTGAATGTAATCATCTCACTAAAGAAACAACATTTCTTTGGTACAGAAATAGAGAACAAGAGTTTCGAAGCTATTTTTTACAGCATTATTCCAGCTCTTTAGTATACTACGCCAATATTAAATACTTGTTGAGTCCCTTGGAATTTCCTACAACTCATTAGAATGGAGACTTTTCATAAATTCTTCCAGTAGAAGTTTAAAAGCTGTGTTACTGAATATTGGTAACAAGATAGCTTGCGTTCCTATAGGTCATTCAATCTAACTCACTGAAAGTTATGAAAATATGAAAAAAAAATGCTTGCTGCAATCAAAACTACTCTACCGACAATTGGAGGATATGTAGTGACTTAAAGGTAAGCTCAATTTACACTTGGCATTTCTAGACTCTTTGATAGTGACATTTTCATTTTTGATTGTTAATACCTGTATACGCCTTTTGGTCAACTTAAATTTTACAAGAATGCAAATCTGTAAATCATGAGTCATATTTTAGTTATATTTTTTTGTTGAAGTGTGTCCCTATAGGTTAATGCATCCGTTTGGGTTAATTAGAAACTTATCTTAATTGAGAAGATATACAAGATAACTCAATGAACTCAAAATAAGATTTACATATATCCAATTAGTTCCAATACAATGATTTAATGCATCGGCATACAGGACTTTTCAGTACATATTCATATTCTTATTGTTTTAAGAAATATTACTTTAAATTTGTTTTTAGAAATATTACACTTTGAATTTACAGACCCTGCTAAATTTCTTTTCAGGTAGTGCCTCTTACTCGTATACTTGGGATGCAAACAGACGACACAAAGCATCCCTGTTTCCTATGTTTATGGGACAGTCGTGCAGATAGTATGCACTATGAGAAGAAGCTTTGGCCTCCACGAGAAGCATGTAGAATTGGATCAAACAATGTGATAGCTGTACCTTTAGTGCCTCCTCACAAAGTACTTCTTCCTTCACTGCATATAAAGCTTGGCATAATGAAAAATTATGCCAAAACCCTTAATAAAGAAGGCCAAGCTTTTAAATTTCTTCTTCAAAAATTTCCACAAATCTGTGACGCTAAGCTCCATGCGGGAATTTTTGATGGACCTCAGATCAGGAACTTGATGAGAGATCAGCAGTTTGAGGCATCAATGACGAACATAGAAAAAGATGCCTGGGAAGCTTTCAAAGCTCTAGTTAACAATTTTATAGGCAATAAAAGAAGCCCAGAATATGTTGGTTGCCCTGGTTTATCAGCTCCTAACAAGTCTCAAACATTTGGGAGCTCGAATGTCTATAAAGATACACTATTTACAGTCCCATCTGGATTATTTTCCCGACAACTGCGGGGATTACAGTAAAGAACAGGGGGAAAGATTCCACCAGGACATAAAAACAATGGAATCCAGGTACCAGGGTAAATGGGACGTAAACATGCTTGCTGACTACTATTGGTGTTTGAAGCGTGATGCTCCAGATGAGAGGCACAAACGAAAATCGTCAAGGGCGTCTTTTCTTGGAAATTAAAATTATTTTCTTTATTATGTTGCATTCTTTAATTTTTTGTTTTATTAAAAGGATTATAGTTTACATACGTTTATTCCTGTTTCTATGATATATAGCATAATAATGCATTATTAGATAGAGGAAGATTTTTGAATTTTTCTTTTTAGGCAAAAAATAAGGTGATCTCAATGAAAATGGTGTATGGTGTACTGAGAAAATCTGACCTGATTGAACAAAAATACATTCATTTTTGAGCTCAAGTGGGTTAATTTATTAAGAAACCACAAAGAAATCCTGAGGAACAGATTTTTTTTTCAAACGCAGGCCTGTGTTATTTAATATAAGATAATTATTTAATAAATAGGATAATTGTAGTTTTTTATATGATTTTCAATAAAAAATGGTGAGGTAAATTTAGTTTTGAAATAATATATTTACTTTTGGTAGACCGAAATACCGCACAAAAATTAGCGCAAATACCAACTTCTGTGCCGACCACACTTGAGGTTTGGGTGGGCGTGTGTATATATATAAATATATATATATATATATATATATATATATATATATATATATATATATATATATATATATATATATATATATATTTATATACATATATATATATATATATATATATATATATATATATATAAATATATATTTATATATATATATATATATATATATATATGTGTGTGTATGTGTGCAACAATACAGATAGAATTTATTCATTTCATGTCTTATAGAATATTGGCATTAATAATGAATTGTGCAAAACAGATATGATAGAGACACTGAAATAGATTTAAATTGATTTCTTATAGATTTCAGAAAGCGGCGGGGTTTTTTTTCATTTAAAAACAGTTTTCACGAATGAAAAAAAGGTCTAACTTAAGAATAATGCCGTCATTTTTGACGGCACGGATACACTCGTATAGAATATAAATAAAGGCCTTTTTTTACTGTTGCGATCGAATGTACCTTAAAGATCACCTGTCTAAAATAGAGGTAAATCTCAATTCTTGTTATTAAAGTTACTATTAGACCTTAGCTGAGGTCCAACAAGGTCAACAGCCTTAGTCGCGTGCTCTCAATTAATTCAATACCATCCGACCTCACGACATTCTAAACATGCAATAAAAAATTGAAAAGTAAAATGATTTGCATCCGATCCACATAGTAACTCCTAGATTCGCGTTCACGCCACTAAAAACTACACTTCATAATTCTCTGATGTGTGTAAGAAAAAAATTCGGGTGTGAGAGAGTTAGTGTTCACTCACGTGTGAGTTACCGGTTATATATTATCAATGCTGTGTTAGGTAACCATTATTACCGTTTATTGCCATTTTCTCAGAGGGAGTAAATAAGGTTGGCCAACCAGGCAGCAATGCTCGTCTGTTCCTAATTTGGGGGAGGATTAAATTCAGCTATGGTATTGCTACTTTCACAGACTATGTATAACTAATTCTACTATGAGATGAAAAAAGGAGAACCGGGTCTAGACAACACGAGTCGGCAACGGTGACAAATTATCCACCGCATCATTCACTTACATAATAACTTTTATCATCCATTTTTCTATGGGATTTTCATGGAAATGAAATGAGTATTTTCAAAGAAATTTAGATTTTGTATTTTGAACCGTAATTTAGACGGTACCTTAGATATTTGATGGCGGTAAATTGATACAAAGTCTGGTTGAGCCTCGTCTGACGGGTTGTATTCTAAGGTGAAACCCGTTTTCAAACAACTTGTGATGGAAATTCTTCAAGCTCCCAGATTTTACAACACTGTTATGGAGTTGTTTGTAAACTTGTAATAAAAAATATTGACAACACTGGTCAACAGCCAAAATGGTTCAAATATGAGATTATGCTCACACAACTACATTCATTTTGTTGAATTTGATATTTGTATTGTTGTATCAGACCAGGTTTATAAGAAAGTCAATAGATACAAATAGTCAATATTCCGTGACTTGTTTCCTGCAACAGATATTTAACCCAAAGCAGACCAGCCTGTCTCTTATGTGACTGAGCTTACATCACTAATTTCACATTGTTGAGTATGATTTAAAAGTTTTATTTTACTATCAAAGCTATTTTCTTAAACAATCAGAAAAATAGTAATTATGATGAGATTAATTGTCTCACGCAAGATAATGTATTAATCACGTTACGGATAAGCTCATAAGAAATTGTACCAGAAAGCATAAGTTCAAATCCTTTATAATTGAGTAAATATTAAGTTTGAAAAGTGCTTCTGAACTTTGCACTTTCGTTTGTACAGCTCGCTCTCTTCTCGTTGCAGTGTCGAGCAATAGTCGCCCATCATGTTAGCACTAAATTATCCCTGATATCTGCTCTCCATTATGGCGATGTATTGATGAAATCTTTCACCGTGTTCATCACTAATGTCTCCATGTTTATCTGTGAAAAATCAATATAAGAGTGTAAAAAATGTAATTTCAAGGACATCCTTGCTCGTAATGCATGATAATTCTGCAGCATGGTTGTAAAGATTTCTTTGTAGATGTCAACACGATAGTTTCCAAGGAAAAAGCTGTGACACATTGACAAATGTTTCCTATGATTTTTTCTCTAGCGAGTTCAAGGCCTTGGTGAATTCGCTATCATGTAATAGTATGCGAATCTGTGGTCTATTCAAGAAACCTGCTTTCAACTTAGCTTCGGAGACCACACCACCTTTTTTTCTGACATGAGTATCGAAAGCCAGCACTAGATTGATCCAGAGCCTTGTTTAGATTTTAGCCAAACCGAGCCTTAGATGCAGTGGAGGCAGAAATATCTTTTCTGGATCTACAAGAGAATTATCAACACAGTTGAACCTTTCAGGCGCATCTCCTGGTCTTGTTGCCCTTTGCTTTTCTCACATAGTGCTCTGCCTTAGCTCTGATCTCCCATAAACACTAAAAGCACATGTGATTTGTTGCTACTCTGAAGCCCAATAGTAAAAAGATTACTTTGAGATCCCCACTTATCTTCCTCTGGTGTTTTTCGTACTTTATAGCGGCTAACAAAATCTTCATTGTTTCATAGATATCAGCTATTTTTGCTGCATGTGCTACTGGGACAGATGTAAACCCATTGCCTTGTGTAAAAGAACAGCTTTCAGAGAGTCTTTTTCAGCGTCTAGACATGCAGAATTATTGCATACGAGTAACAAAGATTGTGTGCTATCTTGAAAAATGGAGAGATCTCTATTCGGTAACGAGCAGTAGTCATACGCACTCCAGTTTCCAGCAAGTTACGATGCTTTAGTCTGGATCGTTAAACTTTGGCCTTTTCTTTGGAAAAGTCTACCTCGGTCCCTGATGAGATCATGAAGCGATTCTTGAGGTAAAGAGTTTAGGCCTGGTATTTTTAGAGTAATCTTGGTAGTCGTCTTCATTTGATGTAGAATTAGAATCAGAATCACTCATGAATTCTTGTTTAGTCGGTGGATTTTGGACTGGAAGTTTAGCGCTGTGCAGAACTGGTCCGATTGAAGAAGCAATATTGGAGCACTGCACCTTGACTCGTGGTTTGATAGTTATTGCCTTGATGTTTGTGAGACAGAAGTAGCAGTCACTGCTCTGATCTTTGGGTTCACGCCATATCATTGATACAGCAAACGGCATTCTTGAGCTTCGCTTACCACACATCCCCTCACTCAAGTGGTTGATACAAGACATACAAACTATATGAGGTGCCCATTTCTTGTCTTGGTGATCCAAAGGACATTTGAAGTAACTTCTGTAGTTAAGTCGAACAGATTTTGTGATTGATTTCTTGAAGCTATCAGGAGTCCAGGCGCCACATATGTAACAAAAACGAGCAGAATCGTTCACACACTTGCCACGTTCAATTATTTGTTAAGTTCAAAGTAATTAGAAATTAGGCAGTTGTAGTCATGACTATCATGAATCGGCAATTCGAAACAAACAAAAGACACAAATTAGGAAAATGATATTGCATAAGTGGAATTAATGAACATATAAAATCATGGATGAATAACAGGGTGCACTAAATAAATAGATATGCTGGTCCTGGAAAACAGTCAGATACAGCTATAGGAATGTCTCATTAAATTCATCATATATAATTACAATAGAATCAGACTATTTTTGTCCAGAACCATGAGAATCTTTTTTGTTGACCACTGTAATTTATTCAACTGTTTTGCGGGTTAGGCGAGTGATTAGTCACTGGATGGAATGAAATTTCATGTCAAGTTTGAAGGGGTTGTCATATGTTGTAGCAGCCTCTTTAAGAACAAGCTTACGATAGTTTAACGGTAGAAAAATTCATCATCATTAGCGACGCCCCCCCCCCCTCGCTTTTGAGGAATCAGGCAGTGTGATCCGGATTCGCTTTACTTCACCACACACAACACAAACTCTTATGTCTACAAAATGGGTCCAAAGGGTTATCAAACCTCCGCTTTCCATTCTTCTGAGTCCTTTTGACCGGGCTCCGGTGTGGCCTATACCTAGCAGTGGCACACAATCTGGTGGGAGGGGGGGGGAGGTCAAACTTTCTTCACGGAGAGGTTCAGGGGATTTTCCATCAGATGGAGCTGTGTACCATACTCACTGGAAACAGCCATCTGATGGAGTGCTCCCGTGAGCCCCCTTTCGAAGAATCCCCCCCCCCACCTCGGACGCTGCTATTTGGTGGTATTTTCCATTGCGAATAAAATGGTGCGTGGCACCTGTCCCGTTACCGAGACCAGCGGGATCACTAACTGTTCCGTTATGGTGACGATCGAGGTCGCTATCTGTTACGTTACCGTGGCGAGCAGGGACGATATTTGTCTCGTTACCGAGACGAGTGTGGGCGCTACTGCTTGTCGCTCTAGTCGAGCTTGTGATAGAGTTTTGGGAGGATAGGACATTTTGGGGGAGGGAGG
This sequence comes from Ceratothoa steindachneri, assembly GCA_963969495.1. Classification (NCBI taxonomy): domain Eukaryota; kingdom Metazoa; phylum Arthropoda; class Malacostraca; order Isopoda; family Cymothoidae; genus Ceratothoa; species Ceratothoa steindachneri. The sequence continues at coordinate 26,790,088 of OZ018327.1, read as the reverse complement.
GACATTTTTTTAATTGTTGGTTACTTGTATAGGACCCTGAGGGGTTCAGACCTCTCCTAGGTCACCTGCGATTGACTTCTGTTGTTGTTGCTTGTTATTTGCTTTCTATTATTGTTATTCTTTTATACTTATGTGTTCTGTTTATTTTTAAGGCCTAAAGGGAGTCTTATCTTTGTAATTTCAGAGGCTATTCCTTCGTTGGTTGGAGCCACAAAGGAACCTAAAAATTACAGCAACAGAAAAGATCGGAAATGACCCTGGGGAACGACTGCTCAGAATTCCCTCCCCCCATCCACACAATTGAACACAATGGAAGATTGCAATGCACCCAATCACACGAGTCAACAACACAATCCATTCCTTGACTCCTCTGGGAGTAGATACGGTGGGGGTTTTATCCTTCCTCGGGGTCTCAGGGCCACTCAAAAACCATTTTGAGGATAAACAACAACAACAAAAATGATTATTCAACTACAAAGTTTTTAGAATGGACATATCAGTTATCCGCTCTTTCACACCAGGAAGCAACAATAGAGAGAAGAAAACAGACCTAAAACTTTACAGAACTAAGCAAATAAAAGAATGCCGATAAAGTTTGATACAAAGTAAAATAAGAGATTTATACTAAATTTATGTTTATTCATGCACTTAAAAGCTTGAAAAATGGCAAAAGATCTGGGGTAAATGTCCTGCTGACCTAATTCTAGTCTCTTCCCAAATCTTTAGGTTTAACTAGAGTCCACTGGTTTGGACAAATGCCCCCGTTGTATTTTTTAATGCAACAGGGAACATTAACACGTTAGAGTCCAATCTGATTAGAAACCTCTAAATTACTTATAATAGTAATGACCCACAGATTAAAAGAAATTCTTGCCACCACCAGCCACCGGAAGACAAAGGTTTTAGAAGTAAAAATAGTATTTTTGTTCATCTGCACACAGGTAGGAGTTCATGAATGGCAGTTCACTCCTTATCCAAGCGAGAAATGTTTACTATTGCTCAAATTCAGTACAGTTGTCTTTATTTTGTAGCGGACATTAGGGAGCGCCTTTCTGACATTCCGTTTGAATCAGTCTTTGTGGGATTTTATGGACACTTTTCAAAAGGGAAAGTTGATAGAAATAATGAAAACAAGAATATCAGCGATCATAATTACCTAAGGAAAAAAATAACTTAGGGTTACTTTCTTCCTTAGATTATAATCAGCGAATTTTTGGTTACATTCTCCCTTAGATTATTCAAAATTTACGCCAAATTCGCTGATTATAATCTAAGGAAGAAAGTAACATTGAGATACTTTTTCCTTAGAATATAATTTACGAGATTTTTAAGAACGAACGGCTCATTGTTTCTTGTATCTTAGTTATACCTCCTACAAAAATATAATGGCTTCTTGGTCTGTGAAATATATAGTGGTTTATGAAATATATAATGGCTTATTGAAATGGCAAATATATAATGGATTTTTGGTTTACAAAAAATATAATTGCTTCTTAGTCTGTCAAATATATAGTAGTTTCCTGGTCTGACAAAAATATTATTGTTACTTGGTCTTACCAAATTATAATTCCTTCATGGTCTGAAAAATTATTGGGTCATCAAGAAAAATGTGACCCTAAATAAATCCTTGTAACTCTTAAAGTAAAAGTACTTTTTATAATCAAATTCATCATTCGAAAGAGGATAGTTACAAGTTTGTTATGAAATAATTGTTTTTAAAAATGCTACGTTACAAATGTGCTTCATTTAGTGGAAAAGCATTCCATTGTGCGCACTTGTAGGTGCTGCATCACCTCTACAAAGGTGGGCGGTGGTATGACCTGTTTCTCGCTGGTGATGGCGGTCATCACTGCTTGCATAGTCTTTGGGTTATTTCTGTAGACTATTCTCTTTAAAAAATACCCAGAGATAATAATCCAAGGAAGAATGATCTGGAGACATTGCCTGCCATTTAATATCTCCGAACCTTAAGATTAATTTGCGAAACCCTTAAAAAGAGAGTAATCTGATGGGGTTATTTGGGTAAGTATGGAGGATGATTCCTTAGGTTCCGATCGAAGATTGTTCTTTTATGTAGTAGCTCTTGCAATATGAGGTGGAGCGTGGTCTTGATAAAATAGTACTCTCCTTCTTTTGAATAATGTCGCTGCTGTCTTCAAGTACTACATTTAAACGAGGGAACTGATCACAGTTAAACTATTTAGTTGTTAGTCTCTTTCGGCTGGGGTATTTGTTTTCTGCCAGGACTAATCATTGTCTATAACATTTATTAGTATTGTATCTAAGCCATTTTCCATCACCCGTAACAATCCTACTCAAACATTGTTCATCTTTTGTTTGATAAAGAAGAGATGAACTAATGTTGATTATGTGTTAAAAGTCTACCTTTCACAGGTCTTGCGGAATCCATTGGCCCAATCGTGAAATTAAACCTTGCCTATAAATGACAATGCACCGTGGCATGAGTTGAATGTTGTTTTTTCATCTATTCTTCAACAGTTACTATTGCATTTTTTTCCAAATGTTATTTTTAAAAGATATTTATCAAATTACACTGTTCTTCGTGAACAGGGTTCATATTTGAAACTAACGATTCCGAAGAGAAATTTCTTAAAACTCTTTGGCTGTAGTCACACTCATTGTTCTATCACTGTTGACTTGACGCAACTTTTTTGCTGTAAAATTAGTATTATTTTTTTTTCGAAACTCCCAATGTATAACATTGCGAATGCACTCTTTAGACTCTTCCATAATATTCATCATTTAGCGATATGGCGAATTCAGTAAACAATAATAATAGTTCCAAAAATGAAGAGTAGATGTACAAAAATGTAATCCTTAGTTTAGGCGATGAAATACAGGTAGCAAGGCTTCGAGTTTAGTAGACTAGTTTTTAAATTAACCTGCCTCGTATTTTTTCTATCCCCGAAAATGAGGATTAACATATTAAAAACCACATTACTCATGAAAGGACAAAACAATTCGCATTTGATTTGTTCCAAGCTACTTCCTCCAAAAGAGCAAAATTGTAATTTTTCAGTCTCTTCTTTTAATTCAAGTACCAAAAATTAATGTTTATCAGAGGAATTTTTTATCATCGCAAAACTGATCGGAACTATAAAGTATAAATCACCCTATGGAATCATTCATATAATGGAAATAGACCTTTGTGGTATATGAATTCACTGCGTATTTACATTTATTTAGATTTTTAATTATGTTAATACTTAGTTGGACCACCCCTTTTGCTTAAATTACAGCCATAATTCTTCATGATATGGGTTTCAACCACTCAATTTGCAATTTTTCATACCGTTCTGCTTTATTTGGAATTGTGGTACGTCTATGGCTGCTTTTCAAATCACTCTCTACACCCTTTTTACTGGATTTAATTATGGGCTCTTTGGTGACTACACCATAAGGGTAATCACCACTTCTACCAAACTAATTATTGGTGTACGTAGATGTGTATGGAAAGTAGGGTAATATCACACAGGCATAAACTCAATAAGGACAAAATTGGGCGAGAGATCAATAGAACCTTAAAATCATGTATGTATATATTTTCAAACCTAAATTTAATTTGTGTACACTTTATAAAAAGAACGTCACACAAGATTTAAATCTTTCAAAACTTCTTTATATTAATCTGAACGCAAAAGCGTTTGTATTGGGTGAGATGAGCTCTGTAAAGGTCTCAAAACGGTAAAAGGAGAAATAATCAAATAAACAAGCAACCGAGCGTAAGAAAACAGAATCGTTAATGCGTGGATAACCAACAGGGGCAAAGATACAAAATAAAATAAAAGGCTTTATCGAATCTTCCTTTTCTCGTCTCGTCATAGAAGAAAAGCGTGACGGTTTGTTCGTCCCGAGGATATTGAGGATTGTTAAAACAAGTTATCACATAAACTCACGAGAGGCTGCTTGGAATAATGAATCGTCCAGCGGAAATATAACTTCATTTGTTGGTTTTGTGTGATGCATTTTCTCGATAGATGGCTCTAAAACCTGTGACAATAAGGTAGTATAATATGTGGATATCATTCTTCCTTGGCATAAATAAATCTCACCTGGTCATGATGAACCTCTGCAGACCCATACCCTGATACAACTACCTCCATGTTTTACAATTGGTACCCCACGAGAAGGATGAAATGTCATTTCAACTCTTTCCTAAAGTCATGATGAACCTCTGCAGACCCATACCCTGATACAACTACCTCCATGTTTTACAATTGGTACCCCACGAGAAGGATGAAATGTCATTTCAACTCTTCGTCTCACAAAGGTAGCCCAAGAACTACTTAAAATCGTAAAAATTGATACAAATTAATTACATTTTTAAATACTTTTCTACAAAAGTATATTTAAATAGAATTTTATAAATTACAATAGTATTTATTACATACCCGATAAACACTTTTATCATACCAAATAACTTTATAGCATTTTCATCTGTGAAAAGTGATCTTTGGCGCACTAAAGGCGTTTATTTCTATTATCCCTAGGTATTTATTGTTTTTTTCGCCTTGCATCCTTCTAACTATTGATTTTTAAGTATCCTTTTAATTGTTCTAGGTTATTATTTTCAACTTGAATCTTCAATGAACTTTTCAGAAAGTTCATAAGATGTTTTTCTGCGCTTTTGTAGTGAAGTGAGAATGATAGATCTGTCTTCTCGAAGTTTTGTAAGAGGTTTTGTGCCGCATCTCTTCGTTGTTACAAAGCTCTGGGTCTTTTGAAATCTTTTTCTACTCTTTTGGACAAATTTTATTTATATAACAGTTTTTACCTTTGATATTCCTTGAATATTGAAAAGTTGGATTTGTGTTCTCTTTGTTTCTGTAAGTTGTTTAGTTTTAATAATATTAGTTATATAGAACGAAATTGAATACACAGTAGTAATAAATTTAAAGTGAAAGATAAGAAATAGTGGTTAAATTCTGGTTTAGAAAACATAAAATTTTTTTCATTACACACTATTTAGTTAAATACAAAATAATTCAAACATATTAGTATATTACATATTGTAAAGGAAAGCCTCCGGAACTCAACAATCGCGCAAATTATTTAACTATCGTCCAAATGCGACTCGTCTCACTCTCAGACAACCAACCACCACCTCATGCACGCTCATTGGCCGCATGGCGCCTAGACGACCCAAGATCGGGCAAACCTTAATAAACCCAAACCTTGACTCTAGTTTCGGAAACATCAACAGAATGGTGCGTTGGCTTTCCATTGTGTGCGTCCCGTTTTCCTAAAGATTCTTTGTATATATTTATCAATTTTTGACTTGTTTATATTTTTTTTTTATATTTGTGCCCCCTTGATTGTCCATTTATAATCTCTTTCTTAAAGGGCTAAGGTTTTTGTGTATTAATTTTTGCCTCATTTATACCTTTCAAGGTAATTTTATGGGTATTTTTAAGTCCCTTCCTGAAGGAGGTATGGCTTTCTTAAGTTAGTTTGAGATTATTATTCCTAATCTTTTTTGGAGGCAATTCATCTTTGTGATTAACCGAACTCTAACAAAAGAAATTCCGTACAAACAGGAGTGGAAAACTATAACCTGAGCCAAGCTTAGAACTGCGCCAAATCATCCTCTCGGTCGTTCACCGTCAGGGCAATTTGTCACTTTCTTCGGAGCTTAGCCTCGGTTTAATTTTTGCATTATTTTTGTTTTTTCCTCTTGTGTGTATTCACCTTCAGTAAATTACTCTATTGGATTTTTTCCCACTTTTTTCGTCTTATGTATGTATTAACTTATTTTGCTTATTTGTAATGTAAACTAATAATTTACTATAGTTTAATTTTTGTCCTCACGATCCAAAAGTCAGTGGTAATATCCCACTTACACATATAATTATCATAGATATTCATAAATAATATGATAAATTTTAAAAGGTTTGATTAAATATGTTCAATATATAAATCTATAAGGGTTGATACATATGTATATTCATTTATTAAAAACCCTGCAAAACCAGTTTGCCTATTCGACAGACAAAAAGATGTGGTTCTTTATAAGAGGAAATGCATTTGAACGAAACCTTTGCTTTCGAGCTTTTTCTCATTTGAGAAGTGTTCAAATGATCTGAATAAATAAAAATCGAATAATGATTTGTTTCGGTCGATGTTGTTTTGGTGGAGGTCGAAAAACTTCGTAGCCTAAAGATCTTTTCTTGGGTGACCTTCGCTTAATGTGACCAGGCATTGTCATATTGCAGAATGACGTAATTTCTCTTGATTATACCTCGGTGTCTCTTGAGCTGAATTGATTCACACGATCAAGTTGTTACAATGTTAAGTTAAAGTGATGTTTTTAGTAAGGAAAACTGCAATACACGCAGTGATGGAATATGGTTATTATATCAATGAGTAACTACCTTTACAGGGCATCGGGCGCGCCAATTAAGTGACTGAATCCAAAAAACCAATGTCTTTTCTAGTTTTCCTTTGTTCCAATAATTGAAAGTGACTATGCAGGTCAAATTCCAATAAAAACACAACCACACACCTTTATTAGTGCAACACTGGTTTAAGTGTTGGAAGTGGAGTTTAATTAGATGATATTCACTGCTTCTTAGGTTTATTGTTAACTTAGAATATCTATTTCTCATTCCGATTACAATTTGATTAGGAACAGGCGTTATTTCATCCTTGATTGGCGAATTGTTGAACGCAAAGCTTTATTCTCAGGGGACGACAGTTCATGTGGAATCCGATTGCCATTTCTTTACTTTTCCAATCTTTTTAAGATGATCTTATGCAGTGGCCCAAGGTTTAACCAACTTCTAGGATGTCTTCGATACTTGGATACGAATTCTCTTCAATATATGCGTTTAGTTACTGGATATCAAAAATAATTGATTTATTGAACGATGCTCATCAGAGAGACCAAATTCACCGTTTTTAAGCTCATTTAACCACATCTGGCTGCATTGAAATCTCGTTATCTCAGAATGCACATCCCCTTGCACGTGTGGCATTTACGAAATCCTAAAATGGAATGTATTATATAGCCTATAACTCATTAAAATCCTTTTCTTTCTTTGGTTATCTGATAGAGTAAACTAATAATTCAATTTAAAACAAAAATAGCCTCACTCATAATGTTATTAGTCCAAAAGCTCCGAACCCAAGTCATCCTTCGTTCCAATATAATGATTACATTAGCATTAGTTTATTGATGAGATTACGATTGATTTTTAGCTCCATAACTTGCCGTTGGTACTCGTCTGTATTATCTTATAGGGGTAAAATTTGATCTTTTATCTACATTTTCACTTTTTTCTTTATTTATATTTGAAATTTAGTTCTTACGTTTAGCTGAGCGTGTCTCGGTTTCGTCTTTATTCCATAAATTTTTCAATTGCTTATATTGGTTTAGGCCTCTGCCTTTAGAGGTTTGCAGACACCTGGCAAATTTTTACATGTTTTTCCATTATTATTACTTCAATATCTTGTTTCCTGAATATACCACTAGAGAATGTTTGTATTTTGTTTCTTTAGTTTTTGGGATCACCTCTTTAAGCAGCTACCGCTCTATTAGAGTGTGACTTTCGCTGGCAAATTTTTACAAAAGGAATTTCTTGTTTACATATTTACAGCCTTCTTCTCAGGGTGTATTTTCATCCTGTTCTTTATACACAGGATCCACTTGAGGCAAATCATGAAAAGGAAAAGAAAGCAGGAAAGAAAATCCTTCTAATTCATACACATAATTTGAGAGTCCTTTTCGGATCAAGGTCTTTTGCCTAATTTTATTTTATTGTGATAAACATTTGTTTTGTTTTCGGTTATATTAATATTCAAAAGTGGACAGCCATTATCGAGATTAACGTCGGGAATTAAGATAAATAATGTATTCTTCTGCGGATAAAACGTTTGCAAAATGTTGATTCAATGTCTTCACTACATGTGTCGGGTCTTCATTGGTTACACTTTCAGATTACTCCAGGGTGTCGAAGCATCCTTAAATGGTTTACGATAAGTAACATTTATAAAAGGTATTAGGTTTGCGTTTGAATGTTGACCCTAATTCCTTTACATGGTTCCACTTAACTCACATGCTACAGTTCACAAAACGATAAAAATTACATTAATGCTGTTTTTCTTTCAGCAGTTTTAGTAACTAGGCTTTGATTTTTATTTGTATTTTTTAGCGCCCATCTGATTACTGCCTACGGGAGTAACTAGCTTTTGAAATTTCATAACATTGGTTACATTTCTTTATTTATCTTTCTTTAAAATTCTATATTTATCCAGTTATAAGTCTAGTAGAAACTTTAGCTTTATAATGCACAAGCATATTATTGGAAGCAAAGGAGATGATTAAAAGATTGCATACATTTCGTGTGCGTTAAAAACGTTCAACATTTCAGTCCAATTTGCGGTTTAAGTAATCGCGGGAGAGATTCATGTTATAAGATTTGAAGTTTGAAATTACTTTAAAAACTTTCCTCAATAGTCGAGAAATGATTCGACAAGAACATTTTTAACCACTTTTCGTCACTAATCATAATCCAATTTGAAACGTGATGATCGTGCGTCGGCTCATCATCTTTTTATATTCTATAAAAGTCTGCTCTTGCTTTATCAATAATTATATTCGATAATTTAAATTCGACCCATAGAACTGTTATTATTCGTATAAATAACATAAAAAGTGCATCGCCTTAATGAGATTTCATTTTGCAACAAAAGTAATACTTTTAGATTTTTTCTCGCTTATATTTTTGGACATATTCAGGCAGTCTTCACATAGTGAATCACTATTTTATTTTACTTTGCTCGTTGTGTCATGATTTCAGAAAACATGTCTATGATTTCCTAATTAAACTTTTTTAATCATCTTTCTTAATTTCTTAGTTTTATTTTTTTTTTACTTTCTCTTTGAAATAAGCATCAATCTATGCATCGATTTTCGAACAAATAACAGATCTTTTCCCTTGATTTATGACGGTATTCTTGACACAAATCAGATTTTCCTTTGTGCACTATTTTTTTGTACTAAGACCGGCGTTTCCAAGTCTTCTTCCATATTTCTATGAAATTACTTTAATTTCGGAATATAGAGATTAAATTATCAGATTCGAAACGTTACACTTTTAGATAGATGACAAGCGTTAAATCTATTGACACTAATTTTGGTCCTTTTGATATAGAGCTGGAACCTTTAGTCGTTCAAATCTAATTATTTCCGTCTCCACTAGTTAAAGGCTTCTGTAGCTTGCCCTGTTATTATATACATACCTGATTATTCACACTGAAAGGCATCCTACCTCTATATCTTGGAAATAACAGACAACTCTACCGGAATTCAGACTCCAACCACTAACTCTTCCCATTCGATAACCTCCATCTTGGTCCATTTCGGGGTTCACTACTTCTTAGAAACAAGTATTTATTGGCGTGGTAATAGAAGTTTGTATATGATCGTTAACGTAAGAAAAAATATTGAAAATAATAATAAAATTGAAATGATAATAATATTGAATAATAATATTGAAATGAATAATAAAATTTGCGACGTAGATGAAACATTATAGTGAAATCACTATCATCGTTCACACCTCCTCGTAGAATTAATTCAGATACGCTACCTCAGGCAGCAATCAAAGCCAAAAGACTCCACTACAGGGTTCTATTATGTGACAAAATTAGGTGTTCGTAAAATCAATTAACAGCAAACAATTTCAAACTGTGTCGCACACTTCACCATCTGAGAGTCGTACCTAAAATTTCCCTAAGGAAGTAATTCTGAAACTTCGCTCCCTTTCTAACAACAGGAGATGAGAAAACATCACCAGGAACATCAATGTGATACGGAGATAATCTTATTTCCTTCACCTTAAACTCCGAGGGATTACCAGGGATTATGGGGCTTAGACTTACCTGAGGTGCGATTGAAACAAACCTTTCTTAGTCACAGTCCTCTTACTTGTAGTAAATGCACGCCCTAATGTTTCTTTGGATTGTGCAACCATTCTTCACCTTACTTTGGCCATTATTTCCCACTCAGCACACTTTCCTCTTCCACCTGTGTGCCCCCTATTCTTTTTCAGACAAACATTAGCATCTCTTTCCACCGCACTTTACTTCTTCTTAGCAACCATTGTGACTCAGATAGTATATTAAAAATGCTAAGAACACTTTTTCTCACTTCTTATTTCAATCCATCTCACCCTCAAGCTTCGAAGATTACCAGGACTGCACAAGGATACTTGAAAGTCTGTTCGTACCAGCAACGGTAACGAGAATTGGCACTCAATTTGACATCATCATGTTTCTTATATACACATTTCGGCTAAACCTGACTCAAAACCACACAATTTCTCCTCAATACACTTCGTGCGGACGATCACTGGACTCTCATTAAGGATCCTCGCTCTGCTCCGGTATTCACCTTCGAGAGTGTGTAAACCATTTTTCTTCACTTACTAAACCTCATACAGAATCCCTTCTCCAAGCTGCTATTGTGATCCAGGTTCTACTTTGGTTGAGTCCATTCATAATAATTATAAAAATTATTTCTATATCTCGTTCTGATCCACTCTCTTTTACACAGCCCTTTGCTACCTGGAAATACACACACTTTTAAACTCCGAGGTTGATGTATGTAATTGTATATCTCTGGCGTCATTCCTAATTTTATCACACGTGACTATTAAGGTTTCCTGGCGTAACGGCACCCAGCCATTTGGACGTGAAGACATCACCACACATACCTGCTCACAAAGATGCAACACCACCATTACGCATCCCACTGTACATTTCAGCGATTCTGCTACATACCATTCTTTTCTCTTTCCTATTCCCTACCTTCATAGTTTCTGGGGTTAGAACAACTGCAAGTTATTCATTACATTATATTGGGGCGGGGGTATTTTCGGGGTTTGCTCCTCTTGAAAGGTCAACTTTAGCAGGTGGGGGGTCAAAATCTTGTATGAGAGGATGAACGCAAAAGCAAAGCAAAACATGATTCCCTCCTGAAGGTCCACTGATCCAATGCCATTCATATCGTCACATAAAAAAATAACACCACTTTCACTGTCTGTAATTTTGGGAGACTCAATAAAGATTAGTCTCACTTTATTTTCTATTTTACAACTTATTTACTTCGTTTTAAAAATCTACGATTTTTTCCTGTTTTAAAACATTTCCTTTCATCTACCTTCTAACAAATCGGACAAGTTACCATTTATTTCACAGCCGTCACAACACTTTTGTTTTGTTTTGTTTTTTAATTTCTCTACAAACGCTTAGGTATTCGAAATTCTGCCAAAATCCTAATTCATTTTTAGTCGCGTGCGACTCTATATCTCACTATGTAGTCGAATGTTCCGTCAGTCCCATTTTGCTTGTTTTTGTTTTGGTAATAACATTGTAACCTTCCGGCCAATTCTGACCAGATTTTAAACCTTTATGTCATTGTACATTCTCTAAGTCATACCAAGGTTACTCGAAGAATTATTTGGCAATAACTTCATAACTATTTAGCCGATTCTAACGAAATATGAAAACCTTATGTTGTTTTACATTCTCTTTCGAATGATATTTGTGCCAAGGTCCTCTCAAGGTTAGTCCGGGAATTATTGAAATTTTTGTAGGTAGTAAGGTCATAAATAAGAATAATAGAGAGCACGCGACTTTGGCCCGCAGACTTTGTCTGTTACAAACTACTAGGATATTTTCTGTTTTTCTTTTCTATCGTCGCCCTTTTGTTTTGTTTCCAAATCGGAGAGAGAACAATCTATTACATCTGCTCAATTTCTAACAACTTTTCGATTTCGGTTTTCACTCCAGGCATATAGATCTGAAAGTTGTTATTTCTGAAAACAGTTTCAAACTTCCCATTACCACTACGCTTCGAGATCGCCAACACTTTTTGCGCCCAATTAAGCTTTATTGAACATGACAGAGAGAAGTGCACAGATGCGGCTCATTAACACATCTCAAAGGCATTACTTCCTCTCCCGTTTGTGCATGACAAACATCGTCTCTCCGTTCACGCGTTAAACCTCCTACGCAATCACGTAACCTTTCACTCATAAAGATTCGATCGGACTTAATGCGGATAAGAAGAAATGAGAGTAAGGTTTCCTTCATCATCCTTAATCCGTGAAAAATAACTTTGAAGAGCAAATCGCTTCAGGTTTTACGCATTTCTTGCAATCATAGAGGAGTAAAGATAGCGAATTAGTGGATTAAGATTTGGAATGAACATCGAGAAGTATGACATAATTAATGTTTAAATAATGTTTCGACCTAGACTTCAATTGGGAGGGGAAAGGCCCCTTTATATGAATAATTAATTGAATCCATAAGGCTAATTGTCAGATTCCTGCAATGCTTCATTTACTATTCTATCTATATTTCTACAAGGATTATTCCAACTTGTCTTTCTTTTCTCTTTTTTCCATAATCATTCAGGTCGAAGCAACTTTATTTGCCAAATTTAGACGCCATTTCTTTCATCCTTTTGCGATTGATTATAATTTTTCATTAGAGATATTTTGAAGGTCTAGTTTCTACTAGACTTTCTTTTTTAGCTATTATTTAGAAGATCAAATTAATCCAAGAATTCATTAGAGTTGATGGCAAGGGATAAAACCAATGGAAAGATGACAATTTTAATAAATGGGGCTGAAATAGGAGTCACCTCACTCTATGCATTTGTAAGAGTTGCGTTACACATTCAGTTTGTGAGTCCGGTTTTCTGTCCGATAGAAATGCTATATAACTAGGAAGGGCGAGTGGGGAGCTTGGGCGTGGTCATAGCATTCACGCATATATAATTTCTGCTTTGTGCGCTGATTAAGAGCAAGTATAATAACACACACAGAAAGTAACAGATATAGAAGGATAAATATAAAACGAAAGATATGTGTTGTAGGAAAGTCTTTCTACCGGGGAGGAATGTGATATTACCATCCTCACCCAATCTAAGAAGAAGGTGGGATCAGGTTTCCCGTTGAGACATCGCCCCCTGAATCTCTCTTTTTTCGGGGCAGAGGATGCCTGTAAATGAGATTACTGAGCGCACTTCTACTTCTGACTTGATTTTCACTACAGGAAAGAAATAGAGGAAGTGGTGTGATGTATCTCGGATACATTCGTTTTTTTATACTTGGTTTTGCAAAAGTTCACTAACACTAGGATTTTTTATCTTTCAGATGTTAACGTGTGTGATAGAAATAGTTTCGTTAAACAAACTTAAAGTTCTACTTTTTCAGCAAGGGGCATTAGAAGAACTTTTCCATCGTGTGGAGGGGTGGTGTCAAGATGGGAGTGAAAGAATCAAGATCTCTGCTCTCATGTGGGCAGGCCATAACAAGACCGACACCGCTAAGCAGTTCAACGTCAGCCGGATGACTGTTTGCCTGACGAAGTTCTACGAAATTCCATAAGTCCAAAATTAACTGAGAATGATATCACAACTATACTGGTCCTTATGGTGCCTACCAATTCTCCTCTTCTGGTAGTGCCTTTAGCTGGAGGAACAACACTATCACAAGCCAATCTCTTCCCTTAGTTTATCAAAAATGCTAAGTCTTCAATTGCGAAATTTACATTTGATTGCACTTTTGAGGTTGTGATCAACTTAAGGAAAAACTGCGGATCTGCTTAATTTAAAATGCTTCCGCTAACCAACCCATCCTAGAAGGGGGGGAAGAAGGCGGTTTACACTGTTACACCTAATATCTGGAGGAGCCACAGGGGCTTGGTAGTCTCTATACATTTTAATTTTTCCCATTTTCCTCACTTTATTTGCCAAGAAGTCTCTTTTCACCTATTTTACTGAGCGCTGGTTAATATTGCAGGCTAGTCTGCTACCAGCTTTGGTCATTCATCGTGGCACCAATGGAGGAGGTTTGGCACCTTGTTTTTGGCTCTGGTTGAGGTAGTAGCATTTAACATACTTACATTATTCCTACCTCTTTATGGTGACCAAATTCTATCTCATCTTTAGTAAATCTATCTTCACTTTAACTTAAATTATTGTCAACGTTCGTAAATTGTTTGAAAAAAATATCACTGAGGAAAAAGCAAAATCGAAGTAAATACGTATTCACATAAAAACCACAAACCACTTCCTTATCTTACAATCAAACTAAAAAGCACCCCTTAGTCATATTCTTACGAACACACAGCGGTACAATATCTCATCCAACTGCGATCGCCTTTATTGGTAAAAGTGTCTGGCTTCTTCAATCGAGAGATTGCAATCCCATGGACGATTGCTTTGTGTCACTTTTAAAGAGATGGTTTATAAAGGTCGAATACAAAAATATGCTAAGATAAAACTACATAGAGAAAGAGAGAATAATAGAGTGTAAAGATGAAATGACTGACACGAATTTCAATTTGCATCATGTCCTGGAAGATAATTTGTTTGCGGACAAATAGAGGAAAGTTTATCATGTTTTTAGCTGATGAATTAAAATATCACGTTTTTATGCAATATACTTTATTATTACTTGATAAATGTTTCTAAATTATATTCAGAATGAGAGAACAAAAGTTTAAAAGAAGTGGAAGTAAAATTTGGTGAGTGTAGAATTAATCGATGGCAAAAGTAATGGTTTTAAGGCTGCTTGCGGAATAATCCCCCTCCCCTAAAGGATACTCGTTGTCATTTTCGACAAATTTGATGGTACCAGATCCAATGGTGAATTTTCTTTTGAGGGGCTAAGCAAGAAGCAGAAACGGTTAAAAAATAGACCTAATCTCGTCTGCTTTCATCAATAGATAACCTTCAATTATACTCTTGTAATTCTTTAACCTAGATAATAGCGGTCCAAACTTCCTTTGTTCTGAATAAGTTGATCCACCTTTGTAAGAACATTTTATTAACACTAGAATTCTCTCATCTTCGTCCAGATGCAGTCTTCTCCTTTAAAACATTTGCATATCTCCCCTCCTCCTTCAAGCCCCTTCGCGTTAAATTAATTGAAACCAGATCAATTCAATTTGATTCCATCTGAAAAACTGAAAGCGCCGAATTGAAAAGTGGCTTCATTTTGAATATTTCAATTATTTGTATATAAATCGTGATCTAAAATCATTATTAGATTTTAAAGACCCAATGTTCACCCTAAACAGTTATTGCCAAACTTCTTGAGAGCAGAAACTTTGTGCATTTGTGTATTGGGTGAGCACTGCTGGAATAACTCGTTCGAACAGCGAAAATATGAAGAGAAATTTCCGGCAAAAGGCAAGATAAATAATGGTTTTCTTCCAACTTGAAAGGCCCGGAATTTGTTGCGCTAGTGTAAACAGAAGAGAGAATGTGTGAAAGGGAAGTAGCAAATTAACGAGCATTGAGACGATAAAAATAGATTAGGAAAATTATGAAATTTGATTCGCTGATTATTTAAATTAGAGGAAGTATACAAATCAGGTTGTAACTTTCATAGAAACGCAAATACATATCAGCTCATTTTATCAAAAGACAGATCAAGGAAACTATCAGCAGATGTAAAAAGTAACAAAATTTAATCATAATGAAGATTTTTTGTATCATTCTAATTTGTTTCTACAAAAATTTGTTATATTTCTCTAATAATCTCTTAAATATATAATAATAATATACTGCTTTCCAGGGCACGGAAATGATAATAATACACGTATTGTGAAGTCTCCAAGGGGTTTTGCTCCCTCCTCTCTTGTTTGGTCCATCAACAGACTTAGGTATAATAAACCAAGAAAACATTACATCACCCGGCTAGGGCGAGGTCCCATTCTGCAAGTCTTAGCCACAAACTATTGGAAAGGAGAGATTTGTAAAGAAGTGAAGATTAATGGACTGAAAATATGCGGAATTTACATATTCACAGATCCACCTGCATGTGTTCGGTCTATGCTGATCTGCAATTCTACAGATGTCAGCTGCCTCATGCGTATTTATGATGCAGATATCTTTTTATTTAAGGATGGTTTAGTAGACCCATCTACTCTTTTAGCTCGCTAGGTGAGATAACTTGCGGAAAACAAGGAAGAAAACTTATGGGTGGCCATTTGCCTAAAGGCGGAGGGTCCTACTCTATGCCACACTGATCTCCTTGATTTCCACTCCAGCAGGAGAAAAGTTGAGACATTGCGTCGCTTTGATCGTTGATCGCTTGCGAGGGAAGTTGATGCCTCTCCTGATGACTCCTTTGGCTGATTGTGGTTTTACGCTGAAATTGCGTGAGTTTTTTCTTCTAAAATTGCGTGTGAGTTTTTACTCCATAAATGAAATTCACTCTTAGTTCAAATCTAGAAGTAGCACCAACTCAATTTTCATTGGCTTTGGCGATATAACCATGGATAATAATAATTGTTTATCCTTGCGTTTCCCTCCTTCTTTATTATATTCTCATCCCTGCTTCCTCATGTTTATTCTCTTCTCCCACGTGCGTTACATTGTCTCTCAATAGTATTCGTGGCATTTATTTATTTGTCGGCTAAAATTTTATCTTTTGTGACAATTCTTTTTCCCTGATCAATTTCTTGTATTTTCTTATGAGTAGATCCGAGTAAATCCTTATAAAAACTTAGGGGTTATTCCTCACCCAAGAAAAGATGTCGGCGATCCGGGATAAATTACCTCAAATGGGGTAAAAATGAAAATCTTGGAGTAATGAAGACTCATAAATAAAATTGTAGAACTTTATTAAAACTCATTTTTTAATTTGACAAATTATAAAAGTTATATTTTCTAAAATACTAATTTTTGCTCATTGACGCCCAAAGACGTGTAGTGGTTTGTGGGGTTCTCTTAAGAATTATATGTGTACAATGTATTTTGTAATAGTGTATTTTTGTATGTGCATTCCTGATGGATATATAGATATTTGAAGGTGCTCATAAATTAATGTAAAATTGACAGCTTTCTATTAATTGTATATCTAATTTTATTTGGGGAGGATTATTTATGAGTATCAATGTTAACGTTATATAATATGCTAAAATAATATTATCCAAGTGTTTTTCAATCATTTTCCCTCTCTCACTCTCTCTCTTCTGAGGGGATAAATATGCAATGATCATAGCAGGAAGAGTTCCTCAATTATGGTTTCATAGGAATGAATTTACTCCAAATAGTATCCATTACTTTTCCTACTGCTCGTTCAGACTTTGCTTCGGGATCATATCGGTAAATCCAAGTCTCATCTTTAAGTACAGTTCTCTCTGAGAAATCCTAGGGATCTTTATCCTATTTGTTTAAAATTTGCAGCGAAAGAGTAGCTCTCTTCTCCAGCTGATCTTCACGGAACAATTTTGGCACCCGTAGAGCAGAAAGCTTACTCAGCTTCAGTAGTTTAGGCTAGATGAAAAAAATTAACCTGCCGATATGTTAAATGTGGCTGCTATTACTTCCACTCTCCAATCGACAGTCCTTTCCAATTAATGCCCGCAAACGATTGATGTTTTCTTACTTTACTGATGTTGACTCTCTGCCACTACGAATGTCTGCTTCAACCTCGCGTCTTCCATCTTCAAAGTACTTGTACATTTATAAACAGTAGGCTTTGGAGGACATTGTCTCTATAAATCTTTTTAATTCATCAATAATATCACACTTCTGCCAACCAAGCTTGAGCAGAAATATGAGTAAATCCATGTATTTCAAAATGAAGCAAAGTAATTTCAGGGAACGTGACTAATAGCTTGTAGGTAGAAGTTTAGATATTTGTTTTTTTACAAACCTTTTGAACACCCCCTCGTAAAAGACAAAAAGAATTTAAAACAGACTATTATTCTTTTGGAATAACTGCCGTCAACGTCTTCCAAAGGAAGTTGCCTGCAGAAACCTTTGAAAAATATAACTTCAGATATGTGTTCCAAACCACGGGAATACTTTGTGAATTACGACAAGTCTGTTAAAAGGCAAAGCTCAGATAGTAACTTTAGAGGTATAAACAATTAATGTTCTGCATCAAGAGCTGGATTTGAAGTGGACTTGTCTAATGCCCAAATCTCGCAACCATACTTTCAGGACTTGGTTAGACCTGCAGCGGTGAATATGGTAGAGATGATGCGTGGTTAGGAAGAAGCCATGTGACCGAATTCGTGCCCTTGTTTGCAAAAGGGACAAAAGAGAGAATTTCCTTCTTAGCAGAAAATATGAGGGGAACAAGTGATTTCTCCAATAAAAGAGAGCAAACATTCCTCCTAATCAGCTTGACCATATCACAGTAGCATTTCTCAGCTGATGGTGTACATCCGCTATAAAGTTTTTAAGTCAATTGAAGATGAAATCTGATTTTGTTCTCATCTCTAAATGTGAACTCTTGTTATTGACGTATTTAATAAGGTTAATAAATACGTCCGAACACAAAGAGCTAATTAAAAATGGGAAGACTTCCTTATTGTGTCTTCGATGTAGCTTGAAGCATACTGACTCCGCTAGTGGCTTTTCGGCTTTGGTCAGAGAAAAGAATAAAAAGAATGTAGTGAGTCACTGCAAGTTCGATCGCCAGATATTGGTTGGGAAGCATTTGAAACTTACACTGGTAGCAGTGATGGATGATTGTCGTAGAATTGCTTATAGTCTGGTCCAATAATTATTCTAGTCCTTGATCTGGACACACCGCTTTTGTTTCAGTCGGTGGTATTGACCCAATCACTCAATCCTACGATCATATATATATATATATATATATATATATATATATATATATATATATATATATATATATATATATATATATATATATATATATATATATATAGGTAGGCTTTAATTCCTACTGAACGTGCGAAAGCTGGTTAGAGGCGGGTTGTGCCGTAGCCAGGATTCTCACTATAAAAGTCCCACTTGTTACTGGGAGGAGGTTTTTGATTGTTGAATTCTAAGAGTGCATAATACAGGTTGGATAAATTAGCCGAAGGGATGCTTAAAGTCTTGCCAAGGGTACATCAAAAGGGAGGAGCCACAAATAAACACATGTACAAAAAATGAACTTCACTTTACACAAATATAATAATAAGCAATAGTTAACAGGCAAAATTAAGGATTAAATATTAAATATTAAACACTGACGTTAAGCGTCTAGATTTAAAATGACTTAATGGGAGTATCAATCACGGTTAATTAAATAGGTAATTTAAGAATAGAGGGACACTGGGTTTACAGATTACCATTAATTGTGATGGATTGGAGAGACGACTACTCAGGTCCAGACGGGGTGGTTCGGGTGGCGTTAACACGAGTTCTCGGGGAGAGGAGGGATAAGACGATGGGTTTAGAGCTGCTGGCTGCAGTTCCGGTTAGTTTACCCCTAACTGGATGTGACACTAACAAATAGTAACTTCCGGTAACTAATGGATGTTCCTTTTCTTACTCAAGTTACGTTGAACAACAGAGCGTACCCTTCTAGTCATAGACTCTGCAGGCGGAATTAACTTCTAGGAACACTTTGAGACAGCGACCAGGTTGACTCGACGGCGCGTTGGTAGTCGATACGTTCAGGCAACGACTCTCGTTCAACGTGAGGATTACGCGAGTAGATTTGGGACACTGCTGCTAAAGGGGTAAACAACGATGTTATTTATACCACGGATTGTGGGAAATCGAGAGAGAGATTCCATTCACCACAATTCGCTTATCGCAGTGCCTTCTGGACAATCTTCATGCTATCATAAAAAAGGCAAATAAGATTTAAGCTTCTTTCGAAGATAGGCGTTCTTTCGTCCGACTTCCTGTCGCCAGTTGGGGAAAGGGGGGGGGGAGAGGAGACGGAGGTCAACTCAAGCGACCAATTTCTTTCGTTCCCACGATTGTCTGGCGGCATGTGAGTATGTACGTTCAATACCCTCACAATGATGTTACGAAGATTGTCAATGTTGTCAATGTTGTCACTGCAGGTTCCATCACCAGATATTGGTTGAAGAGCATTTGTAACCTGCACTGGTAGCAGTGATGGATGATGTTACGAAGATTGTCACAGAACATGGACGAAATAGAGTGCTTTTTCGTTAATTAGGTTGAGATGGAGAGACTAAATATTCAGGCCTACTTTAGCAGACAAGAGGTTGATTTCACATGGGAATGTTCTGAATCCAGTTTGGGATCTCAAAAGTCAACTTGAAATTTATGAAGATGATCAGACCTTCGTCCACGCAGCTGGAATATTTGGAAGATATCTTTGGATATGTGAATATATTGAACACAGACTTGCAAAGGAAAAGAATACATTCTATGGCTTCTTAGGAAATTCAGAGAGTGTCTCACCCATTGCTTTCTAAATCTCGATTCACATACTGGCATTTTGGTTGTAAATCCATTCACCTGTGAAATTGGTGGTGTAAGAAGAGCCTGAAGTTTTGGCAGCGGCGCTTATTGAATTTCACCTCAACAATGATGCTCGCTTGAATTTCAGAACAAGGCAGCTTTGTCTTATCTTTGGATGGCAAAATCTGCAAAGACTTTCAAAATTGCATATTTTTTGAATTTGAATGCTCTTTGTGTATCATGGATTCGGGGAAGGGGGCTTTTATGCATTTGGGGTAATATTTATTGAAACAAATTTGTTATTTGTAAAACTTTGTTTTAGGAGTATATTTTGTTTTCTTTTTTATTTTCTACTTCGTTAAGAAATGGGTTAGCCTTATATAAATTTTTCTACCAGATAAATATTCCAAATGGAATCGTAGCATAAATCTTTGGAAGGAAATGATATTAATCGCCCAAGAACTTTATATACCATTTCTTATTCATCCAATAATAGATAATTACTAGTAATATCGGGTGAAATTAGTTTCTTTATCTTATTGATGGCGACTTTTAGAGAGAGAGAAAGATTCTGAAAGGGTTCAATTGCGCTTTGCGACCACAGACACTCTTGTGTGCACGTTCTACATCCTGGTAGAACCTAAGATAAACCTAAGGTTCGGTTATGGTTATGGATTTGATTAAAGTAGGTTATGATCTGTTGCGGTTAGGTTATGGTCAAATTATTTCAGGTAGGATTAAGTTAGGTTAGGTTAGTTTAAGTTAGGTTAGGTTAGGCTAGGTTATTTTAGGTGAGTTTAGTTTAGATTACCTTAGTTTAGTTTAACTAGTTAGGTTGGGTTAGTTTAGTTTAGGCTAAGTTAGGTTGGGTTAGGTAAGGATAGGTTAGAATAAAAGAGTTGAATTCGTGTGAATCAGCAGAGAAATGGAATGATATTTCAAGGCTAGGCATAAGAGTACCAGGGGGAAGAAGATTCAAAATAAAAGAGGACCAAAGATCGATCCTAGTGGAACATCAACACGCAAATCTACTGGTTCAATATATCATTTCCAATTTGAATAAATTGACTACGTAATGAAATATACGATCGCAATAGTTAAAGGCAGTTTTACCTACACTCACTAATTCACTGAGGCGATAAGAAACACAGGGTAATCAACGGAGTCAACTGTTGTCGAGACATCGACAAGTAGCAGAATCTTACGGCTGACTAAAGTCAACTTTATGAAGAAGGCGTTCACTTCCCTGTATGAGATTCATTGCTGAGTCTTGCCTTAAAGCGAGACTGAAAAATCTCATCAATGGGGAAAGTGGGATGATCCAGAATCCGTTCCAAAATCAGCATTTCAAAGAGATCTGAGAGTAATTGGAGTTCAAAGATAGGGTAGTATCTTGTGGGGTCATTTACTTCAAAATAGAATGAACAACAACGTATTTGAAGTCTGTCATATTCCAGATTTAAGATAAAATATCAGTGGTGTTAGAAAAAAAAAATGGAGAAACTAATGGTAAAGATTTAGTCGAAATAGGTCTTGGAATCAACAGGTGTCTTTCTTAAGAGATTAAGAGGTAAACTAAGCCCTTAGAGGTAGTGGGACAACAAAAAGAAGATAGAGTGGAGGAGAAATCGGGTGATTTATCCCTGGGTGAACACTAGAGGAAAGGGCGTGTCAGAACATGTATGGACTCTTCTGTCGTCAGAGAAGTAAAAAAAAAAATAGCTTTGGAATAAAGGAAAAGAGACGTATTTTAGATTGGCAGAGGGATGAGCAAGAAGTTTACACAATGTGTGTGTGCCTTGCGTGTGTCTTCTACAGGAACATAGTGGGTGAGAGCATCACTGGCCACTCTTAGAAAATTTTTCTAGGTGTGAGAGGCAAGAGGATTTGCCATGGAGTTGATTGGTGTTTCATTACCACGATGACACACAACCCGATTTCGTCTCTCACAGGTTCGCCTGTGTTTCTTAAAATTCATATCACTGGTTGTGAACCCTGGGGCCTGTTTGCGACGAAGGAAATTTAGAAGAAAGGGAGCTTGTATGTTGTGGCTGGATGAGGGGGATCCAAGAAATAGATGGGAGAGCAATGTTTGGTTAGGATCTACGAAAAGGATACGATATATTCATATATATATATATATATATATATATATATATATATATATATATATATATATATGCAGATTTGATGCACACGACCTTTCTGGCTCCGATCTTGAATCGTGATCAGCTGTAACCTTAACTGTCTAATTACTCTAGGTTCCTCTCCCACACTGCTTCCTCTCATCGATGCCAAGTAAATCTTTTACATTTCTATAAGTGCTAAGGATTTTTCTTCCGTCTAAAGCCAACTAGATATGAACTTTTGACAAGTGATTAAGAAGACAAATATTAAAAGGGAGGTTAAAACATTAACGCAACAGCTGAAAAAATGCTCGTAGATACGAGTAATTTCCATCGCCTTCATTGGGACAAATTAAACAAAACCATGAGAAAGGAAACATTTGGGATTTTGAGCTATCCACATGAAAACGCTTCACTTGGAAATACAAAGGCGTCATTCGGAGGTTGACTTTTAGAATAGCAACAAAATATAGCATTAAAAATTCTTCAAAAAAATCCGCTTTTCCGGATAAAAGGAAGAGTTGCAATTTAACTCGAATTAGTTCCTAACTTAGGTCATCTTCAAATCAGACGTCAGCTTTTGTTACTTAAAGAAAGAAATATTTGACTAAATATTTATATACCATCAGAGACTTCATAGTTGACTTTTAAAGTTCATAAGATGTAAAATGTTAATTGGCCGTAATTCTGAGAATGAATTATTTATACGAGTCGAAACGCCTCATTTGGGTAATGTCGAAGTATGGCCAAGTGTATGGGAATATGCGCACACAGGCTCTAAGGTAGTCCAAGCAAGGCGACAACTGTTATTGTTCTGAGAGTGTGATTTGAATAGGTAGCTGCAGCTACGTGACCCAGGAATATTCCAAACACCAGGACAAAATTAGATTTTAATACACACTAAATAAAAGACACAACACTAAATGTGGATATAGATATATATATATATATATATATATATATATATATATATATATATATATAGGTACATGAATAAGACTAAATTAGGTTCTGAAAACTAATTAGATAACCAGGGTTATTAAATGGTTATAATGGGGGATTTATGGTAGTGAGTGATTTAGTTCCTTTAAACCTCGAGAATAAGGTGGGTCAAACTTGGGTGGAGGTCTTGGTGACCTTGATTACTCAGGGGGGTAGGCAAAAAATCAGCAACGGGTTGGGCAACATTTTCGAACTCGTGTTTTGCGAGATAAGGGCCTGTTTTCCTCAAGAGACACCAGAAGAACTTCGGAGGACGTCTTCTCTAATCTTTGACCCGAATGTGGTTGAGAAAGGCTGACGTTGTCTCACGAGGCTTTTTTCCCTGACCCGAAGATACGGGTGTGATGTCCAGCTCTTCCGTGACTGGACACCGTCCAAAACAGGGAGAGAGAGATGCCTTCTCGAACCTTCGTTATCGGCCGTTACAAACCGACTGTCTGCTTGCGGGGAAGTGTCGGGGGCAGGGATCAGCGGGCCAGACGGACGACCAGTGGCTTGAGCCATAAAAGCTGTTCGCTGCGAACCTACAAAATCAATCTTTAATCTCCTGCCTCGAGTGGGAGTGGGGGGGGGGAGACATCAGGGAGGTAGCTTTCAAGTTCAGCCTCATGCTTCGCTGTGAATTTTTGCGGTGACCTGGCGGCAAGTCTGAAAAGGGTTAAGTCGGAGGAGAAAGGAAAGTAACGGCTGCTTTCTCTCCCTAAGTAATATCTTAGGAGGTATGGAAATAATATTATCCTAGGGCTCCCTCTACAGGTAATAGAAAAAGAAGGACAGAGATAGATATTCGGCAACTTTCCCGCGCAGATTTTGATGCAAAATTTATTCCTGTTCTTGAAGGAACCTGTAAAAAATGTTGGGCCTTGGTGTAATCAGACGCATTTTTTTAAGTAACACATGGAGTTTTATATTGTCTATTGAACAGAATGGCCTTAAAATTAAAAAAAAATTAATCCTACCAAAAACTAGTAAAGATTAACATGATCCAAGAACCCGTTTCGGATCGATCCACATAGGCATGACTTCTGAAACACTCTAAAGCTAGGCTTAACAATCTTTGATTAAGTGTTAATCTTCTTGAATTCCTTCAATGGTCACATTTTTTTAGATTTAAGGACCTGAGAGAATTATCCAGTGAGGAAGAAGCGAAATCTTTTGGAAAGGAAGGGATGGTGGAAATCATTTGGGTGGGATATTTTGTTAGAAAATTCTACCAATTAATTTCCAAGGTCAAATTATTGTATAATTTGGGGGGACTTTTTTATGCTTAGACTCGAAAGTCAAAGTTTGTAGGATGATTTTCTTAAATATACGTTGGATTTGATCAGAATCGAACAATTATTTTCAATGGACCAAAACACGAGAGCGAGATGGAATTTCACATATACAGGGTGTCCCTAAAATCTGAAGCCATATGAAATATCACAATAGTCTGATCGTTCTCCATTACTTACCTCCTTGACTTCTTTCTGTGGCTTTTTAAAGGGGAAGGTGTACTCAATGGGAAACAAAGCCACGATCTCCTTGAGGGAACAGCGCATCATAAATGAATGTGCTCAAATTGAGAGAAATTTGGAATTAATGCATCGGATTCAACGGGTGAATCTCGCTAAGCGCTTCCCACTTTACTTTACAAATGGTTGAAATGACATCCAAGATATTATTTATTACTATTTTAATTGAATAAAATGTAGTTTGAATTAAATGAGATGCAGTTCAACTTTGTTCTTCTTCAAAGATAAGGGTTGTGTGCTAAAAGAAACCTGAGTGTGGCGAACGCGTTCTTCGGCACAGGCGATGAATCATTGCACAGGTGATAGGGGTGAGATAGATGGAAGGTAAAGGTAAGACTACGATCTCTCTGATAAGTGTGTGAAAGATGTGTGTAGTGTGAAGAATTGGGCGAACAGGTTGTGACAGATGGGTTTGTAAGAAGTAGGAAAAGAAAAGTGGATTTGGTGTTAATGCACACCGATCACAGAAGGTTTGAGTCTTTGAGGGGCTTTGAGGGGCTTTGAGGAACTTGGGGGCTTTGGTCGCCTGAGGTGGGTGGGAATCCCCAAAATATTTCGATTCATTTAAAGGGTTTTGGGTGGGGCGCAAAGTTCTAAAAATTGCTTCTAACTCAATATTCTAAGGATTGCTTCTGTTTGAGTTGAATTCTAGTTTATTTGAGATAGGTCTTAATTTCCCCTCTTCGATTTTACTCTTTTTCTCTTTCTTCAAATTTTCTCATTCTACTCATGATTCTCTTTTCTTCTCTTTCTTATCTTCTTCTCGTCGTCTCATCCTTTTTTCCTCTCGTCTCTCTTTTCTTCTCTTTCTTTTCTATTTTCTCTTTTTTCTCTTCCTTCTCAATCTTTTCGTTCTTTTCTTTCTTCTCTTCATGGATTCTTACAAATTCATTCAAATTCTAGTTTATATCAGATGGAGCATAATTTTTTCTCTTTAATTTTACTCTTTCTTCGATTTTTATCTTCTTTGCCTTTTCTTTTCTTTCTCTTTTTCTTCCCTTTTCTCATCGGCCTTTTTTCTAATTTAATTTCATTTTCTAATCTACAATTTGTAGCTTGTATTTATTTGCGTCCAAGCTCTTTTGTAGACATTAAATCAAAGAAACTTTAGCCGTCATCCTCTAATTCCACTTTATCGAAATTTCAAAAAAGGGGAAGTGATAATTTAGGTTATATTATGTAGAAACCTTCGAATATCGGCGTTGAAAGAGAGATACAAGACTTTAACATGGGAGGCTTAATACTCAGGCATTTTCCTAAATTTTGTGGTTCACATTTTAATATTTTTATGGCCAACTGTACAGAATAAGTTAATATGTAATAGTTACCATTCTATAAAGAGAAAGTAAAAAATCAGGTTGTTTTCAGTCATAACTGTTAACGGCCCTATTATTCTATTTATAATATTTAGTACTTTTAAAATATAACTTGATCTTCCTCTAGCAGCCATCATTTATCTTATCCACCTAGATTGAGGCATTTAAATTTTGCTAATGGGTTTCAAGTCAGTTGAGAGCCGATCTTTTTGGTGCAGTAGATGTAGTGTATAACCAGAAATATGCAAAAAGTAAGTATTAATTGATACAGAAAACAAAACAGAAGTGAATGGAGAACAGGAAAAGAGAATCAGGAAGAAAAGTGACTAAGCATTCAACTTCTGGATATTTACCATTAAAAATTATCTAAATTTGCTTAAACTTAACAAGTTTCTTTGCATTTTGAATTGAATTAGCGACGATTAACCCAAATCTTTCGTTCACACTCGTAAAAAATATCAAATTTTATGTCTGAACACTGATAGAAACATTAAAATACTCATTTGTGAGAGAAGGTAATTCGACATGGTGTGTTTATATCGGTTGAAGCCGACAGTACTTGTATATCCTGCTGTGCGAGATGCAAATTAGATCTATGCCTTTGTTCATCCTTGTCATATTCTCATAAGCTCCCATCAAGTCTTCTCTCTTTTGTTTGTCTTCATGTCTGGGAGCCGATTTTCCTTGTGAAATAATTAGATTTTGCTATAACGTCAAGATAAGCCTCAAAATGGGCAAATGGGGTAAAGATTGATTCTCCTCTGAATTTAGAAAAGGGGAGAGGCTTTAGTTCTTACATATCTGTATACAATATAACCTTTTCAGAAAAAAAAGAATCAATATTTATCGAAATCCTTAGTTAAAAGGTGTAAAGCTTTCTGATGGTAAGTTCGTGAACAAGCAGGAATTCCGATTTTGATTCCCCTTTAATATGAATAAAAGTGCCCCCATGATAGTATGAATTATCATTGGGGAACGAAACATAGATAGATGATTATAAGTTCATGGAAGTTATGTGCTTCAATCTGATGTTGCAGTTAGAGGAGTAGGGCACGATTTATAAAATATTGTTGCACATAAGATTAGATTATTGAAAAGTACGTGATTCGATCTGATGTTGAATTTAAGCATTGATGCAGGATATGTAAAATATTGTCGCGCATAAATTCATAAAGTTATGTGCTTTGATCTGATGTTTGAGTTAAAGGCGTAAAGCAGCGTTTGTAAAATATGTATTGTCACACATACGTTCATGGATATAGTGTTGATAGAGACAAGTTTGACACGACATTAAATATAAATGGTATCAAAACTTCCCTCTCCCCATAGAATAGGGGGAGGATCTTATGAATTATTGTAATTGGATAAAAGAGAGGATGGTATCAACGACTGAAGCGGAAGAAAGAGTGAGACATCTTGGCCATTTCATGTCTACCTGGGGCCGGCGAGCTCCCCGACCGATGTCAGGACCATTTTCCTTATTTATGTGAATAAAATATAAGGTGTAGGATTTTCACCTGTCGCCTCTTGAGAAGGACAACGCAATTTAGAATAAAATTAGCAAGCAAAGTGTTTCCTGAAAGTTTAGTAGACACAAAGAATGGCTGATCGCTCCTAATTCAGTTTTACTCTTTTTTTTAGGTCCTAAAATCTAGAGCGATCTTTTCCAAACCAACGAGAGCATCATTTCTTAATAGAGAGAAATGTTGGGATGGAGAGACCGAAAAATAAAAACGGATAGTAAAAAGGGGAAGAATAAACAGATGAAGACAGAAAAGAGTAAAATACCAAATATACTCAACTCAAATACCAGTAGGAAAGGAAAAATTCTGAACTTCTTAGCAGAAGTTTGCGCTAGGAGGTCATAGATTTAAACTTAAGAGCGTAGACACCTTTGCAACAAGTTCAATCTATAAGTTGTTAAATGGATGACGAGTACTTTAATTTATTCCAGCACCTTTTCTTTTATTGGATTGATAAATTTATTAGTCCTAAATTCATTTTGAAAATTGCACGATCCATAAAATTTGAACTTCAAAACAATTTCGGAGATTTGAAAAGACTTGCATTTTGTATAAGAGTGAAATGTTATAAAGTTGTTGTTACTAAACCGCCGCCTATTGGAGTCGCATTCTTATATGAACTTCACGCAGTAAATCTAATTTCACCACATGTTCGATAATGATAAAGATTGTATGAAGGATGGGAGTGAGTTTGTAAATAAGAGGGTAGAAGATGGTGGTCGGAGGGGCCAAGCTACTTGTTACAAGACCATTGATCCACTTTTATGGATTACCATCCTTCTTCCTTAAATATTATAAAGCTATTAAGAATATGGTTGTTGTAATTATACATTATAATGGATATGTTGCGGTCTATATTTAAGAACGAAGTCGATCGATCCAAACTAAGTATTCCTCATAAACAAACGAAGGCTGCCTCTATACCAGGAAGCGAGGGTGCCGTTCAAGGATCTCGAAGAAATGGGAGCGTCCTCACTCCGATATTTCACTTGGCCTTTGGTCTGCTACTCTAACCCTATGATTATGCAACTAGAAAGGGTCTATTAAATGGTTGCCAAGGAAGACACCATAAAAGGTACCATGCATGAAACCTTTTTGCGAAGCTTTTGGTCACTAAGGTTCTACTGCAGAAGAAGAACTGCTCCCTTAAATCGTGCCACGTCGATACTCACAAATTGGAAAAATTAATTGCCTGGTCCGATTGATTTGTATAATGTCTTTCCTCTGAATCCCTCTTTGGTTCTTTTTTCCGCTCACCCGAAGCATCCATCCTGAACTTTGTTACAAGCATTCAAATATTACTATTCCCAAAATTAAAAGGAATGAGGGTGTAGGGTTGTTTCCGCTCTGGAATTTGTGTGAATAACGAGAAATTGTACCTTTCCTGGAGATTCCTTTATAGTTTTTCAACAGTTTCTCTTCAAATATTGAGTTTGCTTAAAATACTTGTTCCACACGGTTTTACATTACTTTTTAAATTTAATTTTTAGAAAAGATGACGAGCGGGAATTTAGCCTCTCTCCAATCCGAATTCAAACATTTTGTTTTAAATTTAGTTAAAAGTCATAATTTAATTAAACGAAGCATTTTCCTATACAGAAATTAACTTATATTTAATTTTCAAACTTGAATTGCGAAATAGATTCAATTAGGGTGAAACTCTTCCTTTTTCTGTGAAAGATTTAAATAAACAATTAAATCAGAATTCCAATTCTTGAAACATGGTTAAATTGGATGACTCTTTATTTTTGGAATCGAAGAAGAATTGTCGTCTAAAATCGACTTCGATGTTCGAAGTTGAAATTAAATTAAACGTTCTTTCGATAATCATAAATTAAAAATATCTGACTCTACACAATCGATTCGAGGAAACTTTGCTTCAAAAGGTTATCGAATGGGGGCTCGCTTTAGCATGCAACGGAGTGTAGTGAAAGAGGAAGATGTGTACAAAGTGAAACCGCCTTAAAGATACAAATGTATATACGGATTGTAAGGGAAAGGAAACATTGGAATTTTTCGACAGATTTTCCCTGAGCCGGGTGTTTGAGTCCTACTTAGCATCGCCTAGTCTTTGCGTCCTACTTAGAATCACCTGGTAACTGAGCTAAGGATGAGGCCTGTGTCAAAGGATTGAAGGAGGGGAATCGTATGGCTCCGATCCCTAGAAGTTGGGTGATGTGGAGATTCCTCGCTACTCTCTCAAAGATCACGGCCTGATTAAATTCAATATTCTTTGGCTTTGATCATTTTTATGTTTAAAAAAGAGAAATTTAAAAATATTTCAAGCATCTTTTATTCACTATAAGTTTTATTTAAGTCAAATAGCAAAAAAATAATAAAAAGTGTTGATTTAAGTTTTTTTAAGCTTGAACTCACCAAATAATTTTTTTTAAAAGACAATTGTCGATCAAAATTCTTTTTAGCTTCAATCTTTTTCATTACTTGAAGATTTGCAGAGGTGGATGTGGTTAGATACATATTTTCGACCCGATTCAGATACTACAGAGGGGGCTGAAGCACCCCACCCACCTAAATGGACCCAAGAATGCTTCAAGGGCCTGGTGCTGATCAGTGCTCCCAACGAAGTCGATGTTACAAATACCAATGGATTTTATTAACCCTTTCAGACCCGTTTATGTTTCTGATTTTAATGTATACTTGGATTCTGCTAGTAGTAGAAGTAGTAGCAGTTCGGCAACCTGCTTTTATCCTTCAGATCCCGATTAGATAATGAAATATACATAAAAGTCAGTAGGACAGTCCCTGATGAGCTCGAGAAGGGCCGAGAAGTCTTATGTTTTGACCCCAAACAGCGTTCAGGTGGAGCCTTCGTCGTCTCGGGGCAGAGAGACCTGTTCCGCGCAGAGGTATGTGGATATATGTAGATACCCATCCGCAGGATTCCTTGGAACAGAGTGTGTGTGTGTTGTGCTGCGAAGACGGAAGAGGAAAGAAAGCAGTGTTCCTGCTCAGAAAGAGATGTAATAATATAGAATATATATCAAACATTATTAAACCGTTGCGATCGAATGTATCTTATATGATACATGTAAAGCGTCATCTCTTAGCTGACGTCCCAAACCGTCAATAAAGTAATCACAGTTTTCTGATGAGTGGTAAAAATCGAATGTGAGAGAGTTGGTGCTTATTAGCAATGGTTTGGAAGATAACCACTGTTACTCACACTACTTAGAGGGAGGAATTGTGGTTAGACCCCCCCCCGATCTCCCTCCAATTTTTATCCTGGATCCGCCACTGATTTTTACATATGTACAAATCATTTTTCCTTTCCTCCATTTTTAGTTTTGTTCAAACGAGGAATCCACATTATATTCTTCGGCCACACTCTCGATCCTCCACCTTTTGTTGCATTCAGCATTTTCACCCCTTTAGTTCGCTTTGTTCATCCACATGTCAGTGTCTATCTAATCTACCTCGCTTTCAATTATTAATTTAGGATTATCTGCAAACTTAATTTAGTTTACTTCTCACTTTATTTTAATTCAATTATCTCTCATATCTTTTTTTCTTTCCCATTTCATCATCCTCACTCCGTGAAAATGCAAATTTCCTGTGAATTTTCTCTATATATTTCCTTTACTTATTTCTGGCTCATCTTCGTAAACACATTAAAGCATTAAAATTGTTGCTTTCAGAATTTAATTTCAAAGGAAAGATTCCTAATAGAATGTAAACAGATTTTTGACACCTAATTTTTCGAATGGCTCCACCGAGTCAACAGCTTTGAAGTGTTCTCGGATCCCACCTCACCAAATCAGCTCAATACCTTTTCTCAATGATCGAATAACCCCTTCGGACATTTTAAAACTAACGTTAATTAATATCATTTTATATATTCATCTTAATATGATTTTTATATTGTTAACAATTTTAACTTAGAACGCATCGATATGATGATAGGAGTCTATTCAAGGTCATAAAATGGAAACATCTCCTTTTGATTTACTATAAATATAAACGTATTTTCTGAAATGGTCGAGTCTACTTTTCGATATTAAAATGTACTTTTAATTTGAAATGGACTTTTGCGAAAGTGTACCTATACATATACTTAAACCAGGTCAACAGAGCTGAGTCTCAATTATTCTGACTTATGACTTATGACCTCACGACCTTCAAAACTTCCAACAAGTGGGGCAATCCGACCTATAGTTAGTTTTCTTTTAATAATTCCCTGACTAACCTAGGGAGGATCTTGGCAATTATATTATTCAAAGGCGAATTTCAAACAACATAAGACTTTCAAATCAAGTTAGAATGGGCCAAATACTTACGAAGTTATTGGCAAAAAACTTATTGAAAAGTAAAATGGTTACTATCCGACTAACCGACGACCTACGGACGCGACTAAAGATATTAATAATAGTAAATAGTTTGTAAAATCTGAATAAGTTACGATTTTCATAAATTTTTAAATTAACTTTGAATTTATTACCATTTATTTTATCCTTAGAGTCATTAGTCATGTAAGCTGCAAAATTATTTTTTAAGAAGATTAAAAGTTTAGGTTTCCTAAGAAAAGAATCGAAATTTTCTTTCGTAATTTTGGGGCATCTTTCCATTAACCGAAAGCTACGAGCAAAAGAAGCTGAGTTTCATTTTAAAACTGTCACTTCAATCGTCGAGACCTGAATTTGTTAAAAAGAAATATAATAGAATTGCAAATTTTAGGATTCTCTGAAGTCAATGGCAATGTCTATATAAACACTCCCTTTGAATAAAAAAATTAGGAGAATCCTGACCAGCAGAGGAAGAGTATAGGATAATATGACCAGAATAGGACGACCATAGGAGCGTATCAAGAGAGTAGATGGAGTAGAGGAGGTTAAGACAAGAGAACAGGTCACAAACGATATTGCTAGCTTAAAGCCCAGTCTGAGGAGCCCTCTTTGTACAATCTTAGCTTGGGAGCTCTTTGGGATCTCTCTTCGTCACGCTTGAATGAATTCTTCATAATAAGAAAATAAAAAAAATGTAAGAAAGATTCCTGGTCGTTCTTAAGCCACATTTAACGATCAATGGCCGTTTTTAAACAAAGGCAAATATGGATGGCTTACGATGTGTAGAGGGTGTTGTATCTTGAAAAAATGATGGATTGTCTTGTGCTTAATAAGGGGGAGTGTTTAATGATGTTGAGTCGCTCCGACCACACTCTGTGGGGAAGTGTTTAATAATGATATATTGCATATTTGGATGCAAATGAAAGCTGTGTTAGAATATTCTTCCTTGTTTCGATTTGATTAGATAAACACTTACTTAAATAAAATGTGCTGAACATTACAGGGGTACTATCTCGGTCTCCATTCACTCGTGCTCTATCTGTCCATGTTTACAAAAGACAATAATTTCTGTTTTAGTGCCCATTTTTAAGAGTACTTTCGCTTATAGTAATAATGTCCACACGTATTGTCTGAGTCTCAGGGTAGTTGATTGTTCCAGTATGGAACTCTATTTTCGTTGAACCTTCCTTGAATTAGATGGAATAGAGAAAAAGGTGGAACTACCAAAGGCATTTTCGCTCTAGTGAGAAGAAGAAGAAGTAGAGAGAACATGATTAAGAGAAAAGTTTAAGGTTTTCAAAGGTTGTCATGGTAATCTTTGTTTACCTTAAATATGATTTCGAAGATTGGAAGGACTTGTTATTACAAATACCACAAACATTTAAACGTAAGGACATTGGTCACATTAGGGTGCTTCAATACTGAGGATAGTCTTTTTTAATTGGAGCAATGTATCTTTTTTATAATACGAAAAACGTAATCAAATTTGTTAATTCCCTCCTTGAATCAGTTCAATATATTATACAAGCAACAACGACATGTTTTTCCTATGAGTTATCGTCTTTTGACACGAAACTCCTGTCCTTCAGTCGTCTTGGCAACAACAACCATGACCACACGAGGAATTTCCACCTAGATATGCGTCCACAATAAACAAGGAAACAACCAAACTTTTCATTTATCTTGTTTTTGATTTTTATACTGATTTCAGACGAGATTGTTCTCGCCAGATCTACGAGAAAATGATCACTTATTTCAGGAATCTCTATTGAATTAGATCGTTATCCATTGATGTGGCCTTAGTTTAAAGGACTTTTACTCCGCGGAAAGCCTAAGATGTATTCCGAGACTCGGCGACTTATTGCCACGGGAGTCTGGACCCGTAAAGAATAATTGTCCTTTTTGAAATAGGAAATTTCTGTTAAACAAATATTGTTTCCATTGATTGGTTTATATTAGATTCAGTCTTGCCTTAAGCCATAAATCGTGGTATTGATCTATTGTTTTATAGAGCGACGCTTGTTTTCAGTAGATTCATTTGCAACGTATTCAAAGTCATCTGTCCTATCTATCCTTCGTGGAGACGTGCGTTTGTGCAAAGAAAGCAGGTTAGGGAGAGTTGTTTGTTCACTGATTATTTAACGCAAGAACTAGTGTCAATTCTAAGCTACTGTAGCTTTCTAATCTCCATAAGCTTTCAGTTTTCTTAAATTCGGCAATTCCTTTATATCTTGCTTTAAAATTGCGATCCTCAGATTAAACCATTTTTCATAATATTAATTACTCTCCACATCCGCATCCGAATTTTTAGTAACACTTATGAAGTATCTTTATCAGTAAAATAAATTATTATTGGTCAGCAGAATATAATTTAGGGCCAGGTATTCCCTTGTTTCAAAGTTTGCACCTTTTACGGCCCCATAAATCTTTGTGCCGTCAATTTTCAAATTCAAACATAAATTACCTCAAACGAGATAACACGAAAGCAGGACATTACGCCTCCCTCTAATCAAAGTTGCGCAGAGAGACCACATTCTAGAGACATAGACATTGGGAAACAGATAACCAAACGCGAACACCCTTAAAAACCACATTTACTTCAACGCCCGCACATCATACACCAGATTCTTCCAGAGCCAAAAACACCGACTCTTCCCCGAGACGCTTGTCTCACGGGATTGGACGGACATAGAGCACATTTGAAAATGAACGGGTGTGTTTTATATTACTCTTAACTACTATTTAAAAGGCATGGACAAGGAATTATAGGTTATTCGGGGTTATTATTATTATTCGAAATCATTCAAGACAACATACTTTGCTTGCATTACTGTTATTCTGCTGACTCCGTCAATCGCGGCGGAAAAAGTGATCTAGATTCTGTTTAGTTGTCCAAATCAATTGTCATAATTCAACGCAACTTATTCGGTGCAAAGCTCAGTAGTGGGTCACAAACTCAAATTAAGCGTTCTAACAACTTTTTAGTCCTTTAATACTAATATTATTGTTTTGATACTTATCTATATTTTCATATTTTTAATTAGTTTTGAAAATGTACTATAGGAATAATTATTCTAATATTTAAATTATTCCAGGTTTATGACGAACGAGAGACATCAGTGTAAACATTGACTGCGGGCTTCAATTGAGGCTATTAATTAAAAAATTGTGTTAAGCCTCTATTTTTTTTAATATTTCACCTTGAAAATATGATAAAAGCAGACAAATAAAATAAACATACTTTATTAATTTTCTTATATAAAAAAATATATTGTTGCCTCAAAACTTTTCTCTGTGAGTATATATGAATGTTTACTGTTTAATTAAATTGCTAAAATAAAAAACTTTTTCAGGATATTCTAATTTTTTAGCTGTAGTATTATTTAGAACAAAGTTCATATCCCTCTTTAAAGGTTAAAATTCATTCATCTCCTTTAAAATGTATATTTAGGAGTGTTTTATTAAAAACAATATAAGTAGAGGAATCTACTCGACTATCTACTTTTTTCGACGATTGTAATAATATTGCTTTAATGAGATCACTCGACTTGATCTCAAGAAAGAAGTAATCGGGATTAGTTTGCGTTGCATTCAGACTTTTTGGTTTGTTCAAAATAAAGAGCATTGATGCAAAAGCATTTCTATGGTTGTTGTCGTTTCGCGACCATTAGAAAAATATTCCTCCTAAGCTCTTGCATATGGATACAACCTCTTCACCACCCCTACAGCCACCATTAGAGTCTGGGTCGGTGAGTGTTTTTTCAGGTTCTCCGTCTTTTCTACAATTTAGATTCATATAATTGTGGACATGATGGACAACATTGCCTAATCTCAGAGATGACAGCCATGTATTCAGTTAGGGAAAAATAAGTGAAAATGAGTCCTATACTGCTCTCGGTGGGGTGCAAATTACAACAGATTTATGAGCGTTCAAATGAAAAAAAAGGACTTCGATTTTGGTTCATTATTTTACATCTCTCATAAGAAAGAGAACTCACCCTCACTACACCAATTTATAATCTAATAACTATTTAGTAAAATAATATCCCTGAACAAGCAAGCTCGAATTGATCAGAACGATCAAGTGAATCATCGTGGTACTGAACAAAGTTGACAGATCGTTGAAAAAAGTGCCGTTGTCTTGGGACAGCCTATCTTCTCTCTAGCATCCTGGAATGAATTATTCTCTTGCAATATCTTGTAGTCAATGGTAATTTTTTCACCAAAAATAATTTAGTCAAGTTGAATGTTTTGAATTTCGTCCGAGCAGGATGTTTTTCATGGTAAACATAACAAATTCATCCATATTGATTGCTGTAGAATGTTTATTTTAAGTTAATTGTTTGTTCATTCCTTTGGGAACAGCGTTTGTAAATAGAAAAACGCTTTAATTGGAGTTCATCGATGACAATTTAACCAATCATCGTTGATGGCTTTTGCCTCGATATTGGATTAATAGGGAGCGCAAAAATAGTTTCGTATATATGATATAACTGCAAACATTTGTCCTGGGGTAGTAGACTCACGATAAGGCAAATCTTTTCTGGTCTTAATTTTGATTGAAGTTGTTTAATGCGTTTGTTCACTATATTTATTGAACTATAAATTAACCATTTTAATATTAAACGATAAATAATAAGCCAGAATTACCAATAACTATCCTGCAAGCTCGGTTTAACTGGAATCTACCTTAAAGGGCAATGGAGCCAGTTCGTATTTTGGATTGTTATTGGGTTATAAAACAAATAAATGCAGTGTATGTGTAAAAGGGCAAGATAGAATTATTAATTTCGACGCTAGTTATTAATGAGAACTAATGTTCAAGTTTTGCACGGAATTTATTCCTTAAGCTTTAGTTAGTATGTCAAAATACATTTTTAAATTGAAATCTAAAGCTATCATCTTTAACATATTTT
Source organism: Ceratothoa steindachneri (assembly GCA_963969495.1). Taxonomy (NCBI): domain Eukaryota; kingdom Metazoa; phylum Arthropoda; class Malacostraca; order Isopoda; family Cymothoidae; genus Ceratothoa; species Ceratothoa steindachneri. The sequence goes on along the minus strand of OZ018327.1, from coordinate 26,753,160 downwards.
AAAGTTAATGACTAACAAAGAGTGAATTAAATGTTCTTTGAGTTTGGTGAAGTTATAAGAAAAACGCGTGTGGAACTTGCAGAATAATGGAGAAGTAGGCTTAGAGGTAGCTTCGTGGGTCGATGAGGGAAATGTGACAAGCTTTGACCTTTAAATGTTGCGCGGATGTTTCGAGGTGTGTTGCGATTAGTGACGCCCGTTACCTTGGATATTTGAGAGATGAAAACGTCACAAATCGAAGCAGGCATTACGTCGAGTATTCTCATTATTGAAGAATGTAGATTGGACACTGGGATGAACTCGGAATTGAGTGACCTGTCTGCTTCTTGACAATCTTTTTGTATTCCTCCTAATCGGCTGGAGTCTTTCGTGGCATCTGCGTGAAGGGGGATAGGTTTTCAAGTCAAGTTTCTTCTGTCCGAAACGCAAAGCGTCTCTTATCTGGAGAAGCATCGAGAGAGGCTCCCTACGCTCTTTCCTGATCCCAGCCGAAGCGGAAAACTGAGTCAGAGGCTTCTCTGACTGGACAAACTTTCCATGTAGGAGTGAACAAATCCTGTAGGAAAGGCTGGAAGCGGCGTCCCCCACATATTCATGAGAGTATATGAATTACAAAGGTGGAGGGCCGTCATAATAAACAAATTAAACAAGCCAGTTACAGCAGTTAGCGGTGGTTTTTGATTATGGAACTGCTATTTTTCATGCCAATGTAAATTCAGCTATTCGTTAACACATGTATATGGTTTAATAGTTTCTCAGTAATTATTTCAACTTCCGAGGTGAGTTAATATTTTGCTACACATCTGCTCAGATATTAGAATATATTTAGCTTCATCTTAATACTGATTAAGATTTTTAATTAATTTGGCCAATAAATGTATTTAATAAACACTTATCTCATTTTTGTATCTTTTTACAAAGTAAAATAGACAAGAATCTAATCATATAGTCTCTTTTTCTAGCACTTTGTCGTGATTTTACAAAATCTTGATTCTTTTGTTTCAGTTGGTAATTTTACTTCTTTCAATGTTTCCCATTTTTAATAAAAACTACTTAGACACTGAAAATTTGAATGATGCGCCATACAACAAAAGCCAAAAATGAACAGAAGAAGCTCGTGACAGGGGTTCCAAAGTCTTTAAATGACTACTTATAAAAAGTTTTTTAAATTAGAAAAAATGTAATAAACGCAACTTTGGAAAAAATAGAGGAATATATAAAATCTCTTTTAGCTCTTTGTAAAAGTCTAAATACTAAATACCGCGTACACAGGTGTACGCAGAAACACTCTAACACAAAGTCCGAGATGGCTTGAAGGCGTGAAAGAAATACCGTCGGCACAAAGATGAAAAAAGGAATTTTGCGCGACGATAAGGATTTTATGACAATTCGATTCTCTTTCTCGATTATGCTCGTGAGAGAAATAAAAGAAAGACTTCTCCCTGGAATCAGGCAGAAGCTCTTGGACCTACGTCGAGTGTGTGAAACTCGATCTACATAGGAAACCGTTCGCCTGCTGCAAGGAAGGAACTTCTCCAGGAATTGGTTGTTGCCGTCACGGTACTTGTAGATGCCAAACTTCTCGCAGCCCACTGCCCCTTCAGAGTCTGAGGTTACACAGAACCTCCCTCTGCGTATTACCCTAGTCGTAGCTAGGTAATCGGTTTTGACTACTTACTCCAGCAAGAGCCGAATAATCGGACAGGTATTTCAAGGAAGAAGTCCGATTTGAGTCACCGTGTGGCTCACCTTCGTGACCAGCAAAGGTTCAGCATACCACCGGTCTAGGATTACCCTCTAATTCGGTCACCTCGGCCGGCTGGACTAGGTGCGATCATCGTCACCAGAAGAAGATCTTCACCGCCCCCCTTCAAAAATACTTACGAACTAAAAGGTATCGTTAATTGAATTATGTCCTCCCCTAACTTCACCAGTTTATTTGTGAACTAGAATTCTCATCCCGAGCCCGTAACCTCAAATATTAGGAGTGCTTATTTAATTCAGTGTTTAACTCAATAATAATATTCCATTCGTTCTGGTGGGTGCCATTAAGACCCGAGCACCCCAGTGAGTAATCTGCAATTAATACCCACGACATTTTGTAGACTTATTGATTTAGTACAAGATTAATCCTATTTATATTTATATACGCTGTTGCTTTTTTCAAAACAGCCCTAAGGCACCCTTAGGTGAGATTATAAAAAGAGAGGATTTCCACCCAGGAGAAGTATTCTAGCAGACCTGGTCTAAGAGCTGGAAATGGAAGTAATTGAAGTGGAAGAGTTCACACTTCTCTGACCTAAAACCTCATAGTTTTTCTCTGCTGATCTGCCCCTAGGTTCTGCGGCCGCATAAATTAGTTTTAGTGGGAGGTAATCTACCAAATTCATTGAACCAATTTATCTGCCACAGTTGAGGAGTATAGGATGATAGGTGAGGTTGGGGAGTTTTCCCAAGAGCATAAGAAATAAGTTCCGTGCTGTTTTTATCCTTATTTTGAAAATTGATGTTTGTTACATTGGTCTTTGAACTCAATAGGAACTATTCCATGGTAATAATTTGGGTGAAAATTTATACAAAGTTTTAACGGGGAGAGAACAAATCTAAAAATTGCAAGATATCAAGGCTAGGATGAGATTAGAGCTCTCGCGAAAAATCTTATGAATATTTAGATTGATTAGAATTAGATTATGATCACTGTTTCAAAGTTTTTCACCAATTTACATATTCTCAACTAATTTCTCTTCATTTAATGGAGTTAAGTTTAAGATATCCTTTTTGCGTGTTGGCTCGTCTACTTTTTTATGCAGGAAATTATCGCTTATGAATTGTAGAAGTAGATTTTCTACTTTGTCCGACTTTTTATTTATAAAATCTCCGTTCAGAAAATTTAAATAACTGCATATAACCGTACTTTTTGTTAAAATAAAGATGAAAGCTTTTCAAAATAAATAATATCCCACTCTTTTATTTGTCTTGTTAGCCTATAAACCACAACAAAATTCATTTTTTAGTATTTACCACAGCTAGATAGCTCAAATTTCAGACGTAATATTTATATTGATGTCTTTAGTTATCGTGACCTCTTCGTTTTTATGTATAAAATAATGCTTCATTCTCTTCTTCTAAACTTATTAAAAATCTATAATAAGCCAGGATAAATTATTTAGATGCTATATATCACTTTCTATCTATTTCTATCTTTTTGCGACAATATACAATTATTTGGTTGCAACTAAGCCCTTCAATTCATCGCTCTTGTTCGTCTCAAAACATGACAAAATTTGTACTATAGGTTTAGAACTTTGATTCTTTGCCTGATTGTGAGGTCATTGCAAAAAAACACTCTCCTATGTGCTCTCTATGTTTTCACGCAGTCTTGTTGGAAAAACTGTTAAAAATTATTTGACCTTCTTCCCAGTTTCACCAGGCCCAACCATTTTAGGCTCATTTGAGAAGTATTCTGAGGGTTCCGTGGCTCTTTTCTGGTCTGCGTTCTTGAGTAATTGTTTTTCTTCATTGTATGTTACTAGTGTTCTGGGTCATAGTGCCTGCATTCCATATCGTTCTTTCCCATTCGTTTTCATAAAGGTCTTAAGTATTCTTTGTTTTCATAAGAGTCAAGTTTAATACCCTTGTTGCTGGCTTTTAAAACTTTGTATTGTGATGAATCTTTGTTCTGAATATGACTTGAAGGCTTTTTTCCAATCAGCATCTATTACATTAATTCACTTTGTATCTTTCCACTTTAAGGCTGCGTTTTTGATCAGAGGTGTAACATTGCCTTTCCTTAACACTAGTGAAAGTTTATTTTAGAAATTACATTTTTCAAATTTTTTATTAGTACACTTAGTAGAAGAAAATGAATTCATTGTACATTAAAGTAGTGAAAATTTAATGAAAACGGAAATCCACTGAATAATTTATAAATATGGAAATCCATTTAAAAGAAAAATTTAGGAGCATATTGTTATCGTCAAGATCTTCTGCTTTGATATATAACTTTAACAAATTAATGAACCTTTTTTGTAAAAAAATCAGATTATAAATCACCTTTGAAGAGAACACCGCGAAAAAGCATTTTTCTCAGGAAAATGCGCAAACAAAAGAATGAAAAGTGTCAATTTTGGAGAAACAAAGATCAATTCAAAGGCTCATAACTGGCCTGTGTAATGAAAGGCTTGGATTCATAGAAGAATGAAGATAAATAAAATGACTCAAAACTTACGGGCCGAACTTTTGTATATATATATATATATATATATATATATATATATATATGTATAACTGAATCCCGAAAATAAGGAACGTGAGGAATTAATGAATAACGTTACAGCCACGAGGAAAATGAAACAACGGAGAACTGCGAGGCCTTTCGACTAATGGTCCTTTACTAGGCAGACTAAAAGACAGGGAAAAAGAGAAAGATATTTATACACCTGATTAATGAAAATATGGGATATAAAGATTAAAAGGGGTGGGATTAGCAGATACCTGGAACAATCCTATTAACGAGATAAGCCGTCAGGGTTGAAAAAAAAAAAGAAAAAAGTAACAGGTTATAAAAGAAAGGGGGGCAGTGGTTAGGAATCACATATGAATTGTGACGCGTCGTACCGAGTTTTCTTGATGCAATGTGACTCGTATTTGCATGAAAAAGATATTCTGGCCCGTCTATAATGCCAATTGTGTCTCTTTAAGAACGGCCAATGAATCCGTTCTCTTCCTATGCATCTCAAGTAAAAACAGGATTTTTTTTTCTCCTGGTACCACTGGGCCTGCGAGTATCGTAGTAACCTTGAAAAATTGGAACTCTTTTGTGGGTTGTACCTTCTGAGGGAGTCACCCTCGTAAAACCGTCAAAGATTCGGGCTAACCACCACCCCCTGCCCCTAAATAGCTCCATGTTCACACCGCACGATCCCTGTGCAAAATTAAAAAGGGCCGCTTACTTTCATCGCGTCTTTAGATTCACAGAAGGTAAAACGCCTGAAGGTGGTGGTGAATCCATCACCGGGGAATCTAAAGTTTGTCTCCCTAAAAGAAGATAACAACAAGAGATCATTGACCTATCTCATCTTTGTAAGGCCTGAAGGTGTAGCTTGGAAAATAAGGTTTGTCTCAAGAACGATAGCCCATACTGCAAGCATGCGACTCCAATAGCATTTGATGGATCTTGTGTGCAGGCTGCTGACCGTTAACTTGAATTCTCCTCCAGGGCGAGTAACCGTCCAACACCCTGTTTACACTAAGCGAATGGATTTGCGCAAACGTGTTGTGCCTGGAACCGCCTTTGGTCCCAAAATATCCTGTTCGCCCTGCTTCTATTCATAGGTGAGCGAGGCATGGCATTTTTTTGGCTCAGTTCAACAAGGTCTGGCGGTGAATGGCTATCCTGTGTGTTTTCAAGTAAATTCTTTCACATCCTGCGTGTTCAAATGTATTGAAAAATGGTCTACCTTAGTTTAGCTATTTTTTAGACACCCAAGACCGCGTTTCTTTCAAAGTGCGCTTCGCAATTTTCACTACACGTCAAATGTTCTGCTCCGGTGGGAAAATTTAAGCTGCTATGCCATTCTTCCTGGAGAGCAGTTTACCACAGTGTTTCTTGATCTGGAGAAAGCTTATGACACTTCGGAGCCATAAGGAATCATGGTGACCCTCCATACTATGTTGGTGACGGATCACACCTGATTTTCATGTGGGTGTTACTGCAAGGTTGTCTATTCCCCAAAATAAGCGGGATACCTCTCTCTGTTCATAAAGAGCAAGACTAAAGCGAACCGCATGGAAATTTCCAGTATCCTTCACTTTGCCTTTATCATCAATGGTGTCACATGGATACTGCCCGAAAATGTTCTCGCTATAGTCCACGTAGAATCCTTTTAATCACTTTTCTTGCAGCCTAGGAGCTTAACTTGGAGCGTGGACTATAACAGTCTCTGAACCAGATCTGTCGTTGAGCCATTTGTGCATGTTTCGGATTTATATGGGCACGATTAAGGTGATTCACCTTTATCACCATCCATAGTTTCATAACAACCTGACCTTAAATGGGACTGGGTTGGATATTAGGTGAAAAATTCTTAGCCTTACGGTCACTTGTCACCGCGAAATGGACATTCTTTGTTCTGTGGCCTTCAGCATATTGCGAGCTATAATTTTAATCTAGTACTCATTTCGCGCCTCTTTGTTCATTCCAAGCAATACTACGCATCCACTCTAGAGTTTAAATTGTGGGAGGTGCTCTCGATCCACCATACTGGTTTACGGTAGGCAACCTGAGCCTTCATCAATTCTTCTGTATAGAACCTACTTGTTGATTCTCTGGATAGGCTACTCGTTTTACAGCGTACACAGTGCATTATGAGTTGCAAAGGTTATTTCAGCATTACCCATGTCAATGTACACAGATAGCCTCAATTCTGAAAATGGAGCCAATTTACACGAATTCTCTCATATATTTCGAGCAGGCGAGGTTATTCCAGGCGATGTGTGTACTTTCATTTGGTTGCAAAACAAAGCTCTGTGGGGAAGATTACTCGCTAGTCCCGATTCGGAGACCAAATTGTGAGAGATAGCGACTCCCAGTGCACAGTAAATATCCTTGAGGCATTGGATTATCTGACCTCTATAGTTAGCAGTATCATTAACGGCATGGCTGCCACAAGCTTGGTCAGTGTTAGATTATATTCTGCTAGGTTTCTACATATATAGGGATTGAGTTAATTGAGGGCGCTAAACAGCCTACATCAAATAGGTGACCCATCCAACGTTTTTCTCTTGTCTAACTCTGACTGCCAGGGAGAAATCCTGTCAGTCCTACTGAGTGCATGACAGAGAAAGTGAGAGTGGCGCACGATTGTGCCGCAACTTCTACCGTAAACTTTACTTCAAAGCCACGACAGATTCAGATCGTTTTTTATCTACTTAGACTCGGGCAAAATCAAGAGGCACAGCACAACTTGATAAAGCGTTCTTCTGAGACTTAGTCTGAAGAATGTTATCACATTCGTGTTGAATGTCATAGTGTGAGGGAGCTTCGCGCATACTACCTCCACAGTGGCCACAGTGGCACCACATCAAAAAAACTGAGGACAAAAATATATCTATCTATCTGACAATTGTTCCGGGTGAGACCTTATCCTTATCAAAGCGTATTTGTTCTGATGGTTTTGTGTCCATATAACATGAAATCTTTCGCCAAGTAACCCAGTTCTATATATAACTAAAACACATTGTCACTCTCATCCCACGGCAAGGATATTAACCTTAATTTACGTCTCTCATCATCTTTCTTCCGGTGAACTCAGTCGATTAGGCTCATATAACCTCATCTCATTCAACGTTCGGTCGTCCTCGCATAATCAAGCTGATAAGAAAATAAGTCCACTTTAAATAGGGTATCATTTATCTTCTCGCGTATGGAACGTGACTTTCCACATTCGTGTATGAATAACACAAAAATCCAGTGATTTTCTGACTGTACAAATAACTCAAATATAGGTGGAAAGAAAAGTATTCTCTCCCACACTGTAGGAAAAAGAATTCCTCATAGCTTGATTTTTATTCACAAATATCTATTGAAAGGATGGAAAAATGAATAATAATTTGAGTAAATAAGTAAGAAAGGAGAAGTTTTCAGACTGATAGTTACCCTGCGGTACTTATGGTAAATAAGCCGTCTTCCTTCAATCAAAACACCACTTATTTTTTATTTACTTATTTTTGCATAAGTTCTATTTGGATAAAGATAAAATTATCTTTGAATAACGATTTCATGATCAGTTCAAGATATTTGATAAGGTAAGATCGTTAGAGATGTTGGGAAACTAAAATTAAAGCAATGAAAGATCAATTAACATGTAACATCGTAAAGATTGCCGTAACCCCCACCACCACCTTGTGAATACTACGAATGAGAGAATTAGAAATAAAAGCAGACGCAATTTGAAGATCGTAAAGGACCAACGGAAGAAGAATGAAAAGAGAGGATCTCTGCCGTAGAGATGTACCCTGAAAGAGGACTTGTCTTCTCGTTGGTGCGTTGATGACGTCAGTGAGCACAGAATTAAGGAACCCAAATTTCAATGGAAGGTCGTCCATTGAGAAAGGGAATAAAGAGGAACCAAGGTAATCCAGCAAAGTGGGGAAATAAAATGTTTTAAAGAAAGCAGGCAAAAGATTAACGGGTTGAAACTTTGCTTTAATGGTCGTTAGTCAAGGGAAGTAAGCTGATTTGGCTAATCCTTATATTCGGTCGTTTGAGCTAATCTCAGCCACTCTTATATTTCTAGCTTTCCTTTCTGGTCGAATTGAAACTCACAGATTCAACATACATCAACCTTTCACCCTCTTTCACCACAGGCATTTATCGAATCTTTCAAACTCTGCCCGTTTATCCTAAGTAACAGCCACCTGGAGATCTTCAGTAAGCTAGAATTCCAAAGAGTGACATCAGTTCTATGTGCTTTTTTTCTATTCATTTTTCATGCCACATTTCCCACTCTTTTGATGCCCCCAAGCATCTTCTATTGCGCTTCTTCTTAGCATCTCTAACTGATTTTCTTCTTATCCTTTTCTATTAAGCCCCTTCTTAGTCAGTCTACATGCGCTGAATAAAGGTCTGTGTCTTTGAAGAGCCTATTATTACTATTAATAGTTTAGCTCCAATCAAAGAAGACTATCATATTAATCATTTTTCTTGAGTTGGTCATGTTAATTGTCGTGGTATACGGCCGAGTATGTATGTAGTTTGCTCCGTACATGAATAACTCTCTAAGAGTGCTTTACTTTTACTTTTGATTTTTTGCCCAGGGAGGATTTGTAGTATTATATATATATTGCCATTTGCAGCGTCTCGAGGATCTAATTAAACATCTAGGGCCAAAATATACATTTAATTACATAAAAAATGAAATCTTAAAACAATAAATATACTAATGCTATAATAAGAGGATCTAAATAAAAATTGGTACTACCAATGAGTATTATACGATGGTTGACGCAAAAATTCACTTTAGTACGGAATAGTAACTAATAAATATTCATAAGTTTTAAGTTCTTTTTACCTTTAACTAAGAGGGAGTCTGGAGTTGGATGACCTTGAGCGAGAACCTCTTTGATGTGATGATTCGAGACGAATTATACAGGCACCTTCTCGCCGAAGTGAGACTGACTTGGAAAAACAAATAACAGGCTCTCTGAGCGAAGAAGACGCTGGTTTAGGCTATTCGGGAATAACAGTTGATGCTTATCCCGAGGTAAGTGAGGAGCGTGTGGCGATGCTTCCTGACTTGAAGATATAAGCGAGTGGATTGTGGATGTACGATTATTCCAATCATCAGGCTACACTTGCGGACTTCTCGATGATGAGACTTGACCAAGAATTGAATTTTTTCACGAGGAATACCAACCATGATGAGGGATATCTGTTTTTTTTTCAGAAAACTGAGATAGGGGCTTCTCTGAACGAGGTTGGTATGAGAGTGGTTCACGATACCGCTGGTCTACTCTTCGATGTGACCAAAAGAACATCCTCGAGAAGGAAAATCTTGCTCAGTTCCGCTTTATTCTTGAGTCCGGGTTTGCCTCCGGAACTCGTCTTCTTCTCCTGATTGCTACACTGATTCTTCCTTTCTATTTCAGCAGATCGAACTATATATACGTAGATTATCACCTGGGTGGACGGGAGTGGAGATGAGAGGCCCCCCTTTAAGCCTCTCTCCTAGGGCAGCACTTTTCAATCTTGTGACCACTCGCCCTTCAGGTTTAGGTCGGAGAAAGTGAAATTTCGTCTATTTGGCCAAAATAGACATAAACAATCGGAGAGGACAGTGAGCCTGTTCCTAGATTTTTATTCTAAAAGGCTATTTCACCCACCTGTGTTCATAATAGCGGACTACAAAATCTGCTGATGGTAATCCTTCTTTGCGAGTGATCTCGAGGATTTTGGGGGGTAAAGTATCGGACCATTTGGAACGTAACTGTTGACGCTGAGTAAACAAACTAGCGTCTGTTTGTCTTCGTGATATTGAATTTAAAAACTTTATTTCTATATATGAAATTCACTTTTAACGTCAAGTTGATTCATTATTATATGTTTATTATTATATTTGACTAGCGTGCCCTTGGTGGCAAAAAATATTACTGTTTATTAGGTTGGTTTGAATGAAATAGAATTTTTATTAATAATAATTTGAAAATGACATAAAATGTAAATATTTAATCAATATATAATAATTCTGCGTCCTTAACCTTTTTCCAACGATCCTCTAATGTATCCGATTTCTATAAAATCCTTTAGGTCTATTGGTGGCAAATTGAGGAAAAACACTAATTTCCTTTCCTTTTCTTGAACCTCTTATTATAAAGGGAAGTTCATAATGATGAAAATATGATATACAATCTGTGAAATGCCAGGTGAATGTGAAGGATACTGAAACCTTTCATATTCAAATTAGCTAAGCTTAGACACAGCCAGCTGAGAGGTGTGGACCTGGAATTATCATGAAGCAGGTCTATTGATAAATCTTAACTGCATTCAAGCAATCTTTCGTAATTGAGTTTCAATCGTTATTGGATCGTTATTGTTTCCCATGTTTTTTAAAAAATGAAAATCACTTTTTCCATTTCTATTCCACTAACATGTTACCATACTTTAGTGGAACTCAAAAAATGTTGATAAAGGTCTTGTTTTTTAATTGTTGTCTATCCAGTCACCAGACCTCTTACTGATATCGTATTCGATCCTTTTTTCACCTACAATTAATACTATTCAAGTCATCGCAACTTTTTAGTTTCACTTAATTCCTATGGAACCAACTTTTTCTATTTTTTGACCTATCCTATTGTGTGAAATTGCGTGATATTGTAGTCTCAAGTTTTAATTATTTGGAAAGTGATGAACGGTTTATTTGTGGGTTCTTGGCTACTGAAGCAAATAACACAGGTCTGTAGCCAAAATATTCTTTCATTTATTTTACTTGAATATTATTTATTTCTACAGACTGATTAGACAAAGAATGAAGGAATGATCGTATCACGTACAGGTTTTACACATTCTTTTAACTTTACCTTATTTCCCAACATCGTATTGTGAAATTGATATCTCCTATTACTTTTCTTTAGAGAGCTGAAGGTTAGTTAAAAAAAAATGGCTACCAGAGGATGTGCAAACAACCTGGGCATTTTTTGCTACATTTGTGGCAAATATCTTATAGGAAAATAACAAAAAAACACTTCATGCTTTGTCATTACAGTATACTTTGTAGTGGAACTTGAAGAGCAAGATATAAAATTGGCAATTCATAAAGTCTGCGCAATTTGTGGTGAAGGACTAAGGTAAGGAAGAAAAAAAGGCTGAAATAATGGCTTTGTTTTGGTGTTCCAATGATATGAAGAGAAGACCCAAATTACTGTGATGAATGCTGCTACGTTCCCTTATGTAATGTACAAAGGCACAGTCACGATAGTAGGAAAACATCCTCTTTATAATGTATACTCTATGCGGTGCAATATGTTGCCTATAGACGAGATGTGACAGTCTCATTTAAGTTCACACATAAAAGGTCACAATGACAATGATGAAGTAGGCTTTCACTATTGTCGTAAAAATAAAGAACCTCAAGTATTCTATCAGAATGAAGTACATAAATGATCTAGTAAGGGAATTAGGCATTTTCATCAAGAATAAGTCTTAAAGCAGTTTACTTGCAAAATGGTAACAAATATGCTTCAACTCATCTTGGACACTCAGTAAACATGAAAGAGAGATGTTTATTTAGTGTAACATTTAAACAAGATCAATTGAAAACAACACAACTGGATGATTTGTGGTGAGTGAAGATAATTTTCATGCTACTTGGACAACAGTCACACTACTTAAATGTTCCTTTTTTCCTGTGTAAGCGGGATAGTAGTGCTAGGAGACTTCATTGGTCTAATAAACAATAATCAAATAGGAATACACTTACACCAAGGCCAAAGAACATTCTTTAAGAGAGAATGATTGATCACAAAAAGTTTCTTTTAACCCAGTGTAAATAAAACTTGGCCTAATGAAGCAATTTGGAGACGGGTTGAAGTATTTGCGTAACAAGATTTCTGGTCTATCAGATGCCAAGTTTAAAGTGGCTGTTTATGTTTGACCTAATATAAGGAAATTGGTCAAGGAGGAAAACTTAGAAACTTCTATTAGTGATGCACAAAATGATGTATAGATTGGCTTAAAGGATGTGTTCAAGAACATTTGAGTAATTACAAGGTTGCAAACTACAAAGTCATTGTAGAGTGGATGTTAAAATGTTTAGAGACCTTATGATGTAACATGCGTCTTTGAGTTTATTTCTTTCATACACATATGAATTACTTTCCGAAAAAGCTAGATATGGGTCAGAAACAAGCGGAAAGATTCCTTCAAAATATAAAGTAGATGGAGAGAAGAAACCACGGACGATAGAATGTCAATATGAGGGCCGACTTTTGCTGGATGTTGTATTGAGAAAGAACCAAATATTTATAAAGGAAAAAGTTGCAGGCGTAATTCTGTACTGTGATATAAGACGTAATAAAATGCAGAGCTTAAAAATTACTGAAATCTCGATCATATTTATTTTCGAATGTATTTTTGCGTTTCCATTTTACTAAATAAAGAAGCATACACAATTTAAGTGCTTTTATTTTGTCCCCCCATATATGTATATATTTTCGCATATATTTGTCATTTTGTAACAAAAACTTTCATGATTGGAAAATTTAGGAAATTTCTAATTTACTCACAAAATATGAAGATGACCCTAAAATTATCAAAACAATTTTAAGCAATTTCTCTTTTCCGACCTCTGAAGTTCTCTGTCAAAGAGACCTGGTTCTAGGCTCCTCAAGTTTCAATATTGAACCCATATTTCCTGACCACAAATGAATGAACACTTCTCTCTGCTTTGTTGTTCCCCCTCAGCTGCTTTATTAATGATATTCGGAGCTTGAACATCAGGATGTCCAAATTTTAATTCATAATTAATGATTATTATAACGTCAAGGCTCAAAGAGTTGATGAGGAGGTGAAGGCTTAGAAACACTTTAATCGCATTCTATTGAAATTAAATCTACAAAAAGATTCAATTACACGAGTAAATCATATATCGTTTTCGTTCATTTTTTTAAACAAAGACGTATTTGATATAACATATAATTGCTATTATTATATTCGTTGTTCTTTGGCTACAGTTTTTTATCATGTAGCTGCAAAATTTAACTAAATTATGTCTGTTAAACCAACGCTCTTGAATTTTATCCCTCCTTTTTAATTATTCATTTAGCGATTTAGAAATCGGCAAAAACCGCAAAATACCTTCTAGGCAAATCCAAGATTAGAGTAAGTATAAATTATAGATCAATTAAACGTTATGTACTTCAAATAATAAAGTAATATTTATCAATTTTTGTCGTAAAAGAGTTGAGTGAAATGGTTTAAACGCTGTGTGAATTATGGAAGAGAAAAAGTTCTTAGGAACTGGAGGATTGAATCTTTTGTTATTGAGTTTAAGGTACTTATATTTAGTGGCCGCTCTTTTATACAAGAGTTACAAGAGATTAATTATAATATTTAGCACCGCTCTATTATACAATAGTTACAAGAGATAGATAATTATATTTATCGGCCGCTCTTTTGTACAAACGTTACAAGATATATATAATAATATTTAGCGGCCGCTAGATTATGCAAAGGTTACAAGAGATAGATAATTACATTCAGCATCTGCTCTTTGATACAAGAGTTACAAAAGATAGCTAATTATTTTTACCGGCCGCTCTTTTTTTACAAAAAAAAGATAATAATTTTCACCGTTCGCTCTTTTATACAAGAGTTACAAGAGATAGATAATTATATTTAGCGCCCTCTCTATTATACAAGAGCTACAAGAGATAAATAATTATATTTAGTGGCCACTCTATTATACAAGATTTACAAGAGATAGATAATTATATTTAGCGGCCCCTCTTTTATACAAGAGTTACAAAAGATAGATAATTATCTTTCTTGTATTTTAAAGACTTTGATTACCTGAAGGCGCGAACCACGATTTTCTTGGGAACGTAAACTGATTTCCATCTGATTGTGGCTTAATATGATTGACATCGAATTCTGTAAGAAATTTCGTTGCTCTAAGTTGAAGTGTTTTAAGATTGAACACAGTCTAAGGTTGAATCTGTTTTAGGGATGAATGGGTTCTAAATTGAAACGCGTTCTAAGGTTGAACGTGATGTAAGGTTTAACCCATCGTAATCTTGATCGTGCTCTAAAGTTTAACTTGTCTTAATCTTGAACGTGTTCTAAGGTTTAACTTGTCGCAATCTTGAAAGTGTTATGAGGTTGAACGCGCTCTAGGTTGGAACATTTCTTAAGGTTTTACGTGTTCTAAGTTCAGACATGTTGTAGATTGAACGTTTATTAAAGTTGAACGCATTTTAATATTTAGTGCTTTCTAAGGTTGAACGTATTCTTTTGATGCACCCGTTTTAGGGTTGAACATGTCGTAAGGTGAAAACCGTTCTCAGTTGAAGGTGTCTAACGTTGAACGCGTTCTAAGGTTGAAAGTGTTCTAAGACTAAATGCGCCCTAATATTGAACGTTTTCTAAGGTTGACCGCGTCTAATGTTGAAACCGTTGTAGAATTCATTTTCTTCTAAGGTTAAACAGGTTCTAATCTTGAACGTTTTCAAAATTTGGTTAGACACCTTCTAAGCTTCTAACGTATTCTAAGTAGTTTTAATGCTTTTTTCAGGTTGAACGCATTCAAAGGTTAAACCTGTTCTAAGTTTGAACGAGTTCTATGGTTGAACGCATTGTAAGCGTTAACACGTTCTAATGTTGAGTGGGATCTAATGTGGAACGCGTCTTAAGGGTGAACGTTTATAAGGTTTAATGCGTTTATATTTTCCGCGCGTTCTAGGATTGCACATGTTGTAAGGTTGAACCCTCTCTAATTATTAACGTGTTCTAAGATTAAACTCGTTCTAAGGTTGAGGGTTTTCTAATGTCGAACGTGTTTTAAGGTTAAACTCGTTCTAATTTTGTAGGTTTTTAAAGATTGTAAGTTTGAACATATTCTAAGGTTAAACGTTTTCTAAGGTTGAACGTTTTCTAAGGTTGAAGGCATTCTAAGGTTAAAAGTGTTCTAAGGTTTAATGCGTTATAATGTTATACGTTTTTAAAGGTTGTATGCAGTCTAAGTTTGAACGCGCTCTAAGGTTGAACTTTTTCTAATATTGAACGCGTTCTAAGGATGAACCATTTCTAAAGATGAACGTGTTCTAATTTTTAAGGGACCCAGTACTTTGGATATTTTTTTTATTTATTATAAGACCTAGTTCGTTTTGGGTTATATGAATATTTTGATATCTTACACAGTAAAGACGTTCGGAAAATATCCTTTTACTACTTTCATTTCATGGATCAGTACATCACTCAGCAGACGAGAATCCTTCGGGGAGACGAAGCAATTCCCGATTGGGTTACGATTATTAAATTATCTATAAAATTTCATTGGTTGACGCTTCGATGCCGAAGCAAGTTGTTTTCGCGCTTTCTTCTCCCTCGCTTTAAATTACATTTTACAAAACGATGATAAATAATATATGAATTCCTTCTTTCCACATTTTTATTAGTGTTCAAGATTTCATATCGCCGGTTACGTTCTCGTATGCATTCTTTAATTTATATATTTATTCAAGGCGCTTGTATAAAATCTTATAGAATAACTAAGTTTATAATGCTCAAGCCTATTATTTACAGGAAATAATTCCTTCTGAAATGTTGCAGACATTTCTTGATCATTTAAAGCGTTCAACATCTTATTCCAATTGACTGGCTGTAAGCAATCGCCGAAGAGAGCAACATTACAAGATTTAGAGTCAGAAATTAATTGAGAAATTTCTTCACTAATTCTAACTATTAACTATATAGAAACGAACTATATGATCATCGCTATAAGACTAAATTATTATAATTTATTCAAAAGATCCTTTCGTTGAGCATCTAAATTTCACAACAATATTTTTAAATACTAAACCATGAATTGATCATTTCCGAAGCAAAAAGGTTTAGCAAGGTTTATGCCAAATTAACCCTTATCGACAATTTGACTTTAAAGCTTAAAATGGACATCATCTATTCTTAATATATATTTCCATGTGTAATTTTATAATTAACAACCACACTCCTTCAAAATTCTACTGATTTTTTCCTTACAAAGAATCCATTCCAGAGCTTAGGCGATCTCCGATTGTTTATTTATTCACGTGTACGCCTTGTCAAAACGTTCAATTGGGTAAACTCCTCTTCAATTCCTTCAATTTTGACTTAGCAATAAACCTTATATAGGCACATTACTAGTCATTGATGTGATTTCACTCCTTTCTCACTAATTAATCTAAACCAGTTAAATTGTAAACTGAATGATAGACTCTTTTCTACACAACTAAGAACATTAAAAAAACATTTAACAATCAATCGCTCACTTTATATTTTACCCAAGCAACAGCTTTTCTTACACGCCTCTCTTCTATTAAGCAGTTGCTTTCATAACTTCAACTGTCCAGATTAATATTATTTTATCTTTTTTTTGTAATATTTAATGTTTCATTCTTAAATTTTAAGGTTTAATTTTTTTCCAATGTCATATTTATATTCGGATTCTGTTTAGCTCCATTAACTTATTTGTTTATTTACATATGTATATTAAATTGAGAATAAATTAATAAGTTTACTTCACATTAAACAGAATAAAAACCGTTTGGTACCCATTACAAATTAATTACCTCGATAATGTAAAAAATTAGAATCATTTTTCATGTAATAATAATAGGAGAGAGCCCGAATCAAAGATATCGTCGCATAAAGCGCACAGAGGCAAACATTCAGAGCACGTTTGTTCAAAATTCTGCCCGCATATAAAACAGCCGCCACAAATGCCGGCAGCTCATTTAATTATATAAACCGTTAAAGTATAGTTTGGATCTCTCAAAAGTAAGGTGCTTATTGTAACTATAACTGAAGTAGGAACTAGACGGATTGATTCTCTTTTGGAAAAGTCTAATTGTCTTCTCCCAATATGCTTTGAGACGAGCAGATTACCCATGATTAATTATCGAGGGTAGTTTGATTCTGTGCACGATTAGAATAAAGGAATCTACGATTTAGAGAGAGGTTTGAGCAAGCTTAAATGTTTGAAAATAAAGGTGCTAAAAGTTTAGGAAAGGCTACTTGCCTCAGACTGCCAATTCCAATGTTTGAAAGCTTGCTTGAAATTAGAAAAAGAGAAGGAATTCGATAATAATATTTAATAAATGCATTTGATCTGAAAAGTTGCACGTTTGCAGATTGGAATGATTCTTAATGATTTGTAAGTCAGTTATAAAAGCAATCAAACAATTCCCCTCAACATTTAAATATTTAACGATATTGGAGGCTCCCCGACAAAATAATCAAGGTAACACTCACCCTTCCAATTTATACAAGATTAAATTGAATAACTTTAACACACACCATAGTAAAAATACTTGATAGATTCTGAAGTTACCTGGAAAGTTGAAGCGAGAAGTTTTAGGTATATATAAAAATTGTGGTTCTTGATAAGCGAGAGAGGTATAGTGGGTCTCGTTTAAAACCTTGCTGCAATCTAATTAATAAAATTTGACATCAGAAACTGCCTCATACCATTCCACACTCTCCAGAGGGATGGGGGAGCCGCATGGAGGGAACAATCTTCCTAATCTAAGTTTTCAAGATCGCAACGAAAAAGAGGGTTAACCTAGAGGTGTAATGACCACAACTATATAAACATTTGATTTAAACAACCCAATTAAATGATCAGCCATCGAGGTGAGAGGAAATTAAAATTGTTGATGTAGGAGGAGCGATCTGGTAGACAGGAAAAGAGGATAGACAGACGAAAGACGGGTAAATATATACAAATGATGAAGTGAAAAAAATCCATAGGTCGACATATAATTTAAACACTGAAAGAGTCGGAGTGAGTAATGACAAATCGAGTCAGTTCTATCAAAGGTAGGCCTGCGAATGTTCAAAGCAAATGGGTTTCCAAAGCCTGCACACGTTAAACAGCCTCCACTAATTTAGAGTTTTGTATATGTATGTACGAGTATATCTAGAAAAATAAGCAAACCTAAAGTAAAAAAGTGGATTAAACGTTTTGAATTTAAACAGACATAAGAGAAAAATATTTTCCTTGTGATGAAATCAGTCATCGCAGAACTCTGACAGTGAATTTATGCACACAAACCAAACATTTTACAAAGCTACATTTAAACAGTGACGAAATATCGCGAGTTATTTGCAAGAGCTTCCAGGCTATGTCCTTTTAGTTGGGTAGCCGATAAAAGAATGAGCTGAGAAGCAGGCAATGAAATGAGCTGGCCGGCAGTTAATAGAATGAACTAGGTAGCAACAGGTCGAATTGAGGTATTATTTGCTATTGCAAAGATACAGTAACTCTACTAATCATAAATGGTAGTATCTTCACCTGTTCGGTCGGAAGCAGAACTATAGGTGCTACCAGTCCGAGAATTACTTTGAACTCGCGAAGGAGTTTTAAGGGCCGAAATCTGAAAGGTATCGGGAATGACTCGCGTCTTATGGAAGACTAAGCTCCGTCTCATTCTGCCGTGAAATAAATGAGGGCCGTCGGTGAGTGGAAGAGGCGCTGAACCCACAATAAAACACACTAAATGGTACTGTGAAGTAGATAAAGCGAGAAGAAGGATCTCTATAGAGGGCATGCAAAAGGCACCATTCACCAACCAGAGTCAAGTGTGGTAAATGGAATCCACGATCCTCTATATATGATCGGGAGCGGAAGAGCCAAGTTCCCGCTGTAGTCCCAATTTGAGCGGACAATTCAGTAACATCAAAGCATTAAATTTGCTCTATTTGCACCCTTTTGGTGAAAGCCACAGGATAATTTCTATGGGTAGGGTACAAGGCTGTGGTGTCTTGATACGTACATGTGATTTTCCTGTCACCAGAAACTAGACAATGTTCAACACATATTCAAAACATGACAACTGCAAGCACAAATGAGAAACCCTGTAGATACACAGAGAATTTCGATCGATCGGCGGAGCTCTTCGAATTTGCTGGCCTAAGAGAGATCATAGCTGGCGCCTAGTCAAGTAAGGTAACGTTAGACTAGGTTAAGTTTAGGTTAGGTTGAGTCAGGATAAATTTAGAATTGTTTAGGTTAGGTTACCTTACGTTACAGATAGAGTAAGTTAAGTTAAGTTGGCTTAAGTTAGGTTGGATTACATTAAGTTAACATTAGGTTAAGCGTAAGTTACGTTACGTTATGTTACGCTATGTTACGTTACAGGTATATTAATTTAGTTTAGGTTGGGTTAAGATAGGTTAGGTAATGTTAGTTGGCTGCAAGTAATTAATGAACTTTGAATTTTTCGATAAATCTTTTATAATCTTTAATCTTTTTACTGTCCCTACAATTTTCACACTTTTGTATGAACAAATTAGTTTTATCTTCACTCATATTATATTAATGTCATCTGAACTTTATTTTCATTTTCGAAATTATATAATGTATATAAATTTTGATAAACATCGAAACTTGCTTGCTATAGCGTTTTCTTTCTATATTTTAGCGCTAACTTTTACCATCTTTACAATAATAATTATGCTTCTGTATCAACAAATATTTTTAGGAATACGAAAGTCATTTGCACACATAATATACAGTGCACTCTTTTGCATTTTCACTTATAATTAGAGTATTTCGCATATTTTTAATCCTAAAAAGTACTAAATCTATAATGCTGTTGGCTAATCGTCTTTGTTTTAAGCATATGATTGAAAAGTTTTAATCTTTCTTCTTGCATTTCATCACAGCAAAATTACTACCAGTGATTGAAAAGACTTTCCGGACTTTGGAATGAGAACAAAAGGCAATACAAATTAGTAGAAGATCTTAAATAGATATTCATTCTTATGATTAAAAATAATAATATGCTTCATATAGAGAAGAATTGCATTCATTAATTACAAAATAATACAATAATTCCCATTGGCCTGAAGATTAATAATTTTTCAATAAAGAAAATAATCAACAATTGATTTTTCGAAGAGAGAGCGGCTATCAAGGAGCCTATGAGACTGAATTTCGTAGAATTGCTCATAGTCTGGTCGAATAATTATTCTAGTCCTTGATCTGGAAACACCGCTTTTTTTAAGGCGGTGGTATTGACCCGATGACTTAATCCTACGATCATATATATATATAAATATATATATAGGTAGGCTTTAATTCCTACTGAACGTGCGAAAGCTGGTTAGAGGCGTGTTGTGTCGTAGCCAGGATTCTCACTATAAAAGTCCGACTTGTTACTGGGATGAGGTTTGTGATTGTTGAATTCTAAGAGTGCATAAAACAGCTTGAATGAATTAGCCGAAGGGATGCTTAATTAAAGTCTTGCTAAGGGTACGTCAAAAAGGAGGAGCCACAAATAAACTCACGTACACAAAATAAACTTTACTTTACACAAATATAATAATTATTAATAGTTAACAGGCAAAATTAAGGATTAAATATTAAACACTGACGTTAAGCGTCTAGATTTATGATGACTCAATGGGAGTATCAAGCATTGTAAATTAAATAGGTACTTTAAGAATAGAAGAACACTGGGTTTACAGATTACCAGTGTTCGGGTGGCGTTAACACGAGTTCTCGGGGAGAGGAGGGATAAGACGACGGGTTCGGGGCTGCTGGCTACAGTTTCGGTTAGTTCACTCCTAACTGGATGTGAGACTAACAAATAGTAACTTCCAGTGACTATTTGGATGTTCCTTTTCTTACTCAAGTTACGTTGAGCAACAGAGCGTACTCTTCTAGTCACAGACTCTGCGGGGCGGGATTTACTTCCAGGAACAATTTTGAGACAGCAACCAAGTTGACTCGTCGGCGCGTTGGTAGTTGATACGTTACGGCAACGACTCTCGTTCAACATGAGGATTACGCGAGTAGATTTGGGACACTGCTGCTAGAGGGGTAAACAACGATGTTATTTATACCACGGATTGTGGGAAATCGAGAGAGAGATTCCATTCACGACAATTCGCTTATCGCAGCACCTTCTGGGCAATCTCCATGGTATCGTAAAGAATGCAAATCAGATTTGAGCTTCTTTTTGAAATAGGCGTTCTTTTCGTCCGTCTCCTAGTCGGCAGTTGAAGGAAGGGTGGGGGAAGAGAGAGAGGAGACGAAGGTCAACTCAAACGACAAATTTCTTTCGTTCCCACGATTGTCTGGCGGCATGTAAGTATGTACATTCCATGCCATCACACTGAGTTCACACCAAGCTTATAAGCCTCCCTTTCGCACTTGCCACGCTGCAAAACACTAGAATTTAAGACCTAAGGACAAGTTGCGATTCTTGATGGGAGAATAGAAAAGGAACATATAAAAATAACATTAGGCATTAGAACGGTAGGAAATGGAAGTGAAGCAAGGACATTGTGGACAAAAACGACGCAGAAACTGTGAAATCAGAGAAACCTGAAAATATAGAGGGCAGGATCAACCCGTAGGGACTCTGAAAGAAATAAATGGATAAGAACACAAACATTGATGACGGATAAAATAAAAAAATGAGTTCTAAATTAGAAATGGGCGAGACACTTTGTAATTAGACAGGACAAAAGATTTTTTAAAGAAATCCTAAATTAGACAACGTTTTACATTGCACTACCAAGACGAAGAACTTGAGGAAGGTGAAGAATAAGTTTGGTAATGGGTGTACTATCGTAACTGACTCGTGCCATGGATCAAAATCCATAAACACCTCTTGGAGAGACGTTGGCTAAACAAAAACCCATAGGAAATAATGAAAGAACGAAACACAATCGATTTAGTCCGTTTATAAGATAACAAAAGGATCATACATAGATTAAGAAAGAAAGAAGAGAGCGATAACAAACGGGATAAAATAATATAAACTCATTTACCTGGTAAAGAAAGTGAAAATGACTGTGGTTCGAACCTCTGCCATTGTTTGATCTTCGCCTTTGCCTTAAACAATAAACCACAATCAACCAAATTTCTTTGAATTGTGTTTGGCAAATAAATAAACGATTTTGCGTCAGACCAAGCAATTTGGTGATTAAAGATGGATTAGTGGATAAAAATAGATTGGAAGTTTGTCAAGTCTTGTAACTTTAGTGCTGCTGCTTAAAACGATTATCTGATCCTCTGCTAGTTTTATCCGATGGAAAAAGTCATCCATGATTTATAATGGACGATATCTATAAACATACATATATATATATATATATATATATATATATATATATATATATGTATATATATATATATATATATATATATATATATATATATATATATATATATATATATATATATCGTCTGCCCATTTTGCAGCTAGGAAAACATTCTATGGTAATAAGCCTTCCCGCACTAACGACTTCAACAAATGTATAACATTGCCATTTAATAATAAATTAAATAGTTTAAAGGTCATATTTGGAAAATCGGGTATTAATCTAGCTTTTAAATATAATAATTCCTCAAACCAATTGATGATGGCCAGGAAGCCCAAAGAACATCATAACTTAGGAGTATATGCAGTACCATGCAACGATTGCCATAATGTTTATATAGGGAAAACGGGGAGAAATCTAGACAAGAGATTGTACGAACACAAAAGAGATATTAGAATAGGCCGCAAAAGCAGTGGAATATTTTGCCATGTTAGAGACTTGAATCATTCGATCGATTTCAATGGAAGTAAAATGGTATTTAAATCGGCTAACTATGTTAAGAGAAGAATCGTAGAATCGAGCTTGATATCGTCAGTTCCTAATTCAAATCTATCTGATGGTCCATTTTCTTTTAATCCCGTAATAAGATTAGCCACAAGTAGGGGAATGGGGGAAAAAAGAGGGGATCTTGTGTTACGCTTATATGCATTTCTCTTATATTTTCTGCCCAGTGTCAGTTGAAAAAGGGTGTGAGATACACCGAAACTGTTCTGAATTCAATTGTCTTCGGAGAATGTGGTTTAATTCCTCATCTTTTCTTGCGATATTGCATTAATTTTCATCATATATATATATATATATATATATATATATATATATATATATATATATATATATATCTGTGTGTATACAGGCTGGTTCATTAGGAGATGAATTTCTAATAAGCTTTTATAAATTGAAATATTGCAAATAAACAACATTAACGTTAATATATTTCTTTAAACTTCGGTACCTGGGAGAGGTTTTCCTTATAAGGAAGCGTTAACACTGCTCCGCGTGAACGGCATCTTATTTTTCCCATTTTTTGTCGTGCGAAAAGAGTCGATGAAATATGAAGGATATTTTAATTTTTCCTCACAAATCTTTTATTGTCTCAAATCATTATCAATGAATCCAGGATCACACAAACGAAGGAGTAAAAACAGATTTCTTATTTTTTGAGGAAGGTTAAATATAAATCAATAGAAGATAGGTCATGATCTGCTTACGATAGACAGAAATCCTTAGAGACTACGATGCACAATGGTATCAAAAGAAGGTAGTTAACCAGTTTCTTCCAATTGATGAGTCAATTTAATTGAAGTTACGCTATTATTCAAAAGACTAAGGAACATATGCAGTACATTATCCTCAATTGCTTAAATATAAAATATAAAATCCACAAAACGATATCACATAATATTATTTAGGAAGGATTCAAGGAAGGAGTTTCGGATAATTCCATATATCAACAGCTCAACAAGGAAAAGAGGAGGAATTTTTATGGCCATACCAAAGAGTTGGAGATACCATTCATTAAGGAAACTAAAGAATTAATTTTAGATAAATAGTTTAATTAATTCTCTTTATATATAGGTAGGAATGAGTAATGAAATAAGTTTAAGAACTTGCCAAGGCCACACAAGCAGACCATTAACGGAAACCTAAGTGAAAAAGACACAATATTGAAGCTGACTACTTAAAATTATGAGACTTCAGTTTATCAAAGAAATCAAAAACAGTTTTAACACGAGACGCGTAAATACCTTCTATAAAATGTCTCAAAAGAGAGACTAACCACTTAGGTATATTGTAAAAAGTCAAAGAATACTAAAAGGACACATGAGATAATTCTCTTTGTGATTCTTGACTAAACCATATAAATATGGCAATGAAGGCCAGGATTCACTTAACTTAGGCGTTCAATCTTTATCTCCAATTCAGGTTTATACAAATTAAATAAATTCATAATTAATATGGACGAATGAATAGAGCCAGGACAAGCAGACCCTAGTTTGTTTATACATCGTCAATAGTTACGCTCCACATCGGCTAAGACTTTACCCCCATCCCTTTTTCCTCCCTGCCCAAAGACCCCCTCAACTGTCGCTTGCAAACAAGGACTTCGGTCAACAGATTTCGTTTTCCGTTAATATAAACACAAGAGGGTTTGAGAGCCGTTAGAATGAAAATCCTGCTGCCCAAAGCTTCGTTGGAAGAAATCTATCAACAGGCTCGCTGTTCCCTCCGATTGTTTATGTCTATTTTCGCCAAATAGACGAAGTATCACCTTTTCCATGCGTAAAACTGAATGAGCGAAGTGTCACCGCGTTGAAAATTGATGCCCTAGGAGAAAGACTTAACTGTGTGCTAGTGAGGTTCCACCCTTTCTAACCTCTCTCGTCTCCTCTCCCCCCCAGGTCATAATCGACGTATATATTGTTCGATCTTAAGAAATTTAGAGAAAAGTCCACGTAGCAATCGTGAGAAGAAGACGAGTCCCATAGATGGAACCGAGCTGGACTTTTCCTTCCGAGGCCGTTCCTTTGTTCGCTTAGAAAAGCAGACCAGTGGTATTGAGACCAACTCTCATACCATTCTCGTCCAGAGGAAAATCCCTTATCTCAGTTTTCTGAAATAAACAGAGATACTCCTCACCATTGAGGTATACCAACGTGAATTCCCATTCGAGAAAATATTCACCTCTTGGTTGTCTCATTATCGAGAAGCCCGAATTTGTAACACAGGGATAAGAATAACTTGCGTTCATCGAAGATCCCCTCACTTACATCTTCAAGTCGAGAACCATCGCTACCCGCCTCCCCTCCCCGGGAGAAGCAGTATCTGTTTTCCTGAATAGCCTCGCCACGCGCTTCCACCACCCAGTGAGAAGCATGAACTGTTTCTCCAGTGCTCCTCAGGTCAGCGAGGAAGTATTCAGTCCAACTCACTTCAAATCAACTCATAGAGCAGGCTCTCTTTCAAGGTCACCCAACTGTCGACGTCCTCTGAGTTAAAGGTCAACCGAATACAAACTTATTCATTTTTTGTTATTTCCCATTCCGTGCGAAAGAGTATTTAAAGTTTTAAAATTTCATTATTTTATGTAATTAAAAGTATATTTTTTGTCTGAGTTGTTTAATTAGATCCTCAAACGCTGCAACTGGCAATAGATATATCATAATACGAATCCTTCCTGATTAAAGAATTCAATTTGAGCGCTCTTAGAAGAAGAAGAACGGATTTACTCTTGTACGAATCAAACGTACATATGTACTCGGCCGTAAATCACGACGATAATAAAATTTGCCCTCAATATAAATTTGATTTATCGGGTTAAATCTATATCGAATATTGTATTTTCATTGGTTTGTATAAAATATTTAATTTTTTCTTTTTCCTAATAAGTTTGTTTGTCAGTTTGTTTGCGTAACTTCATAACTTTTTCTTTAAAGCTTTGTTTATATTTCTATTGGGTTTTTTCTCTTTCCGCCTCAAGATATAAAAACAGAAACAATTGCTCTTCTCTGTGTTATTTTCCTTTGAGATATTTAAACTCTTGGAAAACTAGGTTTTAACCGAGACATCAGTCATCTACATACATATAGTCGCTGGCAAATGATGAGTGCAGAAAGATGCTTACCCTAAGAACACATTCACTTATAAGTCAGAATTTAATCGGGGGGCTCTGTGGGAAGATAGTTTTAAGAAACTGATCAACTTAAATATGGAATTTCTTTTATGAGAGGTAATTATAGAATTAAGGGTATAATTATGGAATTATATTATTTTTTCATTAAACTAAACATTAGGTTTCCCCGATGTATATCGTCCTTGTGTTCCTTCTCTCTCTTAGGGAAACTATTGCTTTCGCCAATTTATATTCTATCGCAACTTGTACATTGGATATAATAAACGTTTTGTTCTTTATCAGTAGTTTATATTAGGACAGATCAGTTCGTATGTTATTTTTGGACTCAAAGGCGACGTTAATGTTGTTGGCCCCTGTGAGATTTTTAAAATTGATTAATTGAGGCAAATATGAATCACAGGGGATACTGCAGTTCTACTTAATCTTGGGCTCATTATTTTAATTCCGCCTTGCATGGAACAAGCATCACATATGCGATGAGGTCTCTGTAAAAAAGTAAAATACCTATGACCTGTTTAGAGATTTGAGATAACAAAAAAAATAATGAGTTTGAGCTGATTGTTTTCCGATAAACAAAAGAATATGATTTATTGTTTACTTGAGATATTTTGACATCATGTAAAGGCAGTGCTGGTTGCTAAGTTACTATTCCCCTTTAAATTAAACAGTGGGGTGGATGTTGTTTGCTTGTTAAAAGAATAGCAAATATACTATCAATAATAGGCCTAGTGGAACATTTATCATCCACATAGTGAAAAAATATAAAGAGTTGTGGTAGAATTGAAGTTGTTATGTTGTTTCTCAAAGTTTTCCATTAAAAGAATACGTATGATCATGGAAAGATTATTATTCTTATTCAAGCACTATTTTGGTTTTAAACTCATTGTCTTTAACGCACAAACGAAACAACTCTTAAATTTTGTTACACGGTAATGACTATTTGATTTAAACAAAAGCAAGATTAAAACAATGGCATTAAGAGGTTTATCAACTCGAACTTTAGTGAAAAGGCTGTTTATATCAAAGGGTAGCAACTGCTTATTGTGTAGATCAACATTCTTTAATTTTATTAACAAAAAAATATTCAAACAATTTTCTTCATAGTCGCCTAATTTAATCAGTTTTCATGAAGGAAATTCCCAACTTCAATTCATCCGATGGTCAGTTCAGATTTATGATTTGAAGTAGCTGTTGTCTTTTTACGAACGTACCCTCTTATTTACCTAATTTAGTAAAGATATGTGTTTGAATCACAAATTTTCTCAACCTTAACCATCTTCGCCCTTTATATTTTCTCTTTTTATTATCTTGCTTGAGTCATCTCTCTCTTTTTTTTGTCTGATGAATGAAAATACTCTCATTCGATAGCCTAATTGAATTTTTCTTCTCACTAAGAATTGAAATCATTCTTTGCTTGTGTTTGTCTTTTTCAAGATATCTTGGCGTATCTTGTGATAGTAATGTGCTATTTTTCACACCCTATCACCCTAGGCCGTCTATTTCGCATGAAACAGTTTTTTCTGATAATTAATCAATCAAATTAGCCTCAGATAAGTTCCTACACTTACTTAAGGGAAATTGCTTGGTAACTCGATAGTTCGTTCCTTATTAGGCTAAGACTCTCTTTAATGTTTGCATTAATGCATTTTTGGGTTTACAAGATATACTCGTAACTTTGATAAACAAGTAATTATGTCAATAATATGTCTTTGATGCCTTTACAGGTCTATCATCAGTTTTCTATTTATACATTTTAGTTCACAATTACCAATCGAACATTGGCTCGCTTCAGCACTTTGCCTTCAATCGAGACATTCAACAAACAGAAGAAGGCGTTGATTTCTCTAATATAAACTTTCCTCTATGCATCTCAGTCAAGCAGGAAAATCAAGGAAAAAACGAGCAGAGAACTACGGAAAATTTCTTAAAGTAAATAAGTAATCATGTGAAATATAAACAACAAATCTTAGAAGAAAGAACAAAAAGTTCTTGTTCTACTGATACAAGTAATATGAAGAACATGATATTGTAACTTAGAGGACAAATTCTAAATTAGAGCCTCAAGTGGCTGACACATCAGGTGAACAAGTACAACACGAAGTTGGAACAGAACAACGGTTGAATGTCCTCCTTTAATGATGCCGTAGTTACGAAAGGTAAGCCAAGGCGAGTGCCAAATCTAAGACAATGGGGCGGTAGCGATCAAGGAAAGTTGTGAAAAGTGTGGCCCTTCACAAAAGGACGGACTCAAAAGCTTGTATGGGCACTGACAATAAATAAATATGTGGTACTCTAACTCTTGCCGTGTAATAATATCCAAAGAGAAAATCTTTCAACCAAAAAATACACCCCAAAACACCAGACTAATGAACCCCAAAATATGGTGAGAGCTTACTCTTAAAAGTAACAAAGTTAAATAAATTAGGTTAAAATAACGTTGCATTCATATATTAGACGACTATTTTATTCAAAGATGCAAAATCTACTAAATTTTTTAAACTGTTACTCCCTTCACATCATCCATAATTATATTAATGGGCCAGATTTCTTTCTCTTATTCGATTCTCCTTCATTATAAGTTCTTCGTTTGGTCATTATATTAACCAAAGAGCGGATGAATTAATATATTTAGCATTATCAAACTCTAGTTTAGTTCCACCAACAGAACGACCTTTTCATTTCTGTAACATTTCATTATTTTTCTACCGTCTCTGCTCCTTCTGAGGCGGGCGAAATCAATCCTTGAATCTGTTATTTGTTTGTAGTATCAATGAAAAGAAAAACTTTTCTGCTCTAAAATCATTGAATATTTTCATGATTTAAAAAAAATCAATTTAAACCGTTCTACATAGGAGGGGGAGGGCGTGATTTAGCCAGTATCGATTAAGAGAAATTGTGGAGAAATTCGTAGCCTCCATGGGTGTACTTTGGGTGGCAAAACACTACTTGTTACCATCATTACCTCTCTTCTTGAATATAAAGACCTGAACTCAGCTATGTAAGTGGTGTCATTAACATCGATCGTTGTCCAGATGCTGTTAAAACACAAAAGTCTAACGGTCATTTCCCAATCCTTTCGCTGGCCTTAGTTCCCTCATCGTTCTAGCCAGATAGATGAGAGCCAGGTAGAAACGCAGGGTTATTCAACAGTCAACATTCGCAAGGTCGACTTCTCGCAATTTATGGAAGCTCATGAAAAGTTCCTGGGATTGATCGCAACATAACCAATGGCAATTATTCGAAATAAACGTCTATATTATTTGATAATTTGTGTAGTTGTTTTTTCGTCCAAATTATACCAGCAACTAATGTGTGGCAACTTTTACTTTCTGCATAGGTTAATATATTGTTTGAATTTTTTACAAAAAAAACACGCGAAAGAAAAGGTCTATTTTACTTTGATAACACTACAGCCCAGGTTTAAATGAACCTAAATCCTCCTGGGCTTTGTTCACAAAAATCTATTTTATATGATTAGGAAGGGCATAAACTATAGCGACTAAACTAATTTAGATGTACACATAACACTTATAGAAGACTATATTTTATTTGATTGCATTTGAATCTATTTTTAAGTCAAGAGAATCATCTTTTAGTTGATTAATGAACTCAAAGAGACTGGTTACCTTCGTGTGAAGACGTCTTTTGGACGGCCAAGAGCTGCAAATTAATATCAAGATCGCCTCCTGGTAAAATCTCAGCACAAGGATCGGGATGCCTCCAGGGTCAAGTTTGCTCACGCTTGGAAGGAGCAGGTGTGAACGCTTCAGCGCGCACAGTGAGGCAGAAACATTTCAAGAAATGTAAGAATTGCGAAGAAGCATCATTACAACAAGAGGAACCTTACGGATAGGTTTCACTTTTGTAGTACATATAGAAGATGCACTGTTGAAGACTGGGCAAATGCGATATTCTCTGATGAAGCTCCCTTCCGCTTGTTTGGAGCTTCTGGAAGGTCCCTTATTATTGATAGAAAGTGAGAGCGCTTTAACGAGTCCTGTACGCGCCCATGGTGAAGCATCTGGACACTCTCCATATCTCGGGCTGTTTTTCATCTAAGGAAGAACTAACACTTTTGCCCAAGAACGCTGCAATTAACCCCCAATTATACCAAAAAGTGGTTCATCACTACCTTTTTCTATCAGTTTATGACCAAGGTGAGTGATGATCACTATATTTTTTAGTATTAGGGCACAATTCTTCATGAGGAAAAAACAATAACAAAGTTCTTGGCTGACAATAACAATAAACTTTTGGGGATCTTGTTCCGGGATTTCGTTAAATTTAAACCAAATAGGAAACTTGATGGTGATATACAAACTGGCGGTTGATAAACAGAAGCCATCAAGTTGTAAGCAGTTGCTTCCTCTTATTGAACATAAATGAAGCAATATCAATCAAGATATCATAAAAAATTGGCCTCTAGCATGCCAAAACGAATTGAAGTAATCCTAAAACACAAGAGACATCATTTTAAATATTGACTAGCCGCATAAATTTACTGTATTTATTGATAAAATGTCTTTGGGTACTAAATGTTTGTATATTTCATTATAATTTTTTGATACAAACATACTAAACCAAAATGCTACGTTGAATTAGTTCTATTAATTTATGATGATAAAAAAATATATTAGTCTCAAAGCTTTTTGCCATGACTGTATAACTTTAATATGCTTGTTTTGTAAAGTGTATGATGATGAAGATGCTTGAAAAAGTCAGGCATCGCGCCATTAAAGTTTAAGATACAAACCCTGGGAGAAGAAGACATGAAACAAGTGAAGTTGTATTAACTTTGAGCGAACTAATATATTGAGATATTATTGAATGAGTTGGAATGTAATCGGAATAGAAACTTCCTTTGATTGGACTGCTCCAAAGGAGAAACAATGAATAAAAGTGCGTGGCATGATTTGAAACAAATTCCACGGGAATCCAAAATGTCTCTTGAAAATGAAACTTTACGAAAAGATCAAGCATCAAATTTATTTTTTATTTGAGTTCGATAAAGTACAGTTGTGATAAAGGAAATATCTTATAAAGTGTGGTAGCCTTTAGTACAACTACTAGTCGGACCTGAATTATTATAGTCTTTTTAATTATAGAGCCCTGTGGGACGCGGGTCTTTTAAATCTTTCAAACGAAAATGACTGATAGAGAAATAAAGTAATCAAATTCAGTATTCATTTTAGTGTTCGGAACGATAAAACCCGCTTCCTGGCCGCAAGAAAGTGAGCCATAAAGTTTGCCAGATAATTTCTTTGCTTCGCAAAGGAATTATGAGATGTGAGCATCTTTGTATAACCAACTGTTCCACTAGCCTCTGAATAAAGATCTTCCCACGCGCTACGGTTCTCAATCCTATTGAACCTTCCTCCTTAAACGAGTCCTCTATTACTTAACAAACAACCAAACATAGAATGGGAAGAGAAGAATCATATAAATCGGTATATAAAAATAAGATCCATCGATGCGACCAACACAAAACAAAGCTTCGATCTCAGTTATAGGATGCTTCTAAACAAAAAGAACATGTTAAAAAGACCCTCCGTTTGTGCAACAGGATTTCTTTTAGAATGTAAACAAGAAAAAGAAAGGGGGGGGGATTTAGAAGAGTTGAATCATCCATGCTTTAAGGAAAGTATATGTGTGAAGTGCACCAGAGCATCATTTATTACACTCCTCTTCTAACGCAACTTCGCCATGAATTTGATGTTTATTCCTATTTCCATTTTACCAGAGATCATATTGTTCATATGGCCGCTCTTTTTCAATTGCTCTTTTTCCTTGGTAATCCAATAAATTGAATTTGTTTTGCAGACATCATAACCCAGTTGTAGGTATTGTTCGTTCTGGTACTAGAGTTTAGGTTTTTGTTAATTCTTATTTTCAGGGAACTTTTTCATTTAATCCATTGTATTTCCTTAATTCATTTAATTCCAACTCATGATCATAAATTTGAAGGTAGCTTCGAGTTTTTCCATTATTTCGCTTGAAGATTAACGCGATTCACGCTTGTGAATTTAACCTACCACATTATAAGATACCGTATGAATGCATCCATTTTGAAGTATATAATAACTTCTTGGCTATAAAAGATAGAGATGAGAAATCAACTTCTAAATGAGATTCACAACAATGGAGAGAAGTGAAATGTGTAATTTCTTATGGGAAAACATCCCAACTTTAAGACCAGGGGATTTTATGTGTTTCCCCATCCACACTCGGGTAGGTAATATTTAAAAAGGATCTGTGTCCGTCTAAAGGTTTACATGTATGCTTGCAGTGAAGTATTACAATGGTCTTCTCAGACCAAAATAATTCAAATTGGGTTTAATGAAATGAAACTATACGGAGTGAAATTGATTATTTGGGTCTATTAAGACCAATGCCTAAAATGCAGAGCAACCATACATGTAATTTTAAGAAAATAAAATTCGTATTGATTTTACCGCAAATCTTGACTCATCATTCAAGATACATTTTTTCCATGAGTACCAACCGTTTCGAACCATAGGATTTCAACCACGGATACAAACAGCATATGTCAGGCCTCGTGAAGTCGACCCCTTCAATTTTCTTTCCCCTTCTACCCGAATGCAGGAAACACGTTAAATACTTCTGACCTTTAAAGTTGCGATCTTTTCCCCTCGGAAGTTGTACGTTAAGTAGTTTCTTTTTACTCCATTGCGGTGATTCTCTTTTAGACGCTGATTTCTTAGCCTTAGACATTATGGCTCAAAATGCATTATATACCTTAAAATGTTCTGTTCCTAAATTGTCCGTGTAATCTTTGTCTTCTGGGAATATCTCAAAGTTCATATCTCTGCAGCTCATCTTGAAAATTTCAAGAATAAGAGGGTAGCCTACCCTTAGTTGCTAGGAAACTGCGTTTACCAACATAAACTGGGAATTAAATTTTCTCATCTATTAATCTTTTGTAACCATTTTTATATAATTTCAGGATAAGTTTGAATCAAAATTGCAAATACACCTAGTAGCATTGTCCAATTTAGTGATTTTTATGACTTTTTTATTATAAAATTGCTTACAAAATGGTTTATAAATTATTAAAACACTTGATCTATGACCCAACCGGTCATAGTATCTATTTAACCCTATTTAATATGTGTTTCAAAATTAATAAGACCATATATTTTTGTACATGCAGATACAGATATACAGTACCTGTTAAATTTCCCCAAGCTCACTTAAAATTAAATATTTAAAAATTCAAAGAAGAAAAGAATGAAAGTAGATTCCGAGCTCTTTATTTCGAAAACTAATCTTCAACAAGTGAAGAGAAATCATGAAATTCAAGAGCTTAAATTTAAGTTAGTAGAAGGCAAAAAATCCCTTAGCATCTTAATTAAATCTTAAAAGAACAACCCAGAATTAATGTGTAAGTTCGGGAATGTGTCCAACACCAAATATTTTCAAATGTCTAAAAATTTAATTATCATTTATTATTGTATTTGGCACAATTCTAGTTGATTTCTTGATTAGGATTAGGTAGGTGGGGTGAGGGTTGATCACTATGGTGGCGTACATGGTTCTGGTTTTGTATTAAGCGTACCTGTCATTTTTTTCCGGTTTTTCCATAGCAATATTTTATACCTCTATTACATCCAATAGCATATAATCAATTCTCTGTCACCTCGGAGATTTCTTGACAAGAATTCGGTGTAGAAAAGACTCGGGTTCAAAGATTACTTTAATTTAAAGTGATTGGAGGAGATTACCTTAATTTTAAGTAATTTAAGATTACGTTTATTTCAAGTAGTTTGACGAGATTACATTTATTAAAAGTAGTTTAGGTTGCATTTATTGTAAATTGTTTGAGAATATTACATCTATTTCAAGTGGTTTGAGGAGGATAAATATAAATACAATTATCTCGCCATCATGTCTTAAAGTTGCTTTGGCTTGACGTCATAGGAAAGCTTCTTATTGGTTAATGTGGAAAGATCATTTGAATCTTTTGAAATACAATCTTCTACCATCAGCGCAAATCGGAAATTGGATTGGGCAATTTTACTTTCAACGGGCCATGAAACCGGAAAATATGACCGGTATAGGGAAGAAGTGGCTGGAAGATCCTCAAATTATTGTTTTGAAATGGTCCTCCCAAAGCTCAAGCCTGAACTCAATAGAAACCCCGGGGAAGGAATTAAAAAAAAAAGTGCGTCGGGGAAAGAAACAAAACGAATAAGGACAAGTAGTAGATATAGATGTAGTTGTAGATGTATTGTAAGGTGAAATGGAGCATAGTTTTAGTCACGACCGCTATAAATGTTATACGATTAAATAATTATTAATATTATTTCTTTTGCTTTATAAAGATTTAATTGTTTAATGCTCCAAAATATATTCCTTCGTCGTCCCGAATAATTTACATTCAAATTTTGCTTACCCTTGGAATTAATATACAACATTTAATATTTTACCAAAATCGCTCAATTATTATTTGAGAAAATTCAATCTTTATTAAACTACATTCTTACATTTTGGTCCTCACTATTAAAACATCCTAATTTTTCTAAAAGCCCGTTGATTTTTAACGTTGTAGTGAGAGATTGAAATTATTCTGGCCCTCCTTCGTATCGTCTCCAAGTTCAAAAGAATCACCAACCGAGCTTTCCGTCCTGGCGCGCAACTAACCCGCGGGTTTTCGCTCTTCTATATTTTGAATCGATATTATTGCTTCGCGGCATTGGTGCTTCTACCGAAATGAATTCCTTTGAAGCATTTATCAACAATTTGTCAAAGTAACACTAGATCCATAGATAAGTGATCTTTCACCTAAATCTCAAAATATTAGTAGCAGTTAAAAAAATTATAATAGAATAACGAAACCACCATGAAAGGAGGTGTTAAAGTGAAATCTTTGATGATGATTCTTCTGAACGTGAAAACCATAAGAATGGAGCACAAGAATTCAAATCTCTTTCAACAACATAAACACAAAGACGTGATCTCACTCTTTTTCTGAGTGCTGAAGGTATTTATTGATATCAAAGTGAAAGACACAAACCTATGCTTTTGCTTCAAATAATGGCGATTTTCTATATAGAAATATATTCACTTAAGAAATAGATCATATGTTTCTATCCAATAACTAAAATTGCATTACACACTTTAAATTATTTACTTCAAACAAGAACTTGGTTTTGATAGTTAAATATATATATATTCTATGAGCATATCAGGACTTTCAACTATGACATCAGGTTTAAATACTTTGGCAATTTATCAAACTTTTAAGGGTTGCTTGTTTTCCATTGAGAAACAACGATACAACTGAACTTGCTGGCATCTCTATGGTAACCAAAATTTTAATTAAGATTACATCTCTTCTCATGCATCAGTTTTGACGATGTTCTCTCTGGCAAAACAAGACGCTCAGAGGACACATATATGTAAATAAGTATTGGTCGACGAATATGTGCACATAAAAGACAAAGTCATCCACTGGAAGACTGAATTTAACAAATGAACGAGTGCTATAAAAATATAAACAAGGAGACCTCTTTATCTTTCTTTATCAAGGACAGAATAAAACTATTAAATGTGTTATTGACAAATATCGAGCAAGAAAAGAAACTTGTGTGAACCATTAAGGAAATTCTCACGCCCGAGGAAAATGTCAAAAGGGGAAAAGAATAGCCTTAAGACCCAATCATTAACTGTCAGAGAAACAGAGGCACCTATCCTGGTCTCTAACTCATGCTGACATCAAGATTAATAGATCTGAAAAGGCCTCCTCACATATTTCCGTCAGCGTCCTAACTTATCACCAAAAAGGAATTGAGTTCATTTAAAGAATCGAAGAGTAATTAAGACAGCAGAAATTTAAGCGACCTCCATAGCACATACTCTCGACTTTAAACGCATATCCGGGAGAATAAAGGCGTACAAAAGGCAAAGCTAATATAGATACCGAACTAATCCTTATAGGGAAGAAAGGTGTTCTTATATCAACTATGTTTGTGGATAAGACATTGAGTTTCTACACCATAGTGCTGTGTTGGAGTCCAGGAGAGAAAGGAACAGAAAAATATCGGTTCTCGAATATAGCTTCGGTCAAAGAGGTGGGGCCTCGAATCAGGTTATTCTTTCCTTTACTCTTCCTACATATAACATAAAACTTCCGTCCTGGAATGAGCGCAAAGGGTTTCTAAATCCATGCTTCCTTGAAGACGTAAAAATGGCTCTTTCTTGCCCTATGAAGAGGTCTCTTCCCTTAGATGGTGACAACACAAAGTTATACTACCTATTCTTTTCCTGCATTTTCAAAAAGACCGGCACCCGGTTTATACTAGCTTGTCTGAAGATCGTCATTTTAATGTAGGATAAATCAGACAAAAGTAAAGAGTGGGTTCGAAACGATGCCAGGAATAGGTCATCTGCAAGATGAGTCAGGTGGGGATTGTCACGAGTGAACAGAAGAAGGCGAAGTAAGAAGAAATGAAGAGGGCAATGATTCAACTGAGGCTTCACATTGAATTGCTTCTTAATCGAATGAGGCAACATGGGTTAAGCAACCAGCCTGCTTATGTTTGCTACCATGTTGTGTCTTTTGCACTTAGTCTACGGATGTCTTAGACTGGAGTCTGCATGGAACATAAATGGATTAAAATGATAATCCCTTTTATGCACGTAGTCTTCGGGGATCTGAGAACTGAGTCTGCGGGGAGACTGAAGGCAATGAATTAATACTATCTCTTCAGTACCTACTCTCTGGGATTTCACAAAGTAGTCTATGTGGATTTAAAGAAATTTAAAGGATAGTCTCGTTTAGGCAAATGGATCTTCACCCAAGCAAAGCATTTTCTACACTAATTTCTGGAGCGAATTCCGTGTGAAGTATGGAAAAGGATCTTTATCGCAGAGGAAGTTGAGAAAACCCACTTTCTTGATGTCCTTATATGGGATCGAAAAACGTCTTTCTTGCAGGAGACCTCTAGCTCGCCTCGGATTGCCTACTGATAAACTATTTTATTATATTTGCAGATGTAAGTCCAAATTTGACGAACATCTCTTTTCTAACCGAAAAAATTGCCACACATTCTTCGCCCGTAAAATGCAAATATATTGCTGGGTAACTCCATTCTTACAAGATATATTTGGGAATAGTCCGCTTAATTTTTCCGATAGAACTGCGAAGATTCCTCGAAAATATCTCCTAACAGCATTAGATTCAGCTTAGCTCGTAAGATAAATAAAAGAGGTGGTTAGAAAGGAACACTCACCCAACCCCCCTCCCTCAATAGTTCAAATCTCAATTTTGTTTATTTATTTTTCGATAAGTTTGTTTTTAGAAGCTTTCTTGCACCTTTCTGACCTGTTATTTAAAGAAGGGGAAATTTTCTATTGCACTCTTTTCAAATGATATGTTTTACTATTACTTTATTTTCCATCTCACCCTACCCCTATACTTTTGATACATTCACAACATACATTTCTACCGATTTTACAATCGATGCAAAATTCTTTGAGCCAAAATATGATCAATAATCCTGTTGTAGAATTCGAGAATCGATCTCAAATCAAAGACGACGCCAGTATGGTAGGTTGAACCTACAGTCCAATAATGTAAAAGGAAATGGATATAATACGAGGGGAATCCTTATCAATGAGATAAGGATATTAATCACAAATAAAAGAAATGAGTAAGAAAAGAAGGATTAGGGTAAATTTATCAAAGCTGTGAAAAGGATTACAAGCGAAAACTTCCCTAATCTTAAATCCTAAAAGGTATATTCGGGAGTTAAATTTTACTAGGAATAATTTAATGCCCAAAGCAATCAAACCTACACAATTAAATCCCATTAAGTTCCAGGAGCAATTCTCGAGTTAACGATTGAGATCCGTTTGTTGAATCCAATTTAAAGCAGGTGGTTAACGCTGCACGTTCCTCAACGGTAGTTAAAAGAAAATATTTGGGGCATAGTATGAAATGTGTAGCTTCCATCATTACTTGCCTATGCTGTTCTTTTGATATCCGTATTACCTAAGTAAGTTAAGTTAAACGCGTATTTTTAACCTCATAAAATCACTTTTAAATAAAAATATATATTTTATACTATCGACATAGAAAACAAAAAGTTATGTATGGTAGAGTTTGATACAGACAGCATATAGTATTGGGCGTAGTCTGATAATGAGAAAGGGATTAAATGTTATATAAGGAGTGTAAGTACCTTGTGGGAGCAGTTATCAAAATGTGAGAAAAAAACAGACTATTTGAGTGTTTTTGTTAGATTCAGAGTTCCCTTGCTTGATGTAAAGGCAACAAAACTATAAAAGGCTACCGTCGCGCTCAATTCTCGCCTGACATTGAGAAAGACCCAAATAGGTTCGGAAGCCAATATAAAAAACATAGAGGTTCCGAACAAGGAGAAAAAATAACAATAAAAATAGAAAAAAAAGAAATAGATAATAACAGAGAAATCAAACACTTCAGAAGACATTAGAAAGAGACATTCTCCATTTCACTCAAGGACAACTATAACTAGGACAGTGCACACGAAGAATATATACTACAAAGTCTACAATAATAACAAGCAAATATTAAACCTAACTCACTCGTGGACGAGGAAGGACCAAACTCGCAACGGGATGAAAAGCCCTCTATAAAAGAAGAATAATTCGAAGCTTTGAAATCAGTTGAGCTAAAACTTTGGGAACAAATGAAATCACGAAAGCACCACTAAAGAATGCCGTAAAGTTATTCTGATAATATTTAACGGATGCCTCACTAAGGGATACTCTCCTGCAGCATTTAATACTGCAACAATTATTTTCTGACAGAAACTAGAGAAACCATGACACTAACTGAGTTTCTAGGTAAGCTCTTCGAAAAGCTCCTGACCGGAAGACTGAAAAAACATCTCGAACAAAAGCCCCTTTACATCATTTAGCAGCATGGGATCAGGAGTTAGCACGGGACGTAAACGGCATTGGAGATAATCACGGAAAAAATCGGCACAGAAACCGTAAAAGACAACAGAATGGAGGTGCTATTCAATTATGTTGCCAAAGCCATTGAAAAAGTATGACTTCCAGGCTTAATAATAAAAGTCAACAGCCAAAATATAAAGAAAAACATAACTAAAATCATAGGCAGTTAACTTGATAACAGAGAACCTAAGTTGAACATAAATGGAGACGAGCTATGGTCCAATAAAGAAACCTTTTATTGTTCGGGGCCTTTTCCCCATCCTCCTCCTCACTAAACATATTTGGGTACTGACACAGTTGCAAGATTAGACGATGAGAGGTAAATTTCAAGCCCAATGCAATAACTCGAAAATGGCATGAAAATTCCAATTATCATTATTTGCAATTGTAAGTCTTGATTATGGGGTATTTGGGGGTATTCGTGTAATCATACACATGCAAGGCTGAACGGTGAGTTGAATGCCCAGAAAAATGTAGTAACTCAAAATTGCAGGGAAATTCCAATCAACAGTATTGGCAATTGTAGGTCTTGATTGTAGGCTATTCAAGGGCTGCCTGAAAGCTCTCAAGATTCCTTAAACCTCAAACAAACCTCAAAGAGAGCAGCTCGCACAGAAAGCTTGCAGGAGAGATTTGTGAAGAATGTCAAGATAGAGACAGAAAAGTGTGATAGTTAATAAAGCTGCGTGACTATCGTGATGCATTGAGCGTGGGAAGCTCGTACTTATCCAGCTCTCAGCTAAAGCATGATTATTATGCTATACCAGGGATCAGTCAGGGGAGGGGGGGGGGAGTAGTGCTATTGATTGCTGATTAAAGTGGAAATGCGACCTTACTGACCGAAATAGGTCAACGGGGACGTACTTTTGTTTGTTCACTTACGTGGTATCTTAAGTAGTCTATTACGCTTGGTACCTGGACAAGTACACGTCCTCTTGGATTGACATGAACTCTTTGACGGGGCCTGGGGATTTTTTTGGTGTATTTCCTTTTCGCTCCCTCTCAGCATTCCTTTTTATCTACGACTATCTTCTCAATCCTCTGTCTAGGCTTAAAAACCTGACCAGCTACCGTATACTGTGTCAGAAGAGAAGCTTAGGATCTTCTATAAACAACACCTTTTAACGCCTAAAGGTCGTAAGAGACAAAGTCTAGAGAACTGGACGTCGGGGAGCGTATAATGTGAAGATTCGTTTTGCTCAAACAACCACTTCTATGCGTCTCATGGGAAGACCATCCCCCTGTTGCTGTTTTAGGGTGCTTAGGGCTGCACTGCTTGTCTCGAGTCCCGTCCCTGTGTCTACCATAACAGATCTTCAGATCCTGACGCTCCTGACGAGGATCAGTATGTCTTACTAAGGATATCCGCCCTGTTGCCCTGCCGCTCGGGTTGCACAGTTGGAAGATGCGACTTGCAAGCAAGGACTGGCCACTAGATAACGTCGCTGTCCTAAGTTGCGAACACATCGTTAACGTATCCAGGGTGGGCATCATAAAAGTCTGAAAACATGAGAAAGTTTAGGCGCGAGTGTCCGAAGGCTGAATATAACCCCCCCTCCCTTTTCTTTTTAGTAGTTGCATGTTACGAGTATAGGAATTTATCGTATATTCGAAGGCTCTCTAAAGTTTTTCAGATTTTCAGACTACTTCACCCTCGGCAATTCCTCGTCCAACCTAGGTGTTAGGGCGGATAAGGAGACTATCATCAGCAACACTCTGACTGGTAGACCGCTTTCACTCCAACCTACTTACAGTAGCAATGGGCTTTCTCATTTTCCATCTTCGGGGCAGTCCCCGGGAAGCTCTACCTCTGTGTAGGAGGCGCCACCCTTGTCGTTTCTTAGGGCCTCCTAAAGGACATCTAAACAAGCGGGCACCTCTCCTTCTCCATTTTGTACACTTTGTGTCACGCTGGATAAGTGTCAGTGTACCAAATCATCTCTGTTTATAGTCAGCGGGACTCTACTAGGTGCTGCATCGGTCCTCAAGGCCGAATTATTTACATTAACCTGCTCCGTATAACGTGCTTGGTTCGGGGACAGAATTGTGTTCTTTAGCGACTTACAAAGGGCCCTAAGGTCAATCGTGGCATTATAATCTCTGCATCCTATGGTTTTAGATATCCAAGCCGCCACAATTGCACCAAACTAGGTAGATTTCGAGATTATCTTCTGTTGGGTTGGTAGACATTTGAGATTGCGGGGAATGAGAGCGCCAATGAGCGTGCCAGAGAGACGGGAGGAATGGGTAACCAGCATTCCTGTTTTTATTACACTGACTACATGGCAGTAATCAAGATAACCCTCCTTGCTGACTGACAAAGAAGATGGTAGAGGGCCGAGGGAAACAAAGCTACGCGACATGGGGCCGCGACTGTCCCTTTGGACATACCCTCAAATGCCGCGAGTACATCAAGTAACTTTCTGCAGCCTTCGAATTAGGCACACTCGGGGGGAAGCACAGCCCTTAAAAAGGTCGCTTCACTTCATCTTAGTGCGACGAATGTACTGTCCCAGAGACTGATCGGTACAAAAGTTCAAAGACTTAGTCTGGGTTATCTTCGCGCACGTTACTTAACCTAGTACCGGGAAGATCGGAGTCGCCACCTGTTGTCCCTCGTAATCAGGACAGTTCGTGAACATAGACATTTGGACTTGTGTTACTCGCATGAGGCTTTGCTTGGAGGACCCCCCACCCCCACCCCACCCCGCCGTGAAGTCCAGGCCTGCTTCTTTCTCCTTCTTCTTGTTTTATGTTTTTTTATATATGGGTGTTTTTGTTGGTTTTTGTAATTTACTCTAGCCTGTCATTAGGTTATAGCACAGTTAAGGCAACTTATGCCCTTGTTAGCAGTCGCCAGATGTACGCTAAAAGAATAATGTGAAAGAGAGAGAGATGTGGGAGAATTGTTGTTATTGGGTCAGATGGGGCAAGGTTGAGGGTAGAACGTACAGTCAGGGATAGGTAATCATGGTTGGTAGGAGGAAAGACCAGTGAACACCAGAACCTTCATTTTTCGACAGCGGCCCTGTCTCGCTGCATACCTTTATATTTATATATTTATTTGATGTTTTAATAGTAAACTCCTGTATTTTAGGAAAAAAGGCCAAGAAAGACAATATTCCTCTTCTGAACTTTCAAAGAAATTTTAGCAGTGCCTTTTTCGAAATCAGATGATACGGCATCGATGCAAAGAAAACAGCTCCTCAGGTTAAGAGTGGAGTTAGAAATGATGGTTTGGGGCACTTGTTGCAAACTTGAACACAAGGAGATGTGCCAATTGTCCTAGAAAATCAGCATTGACTTGTGTTAAGTGTGATGTAGGACTGCATCCTAAGTGTCATTTTAGTTATCACACAAAAGAATAAATATAAATATGTTTAAAATTCATAAAATTACCTTTTTCCACTGCTAAGTTCTGTTAACTATTAATTTGTTTGTAAGAAAATTGAAATTTAAAATTTTTTTTTTTTCTTAGATTGCCACCACCATTTTCTTAGTCTCGTTCTTGTTCTGTAAGTAGAAACCCACTAGTTCCATTTGTCATTATTGCTACTGGTTATGATGTGAAGTATAACTTTTAAATTGTTTGAAAACCTTTTTGTTGTTCCAATTTCTGATGACTCAAAATTTGAGGTAAGTTTCAGAACATTATTATGCCTATATTTTATTCCCCCTACAGAATCAGATGCATCAATTTCTATAGTACTCTTTGGTTTCTTTGTATATACAGCTTTACTAGGAATAGGACAGTTCATCAATCTATTTTCCCTAGCAGTACCAGATGCATATGTCTGAATTTGATAAATGTTTAAATAACTTATAGGATGTATAATAATTATCAAAATATAGCTTGTAACCAGAATATTTAGGAAGATTCGTTTTATTTATCAACCAATCAACTACGTGCCCCAATTCCTAATTAAAAATCGCCACTCTGATTTTCATTTTGTTGTTCTCCAAAGTAGATATCAAATGAATGCATATATCGCTTAGATGAGCAGAGTGCCCAGTTTTTAAAGTCAAATCTTATTGGCTTCTCCTTCATGAACTGTTTGGCATAATGCCTTCCAAACTATGGGATCATTGATTCATCAATCCAAAGGTGTTCTTCTAAAACTACTAATTCCAAAAATTGACTACAGTTCTTTTCACAACTGGTAGATTGGTCTAAAGGATACAATCACTTGCATGGTGTGGATAAAAAGAGTCCCTCAGGTGTACACGATGCATTATAAAGGTAGCTCTTCGTTGCTATACTAACCGCATACCTTGATTTAGCAGAAACTGGTCAACTTAAAAATTTTGATCGTCGCAAATTTTCTAAATTCTTGAGGTAATATTCTTTGCACATAATATTCAAAATTTTTTTAGAAATAATTTTAAGTTGGCCATATTTTCAGATGTAAGGACAGGCTTTCCCCTAAGAAGAGTCGTATAGTGGCTTATAATTTCACTTGCCCTCAGTGTAGCCAATGGAGCTACATAGGAAGTACCGTGCGTTCCTTGAGGGCTAGAGTCTGTTCTCCTCTTGGCATCAGCCCGGGAACGGTTACTTAATGCCCTTCGTAGAAAGGTACCAATTGGACATTATTTTATTCTTTTAAAACCGATGTATAAATCAACAATTTCAAAATACTGAGTTGAACCTGAGACCATACTTTACTTATTATTAAAGAATCACTTACATTAAGGTACATAATCCGCCTCTCAACTTTGACTTTTCGCTTCTAATCACATAACTTTAACTAACTAAATTTTACCTTTCATCTATAACTAGTTTTAATTCCGTGACATTTTCCTCCTTAATCTCAATCTTTTCCTGACTTTATTCTACCACGTGAGCAATTGTATGGTTTGAATGTTTCTTATATTTTCGTGCGAAATGTTTATTTGATTTGATGAAAGTGGTGAGATAAGTATAAGGGTTAGAGTACTTAGTGATAGAGTGGAAAAATAGCGGCTAAAATAGAAGAAAATATTAAATTTGCAAAGGGCGCCCGGAAGTCAGGATAATCTCGGTAATTTCATTGACAGGTATAATTTTCTGTTTATGGATACTTTTAAATCTGTTTTATGTGTGATGGCTCTTGTTCTTGTTCATTTACATTCTTTGTTATATTTTGTGTTTGTTGTGTCTTTGCTTTTTTTATCTTTGGCTTATGGAGTTTCTGTACAAGTGTATACCTATTCTCCTTCAGTAATTTTATATATTTAAGTTCCAGTTAGGATCCTTGTTTATAGTTTGTTTCCAG
The DNA here is from genome assembly GCA_963969495.1 of Ceratothoa steindachneri. Classification (NCBI taxonomy): domain Eukaryota; kingdom Metazoa; phylum Arthropoda; class Malacostraca; order Isopoda; family Cymothoidae; genus Ceratothoa; species Ceratothoa steindachneri. Next base: position 26,708,945 of record OZ018327.1, on the reverse strand, counting down.
TTAACACTAGCCTTATTTCTGGGGTGGGGTTCCAACCCCTTCTTCAAGTGATCTTCTTATATCTTTGCTTTTACTACTACAGGAACTGAAGATGGGCATGGAAGTTCTAAACGTTGTAATAAATGAATCCTATCTTGCTAATATTCTCTTTCATCCTAGCAGTAGTTAATAAAAATATAATGGCAATAAATTTTGCTCTCATTTCGATCAAGTTTTTCTAATTTAGTAAAACCTCCTCTGCAAACAGTAAAAACATTTAATTAAATATAAAAATGAAGCATAACTTAGCTACTGTCGGACAATCTGTGAATTCTCTCAATAATATGTTGAAATGAATCTTCTTCTATATAACATTTAGCAGCTTTCAATTACATCACTTCTATTCTCAGTGCATTTTTGACATTAATCCACCATATATCTCTCTCGAGGTTTCTCTTCAATGCAGCTTTCTTGGAAGACAATTTCAAAAAGCCTTGATTAAGTTTGAATGTTTCACTACATTACTTATTGTTATCATTTATTCTCTTATTACTATCTTTTCATCATTATCCATTATTTCAACTCAGTTAATTGTCTTGCGTGACCATCTTCGGAGCCAGTTTTCTTTACAATGATAAAATGGAGCAAACGTTATAATTTCATGTTAAAAATACTGTAAACCATTCTAATAACTGCAATTATATAATACTATAATTAATAAAGGGTGATGAATACGTAATTTATTACTTATTTAGAACTTTTGTAGCGGTATTCCTCATCCTTTAATATGGTATAAAATTAAACACCAGAAGGGAATAGAAATTGCTTAAAGAGTGATCGAAGAGGCACAGGAGATCAAATGAGTACAAAATACGTCTCTGCATCGCATTCGGAGGCCTTGACAAAACTTACTCAATAAAAGTCGACTCAGTAGTAAGAGCTCTACAAAAACAAGGAATGAATTAAAAATATGGTAACATTTTAACTTACACATATGGTTATGCAGCGTCGTCTTTTTTACTGAACTCCGTCACTAATAAAATATAAATAAAGGAAACGCAAACTGAATGAACTCTTTGAGTATTTCCGAGGAAAGACATGTCAATTCAATGGGCAAAGTTCTTTTACACATCTTTACGCCCACACTCTGGTAGAGGGAAAACATTTACATAATTTAAATGATTCCAGTGTATCAAATTCGCAACGCACACCCTTCTTGTATCAGAGGACGACGGTTTTAATCTCGAAGGAGGTTGATTGTTTTTCATCTTTCGTAAGGAGTTCAATTTTTCTTTATTGAACTCAAAAATGAGTTCCTGAGCAACACTCAATATTTTTAATTAAATGCCCAACCCCTCCCCGGTGTGGACAGGGTAACATGAAAAGGACCTGTGCCCATTGATTCCACATGGTCTTCCGGGGGTCATAACAGAGTTCATTCAGGTTGCGTTTATCTTGTCGATCCTGTCTTCAGGGGAACACCTGCGCCATGCAACAGGTTACTCGTTCGAATCCTGGTGAAGGCGGATGATTTTGTTTAGCATTTGCCAGACGCTTCATTATGCTCTTATACGAGAGGCTCGGGGATAGCCGGCCTACTTTGGAATTGTATGGTAGGTCTTTCCTTTGGACATGTTAGTGACGGTCATGGGCATTTCCTCATGTCCATCTTGGCTCAATGATAACAGGGACGCTTTTAGTTCCAGCGGTCGCTGGTTCGAATACCAGTGAAGGCGATTAAAATATCACTTGCATCGGTACGCACATGGAAAATATGAGTAGATAATATAAAGTGATAATATAATTAATCCTAACAAAATGTGGCCTGTATGTCTATAATTATTGTAAAGTATTGAGCATATGTAATTCAGTAATCAATCAAATAGGATTAGGAAACATGTATAATGCTCGCGTGTGAACAATGAAACACCATTGCTATTTATTCTTAATTTATGAAGAGTTTAGTATACAAATTAAAATAGGAACAATCCAAAGGTAATAAAACAGCAGTCTTTATTTCTTTAGCTTTTAACGAACAAACTTCTGCATTCTTTTCTTAAGTCAAAATTTCCTATGTACCTCAAAACATTTGTATTTTCCATAAAATTCTTATTTCCTCAATTTTTGCATCTCCTTTCTATGTAACGCATTTGCCCCTCGGATTTAGGATCCTCTTCGCCTCACGCCATAATATCATAAATTCTTACGGGAAAGAAATTGGCTCTAATTTTATGCAGATGCCTCCATTCAGTCGATGTATCTTTACAAAGGCTTTTAAAAGGTAAGTTGCTCTTATGGGGGGCAATTCCCATCCTTTTCAACTTAATGCTGGATTCTTTCCTACGCTCCGTGGATAAATCCTAAGTGTGGATGGATGGATGAAGACTAGATAGGATTTCATTTAATCAATCAGCATTAAACTTCTAGCTGCAAACTAATGGCATTTCACGATTAAGATACAATAGTAATCAGTTTGTTCTAGGGTGAGTCGCGTGCCTCCTCTGCGAGCATCCTGGATTTGCTGCCGATTTGCTTATTTCGCCCCTTTTTATCACCTTCACGAAATATTCAACCTACACAAGTTTATATAATTAGTCTCAAGTAATTTAACTTTATATCGAAGGAGTGAAGTAGCCTTCCACAACTAGATGGTCCGCAATCTGAATTCTAGTATTTCTATTTTCTAGTAACATTTGATGTGTTTGAATGTCCTTTAATAGTCACCAATATCAGGGCAGGCTGTTGCAGGCGGGTAGGATTATGTGTTGGAACCCTTCCACGGGCTCTCCTGTATATTCCCTGCTGACCTTTTTTCGCAAACTGCTCAGCCTGGCAACAAGGGTCACAGGTTCATGGTTGATCATCGATTTTCCGCCATCGAGCCCAGAAAGCAGGTTTGGGAAGTCGCCAAGGTCAATCGAAATCAATTATTGTACCTCGATGAAGCAATGCCATCAAGGGTTACCGCCTTGACTTGATCATAAAATGATAATAATCACAAGACAAATTCATTTATTTGTTATTTAAGGGAAAAGATTGATTCAAGGAGCAGCGTTCCATTTCCATTTTTCTCCGGGCAGTTCTAAAATCCATTCAAGGCGTGGCTGCCAAATTGGCCCCCGATTGAGGAATGTCCGCAAGATCAGATAAATAAAGGGGATGAAAAATTATGACCAACGAGAGTAATTGTTCTTACCAATAAATACTAAATACCGACGTCATTTGATGGTTTAATTAACAAAATGTTTTTTGGCTGCAATCAAATAAACCTATCCCGCTTTAATGCCACCCACCCACCTAAAGCAATTAATACCGTTGCATTTCCTTGAATCAAATGAGACGAAACGAAAAAGTATAGTCAGTAATTGGCTGAGAAATGATCTACAATAATGGATCCATAGTAAGTGATCCACAGCGATTATTGACCTGCAACAATTAACACACAAAAGCTCTGGAATTTAAATCGCAATTGCAATTTATCTTTGATCGTGATGGGGTCGGTGCTACTTTCCCGAGTGAAAGCAATTAAGACGGAGTAAACGCACAGAAGCAGGCGACTGACATCAGAAGATGAAGAAGGGAAAAATTGAGGATAGGGAGGTCCTAATGTGAGAGAGAAATTCACGAAGGTATAGGACAGTCAAGGGTAAATTAATGGGTTCGAGGTCAGCGTTGGGAAGTAGGTGAAGTAGGACCTCGAAGGGCTATTCTTCGTCCTTGCACTTGAGGGAGTCCGGCGATGAATTTAGGCCATTGATTGCTCTTTATTTGCTGATGGTCGCTCTGGTTGTGGTCTGAGAAGCCATGGCAAAACTAGGGGACTATACCGTTCAACCAAAGTGGTTCTAAAGAAAGTGGCGAAGCTAGCTAAGAGTTGGGGAAGGGTAGACACGCAATCTGACAGATAACAGCTGTAGCATGGTTGTTCATGTTACCCATGAGACCCTGTCTCGAGAGGCTTCAAAGCTAGTTCTTCTGTGACGTGATAAGCCATTATAAGAGAGAGGGGAGATACCGATCAGTGGCAGTGGGGCCTTGATCCAGCTGCGCTCCGTGAGATTCTCTTTTCTCTTCCTGAGCGGAGACTAAAGGAATAACAAGGGCTGAGTTTATATAGGATTTACCTGTTTTCCTAATCACTGGGGAAGACTTAAGTATTGTCCTTCTGTCCTATTATGGATGTTATAGTTCGGCTTATTCCTGTTTCATCAATAAGCGTCCTTTGTTTGTGCAGATGTGAGTGGTTTATTCATATCCAATAGCCGCTGATGATTTGCCCATTCGCAAGATGACACTTCTTTTAATATTTAGCAAGAGAAAAATTAGTAACCTATGAGAGAGAGGTCATGGCTTAACATATACTTGGATGAATCCCTCTACATTAAAGTTGTATTAACAAATCTGTATCTTTGGGAGATGTCTAGTTACCATGGTTCAGTACCTAGATCATAGGAGTAGAGCTCACGTCATGAGAGCTTCATTATTCATGTACCACTTTCTGTCTAATGAAATTGAAATCCATTGTCCCACCATTTTACTATCACAACAATACATCAATTTATTAAGTGGTTCAGAACAATTAAAAGAACCGCCCTAATTTAATTTTTAATGGGAATAAATATGGGGGTTTATTGGATTATTGCAAATAAAATGATTTATTGTTGGGATTGAAAAAAATTAATTGCTGCTATTTAGTGTCTGGAAAAGTTTTCTAATCTTCTAATTATAATTTTGGTTAGTTTTTTATTAATTTAATCAATTTCGAGTTGCTGCGGTGTTGCATCTAGGAATTTTGAACTAGGTCTGACGAATGAAGACAAATTGGAATTTGGGTATGTTTAAATCAAATACACACATGGGTATAATTCTGGGCAGAGTAAAATTTTGCCTATGTCAAATCTATTCACGCCGTCAATCTGTGTCAAAAGTTTTCGGACACTCTGGAAATTTTAAGAAATTAGCTAAATGTAGAGTCAAGTTTTTATTTGCATATGAATGTGTATATAATTGAAAATAGGAATAAATCATAATTTATATATGCCCCAAGCAATAAAAAAGAATTCCAAAATACAAAATTTGACAAAAATATGTAACATCGGAAACGAAAAACAGATGAAGTGGGGGTGAAAATTAGAGCAAAGCTGAACTGATACAGGCAACTCAGTGGTGAGTCGAGATTCCCTTGGAAAGAATTTCGTCTTCCAGACATCTTCTCCACCGGGGTGCGATACCCGAAGGGCGTGAAGCTGGTCCACTCCTGGGTGATGATTGCCTTCAGGTGCTCATTGGAGGTTGGCTGAAGATCGCTAGCATTCACTTTGGCACTGCCTAACCTGGGCATTGGACACGTTGATTGGCAAAATAGATCTCAAGGTATCTACGTGAGTGAGCAACCCGCATGCTGACGAATATAATGAAACCAGTAAGAGGGAACCTTTATGATTTTAGAACAGCCTAATCAACCGTTCTGTTTAAAAGGCAGATCACTTCTCTCAGCCTTCAAGGCAAATTATAGCCTTAATATTGTAGAAATATAAAGTGAAAAAAATAACCATAAAATCAACTAAGGAGAGCGGAAAATCAACATTCGATCGTTCTCATTTTGTAGCTTTGGAGTTTAGTTCGATTCCATAGTACGAAGCGATGATAAAGCCTTGTCTGAGATCAAGACCAAAGGCTGAAGCGATCGAAGGACTCGGGAATACAGGATTCCAGAAAAGAGAATGTAAAGATTAATGAAAAAACGCTGAAATATTTTCAATTGTGTGCCCAAGATCTTACTTTTTCCTAGATTAAATTCGAAATTCTTAAAGTTTTTGTTTAATTTGGTTTCAATTTGGGTTTGCCGTTGGTTTGATTACTTGGGCGCCTTCGGGAAAAATCTGTTTTGATTTTAAGGGAATCAATTGCTAATTTCAAAATAGGAGAGAGATTATCCCTGCTTTAGTTTATTCATTATAAAATAAAATAAATAGAAGACTTTTTAATATTTTCAAGTTGAATATCTCGTAACTGTCAATCAATCTCTTATGATGCAATCTCACGGTTGAGCCACATACACAAAACCATTTTTTTACAGACTCGTCAAAAGCTGCGTCTCCACTTTCCTCTGAACTTGGCTTCGGCAGCTTTCGTATTCAACGAAGCTATTTCCATTCAATATAGAATCATGAAAAGAGTGAAAATAGATATAAAAATAGAATGAAAAGGAAGAGCGTTGGAAATTAGCGAGGCTTGTTAGCATCAAATAATTGAGACTGGGAAGCGGATGCAAACATTTATACACACCATCGGTCAAGGACCACAAAAATGCTGGTTAGATTCCCATTGTGAATGTAGGAGTTAACATAGAGATATATATCAGAATAAGGAAAAAGGAGAATTAATAAAAGAGGTTAACGTCTCTCCTTTATTTGTGACTCTTGGAAATGCGTTACTAGAAGCTCAATAACTACATCATCCTGCAGAAGATACGACTCGACTGGGTGAGCTTAAGGAGAACCTTAAACCAATTTTGTGACACATAAACGTCCCCTTAATGGTAAATAAATACTTCCTACTTATGATAGTATCCATTAGACAGGGGATAAATGGCAAGACTTGACAAATGAGAGTAAAACCTTTGGAAACGTCATATTTTAATGGGGATATTTACTTATTCTCGTTTGAAATTTTCTAACTGTGCTTGAATTTGGAATGCGCTTTCCGCCTTCCAAACCTGGTGTACTAAAGGCTGCTACTTCACCTTTAAAGTTTTACTTTAATTTCTGTCTTTGCATTTAAATACCCGTTACTTTATTTCATTTGTATGCTCCTTGCTCCACCGTCTCCCCTGCCTCAGCTAGAGACCAGACCTTACGGTGGTCCCTCACAATTTCCCTTTCGATAATGACCATTCTGACGGTAATAATGACCATAAGGACACGGTTAATTTTTTGTAATGAATATACTTAGTGGTTTCATTTTAGGAGAGACAATAATAACTGAATTATCCATCGCAGTCTGTGGACGCACTTAGGGATGCAAATATTAAACCCCGGGTTCCACCTGCCCGAAGACCAAGGACAAAACGAGCATGTACGGGGTCATTGTTTCCTCCTAAGTTATTCACAGAAATTTGGTCGATACAACCGAGTAATTCTTTCCATCTAATGAACCGGCGAAGAAGTTTAGTTTTGTATCTATAAAGACTGAAGATCCCTGTAGACATTTATTTATTGTAGGCTTTCAACGCCTGAGATCACTGTAGACATATATTTTGTAGGCTTTCAAAGCCACCCCGTCCTTCCATCTATTTCGGATGAATAGAGTCAGTTATGAGAACCCTTCTCAACATCTTGATTTACTTCACTGTGAATCTCTTTTAACTTTCATTCCTTCATTGGAAAATGGTTCCGAACTAAACGTTTTCAAATCTCTAATTTTAATTAATAAATTAATAACAATTATTTCTATGGCATCTCAATGTTACTGATCTACAAATCGCGCCTGTCTAACAACTAAGCTTCCTGAACGAACGAGATTCTGCAATCCATAGACACCTATTGATATGAATTGCTTATGGAGGAAAATATTTCTTGGTTGTCGTGTGTTTGGTTATTGTTGGGTGAAATTGATATGCGTTGACCAATGGTAGAAAATTGTTAGTGATAAAAGTTGAAGGAAGGTATGAAATATTCTAATCTCGTTGGAGTAGGTAATCTACTTCAGGTGTTCAGCCTAGGTGCTAGCTTTCAGACCAATTGATAAGGATCTATAAACTAGAATCTCCTAACATTTTTAAAATGCATTTCTGCAAATATAAAATTTTTCGTTAAACAATGTCATCTACTTTTCTGAGAGAAGCGGTTGCTGAAAACCAAGATCAAGTCATAATTGTAACTCCCTTTCCCTTCTCATTGTTTAACTCTTTTCGACACAAAACTACGAGGATCACATCTCTCATATCTCTCTTCATAGATACAAACAAGCACCTATCTTTTACCGGTCTACTTGCCTCCTTTACCCGTTTACTTGCGTCCTTTTCTATCTTATTGCCTGTTTGGGAGATGGAGGTCGAGAATCTTATTCCTTTAATTGCGTTCACTGTTTAATGATACAATATTTGATAAATGAAGCAAATAATGTCTGGCAAATGCCTTCACTCTTTTGTAATCACATGTTTGATAAATAAAGCGAATACAGGCAATTACAGGCGTGAGATCCGTTTCAATAAATTGACGTCAAAAAGAAATTTTGCGCAAATTACAAATTACCTCCGTTTTCTTGTTTACCATCGGAAACTGTCTTTTTTCCTTTTAAATGACTTTTTTCTATAACAAGATTAATTGAACTAAAAATACACTTAATATTATATTTCTAGTTCATTAATTTATATATATATATATATATATATATATATATATATATATATATATATATATATATATACAGGCAATCCTTTTGATTAGTGATGTAATACTTCGTGCGTTTTATAATTGACGCGAATTACTTTGTTTTAATGAGACTTACTTAGCACAGCCAGATGTGTACTTATCCTCTTGGGCGATTTAGGAAGAATTGGGCAACTTAATTGTCTACTTTTTTATAATGCAATCTATAAAGATGAGATCTGAAGTACGAGGGGCGGTCAATAAGTTTTGCGAATCGGTGTGGTGGTGTTAGGACAAGTTATGATAAGTCAGGACCTGCAGCCGCACGCTCCTGCCTCGTCTATTTAAGAAACAGTAGCTGATCGCAGATCATCAGTCACAATTTTTTCCACAATGGAGAAGTTTGAGCACCGTGCAGTGTTTAAATTTTTGTCCAAGGAAGGCAAGAATGCAAAAGAGATCCATGAACGCATGATTGCAGTGTACACCGACATTGGAAAGGCAACAGGTCGTGATCATGTGGCGCCACCTGCCTCGATCAATCTGAAACAGCGGCCCGTGACCTCATAAGAGGGCACCCTAAGAACTCTGTAAAGACGAAGTGGCCCTACCTTGCGTCTTCTCTGAGGTTAAGGCTAGGGTCAGGAGGGCCGTGGGGATCTAAGCGTCGCCTGGTGCAGATTAGGTTTATGATCCCTTGACTCAAAAGAGAACGGAGGTGGATTAAATGCCCACACAGCAGAACGACCAGAAAGCATTAATGGCGATTAATTCAAGTTTCCTAGTGAATTAAATCCAGTCCAAAATAGTCGAGTGATTGCATTCGTGATAAAGAAAGGTTAGAAATCAACCGTGTTAGATTTCTTCCACCAGGATCATCCTAGCTGCACGAACGCTTTCGGTCGCCTGATGAATCATTATCAAATTCCCAAAATGGCAGTGGAGATATTTGGAAATGCACTTCCTGTAGGAGGAGCAATAAGGAATTCTATTTTTTTTCATTATCTCTTCTTTTCTCTGGGAAGTAACTGAAGCTAGGTGGAGATATGGATTGGGAGCCTCCCCTTCCTTTTAGAGGTACCATAAATGTTCCATGAATAGAAATTAGGCAAAAAGTGATTTCGAAGAAGAAAAGAATTAGGAAATGGAGACGAAATTATTCGAAGTGGATTTTTGCGTTAAAGTCTCAGCCAGGAATTTTATTTTATTATGGAATGGAACTCTTGTGGAAAATTTAAAAAACACAAGTGGAAAAGACATTGCATCGTTAATAAAATTTTTAAACATTTTCCTTTCAGCTCCCCCCCCCCACCACCACTACTGTACTTTTCTTCTTGTCGTATTGATATCCAACAAAACGACCTAATTTCTGACTGGTATTTAGAAGAATAATGCTGAATAATCCAATTCAGGGAAATGGAGCTTATCTCATGTTTGTGGAGCCTTTTATATTCCCAGTTGGTGAAATGTTTCTCCTAATCAAGAAATTAATACCCTTCATTAATACTCAATCTCGTAATTGGGCTATTTTACATACGATGACCTCGTGGGGAAATGGCTGCTTCGTGAATTCGCTGAACGAGTCGCAGACTCATGCCTGAGTTTCATTTCTTAGAGGCAAACAACCATCTCATATTCTTCTGCGAAAGGGAAAAAATCCACTACATAAAACATCCAATTTGGTTCCTAAATTGAGGCTACAAATCCTTAAATTTGAAAAAGTCGCCTATCAGGGAAACTCTGCAGATTAGGGACTGATGGGAATTCGATAACCGCCAAGGAGCACGACATTCGCTGCGCCAGATGTCTCACGGCCGTCGAATCCGCACCAGTTAGCGAAGTATAAATGGAAAAAACAGGGAAACGACTGCAACAAATGAGGCCATTAAGCTCACTACAGAACAAATGAAGAGGAAAACAGACATGACAGAATAGTGCATAAAGAGAAAGTAATAGAAAAAAAGTTAAGGGAAGGCAAATATCTCAAAGCATCCTTCGCCAACCCAAAATAATCAGGATGGGAGGATGTATAATTAACCTCTACGAAGTTCGTATCAGCACTTGTACGGAGCTCTTGCTAATCGTCAGGGGAAAGGGGCGAGTTTGCCGGATGCACACATGCATTTTCAATAACCTGAGATTTTACGAACATGACCAATTACACCACCATTGTAGCCTTCACGTTTTTTCTTTCACACTCATTCAACGCATCACTTGTCCCTCTACGGAACCCAGAAAAAGGGGTTTCCACCTCTTTTCCTCCACTACGTGGAAGGAGTGACTTAAATCTGTATTAATCAAATAATGGTCAGAGGAGCAGACTTGGCTCCTCATACCCCCCCCCCCCCATCTCCACCTCATCATGAGGTCAAATTTATGAGAATAACAAATTCATTGGAGTTTAAGATGTGATAGACTGTCCCCTGGAGGACAGGCGTTGAAGATCGCCATGTCTCCTTTTGGTAAGATTTGTTCCATTTGACCTTTAAAACTCGATCCCTCGACACCAGGATTTAGGATCACGAAGGAGGCCATGACAGTCCTTCTCTCTTGATTCCCTGAGGTCAATCCTGTAGATTTTCTCTTTCACTCCTTTCCGCCCTTTCCCTATGGAGTGAACGCGACCCCGTTGGATTACCCGAGTTCGTCCGCACTCAAGGAGTAGGATTTGGGAGGTCGCTAGGATAATTCGAGATTTATTATTGGACCTCAGGGCAGTTATGCTCTTGTTGCTTGCCTCCTTGATCCGATCATAAAATGATAATAATCAAAAGACAAATTCATTTATTTGTTATTTAAAGAAAAAGGTTGACTCTGGAGTCAAATCCTACAAGGAGAATGAGAGAGTCGTGGCATCCCCCCGAAACTCTAAAGATCAGCTGAGAAAAACAACGGCGACTCAATCTGTTGCATCTTTAGAAAGGGAGACCGGGCCGGAGGGGCAGCGATCCCTTTACGTCTACCCCGGGCAGTTCTGAAATCCATTCAAGGCATGGCTGCCAAATTGGTGCCCGAGTGAGGAATATCCGCAGGTTCAGATAAATAAAGGGGATGGAAAATGATGACCAACGAGGGTACTTTTTCTTACCAATGACTAATAAATACCGAAGTCATTTGATGGTTTAATTAACAAAATGTTTTAGGCTGCAATCAAATAAACCCCCTCCGCTATGATGCCCCCCACCCACCTAAAGAAATTAATACCCTTGCATTTCCTTGAATCAAATGAGGCGCAAAGAAAGAGTATAGTCAGTAATGGGCTGGGAAATGATCCTCAACAATTGATCCATAGTAATTGATCCATAGTAAGTGATCCACAGGGATTATTGACCTGCAACAATTGACGCACAAAGGCCCTGGAATTTAAATCGTGATCGCAAATTATCTTCAATAGTGATGGAGTCGGTGCTACTTCCCCGATTGCAGTGCGACTAAAAGGGGAAACGCAAGGGAGCAGGAGCCTGACATCAGAAGATGAAGAACTGGAAAATTCCGTACTCTAATCCCACTTGCCCGACTCCGAGAAATTTTCTTATGTACCCGATTCTAACCTTAGTTCTCTTTGTATGTAAAAACAAGCACATATGTTGTACTCTTTTAATCTAAATCGATCTAACTAGTAAACAGCGGGTAACAGTAAGCATTTCCACTGTTCACCCCAAACACAACGTAAAATATTAAGAGTAAACCTATTATAGTAAAGGTTGTGGTTCGAAGCTAATATTTTCAAGCTATGAAATGAAATATCAGTCTTGCCTTTTATGATGTGTTCTCTAATCGAATATTTATGTTTCTCACACAATATTTTGTTTGTGCGCAAAATAATTCCCATATAGGCAGAGATCTTAGCTCAATGAGGCCCGACAGTGTAGCTGATGTAAGAGGCCCCAGTACAATCGAGACACTTTAATAAATACACATCAATGCGGTGCTTCAAAGAAAGGATATTTTAGGTTTAAGAATTTTTGTATTGCTATTCTATTAATAAACCTAATTTACGAGTAATTTGTCGGAAGAAGTTTCTCAAAATAAATAAAAGTTTTCCTCTAACGTAATCATCTAGTAATGCTATTTTATAATTTACCAAATATAGCGGCATCTTAGGAACATTTATGGAAATTTAAGGGGCGGGTCAATGTGTTTATGTAAAAATGCTTTTAGGAGTTTACCATAAACTTTACATTCAAACATCAAATTCAGCAAGAGAAGAGCAATAAAATGATAAGATGCCTTTTTTATATTTCGATCACAAGGGGATGCTAAATCAGACCAAATTTAAGGCTTATCTTTACCATCAATAAAGAGACGGATCAATTTAAATTACTTTACTTTTTTGTGACTTTAATACAAAGCACTACAATATTTAAGTTTTACTTTCAGTTCCGCCTACAATTCCTCAAACAATAAATTTGTTGTTCCCCAAATTATTTTATAAACAATTAATTTTCTCCCAATGTCTGATATAATTGTACGAGTAAAACTATTTTGAGATAGACTTATTGGAACCCTACAGCTTATATAAATGTTCCTAAGATACTACCTTATTTTATAATTTCTAAAATGTGGTTTTTAAATGATTTCTCTAAAGAGAACTTTAATTGTGTTAAGTAAGCAAGATCCTAGATTAGTGGAATGTGATGGATCGAGTTATTTTCACGTGTCTTGATACAACAGCCAGCAATATTGGGGCTTGAGATTGGGAATGTGCCCGGATTCAACAAAACTTTGTGGAGGAATCCCCTTTGAATAATATTATTTCTCCACCTACTAAGAGAGTATTTCGGGAGAGAAAACGAGCCTTTAACCCCCCCCCCCCTGTCCTACCTCTCCATCTTTCCCTCTTTTGACTTGCCACCAGGTTGCCGTGCAATTCACACCGAAGCTCCTTCCCGGTCGTCTCAACCTCCCCCATCCCTTCGGGTCGGGAGACTCCTTTTTAAACTCGCCGTGAACCGCGGTTATGGCCCCCGCCGCTGTCGCCCGTCTGGCTGCTTACCCCAACCGTTGACACTTTCTCGTAAGGAGGTTCTCGGTTCATCACACCGATAACGAAGGTTATGAAAGTCTCATTCTTTCTCTCTGTTTTGAATATCTCCGGGTATATATGCAACCACTCCAGGATGACCGACAGATTCGGTTAGACGCGACTTCCCCGAAAGAAGTGAAATTCAACGAGCTCTCTCCCAAGAAGTGTGAGTGATGGTCGCAAGCCACGGAAGAGCTTGACATCACCCCCGTATCTTTGAGGCATGAAGAAGAGTCTCGTGCGGCAACGTCAGTCTTTCTCACCCACCTTCGGATCAAGGATTAAGAAAAGCTGTCCTCCGAAGTTCTTTTGGTGACCTCTTACGACAAGAGGCCCATTAGCTCGCTCAAGCTGTGTGTGGAGAGGTCATCCCCCACCCCTTCGAAGTTCGTTCGGTTACCTCCTGAGGGCATGAGGCCCGCATCTCGCAAACGCGAGCTCGAGAAGATTAGCCCCACCCGCCCTTGGGTTCTGTAGCTACCCCCTGTGAATAATAAAGGTCACCACACATCCCCCTATTTGCCCCACCTTACCCTCGAGTTTCAAAGGAAGTAAAGCATTTATTACCATCAATCTCCCATTATAACCAATCTCTAACGACGATTATCTAATTAGTATTCGGAGTTTGATTCTGTCTCATTTTATGTACCATTTATATATATATATATATATATATATATATATATATATATATATATATATATATATATATATATATTATATATATTTATTGTTGTCCCTCTTTAGTTCGTGTGTATTAAAAGTCTTTTTTTCTCATTGTGTTTGAAATATTGCTTGGTTCCGCAGCTGCCGCTATCTATTAAATCGCACTGTTAGAAACAATAACACTTGTCGTCTTGCTTGGCCTACCTTAGGGCTTGTGTACGCAGATTCACGTACACTTGGCCATACCTCGACAAACTTGATAAAACCTACTTCATTTACATATCTCATCACATTCTCGAGATTCTAGTCCTAAAAATTACAGCACCTGTTTAAGATCCTCCTCTCGACTTGAACAGAAATAACTTCGAACCAATGAACCAGTATGTCAGAGCTCTATTATTATTGGCTTTTATATGATCTATCTTTACAAATATCCCCCTCGTCATGATTATCGTCAATTGCTCGAACTCACAATCATATTCTGGAAATGGTCCGCAAATCGATACTCGATTTATTCAACTTGGTGCAATATATCATGTACGAGAGATGGATAAAATTAGTTCGAAAATAATTCCAACTTATTCGAAAAGAGCAGCAAAATCTTTAACATTTCCTTATATTTGCGGTAAATAAATGTGTACTAGCTTCATTCAATAACTATGTATTAGCTAATATCCTTAATTTATAGAAGCATTTTTACTTTATGAAGCCTGAGATATTTTGACAGATTTTGGAAGAATTAGCCTGACTAATTTTTTAAAGGAAAGAATCACACTAGAACAAAAGAGGCAAATATTTGCTGGCCTAAAGACAGAGGGTTCAGAAGTCCCAGCAGGTGATGATTGCTTGAAGAAGAAAAAACAATATAAAATTATCACTTCCAAATCTCATAAGAAATCTTTAGAATATTAATAATGAAAACAAAGTGAAATTAAAATCTTAATCGTATCTACGAGTTTGTCTGATCGGTGTTGTGAAACGTTTCAGAAAAGAGATATCATTGTTTTCCTAAGCGTGACAAAAGAGAAAATGATCAGTGTCCCAAAACCCTAAGGAATGAGTACTTGTGTTCCTTGACACATTTTCTATTTATATTTCAAGGGGTATGATTGTGAATCTAGAGTGATCAGTTCGTGTTATATTAGAGTATGAGAACTCAAAGAATAGCTTTACGTCATTACATAAATTAATATCTGCACTAGGACCTAATAAAAGTTATGACAATATATTGAAGAAATGAAATTTTTTTATTTTCAAACTAGGCCGAATGAGGAAAGAGTTAATTTAAATTGTAAACATCCTGAAGGATTTGACAATGTTAAAATAGAGTACATGTAGGATTACAATTTGGAATTAGGGCGGGAACAAGATCAATAGATGGAAATTGTGGCAAAATCTAAAAGTGATATCGAGAATTGATCAGTACTTGTTCAAGAGCAAAATCAAAGCCCGATTATACTCGTTACCCGATGACTACTTAAATGGACATAGTTCGACAAAAAAATACCTCCTACTCACAGAGGTGGTTGGAAGGGTAGAAAACCGAAGCAACGCAACAATAATACAGCCCAAATCCTGCTTAGATTGCAGTTGATGAACTGCTTTCCTCGATTTACAATCCTGTTGGAAGAAATTTCCAAACCTTCAACTCTATACCTACTCGAGCACTGGATGTGTCCAATCATTCATTTACCAATCAATTGCACCCAACCAGACAAATCATTCACTTTTCGATAATAAACAAAAACCACCTATTTTCTTTACTCATCTGACTCCATTTGGACCGGGAATAGCAATTACTGACGCCAGAAACACATTATTTGGTTAATACCTGAAATATAAATTAACTATTGATATAATTGCCCATCTGGCAACTTCCATTAGAGGCATAGACATCCTTGGAGCCTAGAAAGGATTGGAAGAACCTTTATTATTTTGCTACAGCGAATTTGTGCATATCTTTGATTTGTACACAGTGCTACGAACATCAATAAGCTTCATTTTTAAACTTATCCGCGGTATTTTTAATTTTGATTATTCATAGAATTATCGCTTAATAATCAATTACTTCACAGCCTTAGTTTAGCACTGAGATAGAACCTTATAGTGAAATAACTCACACCATTCACACCGAACACCTCAGGGATTAATTCAGCTACGCTTCTTCAGAGAGCATTCATGGCCAAAAGACCACACTACAGGGTGCTACAAAATTAGGTGCTTATAGAATCACTTCACAGAAACCAATTTCGAACTGTTTCGCAGAATTCAACAGATGAGAGCCGCAGCTACGATTCCTTCAAGGAAGTAATTATCGAACTTCTCTCCCTTTCTAACAAAAAAAGATATAAAACATCTCCAAGAACATCACTCTGATACGGCAATAATCTTCCACCCTTAACCTTAAGCAGCAAGGGATTACAAGGGATTAACAGGCTTAGACTAACCTGAGGGACAATCGAAACTAAGCTTTTCTAGTCACCCTTTTTCCTCCTAAAAACTACTCACGCTAACAAGGACATTTATTCTCCCCTCAGCATTCTCTATTTGCCAATTGTGTACTACCATCTGCCTGGTATGCCAAATATTGGCCTCTCTTTCCCCCGAACCTGACGTTTTAGCAACAACTGTAACTCAAACACTAAGTTCAAAATGATAAGAACACTTTTTCTCGTCTTCTATTTCCTTCCATCTCATCATCGTAATTCGACTATTACTACACAGGGGTACTGGAACGTCTAATGGTAGCAGGAATGGTAACGATAAGTTGCACATAATTGCATGACATAATGTTTCTTTAATGCACATTTCGGCTAACCATTACTCGAAACCACACAACTTATCTTCTAAGTAGTTTGCACGTAAGATCTCTAAATACTTTTTATGGATAGTTGCTCTGATCCGTTATTCACCACGAAGGATCCATCCTTAAGCCCCTATTGTTATCCATCTTTTACTTAGGGCGAGTTCAAACATAATATTTATAAAGGGTATTTTCATATCCCGTTCTGATCCACTCTCTTTCGCACAGCCCTTTTCCACCTGGAAATACCCACTCTTAAGGTCAGAGAGGGATTTATGTCATTGGATTCATCTTGCATCATTTCCCCTATTAGCTCTCATGACCATTAAAGTTTATTGTCGTAACGCTACCCAGCTATGTACCTGCGAAATTAACACCAAACATTCCTGCTTACACATAAAAAACCACCCATTCCGCATCCTAGTGTACGCTTTCCTATTTCTTGGTCTCGTAAAGACTACAAGTTATTCATTAAGGCATTATGTTGAGGTGGAAGGTAGTCTTGGAGTTTGCCCCTTACAAAGGCACCATTTAAACATAAGGCCAAAAGCTGCATGCGATGATTTACGCAAAGAGAAAAGCAAAATATAATTCTCCCGCCCAGGTCTTCAACCGGTCCAGTACCATTCATATCGTCACATAAAACGATTACACCAATTTCACTGTCTGAAACTTTGGGAGACAATAAATGCTAAGTGGCAATGGTTTTTTATTTCACAAATTATTTACTTCGATTTAAAAATATAAATTTCTTTCCTCTTTTTTAAAGCTTGTCCTGTCAGCTACATTCTAACAAATGAAATAAATTACCATTTATAACACAACCGTTACCACCCTGTTTATTGAATTTCTCTTTATACACTTAGGTATTTGAAATTCTGAAAAAACTCCCATGCATTTATTTTTAAATAGCACCATGATCTTTTCTGTTATTCTCTTCTATCGTCGCCCATGTTTCTTTGTTTTCAAGTCTGAGAGAGAAATATCGTATCACGTTTGCTCAATTTCCGGCTCTCCTACTTTGTCTTTCACTCCACTCCAACCTTAGGAATCTGAAAGCTGGTATTTCTGAATACAGTTTCTAACTCTCCTTTTCCTCTACATTTTGAGATGGCCAAAACCTTTTAATGCCATTTAACCTTTACTCACAATGGTAGGAGAGTAGTGCACAGACGCTGTCCATCAATTCATCTTAAAGGCATTATTCCTGTTCCGTTTGGCAACAACAAATCTCGTCTCTTAGTTACCGCGTTAAATCTCCCACACAATCTCATTTCCTTTCACTAACAAAGATTTGATGGTACAATTAATGGGTCCAAGAGGAATTTAAATTGGGAGAAAGGTTTCCTTCATTGTACAATTAATAGGTCCAATAGGAAGTTAAATTGGGAGAAGTTTTCCTTCATTATCCGTTATCCGTGAGAAATGACTTTGAACAGAAGATCGCTTCAGGTTTTACCCGTTTCTTTTTCCTTCAATCATAGATTAGAAAGGACAAATTGGTGGATTCGGCTTCATAATGGACATCGAGAAATATGAATATTTAAGGTTTAAAAAATGTTTCTACCTTGAATATTTTTGTGGGGACGAAAGAACCCAGAAAGCAAATTGTATGATTGCTGCAATGCTTCCATTGCTCTTTTTATCTACATTTTCAAAAGGATTCTTCTATTTTGTCTTTCCTCTCTTTGCCATAATCCTTCGGGTCATATCAACTTGTAAAATTCATTTGCCATATTTAGACACGTTCTCTTTCATACTTTTGCGATTCACTATAATTTTTTCATGAGAGACTTTTGTGAAAGCTCAGTTTCGACTACACTTTCTTTTCATTCATATTATGAAAAAGATCCAAATTAATCAGAGAATTCATGAGAGTTGATGGCAAGGAATAATACAATAAACCGATGACAATTTTAATATCTCCGACTGAAAGAGGAAAGACTCTTTGCTCGACACATTGGAAGAGGTGTGTTACACATACATTGAGTGAGTCCGGCTTTATGTCAGACAGAAATGCCATATAACCTGGAAGGGGGAGGGGGAAAGGCGGGAACCTGGGCGTAGCGATAACTCTCAGGCATAGATAATTTCTGCTTTCACTGCTGAGTAAGACCTAACAAGTATAAACACAGACAGGCAGACAGAGAGGGAGAGAGAAAGAAAGAATTAGAGATAGAGAAGAAAAAGTAAAAAGAAAGATAAGTGGTAAAGGGAAGTCCCTCTACGAGGGAGGAATGTGATATTACCGTCCTCACCCACTCTATGTAGAAGGTGGGATCAGATTTTCCTTTGAGACATCGCCAACTGAATCTCTTGTTTTCTGGGCAGAAGAGGATTGTCAAATCAATTACTGAGCGCACTTCTCCCCCCGACTTTATTCTTACTACAGGGAACATTTAAAGGAAGCGGGGAGATGTATCTCGGATCCAACCGTTTTGACAATTTTGGATGAGCATTTAAACCGTTCAGAAATCACAAGGAATTGTCTAAAAGAAATCCTGGTCCCACAAAAGAGAGAGAAAGAGTGTGTGCAGTTGGATTCCTAGTACATTCCAGCCTGACCAGAGGTCACCCTTTTGCCGTTCAATCAAAAAATAAACTGCACCTCTCAGCGGATGGCTAAGGTCTGAAGAAATGTCACCTGAAGAGCGATCGACTGAACTGTGTAGCGACAACACCCAAGACTTTTCTTTGGCATAGCAACCAACAAGGCAGCGAATCTGGTCCGTCAGAAGCATTAAATCATATGCGATCGAAGAATAGAAACAAGTGGGGAGGGGGAGGCTTTTAAAATTTAAGCAACTGGTGCTGAATGAATATGTTTTACATACACATCATTACATGAGTTTTATTTTTTATGGTTTACCAAAACTCAAGTTATTTTATTTCACATATTGCCACTTATTATTTGCCCATTCATTCTCCTACAACCACCAAATGAGACTTATTGCCAATTGCATTCATTACTCATCACAGTTATTTTAAAAGCTTTCTTTCTCGACCTCACTTTTTATGTCATGGTTCATACATTACAATCAATCGGCTTCACCATTATTTATCTCAGCTTCAACTATACTTCTCTATTTCACGCATTTGTTCCCAACAAATACTTCAAGCCACACCAGAATCTAAAGCGCTTTCAAACACCATTCACATTCTTCATTCTTCATGTTTTAAACACATATACTCCTTCTCCTATCTCTCCTTCAACACTTGACTTTAAAATTGCAAAGCGAAATTTCCCCTCATAGGGTGAAGATCTGGAAACCGTCATATTTTATCTATGCTTAGACAAATCAGGAAATAAATAGGAACTTAGACTCTGCTACAGTTCGTTAATTGGGCAGAAAAGAAATGAGAATCGGGAGGCAACACTTGCTGAAATTTTTCGGTCAAAAGTAATTTGGGATTTTAGGGGATGAAAATTAATCGTCATTGAGCAATTACCCGCAGGTATACAAATGATATTTCACTCCCTTCAGATGGTAAGAAAGCACGAGTTTAATGGAATTGAAACATATATAATTATTTGTATTTTTTTTCATATTATTAAAGAAAATGATCTTAGGAAGTAAGTGAATAAAATATTATTATTACTTTTCATTCTAAGTGTATTTATCGACTTTTTTACTTAATTTAGATATTTTATAAGAATTATATCAACTAATTTTTTGACTGAGAAAAATGGTACTTAGAAGGTAACTTAAATAAATTTAACTTATATACCTTGTTTAGCCTCACAAAGTTGTGCAGTATTCCTCAAGTCAAAAACAGACTCTGAATGACATTACAACTATACTGGTTCGCATAGGTAGGCGCGATAACCGATAAATCGATAATCAATAAATTCAAAATTATAATACAATATTGATTATTGACTATATATAGCCTTATTTTATAATACAATAGTAAAAATATTTGAATACTGTTTCTTAATTTCTTACCTGGTGAGGCTTTCTTTCATCTCCTCATAGGTTTCGAGAATCCTCCTCCCAGCTCGGACCTACCTATTTCTGCCTCCAAGGCACGCGTGGCTCGCCCCTGTGCTAAACTGGAACCAAAAACTGAACTTAAATTATCGATTATCGCTAGTTTGGAACGAAAAGGATCGGCGATACCGATTAATAGATAACGCGGAAAAAATATCGGATAACTCGATATCGTTATCGCGATAACGCCCACATATGCTGGTTCGTCTGGTAGCGACTGATTGTCTTTCTTCCGTAGTGCCTTTTGCCTGAGGCATTACACTATCACAAGTCAATCTCTTTCCTCAGTTCCGCAAATCCGCTAAGTCTACAATTGCGAAATTTACATTTGATTTCGCTTATGATGTTTCGATCAACCTAAGAAAACTTTGTGGGTTTGCTCATGTTTAAATGCTTCCACGCAAACACTACAAAAATAAGGGGGGAAAGGGGAAAGTGTAGAATGTTACAACTAGTACCTGGAGGAGTTTCAGGGGCTTAGTAGTCACTATACAAGATTCTTTCTATACATTTTTATTTCAGCCACTCTATTTTCGAGGAGTCTATTTTCTTGGCCGCTAGGTAATATGGCAGGCTAGTCTGCGACCAGCTTTCGTTCATTCATCGAGGCAGGCAGGGGAGAAGTTCGGCCCCTCCTCTTTGGCTCCGTTTGATGTGGTAGCTTTTCAAATAACTGAATTTTCCTACCGTTTTACGGCCAACAAATTCCATCTCATCTTTTAGAAATCTATCTTCACTTGACCATAAAAAATAATTGAATATAAAATTTGGTGAGTGTAAAAT
This sequence comes from Ceratothoa steindachneri, assembly GCA_963969495.1. Classification (NCBI taxonomy): domain Eukaryota; kingdom Metazoa; phylum Arthropoda; class Malacostraca; order Isopoda; family Cymothoidae; genus Ceratothoa; species Ceratothoa steindachneri. The sequence goes on along the minus strand of OZ018327.1, from coordinate 26,687,324 downwards.
TATGCGTTTGCAGAATTAATGGTTGTCAGAGCTGTTTGGGGAAGAATACACAGCTTCCAAAGAATACTCGTTGCCATTGTTGGACAATTTAATGGTACCATATCCAATGGTCGATTTTCGATTTTAAAATTGTCCAAGGAGAGATAATAGCGATCCAGATTTCCTTTGCTTTGAATAAGTTGATCCACATTTGTAAGAACATTTTATTACCACTAAAATTTCCTCATCTTCGTCGAGAAGAAGTCTTCTCCTTCAAAGAATTTGCATATTCCTCCTCTCCCTCGAGCTTAATTCTTTTAATCGAATCAATACAATTTGATTGCAACTTAAGAATTGAAAACGTCTCCGATGAAAAGTGGCTTCACTTAGAATATTTCAATTATTTGTATTAAAATCTTAATCTAAAATAAATTTACTTTTCACTTACCCAATGCACACCCTAAACAGTTATTGCCATACTTCTTGAGAGCACTAATTCTGTGCCTTTGTGTATGTACTGAACGCGTCTGCAATAACCTGATTGGATAGCGAAGAAAATGAAAGAGCAATTTCCGTAAAAGACAAGATAAATAATGGTCTTCTTCCGTCTTGAAAGGCGCGAAATTTGTTGTGTTAGTGTAAACATAAAAGAGAATGTGTGAAAAAGAAGTAACAAATTTAGAAGCATCTACACAATTAAAATTGATTTGCCAAATTATGAAATTCGATTTACTGATTACTCATTAAAATAGAAAGTAATAAATTCCTGGAATTGAGATTGTTTTTAATAAAAATTAGTTTAGAGTTGCATGATGGTCCCTCGCTCTTCTTCTATTGTGACTGCTAAGTGTTCGTTGTTAAGCAAGCACTTCATTTTCATCTTTACTAATCATTTCATATTTCATTTTAATTAACTTTAGAACAATATAAAAGATAAATTAGTATGTAAGATTGTGGAATTACATATATTTAACCCAATTAAATTACAAAGAATTTAAAAATGAGTCTAATTCGCTGCAAACGATGGACACTATTTCGGGATGTAAAAAGTAATAAAATTTAATGATAATTAAGATTTTTTGTTTCATTCGATATTGCTTCTATATATTTTGTTATGTTTCTCTAATAATCTCATAAAATATAGAATAAATATATACTGCCTTCAAAGGCACGGAAATAATAATAATAGGAGAACATGGATTGCAAGACTAAATGGGGTTTTGTTCACACTCAGTTTTGGTCTCGTTCGCAGAGTGGACACCACAAATCTTGAGAACTTCTTTCTCGCCAAATATGTGGCCGTGTTGGTGTGTTACAACATGAATGTAAGAGGATGCTAAATTAGTCACTGTCTGTCAGTTTTATGGAAGTGGAATTCACCAGACGACACCAATTCTATTAACTCAATCATATTTGCACAAAAAAAGCTACCTGATAGGGAATCAGAGGAAATCCAACTGTGTAAGGCATCGTTGCCTGGCGAATAGAAGGGGACGTCAATTGAACATTCGCAGCAATAAATAACTTTCTCCCTCCTTTATTATTCAGCCTCCATTGCTCCGTCCTTGGACCTAGTTATAGAAACCCAAGGAAACATCACGTTACCCGGCTAGGGCGAGTCGCCATTCTGCATCGTTAGCCGGAGACTGTTTGTAAGGAGAGATAATTTAAGTGGTCAAGATGAGGAAAGTAAAAATATTTTGAAGATATATAGACGGAGACCCACCTGCATATGTTAGGGCTGGGGTGGTACAGAATTCCACAGATGCCAGCTGCCGCATTAGGATTTTTGATTCAGATGACATCTCCTTAAGTGATGACTGTTTCGTAGACCCATCTACTGTTTTTGTTTACTAGGTGAGATAACCTGTGGACAACAAGGAGTTGCCCCTTGCATCACTGCTGAGGGTCCTACCTTCGGCCGCACTCATCTCATTGATTTTTCCGAGTCTTTCCCCTCCAAGTTGATGCCTCTCCCGATGACCGATTCACCCACGAAACAAATCTTGTGAATCGTCATCTATCGTCTAAGAGATGCGTGAGTTTGACTCTCAAATTGCGTGGGGCTTTACTCTCAAATTGGAACTCACTCTTAGTTCAAATCTAGAAATAGCACCAATTTAATTGCCATTGCTCTTTGGTTACCAAGGATGATGATAATTGTTTTTACTTTGCGTATTCCTCGTTCTTTATTTTATTTTTCTCCGTGCTTTCTCATTTTCATTCTATTCTGCTCCCTGCGATCCATTGTCCTACAATATTATTCGTGGCTTTTGTTTATTTGTCAGCTAAAATTTGAACTTTTGTACCTATTCCTCGTCTTAATTAATTTCATGTATTTTCTTAAGTATAGTTCCGAGTTGTGAACTCCTTATAAAAAACTTGGGGGTTATTTATTACCCAAGAACAGAGGTCGACGAACCGGTGTAAATTATCTCTGCGTGGTAATGAAGACTCATAAATAAAAGTGCAGAAGTTTTTTTAAACCTATTTAATAATTCAACAAATTATAAAAGTTATATTTTTTAAAATACTAATTTTCGATTTCTTAATAAAAATAAAATCTAATTTGTGGTAACCATTTCTGAAGTTGGCAATAATGAACAAGGGGTAAGGATTGCAGCTGCTGGCAACACCATGAGTCTCAGCCTTGACTTGGAAGCAGGTATGACAACCCCACACAACCCTGCTCGAATTCGGACGTTAAAAGTCCTGAGTCTCCTAACCTAAACGATGCACTTCTATTGACAGCGAATATAGACAAGTATTGAGAGCCTAAAAGGACACTGAGCCCAAAGTTACGTGACGGTCACCGTCACGTAACTTTGGGCTCAGTGTCCTTTTTCGCTCTCAATAATTGTCTCTGTTCGCTGTCAATAGAAGTGCATTATTTAGCTAAGGAAGCTTACGACCTTCGATGCCCTAAGTTGGGTTGGGTTGGGTTTTAATGGGTTGTCATAATTATTTGTGTATTTTTATGGTTTATTTTTGTCATAAAATATCATAAAAGATTTACAGCTTTCTATTCATTTTATATCTAATTTTATTTTTCCTGATTCCTTTCTTACTCTGAAATGTATGAGTATCAATGTTAAAGTTATATAACATGCTAAAATAATATTATCCATCCATTTTTCCATCATTTTCACTCTCTCCCTTCAGCTGGAATAAAATATGAAACGGACACACCAGGAAGAATTTCTCTATTAGGGTTTTATAGAAATAAATTCTCCCCAAATAGTGTCCAGTAACGTTCCTCATGGTCGCTCAGACTTCGCTTTTGGATCATATCAGTAAATAATCGAAGTCTCATCTCTGGTTAAGGTTCTTGGTTAGAAATCCTCGAGATCTTTACCCCACTTGTTTAAAATTTACAGTGAATGAGTGGCTCTCTTCTCCAGCTGATCTTCACGAAACAATTTTAGCACCCAGAGAGGAGAGAGCTAAGTGAGCTTCAGTGTGCCTGTCAAGATGGAATAAACTCAGTGTGCCGATATGTTAAAGAGGACTGCAATCATTTCCACTATTAAGCGATGGTCCTCTTCAGTTAGTGCCCGCACACGATTGATGTTTTCTTCCCATACTGATGATGACGGTCAGCCACTCCAAATATTGTCTTCAATCCCCAAAGCAATTTATACATTTATGAACAGTAGGCTTTGAGGTCCATTGTCCCTATGAACGTTTTATAATGCATCCATAATCTCACTCTCCTGCCAACTAAGCTTAACCAGAACATTGATGATATAAATCCACGGTATCAGCGCAGGGTCAAAATTTAAATTGCTCCCAAGTCATTCAAAATGAAGCAAATTAATTTATGTGTATTCAACTAATAGCACATATGTAGAAGTTTAAATCAGCTTAATAAGAATAGAATTTTCAATGGATATCCCATTTTTTTGTTATATTCGTTTGCTACAAACCTTTTAAAGACCCTATTGTAGAAGATAAAGAATGTTTAAAGCACTGTATTCTGTTTGGAACTATTGACCTCAGCGTCTTTGAAAGGAAGTCTAACGTAGATACACCTGGACAATTTGCACTCAGATCTGTCTTCCAAACCGCGGCAATACTTTGTGAATTTGGAAAAGTCTGTCAAAAGGCGTTCAGTCGACATAAGAAAGATTTAGCTACATAATGAGTCGTTCTCATTTTGTATTTCCTCATTTTGAACAAATCATTGACAACGTAAAGACAATTCAGACAAAGATTATCGAATTAAGGCACAATTACTGAATTTGAAGGGGAATTTTTAGAACTACAAATAACATTATTGAAAGAAAGCAATAATCCTTCTTAATTTAATTCATAGAGAATAATACTAAGGGCAAGAACAGAGGCAGAAAAAGGGTATGATCAAAATTGAGAGTATATTGTGTGTGAAGAATGGGGAAAGTCGACTCACATAGAAGCCTGCCCTAATGTCCTACACAAACGAGAACAAAAAAATGTGAAATTAAAATTCATATTAGATTATTTAGGATAAACGAATTTATATAAATGAGAAATAGTTATTTCTAGATGGAGAAAATTGCTTAAGCTTTGGAGGTAAAGTGCAAGTATAAAATTTATTGAAAGATTGTTTGAGGCATTTTGAGGTACTTATATAATCAAAGAGCTTAGATTAAGATTTAGGGAGGAGGGAAATAAGTTGAAATGATCAAGTTTGAGTTTAAATAAGGTAAATGTGTTCGAAGTTAACAAAGCAAATGGCTATGTAAGCGATGGGGTATGACGATTAATTGAAGCTAAAAGAAAAAGATCGAACACGTTTTAAAACTTATACAACTTTGCCCCCAAAATCAACAAATAAAATTCTCAGTATTCCAAAATGGGTTACTGGTTAAAATGTTCTTCTCTCTCTCTATCTCTAAAATAGGGCTTGTGTAATTATATGTTCAGTGGTTGTTGTTTAAGGAAACATTGATTAATTTTAAAGAAACTTTGTTAAGACAATCTCAGTTCATTCCTTCAAAATATTCAAGGTATTAAAAAATACTAAGTTTGAAAGCCATAAAGAAACATATCTTCACCTAAAGCAAAAAGTTAAAGCAAAAATTAAAATAGCGACTGAGTAAATTTGAGTGGCCTTAAACTGTCAATTAAATTTCAAATAATTATTTGCACTTGTAAACAAGAAATCGATCAAAAATAGTACTAGACCAATTAAAGCCAAGAAACACTTGTTACAATTCAAGGTTATAGATATAGCCCAATGTATAAAGTTGGAAAAGAAAGTTTTAAAGCTAACGGGTTACATTAAGGCAATTCAGCTTACAAAATGAGACCAAAAATTTAATGTCCACAAGTTTGGTTGCCATATTTGGGAGAATATATTGAAAGAAACCCTTCGTAAGAAACCACAACTAGGTAATGCGAGCAGAAAAGTAAAATCTATTTAGCTTGCAAACTAGACATATGACAGGCCAATAAATGGAAAGTTTTTTCAAATAATTTTGAGAGGAACAGATAATATAGATCATTCCATCTAGTTTCGATTTAATAAAAATTATACTCGTAGCTATGGTGTGAAACTTGTTTCTAAACCATTGAACACAAGTTACTGTGAAAACTTTATCTCACACAAAATAGTTAATGTCTGAAACATGTTAAAAGAAATTGTTTCTAGTATTAATGTAGAAACATTTAAAAAAACTTAGATAAATTATCAGAAAATTAAAGTAATGAAATATGAATTCAGAAAAAGTTACTAAATTATCTCTTTATGATCAAAATTCTTAGTTTAAGTCTTTATTTTCACTAGTTAGCTTTTACTTCATTCTGCTTAGGCGAACTAGAGAGGGGGGTGGGGAGCACCTTCACATTTACTGTTCACTTTTCACGTAATCTCGCTATAAAAGAATATATATATATATATATATATATATATATATATAAAAATAAATGGTTATGGAGGTTTCCCAGAAGGCATACATGACTTGTATCCCCTTGTAATCCCTCTTGCCTTGTTTCTTACAATTTCTATTAGATCCTGGGCTGTTAATGATGATTGACGATACAATTTGTGTTTTATTTCCGATTGATTGATATTTCTTTATTCTGTTTAGAAATCCTTAATTTTTCAAAGCAACTCAAACTCAGACACATTTACTCGTCCCCCCATTGAAAAAAATAGTGCCTCACCCCACTCAGAAGATTAACTTGATCTAAACTAACTTAATAGTCAACTAATCATGCCACATAGGATGATAGAGGCGGGGTGGGGGGAAATAAGCATAGGGGGAAGCTAAGGATAGAGTGCAAACCAGAAGTTGGTACTACGCCTCGATTGGAGATGGAGGACCGAAATTGAAAATGTTTAGGAACCATTTGGTATAGCAAGGTTAAGATAGGTGGCGGAACACCTTAGATTTAGTGAAGACCTAATGATTGCACGAAATCAAAGGAGTAAACATTATATTTTGGAAATTTTATTTTAGAAAATATCGAAAAAAATTATAGTAAAATGAAGTAAAGTTTGAGTATGGAAGATGCATCGAAGATAGTTATTATCATTGATATCATCGCCACTTATCCCTCCTTTTTGGCAGGGTTCACAGACAGGACAATGATACCTTTATAAAGATCAAGATCAGTGTGACAACATTTGCTAGCTCTTAAATTAAATGTAAATCCCTAAGATTTAAGAATGCGATAAGAAGATGAATAGTTTAAGGTTGTGGTTGCCTAACAAAAGACTCTAAATGTGAATTTTTAATCATAATTTTCGTGCATTATTATTCAAAACAATAATAATTCAATCATAGAGTCCTGAATTTGTTTTCTAAAAATTTGATAAAAATGTAAATTTTAGCATTCTCTAACATCAATCGCACTGGCTACTTACCTATCTTTAGAAACTCGCATAGAAAGAGTGTGGGATAATATGACCAGAATAGGACTATCATAGGAACATAGGAAGAGAATAAGAGAAGTATAGTGGGTGAACATGAGAGAAAAGTCATCAACCATCATCTTTGCTTAAAACACAGTCTGACGATCCCTATTTATACAATCTCAGGTTAGATGCCCTTTCAGAGCTCTCTTGGTCGCGTTTGTCTGAATTTTTAAGAAGAAAATAAAAAAAATGTAAGAAAAGCTCCTGGTCGTCCTCAAGCCAAGATTTAACGATCAATGGTCACTTTTTAACAAGCAAATATGGATGTATTCCTCCATGTATATAGGGTGTTGTATCGTGGACCAAATGATAGATTACCTTGTACTTAATAAATCATAAAGAGAATGGGAGGGGATGTAGTTTTAATGCTGTTAGAGCACGCGGATTACACTCTATGTGAAATTGGTTAATGATAATATATTTTATATTCGGATGCAAATGAAAACTGTGTTATAATATTTTTCTGGTTTCGATTTGATTGAATAAACTTTTCCTTAAATAAAATTTGCTGAACATGACAGGGATTCAATTTGGGCTTCCATTCAGTCGTGTTCCATCTGTCGAATTTGGTTGGTTTGGTTTAAGTTATAATTTTCAGGTGTAATTTTGCTTAGAATAATGTGCCAACATATCGTCTTGGTCTCAGGGCAGTGGATTGGTCCATCATAGAACTCTACTTTCGTTGAATCTTCCTTGCACTAGAAGCAATAGAGAATATGAGGCAACTAACACAGGTATTTTCTCTCCATGTCAGAGGAAACATGAGTTGGAGGAGGAAATCACGAAGAAGAAGGGCATGAATAGCAGAAAAGGTTAAGATTAACCTAGGTTGTCAAAGAAACACTTGTTTACTTTAAATAAGATTTTGGAGATTGAGATGTCATGTTTCTACAAAGACCACAAGCAGTTAAAGGTAAGGACTTGGATCCCATTGGGGTGCTTTAATGCTGGGTTGTCTTTTATAGTTGGATCAATGTAACTTTCTTTGTTTATGCCACAAAAACATGCAATCAAATTTTATATTTCCCTCCTTGAAACAGTTTAATAACATGAAACATGAAACAAGTTTCATAAAGCGTTCTTACCGTGGTTCTTATGGTATGGAATCTGGTGACCAGGATAGAGCTTGGGCAACAGATATGGTATGCAAGACATGCACCGAGTATCTGCCACCACTTACCTTGAGCAACCAAGAAGATTTCCCACCTGGCAGCTTTTCCCTGTGGCTGTATAACAAAATAGTCTATTCCGATAAGGTCCAGAAGCGTCTCGGAATTTCCATCTCCTTCTTACTAGGTTTCGGCATACGAATTCAACCGCATCGTCCTCACTAACCAAGAACTAGTATAAATATCTCAGACTTATCCCTTAAAACCAAGTGGATGGAATAATTTTCTCGATTTCGTGATTATTTAATATTGAGTCACGTACTCTCTAGGGAGATTTTTCTTCGCTTTCACACTCCTGTAAATTTAGGTGTATCGTTGCTACTGATGCGTGAGATCATTGAATTAAGAATTAATGATGTTGGGTTTATTTGCACTTTCAAGCCTTATATTTCCCATGCAGGTATTTCTCTTTCGTGAGTAGGCTGGATTTTTTTTTCTTTTTTTTTAAGAGCTTATCTGGCGACTGCCTACTTGGGCATTAGTCGCCGTATTAAAAATGGCCTAGTTCTAGGCTACTTTAAAATAAAATTAAAGAGAAAAAAAACAACACCCCAAAAAGGGGAAAGGAAGCATGCTAGTGCGTCGGGGAGGGGTACCCCTGGCGCAGGAGCGTGCAACTAAAGGAAAAAACCAAAAAACAAAAAACAAATGCAAAAAACAAAAAAAAAAACCAAAAAACAAACCTTGCTTAAATAATAGGGAGAAGGCCGGCCTTCCCCAAGAAGTCAACAAGACCACAAGTCAATGTGCACGAATCTGTCCCGAGTGCAAGGGACAGGCGGTAGCGACCCCGCCCATCTCGGTACCGGGACAGGTATCGTGCGCGAAGATAACCCAGACTGGGACATTCGACAAGAATGTGCCGAACAGTCTGGGTGAAGACGCAGTCGTTGCAATAGGGCGCAGGCGAGCGCTCCATAAAATAGCGATGCGTCACACGAGTGTGTCCGATTCGGAGACGACAGAAAGCAGCCTGAAGCCGCCGCGGCATTGGGGGATAGGTCCATGTGAACAGTCGCGGCGCAATGGCACGCAACTTTAAGTTCCCTTCGACCGTCTCCCATCTTCTTTGCCAAGCAGTCCGAAGAGCTGCCCGTATTCCTGTCATGTAGTCGGTGTGAGGAAGAGCGAAACGCTGGTCCGGTCGCAGAGTCCTCGCGGACTCTTTGGTGCCCTCATCGGCGCGCTCATTCCCCGCATTTCCTACATTTCCAGGAACCCAGCAGAAGATAATCTCGACATCTGCCTGGCTCACCAAAACCGTGGCGACACGGATATCGCGAACCAGGGGATGCGGAGATTCCAATGCCTCGAGAGCACTCAGGGCACTTTGTGAGTCGCTATAGATCACAATCCGGTCTCGAACCGGGCACGTCGCGTAATCTCCCGTACCGAGTGGTGTATTGCCACCAGCTCGGCCGTGAAGACAGACGCCGCGCCTAGTAGAGCCCCACTGACTTCAAACAGAGAGGATACGGCGTGGAAGCCGACCCCCTGTTGGGACTTGGAGCCATCCGTATACACTGGCACGGTTCCAGCGTGACACGATGTGTGCTCCAAAAAGGTCGAACGCAATACTCCCGGTGCAGTACAAGCTTTGGGAGCAGAGGTGTGGCGACAAATAGCCAAATGTGGTACCCTCCAGGCTGGCGTCCTGGGCAGAACCAGGTGCGCTACCGGCCCAAGAGCTATATTTACCTCTAGAAGGAGTTTCCTGCCCCTAAACCCAAAGGGCTTAGGGTATGACTGGCGTCTCTCGGCGTGATAGGCACCATCGAGATCACCTGCGGATGCAGTGAGAGCTGTTGGTGACTGAGGGAGGCGCCGGGCTCGCGCGTACAGGCGAGTGATGCACTGCACGCGGCGCAGAGCAAGTGGCATCTCCCCAGCATCGACTAACAGGCTCCCAATGGAGAAAGTGTGAAAGGCACCGGTCGCAAGGCGAAGGCCAGTGTGGTGGATCGAATCCACCTTCCGCAATAAACGCTAGGCTGCAGGTGCATAAAACTCGCATCCGTAGTCGAGCTTCGAGCGAACAGAGGATCGATAAAAAAGTAAGGCACTAGCCCTATCAGCGCCCCAAGTGCTGAACGTCACGGAACGGAGAATGTCAATGGCGCGGGTACAAGAGACCTTAAGGCTGCCTATATGAGCCTCCCAGGTGAGGCGTCGGTCGAATACAAGACCAAGGAAACGGTGCGACTCAACCACATCCAGTTTCACCCCATTAAGAGACAAATCTTGGTCAGGGTGAAGCCGTGGATGGCAGCAGAAGTGCACCACCTTAGTCTTGGCCAAAGAAAACCGAAACCTGTGCGCTTCGGCATATCGAGAGACGCGTTTCAATGCCTGTTGGAGTCGACGCTCCAGAGTTGGCATCTGGGCCGCGCCAAAGAAGATCGAAAGGTTGTCTTCGTAGAGCGTAGCAATAACATCTTCCAGGAAAACCGAGGTGATGCCATTGATTCTCAGGGCAAAGAGTGTGACACTGAGGACACTACCCTGCGGGAAACCCTCTTCCTGCTCCTATGGTCCGGAGAGGGCTCCCCCCACCCGTACGCGGAATCGACGATCTCGCAAAAATTCAGGTATAAAGATTGGAATGCGTCCCCTCGCCCCGATCGTGTGGAGAGTCTCAATGATACCGTATCCCTATGCGGTATCATAGCTCTTCTCCAGATAAAAAAGACCGAGGCGTAGTGCTGTCTACGAAGAAAAGCCTCGCAGACGGCATTTTCCAGTCGCAGCAGAGCATCCGACGTATAGTGGAACTTGCGGAAGCCACATTGTGCTGAAGACAGATGGCCTCCGCTGTCCAGGAAAAAGGCTAATCTAACATTTAACAATTTCTCCATCAACTTGCACACGCAAGAGGTTAGAGAGATTGGGCGGAAACCAGTCGGAATAGAGTAATCTCTCCCCGGTTTGCGGAAGGCGAGCACAGTAGCGATTCGCCAGGAGTCTAGGAGAAGACCTTCCACCCAGATCCTGTTAAGCAAATCTAAGAGAAAGGCCATGACTCGCTCACCCAGGTGTCGAAGCATGGCGTACGGGACATCGCCTGGACCATAGGCGGTGTCCGCGCACGAAGCGAGAGCGGAATGCAACTCACTCACAGTAAACTTGTCGTTGAAGGGTTCTCCGCCTCTGGAGGTGAAGTCCAGCCGGCGGCCTTCCGCGACATCACGACTTGCATTGAATGCTGGCGGAGCAGCATTACGGCTAGAGAATGCGGAAAATGCGGTCGTAAAAAATTCCGCCACGGACGTGGGGTCCGAGATTGCGGTCCCATTCTCCTGGAGGACGGGAGGGGGGTCCTGCGAGAACTTGCCCCGAATCCTTTTGACTCGCTTCCACACCTTAGCTAAAGGGGTCTTCCCGTTAAGTGAAGACACGTATGCCCGCCAAGAAGAGCGACGGGCGTGCTTCGAAATAAACGGGAACCTAGCCCTAGCCCGACGAAATTCAGCGACAGTGAAATCGTTCGGGTGGCGCTTATAGCGCATGTAGGCATAACGCTTCTGTTTGAGGGCCGTCTCACACTCGGCCGACCAACATGGGAGTGGTCAGCGTGCAAAATGTCCAGGCGTCTTAGGAATAGTAGTCAGGTTCACGGCGATGAGGTTGCAGAAGAAGAATTCAACGGCCTCATGTACTGACCTAACCTCCTCGACTGAGATAGAAAATTCAGTCATTTCCTGAAATGTAGGCCACCGCGCCCGCGCCAAGCACCACCGAGGTGGTCACCTCAGGTGGCTGTTGCCCTGAAAATGATATTTGAATGGGAAAGTGATCACTACCATGGAGGTTATCGACCACCCTCCAATGAAAATCAGGCTGTGCATCCGAAGAGCACAAAGATAGGTCAAGGCAACAAAATGAAGCGGTTCTCGGAAAGTGATGCGTAAACTCATCCACGTTTAGGACACCCATCTTAAGCTCTTCGATCAGATCGGCAAGGACTTGTCCCCTGATATTTATTGAGTAATCTCCCCAGAGAGGATGCCTGCCGTTCCGATCTCCAAACAAGAGATAGAGCCTCGGCAACCGTGCCACGACGTGGCGGAAGTCCCCCGCGTCGAAGTAAGCTGACGGTGGAATGTACGCAGATATGATAGTATACCTCCTATCCAGGTGCAGCTGCACAGCCACTGCCTGGAAGGAGGTATCTAAAGAGAAAGGGAGAACGGAGACATCATGCTGGGTGTAAACCGCGCATCCCCCAGCCCGGCCATACCGCGGTGGTGGGGTCACAAGACCATAATACCCCGGGAGGGCAGGCAGGGGGCACGCGCCTAGCAAGGTCTCCTGCAAAAAGATAGCTAACGGGGAATGGGACTAGACCAGCCTCCGCAGCTGCTCCTAGTTGGCCCGGAGTCCACGTCAATTCCTTTGAAGGAATATGCCCTCCAGGCCTAGCTCAGAGGAGACGCGGGGGCACTCCTCAAACTGAAGACCCTCACGGGAATGGCCGTACGCTTCCCAGGGGCAGATCCCCGGGAGCTGTTGGCCGGACAAAGCGCTGAAGGCGCTGTCGCCTTCGTCGAGGACTAATTGGAAGAGGCTGGGCTCACCCTGCGAGTCTTTTCCTCCCTCCGCCTCGAAACCTTAGGCGGGCGTTGTGGCTTCGGAGGCGGGGGGACATCTTTTCGAGGAACCACCGTCTCCGAGCCACTCGCTCCCCCTCGGGGCGTGGGCGAAGAAGCCGAAGCTCGTTTGTTGCTGGCCTCCTTTCGGGGGACAGCTTTAGGAACCCCCGAAAAAGGCCTAGCGACCATCTTCAGGGGTGTTGCCTCCTGTGAGTCTAACGACTCGTTGGAGGCGCGTGGCTGTTTCGCCTTGCGGGAAACGGTCACGCTGGGGGAAGAGGGGGGAGCCCTGGTTTTAGCCGGGGCTGGGTATGAACTCTTTTTGACACCAGCTTTACCAGGGGAGCGCCGGGTTGGGTAGAGACCACAGAAGGGGTTCGAATGGGCGCGGAAACAACCGTGCTCGTTGGCCTGGATGGGCCAGGAGCTGAGGTTGCCTTTCTAACTAATGAGGCATAGGACGTCCCAGGCAGAGCCGAGCGCGCTAGGACCAAGTCCTTAGCCTCGCGGAATGAGAGTCTATCTTGGGCCTGAACGGCCAGGATTTCTTTCTCAAGGAGATATGCACCACATTGCTTTGAAGAAGCAGGGTGCGGCTCTCCGCAATTGACACACTTGGCCACACACGATTTGGACTTATCGTGTGCGACCTTGGAGCAATTTACACAGACTTCCGGGTGACCCCGACTTTGCACGTCTACATGAGCGATTCGTATGGCCAAAGCAGTGACAGTAATAGCACAGCCGTGGCAGTGGCACGAATGCCTTCAGGCGGTAGCGGTACCAACCAGCACGCCCTAATTCATGGAGCTTGTCACAGTCAAACGTGACAAAGAGTGTAGGGGTGGGTCTCGAGACTCCTCCCTGTTTTCTCATCACACGTTCGACCTTGACCGCCCCATTGTCAGCCAGCTCTAGGGTGATGTCCTCAATGGAGTAGTGAACGAATTCCCTTGCATAAAGTAATCCTTTCACAAAGTTCATGGTAGAGTGCGGTGTCACACTCACCGGGGTGCCATGAAGTGTCCGAAGAGCACTTATCTTGGCCGCCTCGGCGGGATTCGCCGCATTCGCCACAAGGCTCCCGTCCGAGAAACGGGTCACCTTTGTCTCTCTACCAATTGCACTAGGTAATCCTCTCCTCTGATGGATCATGTTGCCCTTGGACAACATGGTGCCATCAGTGGAGCGAATAACGAGGAAGCGTTTAAAGCCAGCAGGCTCGAAAACGCCAGGTAACCTCTGAATGAGGGGCCCCGATGTCATCGAGGCTCCGCCCTGTGCACTCTTGGTATTAGTCTTAGTCAGGGGCTCCGCAACCAGGGGGCAGAGGAGGTGGATGTGCGGATCTTGGCTTGGTCGCTTGGCAAAGTGGCAGCAGACCCATCCGTCCCCGCAGCCCCCACGGATGGAGAGGAGCCCCGATTTTTCTTCATCTTTTAAGTCTTTTTAGTCTTTTTCTTGCTTGGAAAGGAGGGCGGGGAATGAACCCGCTTCTCACCTCCATCGGCAGAAGCCCCCATGCCAGATGGTCCGGCCTCAGCAAGGGCCCTCTCCGAAATGGAGAAGGTCCTGGTAGTCCTAGGGGCACCTGTCGGGGAGGGTATCCCTCCCCTCCTTAAACTGCCCCGGAGCCCTCAGCAATTTGAGGAGGACCCTGCATAGGGGCGGATTTGGATTCGGTGCTTTGCTTCGAGCCTGGATTCCCCCCCATGAAAGGCCCTACCGTCTGAGGCTGGGTCTCCTCAAAGATCATGTCTATCACAGAAGGGGCCTCCAGTTGGCCATCCCTTCCCAGGACATCGCAGGTCCCCTTGGAAGCGTCAAGAATCTTTTGTGGGGAGGCACATGCCTTAACCACGGCAAGGTTTAATATTCTTGCCAGCAGGTCTTTTGAGGGAAGCGACCGAAGGGGCCTGGCTTCCCTCTTTCTCCTAAGGGGGTTTGCCTTATCGAGCCGCTTCGATGGGGAGCGGCTCGCTAAGGGCTGCCTGCTGGCTTTCTTGGCAGTTCCCTTGGAAAGAAAAGAGGGGACTGCGGCGGGAAAACGGGAGCTGCCCAAAAGCACCTCCAGAGAAGCGGGTGAGGGGGAGTCCCCTGCACCCGTAGGCAAAGGAGAGGAGTAAGCCTCCTCTCCTGTTAGAGAAATATGGAGGGTCCCCGTTGCAAGCACAGGGGGATGGACCTCCATTTTTTTGCTGGAGTTGCCCGGGGGCGCCTCCGTCGATGTTTTAGGGGAAGTTGGGGGTTGAGTTTTTTTTTTATCTTCATCATTGGGCATGGTGACTCTCTTTTTTACACGAGATGCAATCGCGCACACCTCTCGCAGTAGCCCGCACTGCGAGAGATGCTTACAAGCTCGGCAAAGCCAGGCGCCGCCATTTGGGACCACCCCTCCCGCCTGGTGGCCTGGCAGTCCATCGGCATGGCGGCTCCATCTTAGACACGGCGTAAAATATATAGATTGCGAAGAGAAGAGGAAAAGGGATGTGAGGAAGGTATGGGTGGGGATGAAGCAGGTTGTTAAAAACCAGCCACCCCAGACCGGAGCTCAAGGGTTAGGGAACATTTTCCCCCACCCCCTCAGCCCCGATGCGGGACGGTTGGCTGAGAGGAAGGTCAGCATCTACCCTGTGAAATTAGAGGTTGACCAGAGAAAGTTGTGGGAGAGGTTGTATGAAAAGCGCGAAAACAAGTGTTTTGAAGGAAGAAGAAGAGGCTAAGCTGGGGTCGGACGGGGTGCTGAGTCCCGTCAGCACGGCGGCCAGGATGACAAATCACCGCGCCCCTTACGGGTTGAGTGGGCTGGAAAGTTCATATCGGCGTCCTCTATGATTTTTATACTAAAAATGGTAGTTTGCTTTATTCTATTTACGCTCTAAATAAATCCTTGTTCAGAACCCTTATTGTTAAAAAGGATCAAGTGGAAGTGCTGGATTTTGACGTTAAGACGACTGGTGAGGAAGGTCAAAATCTCTCATTAAATGAGACAAACAACACAGGAGTTTCCCTCTTCTTTCACACGCAATCTCACGTACCAACATTCGAATTGCTGACCACCCTTTTTCATGGGCTCCAGATTGTCCCTGGATATTTGGAAGGGCGGTGTGCAAGGCTCTCCTGCAAAGCGTAAGCGCATTATTGCTGAAAAGAAATGGGTTCATTATAGTTGGCCCAATCCAAGTCCTCCAGTTACCCAAGATGTCTATGCACCTTTCATAATGTTTATGTTACGAATTTCTTTAAAAACATTTGGTCATAGATGCATTTGGTCGGTTTATGACTCATTATAAAAAGAATAAACTTTACACGTCCTCGGAATTATGATTCTCAATATTAACTAGCGGAAATTTGTTATTGATTCTTTCGAGGACACCGGCCCATAACTTCTCCTACAAGACTTGCAAAGACGCACAAGGCATGCCCAAGTAACCAGGAAGTCTTTCTGATAAGCTGTTGGAAGCCGCTAGGAGCAAGAAGGAAGCAAACCTCATCTGCATTTTGACTAATAAGAGGGTCGTTATCTCCATTCTATTTTCAAAGAAGCAACTTTCCATGAGAACATCCTCCTTTCCAAGCAATGGACACGCCAGACTCATCCAATTTAGAAGGAATACTAGAAATCAGTCGAAGTATGAGTGAATTCATTCCAAGTATTTCATTTCACTCTCCATTCCAGTTCCTTAAGTCCTGGAATACTAGTAGTAAGAACTACCTCAAGTGACGTATCCATCTATCCTGTAATACAAGGTAACGGACGCCGCTAGCCGATCAACTGTCCTATCATCGACCCTCGAAGCTACTCGAAGCCTATTTATCCATTATTCGGCCACTTTTACAAGCGTTTCTCTTATAACGTCACAAAACTCAAATAACATTTAATTCACTCCGCGCGTTAACACTTATTTTAACATAGGGTGTAAAACAGTTATCAATTTATTTAACTACTGCATTTTCACAGGGCCTAAAATAAAGCGATATATTCAGTGCAATAAATGTAAATTAAGTATCATTAGCAATTTTTAGTGTAGTCAAAGATTCAATTTTATGTGTTACCAATTCTTTTTGCATATTTAATTAATATAACAAAATTAACATTTTTTGTATATTAATAAAGCAGAAAATCAGGTCTCTTTTCTTGGTATACTCCAAAGTAAAGAGTATACATTAAACATCTTTTAAATACAGCGCGAGCAGTGAAACCCGAGTTTGGGTTCAGGGGTGAATCAAAGCAAAAATAAATAGATCTTAAAATAATAAAATTTAGAATCAGCAGTTAGATTGGGGCCTACCCAAATTCATATCAAAGAGTGGGCACAAAATCATTGTTTTTTCTAAACCTTTTTCTTCTTCTTATTTGAATTTTTAGCCTCTTATTCAAATAAATAAGTCCTCCAAACGGATTCCCCCATTTTCGGGAACCTCAAAAATCTAGCCTTCCCTAGAGTGACTTCCAAATGAGGAGAGGCGCTCAATACCCAACGTGTCTCGTTTTTGACTAATTTTCTATAAAGAGGATAAGAAGTTCAATTAAACAAGGCCGATTATATCGACTTTAGCGCTAATTATCCTTGTCAAATGATTATTCTGACGATTTTTAATCCCATTTTTTGAGTGGTGATAAACTCATACTTAAAGGAAGGAATTCTATGGACACTTTCTTGCCCTCCTTGTTCAAATGGAAATTCCCTCAGTCCATCGTTGCTCTTTTATTTTAATTTGAGCTCAAGCAATGGTCGAAGTCGTTCAGGAAACTCAAGGACGACAATTGGAGCTGTATGAGTAGGAATCAATTGGCGTCAGCCTAAACCTTAACGATCAATCTACCTTAACTAACTAGCAAAAGTTTATAAATTTAATGTCTCTATTAATATAATCGGCTTATTTCAGTTAGGTTAGGTAAATAGACACTTCGCTGTGGCTAATTGACAAAGGGCAGTTGTCCTTGGCCTTGCTAATATTGAATGACTCCAAACAAAGTGTAAGCAATAAAATCAAAGCAATCGACAAAGCGATATATTTAGTTATCAAAATAAAAAAGAAAATCAATGGACCTATGGTTGGTAAAAGAGAGCGAAAAAAAAACAAAAATTAGAATCCAAAATTATAAATTAATATAAAATTAAATAAATAATTCGGAATTGCTCCAGCAAATATGTTACCTAAAATCAAACGTTAAAGTTGTTACATATAGTGAATAGGAGTAATTCTAAGGGCAATTGTGCAAAGAAACTTGCGATTACCTCGAAGAGGTTACTACCGAGAGCTACTCTTTTGGGGTCAAGGCTTTCAAATCGATCCTAAAGTTTCTCCTGGTAGGTGAGCCTTACTCTAATAAATATAACTAACCTACTACACCATAATAAACCAGAAATAAGCAAATCCTGTAAAAATATGAGTATTAAAAGGATAGGATGAGTATAACCACTAAAATGCCCGCAAAGGTTTCAGTTAAACATCTCCGAACAATGTAAATTGTTAAAATTAGTCGAGATGACAAAAGGAACGTCGAAATAATGAGACATGAAAATTTAGCTTCCTTAAATAAATTGAGAATAACCTAAAGTGTCCTCAAATAAAACTAAAACAAAGACAATGTCTGCAAAGGGTGTTCTAATGAAAAAAAGAAATACAAGCTTCTTAAAATAGAGCAAAGACAAACAAAAGCGTCCTTAAAGTAAGAGCAAACAAAGCATCCTCAAATTAAGCAAAGTTAAAGAAATACGTTCTCAAATAAGCAAGGACAAACAGAGGGTCCTCAAATACACCCAGGGAAAACAGAAGCGTACTCAAAAAAGCGAGGACAAAACCGAACGTCCTGAAATAAAGTAAGCTCAATCAAAGCATCCTCAAATAAAACAAAGACAAACAAAAGTGTCGTCAAATAAAGTAAGGTCAAACAAAGTATCCTCAAATAAAGTGGGATAAACAAAACGTTCTCATTTTGGCAAGGGCAAATAAAGCGTCCTCAAATAAAATAAAGACAAACATACCGTTCTTAAATAAAGCGAAAACAAACACAATCGTCCTCAAATAAAGTAAGGACAATCAAAGAAACCTCAAATAAAGCAAAGTAAGCAAAACAAACCACAATCGCCGTGAAATGAACAAAATATTTTCTCAAATGAAGCACGATATTTCTTCAACTGAGACAAGAGGCTTACTCAAATGAGGCAAGAGGTTTCCTTACCTGAAACAAGAGGCTTCCTTAAGTGAATGGAATACACAGTCACATTGTCAATTAGCATCGCATCATAGTATATTATATATCATTTTGAAGGGATTATTCTGAATTATATTATGATATGGAGTTTTTATTACTGAATATTAAAGAAAATATGAATAATTAATAATGAGCATACTAAATGTAAGCTTTACTAAATAATGATTTGCCCCACAATCAGGAACTATACAAAACTAATGTGGCTGTCCCAATCAAAGAGGCTAGACTACTTAGATCCAAATCTCCGAATCGAAAAAATATATTTTTTTTGCCACGTTTCGGGTAAACACTTCACACCCTGTATTCCAGATACAAAGAACATTAAATATTCCCCCAAATTACATTGCGACTGTAGGCGTAATTTGCGAGGCCCCAATTCGAATTAACCCTCTTGATTTATTAAGATAGATGCACCTGAAATGATTTATGCGGTTTAAAACAAATAGGAAGCTATAATTCCAACACAAAGGAACTTGCCTCAAATATATCCGTTAATAGGTTAGGAATATGATATTAATTAAAGTGAAGTGTCGGAAATAGATTCGTACTTGAACTCCGATCCTACTCAAGGGCAGCCACTTTAAAGGAATGATATGAAATTTGGTCATAGGTGTAGTCGTTCCATTAATTTTCAATATAGAAACAACAGAGTTTTTACTGAAAGTTTTCTACATAGAAACTACTCACGCTTTCCAATCTGAAGCCCTAACTCAACAAACTAAATTACTTTAATGATAATCCTGACCAGATTACTGAAAAGTTCGCAAAACAAAGATTTCGGAGCAAAATCTACCATTTGTAACAAACAGCTGCCAAGAAGAGAAAATGAAGTTGTCACTCAGAATGGATTATTCCTAGATTGAACGAAAAAAAATTTTTTGGGTGCGATACTAAATAATTTAGATTAGAGCAACTATACCTTTTTTCCTCCGAAATTTTCTCTTCTTATGGTATTTACTAATAGTATTCAGTCAGCAAATTGCTTCCGCATTTCGTGGTCAGGGGGGGTGAAGATGCTGCGTAAATTGAATTTTGTACGAATGCATATGGATATTTTTATGCAAAATTCTATTTAATGAAGTGGTCGGAATAGATTTTTCAAGACTCAGAATGACACTGTGTGGCACAACATCCATTTGTTACTCTCTCCGACAAGAACGATGTCGCCTAGGCGATTTAGCTGTAGCAACTTTACCAGCCCTTGTAAACTTCTTCATTAGTCTGCAAACCGTCGACTCATTGGGTGTTTCATTTCTCTCCAAAAGGGTAAGAAGTGTTCGAACTATTGCCATCGCACTTTCTCCGTACTGGTAAAATGTCTTCACGATGAGAACGAGCTGCTTAATTCTAATCTCCTCCATGACGCACCGCAGACATTTATTCTGAAAAGCAAACCGAAACTTATTTATTGAAGTCAAGAGAGAGAGCAAAGATGATAAAAACATCTCTTGAAACTTTAAAACACAAGTATCGCGGAATTCAAATTCGGCGCCCTTTATGGAACACCCTATATATCATGATCCATAGCTCTATCCATCCTTGATTGCATGAAGTCGTCCTATACCATAGCAAGATAAACATATCCATACAAGAAGCTGACTAGATCAACTTTCTCTATTTCAATCACGTCGTTCTTTTTGTGTGCAGGACATCAACCGATTAACCATTGCAATAAAACTATTTGTGTGTTGGTTGAATGAGCATGGAAATTAGAGTCAAACCTATACTTTTTGAGCTACTTCTTTCTGAATATCGGCAAATATAAGAATGCTTTTCTCCATAGTGAAAGAGTATTTAATAGAATACTCTCGCACAATTCGCCTCTAACTATGATGTCTACCAAAACATACCTTTCAACTCGTTGTTACGCGGTGCGACGAGTTAGTCAGATCATCATACATATTAATTGACAACGAGAGAAAAATAAATTCGATTTAAAGAAGAAATTAAAAGTACAAATGTTGGAGAGAGGAGGGCAGGAAGCGGAGCCTAAGAAGAACCGATACGACCAGAAATGCAAATATTTGTACACAATCAATAAGTTCTTCTTACAGTCCCGAGAGGATATCTCATAAGCCAGCCATTCTAACACAAACAAAGGTTGAATTAGCTATTTTATTTGTTAGCGCTGTCCTTGTTGTTCACATGATCACAAAGAGGTATTTGTTTTAAGTAAAGCAGTTTACTCACGCTAATGGTTTGTATCAATCTGAATTTAATGTGTAGCCTGCTCTCGCTGAACTAATTAGTTTGTAATTGTGCTCATTTCAGGTTTAATAACTAATATATAGTTTATATTTTGTAGAGTGAAACATTAAAATTCTATTAAAAGTCATTTCGGTCATCTCACTCATATTAGGAGTGACCCAACTTAAATTCCTTCTAACTGCCACTCAAGTTTGTCTTCTTACCCACGCATTTCTTTTATAGTCCGTGCGAGTCCATGTATCGTTCAATGCTCCCAAATTTCGCTTAAATCTTGTAAGATGCAATGAATAAATATTTTAACAATTTTCAGCATAGATGACTATCGTTTCTGAAAATGCGCCGTAACTAAGCTTTCCTATCACTTTCGAGGCTATTTTTTTGACTGCTAAAACTGAAACATGAGAGAGTAGCCCGCCCTCCCGACCCCAGCGCCCCACCAGAACCTAGGGCTATCTGTGGTGTCGTCCTTTGCACCTTTGTAAATCTCCCATTACCTTTTTAATACCTGGATAGACCTATTATTATAACTCAATCTAGGAAATAATAATAATAATAATAAATTTTAACAATTTTCCTGGACCGGGGGTCCAGATTTTAAGGATGCTCAATGGATTTCTTTGATCACAACTCTAAATGGAATATGACCCAGTAAATGGATGCCCCCCTCCACTGATATCGAATACTAGGAACCAAGGTGGGACCAGGAACGCCTTGTCTCTGTATATGGGGTAGACCCATTAACATTACCAGGTATGAGGGACCTGAGCGAGAGCAGGAGCCGCTTGTTACCTGCAGCCATGGATAAGGAGTAAGCCAAGGAGGAGTAATTTGAAAGGAAATTGTTGAGAAAAAGATTGGGGGAGACGAACGGTTTGTGGGAGTCTGGTGGGAGGGGGAGGGGGGGGGGAGGCAGCAAGAAAAGGAATAAATTAGTCTAATTAATATTGGTGTATACACCCCTCTTCCATTTTGTTTTAATATTGATGCCAACGACTGGGTGGGTCAGCCAAACCCAGGGGAAATACTTGTACCTTGAACGAAGTTGAGCAACACTAGGCTTGGTTAGTTCCCAAATGGGCGTACCGATTCAGCGCGACTTTGCGGAGTCTGGTTCATGTTGTAGGGACCCGTGATTCGGATTCCAATCCAATATTTTGGCAGCCTTTGAGATTTTTATTACAGGATGCGACAAACAGGCAAATGGTTGTGTTTTTTTATCAGGCGGCCTTTATTTGCTCAGGTGCGCCTGCTTTATCGGATCTCAGTGGTTTTCACCCTCACATATTTTTCAGGTTAGGTTTGTGTGCAACTACAATACGGATAAAAACTACACGCTTTGTTATGGCATCGTTAATAGGAGATTCAATAGATGTGTCTGTCTGTGTGTGTGTGGATTTGCACGTATGCTTAAGAGTCAGGGAACTGAAAAACAAGGAATTAATGACAATGAAATGTAATTTTTATTGGAACAAAATCACTCCCAAAATGTCAAATAATTACAATCGTGGTTAAGACTAGTCACAGAATCATCTTACTGTCCATGGACCACATCATGAAAAGATACTCATCAGAATTCGTCCCCAAACCGAATGAACTTCTCGATATGTGAAATAGAGGCCAATGAACTGAGCTGACCTGACCTGACCTCACTTGATCGTATATCAGACTTTAGAAATGGGTAAGTACCCCAAATTGCTTCTCGAAACAGGTAATTAGGCACCCTGACCACAAAGACAAAAAGAAATCCCTGCGCTAAATGGTGGCACTTTTATGACTCGTTCGAAGTCCTACTTATTTGGTCATATGCAAAGAAATAACGATGTCCTACGGATAAAAGCGAAAGTTAATCTCTGCACCTACGGAGCTATTTATTATTAGAGGCCACCGATCCTTAATATATGAAGCTATTTATTATCACATAACGGCGATCCTTAATATAGAGAGTTATTTTAATTTCAGAGACGATAGAACCTTAATATACCGACATATTTATTATTATAGGTAGGCGATTCTTAATATATGGAGCCATTTATTATCACCGGCCGACGATTTTTAATTTACGGCGCTATTTATTATTACAGACTGGTGATCCTTAGTATTGCTTTCATCGGACTTCTCCATGTCATAGAAATTTATACCAATTAATTCAATCTTAAAAATTCCGAAGATGAGTTTATTATCAATGGCCAATGAGCAAGATTATGACGTCATGGAGTCGTTAGAGGTTAACTCCGCTTAAATTGGAAAGAGGTGGAATGATTTAATTCTGGTCTTTGCTGCTGGAAAAGGGGTATGTACTTCCGAGTGCTTCTCCTCTTTGGGAAAGCTTGTGCTTAAGGATTTATAATACGTCCTATCTCCTTTAGTACTTTAGGATAGTGATGGGGGGGGGGTATCTCTCCTCCTCAAAAGTGGATCAGCCCCGGGTATGAAACAGGTTAAAATTAGTTTCGCATCCCTAGATCCATAGCGATCGAAGTAATGCTTTCGTTCTTCTACTTAGTTTACGTGACTTTTACACATTTTTCCTTCTCTTCCTGTCACACCACGTTCCTTGAAAACCATTTGTCACACATTGTTTGTTGTCATTGTTAAAAAATACAGTAAATAAAACTAATTTTTCTTTTCTCAGTTTAAAGGTATTTTTTTCCGACGAATAACGGTTTGGTGCTTTCATCTTCCTCTTTTGGAATAACTTTGGTTTCAAGGACAAAGTTTGTTTGTTGACGATCCACAGGACGTCATTTCCATCTCCTGACACTCATATCTCAATTCACGAGACCATCTTGCTCGGATGTAATGAACGAGGTGGCTGTAAAGAAGGGGGAAATTCAATGACCGAAGAAAATGTCAGAAAAATATGCTTTTTACGAGTTGTTAAATTAGTTTGAAAGACTTTAATGGACTTCCCTTAAATTTTGACAAGAAAGTTTGTTTAATTTTATTAAGATAGATCTGAAGCCATCTACGAAGCAGATAGCAAAGAGACTAAAATTAATCTTTCTCACAATGTTGATTGTCATGTGTCGGTATAGAGATAATTTTGAGGTCATGCCCTTGGATGCTTGATCCTTTATTGAAAGCTATTCGATATCAAAGTTGCAAAGAGAAATCAAAGCGTTTTTTCAACAAATAGTGAAAGATGATTGATAATATATTCCATACAGTGTTGTTTGGAAACTCAGTCAATAAAATACTGAAGTCGAAAATCAAGAAACTGCATTTAGAGATGGTCTCCTTTCAGAGTAGAAGGAAATTTCGCCTTTCTTCGATTTTTAATTGCTCAGATTCATTCAAAAAAACGTGTTAAAAATCTCCTTCAAAACAAAACCAAAGGCAAAACTGATTTTAAGAAGGAGATGATTTATGCGGTGAAGATTTTATTCCCTTCTGCACAGTCATCATTATATTCTTGTTAATTGCCTCTCTGACTATAGTATTTATTGGAGAAACCAGAATGGTTGTTCATAATAGCAGAAAAAATATAAGTGGTGTTCCTTCATTCAATTTTCTGGTTGCCCAAGCTAAATGTATATTCAATTCTAATGACTTCGATAAAAGAAAGAATGTTGAATTTCTTTCAAAAGCCATGGAAAATGATGGAAGAGAATCCGAGAAATGTATAAAGCAAGAAATCCGAAAATCCTTAGGATTGTGTGAAATTCTTCGAGATGAATTGAGCAAGATGCAAAAAGGTGTCAACAATTTGTTCGTTTCTGTAGAAGGAGATGTCAAAGGATCATTGATATTATGGCATCCACTCAAATGAGAATTACTTATATCTTGTGCAAATGTTTTTTCAACGATAATTTAATCGTTATATTCCATTGGAATTTTGTTTACGTTGTAGTTCGAGTCATTTTGAACACTTAAATCTTTGTAGTAAATTGGTTATCTGTTAAAAACTTTTTTTTTATTCATCCAACATACAAACTTTGATTAATTTACTCTTATGTAGTATAGTCATTTCAGTTAATGTACACTAATTCAGGAAACTTTGGATTATCACTGGCAAAAATTATGATGGATGTTGTGATAGAAATTCACGGTTTATGATCTATTAGAACGGTATATATATATATATATATATATATATATATATATATATATATATATATCCAAAAATTCCCACAAGGTATATTTCTGTTCTGAATTTTTGTATTTCTAAATAAACCCCGTTAATAAACACTCATA
This sequence comes from Ceratothoa steindachneri, assembly GCA_963969495.1. Classification (NCBI taxonomy): domain Eukaryota; kingdom Metazoa; phylum Arthropoda; class Malacostraca; order Isopoda; family Cymothoidae; genus Ceratothoa; species Ceratothoa steindachneri. The sequence goes on along the minus strand of OZ018327.1, from coordinate 26,662,061 downwards.
TAAGTTATGAAGCAACAAGTGTTCATTACCTTTTTGGATGTTAAGTTCAAAAATTAATTGTTGGATTCAGCCATAAAAAATAAATCAAAGAAAAAGAATTAATCTATTTAAACACTAAAATCTGCGCTTGAGCAACTAGGGGATAGTAAGTTGGTGAAGTAAATATAGCTACTTGCTTTGTTTAGAGAAAGAACGTTCCCTAGTCAAAAAGTTGAATAAAAATAAAGAAACACTTAAAAATAATAAAGGATTACTATAATAGCCAACATAATTATTAATAAACTGTAGTCACTTTAAAAAGGTATTTGCAGAATTCAAATTCAGTTCAATGAAACTCAGAATATTAGTGAATTTGGTGCTAGAATTCCTAAGGAGGTCAGGTAGGATCCTTTTTACCCGTTCTCTTAATTAATTTAAATAAGTAAATAATACAGACACCAAAGTTGAGGCTAGAGGATATAAGTTAGAATTTCTTGTCAGAAATTTTAATATTCACTTCGGGTTTTTAGTTTCGTTACCAAAAGTCTATTTTATTTTGGGAGGGTTTATGCTTTTGGAATCTATTTTGATTAAAGTAAAATTGCTGCATGATTTAATTTACCGATTAAAGTAAAAATTTTTAATCCTGAGATATCATTGAATTAATATAGGCAGACGCACAAAATATTTTGCTATTTTAAAAATTTTATACCAAGTGAAATTCCCTATAACTCCCTCTTTTGTCGTGTCTATCAAAAATATCATTATTTGAACGAATTGTTATAAATAATTCCGCGTAAACACATATAGATTCCCTGCTGCCTCGATGGATTCTCTTTATTTATTCAGTTCTGGTTGCTAGCTACCAAAGAACCATTTACTTAAATCCAAATAGGCTTAACCTGGTACTCGTTCGCAAGTTAGCTGTGTTCTTCTGCGTGGAAATTATTTCATCACTTAATTAACCTTGTGATTGCAATTTAAAATACAATTGGATTTTAATTGATTTAAGTTAAAACAAAAATATTGTAAAAAATTTACCGCGGTTTTTTTATGAGTACCATCAAATTATGTTATGAAATTCCCAACCTCAATATATAGAAGTTTTTTGTGTAACAATTGCAGGGCAAACGAGTTCTATATAAATTTCATTCTAACACACAGATTACAGTGGAATGTTAAGCTTCTTACTCAGCTTCCTTCTTGTCATTTATAACATCATTTTTTATTTAGTAAAGAATCTTAGAAAATCGAAAAAGGATTTTTGCTATAACCTGGATTGTACATAGCAAGAGAATTGGTATATTGGCCTTCCATAAACTATTTAAGATAAAAGAAGGAGTAATGACTTCTCAAATGATATACCTCCTGTTGACAATGAAGAAGATTAAGCTAAATTTGCAATCATTTTCATGCATAAATAGGTTAATAGACAGATGCAGTTCTTGACGTCTTATACTTATGAGTATAATTGTTCCTGGAGATTTGAGAACATCATAACCCTTGCATTTATATACGAATATATATACATATTTGCTATATATTTTTGTCTTTCTTTCCCTAATCTAGATCAAAGCAACTAAATTAAATTTAATTGACCTATAAACTTCTCACCAACTTTATTAGAAAGCGAATTGAATGTAATACAAATACACATTTGAACGGTGAATGTTGGTCACCTGCAAAAAAGTGCTACTCTAAGAATTTATGGCTGACTTGCTCTCGGTTTAAATTAGGGTCTCTGAAGCCAGAGATTTGGCGCCACAATTGCGGAATGAGATATCCTGTTTTGAGGCGATAAGTGCCCAAATTGAGGACAAGATTAAGCTGCTGTTTACATCTTCACAATTATTTTCACATTTTTTAGTTTTTATCATACATTTCTTTCTTTTGTATTCATTAGAAATCCCTATTTGAGATTTAGATAGCCATTCGCCATGATAATAATTAATCTGGATATTTTGTGAGAAAGAAAATTTTCTTAGTTTTAATTTAATTTCGAGGCAAGATTGCTTTTTTTTATATGGATATATTTTATTAGGAAAAATGGCTATTTTCATCAATTTCAGGGCACACTCCATTAGAGAGAATCGAGTTAACCTAACCATAATTTACCAATAACAAAATAGGAATTACCTCAATTTCTTAAACTTAAAAAATTAATTTTTTTCTTTACACATCCCTTTTTTCTATGTGTTCACGAATTGTCTTCACGTTAGCATCGATTACTGTAATTAAACTAGCTGTAGAAAAAGCTCTACTAAATCTTTTAAATTGAATCAGTCCTCAACTTTCTCAAATCATCAAAACAATCAACACCTCCTTTTCTAATATATATTATAGGTGGATAAAAATATCTAATATGAAGAAACAAACCGGTGGATTATATCATGACTTGGCTCTCATGCAGATAACTCTTCAAATGGTTAGCCCCCATCTCTCCTAAACCACTTCCTTGCCTTTATTATCACACAAAGTTCATTCATCAAATTTCATTGATACTCGTACTTTCTGTTTTCCTAAAACTCTTTGTACAACAAATAACCGCGAAAATGACTTATCCAACCTAACCGTATAATTGTATTTATCCCCTCCTATCCTTTTTCTTGCCGGCTTTATCTAGCTCTATATACTCAGTTCTTTTGAATTTGGACTTATTAGGGGAGGTTTGAAATGACAGATTAACACATAGTAAGATAAGAGGTGGGAAAATTATTAAACAGAAAATAAAATAAAAAAAAGATCCTTAGTAATCTAGTATCTCTTTAATTGTTCTTTTATCGATCTATTTTTTATTATTTAATATATATATATTCTTAAATTCAAATGATTTTTAAACTTTTGAAGTAGTTATTTCCAGGATAGATGCCGCTATTCTTTGTTAATCGACTTAGGAGCATCAATGCAATAAGAATATTTATATATATATATGTATATATGATGAAAATTAATGCAATATCACAAGAAAATATAAGGAATTAAACCACATTCTCCAAAGACGACTTAATTCCGAACAGTTTTGGTGTATCTCACACCTTTTTTCAACTGACACTGGATAGAAAATATTAGAAAAGTGCTTACAAACATAACACGGGGTCAGATCGTGAAAGATCCCCTCTTTTATCCCCAATCCCCTACTTATGGCTAATCACGGCGGAGGGAGGTAGGCCTTAAACATTTTAAAGGGCTGCCTTTCTGCTATTTTGTTTATTTCCTTTCGTATTACAGGATTAACAGAAAATTGACCCTCAGATAGATTTAAATTAGGAACTAACGATATCAAGCTCGATTCTACGATTCTTCTCTTAACATAGTTGGCCGATTTAAATACCATTTTACTTCCATTGAAATCGATAGAATGATTCAAATCTCTAACATGACAAAATATTCCACTGCTTTGACTGCCCACTCTAATATCTCTTTTGTGTTCATACAATCTCTTGTCTAGATTTCTACCCGTTTCCCCTATATAAACTTAGTGGCAATCGTTGCATGGTATTGCATATACACCTATGTTATGATGTTCTTTGGGTTTCCTGGCCATCATCAATTGGTTTAAGGAATTATTATATTTAAAGGCTAGATTAATACCCACTTTTCCAAATATGCCCTTTAAACTAATTAATTTATTATTAAATGGCAATGTTATACATTTGTTGAAGTCATTTTCGCAGGAAGGCTTATTGCCATAGAATGTTTTCCTAGCTGCAAAATGGGCAGACGATTTGAACCAATCGGGGTAATAAAAGTTAAAAATTAGTCCTGATAATGACAAAGGAAACTTCATTCCAAGCATATTTAAATGATTTGTTTGACATAGCTCATGCTAACGTACTAAAAATGATAACCAATGAAGAATATCGTTCATTTATACAGTCTAAGAGACAGATATAGGTAGCGTTGATAAGAAAACAGTTAAGAATGAATAGAAAAAACGCAAAAGAAGTGAAGAAGAATCGCAGACAATTCAACGAGATTTGCGTAGAAAAGTAAAATTGTCCGCTGTTCAGGTAACAAGTAGCTCAAGCAGCGAAAAAAACAGCAGTGATGAAGCAGAGCCCGGTCCATCTAATCCTCCAAGAAAGAAAATATTTAAAGCCGAGAAAATGATATTACCTGTCTTATTGGCTAAATTAGACAGAACAAAAATAAGTGAGTGTCATGCGATGATGGTGATTTCAGCAAGAGCACTACCCCTTGGAAGGGAGATTGATAATATAACCATAGGTAGAAGTACATTGTAATGAAAAATAAAAGAACTGTGTAAGGAAGTAGCAGAGAGTTCAAGGCAAACATTCAATACAGATGTACCTCTTACAGTCCATTGGGGCCTGGTGGTAGTAACTGTAAGCTTTTACGAATACCAAAACTAACCTTAGGTACAGGTTCTTAAACATCAAAAGCAGTTTTAGAATGTCTTCAAGATTGTAATATCAAGGACATATTAAAGCCATGTGTTTTGACACTACTGCCATTAACACTAGTCCAAAGAAAGGTGCATGTGTGACAATTGAAACAAAAGTAAATTGAGGTCTTCTCGCTTTACCTTTCAGGCATCATGTTAATGAAATAATTGTATCTGACGTATTTCAAAAGTGTTTTGGGGCTTCTTCCAGACCAGAAATCTAATTATTTAAGCGTTTCCGTGATTCCTGGAAGACTATCAATACTTCCTGGTATGAAGCACAAAATACATCTGTTTCTTGCAAGGAAGCTGTGCTTAGTTTCTGTCAAAAACAATTGAAATGTCTTCCGCCTTAAGCAGCTTACAAAGACCTTTTGCAACTATCAGTTCCATATTTATGAGGTGACACATAAAGCTTTTCCTTCAAACAACCTGGAGCAGTGCATCAATCACGTTGGATGGCGAAGGTTATTTATTCAATTAAAATTGTACTCTTTAAGTCACAATTTAAAATGAGCAAGAAAGACCGAATGTCACAGTTTGTTATACAGTACTACGCTCCCAACTGGTTTACATCTTCCAATGCATCCACTGCCCCACCAAAGAACTTAGAGTACTTGCAAAGTTTTCATGTATCTGAAGATAAGGAACTTGCTTCTATAGCCAGCAAAGCACTTGCTCGTCACCTTTGGTATCTAAGCGAAGAACTTGTTTCCCATGCCATCATAGATGAAGGTGTCACTCTAGATTGGATGATAAAGATGGATGCAGCATTGTGGAAGCCTGGATCACACCATCCAGAGAAACGATATACACTGGAAGAAAAAGAGAATATCTCAGATAAAACTCTGGCTGACTTCGTGAATGAATCAGGTCGACTTTTCTTCACAAAATTGTAGTTCAACTCCTCTGTTTTATAAGTAGTCTTCAGAATAGAGTGAAATAAATGACTATCAAAGAGTAAAACAATTTACTTATACTATGAATGTCATCGATGACAATGCAGAGAGAGCTGTAGCCTTGATTGAGAGCTACAATAATCATCTTACCAAAAAGGAAGAGAACCTTTGGAACTTCTACAAGGGGTCGAATGTCACAGAGAAATATTCCCCAAACAACAAAATATGCATTGAAGAAATGGATGAAAAATTAACAAAACAAACTGAGTTGATTATAAATGATGGTAGAATAGGCGTCATGTGGATACGACATTAAAAAAACGCGCCTATTACAGTTACCTCATGGGTGTTGTGGAGAAACTATAAAACGTCAAACTTTATAATCTTTTTGGCACTACTAAAACTCGTTCAATTGAGCTAAAACTTTATTAAAATTATTTTTATACGAAGCCTCACAATTTGTATGGGTGAGCCTAGGAATTTCTTAAGTATGAAAAAATCGCCTCTATAGATCTAGGCCAGTCTAATATATAAATATATATATATATATATATATATATATATATATATATATATATATATATAGAGAGAGAGAGAGAGAGAGAGAGAAAGAGATATATATATATATATATAAATGTTCTATTTAAGTCCACAACTCTGGTAGCGTTATTAATTTTCACTTGTAATGTCTTAATATTTCTTACAAGTTTTTTAACGGGGTCTTCGAAGCGAGAAAAAACATCCGCGAATGACATTTTTTATTCCTAGACATTCTTTCGACCATGTTAGGTCATCTTCAGGAAATGAGAGAAATGGAATTATTAAAAAATTGCTACATTATATATAGTATTTCTACGTAAACATAAGTATTACAAAATTAGCCAATCATGACGCGGGATATTGTTAAAGGAAAACTAAGTGTTACAAGAATAATTCCATTTTTGTTCATTCCCTGAAGGTGACCTAACATGGTCGAAAGACCTCTAGGAATAAAGAGTGTCATTCACGAGTGTTTTCTCTCACCTTGAAGACCCCATTAAAAAACTTGTAAGAAATTTTAAGAAAATACAAGTGAAAACTAATAACGCCTGCCTCTTTGCACCATGAAAATTTCAGTTATCTACTCATCATATTTTTAAAAGTAATTAAATAAAGTAAAATAGTCATTTTTCTTTGATCGGTAGTTTATATATATATCGTGTTTTTTCGAAAGTTTTGTTATCCTCGGTTTTTGATCTTTTGAGAAGTTTACGCGTGTGATAGAAAAAGATTTGTCAAAGAAACCTAAAGTTAAACTTTTATTCCATATGTCTTTGAAATGTTTTTACATTGTTTGAATGTCTGTAGAAATGGAAGTGAAAAGAATCGAGATCTCTGTTCTTCTGCACGCGGGCCACAACAAGGTCGACATCGGTCAGTTGGTTCACGATCAGCCAGATGACTTTCCACAGACTCGTGGAGAGATTCAAAGATGGAGACGACCTCACAGATCAAGCTCTTTCAGAGGGTAGTCAATTTTCTAACCGGTGGCTTTAAAAAAGGCCTTCAAATGTGCGGCAAAGCTTAAGATGACTGCGCACACCGCAAAGAATGTCCAAAAGTGGTTCGAGTCAAACATAACTTCTGTCCAAAGGAATTTTGGCCATCGTAGTACACAACCACAATCCCCTCGACTTCTGCATGTGGGCGCATATTATTATGTCAGCCACAGCACTATCGACGAGCCAAAGTCCTCCCTCAACCGCGTGTGGACCAGAATGAGGAACGACTTCTTTCGCAAGATGTGCACGGCTTTACGGTTTCGCCTGGAGCGCGTGCTTGCCGCTGAAGGAGCCCACGTTGATTAATATTACAATTTAAACAAATATTTATAAGATAAAACAATTAAAACGTCTCTAATTGCATCAAAACCATCATTGTGTCCTTTGTTAAGTAAGTCGTAGTGAGTGTAACAGGACTTTTGAAATACCCGGTATATATATATAAATATATGGAGAGTAAGAATAGGAGACTAATAAATATATATATTTTTTCATTTGTTTTGAACATTTGTAGACGGAAAATTATTCTGATATTTAAAATATTGCAAGTTTAATGAAAGGTTGGCATTTAAAAAATAATGAATCCGAAATCGCGCTCTGATCCTGTTCTTGTAGTTGATGAATTTTAGGCCCTGGAGATTTGTCATTCCATCAAATGATGACGAATAAAACTTAAATAAATGAAGTGTAATTATAATCTTTTTCTTATTTGGGGGAATAAGTGTAAATGTTTGAACGAAATTTTATACATGTTTAACGTCTTTTTTAATTAATATTAATAGATTCAGTTTCTTATGTTAATTTCAATGTTGGCAATCTATAATAAAGAGATCTTCCAAAGAGTGTATGTGAGAAAGATCATGAGGCTGAAATATTTTCTGATGGGTAAACACACTGGATTAGTGATGGGGCCCTGTTTTCCATTTTTAATTCCAATTCTTAAATGTTGGCATTGAATGTAGACCGCGTCGATGTGAGGCACGTCTCGTCTTTACAGCGAGAGTAATTGCAGTATTAGGATTAGCCGCACCCGGGCAACGGCTGGAAATCCATTTTTTGCAACAATTTGCAACCTTACGCCCTATTTCGTGCAATGAGAAGAGATGCGAATCAGTTTGAATCGTCTCACCATTCGATGCAACTCTCGTTCCACGCCAAGTTCCAGTTTCCACATCACCCTCCAAACTCTATATTCACACGAGCTGCAGCCACCTGCCTTGAGCAATTAAGAAGACTTCCTGCCTGACATTGTTAACAATTTAGAAAATACTTAATAACTGGAGTGTGGTTATATAACCAACTGCTCCAGATCAAAGTACCGTTGACATTGGTTACTTGATGTTAAACGAGGAGCTTTTTATAGTGCTAGATTTTGAAATATAGGGTCTTCTTTGAATTTAATGTGTGTTTGGGCTACCCAGGGATATTACTATAACTTAAAAAAACACTATATACGAAATTTGATCTACATTATTTTATATTATCTGTGGCCTAACTGACCATTAATTTTCTTGAAACTTACACTAAATAAGTTATCAAATTAAACGATTGCAACATTTATATATATTATAAGAATAACACAAACATATAGGCAAAATATAGAAAAATAATTATTAATCAAAAGATCCTTGGGAACGTTTTTTTGTAATTCTCAACGGCAGGTTCCGTAGATGTAAGATTGATGCGTTTCATCGATGTGAAGTAAAAACGTGAATTGTAGAGTGGTGCTGTAATTGGTCATGTAGGTAATGTATTTTTTAATTGATAATGCAATCTTGTATGAGTCAAACTCGCCCCTTCCCCCCCAACGATTGGCAAGCGCTCCCTACAAGTACCGGCACGAGCGCCATAGAGGTTAATGATACATTATCACATCCTCATTATTTCGGGTTGCCGAAGGATGGTTTAGGGTATTTGCCATCCCCAAACTTTTATTCTATTCCTTTCTATTTATTTACTTTTCTCTCATCTCTCTCTTTCTCTTTATTCGTCTCTATTGAGCTTAATGAACCCTTTGGTTTCGCACGTTTCCTTGTTTTGCCAATTTATACTTCGCTAATTGGTGGGGATTCGACAGCCATGAGCCATCTGACGAAGCGAGCGTCGTGCTCCTTGGCGGTTACCCAATTCCCATAAATCCCTAATCCGCAGAGATTCCTTGATTGGGGAGCTTTGTAAATCTAGGGATTTTTAGCCCTAATTTAGGAACCAAATTGGATGTTTTATGTAGTGGATTTCTTCCCTTTCGCCGAAGAATATGAGATGGCCGTTTGCCTCTAAGAAATGAAACTCAGGCATGAGTCTGCGACTCGTTCACGAAGCAGCCATTTCCCCACGAGGTCACCGTATGTAAAATCGCCCACTTACGAGATTGAGTTTTAATCAACGTTATTTACTCTGCCAATTAATTTCCTGATTAGGAGAAAAATTTCACCAACTGGGAATAAAAAAGGCTCCACAAACATGAGATAATCTCCATTTTCCTGAATTTGTTTATTCAGCATTATTCTTCTAAATACCAGTCAGAAATTAGGTCGTTTTGTTTGATATCAATACGACATGAAGGAAAGTACAGTGGTGGTGGCGGCAAGGGAGCTGAAAGAAAAATGTTTAAAAATATTATTAAAAATGCAATGTCTTTTCCACTTCTGTTATTTTAATCTCCACAGGAGTTCCATTTCATAATAAAATTGAAATCTTGGCTGAGACTTTAACGCCAAAATCCACTTCGAATAATTCTTTCTCCATTTCCTAATTCTTTGCTTCTTCGAAATCACTTTTTGCCTCATTTCTATTTATGAAACAGTTATGATACCTCTCCTCTGCAAAGGGGGGAGGAGTGGCGCCAAATCAATATCTCCATGTAGTGTTCAGTTCCCCCGTAGAGCAAAGAAGGGTCGATAAAAAAGAGAATTCCATATTAATCCTCCTACGGGAAGTGCATTTCCAAATATCTCCACTGCATTTTTTGGAATTTGATACTCTTTTATCAGGCGATCGAAAGCGTTCGGGCAGCTTTGATGATCCTGGTGGAATAATTCTAACACGGTTTATTTTTTAATGTGTTGCTAGAAGAGGCGGCTAGTTTGTTTTTTCGAACTTTTCTTTATCACTAATGCAATCACTCGACTATTTTGGAGTGGATTTATTTCATTAGAACACTTTAATTTATCGCCATTAATGCTTTCTGGTCGTTCTGCAGTGGGAATATTTAATCTACCTCGGTTATCTTATGAGTAAAGGGATCCTTAACTTAATCTGCACCAGGCGACGCTTAGATCACCACGAACCCCTGGTCCTGGCGCCAAGTAGGCCAACTTCGTCTCTAAAGAGTTCTTACGGTGCCCTCTTATGATATCACGGGCCGCGGTTTCATATTGATCGAGGCAGGTGGCGCCACATGATGACGAGCTGTTGCCCTTCCAATAATTTCACCCATCCATTTTTGAATCCAAATTAAACGAAGAAAGAAACCATCCTGGACCATTTCAGGAACCTCTCAATATCGACAAAGAACCGAGACACCTGCGGGCATTGATAAAGGACAAGCGACAGAATAAACCCAATTAATGCAAAGGTTGCGACCATGGCAAGGAGCAGCGTATCTCTCATCAGCCTAATGCTGAAGTGGGTAGGCGGGTGTCACAACTCGCGGCACACACAAACACAGACGCACACATCAATTTAAGCGCAAACCTTCTTAATCGACGAACTTTAAATGATCGCATGGAAGCTTTTGGTCAAAACCAGGTGACCTGAGTGATTGCACCCGGTATCGGACCCTCGCAATGGGTTCTGAATCGTACCTTCCTTGAATCCCAAAGTGTTTGAAACGACTTTACTCACGGCGCGTTTATATCTACATAGAGTCAAGAATTCGGTCGAATAACGCTGGCAAATGCTTTTTCTTTCAAACCTAATGCTCGGATTTTAAAATTGTGCATACTACGAGCTAATTACAAATAAAGGATGAGAGGTGCAGTCCCGACCAATAATGAGAGGTATGAAGGCTTCGCCCCGATTTTAAAAGTACTAACCTTGTAGAGGTATAATAAGAGATTAGTATACAGTATATATATATATATATATATATATATATATATATATATATATATATGTATCTAGTCGAAGGAAAAAAAAAACTAAAGGCATCTGGGTTTAGCTTCGCCCCTTCGAAGTTCTCCAGGAACATAGGAGAACGGGCAAAATGGTAAGTGATACGAGACTGGTTCCTGACCTCAGCTCAAAAAGGTAGGCCCTTCGAGGGTGCACTTATAAACAACACATTCAAAAGTGTAAACTGCCGATCTCGTATGACCACCTCCAAGCCACAAGACGCAAAAGTGCGGGAGACCAACCTGAGTTTCCACCTTGCGAGCCCCCTTCCCCCCCATCCACCTCCTCACCCACCTCAGCAGGAGTAAGTTGGGTATATAACCGGTTGACCCGAGTAAACCCGGCTTTTTGTTCGTTCTCACCGAAGAGACAAGAAAGTCACCGGTTGACAGAAGATTTTTCGAGTTCGACAAGAAGACTAAAAAATCACCGGTACAAAGTTATTGCAAGTTAAGGAGAATTTGCAGTCCTTTTAAAACACCAGATTGAACCAAGGAAGCTCGGCGCCGTTCGAGCCCCAAGTTTAGTGAGTATCAACCGATACAGATTGAGGACTCCGAATCTTATTCTATCTGAGTTTGACAACTCCAAACTAGATAGATTTCTCATCCAAAATCGAAATTATATAAGCGAGACCCGAATTCGCTAGAAAAGAATATAAACATATCCCAAGATTAGAAAACTTTTCAAGGTCATAAACTTACGAGAACCAACCCTCCTCATCAGCGTCTTTGTTTTGATTCTCTTACGCCAACTCGAAATTCCTCGTGACGTCACCCGTCAACTCGCCAGGAAAGTCAACGAACGCCATCTAGCGAAAAAAATCCCCGAAGATATTCTAACTGGAAACTGGTATTAATCTCCATTACCTTATGTAGGTAAAGAATAATCTTGTTATTTATGTCCCCGTGCATAAAAATTAGTTTATTGGATGTCTGCCTAAGGACAAAACTATTAAATTAAAAATTGTTCCTCCCGTAAAAATTTATCTCGAAGCCAGCTGCGAGAGCTCACCCAGTAATCCATTTTCTTTTTTTAAGTGTATTCGATCCGTATTTATTGTATGTTATTTAGAGAGATGGGTTATGTTTATTAAAGTCTATTTTTCTTTAGTAAATGCTTCTGTTTTAATTATCTCCGAACGAGTTGAAGTGGCAGTATTTGAAAGTCAAGAAAGAAACCCAGTTTATTCATTCACTAGAATAAAAATTAAGTTTAGCACTCTTAAAGCCCGATCCTCAAGCGATCTCCGAGGCACAAACTTATGCCTCAATTCAAAGTTATTTGGTTTATTAAAAGTTAATAAAACAAATAAATATATATTAGCTCGGCATTCTACGACAAACCTTAAGGGTGGAATTCAAATGTAGTTGCCAAACGTCGTTAGGTGCTAAAATGTTTAACTTTAGTCGCAACCGAGTCTTGTTGTGGGCAACTCTACATCTCACTATGTCGGTCGGTCGGTCTATTGGTCGGTCCCCTTTTGCTTTTTCATTTTGTAACTATTAGGCCGATTCTAACGAAATTTGAAAACTTTATGTTTTTTACATTCTCTTTCGAATGATAGAATTACCAAGGTCATCCCAAGGTTAATCTGGGAACTATTGAAACTTTTAAAGGTCTTAAGGTCATAAATCAGAATAAGTGGAAACATGCAACTTTTTGGTCAGCACACCGTGTTATATGCGGTCTTTATGAAGGCGAGTGAGTATTTTCAAATGACTATTTCCATGAAGAGGGTCTAGTATGGAAGTCTCCTCGTTTTAAAATTCAGTCATTAAAGTTTATTGAGGCAGGTGACGGTATTTCATTATGAGTTTCTTTCTAGCTGATGTATACAAACTTCGTTTGTACATATATATCGATTGCAGAAAAGATACATAAATTAATAAATTATTACAGGTATTATCCATGCGATAACAAGTCATTTGGGACAATATATATTTCAGATCCAATCTTTATAGATTGCATTATAAAAAAGTAAACAATCAAGTAGCTCAATTCTTCCTAAAATCGCCCAAGAGGATAAGTACACATCTGGCTGTGCTAATTGAGTTTCATTAAAACAAAGTAATTCGCGTGAATTATAAAACGCGCCAAGAATTAAATCACTAATTAAAAGGATTGCCTGTATATATATATATATATATATATATATATATATATATATATATATATATATATATATATATATATATATATATATATATATATATATATATATATATATATATATATATATAAATGAATGAACGAGAAATATAATATTAAAGTGCATTTTTAAATCAATTAATTTTGCTTTGGAAAAATACAGTTTCTGATGGTAGACAAGAAAACGGAGGTAATTTATAATTTGCGCAAAATTTCTATTTGTCGTAAATTTATTGAAACGGAGCTCGCGCCTGTATTTGCCTGTATTTATCAAACATGTGATTCCATAAGAGTAACCGCATTTGCCTGAAATTATTTGCTTCATTTATCAAGTATTGTATAATAAAACAGTGAACGCAATTATAGGAATAAGATTCTCGACCTCCATCTCCCAAACAGGCCATCAGATATGCAAAGGACGCAAGCAAACGGGTAAAGGAGGCAAGTAGACGTGTAAAGGATAGGTGCCTGTTCGTATCTATGAAGAGAGATATGAGAGATGTGGTCCTCGTATTTTTGTGTCTAAGAGAATTAAACAATGAGAGGAGGAGGGTATAATAGTTATGACTTGATCTTGGTTTTCAGCAACCGCTTCCCTTTAGAAAAGTGGATGACATTGTTTAACGAAAAATTTTATATTTACAGAAATGCATTTTAAAAATGTTAGAAGATTCTAGTTTATAGATCCTTATTAATTGGTTTGAAAGCTAGCACTTAGGCTGAACACCTGAAGTAGGTTGCCTACTCCAGCGAGACTAGAATATTTCATGCCTTCCTTCAACCTTTATCACTAACAATTTTCTACCATTGGTCAACGCATATCAACTCCACCCAACAATAACCAAACACACGACAACCCAGGAATGTTTCCCTCCATAAGCAATTCATATCAATAGGTGTCTATGGATCGCAGTATCTCGTTTGGTCAGGGAGCTTAGTTGATAGACAGGCGCGATTTGTAGGCCAGTAACATTGAGATGCCATGGAAATAATTGTTATTAAATTATTAATTAAAATTAGAGATTTGAAAACGTTTTGTTCGGAACCATTTTCCAATGAAGGAATAAAAATTAAAAGAGAATCACAGTGAACTAAATCAAGAAGTTGAGAAGGGTTCTCATAACTGACTCTATCAATCCGAAATAGATGGAAGGACGGGGTGGCTTTGAAAGCCTACAAAATATATGTCTACAGGGATCTCAGGCATTAAAAGCCTACAGAAATAAATGTCTACAGGAATCTCCAGTCTTTATAGATACAAAACTAGACTTCTTCGCCGGTTCATTGGATGAAAAGAATCACTTGGTTGTATCGACCAAATTTCTGTGAATAACTTAGGAGGAAACAATGACCCCGTTCATGCTCGTTTTGTCCTTGGTCTTCGGGCAGGTGGAACCCGGGGTTTAACATTAGCATCCCTAAGTGCGTCCACAGACTGCGATGGATAATTCAGTTATTATTGTCTCTACCAAAATGAAACCACTGAGTATATTCATTACAAAAGTTTAATCGTGTCCTTATGGTCATTATTACCGTCAGAATGGTCATTATCAAAGGAAAAATTATGAGGGACCACTGTAAGGTCTGGTCTCTAGCTGAGGTATGGTAGACGGTGGAGCAAGGAGCATACAGATGAAATAAAGTAACCTGGATTTAAATTCAAAGGCAGAAATTGAAGTATAACTTCAAAGGTGAAGTAGCAACCTTTAGTACACCAGGTTTGGAAGGCGGAAGGTGCATTCCAAATTCAAGCACAGTTAGAAAATTTCTAACGAGAATAAGTAAATATCCTCATTAAAATATGACGCTTCCGAATGTCTGACTCTCATTTCTCAAGTCTTGCCATTTATCCGCTGTTTGGGTATGGAGTTTAAGACCGGCCTAAAAATTAAAATGGCTTAAGAGCTACGCTTCTATACCTCAATCCCACACTCGCCTGGGCCCCCAAAACAGAGAAGAGGAAAGTTCAAACGGTTCAGAAATAATGCGTGTACCTAATTACATGTACACACAGAAATGAGAGGAAGAAACAAGAAAAAATGGAGGGGGGGGGAGTGGAAATCCATAAATTGAAGAATGGTATAAGCAATAAGGAGGAAAAGATGGCAAAAGAAATCATGATTAAGGGAAACCGAAATGGAAGAAAAACATCGACCGGAACAAATGACTCAAATTGAAGACCAAACCAGCTCTAGATCGAGAATCCAAAGAGAGACAGAATAAATCCCTACTATGACAAGGAAAATCTACCGAATATAATGAATAATAAAAAAAGAATAAAAAAAACATGAAAAAGACAATCACAATAAAAAAATTAACCAAACCTATATAACGAATATTACAAACAAAATAAATGCAAACACAACTTCACTTTGCATATCTCCAACACTTCCTTCTTATTTCTTTATCTATTCCACACATACTTTTTCCCCTACACACACACACACACACTCATAATAATAGTCAATTTTTCTAGATCCCCCGCTGTTGTCTTTTTCGTAAAGCGACGAAGCAGGTAAAATTTCCCTTTTCTGACTATTCGAGACTCGAGCTGGTTTTAATTTTATGGGTATTGGAAAATTCATTGATGGTTCGCTCGGTAAATTTACAACGTCGACCCTATGCCCCCCCCCCCCCCCCATCCCTCAATCATACCGACCATGCCTACAAACTGTGAAATGACTTCTTAAGTTAAGAAGATAGAAAATGAGTAGTAGAAATAGGAGAGGATAGAGGAAATGTTTTTTTAAATTTTAGATTTAGGACACGAACACGCTTGTCCTAAATCTGGGTAAATGTAACTTGTAACCGAGCTTGCGCCAGGGATGCTTTGTTCAAGGTGAACCACTTGCTTAATTCTCCGTTTTCTACTCCTCGTACAATTTTAGGAGTTCCGAGGAGCTGACAACGTAAACGGGACTTGTTCAAGGAGAAAGAAAGAGAGAACGACCAGCAGAATGAGTAGAGAAAGATAAAGAGAGAAAAAAAAGATGGAAAGAAAAATAGAAGGGAAATAAAATAGATTTGATTGTCAATCGATAGTTGGTACGTGGTGACCGCCTCGTCTTATGTGTGTTTATCTGTTTGTTAGCGTAGTTTGTTACTGTTTGTGTTTGGAGTTCTTCCAGTTTTTACTTAAGTGATGTTACTCTTTTCATTTATTCATTCCCCGTCTAAAGCTTTTCTGGTCCTTTTTACTTCCCTTAAAAAATTGGCACTACATTTGCTAATTTCCAATCATTAGGCATTTATCCAAACTAGTGATCTAGTATATATCTTCTCAAGAGCTACTGCAATACTATCTATACCTTCTTTGAGTAACCTACAATGAATGTTGTCTGGGTAAGATGCCTTACTAGTATTTAACTCCAATATAAGCCCTTTAATCATTTCCCTGTTCACATCAATGGTATTCAACACTACTTCCCTTGACCTAGAATTGTCATTAATTAATCTATCTGGACACTGTTCTGTAAATACTGAAGAACAATGATCATTAAGAACCTCTACTATTTCCTCATCAGATTCTTCCCAAACAGCTTCATATCTTTCTCTAAGCGAGAAAGAAACGTAACAAAGGACTGATGAACTGAAATAAAAGTTTGGTGAAGAAAGTTATAAAATAATAATAACAGAATGGAATTATCAGTACTTTACCTTCGCAAGTTTAGGTATTTGGTCGGAAAAGGAAGTGACTTCAATCTTCAGAGCATAGTCGAGCTTTTTCCCGTTCATCGAAATTGACTAACTTTAATCGAGTCCAGTCAATTTAGTTTCACAACCCAATGATCATAATTCACTAACATAACAAAATGATCACAATTCACTTTTACAAACAAATGATCACAATTCCAATTTTGTGCTCTCGGGTGAACAGAGCACTGTGCTTGATGAACTCACTCGTTTGACCCAACGAGGAACAAGCAGGAGATGGCGATTGGATAGGGGAGAGGTACCACCCCCCTATGATGAGAGCGTGTGGGGAGGAAGGCCATGTGCCTCCTTCCCTCATTAATTTCACGGGGAGATGAGTGGCTTCGATAAGTAACTGAGAGCCCCATCGCAATTGCTACATATTTTAGATTCCCTCCTACACCTTTTGGAAATTTTCCTACACTTTTTCGTGTTAATCCTACACCTAATCGTTTAATCCTTCTCCTCCATACACCTTTTTTATTTCCTCTCACACTTCTCTACACTGTTTCGTCTTCCTCCTACACCCCTCTACATCCTTGATTTTACACAGGTGTTTAGACGAAAGTATTCCGTTCGGGGGGGGGGGGCTAATTATAGAACAAATAGGGGGTCGAGTGGTGGGAGATGCCCATTACAAGGATTTGGGGCTGTGAATTGCTAGGCGACTGTGCCCCACCGCCCTGGTGAAGGACTAGTCAAAAAGGTGATTGGCCGCGTGGGATTAAGGGCAGCCAACAAGGGGTCAGAGATGCACGCAATCATTTTCCATGAACCGACTTGAAAAGACCTAAATACCATGAAATTTAAACCCAGCTACCCCCCCGCCGCTTCCCCAGTTCTCTTTTTTTACATTTCCGGTTTGTTTTGGGACAGGGATTGTGTAATCAGAAGGCGAGTGGAAATGCGACCGCCCGCAATACGTTTTACTTCTCGCCAAGAAACAGGTTTTTAACCACATTTTTACTCTCCACAAATTCTATATAATTAATAACAATAATAATAATAATATTTAGTATAATAATCCTGCATTCCACTATGATCACATATTGATTAACCTTTGGCCTACCTATTTTCCTTTTGATCTTATGCGATTAAGTTTTATTAATTAGGTTCATAATCTCCCTCTTATACAAACTGAAAGGCAGCACCAGTACGAAGAAGATTTGAGGCGATACAAGTGATTTGAAAAAAGAGAAAGTGTGCCTTTAACACCAGACTGAGCCAAGCAACGAAGTGGGACCCTTAGTCTTCATCGACAGGAGTCCACAAAAATTGAGGGGGAGGAATTGTTTAAGAAGCAGAGTTGACCGTATGAAAGGACGGAGGGGAAATTTTCAGTGGCAGCCACGAAGGTAGCTTGTAAGAGAGGGAGAGCTGTGCTCGAACAGTGCTAAGCGAGTGAGAATTGTCATTCTGACCATGGAAGACTTGGGAGAAATAAATACGAAATTGAGAGCCTTGTGACTAGTGAAAAGAGTTACCTTAGAGCCTTTTATCGTGGGAACAAATTTGTTGATGAGGGAAAAAGCCTGAAGGAGCTCTCTTCCAAAGGTAGACAAGGTAGAGAAGAGACAAGAGAAGCGAAGAGTAAAGAAAGAAGGGAAAAGATGGAAGAAAAGAGAATCTAGTACTACATTATTTCTACTTTTCTCATGCAACTTTAATCAATGGAACCGTCCGAAGTGTTTTAAGATTGTTCTCCCTACCCATATTAAGGATCCTATATGTTGTACCCCTTTAATTCTGTGACTTTTGTGATTTGGGAAAAATATCCCTCCATCCTTTTTTGTGGCAAATTAGATCTTTATCTAGTACTAGTATAGTTGAGAATTGTGGTGGTTACCGTTGAGTGATTTTGGCCTGCCAATATAAAAGACTGGCTCCTCCGCTACTTTGATGGATAACGCCATCTTTCGACCCACTTCCTGAGGGCATCAAGCAACGAACGAGGAAGAATGGCAAGATTACTCCCAAATCCAACTTAACCCAATTGCACCTTAAGTTGGTGCAATGATGCGCACCCTCCCTTCCATCAAAGTCGTCTTGAAGTCATCACCATCCAAGGCTAGTCAAAAGATCTACCATGTTACCACAATAATATCAGTATTAAAATAGGTGCAATTCACACCCCAACACAAAACATGAACTTGTGTAGAGTGGTCTCTTTTAGTTTAAGGAACCATTCCCAAGAACCACAAGACGTTTAATGTAGATGGTACTAAATTAAATCTAGCCACTAACCTTAAGGATTAGAGAAGGCAATAAATGGGTTACGACCTAAACTTGTGAGCGAATTTGTCGCCTATACTGCCAAAGTAGTCTCCTCGCTATTATTATGTAGTTTCTACATTCTCGCTACCCCTAACCAGACTCAGCAACCACAGAAAAAAAAGAGGAAGAGAAATGATAAACACGAAGCAAGTATTGCAAGAAGAATCTAGAGATGCAACCAACAAAGGCATCCCTCGCAACCATCACGAGCGACTTAAATGCGCAGATCCCCACGTGAAAGGGAACCATTGGACATATAGAAAGTGAGGGGTAGACAGGTAGTGATAAAATTTGAGAGGTAGAGAGGTAGTGATGAAATTTGAAAAATGTGAAAAAGGATTAGATTGAAAAGACAGTTCCTAGGTGAAAAAGCATCTCTAACTTTCCTTGCGTTCTTTGTTTATTGTATGTGGGTGTGCGTGTTTAGTCCCCGCCGCTATGGGTTAATTTTATGGCCTAGATTTTGTGTTGTTTGTAGTTTTTGGAATTGTTTGTGTCTTTGTTCACTGTTGTACAGAATAAATTCGAATATTAAGGGGAAAAGTAGGATTGTGGCGTTGTCTATTACTCAGTCTGCTGCTTGTGAAAGTTCTCAATGGTCTCATGCCACGCCTTCATATCTGCTCAAGTGTACCCTCAAAGTAGAAATTGGATATAGAGACATGGGAAAAATGGATTGCAAGGGCTAAAAGGGAAGTCCGTCTTCTTGATTTTCCCTGGATTTTAAGTAGAGAAAATCTAGGAAACTTAGACTTAGAGCTAAGAGGACCATCTTTGTCCGCATCCCTATGCCTCTGCAGCATCTACCAAAAGGAGGACAACTTGCGAGGCAAAAACTAGAGAATAATGGTGTTATACCTAAGAACCAAACTAAGACGAAGTGAAGGGGAGAAACTTAGTGTTCTTCATCAGGAGGCAAAGTTAGTTTCAAGTAACTTGATGATGGTACAAAAGCATAGATACACTGTATGGACCTCACTATAGCTAGATATAGAAATACTCCAGCTAAACAATTCATTCTGAGTATTCAAAATACCATCCAAATAAGACCCCCTATACTTGAAGAATATTCCCCAAAACATACTTATTGACGCCATGCGAATAAAGACAAATAAAGGAAAAATGATTTAAATAAAACATTTAAGTTCGAATAGGAGTGATAATGAACAAATAACAAGGTTCCAAAACACTTAAAAGAACTACAACTAAAATAAAAAACAGAAATGAAAATAAGAAAATTTATCAGCAAGGAAATGAATTTACATTGATGTATGAATGTACAGGAAGTAACAGCGATTAGCCAGTCATCTGGCACCTTTTAAACCACTTTAATTATTCCTTCTCTCACTCTTTTCTTCCTCTACTACATGTTTACCTTATTTCTCGCCCTCAGTCATTATGTCTTATCTTACATCTGAAAATATTCACATGTTTTAAGTGGATGTAAATATACAAATGTTACACGTGCCGTGAATTGGAATTTGAAAGTATGTGCAAAAAGAACTTGGAAGTGCAGCCACTACAATTTAATTATAATAACCTTCAATGTATATTTTTATAATAGAACAAGCCTTGAGTGGACAATGGATTTTACTGACCTTTCCTTTTCTACTCGTATCAACTCACTTCACCAGGACCACCAGAACCACCAGGACAACTTATCAATTTCTTACAACGTCCCGGAGGTTGAATGGTTTCTCGATCACTTCTCATCGTCAGACAAAAAGAAATCATTTCCATTTCCAACGAAGCTTAATGACAATTGACTCAAAAATGCATATTTGTAAGCGCGACTTTACAAATTGCCGTTTAATTTCCTCCATTTGAACAAATAATTATTTGGGGCAGAATTTTTCTGTTGTCCCAAAATGCTGAATTTTATCGTTAATTAACTCAAAATTCAAATTTGCTCGAATTTCAGCAAAAAGAACTTGTTCTTTTAGAAGGTCTTTTTAAGAGAGAACCGTTTCATAAAACTTAATATTCCATAAATGACGAAGGCCTTGAACAGTGCCGCTCGTTTCTACTGGATCTAATTTCTTATAATTACATGAAATTACACTAACACAATTTTTCCCCTTCTAATAAGTGTTATTGTAGTAGTCTTGTATTTCAAAATAATAGAAAATGGCCACTATTAGTTTTAAATTTTGCGTTTGTGCTTGTATATTGAAATATTAAGAAAATAGGCAAATTTATTTTCCTTCATTTTAAGGATAAAAACAAAGAATGAGCTGAGTGAAAAAATCCCCCCAAATCTGTTATTAACGCTTAATCGGATCCATATTGTCGCCCTTGTCAATGTCAAAGAACAAACAAGGGAGAAGGAAAAGCTTTCGAATTCGAAGGCTGAAATTATTGTCAGCTTAGCGCTTTTACTCGTATCGTTAGGATTTTTCGTCCTTAGACTCGAATATATTTGCCAATTAGGAACTCACTGAGAAGCCATTATTTCTCTCACACAAAAACCATTATAAAAGGTGATCTAGAAAAATGAGACCCCAAAGAAGTCAACAAAATTAAGGGTGAAAGGGACCCCCTCCTACTTGAAATTCAAAAGAGGATAGTTATGAGGTTTTACCAATGAAAGACAACATAAGACACAAAAAAAATAAAAGTGTGAGTCTAAACTAATGCTTCGAGTTCTTCCATATTTACGGATGTCAGAATCACCTTCTAAGAAACTAATCCGTCGGTGTGTAGGAACCTTTCCTCTACCTTTCAGCAGCATTGTAAAAGGAGAACCAACTAAAGAGACGAGCTCATAAACAGAATTCATGACATTGTACAGAATAACCCCAAAATAAGCATCCGGCGAGCCTTTCAGCTGTTAGGAGTTGGATATGGAAGAACACATCGCATATTTAAGCGAAATTTAATTCTCTTTCCAAATAAAATTCAAACAGTGCAACAACTAAATTATTGAGATTTCGCGAGGAAACTACAATTTTGTCAATGGATACAACAGAAGGTAAATGAAACCACCTAATTTCTAGCAACTTTAAATGGAACCATAAACAAACAAAGGTTTATTCACTGGTCAACAGAAAATCCATTGTTTATTACCCAAGTCCCGAAACATAGTCAGCGCGTAACTGTTTGTGTGGTCTCCCTGCATCTCAAATCATATGGACGTACCTTTTTTTTAGGATTCCTCAGGAACACAGTGACTGTATGTGGTGATCACTATGAAAAGTGGTTTAACGAGTTCCTTACCCCTAAAATAAGAGCTTTTGGTCTAGAAAATCACTGGTTCCAACAAGATCGAGCTACTTGCCATATCCCGAGCAACTACATGACAGTTTTACCTCAAATGGTTTCAGGCAAGTTAATCTCAAGGTACCGAGATGTTGAAAGGCCCGCAAGCTCTCCGGATCTTTCTACCTTGGATTATTATATATGGGAATTTTTAAGAAGTAGTGTACAGAAGGACCACCATCATCAGTGAGATCCCTACCATACCACAGCTCACGCTTTCTAAAGTGATTCAGAACCTACAAGTGAGAACACTACAATCCTTGGCAACTAATGGAGCACATTTTTAAGGAGTCATTTTTCAAAATAAAAATTTTATAAAAAACTTGTAACTATCTTCTTTCGAATGATGAACTTGATTCGATAAGTTACAGGCATTTATTTAGGTTCCCATTTTTCTGGAGATCACCCAATTACTTTTCAGACCATGAAGTAGTTTTTGTCATAACTCTCACACCATTATATTTTGGCCGGAACTAAATGTCCTTAGATTTTTTTTAGAGGTATAACTGAGATGCAAGAAACAATGAGTGGTTCTTGGTAAGAAACCTTTTGAGGTTCGTCAAGGGTTCACCCCTTTACATAGCCAAGCTAGTTTAAATAGGAACTTAACTCTACCTGATGGTCTGGGTTAATGTTGAACTCTTCAGAATCTGCCATGCCTGACGCCCTTTTATGATGGGTGAGAGTTTATATAACTACTACATGCATGCTGCTATAGGACAGACGTAGGCTGTGGAGCGTGACCTTTCATTTAAGTAGGAGAGGGTCCCTTTCGCACTTAATTTTCGCATCTCTTTAGGGAGACAAAGATCGGCATCTTCTGGTCATAAATATGAAAATATTTCCCAAATTCGTACAACGTAAAAACATTTGCAAAGATCCTGTGATCATTTTAGATAAATCACTACGTTAAAGTTCTAGCGATTGTTTGGTTTTTGAATGTTTCTAAGGAAAAAAGTAACACCGAGCTTGCTGATTATAATGCTAGGAAGAAAATAACCCAAACTAGCGATAATCTAAGAAAGAAATTAACCCTTACCTCGCTAATTATAATCCAATGAAGAAATTAGTTCTAAACTCGTTGATTATATTCTAAGGAAAAAAGAACTTAGGGTTATTTTCTTCCTTAAATTATAATAAGTGACTTTAGGGTTAATTTATGAGAAAATCTAGGGGAGAATGTAACCCCAAATTTGCTGATTAAAACACTAGTCAACAAAGTTTTTGTGTCATTGATATCAAACACTTGTTATTATATAATTTGTTGCGCTGATTTTTCTTCAGTTCTCTACTTTTTTTCCAACCGAGGTAATTTAAAATATAAAAAATTCGTCATTATCAGATTGATGGCCTAGTTACTCTTTAATATAGCTGGGTAATAAAAACGAAAATGCGAGATAGTATAAATGTATTCAAGATCATGATTTGAAACATTTTCATAAATAAACAATGGTTATAGTTTCTATAAAACTGATTGGTAGATAAGACATTTGTTACTATGAGGAGGCAAAGTTCCATTGCAGTCTACTCAGGCATGAATTTCCACTTGTAGTTTTTGCCTCTGTGGACTGTCTCTTGGCATTCTCTTTAAATGCTTTAGTAGTAATCTGTCATCATCTGTTTGTCCCATCTCCCTTGGTAACGCTCTTCCATGGTCTTGAGCTCCTAATGGAACCGCTCGCCTTGCTTGTCACTTATTGCTCCTAGCTTCTCAGAGAATGTATTAAGATGACTTCACAGGGAGTGGAATTTGACACTCATGTTACATCAAAGATCGCAAAAAGATGACAACATATTAGTTACGAAGGTTTGATAGTTGTCAGCCTTTCTATTACCGAGAAACTTTGCCATCACCGACACAAATGAAATCCATGCAGTCCTTTCCTTTTCCTTCACCTTTATGGCAAATTTTTGATCACATACAAGTGCAGGAATCTGTGGTCTATCAAAAACTACTGCCTTGACTTTCTCGGAGGCAAACGAGGAAGGACAGAATATATCCGTTGGAAGCATTCAACGTCAGTATTTAACACCTTGGCAAACTGTTTCATCAACCTCAGCTTGATATGGAGCGGAGGAAAAATGATCTTTTCTTGACTGACAATTGGATCGTTGAAAATATTTGGACACTCCTTCTGGTTTCAGTGCTTCTCTATAGTTCAGCTCTTCCACATGCAAAGATAGCAAGTAAAATTAGTTAACCCTCTTTGTTGACCTAGGAGAAGAGAAAGCATATTGAGGTCCGAACAAATTGTCCAGTTGTGCTCATGGTATTTTAGTAGGTCAGTTTTAATGTCATTATGTTCCTCTCATAAATACACGGAATGGCTAATTGGAAGAGCTTCATAGACATTGCTATTATGAAGTAGAACATAATTTAAACTGCGCTTAAAACTATCTATAAATAACCGCCAGTCATTTGGATTATACACTGGCATCCATAATTCCTGGAGAAGGCCTGAGATATTATGACAATAAACAAAGTTATTCTCCTCTGTAAAAAATGGTATAAAAATCTGCTCCCGATTTCGAAAGTTTTGAATTGTAACTTTAGTTGTATGGCTCAGCTGATTCTTTTTTGCAGCCTGGAGGCTAACACTTCAGCTGCATTTTTGGCCAGGCCCAAATCACGCACAAGGTCATTGAGCTCGAGCTTGCTAATCTGTTGACTAATTTATGACTCTAGGGTCTCATAAGAAGGATCGCCGGATT
Organism: Ceratothoa steindachneri; assembly: GCA_963969495.1. Taxonomy (NCBI): domain Eukaryota; kingdom Metazoa; phylum Arthropoda; class Malacostraca; order Isopoda; family Cymothoidae; genus Ceratothoa; species Ceratothoa steindachneri. The sequence continues at coordinate 26,637,033 of OZ018327.1, read as the reverse complement.
CTGAAGTATTTTTTGCCTTTCATTCACAGTCTCTTGCTCTTGGTCACTACCAACATCTTCAGATGGAAGAAATCCTTTAAAACCTTGGATTGGGAGCTCATCAGAGTGCAGAGTAGGTCAAATTGCTGAGGGGATACTAGGCTCTGAGAATTTGTGTCTGTTTTTCTTGCCAATTCCCATTGTATTGACCAGACAGTCAATACAAGTCAGTTGTGGGGTCCGTCAGTTCTCGCCAGGTCATGGGAATTTCGAAAAGTAAACCCTTAAGTTTTCCTTGTGTCCAGTGACGCAGCATTTTCTCGCAGATGTGACACATAGTATGTCGGGCCCCGCATTATAACCGCGCCTCACAAATGATGTTATATTAAGCCTTTGATGAATTAGCGTGAATCATCCACAAACATGACAAAAAGCGTTCGGCTTGTTCACACATTGATGTCTCCTTGAAGCCATGATCAGATCTGAAAGCAAACAAAACAATTTTAATATCTCTTTTGATAACATAAACGTGCAATTAATTTGACCACAAACGGCTGTAATTAAAAACTTAAAATTGCATGAAAACTGGAGCATGTAGAACTGATCCGTTTTTAGATTTGGATTTAGCCGTTCAAAAACAGTAAGAATGAGTAAAAACACTTATGCAACTTAGATTTCGAAAAAATTTGTTAAAAGGTGTAATTAATGTAAGGATCGAAGTAACTCTAAGTTACTTTTTTTCTTAAATTGTAATCGTTGATAATTTCGTTTTCCTTATTTCTATCAACTTGACATTTAAAAAAGTCTCCATAAAATCCCACCAAGACTTCTTCATACGGGAGGTCAGATTGGCACTCGCTAAGGTCCACTACTAAATAGATAGAACTGTACTAGAAACTAGTGGATAGTAAACATTTCTTCACACAATGGGCGAAGTTAGGCAACCATTGATTTGGTTAGACTTAGAATAAGTGTCTCGCTTCTTGTCCGCACTACGCTTGCTACCATGTTGTTACGAAACATGATTCGAATGCGGTGGTAAACTCCAGTTCTTTACTAAGATAATTAAGCGATGAAAATCAGTATGAAAACCCCTAAACAAACTAAATAGATTGAGAGGAGTTTTCCACCCACTTGCATTTGTGTTGATGATTTATATTACACTATATGGACATACAGTTTAATGTGTGGTCCAAATCCTAAGTAACTACAGCGTATGACCCCCTCCCCCCACCGCCCTCGTAATAGTGGTCTGATTTTGGACTACGTCCGTGAAATTGCATTTTTCCCACTATCATATGGACTTTTTCCAGATAACCTTGGAGACATTAATGATGAACACTATGAAAGATTTTATCAAGACTTCGCCAAAATAGAGATCAGATATCAGGCACAATTCTGTGCTAACATGATGGGCTACTATTGCTCGACACTGCAACGAGAAAAGAGCGAGATGTATAAAACGAAAGTGTAAAGTTCAGAAGCACTTTTAGAACTTCATTTTTAGTCAATTATAAAGGATTTGAACTTATGCTTTCTTGTACGATTGCTTATGAGCTTATCCGTTACGTGATTAATATCGTTATCTTGCCTGAGACAATTAATGTTATTATATTACTATTTTTCTGATTGTTTAAGAAAGTAGAGCTGATAGTAAAAAAAACATGTCAATCATAATCAACATTGCGAAATTAGTCATGTAAGCTCAGTCACATAAGAGATGGGGTGGTCTGCTTTGGGTTAAATATTTGTTGAGGACACAAGGGACGGAATATTGACTATTTGTACCTATTGACTTTCTTATAAAACCTGGTCTGATAGAACAAAACAAATATCAAATTCAACAACATGAAAGTAGTTATGTGAGCATAATCTCATATGTGAACTATTTTGGCTGTTGACCATTGTTGTTAATATTTATTATTACAAGTTTACAAACAACTCCATAACAGTGTTGTAAAATCTGGGAGCTTGAAGGCATTTCCATCACAAGTTGTTTATAAACGGGTTTCACCTTTATAATACAACCCGTCAGACGAGGCTCAACCAGGCTTTGAATCTATTTACCGCCATCAAATATCTAAGGTACGGTCTAAAATAGGGTTCAAAATACAAAATCTAAATTTCTTTGAAAATACTCATTTCATTTCCATAAAAATCCCATAGAAAAATGGATTAAAATGTTATGAGGGAAGTAAATGATGAGGGGGATAATTTGTAGCCCTTGCCAACTCGGGATTCCGCGCATGCGTGTTGTCTAGACCCGGTTCTCTCTTATTCATCTCATAGTAGACTCAGTTCTACATCGTCTGGGAAAAATAGCAATACCATAGCTGAATTCAATCGTCCCCAAAATTTGGAACAGACGAGCTTTGCTGCCTGGTGGGCCAACTTTATTTACTCCCTTCTGAGAAAAGGGCAATAAACAGTAATAATCGTTACCTAACACAGCATTGATAATAAATAACCGGTAACTAACACGAGAGTGAACACTAACTCTCTCACACCCAAATTTGTTTCTTCCACACATCAGAAAATTATGAAGTGTAGTTTTAAGTGGCGTGAACGCGACTCTAGGACTTACTATGTGGGTCGGATGGAAACCATTTTACTTTTCAATTAGTTATTGCATGTTTAGAATGTCATGAGGTTGGATGGTATTGAATTAATTGAGAGCACGCGACTAAGGCTGATGACCTTGTTGGACCACAGCTAAGGTCTAATAGTGACTTTAAGAACAAGAATTGAGATTCACCTCTATTTTAGACAGGTGTCTTATGAGGTACATTCGATCGCAAGAGTAAAAAAAGGCCTTTATTTATATTCTATACGAGTGTATCCGTGCCGTCAAAAATGACGGCATTATTTTTAAGTTAGAGCTTTTTTTCATTCGTGAAAACTGTTTTTAAATAAAAAAAAACGCCGCTTTCTGGAATCTTTAAGAAATCAATTTACATCTATTTCAGTGTCTTTATCATATCTGTTTTGCCCAACTCATTATTAATCCCAATATTCTATAAGACATGAAATGAATAAATTCTATATGTATTGTTGCACGCATACACACACACACACACACATATATATATATATATAAATATATATATATATATATATATATATATATATATATATATATATATATATATATATATATATAAATATACACACGCCCACCCAAACCCTGAGTGTGGTTGGCACAGAAGTGGTTATTTGCTCTACTTTTTGTGCGTTATTTCGGTCTACTATAAGTAAATATATTAACTATAAACTAAAGTTACTTCACCATTTTTTCATTTAAAATTATATAAAAAACTAAAATTATTTTATTTATTAAATTAATTATCTTATATTAAATAATTTAACAATATAAAGTCGTTGATATTTCTAAATAAGTAGATTCGAGTGTTGCCGACCCAAGAAAAATTTCTAAATAAAGAAACGACGAGTATTATTATTAATATAGATTATTATTACATAACATTTCTGAATAGCAGAAAACAAGTAGGGCTTAAAAAAAGAAATATATACATAAACAGGTACGAAATTTGGTGGGAGCTTCAGCCCCCTCATCCTCCCTCCCCCTTGGATCCGCACCTGCTTGATTCAAGCTAAGGACTTGAAAGGAGAGACATCAAAATTATATAACGAATGACAAGAAGAATAAGAAAAGGTGCCAAAAATGCGATAAGCCACACGGAGAGAAATTGGAAAGAGAAGTATAATGAGGCAAATAATTAAAAAGGAAGAAAATGGAGAAATAAATGTCTGGAACAAGAGATGTAGAGGATAAACATCTACACATTTTGAGGAATCATCAGATTTTAAGTAATGCTTCATAAATTATTAGCATCATTGGAAACAAACACGTAAAACTTGGACGTAGGATTTCAATGATATTCAGATCACGAGCTTTGTCTTATAACTCGCCTGTTCCTCGTCGCAATCGAGCAAGAGAAAGAAACCAACAAAATCTTAAAGAATTTTGGGGATCACAAATTACTGTCAATGAATGGGAATCGAAAGGGTCGAAAATATCATGTATATTTACTATCCCATACATGGTCTTTCATTCTTAATTTCAAACAAGAAAGGACAGCTTACTTTATTTTCCACTTTTCTTAATCTCATGCAAAAATGTAGATAATGAAATCTGTCAATCTTCTCTTTGTGATTTTGGTTAAGAGTATTAACAACTAATCAATTGCCAAGCAAAAAAATAACCTAATAAATTTATGAGTGGATCTTGTCCCGGATGGTCTTTTAAATTGAGTCAGCTAAAAAAGATATCTAAGTGTTGCATTCAAGAGGATTTCGAGTAAAAAAATTGGTTTTAAATTATTATAAGCCCAAGCAAATTGTTAGTCAATTACTTTTCTAGTCAAATTAGAACCGCAATTTCGTTAATTAGTTTATTGCAGTGGTTCTCAACCGTGGGCCACATAGCCCTTAGTGGGCCATGTAACATTACTAGGGATCCACACACATAAAATAACGAATTGGGGTCCACAGTGATATTTTGGTTGGCCATAGAGCAATTCTACTTAAGAACTGTTATTATTACTGAGAATGGAGAGAGAAAGAGAGTGAAAGAGAGAAAGAGAGAGAGAGAGAAATAGAGAGGAAGAGAAAGAGAGAGAGAGGAAGAGAGAGAGAAAAAGAAAAAGAGAGAGAGTGGGGGGGGGGGAAATGGAGGAGGGAGGATGGTAACGCGTGTTTATGAAGTACTGTTGATTGCCAATTTGTGTTTTCAAATATTAACTTTTGCCATTGATATTTTATGAGCAGTAAAAGAAACAATGAAATTAAAATAACACCATTTTTTTATATATTTTATATATATAATAATCGTTCAAATTATTTATTAGTATCAATTTTAATTTGTATTAATGCTCTTCATAGAAAACATTATTTGGCACCCTCTCGCCTTCGGGTCCAACTCATACAGATACACAGTGTGAACTCATGGAGAATTCATGTGAATTTTGTTCAGTTTTAATTGTTCGTAAAACGTGTTTTGGTGTTTAATCAGTAAGTTATTCTAATATCATCACTATGTACTTTAATTCTTAGAGATGAGATTGAACGTATCAAAATAATAGCATTCCTAGGAAGTTCTTCGCAAACTTAATAAGCTTGGAACCCTTCATTCCAATTGATTAAAAGAATGAACTACATCAGATTAGATTTGAATCAAAGCGAGAAGTAATTATTGACTCCCGGATTTACTAAATTATTATATTATACTATTTTATACTATTATATGTTAATTTGTATTATATAATAGTGTATTACCGTGTAATATAGCGTATCATAATTATTGTATCATCGGGTATCACATCGTATTGCATTAAATATTATATCATATATCATAATAATCTTGAGCTGTGTCATATCATATTATGTTACTTTACATTGTGTCATGTTAAGACATGTTATGTTATGTTATCTCACAAATATCAACGCCTGCGTGTGAAATTAATTTTCAATACACACCCTCACACGCACACACCTATACAAACACTGAAAAATAATTCGTGACGTACATTCTGATGCCCAATATATTGTACTTGAAGTACCGCAAAGTTAAATATGTTAAATTGAATGTTTAGTTAAATTGCTCATAATTATTGACCTCTTCACGCCATATAATTGAAATGGTTTATCATAAAATTTCTTCTCTCTCGTTCTCCCTCTCCCTCTCTCTCTTTCTCTCTCTCTCTCTCTCTCTCTCTCTCTCTCTCTTTCTTGTATATGTTATATATATATATATATACATTGTACTTTACGCAAAAAGTGACCAAATTATCATACCTATTTCACCTTAAAATATCAAGGTCATTCACTTCTCTTAGTATTTTTTTCAAATTTATCTTTTAGTTTTGTTAACTAATTACATATATTTTTTAACTATAAAATGTAGTATATACTATAACACCTTCTCATATATTTTTAGAGATAACCGATGGCGGCGCTAACAAAGAAGAAGTGCTAACAGTATTCTGTTAAATATTTGTCTTACGGATTTATTCCATCACCACAGAATGCAACGAAACCAATGTGCCTCATATACATGGATGTACGTTCAAAGGCAAGCATGAGTCCTTGAAAACTTAAAATACATCTGAAAACCAAGCACAATGAAAAAAAAGACAAACCAGTAGAATACTTTAGAGAACTCCGTGATGATATTCATCAAGAAAAACAGTGGCTCAAGTGTTTAACAGCCAAATAAGCAAACTAAATGATGGTTTATTGGCATCTTATGAAATTAACAAGATAATAGCAAAGGCTGGAAAACCTCATAATATTGGTGAAACAGTAATTTTGCCAGCAGTGTCTGTTATAATTTTATCAGTTCTGAAACAAAGTGCAAGTGAAATTACTAATTCCATCCCGTTAAACAACTCATCTGTGTCACGACGCTCATCAGTTCTGAAACAAAGTGCAAGTGAAATCACTAATTCCATCCCGTTAAATAACTCATCTGTGTCACGACGCATTGATGAAATGGCAGAGAATGTTGAAAAGCAATTAATAGCTAATTTTCAAGTAAAACAGTTTGCTCTTCAGTTTGATGAATCAACATTAAGAAATAATTCTACTAACATATGCTTTTTAATGAAGTTGTTACATATTTCAAGGAATGCAATATTCCACTCAAAAAAATAATGGCCAGTGCTACTAATGGTGCATCATCCATGACTGACAGATACAAAGGTTTTATTGCACACTTGAAACAAGCTGTCCCAGGCGTATTTTGCATACACCGTGTGATTCACCGTCAACACTTAGTTGCTAAGAAATTGGGTGGACGCCTACATGATGGCCTTAGTTTTGTGATAAAAGTGGTTAACTATATTAAATCAAATCCTATAAGAGACCGCCTATTTCGTGAATTCTATAATCAAAGTGGAAAAGAGTTTGAACGTCTTGTAATGCATACTGAGGTGAGATGGTTGGCAAAGAGGAATTGTCTTCATCGTTTTATTGCACTTTGGAATTCTATTGTCTTATTTCTAGCCAACACCCATCTTGGAGAACAACTGCTTGATTTAAAAAAATCAATTTACATACTTAATAAATAGCTCCAAGGAAAATATTTTTATCTTTCTTGAAAGAGCTAGAGTTGTTAAAGATTAATATCAGACGTCGTGCATTTGAACATTTTCCTTGTTTGGCCTCAATTAGCAGCGATCTGCACGATGATAATCTTGCATTGTATGCTGAATATTTGGAAAATTTACACAAAAATATGCAAGCTCGGTTTAGTGACTTACTCATGATAGATATACCAACTTAGGTGACAATTCCTTTCGAAGTTAATGTTGCCGATGTAGACATTTCTTTACAGGAAACCCCCATTGAATTACAAAGTGATGAAATATTGCAGGAAAAATTTAAAGATGGGAAGCATGATATATGGAAAACAAATGAAGCTGCTAAAAAGTATCAACTACTGTGGGATAAAGCACAACTCTACGTCATTGCTTTTTTATCATTGCACCTTGTTGAATCAAGATTTAGGTCATAATTCTCTTTGATTTAAGAAAACAAAGAAAACTGCCCCAAACGACGAAGCAATTTTAACTCTTGGAATATAGAATATCCGTAGAGGGGAACATATGAAAAAATAAACACCTAATAGAAAATTCAATAATCAAGGAACATTTAGGATGGAGCCAAGATAAAAAATATATGTCTTTGGAAGAAGATCGTGCAAACAAAAGCATTAAAATATTCACCCTTGTTTAGTTCATAGCCACTAAAGCATTTTGGTCAACAGTGTCGAAGCAAATACTCGTCTCAGTCTTACAGTGTAAACATCCCTAATGGGTTAAGCGCCACAAAATAGAACAATTCTTTATTCTTCTCAGCTTTCTTACGAGTTTCGGGGCGTCTCCGAATTGCGCATAATCGCACGAGAGGCGCTGCTTTTTGATGAAGCGCTCAATCGTGCCGTACTGCGACAACTGCAGTCGTCCCCTAGACGGTTCGGGACATTCTTGTTGAATGTCCTAATCTCGTGGATCTTCGCGCACGTCACGTGTTCCGGTATCGGGCCGAGCGTGGTTGCTAGCTGCTACCGCCCGTCCTTTGTACTTTGAACGAATTCGTGCATCCGGCCTTGTGGACTATTTGACTTTTTAGAGGAGGTCGGCCTGCTCCATTTTATTTGACTCTGTTCTTAGTTGCATTTTCCTCCGCTGTGGAGAGCCCGACCTCACTCTGAGGCCATGGCGTGCTTCCTCCTTCTTTTTCTTGCTTTTCTCTCGTTTCTTTTTTGTTTCTTAAATAGTTTTGTATTTTTATATTTTCTATGTCATATGAATTCATACAATGAAGAGAGGGAAAACGCACATTCCAGGAATCCAGTTTAAAATCAACTTGAAACAGCATTCTAGAACGAATTTGGATTTTTTTTGAGGGGAGTGCATTTTTTCTTTTTGTAAACAAATAATTTCTCCAAAATAATCTATACATATTTGGAATTGGCGCAAGAACCATCATCAGTGGTGAAATTTACAAAAAGAATCGAACCAAACTTAAAAAATCCGTTTATTTCATCTATCTTCCCCACTTTCTTTAAAGATCTCCCATGAAATCTTCCTGCAAGAGAAGCCCTCGGTGGTCAACGTCTTAAATTAAAAAATCCTTTTGAAATGAATTATAATTATCATTTGCTTTTCACTTTTTGGAGTAGCCATGGACTGCACCACCTGGTCCTTGCTATTATGTTATTAAGTAATTCTTTAACCTTTTTTTCCTCAAGAGTAACACGGTTCTAAGTCAAAATAACCAACCTAACCAAACCCTTCCCCAAATATTTAAAACCAATTAACCAATAATTGACTTGAATTTAAACATAGACCCTCCTCTCATTAATTGGGCAGAAAAAGAAATAGCCACACCCAAAATAAATTGGTCAAAAAGAAATTTGGGAATTAGGGGGGATAAAATCGATTGACTATGATTAACTACCCGCGTTACTTCATAAGTGATATTGAAGGTCTGGCATCAAACCGCAATGAAAAAGAAACAGATACCTATGACCCCATGGGTTGGCGCACATTAAACAGAAAAACCAACGAAAGAAACCGATCTCCGAGCGAGATCAAATCTTGTCATTTAGTCGCTTTTCCTGTGAGGGAAACAGAAACTTAGGCTTTAGAAGGTAATGATTTTGAACTGACAACAAATCTTTTTTACCAATACATGTGTTTGCATGATAAAACTGCTTGAAAATTTGCTATAACTAATTAAAGAATAAAGATTCAATAGCTGTAGTTACCTACCTGAACCTAAATAATTAGCACAAAAGGTCCGCCCGGTGCTTGAAGAGTTAAGAACCGACTCTAAAGTATGGGATTAACTTCGATAGAGAATGAACTAATAGTTAGGCAATCGATTAATCCTTTTTGAAATTGAAAATATCATAAATAATTTTGCAAAATCAAAAGAATTGACCTACTTTTTCAATTAACAAATTAAGATAAACTACTGCAAATTTTGTTGTCGATTTAATTAAAATTGTTACCCATAATACTGATTAGTATAGCAAATATCGAATGATATAACCTATTAGTGCATGTACGTAAGTAATTAATATAATGTTAGGTAATTTTAAATATGCATATAATAACATCTACTATATTATAGTATATTGATATGCCTCCTCACTCTTGCACTCCACAAGAGACCTTATCATATATTTGACTAAATAATTTTAGCATAATAAAGAGAAAAGAATACAAACAAGTAAATAGTTATTAAAAATCCTAAAAAATACAAATTTATATAAATATAGTATTTGGATTGCTAATTCAGAAAAAAATAATACCTCTTAAACTTTAAAACGAATTAACTTCATTGTATATTATGTTACTGGACGAACTACCTTTCTACCAAGGATCTTTACACCTTTATGTTATTTTCAACTATCCACTCTGTTCTCTCTTTAATTGTGAGAATTTTCATTTTCCTTGATTTTTTTGTCCACTGTCCAATATCCAATTTCTGAAAAAGCTTGACGCACGAAACGTCAATAAATGAATCTACCAGCTTAGGTTTTCTCCCCTTCTTCTTTTCTAATTGATAAACGAAAAAGGAAGCTTTTACTTACTGGAGCAAGCGTGAAGTGAGGAAAAGAAAGTTTAGGTACAGATATGGATGAGCAGAAAAATAGGTTGAGTGAAAATGTTAAAATTCACATTTATTATAGTCAATTAACATCGTAAACTCTAAATACTGGAGCAGTATGGATGTAGTTTGGCATATTGGTGTCCATAAGAGGCTCTTGTTCTAGTAGGAGTTAACAATCACTTGTGGCACTGCACTAAACACACCTTTACCTTCTTCAGTAGTATAAAGACGTCACGAGATTGTGAAAATCTACTACTATTGGTGTTACTATTTATTATTCATATTTTATTATCTGAGGTACCCCACGAAGAGAACTAGTTGCCCATTTACTCTTTCATCCTTTTCTTCCATTGATTGATTATATTTCATCACTTGGTAAGAGGCGCAACAGACACCATTTATACCAAGAGTGAACAATGGATCCTCTGTTTCAAGCAACCAAGTAAGCCGAAGAAGACGCTGCATTATCTTCCTTGGCGTTATTCTGGTCATCTCAAACACGAGCGGAGTTTCCCAAAGTGCCGTCGTTCTTCGCTTATCCGTTGAATGTCTTAGACCGCAACTTCATCGTATAAGATGCTCACATTTATGGTCTCGTTAATCCACGCGATTATCTCACTTTTTCCTCACTCTTTCCTTTGGTAGTTTAATCCTTATACCACCTCAAAAACGAGTTCAAATAATTACTTTCTCTCGAACGAATCGCTCTAAAAACCTTTACTAATTTCTAAAATCGCAATCAGAACACATCAGCCAAATTTAATCGATTCAATTTTATAATTAAGCTCCTTACTTCGATTAAGTGATGGCGGATGTAGCAATTTAATGATGATAAATTATCTTCAGATGAAAAATTTTCGATGTAAAATATTTGATGGAATTTCGACAATTTTGCCTAATTTATGCTCTTTACTTTTCTCTCACAATATACTAAACAAATCAAAAGGCAAGGTCATAAATTAAAGGTCAGTCCATGTCAATGACATGCTATCTATACACATTCTTACCGCACATTTTACAAAATACTAAAAATGTACCAGTTTTAATAATAAACATCAGATTATTATATACATTTTTGAACCAACAACCTTTAGCACTTGCAGATTTGTGGAATTCTTTAGCTATTTTAAGAGCATCAACTCGGGTAAGTAGTATAAACGAGCTCCAAAATTTAAGCCTGAGTTTATTTGTAAAAAAAATTATTGAAAAGATTCCACAATACTTTTGGTCAAGAAAGTCGTGTATTCTACTGTTATTTGTAATTAAAACATTTATAAATATGGTTTGCTTTGTTTCCTTTTGTTTTTATCATAGATCTGCACTCAATTAAGATGTGTTTATTTCTGAGTGGTCCTACTGATTAAGGTGGATACTGAAACACCGGTATGGCAGCCACTGGGAAGGGAAGCTGAATATGTTATCCAACAGGTGGCTAACCAGGCTCGTTACAGCTAAACTTCATTTAAACCAGAAACGGTGAATAATAAATGTGGATAAATCCTTCTTCAAGGATAGACATTTTTCTGAATTGATAAAAAATCATCATAAATGAGAAGCAAAAATTTAATTCAAATTTAAGTTCATTATATTTGTAACAATGGTGAGATATTGGAAGGTTACATATTGGTGTTTAGTCAGGAAAGACTCACACCTTCAAATGCTCAACAATTAAATGACCATGAATTGCCACAACTTAGTCCAACACTCCCGTGGCACAACTCGGTCATTGTTGCACAACTATTGCGCCTTAGTGATATTATTGTCCAATAATTGCGTCTATCTTTAATTATCACTTACACAAGGACCGCTGCCACCCTCGCTCCACGCCTTCACATCAACCTCCAACATTCACTTGATCCACGCGAGCTCTGAGCAACCTGACTAGAGAAAACAAGGAAGAGTTCCAACCTGAACTTTTTAATAATTTTTAAATGTGTGCGTGTTTGCATAACCCGCTATTTTCATTACTTCGTCTAATTTCACCATAATTCCACTAAAATTATTATATAATTATTATAAAGAGGTGATATTTACCCAATGACACTATCGTTTTGATGCAGCCCCCACTGCCCCATTAGAGTGAATAATTTTTACTTTAACATTATTACAAAAAATGCGATAAGTGGATATTACAAATACAATAGATATCAGAACAATCTGATAGATTCATGTTCTTGTTCTATTGAGAAATCTATGAAACGAAATGGCAATAAGTATTATGAAAATATTCGGATTAACTTTCGATTTCAGTTTGCCTCACAAATTAAGATATCCTAATTGATCCAAATATGTCATCTATGATTAAATCAAGCGTACGCCATTACTCATAAACATACATCATAACAACAAAGCGTGAGTGACATCTTGATCCAAGAACACGAGTCCTAAATAGGAGCTGATGGGAGTCCTTCTCGATGAAACGACAGAATTAAAGCAAAGAATTCTCAAAAGGATTCCCTTTATCAATAAAGACCAAGGACATCACCTCTAGAAGGTGGGTAGACTAAATCGTCTCATGGTTAAAATTAAAGTGGAAAATCTAATAATGGATCGCCGGTTGAAGAGTCTTTGGAAGGTTAGGCCTACAAGACGAGGAGATAGGATGCCACTGTAATCATTAGAGGTCGCTTACACTTTTCTCCACCCATATGTGAGAAAGGGAAAGTATTTCACTTGTAATCATAAATTGTAATTTTGGGGTTCAAGCAGAATTGTTTTTCAAATAAACAAATTATGAATATATTTATTCCTTTATAAAATAAGATATTGCTTTATTTGCATTTTCTTTTATTTTATTGTTTAGCTAATTTCTCTGTCGCATAATTTGTACACATGGAAATTTTCATTACTTAATATCTTTCCAAGCATTCCAAGTCCTTGTTTTTTGTGGGATCCCGTTCTGTGGGGCCAAGTAATTTTGTCTTTCTCGTTGTCATAGTTTTCAGTTCACCGTTTCCTTTTCCTTGTCAATGGTATGAAGGAAATGGAGCAAAGCTAATAAACCTTGTCGTGGTTAAGATAAGGAATGAGAGCTAATGCAATATTTGAGGAGTTATACGAGACTTTAAATCCTAAAAACAAATAACAAGAAAAATAAAGGAAAACAGATGACTTCTTTCCGCGACCATTTTGACCAGACAACAAAGAGTGCCGGCAATTAGAGTCCAACCAAAGTTTTGTCTACAACTTTTCAAATGGTTTTCGATATTTCCGCAGAAACATACAACAGGATGCAATAGCCATGAAAATTGGATGGAGAAGATATCCAATAAAAAACAACAATACAATGACACATTTTAGCCATTGGAACAGCTTTTCCCATGGCATAATGTGTTCTTTCTCTTAATATTTTTCATCTTAAGTTTTGGTCCAAACCACGACTTTAAATGATTTCTTGCCATTTGATAAATCAAATTTAGTAAAGATCAACAAGATAAGTAACATTTTTATGTCGAAATTTGAATAAACTCTACATCTGGCAACAGTAGTTCCCTACCCTCACAGATACTCATGACATAATCTGTTATCGAGCCCTTGCTTCGGAAATATGTACATAAAAGCAAACTTGACATGAATTTGTTATATAATATTACAAAAATTGATGATGACACGAAACTAATTACTAAGAAAAAATATCGCAGTAACAGAAAACTTGCAAAATGCTTAAATAGAATAGCCAACTTCTCGGAAAGATTGCAGCTGCAATGTATTGACGGTTATAATGACAGAGGTCAAGATCTATTTTGCGAAAAACGACTGTGGCGCCTCCATTTACTTTCACTAGAAGAGTGGCATCTAGTCACTCAGCTTATTGAAGTCAGTACAATCCTAAACTGATTTACTATTCTAATTTGTGACTCAATAGTTTAGCCAAATGAGCGAAAGACCAACAGAAATAAGGGTTTAGAGCTAGAAAAAAGACAACACTGCGATAGCACATCATTTTATTTCTTATAAAATAAAACAAATTTGGAATATCTTGCCTATAAATATCTTTGAAACACAACAGTAAGTAATGAAGAAAAGAATCGATAATTATTCCCTTAACTTATGTCTTAACTTATACAAATGAAAGTGGTGAAACTAATTATTCATTCATTTCCTCTCTCTCTCTCTCTCTCTCTTTTGCTTCTGCTTCACTTATGACTGCATCCAATTTTTGCTTTCGCCTCGAGTGAATCTTAGAGTCTTTGCTGATTCATAATTCATTTCATTATTTGGAAACATATGATAAAATGAAAGTCTTCGATGTGTCTCATCACTTAGAATAGATAATTCGTACATGTAAAACTCAATTCAAAATAAATCACTGGAGCTATGAACACTTCCTCTTTCCCATTCATAAATTTCTAGGAAAATTTGGCGTTATTAGCATCTGCAACGAACCATTAGGAAAATAGAGCAGGAGGAGAGGGATTTGCATCGATTTCACGACTAGATGGAAGATCTCTAGAGAGATTTTAAACCATGCCTTATCGATAGGTGTACAAAGTTCCTTTATATCTCTAGTGGCTGGATTATGGTTACGAATAGACCGAGCCAAACACGTCCCATAAATGCTGGATTGTCTTCATAGAGCGTAAAAGTCGTGGCCTTTTCATCCGTCAAAGATCTCCAGAATGATCCTCGAACCTGTGAAACTTCAACCAGATGACAACATGCATTATCTTGGTAGAATATAAGATCCTATTGGAGTTACATATGTTCATGGAGTCTATGAAACGATGAAAATGGATAAGAAACAGTTCAACTTATCAGTGCCGATTAATGACGTGTTTAGGTGGACCAGCGACCCAACTCATAATACATAAAAAAGCCACAAACTAGTATAGAATCACTACCATCCTCTACAGTGCCTTGTTGGCAACTGGGGTGCATGGCTTGATGGGAGGTGCACCACACCCAAACTTTACCATCATTTCGTCATAACTGGAACCGTATCACATTGGACCAGGCCTTATGTTGTCTGTCTTCTATGATCGATTTAGGGACGTCACCAGGCCTTATGTTGTCTGTCTTCTATGATCGATTTAGAGACGTCACCAACCCAAGTCCGGTGCTGTGTTCTGTCCGGTACCGTGTTCTGTGTCATGGTGTAAACAGTGGCACTTAGGCTGGTCTTTTGCTTCCATATCTCACGCAAGCTAAAGAATACTGCACTGATCAGGTGGGTATGCGCCTGGTAGCTCCCAAATCAAATGTGGATATGCTATGAGATAGTTTTGCTTGTCCTTTACTATTGCCAGATAAAACTAGTTACGATCATTTAGCATCCGGAGTCCGCAATTGCGTAGTCCACGGTGAGCCCTAATGGCTCCCATTAGGTATTTTCGATTAATAGGTGACACTGAAGTTCGAGGATTTCGAATGTTGGTGCATTTCCAGAAATGGAATGTCCCATCTGATGACACTCACCCTCAACCCCGTTCGAGCTCCAAATAATTCAAGAAGCCTTGTCATGAGAATCCTTGTGAATTTTCACACTGATCCACAAGATGTCAGGTCACCAATGATACATTTCAAGAAATTTGCATGACGTCTCGGTACGCTGCTGAGGTACACCTCCCCATTACATACTTTTCTCCCATGACTTTTGGCACTTCATTGTATGTAAACGAGTATTTTAATATATGTTTCGTTAATTCCGTTTCTGTAATGCGCTTATAAGTGATGAAGTGGTTACCTAGTCAAAGACCTTTTTCATATATTATAAATACTATGTAGATAAGTATTTCATATTGATTTATTCCCGGAAATAACTGTTGAAAAGTGTGAAGATGAGAGGTACTATGGTTACACTTTAAACCTGCTTGTTTCAGTGGCTGAATGCAGACTAGGGAAGCGTTAGACCACGCCATTTGATCCCACATCCCGAATACCTTTTGTAAAGAAGACGACCTCAAGTCGCCCAAGGCTTCACTGCCAGTTTTTATTAGGTAGATTGAAACTGAGGAACCTTATCATTTTTTCAGGTTCTTAACTGCATACTAAATTTGGTCCTTTTGTACTAGTATGACTCCAGGCATTTATTGATAGGTAGCCATCTATTGTAGACAGTGATAAGTAGTCAACCATTGTAATCATTGATAAGTAGTCATCTGCTGAGATTAGTTGTTTCCATGCCCATGTCGATATCTTCAACTCTTTCAATGGTCCATTTTTCTTTTTTGTGATTTTACTCTTGTTCATCCTTTGTCGTTTTTATTCGCCTTCTGCCAATTTTTGTTTGCTAAATGTTTCTTTAACCAAGTTTATTCTATCCTGAGTTCTGATTATTTGACTCTTTATCTAATTATCCTAATACCTCTCATTTTTTGCCTCTTGTCTCTAAGTATTCTCGTAACGACGCTAACTTCACTTATTTTGTGTTAAATGAGTTTCTTTCCTTCTTACTTGACAAAGTTACACATTATTAATAAATTTGTTTTATTACTTATTGTTCAGTTTTCAAATGAGCAAACTATCGCTTGATTATTTACTTCATTAATCTTTTTCTATATAATACTTTTGAAAATTTTAGTTTATATTGTTTATTGATCTATAAAATTATTTACACAGGAAAATCTCATTAAAGAGCTTTGGCAATGAACTCCTTCCTCACAGGCAGCGATTACTAATGACTCAGTATCAAATACATTAAAGAAGTAAGGAAGAGAGCCAAATTCATAATTAAAATATAACAAATCCATTTATATATATATGTATATACATTTATATATATATATATATATATATATATATATATATATATATAATACCCCTCGAGTCCATCGCACTTTCAAATTTCCGCCCCACCTCCATGAAATTCTGGAAGGATTTTCTCGGGATTCTCCGCAGCTCCTTTGTCACGGGCCCGATAACGTGTTCCCTTGATAACCTCATCGAGTTTGAGGAAAAGGAGAAACACACTTGGAGTCAGGTCAGGGGAGTACACAGATTTCTCAAGCACGGTCAAGTTTTTCTCATTAAGGAACTGTCGGATGCTCAAGACAGCCATTAGTTTTTTTGCCACAACTCTCGCTTCTTCTCGTGCAAGGGACAAACTGATAGGTAGGTAAATGAAATTCCCATCCTACATAAAGGCATGCATTTAATATATTTTATGAAGATTTTATATGATACAATCGTATATTCGATAAATTCTATTAAATAAACTAACAAAATGAAATATTGACATATCCAAAATAAGAGGACGATCATTAAGATACTAGCTTGGCAAGCAAATACACTAAAAACAAAGCAAAATTTGGCAACGACCGCAAGGCCTCACTAGTTTCTTGCAAAATTCTGGTGTTATTTTGTTCCATTCTTGCTCAATTTTAGTCTATAAATTCTTTACAGTTGTAGGCTGCTGGATGATCAATTGAGAATCGCCTAATGGCTCTCTCTTTTCGGACTGTGGTTATACGGAGTCGACTGAATTTTCGAGGAGATTAATAGTTTTTTTTTCATTGTATTACAGCAAAACGCGCGCGATCACATCCTTGAAACTTTCTATCTCTCTTGAAATCGCAGAAAGAGTTCTCCCGAAGTTTTCAAGCGAACAATTCTCTGACGAAGTTTAGGAGTCACTTTAACATGTGTTGGCAATCTCTCGAAAGTGCAGAGTACGACAACAGTGGCGGCAGCACAGTTCCTAACAACTGAGCAAAATGTTACCAGATAATTTCAAGAAACTTCTAAGATGTTCCTCGAAAAATCGTTCTTATTTTGGGTCCGTCAATATTTCATTTTGCCAGTTTATTTATTATAAATTCTGGAATATACGATTTTACTATATGAAATCCTCACAAAATATATTAAATGCATGCCTTTATGTACCATATAAAGTTTATTTACCTACTAATCATATTTTAAAAATATTATAATAAAGAAAATTCGTTCTCTTATATTGCTCAGTAGTGTATATAACACATATATCTACAGTATATTACATACTTACGAGTATGTCATTTTTTGGCAGAATGGCATCGACATGGTCCAAAAGTGAAATGTAGTTAGTTAGCCAACAGAGAGCGAAGTTAATTGCCGGGCGATTTCTCTCTTCATAGAAGTAATTCAGCGTTTGTGGGCGTCGTTAAATCGAACCGAGCGACGAAGCGAGATGCTAACTACATCCGAAATGAAGTTGCTTCTCTTTAGAGGCAAACCTTTCAAAATTATCATTCCACCACCTAAGGATTCGTTGTGTCTATAGAAGATCTACCACGGGAACAAGAGACATCTTGGAAGAAACCTTCAACACAAATGCTTCAATTTCATCAACTGCAGTGTTAAACTAAGTTCTGACATAAAAGTGAACAATTTGGATGTGTATCTAGCAATTGTAGTACCTAACCACGATGAACTAAAAATTTTATAAATACTAATATTAACATCTGGAACTGGTGAAGCTAAATCAAATGCAGAAATCAAGATTTTAGATGACTGGAATGTCACGGATAGAGCTATAGAAATGTGTTTTGATACGACAGCCAGTAATATGGGTGTTTGATTTGGGGCTTGTGGACTGATTCAACAACCACTTGACAAAAATATTGTTAATTTCCTTTTCAGCATCATATTTCCGAACTTTTAGTTCAAAAGTTTGGTAACACTTCAGATTCGGGGCGCACGGTAGATGGCGCTGTTAGTCGGCTACAATTTTTGGCTACAGCATATCTCTTATGACGTCAGACGGTAGCGTCAGATGTGAACAATATCGTCGTAATATTTTTTTGGAAAAGAGTATATACTGGGGCGCTGCAGCCCCCATACCCCCCCCCCCCCTAATTGTTTGAAACTCAGGATCATCGCAGGGTGGTCCCCCTGTAGTGATATCTCTCCCACGAGCAGTCCCGTTGAATTTACTGGGGTTTTTTTCTCCCCAGCAGCTTTTTACTGGCAGAAAAACCTAACCTAAAAACAACCAATTCTCACTTTTATAGGTTTCTTGATTAGTTTATGTGCCTCTAGATAATCTAAAAAGTTTTTCGCGATCATACAAAGTAAAGCCAAATTCGAATAACAAAGAAGCACATGGAGAGCACGAAAACACAATAACGAAAGAAAAACATTTGCAAAACGCGTCCTATTTATAAGCTACGATGTTGCCAGTAAGAAGCTGTTATCGTTCACAGTAAACAAAAAATACGGAAACAAAACAAAAAACAATAAAAGACATCAAGAAACCTTACCTTACTTAGAAAAAAAACTATAAACGAGCAGAGCGCAGATATTTAGTAAATAATAGACTGAAAGTTACAAATCCCCAAAAGAACAAAGAAATATAACCCGGTGATTGTCACATCTGACGATACCGTCTGACGTCATAAGAGATATGCTGTAGCCCCAAATTGTAGCTGACTAACAGCGCCATCTACGGGGCGCCTCGAATCTGAAGTATTACCTAAAGTTTTTTAGCACATAACCTAGACTTTCTTGATCCAGTGAAATAACCGTTTTAAAAAGATTCCAACTAGCTTGGAATAATCTTAACAGAAATATTTTTGAAAATCTTAACAAAAATTCTAGAGTAGCTGTCATTTTTGGCTTCTTTGAAATCCAACAACTTCAGAAACAGCAGTTTTGCGATGGATATCATGAATTGCTAGAACTCACAATCATAATTATTGGAAAGGTTACTCAAAGAGGTACTCGATTTTTTCAAATTAGTGCATATTATCATGAACGATGTATGGCTAAAATTACCTACACAAAAAAGATGTTCCTTTTTCGTAAACAATTTCAACTTACTCGACGAGAGCAGAAAATTCCTCAACGTATCGTTATATTTGCGGTAAATATATATTTAACTACTTGAAATGAAACTCAATTCTCTCCCTATGCGGTTAATGACCTTAATTTATAAAAGTAACCTTTGCTCTATTTCGACAATTTGATCTAAAGTAATCGCTTGGCGTATGTGGTCTATTTCGGAAGAATTAGCTGGATAGTAATTAATTTGATGAAAGAATCCTACCCAGAGGAAGGGAGACGAATCGTCACTGCCCTACAAAATAGGGGTTCAGCAGCATCTCCAAAGCGCTTTAATGTAGCTGCAGATGATTTTGCTTGAAGAAAAAACAATGTCGAGAAGGTCCATCAGTTTCAAAATCTCATTATCCTTTTCAAGAATAAAATCTCGCAAATCCATTTTTTGTAGATCCTTTGGGATGGGAAAACAGAGCAGATATTAGATTTGCTTCTCAGAGTATCACACTATTAAAGTTACCAATGATAGTGCAGAAGGAAGTGTAAAACTGATTAACAACTTTAATAATATGGTTATCAAACATGAACAGCAACGAGATTTACTTTTCCTGTGCGTTGAGAATCAAGAAAAGCGGTTTCAAAATGTACACAAGAAGTAAACTTCTTAAAAGTTAAATTTCCCTTTGGTAACTTCTGATTAATAGGTATTTCTTTATACATATCTTGTTTAAATATGTTTGTATTATCTTCTGTAATATACCAAAGCTACAATCCTAAATTCTAGACTGTTTAAAGTTTATTAAAGGAACGTTAATGATTAGTGCCCAGCAGATAATATGAAATAATTGAAGTTAAATTCATGGATATTATTTTTGTAAGCTGGGTAAAAATATCGCAAATTAGCCTGAATAGATTTCCAATTTGTAAAAAAAGGACCCCGTTAAAATATAGGGTACGACGGTTAATTTGGGGCCGTTCGCAATTCTGAAATGTACGCATGCGTGATGCCTAATACTGGTTAGCACATACGCCTACCATATGAGATTCAGTGGTGCACCGTCTGTAAAGGAAGCAAAACCTTGACTGAATTCAATCCTCCAAGAAATGGGAAAGGACAAGTTGTGGTCGAGTACTAAGTATTCATGCCTTAAGCTCCATTGGGAAGCTCTCTTGAGTTCTTTAGTGTGGATATGAGTCCGGCCCAGAGGGTCCAAAGTGAGTTGGATTAGTCAGTCGATGATTACGAGGGTCTCGGCGGCTCGGAACCTCCCTCTAAGCGTTTCAATACGAAAAGAACCCCACCAATATTATCGCGAAGTTCGAGATAGGTTGCTGCAGCCTCCAAAGATACACCGTGTGTCATGAAGGCCAAGTACTCGGTCCGCATCATGGTGTTAAGGGGGCTGAGTAGCGAGAGCAAAGTTATGCCTCTGTTTGTCTTCTCGAGGGGAAGGGGGCTCATACTCAATACAGAGGGCAACATCAAGTGGCCAGAGGAGTTCATGTTGCCCTTAATCCGTGAAGTGGTAGCTGGAAGGCTTTACATGGAGAAGCAGGACTTTGCATCATGCTACACAAGCAAGAGAACCCAGTCTTGGTGCTAGGGAAATTTGTTCACATCACTCCGAACATCTAGCTTCCTAACTCACCAAACTGCATCGCAACAAGATCTTAATGCACCAGCATGGTGGAGCTTATCTCCATGATCACCACAGCTTACACCAATTACCAGGGGAACCGTCGATAAGTCCTGCAGCAAGCTCGACGCCGCCTGAAGGCAGTGTATATATTAAAGCTAGGCGTCAAATTAGGCTCATCCACTGTATATATATATATATATATATATATATATATATATATATATATATATATCGATAAAGATTGCTTGTAGAGAGCCTAAATTTAATGTTTAACAGAAATCGCAAGGCGAGGAAAATAGCTGGTATCATCCTTTTTATTTACCGGCGACGTTTCGACCACAATACGGCCTAAAATACAAATAAATGAAACAAAATGTTTTGCACTGTTAAGAGAGCACACTGCTAAATGTACATCTAGAACTTTACTAGCTCGTATTAGCTTTGAATTTCAAATTTAGAGTTAAAGGGAATATTTCGAAATGGGGCTCAAATTCACAATAGATAGACTAGGGAAAGATTTTAAATATTTCGAATAGTTAGCGAGTGTATAATTGCTAAAATCTATTAAGGTAGGGTAGATTTGATTTATAAATCTAATGATTATATAAAACTGTTTTAAAATGAATTTTAAACGAATAATTGAAGGAAAAATTGGCAAACCTAATATACAAAATCACAAACCTTGCCAACGAGCGTGTTACGTGCTCCAGCCGACCCAAAAGTAACAAAACTGCACCCCGCAACCCACATCCAAACGAATTCAGGTAACAAGAAGGGAAACCGACGAGAGATCATTATTTAAATTCGGGGAGAGCTTTTTTATATAAAATGTTTCTCTGATTCGAAGGGTAATAGGGCATTTGTGCGAATTCAGAATTTCAAAGTTTTCTAAGGAGATATCACTTTTACACTTTATTACGTGATCTCTTATCCCTGAATTTTCTTTGGTTTCAAGTATCTTACCTGTTCTATTACTTATACCCATATGGGAAGAGAATCTTGCCTTCAGAGTTCTCACGGAGCTTCCGATATATTTGCCTTGAAAACAGCCAGGACATTTAAATAAGTATATAATCGAACTCCGAAGTCTCTTTGCAACCGGATCCTTCATTATAAAGAAAGATTTCATATTTATTTTGTTGAAAAAGGCAATTTAAAATTTTATTTAACAGAAGTATTTCCTTAGCAATATGTGTAATTTTCGGCTAAGTCTTTATTGTGAATACCGAGCTCTGGCATTATTAAATAATGTTTGTCTTTTGCCACTGTTATCTCATTGTGGCTTGGTTGATACAATTCACTTAAAAATGTGCGGATTGACTCTTCTACAATAAAAGAAGGAAAACCATTGTGCATAAAGAAAGATTTAAGGTACTGAAATTCTTTGTCTATAAAATTGTAGGATGAACAGAAATTGCATGCGCAGTGAAGAAGGGTTTTAATGGATGATATTTTGTATTTCAAATCTAAACAACTAAAAAAGTTTGATTCTAACCTCGTATTAGTCGGTTTCCTATATACTGATGTTTCTAGATTATTTTTATTTTTTCTTATTAAAAAGGGGAGGGTGTTATTACTCAGTTTCCATTGTATATTTAATACCGGGGTGGATGGTGTTTACAAAATTAAGAAATTCTAAAGCTTGATCTCGTTGTTTAAATATAGCTATGGAGCCATCTACAAAACGTCTATAGAAAGTTGCCCTATATGAATCAGGAACTTCAGAAAAAAACCCTCTCCTCCAAATGAGTCATGAAAAATTCGGCTGCCAAAGGGCTGATTGGGGACCCCATACCAACTCCATCGATTTGTTGGTAAATCTGGCCATCAAAGGTAAACACTGTACCACGAAAAACAAGGTCCAACAAAGACTTGAATTCTGATTTACTGAAACCATGGAAGGTTGGTGAATCCTTAAAAATTTTGCCTAAAATAATAGTCTTTGTTTCATTAACTGATATGTTTGTAAACAGTGACTGAATATCGTAACTCACTAAAAAACTACTGGAATTTGCTTTATATGCAATCAATTCTGCTTGAAAACTGTTAGAGTTGGTAATTGTGTATTTATTTCTTGATAATATGGATAGTAATTCCACAACGTATTTTGCCAGTTTGTAAGCAGGTAAGCTATACAAGGGCAAAATGGGGCGTAATGGGATTCCAGGTTTATGTATTTTAGGTAAACAATACAGTTTGGCTAAGCCAGACCTGTGGCATGTAATTTAGAATAAAGTTCATGGCTGCTAATTGAGAGAGATTTACAGTTGTTAAGAAATCAATTTACTTTGTCTTCCAATTGAGTTACAATTTGCTCTTCAGGTTTTTGCATTTTGAGGAATTTAGAGGAGTCTGCCAAAAGAATTTGAGTTTTTCTATGTAGTCTTGACGATTTAATATTACTATTCCGTTTCCTTTGTGTGGTTTTGTAATTGTAAGTTTTTTAGTTCTCTCCAAGTTACGCAGAATTCTTACGTCAGATTTCCGAAAAATAATTGAAGTGGACTTATATAACCTGAACTTCTGATATATCTCGTGAGAAATATTTGAAAGTTCCGTCAGAAATCTATTGAAGGAGCCATAGCAAGGGACAGCTTTTAAGTCCCTTGCCAACTTCTCAAAGTAAATCATGAAAGTAGGCTTGGAAAAAGAAAGGTTGGGAACTTTAAATTCCAACCCAAGTGATAGCAAATATTTTTCTCGGTCTGAGAGATGATAATCTGTAAGATTTGTAACTACCGTATTAGGGTGCAAAAATTTGGGAGAACTTATACCGAGGGATTTTAATTTACGATCATGTGTTTGAATGATGTTATTTTTAAATATCGTTTCGCTTCGCCCAGTAATAGTTTTAACAAGTAGGCCATCCAAAAATGACAGGTTATTCATCAGTGAGCAGAAATAGGCTTGAACTTTAGGAGAAAGCTCATCAACCTTCGTTGTTTTGGAGTTAATTTCATAATTAATTAAGTAGTCGATGGAGTCGTGGTAAAACTGGGGGTTATAAAGGGATTTACAGTTTAGTTTAAAGTACAAAAAATTTAGTATACACTTGGAATGTACGACAAGTATCCAAGAAAATCGCATCGAGTTCGGCCTTCAAGAGTCTTCTGGAAGTTTTCTCGTAAACACGAAAGAGGCTCAGGTTTTCTTGTCAATAATGGGAATATATATATCGATGAGGATTGCTTCTAGAGAGCCTAAATTTAATGTTTAACAGAAATCCCAAGGCGAGGAAAATAGCTGGTATCATCTTTTTTATTTACCGACGACGTTTCGACCAAAATACGGTCATCTTTTTAGGCTTAAAATACAAATAAACGAAACAAAATATTTTGCACTGTTAAGAGAGCACACTGCTAAATGTATATTTAGAACTTTACTAGCTAGTATTAGCTTTGAATTGCAAATTCAGAGTTAAAGGGAATATTTCGAAACTATTGGGTTTTTTATACTAGGCCCGTCCACAAAGGCAAAATCAAAATTGCTCTAAGTCAGTCTAACCTAAGCCTTATGTTTCGACATACCTTATTGGTAATTCTATGTTACTATGTTTGGAATTACTTTATAAATTTTTAAAGACGTGATATTTATATACCGATTTTATTATTGTCTTGGTTAACAAATATAAACTAGGAATGTATTTCAATTTTAGAAACATGGTCGTTTATAATTTGAATTGCCCTGGGTGTATCCGAGGGAAAAACATAGGGAGCACCGTGCGCTCTTTGAGGGCCAGAGTCTGTTCGCATCTAGAGAGTAGCCTTAAAACGGTAATCAAACCTCTCTGTAAAAAAGGAAATTCCTTAATTCGCCAACATAGCATCAGTTGCAAAATCGAAAAATCTAGTACTAATTTTAAAATATTGGGATCTAATCAAGACCCTAAATTGATTAGTATTTAGAATCGCTCTCTCTCTATATATATATATATATATATATATATATATATATATAAATACAATTCTTCTCTAAATAGCGACTTATCTTCTTTCCCACTGTCAATTAAATAATCTCAAACCAACCAATGATTTGCGTCGCACCATAAACAAATTGGCTTCGTTGCTATTTTTCTTTACCTTCTCAGTCTTCTTCGACTCTTCATTCTGCATAGTGAGCTTTTTTGCATGTGAATTAATTCTTGTGTTCATCATAAGCCTTTTATTCTATTATTTTTTGTGGTTATAATATAGAACCTAAACTTTAATTTTACATTTTTACTTCATATCTCATGGTTATATTTTTATTTTTGTTTTATAGTACCTGAAGATGAGCTTATATTGCCTGAAACATCGTAATATATGAATCCTGTTATAGTAATATTTACTTTGATCCTGATCTTATATATATATATATATATATATATATATATATTTTATATATACATATATATATATATATATATATATATATATATATATATATATATATATATATATATATATATATATATATATATATATATATATATATATATATATATATATATATACAAGGTGTCCCAGAAAAAGTTTAACCGTACTTTGAATTAGTATAACTCAAAACATATTAGAGGTTTTTGAGTCATGCAAAACAAAATAAATTTACCGACTAGTTATCTGCCGATTCTGAAAATTTCATTAAATTCCCTTTTACAATATTGATACACTACTGGGTTTAGTGGAGGCTATCAAAATTATGGTTGCGCAAGGAAGTAAAATAATGAAACTTCGAAGTTTAAAATCAACAAATATATTTAAATCCATTTTTACCAAAAACTCCTCTTCATATGGGTAATAAAAATTTATTTTTTTAATTTTTTAAGCAACGTTTCCTTCCACATGACCTCCAGTTGCGCCTTTGATCGCATTGATTGAACAACTTTTTGGATAAACTTGTGATTTTCCTTATGTCTATTGACTTCACATGTGATAATATCTCGTAACTGGTTGATGCTTTGTGGTGAAGTAGAATACATTATATTCTTTAGATATTCCCATAAGAAATAATCGCACAGTGTTAAGTAAGGGGATCTTGAGGGCCATTCAATTGCATGATTTAGTGTGTCAATGCGGTTGTCAAACGTTTCTCTTAGTTTTGTTCCTACACAAAGCTGTCTAGGAGCTGGTGCGCCGTCTTGAATCCACCAAAGTCTATTGACTCGATTGCCGTAAATCTGGTGGAGTTCCGGAAAGATCCCTTTCGTTGATCATGCTCAGGTAGACAACACCATTCAAGTTATTCTCATAAAACAATGGGCCGACAATATAGCCAATCCCGCATAGTCCGATCCACAGAGACACTTTTGGCTGACAAATACGTGTGTCAAAGTTAAATGCTGAGGGGTGGTTCAGCGGCGCATATTAACAAATGAAAAAGGCTGCCTCGTCACAAATCACAATGTTTTCCAAGAAACGAGCAGGTTTATGGAGAAGCCATTCGACAAATTGTCTACGACGAGGAAAATGAGTTTCAAGAAACTGGTGTCTTGCATGCATCTTATAGCGATGTTATTTTTACTCATGTTTAATAATGCGGTTAAATGATGACTCTGACAATTGGAACCCATTCTTTCTTACTGATACATGTGGATTTTGAAGAAGTGTCATCTGAACATTTTCGATATTTTCTGTTGTTCTTATGGTTCTCATACGACCCGAACGACCTTTATTTAGATTTAAGCATGTTCCTTCATGTTGGTATTTGCGAACCTTTTCCAAAGTATGGGGTGGCTTGGTGGGTGCCTACCTGAAAAACGTTGTTCAAATGAATCTTTTACTTCTTTAATACTGCCAGTCTTAATAAAGTTTGTGACTTCTAATACGCGTTAATCTTTTGTTAACTGCATGATTAAAAAGGTTCTATGGAAGTAAACTCTTACACATAAACGATTTGATTTGCTTAGTAAGCAATAATGACGACACCATACCACAGCGTGGTGAAAACCCACTGTAAAATGGCCTAGGCTTTGCTTGAAGAATCGCACAGTGACCTAGGCTACCTAGGCTCCCTACGCTTCTCTAGAAAGTGCACGGTGGCCTAGCCTTCCTAGGCTTCGTTTCATTATTTTACTTCCTTGCGCAAACATATTTTTAATAGGCTCCACGAAACCTATTAGTGTATCAATATCACAAAAGGAAATTAAATAAAATTTCCAAAATAGACAGATAAATAGTTGGTAAATAAAACACTTTTTGCAATACTCCAAAATCCTCAATAGTTTTTAAGTTATCCTTATTCAAAGTACGGTTAACTTTTTTCTGGGACACCGGGTATATTTATATATATATATATATATATATATATATATATATATATATATATATATATATATATATATATATATATATATATATTTGTATATATATATATATATATATATATATATATATATGTATCTATATATATATATATTATATATATATATATATATATATATATATATATATATATATATATATATATATATATATATATATATATATATATACTCGGTGGGAGCGGTATTTGCGGATACATATAAAGCAGAGTGATTTAGTATTAATCTTTGGTATTTCCCTGACAAAAAAACTTTCACCAGGATTAAAATTATAACCGAAGAAATTACAGGTGCAGATCCTTCCGAGGTACCCCAGAGTAATGCATATTAAATTGACAGCAACTCTGATGGTTTTAGGAGTGGTGAGTAGCGAAGGTCACGTAATGCTAGCCCACTTTCTTTCCACACTCTAGTAGAAGTAATGCTGCTGGATACATTGAGGTGCTGGAAACTGTTATCAAGCACTGGAGAGAGGAAGTACGGAATAAAAGGCCATACGTGTTTTTCTGCAAGAATAGGCATCTTCTCAGAAAGTCCTAGTACCTAAAGAATAGTTCTCAACAATCTTTATTTTCATGTAACCATACACAAACCTGGCAGATTAGAATCCTTTGGATTAAATAATCGTGGAATGCTGTTGAAAGGGAGACTAATCGACCTCCTAATAATACCAACGCTTTTACTGAAGGCTGCTATTATCCAGGTAATGGCCAAAATGAATATATACTAAATACTCTTAGCAGTTTCGGTCCGTCATTGGAGCAGTCATCAAAGCCAAATGTGGCTTCATAGAATAATTTGATTAAAAATCAATATCAAGTCTAATTGTACAAATGTTCATTCAAATATATTTAATTTGCTGAAATATTGTTGTTTTATTAAAATACAAAAATGTCTTCAAATACCCTGTATATATATATATATATATATATATATATATATATATATATATATATATATATATATTAATAGAGCATTGAGGTTGCGCGTTGCCAGGCGTATACGTATTTTTAGGATAAATAGGCAGGCTAAATATAGGAAGTTCATTATTATATATTAACTTCTTTGTACCAACGTTTCGGGTAGGAACCCATGCTCAAGGATATGAAATCATAAATATACCAGGCAATGGCTTCACTACTAAGATGAAAATTTAGAATCTAAAAAAAGGGGCCATGGTTAAATTTTTATAAATTATCGGAGCTTCGCCAATTATAATTTTAAAAAGGAACTCTAAACTAAATTTGCCCGTTTCAAAATATCACGTTACTAAAATATAGAGTTATAGATAGAAAAATATCTATAAAAATAAATTTTCTGAACTTCAACATTTTGTTTTTTGAAATTATAAAAGGATTTTTATAAAAACTTTGATAAAAAAAACATGTCAACCAAACTAAGATGAAATTATTATTTAAATACTCAAAAGAATCCCCTTCTTAAATCATAGAGTTAGTGATGATGATGATGCAAACAAGAACTTTTTAGAAAAGTTATCCGATATTTATAAATTAATTATATCGGAAATGGGAAGCAGCAGAGTTGATAATATTCAAATTATAAAAATGCAGTGCCTTTATCTATTAAGGAATAGGAAATATGTTTTTAAAATAAAACTGAGTTTACTTAGTTTTGGTTGTTTTCGTTGTATTAAAGAGAGATAATAGAAATATTTGAAAAATATGGGTTCTTTTTGGGGGGAGTGAATTTGGCTTGCGTAATTCGTTGGGGATTATAATTGTAATAAAAGTGGAAATAAGCTTGTGTCGGAGTTTAAAGTAGAGTTTTTAAATCTACTGTAAAGAGATTCCACTGTACGTAGTTGGTTTTCGGTGTTTTCTGTATCTTTAATTTAAAAATTATTTAAGTTGGGTTAATAGTCTGAATGTCTGTTTTCGTAGTGTATTCGGATAGGAAAGAATTTCGGAGTAGTGAGTATGGCTCCAGTTCTGTTGCTGATGCCAAAATGTGCGCAAATACGGGTACAAGTATATAGTGTGCGCTGTGTTTATTTCAAATACACCATGGAATTACATCTCGAGCAGGTGAATTCATATATGATGGAGGATCGAAGCATGGTTGGTATTCTGTCTTTAATGTTAAAAAGATGTACTTTGCATGAGCTTTGAAAAATTGGTATAAAATGTGTTACTAAAATAAATTTTTAAGAAATGGTGAGAATTTGGGCCAGAAAAGTTGTATGAGGAGACTTTCGGGATAAATATTTTATTGTTAAAATTACGAAGAGTTTGGTCGTTTATGTTTGAAGGATATCCGTTTTGTTGGAAATGGTTAGCGAGGAAAGTGACCTCGTCATGGAAATTGAGGTAAGATGAGGAAAAATTGTAAGCGCGAGAAAGTAGGGATTTGATAGGGTTTAATTTGACCTCGATGGATAAATGACTAAGAAAATGGAGTCCATATCCCGTATGTGTAGGTTTTCGGTGAATGGAAGCTGAGAAACCGTCGATTGTGCGTGCTATTAGTTGGTCTAAGAAAAGAATGGAGTCGTTGTCTTCCTTTTCTTCAGGTGGATCTAATATTTTGATGTAAGTGGATTATGTACTCTAAGAATTTATCAAATGACATTTAGAGCAGAAAAGGACGATGGTGTCGTCTACGTATCTCCTATAGAAGATAGGACGGAATTGTAAGGGCTATTTTTCAATTGATTCTTCCTGTAAGTTACACATGAAGAGGGGTGGCAATAGGACTTCCCATTGCAATTATAATTATGCGCTTATGAATCCACTTTCTGGCTTACTTGCTCTTCATTAAAGCCCTCGGAAGATCTTCTCGCATACACGAGCAGGTATGAATTTATAAGCTTTTCTAAGAGAACCAAAAAATTGCCTTTCGATCGGTCCTTTTAATTGTCACCCCTTCTTGTCGAAGCGAATGGAAAATTTGTTTTTTTCCTCTCAATCCCCTCCTTGTAAAATCTAGAATTATTTGCAATAAAGCAATCATAATTACGCGCATATAAAGGCAATCTTTTGGCTTACCTGCTCTTTATCAAAGCCCTCGGGAGGAGCTCTATTCAGATACACGACAAACCTAAAAACCATAAAAAATGAGACAAAACCTAAGAATGGAACAGTCGCGGCAGTAAAAAAGATCGACCTAAATATATATACAACCCGAGACAACAAATTGGTCAATAACTGAGACAAGGAAGAAATCCTTAACGACATAGAAAACGGAATATATAAATGAATACACGATTAAATATGCAGATGAAGATACACTTTGGTACACGACTTGGCCACTGTGGAAAATGCAATCTTTCGAGGAGGTCTTCGAAAACTCAGGTATTGAATTAACATCTTACGATCGGAGAGATTCTAAAAACCGCCCAAAGTAAAGAAGAAAACACAGCATTAAAACGTTTCGAAAACAACAAATAGGAAACTGAAAAGGGAAGTATGTAAAAAAGTAAGGCAAAAGATAGGGCCAAACAGATTAAGAAGTATCTAAAAAGAGTAGCTAAAAATAAAAACAATTTTAACACAAGAACAAGATAAAAGACCAATTAAAACAATAGGATAAAAAAGTTCAAGAAACTTACCCTACACGCAAGCTTACTCCCTCACTCCACGCCAAGTGTCAGCCTTCGCAGCAATCTCCAAGTAACTATCCATCCATGCGAGCTGCTACACTCGCTCCATATCAAGTGCCAGCCTTTACTCAATCTCCAAAGAAGCTCTCGATCCACGCGAGCTGCTCCCCTTGATTCACGCCAAGTGCAGGCATTCATTCAACCTCCAAAAAACTATTCAGCCACGTGAGCTACTACCCTTGATCCACGCCAAGTGCCAGCATTCATTCAACCTCCAAAAAACTATTCAGCCACGTGAGCTACTACCCTTGATCCACGCCAAGTGCCAGCATTCATTCAACCTCCAAAAGTCTCTCAAGGCACGTGAGCTGCGAGCCAACTGACTTGTGGCAACCAAAAGAATTCCTAACTGATCTGTTAATATATAATATAAGATTTGAGTGTTTGGATGTAACCAACCGTTTCCACTAGACCCTGAATAAAGGAGTTCCCACTTACTAGGCTTCTCAATCCGATTCAACTTTCCACCTCATATGAGTCCCCTTGTACTTAACAAACAACCCCAAATAAAGTGTGAGGAAAATAACATATTAAAGAGGCCTATAAAAAGTCCTGTAGATGCCAATTAACACATTACTAAGCTTCGATTCCAATGCACTGAAGTCAAACGTCAAAATGAGCCTCAATTGTGCAAAAGGCTTTCTTTTAGAATGGGAACAAGAAAAAATTAGTGCGTTGGATCAAGAAGAGTTAAACCCTCGATGATTTAAGGAAAGTATATGAGCGATAGGCACCAGAACATTATATATTCAACTCCTTTTCTAACGCGATTCCGTCATAAAAAGTTGTTTGTCCTAGTTTCCATTTTACCAGAGCTCATCTTGTTCAATGGGTCGCTCTTTTTAAACATCTCTTTTTTCTTGGTAATCCAACAAATCTCTTTTGTTTACAGTCATTATAACCCAGTTCTAGCTATTGTTTGTGCTGGGACAAGAGTATAAGATGGCGATTAGGCTTTGGTAAGTCTTATTTTCAGGGAACTTTTTAAAGAACCCGTACTTCCTTAGTTCATATAATTACAACTTATGATACATAGATTTAATAGTAGTTTCAAGCTTATCCATTTTTTTGCATAAAAATAACTCCATTCAATGTGAGAATGAAACCTACCATATTAAAAGATAAAGTAATAATGCAGCCATTTTTTAAGTATATGATAAATTCTCAGCCATAAAAGTTAAAGATGAGAA
This sequence comes from Ceratothoa steindachneri, assembly GCA_963969495.1. Taxonomy (NCBI): domain Eukaryota; kingdom Metazoa; phylum Arthropoda; class Malacostraca; order Isopoda; family Cymothoidae; genus Ceratothoa; species Ceratothoa steindachneri. Next base: position 26,604,471 of record OZ018327.1, on the reverse strand, counting down.
ATCCGCTTCTAAATGATACTTGCCCCAATGGAGGAAAATGAAACAGTTTGAATGTGTAATTTCTTAAAGGAAATCATCGCATTTTTAAGGTCCAGGCGGAGTTTTTCGTTTTTCCCCATCCAAACTCCGGTAGGTTTAAATAGAAAGGACCTGTGTGCGTCTATTGGTTTACATGTATGCTTGCATTGAATTTTATACAATGGTCTTTACACAATAAAAAATATTCAAATCAAGTTTAATGAAATTAAACAATACAACGGGAAGTTTGGTTTCAGGCTATCACGAATAAAACACGATTTATTTGGGGTATGAAAACCAATTCATGAAATCAATGTAACCATACATGTACTCTGATGAAAGGAAATTTCTATTGGTCTTAACACATTTATTTCCCATGAAGGCCAACCGTTTATAACTATGAGATTTGAACCACGAGTACAAACAGCGTATGGCAAACACCGTGAAGTCGACTCGTTTGATTTTAATCCCTTAGTGACTGGTCTTAATTCCCATGGTCATAAGTGAATAAAATTTGACTTAGAAAGTCTTGTTGTGTCCACTATTAATATGATATTGTCAATACCATGAAAAAAATTATTTACAGTAGATTTTGGGAAACAAAATGGGAACGTTGGACACTTCAGGGGTGCCTTTATGGGAAAAAAGAATAAAAAAAAAGAATTATTGTTTTTTTATCTATTGGGTTGAGGAATAAGTTCTTGCGGTTTTATCAAATTTATTCAATATCATTAACAATTTTATAAAAACTTAATTTTAAATTGAAAACAATATGAAATTTAATCAATAATGTATTCTCTGTTGTTATTTACAACTTCTTCCTAAAGTTCAACTAGTTCTTCGATGCCTCTGCAATAAAAATTTCTGGATTTTGACTCGAAGAATTCGTCTAACCAGGTTATTAATTCCAGGTTATTAATATTGTTGGAGAGCGATTGAAACAGATGGAAATCCGATGGAGCCAAGTCTAGTAAATATATAGGATGTGGCAGGATTTCTTAATTAAGCGTTTGTATGGCGTCTTTTGTCATATTGGAAATGTAAGGACGAGCATTGTCGTGTTGCAGAAGGAATCCATAACGTCGATGAGGTCACTTTTCACGAATAGTTTGGCGAGTCGATACATTTGTTGAACGTAGTGTTCTGCATTGACAATCTCGTTGTTAGCAAGGAGCTCATAAAAAATGATGCCTCTACAATCCCAGCACACACACATCATTGTCTTTTGTGGGTGAAGTCCTTGCTTTAATCGCGGAAGTGTTTTTTTATTGGGGCTAAGCCATTGTTTTCGATGGTTCATGTTAATATAAACAACACCACTTTTCGTCGCCAGTGATGATGCGGTGAAGAAATCTGTCCTGATATCTACAAGTAGCTTTGTGATGAGCAAGCAAACCTGCGGCAATCGTGAAGCATTGAAGTTTGTTGCTTTCGCTCAAAGCGTGCGAAACCCATTCACCGAGTTTTGGAACTTTCCCCATCGAATGAAGGTGATTCAATACAGTTTTCTGATCACAGGCCAATTGTACAGCCAATTCTCTAGTCGAGTGACGGGGATTTTCATGAAAAAGGTCGTTCAATCGATCTTTATCCAACTTAATGGGGCCACCAGAACGTTCTTCGTCATTAAGATTGAAATGACCGTTTTTGAAACGTCAAAACAACCATTGAGCTGTCCTTTCTTATAAAGCATTTTCTTCGTACACAGCACAAATTTAGCGACAAACTTTGGCTGCGTTTGCATTGTTCCCGTCTCGATTAAAAATGCATAACAACAAGTGTCGGAAATGCGCCTTTCTTTCAACTTGACATTCCATTTTGAGGGTACAGAACAAAAATTAAATTAACACAACTTTTAAATAAACCACAATGACTTATTACTCAACTTCAAGACGTAGTCTAAGCAAAAGCCTAATAATCTACGCTGTTAAGAGACGTAGGCTAACCTGAGCAAATTTTGCTCTCATTATTTATTATTGTTTCTTACTATGTGCACAAATCACGTCAACATAACTTAAATCAACACAACATTAAAAAAAAGCGCAAGAACTTATTGCTCAACCTAATATATTTAATTTCATTCAAAAACTATTTTCCCACTTTTATAATGTATATGCGGCTATCATATATATATATATATATATATATATATATATATATATATATATATATATATATATATGTGTGTGTAAGCAAAATATATCATGAAACTTTGATGAAGACAAAATAAATTTTTGATGTATAATTTATGCCTATGAAACCAGATACTTGATGTAAATATACAAATGAATTCATAACCATTAATAAACAAAAACACTTTTCTTTTAATACTAAAGTTATAGTGATGAATTTAGTTACAGGTTCTCCATAAAAAAATGAGCTGTGCATTTATAATCCTATTCGATATTTATTTACTGCTTATGCTAAATCTTACTGCATCTTATGCATTCTTTTTTTCCACTTTTGGCACTGCAGCCTGGTGTTCTTTGAACATACTATACATCTACCTTGAAAAGCTGGTACCAGAATGTGATTGATTCCATCAAATCCCGAGCCTATGCATGCCGGAGCAGTTGGTTCACCGCGCCGTTTTTGTTCTTTTTCCATTTTTAAGAGCGTCATATTGGGAGAAGGGTTTACATGCTGGATCGTAAGCGTGGTGGGTCAGAAGATAATAAACTATCAAAGACATCTATCCCACCCATTCACTTATTGTACATGCTAATTAAATGATGTTATGCTGCAGTAGTTTCTTGCAACATTAGCAACCGAACTATCAATCTATTTGACGCAAATAACTGATCCATTTGATTTGAAAACATAAAATCCTCTCTCTCTCTTTTTCATTTCCTTGTTGCCCGGGAGGGGACAAATTGTTCCGCAAGTATAGATTTCTTTCTGAGTTAAGTTAATTAGGAGTTTGGGGCAAGTAAAAAAATGATCAAAAGAAATTACATGGTTGGAATAGTTTTGAACAATTTCCTAAATTTGATCCACTACACGATACCCTAAAGGTAATGATGCAATTCATTCTTTTCCGCAATAAATAGAGAAATTGTAGGGTAGCCATTAGAGCCACACATCATCCACATTTTAAATCCAAAGTGAACGGGCTTATTCTTTATAAATTGTTTGTGACTATGTAATCCCTTGTAAGGGATCATAGACTCATCAATACTCTAAAATTCGTGAAATATAACAAATTACTGACAATTTATGCGAAGCATCCCTAAAAGTGGCTGCACTTCAGTTACTTTTGATTCAGATAATTTGTTGTTATCAGCAATGTGGATATACCATTTTATTATTTTAAATCTATCTCTACTCATTGTTTTGAATATATTGGAGCTTCCATATCTTCACTAGTAAACAAATATTAATTTTCAGAAGGTAAAGAATAATAACCACTTGAAAGAACCGAACCTAGAAAAGTCCTAGTTTTTACTTCTTTTACGTTGAAAGCTGAAACATTCTTATCCCGTCTTGCATATAAATTTGTCTGTTTAGTAATGAAACTTATCATTTCATCGGGAAAAAAATAAAGAAAATATGGAAAACACATCTTTTCAGAGATAGTTTTCGCCAACATTTTGAGGTGCACTATGATGATTTAGAGCAACCTTATCACTTCTTCTTCACCTAATAGCAGCAGCGAGGTGACCCACCTTCTTCATCTGAATCTTTATCAATACACGGATGAACTTCCAACTCTCCAAATACTTCTTTAGGAAAGTTTGCTGATTTAGATCATCGTGGTCCTCATCTTCACCGCTGCTAATTGCCCCATTGCCAGATTCAGGTGGAATAATCACAATATCAGCCTTACTACTTTCCTCAGCATATCCTCTTGCATTCTCCCGAAATCGGAATCGTGGAGTCCCTCTCCTCATTCTGTGAAAAACACAAACAGTATAAATGTCTGAGTCCATAGCACAGTAGGTAAGCACTTTTAGATATGCAAATATATATATATATGTGTGTGTAGACATATGTACATACACACAAGCGTATAAGACACGTGTCCACACACAAGCATGCATTCAGACAGGCATTAAGTTACTACATTAATATATTAGTATTAATACATTACAATTTTTTTATCCGAAAGTAGGGAACACGTAAGACACCTCTGATATTTCAAGTTGTGAACTTTTCTCCTCGAAAATTAGACATTAAGGAGTTTCCTTTAGGTCCATTGAAGTGAGTCTCTTAAATCGTTGTTTTAGTTTTGTATAATCGTAGGATAAACGGACCCTCGGGCCAGGGAACCACACTTAATGGTATCCTAAAAAAATATATCCATCGCCAACCATGCCGTAGAATTATTGTCGTGGTATTGCAAGGACCGAGTGGTGTTGTACGTACGTATAGGTTTGTTACGTACTTCAAAACTCCTTGATTAGGAATTTCTCTAAGAGTGCTATATTATTATTATTATTATTACGTTATTTTAATCTTTGAGGGTTTTTAGTGCCATGATCAGCGTTGCTAGGATTGAATTAAATACTTCTAAGAAGACTTGACCTTTAATTGCAACATAAACAAAAAATGAAATCTTACAAAACAAACTACACAGTTACGAATTACACACGTTAAAGTTAATATACAGTAATGGTTGACCCAAAGCTCACTTTAATTTTGAACGCTAATTGACTTTCAAACAAAAGAATAATGGAATTTATTTCCCTTTTAAAAGAACCGCGCTAGAATCTGGTTTGGGACTCACCTTGGCCTCAATTTTTATCTAGCCTCAAGAATGTTTTTTTCAGGCAGGCGCGTGGACGTCTTCACTGCAACTCCAGATGTTTGTCTGGCGCGGGGAAAGTTTTAAAGCCCCAGATGAATTCGGTGCGTGCGATGGATGGCGTTAAGCACGTTGTCTTAGTAAGATAATTTCACCACCTAGTCAGGGAAAGTATGCTTCTTCTAATCTTCGGGTTAATCTGGGAATAATTCGCACTGACGAACGATGAGCAAACGAGTGAATCCTATGACGAAGGGGAGTGCTAGAGGGGGGTTACTTTGGGGTATTCCTCAATGGCGAGGAATATATCTGGGTTTTGTTGTACACCAGGATGATGGGATTCTATGACGAGAACTAGTTGAACTTATTTCTCAACAGAAGCTAACTTAAAGTTCGGTGTGACCATCAGGAACTGGCTCAGCATGAGCTTGTCCTGTGTTCCTTTCGTAGGGTTGCCGGGCACTTAGACGAACTTTGTTGTATCGATAGCAAACTCGATCTTCTGAGACAAGATGCTAATTTTCGATGTGACCAACAGGAACTGGCCCAGGATGAGCTTCCTCTATGTCCCTTTCGTGTAGAGAAAGGAAGGGGGAGATAAAGTCTTCGGAATTACGATCCCTCCTATAATGGTTCTTCTCAGGGCGTCTTTCACTTAGCCCTAAAGGCACCTTTTGGCTTTTGGTCAATATTCTTATAATTACATCAACGAAGTGAAATTAAATAGCCTCTCTCAGAAGAAATATTGCCCGTTTAACCAATGTTAGGCCCGCCAGGACCGAAACTCGATGATATGTGCATTATGTGGTTGTGGGAGATCTTCTGGTGATCCTCGATGAGAGGAGAGCGAGGGGGGGGGTTAAGTAATAGGGTTACGCCGCCAAAAATGCCAGGACGTTGCGGTTACTGAACAAGGCCTCAGTTTTGAGGTTGGAATATCGATTTCCTTACATTCCTCCCTTCCGAGATGTTAATGGGGTGGGGAAACTCCAGTGAAAAACAAAAACAAATAAAGAAACATTATCGACAAAAGCAAACATTTATGTCTTAGACCATAATACTGATTCTTACGGTTCGCTGGGGTCAACCAATCCTATTAATTTAAGTTTCTTTGAAATCGGGCGCGTACAAAGGCCGGTTATTGACATAAGCCTCGCGAGCCTACTAGGGTACATTTTAAAATACCCAATTTAACAGACAAACCAAACAAAACCCAGATCATCGATTACACAAAGAAACAAAAGAAAAGGATCCGGTTTTAAAGTGGTATCTAGCTAACTGCTTTCTTACATTTTCAAACCTTAAGAACTTAAATACATACACAAAACCTGAACAACAAAAAGAAGAATAGTTTTAAGATTAACGGTCGGTGAAATATCCCTTGATGGGGTTTCAACGCAGGTTAAACAGAGACTTTATCTTATCGTTACCTTTGATATAATTAATATTAAAGTGGTGTTTAATGACTAATACTTTACAGTCCATGAGTCGGCCGTTCTGGTTATTGCCTCTACATAAGCAAGTCAAAAACTGGTAATGGTATTCCAACATACTCGTACTACCTCTTTTATGGCAACTGATCAACTTTAATCTCCCCATTACGGCTAGGGCGGCCTGTTGCATGGTTGCATAAGTGATGGGCACATGAGTCCCATCGTCATCTTTTTCCAAACTAAACTGGGTGATCAGGTTTGGATTTGATCTACTGGAGTCGGGAAAAATTTTGTTTACGGGATCGTTAATGGTCGTTGTTCTCACGGTGACTTGGGTTTGTAATTGTAACTCCAGGGGCGTTTCGTAGTGGAGGAAGACTAATTAGGGTAGGGGATACCCGTTATCCACTTCTACCATCTGACCCTTTCTCGAGGCACTTTCATGTGAGCACAATCTTTATTTTTCTTCTCTTTCTTCTTTTTTCGCTTGGGCTAGTTCTCTTTCCATCTGTATTCTTCTTTCTTATACATCTCTCTCTGTATTCTTCTTTCTTCTATTTTTCTGTCCATCAATCTTCTCCTTTCTTTGCTTTCGTTTTCCTTTTCCGTTGACTTCCCTCCCAGGGGCGGAAGGGTCGTACCTACTTCCGCAGGCGATCCAAGGCTTGGAAACTAAGCTCTTCGTCTACATGGTTTTCACGAGGATATAAAGGAGTCGGGATCGTGTACCTCTTATTTGCGGGCATCCAGGTGACTAAGAGCTGAGCCACCGCATTTTAGGAGAGCTGCGCTCTCTGGCCTATTAATACTGAGCATAATCTAATAGGCGCTGCCACAACCTCGGTCCAGCCAGTAAAATACTTTGACTAAATGTGGCATTTGACGACGGGGAACTTGGTTGGTCTACTCAGGAAATCTTGGAGGACCACAAACTTCTGTTGCTAGGGGCTGACATGGGGAAGCAATTTTTTTGACACCACGATACAGGTGCACCCCGCATCGCGTAACAAGACTGAGACTCGGCGATTATTTACGGCCTCAGTCTCCAACTTTAGGGAGACTTTTTCTTGAACACAAAGTTCACCTGCTGGTCAGGGGAATTCGATGTGGTTAAAGGAGGGGCGGGCTTAGGAGGTTGTTCTTGGTTAAGCATTGCAGCAAGGTTATGTACCTGCTGACTTGAGGGCGACCTCAGCCTTGAATTTTGCGGGCAATTATAACTAATGTGACCTAAGGCGTCACAATTAAAGCAGATTATGGGGTTTCTAGGGTGTCCGGAGTTCTTGACGAACTTAGGAGGGTTATTTTGTGGGGGTTTCTGGGGATACCCCCCTTTCTTGGGAGAAAAATGTTTCTCGGGATACCCACCTTTCTTGGAGTCAAAACTGGTTCTTTCTTACCTCTCGAGGGTATAACCTATGGTTGGAAGCGTGCAGCTCTGCTTCCTTCACGCAGTCTTTGAATGACGCGGCTCGCCTGGATTCAAATTTTCGGTCTACCGTAAGCCTACCAACGCCAGTTCTTATATTCAGGTCATAAGGATAGAGTCAAACAGTCTGTATTTATTTCATCGTTATTCTGTAGGATGCAGGTCGCCAACCCGGAATTCTTGGATCTTGAGATTTCCAAGATCTTTGAAAAAGGTAACAATCTTTGATACCCTGAAAAACAATTTCTTGCAGGATGCCTAGATTTGGCCAAAAAAAAAATCCTTTTACGGAACTGAAATTCAGCTTGCATATAATTTTAAGAACTTCCTTGTTTAACTGTTTTCTGAGTCCTTTTCCTTGCTTCCCCACCTCTTGAATAAGTTAAATATTTCTGTCATATTCAAGTATCAGTCTACCATTGGAAAAATGCTGATTCATAATAATAAAAATAGTATAGGGGGTGTTTATTCTGTCGATTGTTCAGTTTGCCCTAAGCAATACTTTGGACGAAACCGGTAAATCATTAAGTGTACGCTTGACGTAACATAAATACAATATTAAGAGGGGGATAGCAGTACTGCTTTCTTTGTCCATTTATCTGAATACAGTCAGCCTACCAATTGGAATTCAGCTAAATTTAATTACAACTTTGATGACTTTATTCAAAGAAATATTGTTGAATGCTCATTCATTAATTCCTCACCTAATTTTAATATATACCCCCGGCCTGTTTAAACCGGCCCTGTTAATAAAAGGCTTATTTACAATGAAATTGTCCATTTTTAATCTTAGCCCTTTGATTTATTAATTTAGTTTTGTTTCTCTCGTTTATTTTAATGTATTCACAATTACGTTTGTATGTATTACTCTTAGTGACCTAAATGTTTAGATTCTGTGCTCACAGTTAGAATTTCAGGAAGGAGACATTATCTATTTTGGTTTTATACTTCATATCCGTCTTGGATAATATTTCTATATTTTTGTACATGGGTGGGGCATTACTCTGCTGTCTCTCATATATATACCAGAAGGGCAAGTCATACTTTGGAGCAACCATATATTTTCATTATTTCCTTTAATGGGGGTGCTTAAATGATAGATTTTCCGGTGTAGATTTTGAAAAAGAACTTTATTTTTTATACAATTGTTCCTACCTACATCAATTTCCATTTTAATAAAAGTAAAGTTTACCTTTTGTCACGAGCTTATGTAACCCATTTTTATTTAAGTTAAGTACACACAAATACAAAGTAACCTCAGATTTACATGCTTATTGAGTGAGAAAGGTGTATGCAAAGCTCCATATATAGTTGCATGGGTCACTTTGGGTCTTATTCAAAAGTTTAACTTCACCAGAGCACACAAATGTTGCCTTGACTCATTCCTAGACATCAGACGTCTACTTGTCTCTTGTGCCCTGATTCATCCATCTTTCTTTCCATGTGAGAAATACTAGGAAATGCCTCAGTCACCATTCTTACAACTATTTAAATGCTCTGTGTGTGACAAGGCCAGTCAAGTACTTTCATAGGAGAGTCACTGAAGTTTTTCCATTCAGAAGTACTTAAAGAGCAAGTGAGAGGTGGCTCAGATATTTCCCCTGACCAATTAATCAGATCTCCATCGTGGTAGCATCACAATTGATGTTTCGTGTCTTTCTAAGCCTTAGGAAGGAATCTCCCATTTGAGTACCCGGAGCCCTTTCTCCCCTAATGGTCTGGATTCTTTTCACCCCTTCAGTTCTCTCCGCCTGATCTTCAGAGTATAGGAGGGTTTGGAGGATGGCTTCACTGTATGCATACCAAGCTGATTTCTAAACAGTTGGCAAAACAATTTACAAAACTCCCTTCCTCTAAGACTTAAGGGAGTGAAGTTGATAAACAATGTACCTAGGTCTCTTGTTCGAAGAGTGCTTAATCTTAATGTTAAACCAGCATGGGTAATATACACCAATGATGGGCCAAACAGTCAGTCGTAGATTCTTAAAAGCTTTTCCTTTGAGCTCATGCTTTGAGACCCACAACCGATGAATTTTGGTAGCTGTGGTCAGCCAGCGAATGTGGTTTATTGGTCCTATTTGCAATAGAGAAAGCCCTGTAGGAAGCACTCCATCTCTGATTGCCGATGCAATTCTATTACCGTAGTGTTGATTGGTGGAAACATCTTGAACCAGTTCCGGGATTCTCTTGGTAAGATGAGGACCTAAAGATATTTGAATGAAAATTGGGTTGATATCCAAGTCTGTAACAGCATAAAAAAGCTTTTCTATTGGTCCGGAATATCTGTTATCAGATAGTGTTGGTCCATCCAGGTTGATAATTAGATGACGGAGAGTGAGTTCCTCCAGTGTCCAGGTTACAAAACCAACCAAACAAGCTTTCTGGCCAAATGGAGCTACACTTTACGCATTACTCCAGGATTTACACCTGTGTTTACATTTGTGGAGTCTCCTCCAATGGCCATTAAGCTTTTATCTAAACCCCTTTCCTTCAGCCATCCAAACATAGCCTTAGCGACCTTCTCTGCATGTGCTTCTTATTTTGTAGCATTTTCTGGGACAAAGTGGAAGAGATAATTGCTCCCAGGCTCACTGATAACAGTGTAATGCTCCTCTTTAGTTTTTGCTGGAAACAAATTTTCACTTGCCTCTGCCTCCATCATAAAATTTGTCACATCAATTCGTCCATCAAAGAGAACACAAGAAATTCCCACATCCTTCTTTAGGTTTTCCTCAAAATCATGTTCAATAACTGTCATTAGCTTTTCCTGTGCTCTCTCAATTACTTTACTTATATCTTTCTCAGTAATGAATACAGCATCTATTAAGGCTGCTGTTGCTATAGTTGCAGTTTGTCTCATTTCGCCAACATACTTTATATTAGCATGAGCAATCTTTGGAATTTCGTCATAATTCTTTCTTTTCCTGGGGGGAAGATTCCGGCTCTTGGACAGCTTCAAAAGTTACTTCATCACCCAAACTTTTGTCAGCCTCAGAATTTTCTGCCTCCAAATCTTCACCTTTTACCAAAAAATGCTCGATTTCTTTTGTTGCTGCTTTTCCTGCTAAAACAGCGCTTTCCTCCTTCATTTTTCTCTTCCTTTCTGCAATCTTTTCCTTTCTGAATCTCTTAATTGCCTATTATGCTCTGGAATATCAGGACCTCCATTCTGAAAGGTAGCTTTACTTCCAATCTTCTCCTTTTGTCCTTTAATGAAGGCCAGTTCCCTAGTAGGTATTTTTTTCTCTTTATTACAACAGCCTTTAATGTGAGCTTCAGTCTCACAGCCATTACAAACTACTTCCCCACAACTGGAAATTTAACATTTGCATGTCAATATATTAAATAACTCATCTAGTTTTGCAATGAACCTCTCTTTTACATAAATTTTTCCTTTACCAAGGGGAATTTTTACTGCCTCATTTCATACCTCGTTAAGCTTTGATATTATTATGACCTTTAGATTTACAACAGGTGGTTTGAAGAGAGCATTAGCTGATTAATCAAGCGCTGATATATGTCTTTTATCAGCTGGTCCATGTCATAATTTCTCCAGTCATCTTCACTTTGCTCCCTCAGGTGGATGTCTTACCTCAAAATTGATCTTATTGTTGGTAACTCAGACACCATCAGCTCTTGCCCAGTCCCAACAAAATTAGTCAGATGAGAACTTGATTTGGACTTTGGCTTGATTTTCGCCATTGTCACACTAATCGCAGGTATATCTATAAATGAAAAAAATGGCACTAAGATTAAGAAATAATCTCTACCAAATAATTATATGTTATTCAAAAAGATCCACGGTCTTTACTAGCATTCAAATAAAATGTAAATTCTATATAAACAGTTATCAGTTACAATAGTTACCAGAGCTGGCAACACTACTGGAATATTGCTTTCCACTGAGTAATGAGTACTGGCTACTTGCAATTTTGTAGTTAGATCAAACTAAATTAAGGGTCATTTTTAACAGGTTTCCTACTTCTCATGTGTCTCTAATATATTTTTACATTTTTTGAGACAATTATCTTTCAGACTACATAAATGTATTGATGATATAAAACGGCAAATTTGATTTTCATGGGTAACCAAAATAATAGTAAAATATAGTAAATGACCCAGAACTAAGAATATTTTAACTTCAAATTGATGTAGATTAGATCAATCAGAATTTAATTTTTCTGCCAAAAGTTTGTTTTTTTCACCAATATTCATCATTTTAATACCTCTTATCACTAGTTTTATAAAATTCTAGAGTATAACCCGCCCTAATATACCAGCTTTGTAAAATTTTCCTTATTCCTTGATAATGAACTGAACAAGTTCGATAGTAATTGGAATCTGCCTTTCATTTTTCTGTGGGAGTGTTGGCATATATATATATATATATATATATATATATATATATATATATATATTTTTATATATATATATATATATATATATATATATATATATATATATATATATATATATATATATTTTTATATATATATATATATATATATATATATATATATATATATATATATATATATATATATATATACCGTTCTAATAGATCATAACCCATGTATTTCTAAACAACATCTTTCATAACTTTTGCCAGTGAAAATCCAGAGTTGCCTGAATTGGTGTACATTAACCGAAATGACTATACTACATAAGAGTAAATTCATTGTATGTTGAATGAATAAAACGAAAGTTATCAACAGAAAACCAACGTAAAAAAATTTCCATTGCGCTATAACAATAAATTATCGGTAAAAAACATTCGCATTTGAGTGGATGCCATCATTATCAATGATCCTTTGACATATCCTTCCACAGGAACGAACAAACTGTTGACACTCTTGCACATCTTGCTCAATTTATCTTGTTTTATACATCTCTCCGATTCTCTTCAATCATTTTCAATGGCTGCTGACTTTTATCAAAGTCATTTGAATTGAATATACATTTAACTTGGGCAACCAGAACATTGGATGAAGAAACGCCACTTATATTTTTTCTGCTATTATGAACAATCATTCTGTTTTCTCCAATAAATACTATAGTGAGAGAGGCAATAAAACAACAATATAATGATGACTGTGCAGAAATAAAGAAATTTCAACCTCATAAATCATCTCTTTCTTAAGATCAGTTTTGCCGTTGGTTTTGTTTCAATGGAGATTTTTAACATAATTTTAGAAAGAATCTGAGCAATTAAAAATTCAAAGGCGAAGTTTTCTTCTTCTCTGAAAGGAGACCGTGTTTCAATGCAGTCTCAAAATTGTTGACTTAAGTAATTTATTGACTGAGTTTCCCAACAACACTGTATGGAATATATTATCAATCACCTTTTATTATTTGTTGAAGAAACGCTTTGATTTCTCGTTGCAACTTTTATATCGAATAGCATTCAATCAAGGATCAAGCATCCAAGGGCATGACCTCAAAACTGTCTCTATACCGACAGATGACATTCAACATTGTGAGAAAGATTAATTTTAGTCTCTTTGGTATCTGCTTCGTAGATGGCTTGAGTCTATCTTAATAAAATTAAACAAAATTTCATGTCAAAATTCAGGGGAAGTCCATTAAAGTCTTTCAAACTAAATAAACAACTCGTAAAAAGCTTTTTTTTCTGACATTTTCTTCGGTCATTGAATTTCACCCTTCTTTCCAGCCAACTCGTTCATTACATCTGAGCAAGATGGTCTAGAGAATTGTGAGATGAGTGTCAGGAGAGGGAAATGCCGTCCTGTGGATCGCCAACAAACAAACTTCGTCCTTAAAACCAAAGTTATTCCAAAAGAGGAGAATGAAAGCACCAAACCGTTATTCGTCAGAAAAATATCTTTAAATTGAGAAAAGAAAAATTAGTTTTATTTACTGTATTTTTTAACAATGACAACAAACAATGTGTGACAAATGGTTTTCAAGGAACGTGGTGGAGAAGGAAGAGAAGGAAAAATGTGTAAAGGTCACGTAAACTAAGTAGAAGAACGAAAGCATTACTTCGATCGCTATGGATCTAGGGATGCAAAACTAATTTTAACCTGTTCCACACCCAAGGCTGATCCACCTGTTGGGAGGGGAAGACCCTGATGTATCAATGACTCCCACCATTCAAAAGTATTAAAGCAGATAGGACGTATTATAAATCCTAAAGTACAAGTTCCTCCAACGAAGACAAACACTCGGAAGTACATACCCCTTTCCAGCAGCAAGGACCAGAATTAAATCATTCCATCTCTTTCCAATTTAAGCGGAGTTAACCTCTAAGGACTCCATTACGTCATAATCTTGCTCATTGGCCATTGATAATAAACTCATCTTAGAAGTTTTTTAGATTGAATTAATTGTTAACAACTTCTATGAGATGAACAAGTCCAATCACACGCAATGCTAAGGATCACGGGTCTGTGATAATAAATAGCTCCGTATATTGAGAATCGCTGGTAAGTGATAATAAATACCTCCGTAAATTAAAAATCGACGGCTAGGGATAATAAATAGCTCCGTATATTAAGGTTCGATGGTCTCTGATAAAAAATAGCTCCTTATAGTAATGATAAACAGCTCCGTTGGTGCGGATATAAAATTTCGCTTCTATCCGTAGGACCTCTTTATTTCTTTGCCTATGACCAAAATTGGTAGGACTTCGAAAGAGTCATAAAGGTGCGACCATTTAGGGCAGGGACCTCTTTTCGTGTTTGTGGTCAGACTGTCGTAGTTACCTTTTTCGAAATGCAATTTGGGAGTAATTACTCATTCCCAAAGTCTGGTATACGATCAGGTCAGGTTAAGTCAGGTCAGTCCATTGGCCTCTATTTCACATATCGAGAAGTATATTCGGTTTGGGGCCGAATTCTGACTATTATCTTTTCATGATGTGGTCAATGGGCAGGCAGATGGTTCTCTCCCTTTTCTTAAACTCGAATGTAATTATTTGACATCATTTTGGGAGTAATTTTTTTATTAAAAATTACATTTAATCGTCATTAATTCCTTGTTTTTCAGTTCCCTGACTCTTAAGAATACTTGCAAATCCAGAGAGTCACAGACATACACATCTATTGAATATCCTAATAACGATGCCATAACGAAGCATGTAGTTTTTATCCATATTGTAGTTGCACATGAACCTAATCTAAAGACTACGTGAGGGTGAAAACCACTAAGATCTGATAAAGCAGGTGCACCTGAGCAAACAAAGGCTGCCTGATAAAAAAAACAACCACTTGCCTGTTTCTCGCACCCTGTAATAAAAATCTCAAAGGAGGCCCAAATATTGGATTGGAATCCACACCACGGGTCCCTACAACATGAACCAAACTTACTAAAGTCACCCTGAATCGGGATGCCCATTTGGGAACTAACGATGCCTAGTGTTGCTTAACTTCAATCAAGTTAGGAAAGTGTTTCTACTGGGTTGGGCTGACCCCCCCCCCCCTCCTTCATGCCACCAGCCCCATACAAACCCTTTGTCTCACCACTCTTCTTCTCAACAATTACCTTTTAATTTACTCCTCTTTGGCTTACTTCTTATCCGTAGCTGCAGGTGACAAGCGTATCCTGCTCTCGCTCAGGGCCCTCATACCTGGGACCCCATATATTAAGCGGTTCCTGGTCCGGCCTTTGTTCCTTGTACTCGATATCAGTGGAGGGGGGCATCCATTTACTGGGTCATATTTCATTTGGAGTTGTGATCAATGAAATCCATTGAGCATCCTTAAAATCTAGTCCCTCGCGCCCTGAAAATAGCTAAAATTTATTATTATTATTATTACTTCCTCGATTAAATTTTAATAAAAGGTTTGTCTATTCAGGCCTGAAAACGGTAATAGGAGATTTAAAAAGGTGAAAAGGACGACACCAGAGATAGCATCGTATTATGGTGGGGCGCTGGGGTCGGAAGGGCGGGCTACTCTCCCATGTTTCAGTTTTAGCAGCGAAATAAGATTAGCCTCGAAAGTAATAGGAAAACCTCAGCTACTACGCATCTTTAGAAACGACATTCATCTATGCTGAAAATTGTTAAAGTATTTATTCCTTGCATCTTACAAGTTTTAAGCGAAATTTTGAAACATGGACTCGTAAGGACTATAAAAGAAATGCATGGGTAAGAACACAAACTCGAGTGGCAATTAGAAGGAATTTAAGTTTGGTCACACCTCATATGAGTGAGATGACCGGAATGAATTTTAATGGAATTTTAATGTTTTACTCTAGAAAATATAAACTATATATGAGTTATTAAACCTGGAAATGAGCACAATTACAGACTAATTAGTTCAGCGAGAGCGGGACACACGTTAAATTCAGATTGATACAAACCATTATCGCGAGCAAACTGCTTTACTTAAAACAAATACCTCCTTGTGATCCTGTGAACAACAAAGACAACGCTAACAAATAAAATAGCTAATTAAACCTTTGTTTGCGTTAGAATGTCTGGCTTAGGAGATATCCTCTCGCGACTGTAAGAAGAACTTCTTCCGAGGGCTTGATAAAGAGCTTACTTAGGTACACCATTGCCTTTTTAACTGCATTCCAGAAGCCTTGTATCGTTTTCAAACTTTAATAGGATCCCTGGATTGATCTCGCTAGATACATTGATTATTATCATTTGTCCTTTTCCCTAAGGCAGGTCTACTGTGATGCCCCTGACTTTGCTTCTGGTTTCTTTTTTCTCCAAAAGACGTTTCGCAAAATAATGTTTCATCATTCTCACTCATACATTACTGTCCCGCCACATTTTACACCCCCAATGACACAGAATGACAGGAACAGTCGTCTCTACTTTCGTTGAATTGTCTAATGTTATTATGTTTAATATTAAATCAAATTTCTTGGCTGACGGAGATTATTTTTCCTTTCGAAACCCCAAGCGATGGAATACTTTTCAAATTCACTTTTACAGCGATTTCGGAGATAAGAGAAAAATTCCGAAAATTTGCCTCACACCGAAAATGCACAAACACACAAAAAATAGATGTTCAAAAGGGCTTTAGTGGGTGTCTCCTCACGTTCTCCAAACAACTATTTCTTTTTTGTCAAACAGTTATTTTTGTATGTTATGTATGTGTTTGAGATTGTTAAAAAAATAAACCAATCTCTTCGTTACACTTATATGTCAACGCTATAAAAAAATATCAAAATAAATACATTGGCTCGGTGGGGAATTATTTTGCACAGGCTGATTTATTTACTTTCCTATTTTATTCCTCTACTTAATTCATTTTTTTCAGTCTTTGCACTAATTAAACAGCGAAATTCTTTGTTTCAAATGAAGCGATTACTCGAGTCGGGCGTTCCAAAAAGGGCGCCAAATTTGAATTGGCCGATACTTTTGTGTTTTGAAATTTCAAGGGATGCTTTTATCATCTTTGCTCTCTCTCTCTCTTAACTTCAATTAATAACTTTTGGTTTCCTTTTCCGAATAGTTGTCTGTGGTGCTTCATGGAGGAGATTAGAGCTAAGCAGCACGATCTCATCATGAAGACATTTTACCAATACGGAGAAAGTGCGACGCAAATAGTTGGAACACTTCTTACCCTTTTGGAGAGAAATGAAGCACCCAACGAGTCTACGGTTTGCAGACTAATGAAGAAGTTTACAACAGCTGGGAAAGTTGCTACGGCCGAATCGCCTGGGCCGCATCGTTCTTATCGGACAGAGTAACAAGTGGATGTTGTGCCAAACAGTGTCACTCTGATTCCTGAAAAATCGATTCTCACCTCTACATTAAATTGAATTTCGCATAAAGATCTCCATATGCATGCGTACAAAATTCAATTAACGCAGCATCTTCAGCCACCTGACGACGGGAGGTGGAAGCAATTTGCTGAATGGGTTGTGGAGAGCCTTGCAGCCTACTAAAGTTTGCAAAGAATATCAACTTCAGTGACGAGGCCCACTTACACTTGATTGGATTTTTGAATAAACAGAACTCCCTGAATTGGCGAAATGGAAATCTTCAAATAATGCAAGAGCGTTAAATGCATCCACTGAAAGCGACTGTGTAGTTTGTTTTGGGGGCAGGTGGAGTGCTTGTACATTTCTTCTTTCAAGATGATGAGGGAAGTGCCGTTTTCATTAGTGGACAACGTTACTAAGACATGATATTTACTCAGTTATGGCCGAACTTGGAAGATACAGATATTGACAATCTTTGGTTTGAGCAAGATGTAGCGACCTACTACACTTCACGGCAAACGCTTGGATTACTCCATGAAAGATTTCAGCAACTTGTGATATCCTTGAAGGGTGACCATGAATGGCCACCAAGGTCTTGCGATCTTATCCCTTGTGATTTCTTCTTATGGAGGTATGTGAACTCACTGGTATACGCAAACAAACCACGCACAACTCTAGAACTCAAGGCTGAAATCAGGCGAGTCATTGGAGGTATTGAGTCACACATCTGTGAGAGAGTTATCGCAAACTTCGAGGAGCGTAGAACTGTATGCAGACTCAGTGCAGATGGACATGTGGCCGACATCGTGTTCCATACCTAAATTGGAGACGTAACTCATTAGAAATATGCAGAATATTAACATGTATATAAAATTTGTTTTAATTATTCACCTTTAAATTTCAGCGCCATTTATGGAACACCCTTTATTAAAAAAATCTCATCTTATCAGTTAAGGTCCTTAAGAGGAAGGGCCCCTTGAAATTTGAACTAGGAAATAATCTGAAATTACTAGGAAGAACATCCATAAATGAGTTTAAAATAATAAAATAAGTATGTATCGAAATGGCCCTGCCCGTCGCCTGACCTCGACCTGATTAAAAAATGCCACTTGCTCTGAAGATCCGCATTCTTGCTTAGCATCTAGTACTGTGAACAAACTGAAGAAGACCTGCCAAGAAAAGCGATTCAGACTACAGTGGATTAGAGGCTGTCATTGCCAAGAGAGTCTATTCCACAAAGCGTCCTACAATTTTTTTAAGGAAATTGACAACGTTTTGTCTTTTTTTTTTAGTATAACTATATACTGGTATGTTTATATATAACTGTATTCGTTTATTTTTATTAAAGGGATCAAATTCGTGTTAAGTGCAAATTTGGGGTATAATTAAGTATTTAATTAATGTAACAAACTATTTTCCAAGCTCTTACTGAATACTATTGGTAAATAGTATTGCTCCCCTCTAAATAATTTAGTATCGCACCAAACTTTATGTTTTTCGCTGAATCTAAGAATAATCCACTTTGAGTGACAACTTAGTTTTTCCTTCTTGGCAGTTGTTTGTTACAAATGTTAGATTTTGTTCCGAAGTCTTTGTTTTGCGACCTTTTCAGTATTCTGGTCAGGATTATCAAGAAAGTAATTTAGTTTGTTAAATTAAGGTTTCAGATTGGAAAGCGTGAGTAGTTTCTATGTAGAAAACTTTCAGTAAAAACTTTGTTGTTTTCATATTGAAAATTTATGGGACGACTACACCTATGACCAAGTTTGATATCATTTTTTTAAAGTCGCTGCCCTCGAGTGGTATCGGAGTTTAAGTACGAATCTATTTTTGACACTTACCTTTAATTAATATCATATTCGTTTCCCATTAACGGATAGATTTGAGGCAAGTTCCTTTCTGTTGGAGTTATAAGTTTCTAATGATTTTAAACCACATAAATCATTTCAGGTGCATCCATCTTAATAAATCGAGAGAATTAATTTGAATTGGGGACTCTCAAATTACGCCTACACTCGTAACATAATTTTGGAGAAATTTTAGTGCTTTTTGTATCTGGGCTACAGGGTGTGAAATCTCGAGCCGAAACGTGGAAAAAATATTTAGTTTTCCGATTTTGAGATTCGGATCTAAGTAGTCTAGCCTCTTTGATTGTGACAGCCACATTAGTTTTGTATAGTGCCTGGTTATTGGGAAAATAATAATTTAGGATGCTCATTTGGTATGCTCATCATAAATTATTCATATTTTCTTTAATATTGAGTAATAAAAAAACTCCATATCATAATATAATTCAGAAAATCCCTTCAAAATGATATATAAAATACTATGATGCGATGCTAATTGACAATGTGACTGTGTATTCCATTGACTTAAGGAAGCCTCTTTTTTTAGGTAAGGAAACCTCTTGCCTCATTTAAGTAAGCCTCTTGTCTCAGTTGAAGAAATATCGTGCTTCATTTGAGAAAATATCTTGTTCATTTGAGGACGCTTGTGGCTTGTCTTGCTTACTTTGCTTTATTTGAGGTTGCTTTGATTGTCTTTACGTTATTTGAGGACGCTTGTAGTTTGTCTTGCTTAGTTTTTTTTATTTGAGGTTGCTTTGATTGTATTTACTTTATTTGAGGACGCTTGTGTTTGTCTTCGCTTTATTTAAGAACACTATGTTTGTCCTTATTTTATTTGAGGACGCTTGTGTTTGCGCTTGCTAAATTGGGAACGCTTTGTTTATTTCCACTTTATTTGAGGACACTTTGTTTGTCCTTACTTCATTTGACGACCCTTGTGTTTGTCTTTGTTTTATTTGAGAATTATTCGATTGTCCTTACTTTATTTCAAGGCGTTCGGGTTTTCCCTCGCTTTTATTTGCACTTGCTTATTTGAGAACCTTTTTTCCTTGCCTCTGCTTTATTTGAAGACGCTTTTGTTTGTCTTTACTCCATTTGAGGAAATTTATGTTTATTTTTTTAGTTGAAGAACCTTTGAGGACTTTGTCTTTGTTTTCGTTTTATTTGAAGACCCTTTGAAGACTTTGGCTTTGTTTTCGTTTTATTTGAGGACACTTTTAGTTATTCTCACTTTATTTTGTGAAACTAAATTTTCATGTCTCATTATCTGGACGTTTCTTTTGTCATGTCGACTAATTTTGTAAGTTGGTGTGTGTGTATGTAGGGAAGAAAAGGGTATGTTGTTGGATAGACAGAAATAAAAGTGGGTGAATCGCAAAGAGATGCTAAGCGGCTGGTAATCACGCTTATCGCTTTTATTATTTTCTTGTTGTGTCTCATTTTTGTGTTTTCGTTTATAGTTTTTATTATTATGACGTTCAAGCAATTTGTCTTACTAATCTTAATATACTTGAATATACAATGCCCCTTTTGATGTTGCAATAAATAACCTCAGATTTGTAGTTACTATTCCTTATTTTTTTAATTTTGTAATGAGTGTAATTTGTGTTCTTTGTTTCTTCTTTCTTCTGTCTTGACGTCTTGTTCGTTTTAAATAAGTCTTGATCGGTGAGATTGTAGTCAAAAGTTAGTGATTTTTCATTGTTTGCAGTTTTTCTCTTTTTAAATGGGTTTTTGTCATTATCTTTAGTAAAATAAGGTTCTATTCATGCATAGAACGGCACTTCGTCTCCTCCAGCCACTAGAGTAGCGGGACTTTGAACTCTTGCGCGACTTATAGCTCTTCTGTTCTTGTTTATCATTCAATTCTCGATTAAATAGTTTATGCAGAGTTCTTCCTTGTCCGTTCTTCAATTAAAATGTTAATGGAGCTTAACCCCGCCTCCCAGTGAAGATCTTCTTGGCGTCTTCTTTCTCCCCTGCGTCTATCCGTGATTAGGTACACGCATTTATTCTGCACCAATGGTAGTCTCCTCTTTTGTGTCCTTGAGACACAAGAAAGGAAGAAGGCAAGATAAAGCAGCGTAGATCTTACAAGTGTATTGTAGATTTTCTTTTTGTTGCTATCACGGGGATTTCTAAACATGTATAGAGTTCTGACTGTGGCCGAGGCCTTAGAATTCGTTTTGATAGGTGCTTCCTGTAACCAGATGAAGTCATTTTAATTCCTAGTATATTGCCCTCCGTGCTGTAGAGATAGCATCTGTCCTTCACTCTAACATCAGAAAGTAGCCTCCTCCCAATGGGGACGACCTTGAATTTATCCTGTTTGGTTCTTATTTTCCACTTGGTCTCGTATATGTTTAATCTTTCGTTTTATGCCGCTAAGATACGAGCTTGCATAGGCGCATTCCTTCAAGAACAAGTGGTTATCTAGCTAAAATCATCAGCCTATTGAATGTTGAGGTACGTGGGGGTCGCAGGAGGCCGGAACATCTGTGGTGTAAATCGAGTAGAAAGTGGGAGGCCCGCAGTGAGCGGAAACGTCGGTCCTTCTGTTCACCCTAAACTGCTATACGCCGCTTTCTCCATGACGTAGTCACAGAGAGTTCTTTTTAATTTTTCACTCAGCCCCAGCCGTAGGATCTTCTACTGCATGCCTCTCTGCTAAACCTTATCAAACGCCTTTGATTTATCCCGCCAAACAATGACCACGTAAGTCCTCTCCCGTTTCGTTTAGGCAAGCTTTTCCATGCTGATATTTATCACCATCTCCTTAGTTTGCTTTTTTCTAAACCTAAACTTGTGGGTGTTTTAAGGGTGTTCTTTTCTAGGTGAGCCACCAATCTTTGGTTAAGGATCTTCTCGATGAGCTTCCCGCCAAATTATAGGCGTGACATTGGCCGGTATCTCTCTCACAACCTCGGGTTCTTTCCCTGTTTTGGCATAAAATTCATGTTAGCCGTTTTGTAAGCATCCCGTATTTGTACAGGCATTGAATATTATTCACATTCCTTCCATTCGATTCATCGAGACGCCTGACTTTATTCCAAAAAATCTTTAGGAGATGCATCGTGAACGAGATTATCATTTGCATCGTCCCGGCGTTTACACTCTTGTTTGACGATCAACTAGTTGAGCTCTTCTTTGATTTCTTTACTACATTTTATAGAGTCAATTGATGCGTTTCTGATGTTGATTTCACATAGTAATTTCAGTTCACGGTATAAATCATTTATGTATTGAGTCCATCTGTATGTTGAGATGAACTTATACTCGGATTTATGGATATAAACTCTATCCGCTTGATAAAATGGTTGTTTAGTTTGTCGAGTGCCTCGTTGACCTCGTCGAATATTGCCTCATCCAAATTTGGTGGATAGTAGGCCTTAAGGAGACGTGCATACCTTGCCCAGTGTGCTTTATTTTAGTTTTTTATAACTAAAGATTAGACTTGTATATGGTTTCTGTTGATTGTGAGTAAGATACCTATATGATCACTACATGGTATCTGGACTGGTTCAATGTAGTAATTGAATGGTAACTGATGATTAGCCAGGTATAGGTCTGGTTTTATGGCACTTTCTCCTCTGACAAAGGTAGATAAGTCGTGGACTATTCGCTGGACAATAATTTTGTCCAGCAAGATTTCTAGGCTTCTTCCAATTCCGTTGAAGGCCGTGTAGCCGAACTCCAGTTATCTGGCATTCAAACTGCACATTAATATGGTGAGAGTTCTTCTGCGAAATCAGGAAGTGAGAGAGTGTATAGGGAAAACATCTCTCCTTTGCGTTTGGTATCGGGCAGCAATGACCAACTTTCCAATTTTGAGTTCGAACTCAAACGCGAGATAGGATTTTTCAAGATTTCTTATTTGCTTTTATTTAATTTGTGAGTAACACATCTTAATTCCAGGTCTTTCTTTCCGAATTACGTGTGTCGATCCCGTGCTCTGCATCAGTTTCTCTGAATATGTTTCCGTAAAACGTCATTTTTGTCGTTCAGACGTTGATGTTAATTTCCATAATTTTTAGTGTGTTCTGTTGCACGGTGAGATGTATTTTCCGATGTTTCCTTTTATTTCCTTTTTTTCTTTTTGACCTGTGGCGAAGTTTTATTGTGCCCCGGCCTCTCGCTTTTCGAGGGAGGAATCGGAGTTTCGGATTTACGGTTCGTCGCTCGTGTACGAGTGCATGTGCACTCGAAGAGGGGAATTCTTCCTCGTCTTCTTCTTCTTCTTCCTTCTCTTTCTCGTCTTCTTCTTCTTGTTCCTTTTCTTCCTCGTCTTCATATTCCTCCGATGAGGTAGCTTGAACTGCAGTTTTTAAGACCCAGTTTTTAAGACTTCTGATAACTGTTTTTTTAACATTCTCGAGCATTCTCGGTTGTTATGCATTTTTTCTCAGGGGAAGGTTGTTTTCCTTCATTAAGGCATTCAGCACGTCTATTATTAAAAAAAGCAGTTAATTGAGTGCAGATAAAGCATCCTATTAACTACCTTTTCAATAATAGGGGTCCCATTTTTATCATTTTAAAGAATTAGCGGTGCCTGGCTCATGTAGGAACGCTATTCTTCAAAAAATAAAGAATAATCTTTGAAAGGTTTAATTTTGCTTTTTAAATTAACCTTAATTTTAATTAGTAACGCGTTAAATTGCCTCTGATAATAGATAATAATTACATGTTCTTATTTCTCTTTAGAATGATCGGTCGTGATAATCTTTACGCTAGTGTTAATAATGAACTTAGTGTTGCCACTGTTAAAATTGTGAGGAATGGTCGGTTATTAAATAATGTGGTATAGGTATATAAGTGTACACGAAGGGGAAAATAATGTCATGTTTCAATTAGTACATGCACACTTAAGGTGCTGTTTAAGTTAAGGTGGTAATCTTTGCAGTCAGAGCGTCTTCTGCGAAGCTTTCACAGTATCTTTAGAGCAATTTTGTAGGATTTAAATTAGTGAATAGTTAATGGAGAATAGGACGAATTCAACGCCTGCTAATAAATCCACCAGACCTCTTCTATGAGTCATTGAGTAATGTTACTTTGGCCGATTTCTGAAAGGCATCATACATACTTACTCCTTTTGCGGCAATAACTCGATAATAACATAACTCTTAAATTAAGGGCAACATCTTTGAAATGGTATATAATTTGGTCTTTGTTGATCTAAACCTAGAGATAATTAATTTTGTTCGTTCCTCAGCAGGGAAATATTCTTTATTTATGATCAGTGCCCCCCAATCTTTTATAGCTCATTTATGCGTCCAGTCAGATTTGAGGAGCTGATAGTTTTTAAATCGAGGCAAAAATATTCCCACATTATCGTGAGTAAACTTTTAAAGTCATCTATCTGGCGACCCCCTGCATGGGCAGTGGCCGAAAGTTCAAGTTAGCCTACAAAGTTTCAAGAGAAACTTCCTTATAATTACCCAGAAAAATAAAATTCTACCATTCGTGGACGCTATAAATATTTTCTTCTTTCAATGTTGTTTTAAAATCATTAATTCTAAAATCTAATTATCCTTGAATCGTTCTCCTGTTAATTTTTTTTATTTTCTTCTATTTTTCATTAGCGTTGGAGAAGAAAAGCTTGCTTAATGTCTCTTGAGGGCTAACTAATAGGACTGCTTGAGTTATCAAAGTCTGTTCGAATAAAAGAGTGAACACATTTATTCAGATGAAATAGTTAAAAGACACAAAAAATAACGCCCTCAATTTTCTAATGTTAATTAAAATGCTTAGAAATTGAGTCATTAAGCAGGCAAGGAAAATTTATAGAGTTAAACAGTTCTTAGAAAAGATTCTGTCCTAACCAAATACGCAAATCTACCAGTCACCGAATCACAACACCTCTAAATTAACCGAACATCTGTAATGTTGCCTTTAACTACAAACAGCTACATTTATCGGAAATACAAAATGACAGCATAAGCTTACCAGAAAAACCTTTCAGTCTTCACAAGAACTAGACATTCTCTGCTCTGAGTCATAGCTGTCAGTATCCCTCCTCCTGTCTCTCTTTAACTCTTTCACATTGTCTGCCAGTGAAGCGTAAGCTCCTATTGTCATCATCATCGTCATCATCATTATCATCTTCATCACTTCACTAACTCTATAATTTAAGAAGGGAATTTTTGAGTATTTGAATGAAGATTTCATCTTAGTTTGGTTATGACTTATGTTTTTTTATAAAAGTTATTTCTAATAATTCTTTTAAAATATCAAAAAACAAAATGGTGAAGTTCAGAAATAAATCTAAATAAAGAAATTTTGTGAATTTTTTAAAAGCCCAAAGATTTCAAATGGTGAAGTTCAGAAAGTTTATTTTGATATATCTTCTTCTATTCTATATGTATAACTCTATATTTTAGCAACGTCATATGTTGAAAGGGGGAAATTTAGTTTAGAGTTCTTTTTTAAAATTATTATAATTGGCGAAGTTCAGAAAATTTAAATCGGGAATATCTCATTAATAACTTGTAGTCATTGCATTCTATACCGTCACGTAACTATACCCCAAAATTCTGAATCGCCTAAGAATGTCCTTTCATAAGCAGTAAATATTAGTAATTTTATTAAATCTCTTCCAATGAATTCGTATATTTTTTTAATATTGTTTTCGAATAAATTGGAAATATGCCTAAAAAATAATGCTGCATATAGAAGTACGATGGCTGTCTCAGGGAAAATCTTTTATACTCTTAGCTAAGCTTCAAGAGGAACTTGTCGTTTTTACTTTCGTGCGAGTCAGGTCGCGAGCGACTCTACATCTCACTATGTCGGTCGGTCCCCGTTTTGCTTTTTTGGGGTGTTTTTGTAATAACATTGTAACTATCGGTTGATTTTAACGAAATTTGAAACTCTTATGTTGTTTTACATTCTATTCGAATACTATAATTGGCAAAGAATTATTTTGTTTTGGCATAACTTCATAACTATTGGGCGGATTCTAACGAAATTCAAAACCCTCATGTTGTTTTTCATTTTCTTTCAAATGATATAATTAACAAAGTTCTATCAAGGCTATCCAGGGAATTATTTGGTTTTGGCAATAACATCCTAACTTTTCGGCTATAAAATGCTAGGCTATACTAAGATATAATTCTAAAATATTATGTACAAGGGTGTGAGATATGGTATGCTAATTTAGGCTATAATATGCTATGGTAGGATAGCATATAGTATGTTAGGCTAGACAATAATAAGCTATGCTTGACCAGGGTATAATAGTATAGTATAGTATAGGCTATATATGTCTAGGAGAGTTAATGATAGGCTAGGTTATGCTATGCTAAGCTAGGCTAATCTAGGCAGGTATGGTATGCTAGGTTAGGCTATGATATACCAAGCTATGCTACACTAGGCTAGTCTTCGCTATACCAGGCTTGGATAAGAGCGGCTTTGCTACGGTAGGGTAGTCTATGTTATGCATGCTATGCAAGCCTAAGCTAAGATCTAATAGTCTAGTCTAGGCTAGGCAATACTATTATATACTATACTATAATAACTAGGCTAGGGTACGTAAGGTAAGGTAGGCTATAATATACTATACTGCGCTAAGCTAGGCTAGGATATACTCTGCTAGGCAGTCCAAGCTTTACTTTAATAAGTTAAGCTCGGCTAGGCTAGGATACACTGCGATAGACCCAGAAATACTATACTAAGCTAGGCTATATATGTTAGTCTATACTAGGCTAGGGTATATTATGCTATTCTAGGCCATTCTCTGATATGAAATACTAGGCTGGGTTATACAAGGGTACGTTATGTTATTCAAGGCTCTGCTGGACTATAGTACACTAGACTAGGCTAAACTATAGTGTACCATGCTAAGCTAGCATAGGCTAGGGTAGACTAGGCTAGACTATGGTTGTGTGTGCTTTGCCAAAATATACCATGCTGGAATAGGATAGGATATACCATGCCAAGCTAAGCTCTACTATGCTAGACTAGTTTATACTCTGCTAGCTTAGGTTATACTATATCTACTATGCTAAGCTAGAGTAAGGTAAGGTAGGCTATGGTAGAATTGGTATAATATGCTAGGCTTTACAAGGTTAGCCTAGGCTAGGCTATACGAGGATAGGCTAGGCAATACTATGTTAAAATATTCTAATCTATACTAGATTATGCTATACGATGCTATTCTAGGCTCGGCTATACTATGGTTAGCTTTACTATCTTATATATATCCTAGGCTGTACTAGGCTATGTTAGGCTAGTTTTTACTATAGTTTCTAGGCTAAGATAGTCCATACTATACATTCTCTGCTAGGCTAGGCTCGGCTAGATTTGTCTAGGCTAACTCATACTATGCTAGGCTAAGCTTTACCCTGTAAGACTAGGCTATAATATGTTAGCTACGCTAGAGTATGGTATAATAAGTTTGTCGTGGTATAGCTCTATATATCATACATACATCTATTATATTTGATTTTAGAGTGCGTGGGGTTTTTTTTAAATGGTTTGGGTAGGCCGGGGTCCGGTTACAAGGTCAGATCCTCGTAAGGGAGGGCTAGTCCAATAGATGCTACTTTAGACTTGTTATTGGCTGAGAGTTCCAAAATCTTACTTAGTTATAGACTTTCGTTATACGGCTATGATGAGCTCGAGGGTGAGAAAGTAAAAGGAGTCGGCAAAAATAAACTTTAATAAATATTAATAATTAAAGTTAATATGATACAATAATACACAGTTAATTAAGACACATAGTTGCACAAAATGATAATGGGGAACGGTAAACGGCAATTATAAAATTTGGGGAAGCTAAAATATTCGTTACGATACCTTGTACACAAATGGAGGGGTTTGGGAAGACGATGGTCATTTCGGGCGAAGCGGTGAGATGATGGTTGGGTCACTTCGACGGGGTCCAAGGTTAACTTGCTTGTAGTGAAATATTCTTTTGAAATGAGGGTGGGGGGGTGCAGAGTCTTCAAGAAGGGAGGTTGAGAATTCTTCCGGTGTGAATTCCTTTGAAGAAAACGGAGGGTGAGTTTCTCCGAGACGTCAATGGTTTGTTTGGTCGAATATGCGTAATCAAGAGGGTATTACGCTAAGATGAAATCTTCACTGAAAGCCTTTTAGATTAAGACTTGGTTCTTGTTTGGAGATGGCCTCGATGAGCGGAGTCGGACGGGTATTCTTACGGGGCGAAGAGTTTTTAACTAATCCTATGGGCTGGATATTTGTTTTATCTAAGAAGGGAAGCTTGGTTTTGTCCCAAACGTTTCCTTGCCTTCGGCGTATGACAACCCGAATCGAGAAAGAGTAAGATGGTCTGCACTCGTGAGTGTCTTTCGCACCAATCTGATCATTCCTCGTTACGCGGGTAGATATGGACCACAGAAGTGAGGGAGCTTACCCCATAGAAGAGGGGGACACTATCGAACATCGTTTGAGTCATTGCGAACGCGGCCCAGGTGTCGATTGTCTCAACCGCTCCCGCAAGGGGGGGGGGGAGAATTTTCGTCTTGTTCAAATACTCAACTTGATAATGGCTACATTCCATGAACCCGCTCCTATACTTTTTCACGCTTTGAGCTTCAAAAATTGTTTGTAAGCTACACGAGGCCCATCACGTGGAGGCAATGCCTAAAAGCGACGTCATTTTCTCCCCTCACGTGCTGTTTCCCTCACAAAGTTCTATTATTATATGAAATCATAGGCTAGACTAGACTATGCTATCCGATGCTAGGTTAGGCTATAATATGGTAGGCTATGATATGGCAAACTTTACTCTGTTATACTATGATATACTAAACTATTATATGATACACTATTCTAACCTAGGCTTGGCAAGATTTACTATGTTAGGCAATCTAGGCTAGTCTATAGTATGTTAGGCTTTATGCTAGCCTACTATGGTAGGCTATCTTTTAAAAAGCTAGGTTTTGCCAAGCCACTATTTGAGACTATACTAGGCTATTTATGCTAGGAGACAATATACTAAATATACTATTCTATATTATACTTTCCTATACTATGCTTTGCTATACTATGCTATACTGAGCTATGTTATGCTATGATATACTATGCCATGTTATACTATGCTATTATATGATAAGCACTACTATGCAATAATCTGCTATGTTATACTACGTTATAATGTGCTATGCTATACTATTCTAGACTATGGAATTAGGGTGTTACCACTTTTTCGCCTTTTCAATTCCATAAATGAGGTGTGACCAAAAGTTAAGTCCTGCCATTTTAATTAAAAGAATATTTATTTTAACATAATTTAGTTCGGATTTTTAATAAGCTTTAAGAAAGGTGTGACCTTTTAGTGGCAGGCGACTCTACATCTCACTATCTCGGTCGGTCCACGTTTTGCTTTTTGTTAATAACGTTGTAACAATTCAGAAAATTCTAACTAAATTTGAAACCCTTATGTTTTTTTTACATTATATTTCGAAAGATATAATTGCTAAACTTCTCCCAAGATTAGCCAGGGAATTATTTTGTTTTGGCAATAACATCATAACTCTTCGGGCGATTCTTACAAAATTATATCATCTCTTTCGAATGATATAATTGCTAAGGTACTCCTAAGGTTTGCACGGGAATTAGTTTTTGTTTTTGCAATAACATCATAACTATTCAGCTGATTCTAATAAAATTTGAAACCATTATATTGTTTCACATTCCCTTTCAAATAATATGATTACCAAAGTCACCCACGGTTACCCATGGTATTAGAATTTTTTGTCAATACGATCAATCATAACTATTAGGCTGATTCTAATGAAATTTGAAACCCTTAAGGTGTTTACATTCTCTTTCGAATGATAAAAGTTCCAAGGTCCTCCCAAGGTTACTCCGGGAATTATTTAATATTTTCAAAGTCGTAAGGACATAAATCAGAATAAGTGAGGGCACGCGACTTTTTGGTCAGCAGACTCTGTTTCATTTAACATAACTTTCTTTTAAGCAACAACTGACACACAAACAAGGGGTAGTTTAACTTGGTTAATTACAGATACTTTTTTTTTAAATAATGAAGTGAGCAGATCACTTTAAGATTAAAGCTTTCCAACACTTATAAACTTTTTATGATAATAATGATTATGATATTAATGAAGGTGATTTATTAATGCTGCACAGTGAAGTGTTTCAACATTTCAAAGATTTACATATCTTTACACCAATACTTTTACAAATGACCATTTAATGATAATAAAAAAATCAGTTATGGGTAAAAAAGGCATTTCAAAAAGGAAAATTGACCAATGGATCTTTTTATAACAGTCCGAAATGCTTATATCTCTCCCCTCTCCCTCAAAAAAACTCGCTACTGAACTCTCCGCATAGTCGAATAAATGCCGCGGCCACAGTGGGAGCTTTCTTATCACACCTCAACTGAGAAAGGCTGAAAACGAAATCCTTAATCTATTTTATCTTGAGCCAAGAAAAAATCTTCGAGAATATGAAAACAACACTGCACGACACCACCAAATTCAAGAATATAACTCGGAATCCAACTAACGCTTTAAAAACGAAGCTCAACAAACTCATTAAAAAAACTAACACCACCACCAACCTTATGAAGATTTCTATAATTGAAAGTGATTTCAGGATGAGTTACGCTTACTGAAATGTAAAACGCATAAACCCGGAAATCCCCTTCGTCCCTTCATAAATCAAACACCAAGCGTGACTTATCACCTGGCACTATTTCTCAACTCGATCATCGTGCCCTACACGCCATCAGACTACACGCTGCCCTCCTCGTCAAATCTTCTAGATATCCTTCAGACTTATCAACCAGCAGCCGTACTAGCTTCTATGGACATAGTATCACTATTCACAAATGTTCCCGTTAATGAAACCATCGAATTGATAACCAATGCCATTTACCATACTGAAGGCTCCACACCCTTCACCATTCCCTAAGACATATTACGACAGTTCCTCCAAACATAGACAAAAGATGCCCCGTTCTACGGTCCCGATGGGAAAATGTACGTGCAACTCAATGGGTACAGTTGAGAACAAGATTTACAAATGCACTATAGCGCCCAAGCCTCCAATCTACGAGCGCTATATCGATGACATAATAATGAAAAGGAATGACCTAGAACAAGTGAACGAACTAGTTGAAACATACAAGAATAAGTTATGTTTGAATTTCACCCAAGAAACGGAAAATGAAGGATCCCTTCCCTTCCTTGATATCTTCATAAGTGCCCAGGAATCAAATTTGTGACCCAAGTATATGTCAAGGCCACAAACTTGGGCTTCTGCATAAATGGTTCTTCTGAGTGTCCTGAACGTTATAAGAGATCAGTCATCAATGCCTTAGTTAACAGGGCAATTTCTCATTCATCCTCTTGGACCTCTGTTGATCTTGAACTCAAGAGAGTTTCTCGAGTTTTCGTTAACAACGGCTACCCACAAGAATCCATCGATGCCACCATTATTTGAGAAAATGAACTTGGTTGCCGGACGGAGAGTCAGGTCTACTCCAAAGAAGAAGAATAATATCTAGTGAATAATATCTAGTGAACGAACTAGTTGAAACATACAAGAATAAGTTATGTTTGAATTTCACCCAAGAAACGGAAAATGAAGGATCCCTTCCCTTCCTTGATATCTTCATAAGTGCCCAGGAATCAAATTTGTGACCCAAGTATATGTCAAGGCCACAAACTTGGGCTTCTGCATAAATGGTTCTTCTGAGTGTCCTGAACGTTATAAGAGATCAGTCATCAATGCCTTAGTTAACAGGGCAATTTCTCATTCATCCTCTTGGACCTCTGTTGATCTTGAACTCAAGAGAGTTTCTCGAGTTTTCGTTAACAACGGCTACCCACAAGAATCCATCGATGCCACCATTATTTGAGAAAATGAACTTGGTTGCCGGACGGAGAGTCAGGTCTACTCCAAAGAAGAAGAATAATATCGAGCTTTATTACAAGGCCAACATAAACACCGACTATCGTGAAGACGAAAAGGCTCTCAAATTGAATCTCCATCGCAATGTGACTCCAACCAACCCTAATAGGGATATAAATCTAATTATATACTACAAGACCAAGAAAACTAGTAGTTGCATCATGAATAACAGCTGTCTCTCTCCAGCCAGCTAACTCCAGGAGACTAACGTCTTGAAAGTATATTCCGGCAAAGTCGGTGAGTGCGAATACCGCAATTTAAAATACATCGGCGTGACTTCAACAACCCTTTCAAGGCGACTGACAGATCAAATTCAAGATGGGGCGATTAAAAAACACGCCCACTCTTACGGCAAAAACTAAATCCCGTGACAAAGTGAATAAGGGCACCCCTATCATCCTGAGACTCCATTACCGCAGAAGAAGGCAGATGGCCGTAGCCGTCATTATTCAAATGAACATCCCGGCAATTAACGTGCAACTTCAGCCGGAAGCTATACTCCCGACATCTCGGCGTGCTTTATCTCGCCTTTAAATGAAGCACGTTTTCAAACTTTCATTTTCCTTTGCTAGAGAACTAGATCGGAGCGGCAAATAGTCAGACAATCTGAGCCTTCCAATTTTATATATTTCTTGTAGCGCTTAGTTTTCCCTTTAAAATTTCCTGCTCCATGATTGGCCAATTTTTGTAATACTTATGTTCGCGTAGAAATACTATATATAATTTAACAATTTTTTAATAATTTTATTTTTGTTTATTCTCTTTTGATGACCTAACATGGTCGAAAGACGTCTAGGAATAAAGAATGTCATTCGCGGATGTTTTTTCTCGTCTCGAAGACACCGTTATGAAAATACAAGTTAAAATTAATAACGCTGCTACAGCTGTGGACTTCCTTAGAAGCTGCATTCAACATGTCTTTTACCTAATTATATACATATATATATATATATATATAGAGAGAGAGAGAGAGAGAAGTGATACGCCTTTGCTAATTATATGGTCGAATATACAAATTTATTTTATGAAAAAAATTAATACATGGATAAAAAAGAAGGAAATGGCTTATAATTAGTTTGGAAAAGGATCTAAGGGGTTTCTCATTAAACTCTCAGCTATACAGTTATCGGTGCCTTTAAATACAAAGTGCTAAATTGTATTGCTAGAGGAACAAGCTTCAACGCATCAACCGATCGTTATTATTCTTGACGTTACGTAAGTATGATAGGAGTTTGTGGTCCGTTTCCACTACAAATTCCTTGCCTAATAAATACTTTCTAAATTTACAGATACCCCAAATGATAGCGATGTCCTCTTACTCAATTACCGGATAATTTTTCTCGCGCACGAGTAATTTTCTGCTTGCGTAAGCGGTAGGAAAACTTTAACCGTTATTCTCATACTGGAGGAGGCGGCAGCATCCTATATCGTCATTACTGACGTCGGTACGAACGCCAAACAGAGTGTACGTTTTGGGGAGGTGGAGGATAGGAGCGGATGCCCACTTCTTGTTGAGTTAGTTTAAGCTGTGTGTCGAAAGTAGCATCCACTCGAGGCGTTCGGTTACCTTCTTCTTTAATAGCTTGCAGAGGGTGGCGGAGATAGTTGCAAAGTTGGGTATGAAGCGACGACAGAACGACGCAGCTGCTTTTGTTAGTTGGCAAAAGCATGTACACGATGCCCGGGATTTTTTTTTGCTGTGGGGCATACTGATTTTTCCCGATATGAAAGCCGAGGTAATCGATAGTGCCAAAAACGAAGTGACACAACCAATTGTTAAATTGTGTTACCGGAGGTGTATAGGCAGAGGGTATGGTTTGTAACGGAAGTGTTGCAGGGTATTTCGTTGGATATTGTGCTCAAAGTGTGTAGAAGAACCTGATATATCGGTGAAGACGTCATCAAAACTGCTCAAGAGCGCTTGCAGTTGTTAATGTTGAAGAGATGATAGCTAGTCACGTATCTTAATTTCCGCAAGCGAGGAATTATTAAATTCAGGCAAGACATGCAACGGATATTCCTTGTCTTGCTCCACGCAGGCGACTTGGATTGCGCAAAAGAGATCTAGGGGGTAACTAGATTCGATGGCGGATTCTTCTTTGTTTGCAACTATCTGGTTGATGCTCGCACGCCGGTGATACCACTTGAGCATATTAACATGGAAAAGCTTTCTTTCCAAGGGGGTTTCAATGAGCTAATCGAAGGGGCCACGCTTCTCGACTATGTGGTAGAGTCCCTTCCACTAGCTCAAAAATTTGTTTTTTCCGTGAGGAGGAGAAGCAAAACTTCTTCTCCCAGGATAAATTTCCTTTCTTTGGGCTTGCAATCGAAGTAGGCCTTATACTTTTCAAAATGATGTCGGCGTTCTGAGACGCAATTTCTGCGAACTTTTTCAGTCTCCTTCTTAAATACAATAGATACGAGTAAGAATTCTGTATATTTTGATCCAATTTCTGATTGAAATAAAGTTCCTTTAGACTACTCAGGGGGCCTCTGACGTTTCTACGATATCAAAGTGCAAAGAGAGCGAATCTTAATGTATGATGGGGGATTTCACGGTAGGCAAAGAGGGCTACCGAAAGGAAGAGGTGTCATTAAGTGAGCTGATCTGCACACAACTTCCTGAGAATGGTCTTGAGGCTTCCATTTAGCCTCTACCACATTCTGTTCCTACTCGGATGAAAAGGGGTGGTAAACAGGTGCTTGATCATCAATAATTTACCAACGTACTCTATTAATTCGTAAGTGAATTGACGACCACGACCCGAGAGGTTTTCTTTGGGCAGGCCCACACGGGAAAAGGGATAAGATGGAGATAAAAGCTTTGGCGCAGGAAATACTATCGATTTTCTTGACTGGCATAACCTCGGAGAATCCGGTGGCAAGGTCGACCAACGTTAAAGCGTAAATATGGCCTTTGCTCGACGGTGGGTGGATTAATCCGATTAGGTCGATAGCTACTCGGGATAAGGGTTCAGAGATTATTGGTTCCTTCTGCTAATAAGAACGTCTGACTAGTGCTTTTATTGCTGTTTTTAGCAAATGTCGCTCGAACGACAATATCGCAGAATTTTGTCGAATAGTGGGAGGCCAATAAAAATATTTGAAGATCCTCTGAGCGGTTTTCGTGTCACTAAAGTGACCAGCAAATAGGTTATCGTGATCCGTTTGCAAGAGTGGAGGGACGTGGGAGCGAAGTACGCATAGTGTGCAGGATTCGGCGTCGTTTTTCTTGGTGCACACTCGATAGAGGAGGTCGTCCTCGTTGAAAAAGGAAATCATCTTATTCCCTCTGACCGTTTTGCGTGTTTTGTTCTGGGCTTTGGACCACAAGGGACGAAGAGATTAACATTCCCTCTGGCTTTTAGCAAAGTCATGGTGACCCATGACTTTGCTAAAAGTCATGGGGGTTCCAGATGTGTAGGGGCTTTCAGTTCCATCTTCACGCGGGAACGGTTAATAACGGGCTGAGCCACGGGGGCGGAAGAAACCGGTGGGAACTACTGACCAATACAGCGGTGAACAATGGGTAATTTATTGGCACGCTCCAACTAATCTTGCACTACGGCAAACTTATCGTGGTCCGGGCCACAGCGGGGAAATAGTTTATGGGATGCAAAAATGCACGTGCACCCTATATCAGGAACGAGGGTGGAGATCGGCCACCCATTCACTGCTCCAGTTTCAAATTGGAGGACCCCAGGGGTACTTTTATCGAACAAATACTTTACCTTGTGGCCAGCACTATTCGGAGGGGGAGAGGAAGTGGTTGCTTCATTTTGTTCCGGTGTGGGCTTAGAAGTGGCGCTGAGCTGGAGTACCTGGTGAGAAGGAGGGATGATTCTAAACTGCGAGTTTAGACAGCATTGCTTCTCACGTGACTCTTAACTGCACAGGAATAAGACACGATGGTCCTCCTGGAGAACGACAAGGCAGGGGTGGGGGGAGAAAAGGGCTTAACATCACGGTGTTCCGATGAAAGGATAGGTTTAGGTTTAACGGGCCCAGTCATCCTAACGAACTTTTTCCCATTTTTAGGAACAAATTTGTTCCTGCTGATTTGGATTTAGGAGATAGGGGTTCTTATTTCTTACCTTCCTACGGATATCAGCTGTGGCTAGCTGCGTAGACGTCTGCCTCCTCGAGGCATTCCTTGAGAGTACGGCACCTCCCGTCCTTCCCGAAGGATCTGATTTCCGAAGAAGCGAAGAGAGAAATTGTTCCTTGAGGACGAAATCGACCAGGGTATCGTATTCATGAAGCACCTTGGACGCGTCAATCCAAAATGTAAAATAATGCTGTAGGGAGAACTGAACCGTTGGAAGGTCTGGTTTGGTTGAATGAGACAGTGCCAAAATTTAGCTTTGTAGAAATTAAATCCGAGATAATGTTGTAAGCGGCAAGCAACTCGGCTTTTAACGATAAGTAATCAATTGTTGCGTCTGATGAGAAGGAGATAAAAATATCCATGAGTTGAGAGCTCAACATGGGCAATAATTTTGCTACGCAATTAGTCTCGGTGTTCCACTGGTTCACCTCGAAGATTTTTTCGAAGTGGGTGAGATAAGACCCGATTATTCGCCTTCTTTAAAGATGGGAAGTTTAATGGTCGCTGACTGCAGTGCGTCTAGGCTAGAACTTGAGGAGTCTTTGGAGAGCGTCTTGTTCCTTGCTCTGCTCATTTTCAATTCGTGATAGTGAATTCTCTCTCTCTTTCTTCTCAATCCTTTTTTTCTTCTTGTTCCTTTTCTTCTCTTCTTTCTTCTTACTGGATGTAGGCTATCAGATTTTTGACACTGAATCCGAGTGATTTACCTTGTGTTTTGAAAATTTTAACTGACGACATGATGTTGATTTTACGCGATGGCCACAACAATAAGCATTAAATTAACGCAAGACATGGAATATGGTGGAATTATGGATTTCTTTACGCACGATCGAGAATGCGAATGGGTTTGATAAACAAAAAAAAACACGAACAACAAAAAATGCAGGGGGGGGGGCGAAACACTGGCGAGAGAGCTTTTGCGGTCGAGTTACAACACTCCTATCACAGCAATATGAAAAAAATTACTATTTTTACTATACCTTCAACATACGACACGAGATGAGGCCTTGAAGGACAACAAATTCAATTCCGTGGAGGAATAAAATTAATAGTTAAACACGGTCACTCCACAATCAATTCACAAAAAAATAAATGGGAACCGGTACAAATAAACTTCGCAAAAAGATATGCATTATTTATTTCTCACCTTTTAAACTCCAGAACCGGAACCAAGATTGTCAACAATTAACAATTTAACCAAGGTTAACCTATACATTGATAAAATTTCAATCAATTGATTGACTAAGATTACACCCTACACCTGACGCAAGCTAAATATATAATAAATATTACTATATGTCGTAGAATAGGGTCAAGTTACCCATTTCCGCGTTTGTCGGCCGAGATAAAGACGGCTGTGCCTAGAATATTTATAATACAAGCAGAGTGCAAATTAACTGAATGTGGTTTGGTCAAATAGTCGACTATCTTGGAGGTTCGTGGACAATAGAAAAACTGGTACAAAAATAACTTTACGAAAATGCAATTAATATTCTTTTACGAGGTTAAAAGGGGTTTTAAAACAAACTATATACACATTGAACGTACACGAGTCTCAACATCTAAAGGGGGGGGAGGGACTTGGCGGGGACGTTCGCCATACAAACAAACGAACAATATTGACTGAGAGGCGCTCGAACGACCTTGAGCGTATACGAAGCCAGAGATGGAGGCTTATCACTGTGAGGGGGGGGGGGAGTAGAGAGAAAACTTGCACAGGAGAGTTGCGCGTTGCTGTTACCTACGAGATTTGGTCCAAAGGGTTACTCCTTGCCTTGGTGCAAAGTTCCAATAATAGTCTCTTGACAATGACTATTACGGGATGAACTTAGATATTGCCTTCTATTTAGTACACGAATCGAGACTGGGCGCGTTGCGTTCTAGAAGCGGGTAGAATGTGTAAGGGGTATACTCACCCGAATTAATCGAGAATACCCGGAGCTTGAGTGGTTTTGCGAGAATTGTGCAGAATCTATTGGAACAAGAATAGCGGGTACTGACAAAGGGCGGGCAGAGGATACTGAGAGGCGGCGGATAGTGTCTTCCAACTCTGGCGCCGCAGAAATTATCGTGCGGTCGGATGATGTTTTCCTCCTCCGTCCGAAAGGGATGGTTCTAAGGTCCGACGCATCGGCAGCCGACAGTAGTCTCGCTTTATTAGCATGATCGCGAGAAGCTTCCTAAGTCGGCGATGCGAAACTTTGTACGACTCCCAATGGGCCCTTTTTGGTTCTCAAATTTTCGCGGCTTTCTGCGATAGCTGGCTTTCAGGCCACCACTCTGTCTCATTATTTTACCCTACCATTAGCGCGGACTAAAAGAGTCGACCAAGTGTCTGTTTTCTCTCTCTCCAGTGAATTTGCGGCAGCTCGCATCTTTCTCTCTCTCTCACTCTGATCTCTGACACACTTGAAATAAATGAAATATCCTCAAATCACTTAAAATAAATGTAATTTTTTTGTAAAAGAAGTTTTTTTTTTACATGTCCTACATTTGATGTTTAATAAAATAAAAAATAATTTTGTGATCATAATTGAACTCTTAGAAGCTGTTGGTAATAGTTCAATGTCTTTGGTCCTAAAATGGCTAATTGATTTATTTATTTCTGTAGAAGTTATGCCAGTTTTAGTGAAGCATTGACTTTTAAAAACTTTCGCTGAACTTTCAGATATTTATCCACTATTAAAACCAATTTTATT
Source organism: Ceratothoa steindachneri (assembly GCA_963969495.1). NCBI lineage: Eukaryota > Metazoa > Arthropoda > Malacostraca > Isopoda > Cymothoidae > Ceratothoa > Ceratothoa steindachneri. The sequence continues at coordinate 26,565,603 of OZ018327.1, read as the reverse complement.
TTAACTAATTTTACTTGCTTAAAATTAACAAAAATCTAAGACTCATAATCAGTTGGCATAATTAACATAATAACTTAATATATTTGAAGATTCTTCTTTTCAAATGCTGACGATTCTTCTCATAACATTTATTTACTCGAGATGAAGTTGCTCTCATTACGTTATTATTTTTTAGATGTTAGATACTTCTAGGATAATTACGGTAAACACAGTTCTTTAAATATCCCCATAAAAAAATCCAAAAGTGTTAGATAGGGGGATCTTGGAGGCAAACTTAAATTCATTGTTTAGAGAAATAATTTTTTCTCTGAAGTTTCATCTTAACAACTTCATTGTTTTATTCGATGTATGTGATGTTGCAGCATCTTGCTGCAAACACAGTTGTCGTCTATTTCAAAGCCTTGGAAAGTTTGGTAAAAAATATTCTTTAAGCATGTGTCAGTACCTTTCGCATCCACAGTGACTGAATTTCCATTTTTATCCTCAGAAAAATACGGCCCAATGATCTTTTAAGGTGTTATCGCAAACCACAGGGTAGTTTTTGCATGATGCAGATCTTTCTGGTGTATAGCTTCTGGGCTGTGATCCGACCATGTTATGTTGATCTGGTCATTATTGTATCCGCTGAGATGAAAGTTTAACTCGTCAGACATTAGCACAGGCGGTAGATCAACTTCCCCAAACTGTCGTCTAAATTCTTCTGCATACGATTTTCTTTTCGCGAAAGAGTTGTCTTCTAATTTTTGCACAAGCTAAATCTTGCATGGCTTAAGTTTCAGGTTTTTCTTTCTTACATTCTATGTTGCACTTTTTGACCATACCACTTCTGCTAATCTTCTTTTCAATGATTTCGGCAGCGGCCGTTTGACGTTTTGCCGCAACTTTAATTTTATGTTTTTCTACGCCTTTCTGCCAACACGCCCTTTTCGTCCATCTTGTACACTACCGGTGTCTCTAAATTTTTTTAGTTAGTCTGCATAACGCTCGTCGTGATGGTACGTCTTGGGCTGCTTCACGTTTCATGTCTTTGGGTTGAAACCACTGACAGTTGCATCTTAAGAATGTTTCGACAAATATTTTTTCGTCCAATCATTTCCCCAAGCTTCCATGTTTTGAGCTTGAAAAAATTATTAATAATGATTCTTTCTAGAAAAAATTATTCTTTTATAGTCTAAGAATAACTATGATGCTAATAAATTTGTTACTTTAGAATTTTCGCAAAAATTTGCTAAAAATCGAGCTTCCCAAAATCACATTTTTGAACAAACCTCTCGACGCTTTCCATTTCTAGCAAAAAATGACCAATTTACTAACCTAACATAATTTATAATATAATAAATAAATAAATTAGCCATTAGTCATTTCCACACTGAATTCATGTCAAGAAATCTCCCATGTGAGAGCGACGGATTATATTCTCTAGGATGTGATGGTTGTACAAAATGTTGCTATTGATAAACCGGAAAAGAATGACAGGTACGCTTAAAACAAAACAAGAACCTTGTACGCTACCATAGCGGACACTCCCACCCCGCCTACCTAAATGTAATCACGCAATCAACTAGAATAGCGCCAAACACGAAATTAAATTTAAATTACATTTTCAAAAACATTCAAAATATTTTATTTTGTTTTGGACACATTCCCGAACTTACAGATTAATCCCGGGTTGTTTGGACATACTGCCGAGCTTACAGATTAATCTCCGGTTTGGGACACATTCCGAACTTACAGATTAATCCAGGTTTGTTTGGACACATTTCCGAACTTACATATTAATCTCGAGTTGTTTAGACACACTTCCAAACTTAAAGATTAATCCCGGGTTGTTTAAACACATTACCGAACTTACAGATGAATCCCGGGTTGTTTAGGCACACTCTCGATTGACAGATTAATCCCGAGTTGTTTGGACACATTCCCGAACTTACAGATTAATACTGGGTTGTTTGGACAAACTCCCGAACTTACAGATTAATCTTGAGTTGTTTGGACGCATTTCCGAACTTACTAAATGTAGAGAAATGGCTACATTAAGCATCCTGGAGGGGTATAGGTACATTAAAGCCCCCCCTTCCCTCATGAGACGAAGCGTGGGGAAGGTAGCCGGCAAAACTGCTTACCATGTGTGATCTCCCCGCCGCTGTGGGCAGTTAGAGCTGACATCTGTTTTAAAGCGACCACAGAAGGTCCTTAAACGACGCTCTAACGACCCAATTACCTACGAGACCCATAAACCCGTGGTTATGAAAAAAAGCGGTGCGAGTCAGAAGGCACGCCAAGTAGCGGTGCGGTTGCGAGCCTCTAATTTGCGAGCTGACTTGGGCACCCCAGGGACACCTTAGGGATTCTCGCTCCTTTCAGATGCTAACTTACCATTCGCCCCCCCCCCCCTTTGTGGCCTGGTCACTTCCCCCTTTAGATGGGGCGGCAATCCGCCTATAAATAAGCCCCGCAAAGAAAGAGAGGGATGATTATCAGAAGTCGATACGCCAGAGTAGGATAAGTTCGTGAAGATCGATCCTTTGGCCAGACAAGAAGATTATTAGAAGTCGATACGCCAGAAGAAAGATTAGTTCGTGAAGTTCGATCCTTCAGCCAGAAAAGAAGATTAGAAGTCGATCCGCCAGAAGAAGGGTTAGTTCGTGAAGATCGATCCTTCCGCCATACAAGACTATTTCCGTGTGAAACAATAGGATCAGATTGAGAAAATCGATCCACCCCTTTTCAGAGCCGTATAAACCTAAATAGTCAAGCTTTATATCGGTGCCATATCGAAGAAGCCTTTTCAGTCTGCGAAGAAATCTTACTGAAGAAAATCAAAGCCGCTCACACTCGAGTGACTTTTACATCTCAAGCAACGTAAGAGTGAGAGGAGAAGAGCCCAGCCCCAATGAGCTCCCGTTCTTTAATTACGTTGAAGAATCAGACCCAGTCACAGGCGACAAGCAATCCCTCCTCGAAGAAAATTCAACCGGCGGCCACAACACTTCAAAGCGAGAGATAAGTCCTCCAGCGACATCCGGCACTCCCTAATACCTACCTGTAAGTTAAAAATAACATTTATATTCCTATTGCGATAGTAGAATTTTAGTACGTCTCACGTTTTAAAGGAGAGTAGAAACCATTGTTTTTGAACCTAGGTCATATGTGTTTGTAGACGAGAGTACGTTAATTTAATGTTTAACGCTAATCAAATAGAGTCGCGATAAAAATACTAATCGGCAATTGGTATGTTATAGTTAAGTGTTTCATTTTAAATACATGTTTATTTTAGTAGATATCTGGTGTTTTCTCTTATCCTTATGTGTTTAAAAATAGCTCTTCCTTAGGAACAAAACTACTGAATCAGCACTCTTAGAACATAGCCTACTTTATCCCAGAAGTAAGTCACGCCCCTTAAAGCATACTGCTACTTAAAGGGTGTCAAAGAGTATAGTGATCAAAAACAAAGGGTCATTCTACGACACAAATTATTCCCGGGTTGTTTGGAAATATTCCCAAGTTACAAATAAATTCCGAGTGTTTTTCTTTAGATCAAATCTTTAATTCTTACATCAGCTCTCAAATTAAGATTGTATAGGATTTTGTCTATCATATTTAATATTTAAGCTGTTGTATTTTCATGATTTCTTCTTACTCGTTGAAAAGTTTTTCCTCAATGCAGAGCTCAGCATCTACCTTCATTTTTTACCTTGTTTGGGTGTTTTAGATATTTAATTTCAACTGAATTTGCGGAAATTTATCAGGTGTATGTATAAATCTGTATTTATATGTACATACATAAATGGTCATATTAATTTCGAAATACATATTAAAATGGGTTAAATAGATACTATGACCAGTTAGACCATACATCAAATGTGTTAATAATATAGAAACCATTTTGCAACCAATTTTATAATAAAAATCATCATACAAATCACTAATTGGACAATGCTACCAGGGCTACTAGGTGTTTTTAAAATTTTTATCCAAACTTATACTGAAATTATATGGAAATCTGTACAAAAGATTAATAGGTGAGTACATTTTATCCCCAGTATATTTTGGTAGACGCGGTTGCCTAGCAACTAAGATTAGGCATCCCTTTTATTCTGGGAATTTTCAAGATGAGGTTCAAAGATATGGACTTTCAGGTACTCCCAGAAGACAAAGATAACACAGACAATTTGGTAAAGAAACATTAAAGATACATTAAGAATGCCTCCATTTGATGTATATAATGCATTTTCTGCTGCCATAATAGTTAAAACTAAGAAATCAGCGTCTAAAAGAGAATCATTGCAATGGACCTGAAGGAAACTCTTTAATGAGGAATTTTCGAGGGGAAAAGATCACAACTTCAGATATCAGAGGTCTCTTACGTATTTCCTACATTTTGATAGAACGTGAATTACCCCTTTAGTGTCCAACGTTCCCATTTTGAAAAGATAGCCTCTAAATTATATTTAAGTGCAATGTTCAGCTTAATTCAGCATTTCAAAATGGAAAAGTATGTTTTATTCTAAATATTTTTACATATTTGTATAAAATCAAATTTTGGTAACCATATTATGGGTTATCAGATCTATACAAAAATTACAATTATCACTTAATATTATAAATATAATGAAAAAAGACAATGTTAAAATTTTTAATACCTTTCTATTATTTGATATAATTTAGAATAGGATTTTACAAATAATTATTAAAAATTCTAAGATCCACATGTAATCCTGTATAGAAAAAAATAGGGCCAAATATAATGTCCCCAAAATTGGAACGTTGGAAACTACTGGAATTTTTTTTCCCCTATATTTCGATCACAAACCACAGGTTTGAGGTGGTATTAGTCATTTGAAAGTCGAAATACATTGAGTAAACACGTTTAGTGCGCCCTCTCTTTATGGATTCTACATCGTTTTAAGGGTAAAAAACTTGTTTAATTCGTTAGTTTCACTCCATTTACATCGTGTTTATAGTCAGGATTGATTTTTATTATATAGATATCCAACTAAGTGTAACAAAACAAAAAAAAATACTAATATATTAATGCAATAAATTAATGCCTGTTGGGATGAATAATTGTGTGTCGACACGTGTTTATAAGCTGGTGTGTATGCACATATGTCTACACACAAATATGTGTATGGGCATATCTAAAAGTAACGATCACATGCCCATCATGTCATATTCACTAAAGTACATAATTAGGTCTAATCTCAATTTCTGTCAATGCAGCAATAAAATACATTGGACTTATACATTCATACTGTTTGTGTTTTTTACAGAATGAGGAGAGGGACTCCACGATTCCGATTTCGGAAGAATGCAAGAGAATCTGCTGAGGAAAGGAGTATCGCTGATATTGTGATTATTTCACCTGAATCTAGCAATGGGGCAATTGGCAGTGATGAAGATGATGAAGACGATGATCTGAATCAGAAATATTTTCCTGATGAAGTAGTTGAAGAGTTGGAAGTTCATGCGTGTAGTAATGAAGATTCAGATGAGGAAAGTGGGTCGCTTGCTGCAGTAATTAGGCGAAAAAGAAGTGATAAGGTTGCTCTAAATCATCATAATGAACCTCAAAAAGATGGCGAAACTATCTCGGAAAAGATGTGTTTTCCATATTTTCTTTATTTTTTTCCGATGACATGATAAGTTTCATTACTGAACAGAAATATTTATATGCAAGACGGGATAAAAATGTTCCAGCTTTCAACGTAAGTGAAGTAGAAATTAGGAATTTTCTAGGTTTTGCTTCTTTTGAGTGATAATCATTCTTTACCTTCTGAAAATTCATATTGTTCTACTAGTGAAGATATGGAAGGTCCAATATATTCAAATACAATGAGCAGGGATAGATTTAAAACAATAAAAAGGTATATCCACATCGCTGATAACAACAAAATTATCTGAGTCAAAACTAGCTAAAGTGCAGCCACTTTTAGAGATGCTTCGTATAAATTGTCACCAATTTGGGGTATTTCACGAATTTTTGAGTATTGATGAGTCTATAATCTCTTACAAGGGATTATTACATAGTGGTAAACAATTCATAAAGAATAAGCCCGTTTGCTTTGGATTTAAAATGTGGATTATGTGTAGCTCTAATGGCTATCCATACGATTTCTCTATTTATTGCGGAAAAGATAGAATTGCATCATTACCTTTAGGATATCGGGTAGTGGATCAAATGTTGGAAATTGTTCAAAACTATTCAAAGCAAGTAATGTTTTTTTCTAATTTTTTTTCTAGCCGCAAACTCCTAAGTAACTTAACTCAGAAAGGAATCCGTTCTTGCGAGACAGTTCGAGACAACAGGACAGGGCATTTTCCCCTCCCGAGCAACAAGGAAATGAAAAAGAAAAAGAGAGGATTTTATGATTTCAAATCAGATGGATCAGTTATTTGCGTCAAATGGATTGATAGTTAGGTTGTTAATGTTGCAAGCAATATCTTCAGCATAACACCTATCCAAAAAGTAGATAGAAGAGCGAAACAGGTAAAGCAAAGAGCTGTTACACAACCCCATTTAATTAGCATGTACAATTAAGAAACGGGTGGGGTTGATGTCTTTGATAGTTTATTATCTTTTTACCGACCACGCTTACGATCCAGCATGTAAAATCTTCCGCCAATATGACCCAGCTGCAGTTCAGACACGAAATAGTGAGAACGCTCCTAAAAATGGAAAAAGAACAAAAACGGCGCCGTGGGCAAAATGCCCCGACATGCATAGGCTCAAAATTTGATGGAATCAATCACATTCTGGTACCAGCTTTGAAGATATCGCCCTAACAATTGGTAATTCTAAATCTGACGTTATTTTGTGGGCAGAAAAATCAATGGAAGAAATGAAAGATCTGAGGGATGACTACAGGGAGATGCTAGAGCTTTCTTGGATTTTCCTTGGTGTCACTCCGCCAAGAGGAGTTCATTTTAATCGTCCTGGAGCAATGTATCATACAAGGTGGATGTTAAAGGAAATATACTCAATAAAAATATAGATGTTCAGGGCGCAATTTAAGCTAACTGAAAAAGAGGAGCAAAGCTTGCGTAAGATGTCTGTTTTGTATCGACTGTTTTTTTCAAGTATTTGTTCGAGGCTTCAATTCTATTTTCAGCTCCCCGAAATGACTTAGAGCTTCTAAAAAGAAATCTCAAAGGCCACACTGGATAAGTTCAGCTCACACTTATGGTATTTGTCAGAAGAACTTGTTGCAATGAGCCTGTTATATATTCCTGTTCCATCCACTACAAAAAGTTTAAGAGTAAAAGTTATGAATGAGAGGTCTGCAATTGAAAAAACATCCCAAAATGTAAAAATCAGACTTGAGATAATCAAGAATTATGGATTGGAAGACTTCGCAACAAAAGGAACTATGTCATTCTTCAATAAAATGAATCTTCCAACTGGATATCTTTGTGAACCCCCAGACTTGTGAAGCACAAGAAATGACTATAAAAGAGCTAAAAGCATAGTTCAAGGAATTAAAATAACTAATGACAATGCAGAGCGAGGTGTGGCCCTTATCCAAGAGTACAACAGATACCTAACCAGAGATGAGGAACAACTACAATTCCTCCTCCAGGATGTTGCAGAACATCGTAAACAGTTTGCAGATAGCCGTAAATCTACACTGCTAGGACAACAGTAAATTAAATAAATCACATCAAAACCCTTTTCTAAAAGACGGAGGCTGGGGAAAGAGGTTGGTGGGGTACATGAGAGTTGGGTCCACGTCCCGTACCCTATTAACACAGATAATAAAAGAGTTAATTTAAATTTAATTAATTTGCCAAGAGGAAAAAAATTACTGGCAAATCTTGAAATTACTTTATTAACTGTTGTTAAAATTCTGATAATAATTATTGCAACGTAAAACATATGACTATAGAATTTGTGTAAATAGTTTAAAAGCTATAACTAATCGATCATGATTGATCGATTACAACAGAAAATATTAATTAATTGTTATAACATTATGATTGATGTGGAACCTCTAAATATCACTTGATCCCAAAAAGATTTTGCACCAATGATATTAATAAGAAAAGGAACAAAACTGAAGGTTGGGAGAAAATAAAAATACAAGTTTAAATTTTCACCCTATATATAAGGACCACCCTAATATAAATAAATAAATAGCATGATAAACTGATTAATGCGCATTATTATAAAATAAAAGGATTCTGTTTTTTATTAGATACATATATCTACTCTATAATTATTTTATAATTTTATTATATCTATTTCGTCAGAAAAACTAGCTCAAAAAGTTCTTTTTTATTAGTACAGATAATATGAAATATATATATATATATATATATATATATATATATATATATATATATATATATATATATATATTTATATATATGTAAACTATATTATACAATATATGTCACATATATATATATATATATATATATATATATATATATATATATATATATATATATATATATATATGATAGCCGCAGATACATTATAAAAGTGTGAAAATAGTTTTTGAATGGAATTAACTATAGATAAAAAACAATAATTTTTTTAAATCATTTTCCCTAAAAAGTAACCCTGAAGTGTCCTACGTTCCCATTTTGGTTCCCAAAAGCTACTGTAAATAATTGTTTTCATGGTATTGACAATATCATATTATTAGTGGACACAACAAGACCTTCTAAGTCAAATTTCAATCACTTATGACCATGGGAACTAAGACCAGTCACTAAGGGGTTAAAATCAAAGGAGTCGACTTCACGGTGTTTGCCATACGCTGTTTTTTAGTTTTTAAGTTTCTCGTGTATCTGAGAAGAGCTCCTCCCGAAGGTTTTTATAAGGAGAAGCTACGCCCCCAAAAATTGCCTTCGTAAGCGCATAATTATGATTGCAATAGGAAGTCCTATTGCCGGCCCTTTTGGCAAATATCTTCATGTGTAACTTAGAGGAAGAAGCACTTGACCAATGCCCCTTATAATTTCCTGCTATCTTTTACAGGAGATATGTAGACGACACCATCGCCCTTTTCCGCTCTAAATGTTCATCTGATAAATTCCTAGAGTACATAAACCAGTTACATCAAAGTATTGAATTCACTCAAGAAAGGAAGAGAACAATTCCATTCCTCTCTTAGACCTAGAAATAACAATCATAACCGACGGTTTCTCCACTATCGTTTACTGAAAACCTACACATACGGGCTCTGGAACCCATTTTCTTAGTCATTATTTCACGATAGATCGAATTAAACTCTATCAAAACCTTCTTTCTCGCGCTTAAAATCTATCCTCATCTTACTTCAAGTTCAACAAAGAGGTCACTTTCCTCACTAACTATTTCCAACAAAACGGATATCCTTCAAACTTAAACGACCGATCTCTTCGAAATTTTATCAATAAAATATTTATCCCGAAAGATCCCTCATACAACGTCCCTAAAGAAAAGGTTTTTGTACCTCTCCCATATATAGGACCCCTCAATTCCCTTCTCTGGGCCAAACTCTCACCATTCCTCAAAAATTCATTTCCTACCACATATTTTATACCAAGTTTTCAAAACACACGCAAAGTACATCTTTTCAACATTAAAGAGAAAATCCCAACCCTGCTTCGATGCTGCATCATAGATGAATTCACCTAGGTGCTTGAGATATAATTGCGAGGTGTATTTGCGATCCATACACCGCACACTACATACCTGTATTTGCGCACATTTAGGCATCAGCAACAGAACTGGAGCCCCACTCAGTACTCCCAAATTCTCCCCTATCCGAATACACTAAGAAAACAGACATCCACACCATAAACCCAACTTAAATAATTTTTTGATTAATGATACAGCAAACACTAAAAACCAACTACGTACACTGGAATATCTTTATATTAGATTTAAAAACCCCACTTTAAACTCCGACACAAGATCATTTCCATTTTACTACATCTAAAATCACCCACGAATTACGCAAGCCAAATCCACTCTTCTCCTAAAAACAACCCATATTTTGGAATATTTATATTATCTCCCTTTTTTACAACGAAGACAACCAAAACTAAGTAAATTCAGTTTTTTTTTTAAAACAAAAACATATTTCCTATTCCCTAAAAGTTAAAAGCTCTGCATTTTTATCATTTGAATATTACTAACTCTGCTGCTTCCTATTTTCCCTATAATTAATATATAAATATCTGATAACTTCCCTAAAAGATTCTTATGTATATTTATATTTATAATTTCACATCCTTGAGAATAGGTTCTTACCCTTGACGTCGGTACAAAGAAGTTAATATATAATAATGAACTTCCTAAATGTAGCCTGCTTATTTATCATAAAAATACGTATACGCCTGGCAACGCGCAACCCCTCTGCTCTCTTAAGATATATACATATATATCGCATTATCCCTTGCATTCAACTGTTTTTAACATAAGAGAGGCTGTCAATAAGTTTTGCGAATCGGTAGGGCAAAACAGAGGAAAGGGGATGGCTGTTAGTGGGGGTGTTAGGACAAGCTATGACAAGTCAGGACGTGCGGCCGCACGCTCCTGCCACGTCTATTTAAGAAGCAGTAGCTGATCGCAGATCGTCAGTCACAAATTTTTCAACAAAAAAGAAGGTTGAGCACCGCGCAGTGATCAAATTTTTTGACCAAGGAAGGCAAGAATGCAAAAGAGATCAATGAACGCATGGTTGCAGTGTACACCAACACCATCCTTTCCTAAGTAACCATTGCTCGCTGGAATAGGGAGTTCTGCCATGGTCGTGAGTCCCTTGAAGATGACCCCCGTCCAGGATGCCCGTCAGACGTAACCAAAGAGAACAATGTGGCCCGTGTGGAGAGAATGATCCTTGAAAATCGACGGGTGAAGGTCGAAAAAATCGAGAGAGAACTTGAAATATTACATGGAAGTGTTATCAACATCATCCATGACAATTTGGCCATGATCGAGGTCTCTGTCCGTGGGGTCCTTAGAAACCTCATGCCCAATGATAGACTTCAAAGTCGTCAAAGTCCACAAGGCGAGAGTTGCCCAAGCTGCACTGCGCGAGTGCGGATTCGAGGAGCTCAACCATCCCCCATTCAGTCCAGATCTGGCCCATAGCGACTACTTTTTATTTCGCTAGCTCAAAGCTGCACTGCGTGGACGCCAGTGGGGACGATAAAGATGTCCAGCTCGCCGTCCAGGAGTGGATTGAACATCAGTCGGGAGATTTCTGGTTGTCGGGAATTCGAAGCCTCAGGGACAAGTGGTGCAATTGCATTGAAGTCGAGGGTAGTTATATTGAAAAATAATAAAACACTTTTGCTCATATCTCGTTTCCTTATATCTGAATTACAAAACTTATTGACCGCTTCTCGTATTTTTTCAATATCATATATCCGTAAATTAACTTATATTTAACTACTTGTTATTATTCAGGTTTCATTTATGTTACCTTTCTTGTTGAGTTTTACCTATTTTTCATAATGTTACTAATAGTGAATTGTGTGTGCTATTTTTGGAATTTTGTCATCTTATTCTTAAAATTTCTTTTACTCGTATTAGAGTTCAATCCGCTAAAGATAGTCATTGCTAAAGACCGAAACGTCCGGCAAATAAATGTTTAGAGTGATTACATGGTTCTTCATATTCCTCATCTCTCTCTCTCTCTCTCTCTCTCTCTCTCTCTCTCTCTCTTTATACATATAATATATATATATATATATATATATATATATATATATATATATATATATATATATATATAGATATATATATATATATATATATATATATATATATATATATATATATATATATAGATATATATATATATATATATATATATATATATATATATATATATATATATATATATATATATATATATATATATATATATAGGGTATTTGAGGATATCTTTCAGCAAATTAAATATATTTGAATGAACATTTGTGCAGTTAGTCTTGACATTGATTTTTAATCAAATTATTCTATGAAACCGCATTTGTCTTTCATGACTGCTTCAATGGTGGGCCGAAACTGCTGACATTATTTGGTATATATTAATTTTGGACATCACTTGAACAATGTCAGCCTTCAGAAAAGCGTTGGTATTATTATGATGTTGATTAATCTCCATTTTAACAGCATTCCACACGTAGTAGTACAAAGGATTCAAATCTGGTAAGTTTGACGCCATATTGGGTATGGTTACATGAGTATAAAGATTGCTTGACACCTATTCTTGAGGTACTAGAGCTTTCTGATAAGGTGCCGATTCTTGCTGAAACAGGTATGGCCTTTCCTTGCCAACTTCCTCTATCCAGTGCTTGATAACAGTTTTCAGCCCCTCAATGTATCCGGGAGCATAAATTCTACGACAATGAGGAAAAAGTGGGCTAGCATGACGTAACCTTCTCTACTCACCATTTCTAAAACCATCAGAGTTGCTGTGCATCACTCTGGGGTACTTCAGAAGGATCTGCGCATAACGACCTGTCATTTCTTCTGTTATGATTTTGATCCTGGTCAAAGTTTTTTTCGTCAGGGAAATACCAAAGAATGCTAAATCACTCTGCTTTACATGTATTGCAGCTATGACTGCAGGTCTTTACATTTCTTGAGTTATCATGTTAATTTAAAATGGTTTCTGCGAAATAAATGATATTTTGTAATAAACTGAAAATTAAATATCCGCAAATACCCTCACCACCCAGTATATATATATATATATATATATATATATATATATATATATATATATATATATATATATATATATATATATATATTTATATTTATATATATATAAATATATATATATATATATATATATATATATATATATATATATATATATATATATATATATAGATCAAGATTAAAGTAAATACTACTCCAACAGGATTTATATATTACGATGTTTCGGGCAATACACGCCCATCTTCAGGTACTATAAAGCCAAAAAGATAAAATGTAACCATCGGATATGAAGTAAAAAGGTAAAAACTAAAGTTTAGGTTATAAATAAACACCAAAAAAATAAAACTATCAAATTAACACAAGGATTAACTCACATGCACAAAAGCTCACTATGCAGAATGAACAGTCGAAGAAGACTGAGAAGGTAAAGAAAAATAGCAACGAGGTAAGTTTGTGTTTGATGCGACGCAAATTATTGATTGGTTTGAGATTATGTAATTGACAGTGTGAAAGAAGATAAGTCACTATTTAGAGAACGATTTTATTGATATATATACATCGATTCTAAAATACTGAGTGATTTAGGGTTTTGAGTAGATCCTAATATTTTCAAATTAGTAATAGACCTCGGTTTCACAATTAATGTTATGTTGGCGAATTAAGGAACTTTCTTTTTTACAGAGAGGTTTGATTACCTGTTCTAAGGCTAATCCAGAGATGCGAACAGACTCTGGCCTTCAAGGAGCGCACAGTGCTCCCTAAGTTTTTCCTTGGATACACCCATGGCAATTGAAAATATAAACGACCATGCTTTTTAAATTGAAACACATTCCTATTCTATATTGTTAACAAAGACAATAGTAAAATCAATATGTAAATATAACTTCTTAAATAATTAAGAAAATAATTCCAAAAATAATAACATAAAATTACCAAATAAGGTTTGTCGAAATATAAGAGTTAAGTTAGGCTGACTTAGACGAATTTTGATTTCGACTTTCGTGCACGGGCCTAGTATAAAAAACACCCATACTTTTGATTATTTATATCACGAAAATAATGATAAACATTAAAAAATTCCGCATTACTTATAGGATGACCCAATATATATATATATATATATATATATATATATATATATATATATATATATATATATATATATATATATATATATATATATATATACAGTGGATGAGCCTAATTTGACGCCTAGCTTCAATATAAAAGAAAAGAGGACGGAGTTGATTTATACAGATCTATTTACCAAAGCTCTTTTAATTAAAGGTTTGAAGGATTTTTCTCCTAATAATATTCAATGAAATCAGTTTTCGGCCTCAAGCACTTTCTTTAGGCCGTGTCGAGCTTGCTGCAGGCTTCATCGACGGTTCTCTTGGTAATTAGTGTAAGCAGTGTTGATCATGGACATAAGCTTCACCATGTTGGCGCATAGAGAACTTGTTGGTTTTTCTCTCAACTAAGCACCAAACATAATAGTTCCGTGTGATGCATTCAGAGGAGTTAGGAAGCTAGATTTTCGGAGTGATGTAACAAAATTGCCCGAGTACAAGAATGGGTTCTCCTGCTTGTGTAGCATGAAGCAAGGTATTGCTGTCGCACGTAAAGCCTTCCTGCTACCACTTTATAGATTAAGCGCAACATCAACTCCTTCAGCCACTTAATGTAGCCCTATGTATCAAGTACGAACTTCCCTGCCCATAAGAAGATAAGCAGAGGCATAGCGTTGCCCCCCTCGAGACTAACCACCCTAAACATCATGATGTGAAACGGGTACTTGGTCTTCATGATACACGATACATCTTGGGAGGCCACAGTGACTGAATCCTCTGGGCCGGACTCAGATCCACACTCAAGTACTCAAGAGATCTTCCCAATTGGGGTCAAGGCGTTAATACTTACTACCCAACCACAACTTGAACTTTCCAAATTCTGGGAGGATTGAATTTAGTCGTAGTTTTGCTTTTTTTTACAGACGGTGCACCACTGAATCTCATACGGTAGGCGTAAGAGTGAAACGATATCAGATATCACGGATGCGTACAATTCAGAATTGCGAATGGCTAAATATTGCCTGTCGCACCCTGCATAATATTAACAGGGTCCTTTTGGAAAAAAAATTGACATGTATTCGGCTAATTTGGGATATTTTGATCCATCTTACAAAAATTATAAATACAAATTCAAGTTCACTTCTTTCATATTATCTGCTGGGCACTAATCATTAACGTTCCTTTAATAAACTTTAAACAGTGTAGCGATTTAAAGTGTAGCTTTGGTATATATCAGAAGATAATACAAACATTTAATCAAATATGTATAGAGAAATAATTGGGAAATTGGGAAATTTGAGTTTTAAACGCCTACTTCTTCAATAGATTGAGAAACTGTTTTCGTGATTCTCAACGAACAAGAGGAGGAAATATCTATGCTATTCATCTTTTGTTATAATATGATTAAAGCCGTTAATCAGTTTCACACTTCTTTCGGTTCAACCATTTGAAACTTTAATAGTTGCTGATACTCTAAAAAAACAATCTATAAATGGTCTGCTTTCCCATTCCAGAGGATCTAAACAGAGAATTCATTTGGTAGATTTTATTCTCGAAAGAAATAATAAGACTTTGATGCAGTTGGAAGTTGCTATTGTTTTTTCCTTCAAAGAATCATCTGCAGAGTCATTGAAGAGCTGTCAAAGGGTTTCTGTACCCCTATTTTGTAGGGCAAGGACGATTCGCCTCTTCAATTTCATCAAATAAATTACTATCCGAAATAGACCACAGATCCCATTGTCGATGTATCTCGGCATTCACTAAGCCAAAGTACCTCTATAAATTAAGGTCATGTGCTGCATAAGTAGGGAATGGAGCTTCATTTCAATTAGTTACAAATATATTTACAGTAAATATTACAAAACGTTGAAGGATTTAGTGCTCTTGTCGAGTAAATTGGAATTGTTTACGAAAAAAGGAATATCTTTATTGTGTAGATAATTTTAACTTTACTTCGTGTAAGATGATATGCACTAATTTGAATAAATCGAATAAATTTTTGAGAAACTTCTCCAAGAATTATGATTGTGAGTTCTAGAGATTCACGATATTCATCGCGATGTTGCTGTTTCTGAAGTTGGCTTTCAAAGAAGCCAGAATGGCAGCTGCTCTGACATCTTCGTTTAGTGGTTCTAAACATTTTCTGTTAAAATTATTCCAAGCTTTTTGGAATTATTTTATAACGCGTATTTAAGTAGCAGAGGAAATTCCAAATTATGTATGGAAAATCTTTCGTACAAGTTCGAAAATATGATTTTAACACGGAAATTAAGCTTTTATCAAGTTTCTGTTAAATTAGAGAACAAGACCCAATTCAAACACCAATATCAAAACACATTCTCATAACTCTATATCTCACACTCCAGTCAGCTAAGATCTTGATTACTGCATCTGATATAGCTTCACCAGTTCCAGATGTTAATTTTTGGATTAATAGCATTTTTAGTTCATCGTTACTAGAAACTACACTTGCTAGATAATCATCGTAATGGCCTACTTATATGTCAGAACTTAATATAACCCTCCAGTTGATGAATTTGAAGAATTCGGGTTGGAGGTTACTTCCAAAATGTCACTTGTTTCCTTGCTAGAGCTTTTACGCGCAGGAAAAATACTTAGGCAGTGTAATGACAATTTTAAAGGGGATTGTCTCTAAAGAGAAGCAATTGCATTTATAATGTAGAGAGCATCACGCTTCGTCTTCGTGGATCGATCTAAGGACGACCACAGACCCTGGAGTACTTCTCTTGAAGAAAGAAGTCGCCCACTACTTAACATCACTGTCTGTTGGCCAACTAACCACACTTGAAATTTGTACCATGTCGATGCCATTCTGCCAACAAATTACATATTTATGTAACATACTGTAGGTTATGTGTTATATACACTACTGAGCAAAGTAAGAGAACGAAGTTATATTATAGTATTTTCCAAAATATGATTAGTAGGTAAATAAAACTTCTATGGTAGATAAAGACATGCATTTAATATATTTTGTGAAGATTTCATAAAATACAATCGTATATTAAAGAAATTAAATTAAATAAACTGGCAAAATCAAATATTGATGCGCCCAAAATATGAACGATTTTTCCAGGAACATTCTAGAAGTTTCTTGAAATCTTCTGGCAACAATTTTCTCAGTAGGTAGGAACTGTAATACCGCCACTGTTGTCGTACTCTGCACTCTCCAGAGATTGCCATCACACGTGAAAGTGACTCCTGAGCTTCGTCAGAGAATTGTTTGCTTGAAAACTTTGGGAGAACCCTTTCTGCGATTTCAAAAGAGGTAGAAAGGTTCAAGTGTGTGATATCGCGCGTTTTGTTGTAATACAATAAAAACTCCTATAAATCGCATTCAAAATTAAGTCGTCCTCGCATAACCACACTCCGAGATAACAGAGGTGTTAGGCCCTTCTCTATGAATCATCCAGCAGCCTTCATCTGTGACGGATTTATAGACTAAAATTGAGCAAGAATGAAAGAAAAATAATGCCAGAATTGTGCAAGAAACTAGTGAGGACTTGTGGTCGTCGTTGCTCCCATGTAGTAGAAAACATATTCTTCATCACCTCATATTATGTGTCATAAGATTCCTCGTTTTCAAATCTTGCTTAGTTTCTAGTGTATTTGCTTGCTAAGCAATTATGTGAATGATCGTCCTCTTATTTTGGTAATGTGAGTATTTTATTTAGTTAGTTTATTTAGTCAAATTTCTTGAATATACGATTGTATCATATGAAATTTTCCCAAAATATATTAAATGCATGACCTTATGTACCATGGAAATTTTATTTCCCAACTCATCAATTCGTTCATTGCTCGAGAAAAGCTAAGAGTTGTGGCAAAACCACTCGATGCTGCCCTGAGCCTCTGGCAGTTCCTTAATGAGAAAAACTTCACCGTGCTTGAGCAACCTCCCTACACACCTGACCTCACTCCATGTGATTTTAACATTTTCCCGAAACTCAAAAGGGTCATCAAGGGAACACTTTTTCAGGCACGTGACGAAGGAGCTGCGGAGGCTTCCCGGAGAATCCTCCAGAATTGCATTGAGGCGTGGCTGAGAATGATGTGAAAGTGTGTTAGACTCGAGAGGGATTATATATATATATATAATATATATATATATATATATATATATATATATATATATATATATATATAAATGCAATGTTTCACAGAAAAAAATGAAATGATGTTTCCAAGTACTTTCGAACTTTATTAAGTTCCTTATCAAGGATAACTACAACCTTGCTACCTGCTTCTTGTAATTCTTAATGTGAATCTTCATTACCTACCCCCTTCCGTCTTCCTCATTGGTGATTTCTTCTTTTTGAGGCGGTTTTTTATATTTTTTTTTCGTATTTATACCTCTAATTTAATATTATTTCTTGTAGTTATCCTTGATAAGGAACTTAATAAAGTTCGAAAGTATTTGGAAACACCATTTCATTTTTTCCTGCGGGACATTGCATTCATTTGCTAACCTCACGTAATACTTTGTGAGTTTTTCATTTCATATATATATATAAATATATGAATAACGTTTCAGCCACGAGGAAAATTAAAAAACAGAGAACTGCGAGGCCTTTCGACTACTGGTCCTTTACTGAGCAGACTAAACGACAGGGAAAAAGAGAAATATATTTATACACCTGATGAATGAAAATATGGAATATAAAGATTAAAAGGGGTGGGATTAACAGATACCTGGAAAAAACCTATTAACGAGATGAGCCGTCAGGGTTAAAAAAAAAAAACTTTACGGGTTACAAAAGAAAGGGCGGGGTGGGCAATGCTAGGGAATCACATATGCAATATGAAAACAAAACAAAAAAAAAAGTTTACACATGATAACTAGAGAATATGACAAAAGAAAAATATGAGGAAAGGTTTTTTTATATAAATAAGCTAAAATAACTTATATGTGGTAATCATTAATTCAGAAATTTAATCTTTAAAGTCTTACTTAAACATTCTTTTGATACAAGGGTCCAAAAAATACATTCCAGGGCTGAAATTAAAATTCGAAGTCAGTTGTATAAATGCTAATTCTAAAAGATTTCGTGAAAAAAAGTCATTTGATTTGGCAATTAATACGATGGGAATTTTCACTCAAATGGATAAAAATGGCATTTGATGTTTGCCCAGTGCTTACAGAGTACTTATGTTGCTTAATACGCACATTCAGATCTTTGCTAGTTTGCCCAATATGAAATGACGGGCAATCCAAACAAGGGATTTTATAAATTACGTGTGACTTACAGAAAATTAACAAGGAACCCCTTAGATCAAGTAATTAAACATTTCAATAGTATACTGAAAAAAATCCTCAAAGATAAGAAGGAATTAATAGGTGTTTTGTCAGAAAAATCTCGCTCGTTACCTTACTTATACGGGTTGGTAAAAGCACACAAATATAACAACCCTATGCGGCCTATTATTAGCACAGTTGGTTCAGTTTCATATAAATTATCAAAATATATTACCAAACTGTTGTCCCCTTTACTTGGAACAATATCTGGTTCTCATTTACTAAACTCCCTTGACTTAGTAGAAAAATTAAATCAAATTACTATTTGCCCCAATGATAGGTTGGTAAGTTTTGACGTTTGCTCTCTCTTTACCAAAGTCCCTATTGATTCCATTTTAGATTATCTAGGTAATAAGCTTACTCATCATGAATTACCTCTATCTGTAAGTCATATTATTTCACTCATTAAGTTGTGCATTTGTGACTGTAAGTTCGTTTTTAATGGTGAATTTTACCAACAAATATTGGTATGGCAATGGGCAACCCCTTATCTCCCCTACTCTCAAATTTGTATATGGAATTCTTCGAAAAACAATATTTACCTAATATTGATATCCCCTTAAGGTGGTATAGATATGTTGATGACATTTTAATTATCTTGCCTTTTAATATTGATGTAAATAATTTGCTTCTCAATTTAAATAACTAGGTACCTTCCATAAAATTTACTGTTGAATTAAAGAAAGACAATTGCCTTTCATTCTTAGATGTCTTAATACACAGGGAATTATTCAATTGCAATTTTAGTATTTATTGGAAACCAACCAACAACTTAACCTATGTCCATTTTTATTCAGGCCACCATCTTAATATTAAGATATCAATTCTTTCCTTTATGTTTTTACGTGCGTTGCGCATTGTCAGTCCTCAATATTTGGATCAGGAAATTGAATCTATAAGAAAAATCGGTGCAGACTTGTGTTATCCAGAAAATATACTTGATATTTGTTATAATAAAGCCAAAAAAAGTTTTATAACGAAAGTACTATTGCGAAGGAAGCGCCCAAGAATATCCTCATTTTACCTTATTTTAATGGCTTTGAAACCGTAAAAACATTGTTAAAAACACTTAATGTAAATCATTTTTCCTCTTATACTAATACTTTAAAAAGAATGTTAATAAAAAATTTCCCTAATGAAACAAATAACGTAATTTATAAAATCCCTTGTTTGGATTGCCCGTCATTTTATATTGGGCAAACTAGCAAGGATCTGAATGTGCGTATTAAGCAACATAAGTACTCTGTAAGCACTGGGCAAACATCAAATGCCATTTTTATCCATTTGAGTGAAAATTCCCATCGTATTAATTGGAAGGAGAGTTCTGTGATTGCCAAATCAAATGACTTTTTTTCACGAAATCTTTTAGAATCGGCATTTATACAACTGACTTCGAATTTTAATCTCAGCCCTGGAATGTATTTTTTGGACCCTTGTATCAAAAGAATGTTTAAGAAAGACTTTAAAGATTAAATTTCTGAATTAATGATTACTACTGTCGTAGAATGACCCTTTTTTTTATCCCTCTACTCTTTGACACCCTTTTAGTAGCGGTATGCTTTAAGGGGCGTGAGTTACTTCTATGATGAAGTAAGCTTTGTTCTAAGAGTGCTATTTTAGTGGTTAAGTCCTTAAGGAAGAGCTATTTTTAAACACATAAGGATAAGAGGAAACACCAGAATCTACCAAAATAAACATGTATTTTAAATTAAATATTACAAACCAACAGTAAACACATTTCTATATTTGGCCTCAAAGAATTTTCAATGACAAAACATAAACAAGTAGGCTTGCAGTAAACATACCAATTGCCAATTAGTATTTTTATCACGACCCTATTTGATTAGCATAAAACATTAAATTAACGTACTGTCATCTACAAACACATATGACCTAGGTTCAAGAATAATGTTTTCTACTCTCCTTTAAAACGTGGGACGTACTAAACTTCTACTATCGCAATAGAGATATAAATGTTATTGTTAACTTACAGGTAGGTATTAGGGATTGTCGGATGTCGCTGGAGGACTTATCTCTCGCTTTGAAGTGTGGTAGTCGCTGCTTGAATTTCCGTCGCCTGTGACGGGGGCTGATTCTTCAACGTAATTAAAGAACGGGAGCTCGTTGGGGCAGGGTTCTTCTCCTCTCACTCTTACGGTGCTTGAGATGTGAGAATCACTCGAGTGTGAGCGGATTTGCTTTTCTTCAGTCGGACTTCTTTGCAGACGGAAAAGGCTTCTTCGGTATAGCACCGATATAAAACTTGACTATTTAGGTTAATACGGCCCTGAAAGGGGGGATCGATTTTCTCAATCTGATCCAATCGTTTCTCACGGAAATAGTCTTGTATGGCTGAAGGATCGATCGTTACGAACTAATCTTTCTACTGGCGAATCGACTTCTAATAATCTTCTTGTCTGGCCGATGGATCGATCTTCACGACCTAATCCTATTCTGGCGTATCGACTTCAGATAATCCCCTTGTCTCTTTCTTTGCGGGGCTTATTTATAGGCGGATTGCCGCCTTATCTAAAGGGGGAAGTGACCAGGCCACAGATGCAAAAGGGGGGGGGGCAAATGGTGAGTTAGCATCTGGGGAGAGTGAGAATTCCTGAGGTGGCACTGGGGTGCCTAAGTCAGTTCGCAAATTATAGGCTCGCAACCGCACCGCTACTTGGCGTGCCATCTGACTCGCACCGCTTTTTTTTTCCATAACCACGGGTTTATGGGTCTCGTAGGTAATTCGATCGTTAGAGCGTCGTTTAAGGACCTTCGGTGGTCGCCTTCAAACATATGTTAGCTCCAACTGCCCACAGCGGCGGGGAGATCACACATGGTAAGCATTTTCGCCGGCTACCTTTCCCACGCTTCTCCTCATGAAGGGGGGGGGGCTTGAATGTACCTATACTCCTACAGGATGCTTAATGTAGCCATTTCTCCACAACCACATATAAGTTATTTTAGCTTATTTATATAAAAAAACCTTTCCTCATATTTTTTTTTGTCATATTTTCTAGTTATCATGTGTAAACTTTTTTTTTTTGTTTTGTACACATATTGCATATGTGATTCCCTAGCATTGCCCACCCCGCCCTTTCTTTTGTAACCCGTAAAGTTTTTTTTTTTTAACCCTGACGGCTCATCTCGTTAATAGGTTTTTTCCAGGGATCTTTTAATCCCACCCCTTTTAATCTTTATATCCCATATTTTCATTAATCAGGTGTATAAATATCTTTCTCTTTTTCCGTCTTTTAGTCTGCTCAGTAAAGGACCATTAGTCGAAAGGCCTCGCAGTTCTCCGTTATTCATAAATTCCTCACGTTCCTTATTTTTGTGATTCAGTTATACATATAAATATATATATATATATATATATATATATTTATATATATATATATATATATATATATATATATATATATATATATATATATATATCAATTTGGCTCTCCACTTTACTTCTATTATTTATTTGATACTGAGTAATTAGCAATCTTTGCCTGTGGGGCAGGAGCTGATTACCAATGGTTTTTAATGAGATTTTCCTGTATAAATAATTTTCCAAAGAAAACAATTCATTAAAGAGACTTAATTATAAATCCTTGAACAAAGTTAGCATCGTAAACTAAAATCTTCAAAATTATTATGGGAAAAAAAGATTAATGAAGTAAATAATCAAGCGATAGTTTGTTCATTTGAAAACTGAACAATAATTAATATAACAATAATTATTACTTCGTCAAGTCATAATGAGACAAACCTATTTAACACAAAAACGTGAGTGAGGTTAGCGACGTTTCAAGAATACTTTGAGAGAAGAGGCGAAAAATGAGAGGAGATAGGATAATTAGAGAAAGGGTCGATATGAGTAGAACTCTGAATAGAACAAACTTGTTTTAAGAAACTTTTAGCAAACCAAAATTGGCAGAAGTCAATTAAAAATGCTAAATCATAAATAGGAGTAAAATTACAAATAAATTGGCCATTGAAAGAGTTGAAAACTTCGACATTGGTATGGTAACACCTACTCTCAGCAGATGACTACTTATCAATGATTACAAGAGTTTACTACTTATCACTGTCTACAATAGATGGCTACTTATCAATAAATGCCGGGAGTGACACTAGTACAAAAGGAGCAAATTTAGTATGCAGTTAAGACCCTGACAAAATTATAAGGTTCCTCGGTTTCAATCAACCTAATAAAAACTGGCAGTGAAGCATTGGTCGACCTGAGGTCGTCTTCTTTACAAAGGGTATTCGGGAAAGTGCGATCAAATGGCGTGATCTAACGCTTCTCTTTGCACTCTTGAAAAAAGACGACGTACAAAAGTAATAACAAAAAGACTAACACTGACACTACTTTGCATTCAGCCACTGAAACGGGCAAGTTTAAGGTGTAACTATAGTACTTCTCATCTTCACACTTTTCCACAATTATTTTCGGGAATAAATGAATATTAAATACTTATCTAGAGGGTGTTTATAATATAGGAAAAAGGTCATTGACAAGCTAACCACCTAATCACTTATAAGGGCATTACAAAAACTGAATTAACGAAACATACATTAAAATACTCGTTTACATACACTGAAGTGCCAAAGGTCATGGGATAGCAGTATTTAATGATGAGGTAGGCAGCAGCCGCGTACGGAAACGTCATGCAAATTTCTCGAAATGTATCAGTTGTGACCTGACATATTGTGGATCAGTGTGAAAATCCGCAAGGATTCTCATGGCAAAGCGACGTGAATTATTGGAGCTCGAACGGGGTTGAGGGTGAGTGCCATCAGATGGGACATTCCATTTCTGGAAATGCACCGACATTTGAAATCCATTGACGTTCAGTGTCACCCTTTCAATCAAGAATACCTAAAGGAACCATTAGTGCTCACATTGGACTACGCATTTGCCGACTCCGGGTGCTAAATGATCGTAACTAGTTGTATTTAGCAATGGTAAAGGACAAGCAAAACTAGCTCAGAGCGTATCCACATTCGATTTTGGAGCTACCAGGCGTATACCCACCGGATTAGTGCAGTATTATTTTAGCTTGCGTAAGATATTGGAGCAAAAGACCAGCCTAAGTGTGGCACTTAGGCTGGTCTTTACACCATGAAAGAGGACACGGCACCAGACTTGGGTTCGTGACATCTCTAAATGGACCATCGAAGGTAGACAACATAAGGCCTGGTCCAATGTGTCACGTTCCAGTTATTTCTAGATTATGGTAAGGTTTGGGTGTCATGGACACCCCATCAAGCCATGTTCCTTAGTTACCTACAAGACACTCTAAAGACTGATGGTGATTCCATGCTGGCTTGTGGTTTGTTTACGTAGCATGGGTTAGATCCAATGGTCCACCTAAACACGTCATTAATCGGTTGCCGCTAAGTTGAACTGTTTGGGGTAACCATTTTAATCCTTTTATAGACTACATGAACATATGTAACTCCAATAGGCTGGTATATTCTAGCAAGATAATGCATGATGTCATCTGGTTAAGGTTTCACAAGTTCGAGGATCATTCTGGAGATCTTTGACGGATGAGGCCATGAGGTTTACACTCTATGAAGACAATCCAGCATTTATAGTACGTGTTTGGCTCGGTCTATTCGTAACCATGATCCAGCCACTAAACATATAAGGGAGCTTTGTACATCTATCGATACGGCATTGTTTAAAATCCCCCCAGAGATCTTCCATCTACTCGTGAAATTGATACACATCAGCTGTCTGCAATTCTCAGGTTACTACTAGGCTGCCATACCAAATACTCGATATCAATCCCATGAATATTGGCACTCCAGAGAATTTAGTTATTGAACAATAGTCATTTTGGCTAGAATTAGCCATTAATAAATTGCAAATCCAAAAAGGAATAAAGCAGGAGCTTCTCATCTCCATCATTCTCTATACTGCAGCGCTTGAGGTGATTCTAAATAATTTGAATGGGAACAAAAGGGAATCAGATCTGATGGGAGATAGTTAGATCAACTTCACTTTGCTGATGACAGAATTTTTTTTTCGAATGCAGAAGAATTAAAGTCAATTGAAACACAATAATCATAAGCTAGTCTCACAAGTAAATAGAAAATAAAATTTACAAAGGCGAAAATACTATTCAATTATTTGTCGAAGATAGATCAACTAAGATTGACAATCAAACTTTATGCGCATATGAATTGACCCGAATCGTCTCGATCGCTCTTGAGCCTATAACTAATTGGCAGTAGAGAAATGAGTGTCTTAGGTATAGAAGGATGAATGGATTAAAACATGTAGTCGAAGATAGTAACTAAACCACCGAGCCGAAGGTGACTTTTAATGTTTGTTTCTATAATATGTCGCTGAGCTATGTATTATAAACCACCAAAAGATTTCTGAAAAGGCCTGACCGATCTCAAAAGCCTGTTTTCTCCTTGTTTCAATCTGAATATATTTTCCCGGCACAATATATTTGAGAGCGGAAAAATAGGTGTCTAAGGAGCTTAAGCAAAATCCCTCTCCTCCTGCTCTATCTTCCCAATGGATCTTTGCAGATCCATTGACTTATTTCGAATTGAGCTTTACATGTACGAGTTATCTATTTTAAATTATGAGACACATCGAAGGTTTTCATTTTATCGTATGTTTATAAATAATGAAATGAATAACGAATCAGCAAAGACTCTAAGATCCACCAGATGCTAGAGCAAGAAAGGGATGGAGTCATAGGTGAGGAAGAAGCAAAAGAGAGAGAGAGGAAATGGATGAATAATTAGTGTCCCGACTTTCATTTGTTTAAGTTAAGTCATAAGTTAAGGTAATAATTATTGATTCTTTTCTTCATTATTTACTGTAGTGTTTCAAGGATAGTCATAGGCAAGCTATTCCTAATTTGTTTTATTTTATAAGAAATAAGAAATAAAATGATGTGCTATCAGAGTGTTGTCTTTTTCTAGCTCTAAACACTTATTTCTATTTGTCTTTCGCTCATTTGGCTAAACTATTGAGTCACAAATTAGAATAGTAAATCAGTTTAGGATTGTACTGACTTCAATAAGGTGAGTGACTAGATGCCAATCTTCTGAAGAAAGTAAATGGAGATGCCACAGTCGTTTTTCGCAAAATATATCATCACCTCTGTCATTATAACACTCAATACATTGCATCTGCAATCTTTTTGCAAGTTATCTTTTACTGTGATATTTTATCTTAGTAATTAGTTTCGTGTCATCATCAATTTTTTCAATATTATATAACAATTCAATGTCAAATTTGCTTTTATGTACATATCGAGTCAAGGGCCCGATAACAGATTATGTCATGAGTATCTGTGAGGGTAGGGAACTACTGTTGCCAGATGTAGAGTTTATTCAAATTTCGACATAAAAATCTTACTTATCTTGTTGATCTTTACTAAATTTGATTTATCAAATGGCAAGAAATCATTTAAAGTCGTGGTTTGTACCAAAGCTCAGGATAAAAAAATTTAATAGAAGGGAGATATTAAAACGATGAGCAAAGCTTTTCCAATGGCTTAAATGTGTCATTATATGTATTGTTTTTTTTGTTGGGTATCGTCTTCATCCAATTTTCGTGGCCATTGCACTTTAGTTAATGTCGCTGCGGAAATACCGAAAACCATTTAGAAAGTTGTAGACAAAATTTGTTTGGACTCTAATTACCGGCACTCTATTATTTCATTAGCTCTCATTAGGTATCTTAAGCACGACAAGGTTTATTACCTTTGCTCCACCTCTTTCATACAATAGGCAAGAAAAAGGAAACAGTATACCAGAAACTATGACAATAAGAAAGACGAAATACTTGACCCAATGAACACGGCATACCACTAAAAACAATGACTTCAAAGCTTGGAAAAAGATGAAGTAAATTCGCTAAACAATAAAATAAAATAAAAATGCAAATAAAGGGATATCTTACTTTATAAAGGAATAGTATATTCATAAATTCTATATTTAAAAAAAACAATTCTGTTTGAACCCAAGTATTACAATTTATGGTTACAAGTGAAATACTTTCCGTTTCTCACATATGGGTGGAGGAACGTGTATGCGACCTCTAATAATTACTCTTCAACTGGCAATCTATTATCAGATTTTCCACTTAACTTTTAACCGTAAGACAATTTAGTCTACCCACCTTCTACAGGTGACATCCTTGGTCTCTTATTGATAAAGGGTATCCCTTTAAGTTAAGAATTCTTTGCTTCATTTTCTCTCGATTTATTGGGCAGGAGTCCCATCAGCTCCTATTTAGGACTCGTGTTCTTGGATCGAGATGTTACTCACGGTTTGTTGTTATGATGAATGTTTATTAGTAATGGCGTTCGCTTTATTTAATCATAGATGACATATTTGGATCAATTAGGATATCTTAATTTGTGAGGCAAACTGAAATCGAAAGTTAATTCCAATATTTTTAAAATACTTATTGCCATTTCGTTTCATAGTTTTCTCAATAGAACAAGAAGATGAATCTAACAGATTGGTCTTTGATATCTATCGATCTCTATTGTATTTTTAATATCCACTTATCGCATGTTCGGTAATAATGTTAAAATAAAAAATATTCACTCTAAATTGGGGCAGTGGGGGCTGCATTAAAACGATAGTGTCATTGGGTGAATATCACCTCTTAATAATAATTATATAATAATTTTAGTGGAATTATGGTGAAATTAGACAAAGTAATGAAAATGTCTGGTTATGCAAACACGCATACATTTAAAAATTATTAAAAAGGTCAGATTAGTACTCGTCCTGGTTTTCTCCAGTCAGGTGGTTGAGAACTCGCGTGGATCGAGAGAATGTTCGAGGTTGATGTGAAGGCGGGGAGCGAGGGTGGCAGCGATCCTTGTGTAAATGACAATTAAAGATAGAGGCAATTTTTGGACAACAATATCACTAAGGCACAATAGTGGTGCCACAATGACCGGGTTGAGAATAGGGAGTGTCACACTAAGTTGTGGCAAATCATGGTTATTTAATTGTTGAGCATTTGAAGGTGTGTCTCTTTCCTAACTAAACACCAATGTGTAACCTTCCAATATCTCACCATTGTTACAAATATAATGAACTTAAATTTGAATTGAATTTTTGTTTCTCATTTATGTTGATTTTTTATTAATCAGAAAAAATATATATCCTTGAGAAAGGATTTATCCACATTTATTAGTCACTGTTTCTGATTTTAATGAAGTTTAGCTGTAAGGAGTGTGGTTAGCCACCTGATAGAGAACAATTAACTCACGCTCAACTTTGGAGCTCATTTATACTTACTCGAGTTGATGCTCTTAAAATAGCTAAAGAATCCACCAAATCTGCAAGTGCTAAAGGTTATTGGTTCAAAAATGCATATAATAATCTGATGTTTATTATTAAAACTATTACAATTTAAGTATTTTGTAAAATGTGCGGTAAGAATGTGGATGTATAGCATGTCATTAACATGGGTTGACCTTTAATTCATGACCTTGCGTTTTGCTTTGTTTTCTAAATTGTGTGAGAAAAGTAAAGAGCACAAATTAGGCAAAATTGCCGAAATTCCATCAAATATAAGCCATCGAAAATTTGGGAATGATGGGTGATACTTGGGAAGCTCTTTGACTTGAATTACTTCTAATAGGCCCTTGTGGCTTTGGTCGTGTGTTAAATTATGTTATATTCTGTTAACCGCTGCAGAGTAAGCTATAACTAAAAGAAAATTGGCCTCAGCGAATCCCCGAAATAATAATTGGTTGGGACTTATAACTTTAACTCTTATTATTTCCCTGTATTTAAGTCTATTTTATTTGTACATATCTTAAGCCATATTTCAAAAGGTGTCTATAATTACCTGAAGAAGTAATTGTAAATGCATCAGTATCTCCCTGTATTTATATATGTTTCTCATTTATCACTTACTTCTTCGTTCTTGCTTGGTACTGTAAAGAACACAGAGTGGCACCGATACCAAGAGCCGTTTTTCAGCTACGGGCATCAGCTGATTTCGTCCTTTCAATCCGCTTTTTCACACTCTGTTTTAGCTTATTTACCTGCCTGAGGGAGATCAACCTTGTACCTCTTGTTTAAGAGTGCTTTACGGTAACCTGCTGCTCCTCCAGGGATTGAAGGAATGCCATACCACCTATTATTCTCAGATCCTTTATATTGCGGTCATTTGCGTTGTTTACGCCCGTTCCATTAGAGAGAAGCGAGACAACGTTGAAGAGAGGTTTGAAGTCCTCCAAAAAGCAAACCTCTTCAGCTCTTCTTTGCCAGCGCTATGTTCAAGTGTAAGGTTTATGTACTATGTGGTAGGCTTATATGATCTTATTATTTTCCCGGAGGTAAGTTCTAACGATTTATTGGCCCCAGAGGTTGGTTTAAATGTTTTTCTCTACCCAGGAGCTAAGTTCTTATGTGTGTATCTGTCTCTCGGAGGTAGATTTAATTATGTGCTGTGAATTCATGTTTATGTTCTTCATTCTTTCGCCTTTCTATCTATTCTCCTCATGTTTTTAATGAGGGTCAAGTGTGGTCATGTTGGATAAAAGCAGCTTCCTTTCTGTTAGCATGAGTGAATAATAATGGAAGGAAACCATTCTCCGTTCCCTCTCGTAGATATCACTCCATTACTCACTCTTCCTCTGCCTCTTCTAGGAGTTACTCAGTTAAGTTGAGCTACGGGAAAACCTTCCTCTGAGGTGAAACGAGGCAAGGAGAGGAACACCCTCCCTCCTTCCTCCCGTTCCATGCCATCAATAGTAATATTCTCTTTTAAGTGCTGGTGTTATAACGCTACGCATATTTTATCTTCCTCTAACTGTACCACTTCCATAAGAATCCTCTTTTAAAAAAAGAGTTCTGCAAAATAAAAATCACCACAATGGAATCATCGCATTCTCAAGTACAAAATCAAATGGATTTTTCCTTTTAATTTTATCTCCAAATAATGGCGGAGAATTTGCCCGAAATTAAAAGCTTGCGCGCGTTTCGATGTTGATAAGAATCCTCGACACGGCGAAAAATCTTATCCCGTTTCTTACGCCACCTCTCGAGGGAACAACTTTAGTTATATATCAGTCAGGGATTTCCACATTCATTAAATTCACCGCTTTATAGTTGAAGTTATCTTTGAAACCTTCTGGCGGAGGATCACATTGATTTTTTTCGTCGTTTTAACTAATTCTAAAATAAATCAAGGTAACTAAAACCGTACAGAAAAGTGGCCTGAAGAAAAGAAATAGTGACGGAGACTAAAAACACTCCCTGCAATAAATTAAGAATATAATGGAAGAAAAAACAGCCCCAAAATCCACATCAAAACATTATTTGAAGCTTGTAGAACCATGTCAATCGGACGTGTTAAGGCGTTCTTTAAGCAGGATGTTTGCCAGTGTTAAGCTGTAAAATGACACACCCAAAATAGTGAGTAAATACTTCCATATTCTATGTATTTCAATAGATCTTGCTTGGTGATGTGGAATAGGAATGGGATTCAGTCCCATTTATTCGAGGTCACGGCAAATGTCTGAAATGGTAGGAGGGACAGGTTTCTGCTAATTGGTATCACCCCCAGGACATAACTTTAGTTCATAACTTTGATATTTTATGATTAAGATCCCAAGGTATTCCTTTCTCCTTAATATTTTAACATATCATTCTTACACTCCATTGACTTCTTTGGCTGGGGGCTAAAGTAGAAGGTGTACTCAATGGTCGAGTCCCCTGAGGGACCCGTGCATCATAAATAAATGTGCTCAAATGTATGGACATTTGGACTTAATGCATCGGATTCATCGGATAAATCTCCAAAGAAGTTTGAATCACAAATGGTGGAAATCACATTGAAGAATTTATTTATTATTATTTCAAATAAATAACATAGTTGACTATTTTTATTGAAAATATGCTTTTTGCGTGTGTCCAGACTTTAGGGCCACCCTGTATAATGAGGCTTTTTTCGCATGGCATCATTCCAATATATCAATGTATCATCGCCAATAATAAAATATTCAATAAATGAACCAAAAGAAATATTAAAACAGCGATCAGCTTGACCACTAGGTACGTTGCATCACATTAGAAATCTGACTTTTTACCATTTCCTCCACCCTTCGTCTCATTCTCTCTCCTCTACCCTTAGTTTACCATTTGAGGAAAAGTAATAGGCAAGGATTTCGCTTTTATCGTTGAAAATAATAAATCCAAGTGAGGCTAAATTAGCCCTAAAAACAGATAGAAAGGCCTTCAATGATCAAAGTCCAGAGCACGAATCTCACGTCACTCTTGGCTATTCAGTATTCATCCAACTTTAGCCTGTCCCATCCCTTCTGATAAGTGGTTTTCTGACTTTTTTTGGCAAATGATCCAGTTCAGGATATATTTCGTATACTTTCTGCCCTTACTCTTACTAATTTGCCCATTTCTACTTGTAAACTTTTATTTTATTTACTGTATTTTTCAGTAGTGCTTGTATCCTTATCAATTGTCCTTATGGTCCCTCCTGGCGATTATTCGTACCATGTCTCTTTTCATAGTTTTTTTGTTCATTTTCCAGGTTTCACTTCCATAACTTTTAATTGGTAAGATTGATAAAATAATTTGCATTTTAAACTTTAGAGATGCGATTTACTTTGGAAAGTTTCATCTCCATTTAACGCCTAATTTCGCTCACCTTATTTCCTTCTCCATGCTTCCGTTAGTAGTAAAGAACCTCGTTTAGGGACTCCTTTTTCCCCAACCCTAATAATGTATTTAAATATATTTGATGAGATTGATAGATTGTTTTGCATAAAGAGAATTTTCAACATTATTGAAATTCGAGTATTGCCTTTGGGGATATAATCAAAAGGCCTTGTCCTACATCCGGCGTTAATAATATAAAAGACAATCGCTTAATTATTGTTGGGCAGATATAACTCCCACTCCAGGGTGCGCTTCTTAACTGGAAGGGCACTGCGCGCCTTTGGAGTTACTCCAATTATGAAACATCCAAACTGCCAAGATGACTTTTGGATATTTGCTCATCACTTATATTTCAAGCCTTTTTATGCTGAACTTTTTAAATGAAATCCTCTATTTCAAATTCAAGGCTGATAGAACGGGTTGAGGCTGCGTTAATTTCAACTACTATCACATGTTATTTAAACCCACGATGCTCCCCACGTGCATCTTCGCTTTGAAGCTGGGCGCCTTATCGCAGCCACCTGAGTCAATGTTTAAACAAGGAGGTTTATCTTCCCCTGTTCGCCCCCATACGCCGACCTCGCCAGATTGAGTTAGGCTTATGGGCAGATAGGGCTTGTTCTCAGGCTTGGCTGTGCATTCCCTCGAAGCTCCCACTCCATTGTCCCCCACGCCAAGGGAGTGTCTCGACTAATTAGATGGAAACTTTACCACTGAGATGAGATTGGAGATCTATATTTTCGTCGCGAAACTTCACCACGACCCTCTCTCACCTTGTGCGCCAAGGGACCTCGACCTCGAGATTCACAATCACTTGTCCAGAAGAAGGCCAATATTCCTTGAGTGCCAAGGTTTGAGCCTTCGACGCCGAGTCCACAAGGCTTCTCCTGTTGTTCAGAAAGAGAACCTAGTTAGAACAGCCATTGTTCGTTCGAGCCCGTTGACAAGAAACGGTTCTCACCCCCACCCCCTGTTGTTCAGAAGAAAACAACGTAGAACAGCCATTGTTCGTTTGAGCCCGTTCGCCAAGAAATGGTTCTCACCCTTCCTCTGTTGTTCAGAAAGAGAACAACGTTAGAACAGCCATTGTTCGTTTGAGCCCGTTCGCCAAGAAACGGTTCTCACCCTTCCCCTATGTTGTTCAGAAGAAAACAACATTCGAACCACCGTTTTCTTGAGCCCGTAGACAAGAGACGGTTCTCCCCCCCCCTCCCCCTGTTGTTCAGAAGAGAACAACGTAGAACAGCCATTGTTCTTCAAGCCGTTCCTCGAGAAACGGTTCTCATTCCCAAGACGCCACGTCAGGATCATTTTATTCCCCCCCCCCTTAGGCTGGAACTCGCCAGCGGAATGAAAATTCTTTCACGTCAACTTTCTCTGCACAACAAGTATAAATTAATTGAGCCGAACGTTACCTTTGAGTATTTAACCCTTTTGTCAATTCTATCCTGTGCTTTAAATGGTTTAGCAAACCATCACCTCCCTTTAACTTTATATTTGTTTTACCTTTTTAAATCTTTCAATCTTCGGATTACCTCGAGTCCCCACGACCCTTTCAATTCTCTGTTTATGTCAATATTTTCAGTTTTGTGTATTGTTAACAGTTATTATTAATAAAACTCTATTTTATTAATGATAGCAATATTATTATCCTTGAGCTCACTTCCACTTCTGAAGCATATCGAAGATACATAATATCGGCCAGCCAGACATCCACGCACTCTAAAGATAATTAAAGAAGTTCCCTCAACGAATAGTTATATATGGTATATCGTCAAGAAGCCCATTCTACGATATATATATATATATATATATATATATATATATATATATATATATATATATATATATATATATATATACTATTTAAATTTAGTATCAGGTGTGTAAGGTTTAACGCTATATCTTTGCAAACACTGGTTTCAGTCGAGTAAAGCATAGTGTTATTCGTTATAATAATAGAGTATAGTAGTTCCCTTCTGTTTTAACGATTGCTATCCCCTTTTTTGAAACTTAAGAAGCTGGAGTAGCTCAAGGAACTGTTATAATAATTTGTTTGTGTTTTTTTTGTTGATTTTAGTCAGTGGTTATTTAGATCGAGAAACCAAGTACGAATAGGTCAGTGCCCATATTTAGGTAGGCTAATTCTATAGAGGCATAATTTCTGTTGCAAGGAATTTTAGTTGGTTGACTATTGCGCCCCCAAGTGCAAAGATGACTCAGTTCGAAATCTTTAAAGCGCAAGGAGAGTCCTTGGGACTTTCCGGAAAAGAATTAATTGAGTAAGTTCAAGAGGAGCAAAGAAAAGAGCAAGAAGAGAAAGAAAAAGAAAGGGAAATCCAACGAGAGTAAGAGAAAGAGAAATCCAACGAGAAGAAAGAGAAATCCAACGAGAAGAAAGAGAAAGAGAAATCCAACGAGAAGGAAAAGAAAGAGAAAGAGAGGAACGGAAAAGACAAGCTGAGCTTCACCATCAGATTGAATTAGCTCGTGTTGAAGCAGAGATACAGTCATCCAATTCACGTTTCGAAGCCCCCCATAATCTTTCACTAAAGCTCCCCAATTTCAAGAAAGGAGAGAATTTCGGAGTATTTTAAGCCCACTTCAAAAAGATCCTCAAAATCAATGACATGGATCTGGAGATTGAAGGTGTAGCCAGATTACTTCCCTTGTTAAATTGTAAATTGCGCGAATTTTCATATCTTTACCATCTGAGTGTACAATTAACTACAGCACCTTAAAAGCTAAGTTATTGGCCGCTCATAATATGACTCCCGATTTCTACCGCCAAGAATTTCGAAGAGGTCGTATTAAACCCGGACAGACATTCCGTCAATTCGGATACATTCTTCAGAGGAATTTAAATTTTGGTTAGAATCCTCAAAGTTTGGTCCGAACTACGAGTCCTTAACAGACTTCGTGTTGCGAGATCAATTTTTGGCGTCTCTCCCGACGGAGATCCGCGCATTCGTCAAGGATCGTCGCTGCCAGACCTTTAAAGAATGTACCGAAGAAGCGGATATCTATGCCGCAAGCCAAAATTTATACCCAAAGGAGAAAAGAAACTTCTCACCAATCCCCCTACAAGGAAAGAAGGAAGGATTCGCGCCCCTTCACAGAAAAGTCGACGAAGTTTCCGAGCCCCGTAAAATCCCAAAACCAACAACGGGACTCCAAACCTCCCGTTAAGATTTCTCCTCCATCTCTCTCCCCGAAGCGATTAATCATATGCTTCACCTGTGGTGTAGAAAACCACATGAGCTGGAATTGCCCCTAAAATTCTAGGCTTAAGAGTGGACCAGCCCCCTAAGTTCACCAGATTAATGCCACCCCGGCCTCCCCAGTGGTGCAGACCCCAGCAAAAACTTCTCCCCCTCCGTCAGGCCACCAGGTAAATTTTACTTTTGATAAAAGTTCATCAAGAACTTTGAAATTTGAGGAGGGCAGCGTGAACGGCTGCCGAGTATTGACTCTCGTCAAGAACACAGGATTTACGTGTTTCATCGTGTCTGACGAACTCCTTCCCCCAGTGGACCCTAACCACGCAAAATTTGCGGTGCTACATGACTAACTTGAGTGGGTGAACCAATTGCCCGTCGTTAGATGTTACCTGCAGTGTCAATATTATGATGGCTCGGCTGAAGTCATTTCAGCACCCATACAATTCTGTTCCGTACTTATAGGACAGAGCCCCCAAGTAAGTCCCGACCCTGTGTCTCAGGCCACCCTTCCTCGAGGCCGAGCTAAAAAAGAAGCCCAGGAGCCCGTCCCCATTAGAACCCCGATACCGTTTTATTTCTCGGAGACCCCTAACCAGGACTTTAGGACGGCACAAAAGGAGTGTGAATTACTAACACCCTTAGGCGATAAGGCCCAAGACAGGGATACGGAGACTGTCCGTGGACCCCAAGAAAAAAGTACCCCCAACTCGCCCATGGAGATACGTTCGTAGCACTGGAAGAAACATCGGCGCTTGAAGAAGATTACCCCGCGGAGTCCCTTAATGTAATACAGACAGTGTGCATCCAGCCTGATGCCGATTACCCTCCTCCTTCCATACCAGGCGAGTCTTTTGAACCCTCTGACCTGGATATTGACGCGCAGCTGACACCACATCAAAAGAGTCAGCTACAAGAACTATCTGAATGGAGTCACCATTTAACCACCCTATTAGCTCTTTTCGATCGACTGCGCGAAAATAGCCTCACCAGTGGCCCCAGCAAATGCCATTTTGCCCACGAAACCATAAAATATTTGGGTTACAAAATAGGACAAAGCAAGTTAGATCCCCCAGAGGACAAGATTAAGGCAATCGCCGACATGCCCCTCCCGAATACTAAGAAGCAATTAAGATCGTTCCTAGGATCAGCTTTTCACTATCAGCGATTTGTTCCGAATTTCACTGCAATTTCGGCCCCCCTCAGCCCCCTTCAAAAAAAGAATTTCTTCGATCAATTACGTTGGAATGATGTCGCCGTTTCCCATTTTAATCAGCTCAAGAGTAAGCTCATTTCTGCTCCCATTTTAGAATTGCCCAACCCGGAAAAATCCTTTGGGATTAAAACTGACGTGTCCAACGAGGGCATTGGAGGTGTAATCCTTCAATACGAGGAAAACGGAACGAGTCATCCAGTTGCATATGCTAGTCATAAATTATTACCACGCGAAAAGAGATATGCCACTAAGGAAAAGGAAGCTCTATCAATTATCTGGGTTATAGACAAATCCAAAATGTACTTGATAGGAAAAGAATTTCCGATAGGAACCGACCACCGTCCGTTAGCCTATATTAGGAATGTGCGACACTCTTACGGCCGAATCATGCGCTGGAGTTTACTCTTGTAAGAGTATCAATTTAAAATAAGGTATATAAAAGGTTCCGATAACCAGGTTGCTGACGCACTCAGTAGGAATGCATTACCGAATAGCGTAGAGTAATTGGATTCATAGGATTAGTATCTCCATGTAGGTATATACCGTCTTGTACGACTTAAATTAGATTCTCTTGCAATATAATTAGTTAATGTATATGTCTGAATTTTGTAACGCTCCATGTCTATTTTTTTTGTATGTATATATAATTGTACCTATTAAATTACGTATAAATTATTTTGTCCCATATGTACTAATTTTATATCATTTCATTGTCCCATGCCTGTTTTTTTATTAAGTTTGTATTAAAGGTTATTTTCTCCTGTAATCTAAAGATCAAAATAATCATATGTATTGAAATAATACTAGTTAGGTGCAGGAAGGTACGGTTGGTACAAGAAAACGAGTTCCCCACAACGGAGCTCTATCGTTGTCCCTTCTCTCTTTTTTTTCGAAGTGACAACTTCCCCCGGAATCGAGAGGTGTGATAGAACGGGTTGAGGCCGCGTTAATTTCAAACACTATCACATGATATTCAAAACCACAATGCTTCCCACGTGCATCTTTGCTTTAAAGCTGGGTGCCTTATCGCAGCCACCTGAGTCAATGTTTAAACAAGGAGGTTTATCTTCCTCCGTTCGCACCCATACGCCGACCTCGCCAGATTGAGTTAGGCTTATGGGCAGATAAGGCTTGTTCTCAGGCTTGGCTGTGCATTCCCTCAAGCTCTCACTCCATTGTCCCCCACGCCAAGGGAGTGTCTCGACTAATTAGATGGAAACTTTACCACTAAGATGAGATTGGAGATCCAGATTTTCGTCGTGAAACATTACTACGACCCTCTATCACCTTGTGCGCCAAAGGACCTCGACCTCGAGATTTACCATCACTTGTCCAGAAGAAGGACAATATCCCTTGAGTGCCAAGGTTCGAGCCTTTGACGCCGAGTCCACAAGGCTTCCCCTGTTGTTCAGAAAGAGAACAACGTTAGAACAGCCATTGTTCGTTCCAGCCCGTTGACAAGAAACAGTTCTCACCCCTTCCCCTGTTGTTCAGAAGAGAACAACGTAGAACAGCCATTGTTCGTTTGAGCCTGTTCGCCAAGAAACGGTTCTCACACTTCCCCCTTGTTGTTCAGAAGAGAACAACATTAGAACAGCCATTTTTCTTGTGTCCGTAGACAAGAGACGGTTCTCACCCCCCCTGTGTTCAGAAGAGAACAACGTAAAACAGCCATTGTTCTTCAAGCCGTTCCTCGAGAAACGGTTCTCATTCCCAAGACACGCCACGTCAGGATTATTTTATTCCCCATCCCCCTTCGGCTGGAACTCGCCAGCGGACCGAAATTCCTTCACGCCGCCTTCCTCTGCACAACAAGTATAAATTACGTAAGCCGAACGTTACCTTTGAGTATTTAACCCTTTTGTCAATTCTATCCTGTGCTTTAAATGGTTTAGCTAACCATCACCTCCCTTTAACTTTATATTTGTTTTACCTTTTTAAATCTTTCAATCCTCGGATTAGCTCGAGTCCCCACGACCCTTTCCATTCTCTGTTTATGTCAATATTTTCCGTTTTGTGTGTTGTTAATAGTTACTATTAATAAAACTCTATTTTATTAATGATAGCAATATTATTATCCTTGAGCTCAGTTCCATTCCTTAAGCATATCGAAGATACATAATATTGGCTAGCCTAGACATCCACGCACTCTAAAGATAATTAAAGAAGTTCCCTGAACGAATAGTTATATATGGTATATCGTCGAGAGTCCATTCTACGACAGACGGTAAAACCTTATGCTTTCTTTCTTGCACTTCTCGTTTATAAAATACTAAAAAAACGTTAGTAAATTTCTTTTATGCGGGTTTGTTCATCAAATATAGAAAAAGATCTAATCGTGCGTTTTATATTTCTTCAAATTTTCATGGCCTAGATATGAAATTTACACACCCCCATATTCTTTTGGATCCCCACTTAGAAATGAGATCCAGATATCTGCCCCAAATTTGGCCGTCACATTCTGTAGGGGTAGGGTATTTTAGGAGCCTTACTCATTTTTTTTTGTTCCCACTACTTTTGTAAGGAAAGTAGTGGGAAGAGAATTTGTCTCGGGATTTTTCCATTCTCTCTCTCACTTGGATTAGCAAAGCATTTTGAAAACAGAAGAAAACGCAGTTTACGGATTTCTTTTTAGAAAAATTATATAATTCTTTACCTAGGAGACAGGTTTTAGATGTGAAGTTTCTATCATTATCAGTCGTAATAATGTCGCAAATTTAAGGGCATAAATTATACCCTAAAAATCAGAATCTGAATTATTTTTACATTTAACTGAAAAGGAGGAATTAAACAAAAGAGAAAATGAAGCCTTGTTTGCGAGGTTAAAGTAGGAATTCTGCTCCACCTGCGTCGATTAAACTCCTCCGCTTATGAATGAGCTTGGTTTTTAAGTTCAGCTTCCCGAAAACACTTCAACCTTAGGTTACGTGTAAAGAACCAGCACTGACTATTGATACAATAGTTACCAGTAGAGATGAACTCCAAGTGGAAACTGAACAATAGTAACCGGCGTGTTTATTGGGTGAAATATTCACATCTGCATTTTGTCTTGTTCGTGTAAGACATTCTTTTACAAGGAGATGTAAATTCATGAATGTCTGGGTGTGAATGATTATGTATGTCTGGTTGTATGATAAAATGATTCTTAATGGCTTTTCTAAATTTCCGTCGTTCAGGCAAAAGTTAACAGAAGGCAAATCTTTGGAAACTACGTCGCTCAGAGCGAATCCTCAGAAGAATAAACCTTATGCATTTAAGAGGGACAGAGAGACACGAGCTATTTTTCTCCTGAGGAGATAAAAAGAAGTCACAAATGTTAAACGATCTGAAAGAAACTTATACGATTCAATCCTCCGATGAGCGACCCGCCTCTGATCCTCGGGGCAAGGGACGGGGTGTTGCCGATGCCTTTGCCTTATTTACTGCTCAATTTACTCCTTGAAATCATCCTTGTTTGTTTATGTTGGAAGAGGCGCCAGCGGCCCTCCCAAGACCGGGTAAATATATGCGATGGGAAGGGAAGGGTTGATCAAGGGATTAAATAAATACATTCAGGCGTCATCTTTGGGAAGGATGGGTTCATGTTTTTTGGATTTCCTTATTTTTCCTGAAGGAGGTGCCCCTTATTGAGTGCATTCAGTGGGAGTCTTTGTAGACAAAGTGGAAAGTTAGGGGAAATGAGAAGAGGCGCAATTTCTTCTGAACTTGATCCTGCTCGATAAGAAAATCGGGACATATTTGGTCAGAGGAGGTTTGGAGATGAAGATGCAAATTTTTCTGACCTCTCTTACAAAGATTTCCTTTCATTTGCTCTAGTATTCCGCATCTATTATCCCCCCTTCCATAAGGAGAATGGTTTAGGAGTAAGTATTTCATCCTTCTATATACATACCATCCCCAAGTTGTCTTTCCGTACGCTTTTTCATTTCGGACGCTGTCGATCTTTAAATCAAGAGCCGTTCTCTTATGAGGGATGTATCGATTCTTTTCTGTCTGGGATGATGCTGTCGATCTTTACATCGAGAGCCGTTCTCTTATGAGCGATGTATCGATTCTTTTCTGTCTGGGATGATGCCGTCGATCACTGTTTTAAATTTCGTGAAATGAATAATCGTTCAGAAAAATGCAGCTTTATTAAGTACAACAAAAAGTTGAGTATTACTGGTACTTATCAAAATGTAGGTGGGTGAATATGCTGGGTTAGTAAAACAGTAAAGAATTTATAAAGGGTAAAATTGAACAGAAGGGTTATTAAAAAAAGTTTAATAATTCCTATATGGTTTCCTGCATGAATCAAGTTGAGCACGCGTTAGCGAGGCCGGAGGAGAAAACAAAAGAACATTGCAAAGAGATAATTCAACATGAACACTTCTCATTCTTCTTTACTTATGCAGTAAAGGCTATGAGCATGTGTATATGTGTACAAGAAAAAAATAACAATAAGTATCTTGGGCTAAGACTTACATAAAGATGGAATATCGCGAATTATTTCATGTGTGCGAGGTAATCCCACGAAGAACAACCAGCAAGGCAAAGGAGACTGTCATCTCTCTGTCCTTTCAGCCACAATGTGTCAATTGTTAATGAAAATGTCGAAATAAACTTTAGTGGTGTAACTTATTAAGGTTTGCAGCCTTCAAATGACTGATTCAGAGATTGCATGACAATCCCAAATGCATCTTCACATACAAATTTATGAGTTTCGAGTGGTTTTGGTAATGCAACTATATTCGTTATAGCTTCGGAGATTTGCAAAACGCTTGCGCTTTGTGGTTCATTTAATGTTGCTTAAGATCAAGGAGTTCAAAGGTAGTTCACACTGTCCTTTTGTTATTTGCCGTTACAGTTTTTAGATACATATTATCGACCCTTTTATTATGATAGCAGAATTAAAGATCGTACGAGAATCTTGAAAACCTCTTGATAAATAAATTCAATTAACTAAGTATGAAGTAAAAGTTTAACGGTCCAAAATTAGGGCCTAGAATGCCACTTCTCTTTCTGTGTCAACTTCAAGAAGCAGCTTGCTATCGCTTTAGGAGCATCACAACCTGGACACTAATGGAAATACTCAGACTGGTCTCCAATACAAGTTTAGCTCAATCTATCTGGTGCCCGAATAGATGCAGGCAATTTTGCGGATTGAGATGCCCTATTTTCAACACTCGTCGCTTTTTCTGATGTTGATCCAAAACCATAAGATGGTTTTCCCTTCTAGGAATTTGTGAGATGATCATCTAACATTTTTTTAGTTTATTTAATTCAATATAATTTTCAATTCATCATGATAAATGCATTCAGGGTCGTCGTGCTGAAGAAAAAACTTCGACTGTTTGTTTCTTTGTCTCCATTATGTGATGCATGTATCTGGCGAACTGCTTTTGTTGTCTTGGTATCGTGTTTATCTTCGAAGACGAGACCCTCTCATAACTGTTTTTCGCGTAGCTTTTTGGCTCGACTCTTTCTTGCCATGAACAGCTTCCCGTGATAGATGTCAGGTAGGAAACAAACTATATACGTTTCATGTTTAAAATAATGATTAAGAATTTTTGGCACCTAAAGAGTTTAATTTATTTACGAATAATTATTAAAATATATAAATTAAGGCCCGAATATGATAATATTACAGAAGACGCGGTTGGTCACTTTACAACTATTGTCCCATAATGATTCGTCCACTTTCCCAATTGGTGAAGAGGGGTGAAGCCCTCCGCCAAAAGTAAAAGTTAAATAAAGTGGAGAATTGGGGAGCGTAGCCATCCACCATTAAAGGGGAGAGAGGCAAAGCTCCACTTGAATTATAGTAAGGAAAAAGATAAGATGGGAAACAAGTTCTGCTGACCAAAGTCGCGTGATCTCACTTATTCTGATTTATGACCTTACAAGCTTTAAAACTTTAAAAATATACCGGACTAACCTTAAGAAAACCTTGGTTAATTATAACATTCAAAGCAGAATGTAAAACAACATAAGGGTTTCAAGTTTCGTTAGACTCGGCCGAATAGTTACAATGTTATTACTAAAACAAAAAAACGACTAAAAATGGCAGCAGTGACTAAAGGAAAAATGAAGCAAGTAGTTTTTTGAATGTAATAGTAGGTAGTATTCAGTTAATTTATATTTTTTTGTGATGTAATTACAATATTTTAGTTGATGTTTTTAACTTTTTGCGAATTTATTTAGTTTTTACATTTTTCCCACTTTGTTACCAAATTTTGTTTAAACAGTGTTTTTTATTAAATTTATTGTTACTCTTTTTTATTCATATTTTTATTTCATTGCATTTTATTTATGTGGGGTATTTGTGCCTTCTTTAATATTAAAGTTTATTAGAATAAATTAATGTACCTTAGATACTTTAGATTGGAACGCGATTTATTTGTGAGCTGAGTGAGCTGAAATTCGACCCTTTGCATCGTTACTCCCTAGTTTCGAATATGGTTGCGTAGTGTATTAGTTGCATTGTTAATTTGCGAGTTCTTTTTGACTTAATTTCAAACCGTGTACTATTAGTAAACCTTTTAGGGGTATCTAAACTAATTAACGTAACTAACACTGTCGGACATTGTCGTAAGACCTTTACTCTCGATAAAGTCCCGCTTTAAAGGGAACTTTTTTCGAGTAAAACAAAAGGAAAGAGTTCACTCATTCCTATTCCATGTAGCATATTTACATCGCCCTGAATGATGTAAGTAGAATTTTACTATTTTATTTTTAAGGTTGAAACTAGGAAAAAACGGCACCTATAGATTTAATTTACACGGAAAAAACGATAACACAATTATCTTTGCGCACTAAAGAGTCAAGCGAAGCACAACGTATTCCTGCGTCCTGAATGAAAGGTTTACAGTAGAAAATGACACAGAAAAACAAACGACCAGGTCTTCTGTAAGTACATATACCCCGAATTTTTCGGTCACTTCATTGGAATGATTTTTGGTATTTTCGAGACCACTTCTCAACTATCGCTAAAATTTTTTTTTTTCTCGGCTCTTTCAACAAACCTTTCAATGCTAGAATTCTAAATAGCAGCACCCTGGGTTTCCGCCTCAAGAAATTCGTGTTTAAGGCAATCTGGACGGGACTTTAAGGAAAATCGGGACCCACTGAATAATTTGAAATAAATTGAACTACCTAAGAAATAAAATAATTCCTTTATACTAAATGTCGTGGTATGACATTGCAATATATC
Organism: Ceratothoa steindachneri; assembly: GCA_963969495.1. Classification (NCBI taxonomy): domain Eukaryota; kingdom Metazoa; phylum Arthropoda; class Malacostraca; order Isopoda; family Cymothoidae; genus Ceratothoa; species Ceratothoa steindachneri. Next base: position 26,522,239 of record OZ018327.1, on the reverse strand, counting down.
AATACCATATTATATCTATAGGGGAGGGACTAATAACTTAAAAGCAAACCGACAAGAGACGGAACGCACGAGTTTCGACCCGCGGAACAACGAGATAAGAGTGCAACAAGGTCAGGTAAAATTTGGGCAATGGCAAAGTTCAGGGTTATTTGAAGAGGCATGTACAAAAAAGATTTTAATTACAAAAAAAGAGAATAAATAAGCAAAATTACATCAGAAAATTACAGGAAATATTACATCGGAGAATTAATGGGCAAAATTACATCGGTAAACGAGGGGGGGAATTGTAGTTATGCATCAGACTCTGAAGTTAAAATTTAATGTATTACAGAAGGAGACTATTTAAAAGGGAAGGATTAACTCAAATGGGTTACTGAAGTGGGAGATGTATTTGCTTACGGAGGATTCCGGGTAAGACGTCAGGGTAAGGCTTCACGGATGTCTTCTACACGTGAGGCGAGGGCGCTCGGAGCTTCTGAGCGTGAAGTTATTCTGATGACGGTTCTCCAAAAGTGTGTGTGTGTGGGGGGGGTAACGTCCGGTCCAGGGGAGAGTATTTTGACAACCCAAAAACAAGGGGCAAACGAGGAGGGCTTTGACAGGAATTGATGAGTGGAGTCGGAAAAATCGCACGGTGGGGATCGTCAAAAGGAATTACCTCACTCGATGGGTTAATTTCAAGACACAAAAGTTCAGCTATCACTTTAATTTGTCGTTAGAACCTGACTTGGAACTAGAGGAAACTTCTTGGGTTCGGTCGAGATTCCTCAACTCAGTTTCTCCCACATGGAAGACGAGCCCTATAAATATCCGAGGCTCCCTCCTGCAGGGGTGGTGGAAACAGCACTACTCTCGAATGACCTCGAATCTTCACATCGAGGCGATTCTAACCAATGTAAAGGTGGTCCGTGGTGGACACAGTTCAAGTCTACTGCTTGTGGAAAGGGAAGGAGGGGGAGGCTTATCAATTTAAGCCTAACCAACTTCTAGAATCTTCTCCAGCGCAAGCACTTCCGTGCTTGAAAAGAAATTTCAAGTGAATTTCTTTTACACATCTCCCAACCGAAAGATGAAGCTTTACAGAGCAGTTGTCCCCTAGACATTGTCCGTCCAGGAGATAAAGACAACAACCAGGATAACCAACGACAACAGAACCAGAACAATCAGGCTCTTTTTTTAGGAGCCCATCTGGCTTCTAAAAGGGATGATTGTGATGAACAGATGGACTTCATCAGGCTTACCATGGGACCCATAGAACCCGAAGTAAAAACTACTGACTTCACCGCGAACGTGGACACCCAACCACTAGGCGACTTCACTATGACTTCGGTCCCTAGTCATAATGTCAAGACCCTCCAAAAGGATCAAATTAAAGTTACTCGGACGAGCGACTCCTTCCTTGGATTCTTCGCCTTACAGAAGTCGACGTGCTCGAGAAGTCGCACAACTTCCGCGCCACACATCGAGTTTTTGCGGTGCCTAAGTCTACCGGCTCAGTTCAGATCATCTTCGACATGAGTAATGTCTACTCAGTTTACTCTCCTCCTGCGTTTCAGCTACTTTCAATAGTAAGTTCTTAAGCCAAGTGAAACCTTCTCATCATGCGCCTCTATCATCCTGCCTACGGAATCCTTACGCCTACAAACCATTTTGGATAAGGAATATATGGCTCTCTTACTGGCCTTCCTTCTCACACCTAATGCTAGGCTTTTCTAGAACTTCTCTATAGGCAAGCTCCTCGTGGAGATTCTTTCTGCCCTCTCAGACTTTTCGAGGGATCAATTCTTTAGATTGTTCTGCAAAAGCGCCATCAACATCGCTTTGATCCGTTTCGCCAACACCAACTTGAGTTCGCTTTCGCGACGTCTGCTTTCTGGGAAACTATACAAGCAGCGCGCTCCTGTCGGCCGGATGGTTGTTTTTCAGTGCGTCAACGATCAACATCTACTCTCGACTCTCCCACCCTCCACTCCCCTGCTTTATAGAGAACTTTCTTCCCATTGGTTTTGTATTGTATAATTTCATGTTTTTTGTTTTTCCAAAAAAAGGAAGGGTCTGTAGCAGCTAACATCCTTGCTAGCTGCTACAAAAGTATAATTCCCTCTCTGAAAGATTACTCATTTCGCTTCCATTAATTCATATTTATTTACGACAATTTCACTCATATATAACTCGTACGATTTCCAACAAAATTTACCCTACGTATCGTCCGATAATAATTATCCTTAACGTTTTACGATATATATTTCAACTAATCCAAATCTTTGTCTGACGTATTTAAACCGACTAATCAGCATCCACCTTCCTCACCCCCAAAGTTCGCTGATAATTTTAGTTCACTCGTGTTTTCGTTATTGTCAGAGTCTCCAGGAGACGTTTCAAAGCAGCAACGGAGGGAGAGGATCGGACTTTAGCAGGTAGAGCATTCCAGAGTCTAGGAGCACAAACTGAAAAGGAACGGTCACCCATCCAACAGAGGACAGAACGAGTAGGGCACAGGATGTGAGCGAGGTTAGACTGGAGTGCCCAAGGAGTTTGACGACGGGAGAGGCCAGACGAGAGATAAGGTGAAGGCTCGATGTTTAGGACTTTGTAGGTGATGAGAAGAATTTTATAGTGGGTACGTAAGCGAATAGGTAAAGTAACCAGTGTAGCTCCTGTAACAATGGCATTGAAGGAGAGAACCGGGGGCGGGGAAGGAGGAGCCGGGCAGCATAGTTTTGAACTAGGTGTAGGGGGCGAAGTGAGGAAGAAGGAAGAATTGCAGTAGTCTAAGCGTGAGGTGACGAAGACATGAATAGCAGTCTCAAGGCTTCGTCGATCAAAATTAGATCAAATACGTCAGAATTGCGGAGGAAACCGAGGGAAGACTTACAGATACGATGGGTGTGCGGTTTAAACTAGAGTTCCTCGTCGAAAATAACACCAAGATTACTGGCGGTAACACAGAAGACGACATTGGTTTCCCCAAGGTTAAGGGAGGGGAAGAGAGCCTTTGATTTCTCGACCATCGAAGCTGTACCAAGAAGGATAACTTCAGTTTTATCGTGGTTAAGTGTGAGAAAGTTGGAAGACAGCCAATCGTTTATGGAGGTGTAGGCTGAAAGGAGCATAGTAATTGATTGAGCGAAAGACACAGAGGATTAGAAAATGTATATCTAAGTGTCATCAGCTTAGAGGTAGAAGGACAGGCCAAAAATCGCGAATTTATTGACAGTATTTATTAATAAAAAAGGCTTAGGCTCTAAGTTAAATTAAGATGCAAACATACTGAAAAAAATGAAATGTTTGATTAGTTGTATTAATTTTATAATATGAGTGAATATAATAGTCTTAACACTTTTAGCCCTCATAAACACTTCAAGCTAGCTAGTGTCTCATTGAAGATCTTCCAACAACATTCCTATGCAAGCCATTCAAAAATTTTCATAATGAAATTTTATGCGAGTTAGACCCTTTGCTTTTTACCGTGAAATCGTTATCTCTAGCGGCCGCTCGCTTATCTAGCTTAAATATTTAGTCATACATTATATCAGTGAGCCTGGTTTAGCATTTTAAAAAATTGGATACATTGGTGGGCTTGTAGCTTGAGAAATTAAATGAGGTCCCTCGGTCTGTCTTCGTACGATCTACTTCTAATTTCAAGAATTAATTTCGTCGTTCCACGCCTGTTGCGTTCCAATAATGCAATGGCTTATGGCAAGAATGGCGAGCTGAATTACATCACCTACTCCAACTACAATATCCTCTTGTGTCAAACTTATGTCTCGGATTTTATTTTCACGTGTGAATTCTTCTTTTCTCAACTTGTAAACTATAACCTTAATCAACTCACCTTCACTAAACAAATGTATGCATTATTTTAATTTTGATATATAGTTTCCCATTATAAGTGTATCCCCCTTTCATCATACCGTAACATATATTTTATTTATGATTATTTTAGAGAAAAATACCATTACTCATAAATTTAAAGTTATAATAAATTCCGTATAAAAAAATCTTTAATCTGGTCACGTGAAAAAGTTTGGTGGAAGTTGATATAAATATTTTGATTTTAGCTATTTGAGAGCTTTCATCTACCAAGGCCATTTGAGAAAGACTTTCTCTTTTAAAATTGCTAAATGACTTCTCGTCCTAGTTAAAATCTAACCACCGTATTTTATGAGCATTGAACAAATTAAATAGGCCATCAATTATTTGCTTAAAATATGAAAAGTAGAGAAAAGATCTGGAACAGATTTTATATTAGAATCCAAACTTTGAGTTACACACCTTCCATAGGAAGAGATTTCTTGGAAGGATTCCAATTAAGTTCGACGGGAAATCGCAAAGGCTGATGATTAATCGAATCAATGGAATAATATTTGTTATTATCATAGATTAGTGCTATCAAACCAATAATTACAAACCTATTTCATAATATTAATTATTGCACTTTTATGAACTGTCAATTTACTTATTAAATCTAATATTTCACAGCCAATATACCGGAAACGTTGATCTTGTGCTACTGGTGTTAATTAACATAAATTATCTATATTCTAAGCATTTAAATCTAACCACAAATGAAGTCCTTTCAATCACAGAAAACAATATCTTAAAAAGAGGTCTATTGTCAGTATTTCTATATAAATGAATAAAAATGTAGCCCCGCAGTCCAGAATTTTGACTCTCGTCTATCAGATGTGAGGTGACTTAAAAGAATGAAGAAAAGTCAGTAGGCGCTTCGCATGAAAACCCCCTTCAAAACCCCGTGTAAGCCAATGACTCAAATAACTTTGCCACCTTATGGTACATTTTGATTATTCCATCACTGCCGAACGGGTAAACTGGTTAGTTATTCAAACGGGTGTACTTTTAATTACAAAATATGGACAGTTGGCGCCACTCCCGCGTTTAACACTTTTTCCTAAGAAATTCAAGTAATGTAGCGACGATGTATAAAGAAGGCAGTGCCGTTCTCATATATTTGAGCCCTTTCCAATAATCATTGGACAATAGGAGGACATATCACGAATATAAGCATTGCTTGTTTGCTGCATTTGACGAGGCAAAATTTCAATAGTTTATAAGAAGAAATAACCAACGGTGGCATATATTTATCAATATTAGTGTAGGTTTTGCTAAGTGGTGAAATTATCCATAGTCAAAATGACGCTCTATTAAGTTCCAATTTAATTATTTGGCAAACTCTTTTTTTATTTTTCTCCTACTGTCAATTCCTTGAAGAACTTATTTAAACGATTTCTTAATGAGCGACCGTTATTGGGATTCGATTCATTTTATATCAACCAAAAAATCATTATGTTAATTCGGATGTTTTGTTTTTTTCAAAAGTAAATTAGCACAAAGCTGAACCATCTTCAAAAAACAATGGGAAAACTTCCAACTCTAGGTTTTCTCAGCATTAATCTACAAGGAGGGTGGTCAATAAGTTTTGAGAATCGGTAGGGCAAAACAGAGGTAGGGGGATGGCTGTTTGTGAGGGTGTTAGGACAAGTTATGAAAATTCAGGACCTGCAGCCTGACGCTCCTGCCTCGTCTATTTAAGAAGCAGTAGCTGATCGCAAATCGTCAGTCACAATTTTTTCAACAATGGAGAAGGTTGAGCACCGCGCAGTTATCAAATTTTTGACCAAGGACGGAAGGAATGCAAAAGAGATTCATGAACGCATGGTTGCAGTGTACAACGACACCGCCCCTTCCTATGCAACCATTGCTCGCTGGAATAGGGAGTTCCGCCATGGTCGTGAGTCCCTTGAAGATGACCCCCGTCCAGGACGCATGTCAGACGTGACCAACGAGTACAATGTAGCCCGTGTGGAGAGGATGATCCTAGAAAATCGACGGGTGAAGGTTGAAGAAATCGAGGGAAAACTTGTAATGTCACATGGAAGTGTTATGAACATCATCCACGACAATTGGGCTATGACCAAGGTCTCTGCACGTTTGGTCCCTGGAAACCTCACGCCCCATGATCGACTTTAACGTCGTCAAAGTCCACAAGGCCAGAGCTGCACAAGCTGCCCTGCGCGAGTGCGGGTTCGAGGACCTCACCCTCTCCCCTACAGTCCACATCTGGCCCCTAGCGACTACTTTTTATTCCGCCAGCTCAAGGTTTGGGGATGATAAAGATGTCCAGCTCGCCGTCCAGGAGTGGATTGAACAGCAGTCGGTAGATTTCTGTTTGTCGGGAATGCGAAGCCTCAGGGACAAGTGGCGCAAGTTCATTGAAGTCGAGGGTAGTTATATTAAAAAATAATAAAACACTTTTCTTCATACATCGTTTCCTTATATCCGAATTGCAAAACTTATTGACGGCCTCTCGTATTTTCGTTATTTTTCCTGTGTCTTTCACAGTCAGTATCGACATGCAAAAAAATAGCCTATATTTTATTTTTAATTTATTTCCTTGGGTAGCGTTAGAAGCTTTCATTAACCTAATAATTTATCTAATCTAATAAATTAAAATCTGCACTCCATTGAAATCCTTCCTTTGAATATGGCGCTTCCCACCCACTCTGGTCCGCCTCTGGTACCTCTTGAGTGCAAAATCTTTATGTGAATTTCATTATCCAGTCGGGAGGATCTCGTCCTTAGGATATATGGCAACAGGGTCTTAGCAGTTGAATGGCAGGTTGAATTATGCTTTTGGAGAAAGTTAAACCACACACGTTCGCGAACGCTCTATTTTAATTCTCTTTTCGGTATTTCCGAGTAAACAGCTCTCTATACTAGTGGTTATCATCAGTGGGGCCTGGTAAAATTTCGGTGCAGAGTAAGTGTGGGATCGAACAATATTTTGGGGACAATGAGCATCCATTTAGGTTTTTATATAATTTGTGAAAATGGCAACCAAAAGGTATATTAAGTGAGATAAAAATTGCTTCATTATCTGATTTAGCTCAGTCGCTTGAAATTGGTTGGCATCTGCGGTAAGATGAGATTGACACCTTATTTTATGCTATAGTTGAAAGCACAATATCTTCACTAAACTAAAGTGATTCACTTATTATTTCGTGGTCAATAAATCTATTAGTTACATTCTTTTGTATTTAAAAATTAAAATTAGAATAGTAACAAATAGTTATATATTTTTTTACTTTTCTTAAAACACCAAAGGAAAAAATGTTTATTGAAAAGTTATATTGGGGCCTTGCGGGAAAGAGGTTGAGAAACAGTGTTCTAGTCATTGTAAAATTTAACTAAGATGGCGAACTTACTTGATGAGTGTCGTAGAATGCCGAGCTAATATATATTTATTTGTTTTATTAACTTTTAATAAATTCAGGCTTAAGTTCGTGCCTCGGTGATCGCTTGGGGATCGGGCTCTAAGAGTGCTAAACTTTATTTTATTTTCTAGTGAATCAATAAACTGGGTTTCTTTCTTGACCTTATCAAATATTGCCACTTCAACTCGTTCGGGGATAATTAAACAGTGCATTTACTAAAGCAAGATAGACTTTAATAAACATAACCCACGTCACTAAATAACATTAAAACACATAGATCTAATACACGTATAAAAAGAAAATGGGATTACAGGGCTAGCTCTCGAGGCTTGAGTAGAGATAAAATTTTACGGGGAAACAATTTTAAGTTAATAGCGTTGTCCTTAGTCTGACATCCAATAAACTAATTTTTATGCACGGGGACATAAATAACAGAATTATTCTTTACTTACATACGGTAATGGGGATTAATACAAGTTTCCAGTTAGAATATCTTCGGGGGTTTTTGTTCCTGAGAGGCGTAGCTTGAGTAGTTTGCAGTTGGCTCCCCAAGATGGCGCTACTCTGGCCTAAAGGGGTATAAGTGACGTCACACGGAATTTTGAGTTGGCGTAAGAGAATCAAAACAAAGACCCCGATGAGTACGGGTTGGTGCTCGTACGTTTATGACCTTGAAAAGGTTTCTAATCTTGAGATATGTTTATATTCTTTTCTAGCGATTTGGGTCTCGCTTATATAATTTTGATTTTGGATGAGAAATCTATCTAGTTTGGAGTTGTCAAACTCAGATAGAATAAGATTGAGAGTCCTCAATTTGTGTAGGTTGATACTCACTAATCTTGGGGCTCGAACGGCGACGAGCTTCCTTGGTACAATCTGGTATTGTACAAGGACTGCCAATTCTCCTTAACTTGCAATAACTTTTCCCTTTGATTTTTGAGTCTTCTTGTCGAACTCGAAAAATCTTCTGTCAACCGGTGACTTTCTTGTCTCTTCAGTGAGAACGAAGAAAAAGCCTCGTTTACACGGGTCATCCTGTTATATACCCAACTTACTCCCGCTGAGGTGGTGGGGGAGGTGGATGGGGGGGGGCTCGCAAGGTGGGACCTCGGGTTGGTCTGCCGCCCTTTTGCGTCTTGTGGCTCGGAGAGGGGATACTACGAGATCTTGTGGCTCAGAGAGGGGGTAATACGAGATCGGCAGTTTGCACTTTTCACTGGGTCGTTTATAAGTACACCCTCGAAGTTCCTGCCTTTTGAGCTGAGGTCAGGAATCAGTCTCGTATCACTTACCATTTTGCCCGTTCTCCTATGTTACCGGAGAACCTCGAAGGGGCAAAGCTAAACCCAGATGTCTTTAGTTATTTTTTTTCCGTTAGAATCGATACATATATATATATATATATATATATATATATATATATATATATATATATATATATATATATATATATATATATATATATATATATATATATATATATATATATATATATATATATATATATATATATATATATATATATATATATATATATATATATATATATATACTAATTCCATATTATACCTCTACAATGAGCAACGACGGGATTCCAGAGCTAAAAAGAAAAATTTTACATTTGTATTTTATTATAAAACACCGTATTTTATGCTATAGTAAAGCACAACATCTTGGCTGTTGTATCGGTTTTATTTGATACGGTTGGAATTTACTGGAGGCCTACCTTGATCCGATATGAAATAAGCCTATCTATTTAGACCTACCTCAATAATTAGCATACTAGTAGAAATAAAGATTAGGACTCACCTTTTAATTCACCTAAGCTGAAAGCTGTTTTATTTGAACAACTTTGCTACTTCATGTGCTTCAATTCCTTCCAAAGATATTCAAGGGATTATTACACTTAGGGGTGTATTAGTAAATGGCTAAAAATTAGTAAAGAAAGGATAAAGGATATGAGATAGGATAGGTATAACTAATTTGACAATTAGATTGATAATTTGAAATAAGACAATAAATTTGCTATTTGAACTGTTGGCTATATCGACAGGGTTCCTGTAGTCGCTGGTAATTACCTGTGAGATGTCGTTGGCTAGTTGCACGTTAAGTGCATAGTCTTGGGTGGGTAGGGAGAGGTTACTTGTGAATAAAGTGTATAGGGTGGGGCTTAGGCAGCCCCCTTGGGTTACGCCTGCCTTTATAGTGAAAGGGTGTCCCTCATATCCATTTATTTTTATAGTCGCCTCCCTGTCCTCTAGATAGTCGCAGAGGACTTTAGAATGGTTGCTTCCATCCCAAGATCACTAATCTTTTTCTTTAATCCGGAAATCCAGACTTTATCGAATGCCAATGCGACATCTCTTAGAACTACGTCAACCTTCTCGTCTTGTGCTTTTGATTTGGCAACGAACTCTGTCATCAGGGCAAGGGCGGTTTCCATCCCAAGGTGTTTTCGGAAACCATGTTGCTGCCTGTTGTACAGGTTCTCTGAGTCTAAATAGCATGTTAGCCTGTCATTTAGGAGCTTTTCCTATGCTTCCCTATGAACTCCAGGAGGAAGATAGGCCTGTAGCTTTTGACCTCTCCTTTAGGTTTCCCTGGTTTGGTGATGAAGATCATCCTTGCTCTCTTCAACCGGTCCGGGAAGTATCTGACATTTAGGCAAGCATTGAATAGTTTCAGCAATGCCTCTTTAATGTTTGGCTGGGCATTAAGGAGATGAGCCCTAGTTATTCCCGAGATACCCAGGGCTTTTTGTCGAAAGCTTTTTAGGGCCTTTTCGTACTTCTCTTGAGTAAACGATCTTCCTTCCATTCTCGAATGTCGGGTGTCCTCGACGTAGTGGAAGGGTTTTAGTTCAGGTCCTATCCGCCTAAGGTGCTCCATTACTTCTTCCTCATACTCCATGTAAAAATCTAAATTTTCCTGCTACGTAATATTGAATTTTCTGCTGCAGTGTTCCCTGAAGTGTGTTTCGATTTCCTGATCTTCTGTCACTTGCCTTCCATCCGAGGTGATGGAAATGGTGCTTTTATGCTGGAGCGTGCCACTTAGGTTTATAATTTGTGACCAGAATTTATTGGGGGTCGTCTTCCATCTCTATCTTATCAATGATACCGTCCCAGATTTTATTATTATTCTTGCTAATCAGATATTTGAGCTCCATGCGCAGGTTTCTCATTTGGTGGTATCTGACTGCATTATTGCCGTACTCCAGGATCTCTAACGTGAGCTCTTCCAGTCTGTTGCGTTGTTGCTGGATCTTCTCATCCCAGTGTGGAGCTGGGAGTATCATGTATTCTACCCCCGGGATGGCCAATCTGTCTGCTTTTACTATTTTGGACATGACGTTCTCAATATGAGCGTCAATGTTTAAGAGGGTAGGTCCTTCTAAGTTGTTTATGTGGAAGTCTTGTAACAGTCTCTTATATAAGGGCCAGTCTGCCTTGGGCAGACATCTGCGAGAGGGGACTTTGATTTGGATGGGCGAGGCTGATATTGTCGTGATCATGCTGATATGATGCGATGGAGTATAAGGACCGGGAATGGTAACCTAGTTCAGGACGAAGTTGTCGTTTGTTAGCACGATGTCAGGAGTTGTGGAAGATCTCCTTGTCAGATAGGTGGCCAAGTCTGGACCAATCCTTTGTACTATACCTCTTTCCATTAGGAGTCGTAGTGATTTACCTTGCCCGTTGGGGATGCTGGTATAACTTGCCTCGCTGCAGCGGGCGTTCAGGACGCCAATCATTATGGTGGAGTTGTTTTTCCTGAATAGACGGATAAAATTCGGTATTGCTAATAAAAAGAAATAATGCGAATAAAAGAAACAATGCGAATAAAAAGAAATAATGCGAATAAAAGAAAAGATGTGTGAATAAAAGTAAATAATGCGAATAAAAGAAATAATGCAAATAAAAGAAATAATGCAAATAAAATCAAATATGCGAATAAAATAAAATATGCGAATGAAACAAAATATGCAAATAAAATCAAAGAAATGCAAATAAAATAAAACAAATGCGAATAAAAGAAATGCGAATAAAAGAAATAATGCAAATAAAAGAAATAATGCGAACAAAATAAAATATGCGAATAAAATAAAATATGACGATAAAATAAAATATGCGAATAAAATACAAGAAATGCGAATAAAATAAAAGAAATGCGAATAAAAGAAATGCGAATAAAAGAAATGTGAATAAAAGAAAAGAGAATAAAAGAAAAGAGAATAAAAGGAAACTAAAATTAGTAAGAAAGAAGAAAACAAGAGTAACAGTACGAATAAAGTAAAGAGAAATGCTGAATAAAAGCACATAAATAATAATAGAAAGGAAGAAAAATAAAAGAATGAGAATAAAAGCATATAAACATAAGAGAATGAGAAAGAAAAAAGTAAACGAAGAGAAGAGAGAAAAAAAGGAATTGAATAAGAGTAAAGACAAGAAAATAATATAATAATGGAGAAGAGATGCGGAATAAAGAAGAAAAATCAAAGAATAAGAGAATGTATGAATAAAATCATAAGAGAAACTAGGAAAAATAATTAAAAGTGAGTGAAATAAAAAGGAATATAAGAAAAAGGGAAAGAAGGAAGACACGAATGAGAAAGAAGAAAAAAAGAAAAGATCAAGAGATAAATAAAATGATATAGAGAATATAAAAGATGAGAAGAATAAAAGAAAAAAAGAGGAGTAGAATAGAGAGAAGCAAAATGAGATGAAATGATAAAAGAGAATGTTCTAAGAATATAAGCAAGGAGAGAAGAGAAGCGTATAAGCGAAGAAGTAAAGAATAAGAGAGAAACATGAAAAAAGAGAAACAGAAAAAAAACTGAAAAAAGAAAGCTGAAAAAGAAAGCAGTAACAAGAAAGTTTAAAAGAAGAAAACTGAAAAAAGCAAAAGCTGTAAGATAAAACATCTGAAAAAAGAAACCCCAGAGAAAAGAAACTGAGAACAAAAGAAACCTGAGAAAATAGAAAATGAGAAAATGGAAAGATCAGAAAAAAGAAACCTATGACGATGGGTTCGAGAGTGCGCTATTCCACAAACCTGCTTTCCCTACCACCTGAAATTATGCCTTATCAAGTGACGGGCATAGTTCGAACTAGGCTGTAATTTGAAACCCAAACGTACACAAATTAAACACACACACATACACACAGATAGACAGACAGATCAGTGCTCACCTGGCGTAGCTAGCTGGATGAGGAGAGATACCATTATCTTAGCTAAGAATTCATTTTGCATTTGCGCCGCAAGTAAAGAACTATTTATATTTTTTTAACCAGGAACCTAAAATACAACTGAAGGCCTAAAGAAGAGGTAAGATACGAGCCACACGATATTAACAATCTCAGGTGACACAAACGTAGCAATAATGACATCTCTAATAAATCCTCAATTCAAAAGCTGGGCACTCAGAGATAGATGCAGAAATTCAACTCGATGCCTAGAAAGAACAGCTTCCAGACCTTGAAATTTCACAAGTACGAACTAGCATCTTCCAAATTTGAGTAGCAAAGGAAAAAAAGATAAAGCAGCGAGTACACAAAAATGGTTTTGAACAGAAACGTCCTACGCCTTGGACCGGAGCTCTAGACTTTTAACCTAACGTTCAATCAAAAATCTTGACATCTGTTTAGCAAACAGTTTCACTCCGTACAACTTCCACCTACAACCATAACCCATACCATCTACAGACCATATAGAGATCCTAGTTAAGAATAAATTGGAATCGCATTTAAATCCCGAGCGGGATTTAGGCCCAGACCGTCAAACAGGCACAGATGGGCAAAAGGGGTGGGGGGGAAGAACTAGACGAAATAAACAACATTTACCCGTTTTCTAAACAAAATATAGAAAACAAGCCAAGGCAGTTGCATACGAAAACAGCTCGAAAATAAGAGAATAAATAAGAACTCTCCTAGAAAATAACAGAAGGTCAAAGACACTCAAGATTTCCGAGTTGCATAGACAAACTTGAAAACAAAGCCACACAAAATGTGTGAAAGTAATCACAAAACCCCACCAAAAAACGAACTTCTGCTTAAGAAGAACATCCAAGCAAATCTCTTATGAGGTATGTAGGCCTGAAATAGTTTCAAATGTGAATCTAAAAAGAAATGGAGGTGATGGGAAAATGCATCACAATTAGGATCTGAGAGGATAGATTAAGCGGTGTTCCTAGAAGCAATCATATTAATGTCTAGAAATGGAATCCACAAGTGCAGCCTCAAGACTCAGTTGTGAGAACCTGGCTCCGCCTCTGGAAAGAGCTTCGGGTAGGAGGAACCCACGAGTAGCTGGATGGAACGGTGAACAAAGTCCAAAGTAATGACGGATCGAGATAGAAAAAGAGCGGTGGATAGTGAAGTAGGCTTGGCAGATGTAAAAACCACACCTAACAAGAATATGGAAAAGACTACATAAAGGGAGACAGGGATAAAATACGATGCAGAATTGACGGAAGCAGGCCGGGCAGTCGGGGAAGAGGATTGGGCATGAAATGAGAACCACCATAATCTTACAGCAGCAGCGGCTCATATCCAAGGGAGGGTAGGAAAAAAGGTCAGATGGATCAGGATCATCCAGATAAAGGTAAAATTGTCCTTTATCCAGATCCAGATAAAGAGCCAAAGAAGAAGTGATGGGTCAGTACGTGGTGTTAGAGGAATCATTGGGTCACATCTTAATTCTACATAAATAAGATCTAAAGTAAATTAATTAAAGTACACTTATCGATTTAATATAGCTGTGTATTTTAACTAAACCCCGCGCCACGCTATTAGCTTAAAGCCGTTCCTAATGATGAAAGATTAATTATCGGTAGAACTGAGCTTATACTTCTCTGATTAATAAAAGAAACCGTGACCTACATTTTCAGCACATTTTATAATGTAACTTTCACTTCAACAACGTTTAATCCTTTGCCTGCTGCCACGATAATTCCACTGGGCTTGTTGCGTGTGGCAGATATTCATTTTTTTTTAAATATAACTATTTACTATTTTTTCCAGTGCAGTGATTATAAAAATATGTAGATCATTGAGAAATTGCGCTCGTTTCGTATAAAAGGGCACTTTGAAAGTTCGCCAATTTATTCCTTCACATCTGTGACAAAAACGAAATATTTCTTCATAATAATATTATTATAAAATTTAACCGGTTCTTTCTATTTTCCCAATAAAATTTGTAATTACTAATTAATATTAATACATTCGAACGCGTAGACAGCGGGCATGTCGCGGGATTTACTGACCTTACTCCCATTTTCTTTTTTTCTGTATTTTATGAGTTACTTTCATAATTTTATTTTTATTTCTAAATAGACATGATTTGTATCTTTCACTTCACTTACTTCGTTTATCGCACCATTTTACGCATAATATATTGTTGCATTGCATCGATTCCCTATCCCCCTTCTTTATTTTTTAAAGACATAGGGAGGTTCTTTCTATTGAAACGAAATGTTCCCCTTACAATTAATTACACAACACAAACATTTTTACTCCAATGAAGGACTCAAAGGCATCTCAATTTTGTACGCATCCGTTTTTTTATGTGGAACGGCACCATTCATTCTCTATATATAAATTTCTTTGCTTCAAAACATTATAATAAGCATTTGTTTTGTGAGAAATATATTTATCAAGTCTTCATCGATGAAGTGTTCAAAAATAGTCAATTTCTTTTGAATTTTGCGTAATAAATGAAAAAGAATTCAAACCCAATAGTGAAAATTTGTAGGGGTGCAAAGATGTATCAGAGAAAAATTGCTTCTAACGCAATAATATAAATAGCCCATTAAATTCCCAAGTTAATACGGACTCGCCGTAGCGTGACCGACAGAGTGCTGGCATTTGGATTCAAAGACCCGCTATCAAAACTCAAAAGTCCACAATTTTTACGAAGAAAATCACGAAGAAAACGGAGACCACGAAAAACGCTTTAAGGACAACTCAAGAAGATTCAAGATAAATGGATCGCCTCCAGAAGAAAACGAAACTCAAAGAAAATGACTTCAAGGGCTAACTCATCACGTCATCATGAATTAAGAAGAAATAATTTCGTCATCATAAATTAAGAAGAACTCATCACGTGATCAAGAATTTGGAAGAATCAAGTTAATATAAAGATACATTAAGAAAGAAATCGAAGATCAAGAACTAACCGAGCCAACTTAAAGAAGAAGGAATCTCAACCAACAAGAATACCAAGAGTCAGATAAATGCAATACCATTGTTTTAAGGGGCAACTTCAGACAAGAAAGTAATAAATAGATTCGACGATTATAGATCAAGATGATGAATAATATAGATAAACAAGAAAAGTTATATAAATAAGCCCCCCCTTCCATAACAGGTGCCCCTTAAACGCCGAACAATCTTCTGATCTTCGTTACAACTGCACCTGCTCTCCTACTAGAGATCAAGAAAAGGTGTTATTGGGAAATTCAGGAGATCCGGGAAATTAGATTAAGAGACAAGACTTCGTTCATTCCCTCTCCTCAATCCCACTGAATAAACTCCACTTATCCCGCAGACTCGGATGCCGAGAGGGAGAGCTATTACTCCTCGATTAAGAAATCCAAGACTAGTCTCTCCCTAATCTTCAAATTCGCTCCGCGTTCTAGAAAGGGACCTGTGTAAGGGTGCGAAGATGTATCAGAGAAAAATTTCTTCCACCGCAATAATATAAATAGCCCATTAAGTTACCAACTCAATATGGACTCGCCGTAGCGTGGTGGCAGAGTGCTGGCATTTGGATTCCAAGAACCGCGATCTAAACTCAAAAGCCCACAATATTTACGAAGAAAATCACAAGGAAAATGGAGACCACAGAAAACGCTTTAAGGACAACTCAAGAAGACTCGAGATAAATGGATCGCCTCCAGAAGAAAACGGAACTCAAGGAAAATAACTCCAAGGGCTAACTCATCACGTCAAAAATTAATAGCTAAGAGGGGAATGTCTCGGGATTTACTGACCTCAATCATATTTTCTTTCATTCTGTATTTTATGAGTTACTTTCATAATTTGATTTTTATTTCTAAATAGACAGGATTTGTATCTCTCACTTCACTTATTTCGTTTATCACACCATTTTACGCATAATATATTGTTGCATTGAATCGATTCCCTATCCCCCTTCTTTATTTTTTAAAAACATAGGGAGGTTCTTTCTATTGGAACGAAATGTTTCTCTTACAATTAATTACACAACACAAACATTTTTACTCCAATGAAGGACTCAAAAGCATCTCAATTTTGTACGCATCCGGTTTTTTTTATGTGGAACGGCATCATTCATTCTATTTATATGAATTTCTTTGCTTCAAAATATTATAATAAGCATTTGTTTTATGAGAATTATATTTATCAAGTCTTCATCGATAAAGTGTTCAAAAATAGTCAATTTCTTCTGAATTTTGGGTAATAAATGAAAAGGAATTCAAACTTGATAGTGAAGATTTGTAGGAGTGCGAAGATGTATCAGAGAAAAGTTGCTTCCAACGCAATAATATAAATAGCCCATTAAATTACCAAGTTAATACGGACTCGCCGTAGTGTGACGGCAGAGTGCTGTCATTTGGATTCAAAAACCCGCTATCGAAACCTAAAAGTCCACAATTTTTACGAAGAAAATCACGAAGAAAACGGACAACTCGAGAAGACTCAAGATAAATGGATCGCCTCCAAGAAGAAAACAGGACTCAAGGAAAATAACTTCAAGGGCTAACTCATCACGTCATCAAGAATTAAGAAGAAATAATTTCGTCATCAAGAATTAAGAAGGACTCATCACGTGATCAAGAATTTGGAAGGAATCGAGTTAATATGAAGATACATCAAGAAAGAAATCGAAGATCAAGAACTAACCCAGCCAACTTAAAGAAGAAGGAATCTCAGCCTACAAGAATACCAAGAGTCAGATAAATTCAACACCAATGTTTCAAGAGGCAACTTCAGACAAGAAAGTAATAAATAGATTCGACGATTATAGATCAAGATGATGAATAATATAGATGAACAAGAAAAGTTATATAAATATGCCCCCCCTTTTCCATAACTGGTGACCATCAAAGGCCGAACAATCTTCTGATCTTCGTTACAACTGCACGTGCTCTCCTACTAGAGATTAAGAAAAGGTGTTGTTGGGAACTTCAGGAGATCCGGGAAGGATATGCTATTACCCATTGATTAAGAGACAAGACTTCGTTCATTCGCTTTCCTTAATCCCAATGAATTAACTCCACTCATCCCGCAGACTCGGAGGCCGGGGAGGGAGAGCTATCACTCCTTGATTAAGAAATCCAAGAATAGTCTCTCCCCAATCTTCAAATTCGCTTCGCGTTCTAGAAAGGGACCTGTGTAAGGGTGCGAAGATGTATCAGAGAAAAATTCCTTACAACGCAATAATATAAATAGCCCATTAAGTTACAAACTCAATACGGAGTCGCCATAGTGGCAGCAGAGTGCTGGCATTCGGATTCAAAGACACGCGATTGAAACTCAAATGCCCACAATTTTTACGAAGATATCACGAAGAAAACGGAGACCACGGAAAACGCTTTAAGGACAACTCAAGAAGACTCAAGATAAATGGATCGCCTCCAGAAGAAATCGGAACTCAAGGAAAATGACTTCAAGGGCTAACTCATCACGTCTTTAAAAATTAAGAAGAAATTATCCCGTCATCAATAATTAAGAAGAACTCATCACGTGATCAAGAATTTGGAAGGAATCAAGTTAATATGAAGATACATCAAGGAAGAAATCGAAGATTAAGAACTAACCCACTCCACTTAAAGAAGAAGGAATCTCAACCAACAAGAATACCAAGAGTCAGATAAATGGAAGACAAATGTTTCAATGGGCAACTTCAGTCAAGAAGAAATAAATAGATTACGAATATAAAAAAATAGATAAAGAATGATAAAGAGATAAATAAGAAAAGCTATAAAATATGCCCCCCCCCCTTCCATAGACTTAAACGTAGGCACTGAAGGCATAGACCGAATACCTAAGACTGGCCGCCTCGTCCGTTTTCGTGATAATCAGTATGCTGAGTATAAGACTATTCCGTCATATTGATAAATTGGGAAGTCAGGATAGTCTCGGTATTTTCATTATCAAGAATAATTTGCTGTTTATGGATACTTTTAAATCTGTTATATGTGTGTTGGGTCTTGTTCTTGTTCATTTACATTCTCTGTTTTATTTTGTGTTTGTTGTGTCTTTGCTTTTTTATCTTTTGCTAATGGAATTTCTGTACAAGTGTATACCCATTCTCCTTCAGTAATTTTATATATTTAAGGTCGAGTTAAGTTCGCTCTTTATAGTTTGTTTTCAGTAAACACCACCCTTATTTCTGGGGGCTGGGTTCCAACACCTTCTTCAGGTGATCTTCTTATGTCTTTGCTTTTACTACTACAGTAACTAAAGATGGGCATGGAAGTTCTAAACGTTGTAATAAATGAATCCTATCTCGCTAATATTCTCTTTTATCCTAGCAGTAGTTAATGAAAATATAATGGCAATAAATTTTGCTCTCGTTTCGATCAAGTTTTTCTAATTTAGTAAAACCTCGGCTGCAAACAGAAAAAAACATTTAATTAAATATAAAAATGAAACATAAGTTAGCTACTGTCGGACAATCTGTGAATTCTCTCAATAATATGTATAAATGAAACTTTTTCTTTAAAACATTTAACACCTTTCAATTACATCACTTCTCTTCTCAGTGGAGTTCAGATATTAATCCACCATATATCTGTCGAGAGGTTTCTCTTCAATGCAGCTTTCTTGGAAGACCATATCAAAAGGCCTTAAGTAATGTTCCTCGTTTCAATACATTACTTATTGTTATCTTTTTTCTCTTATTAATCTCTTTTCATCATTATCCATTATTTCAACTGAGTTAATTGTCTTGCGTGACCATCTTCAGAGCCAGTTTTCTTTACAATGATAAAATAGAACAACAGTTATAATTTTATGTTAAAAATACAGTAAACCATTTTAATAACTGCAATTATATAATCCTCTAATTAATAAAGAGCGATGAATACGTAATTTGGTACTTATTTAGAACTCTTGTAGCGGTATTCCCCATCCTTTAATATTTCCTAGAATTAAATACCAGCAAGGAATAGAAATTGCTTATAGAGTGACTCAGGAGGCACAGGAGAACAAATGAGTACAAAATATCTCTCTGCATGGCATTCAGAGGCCTTGACAAAACTTACTCAATAAACGTCTATTCAGTAGTAAGAGCACTACAGAAACAAGTAATGAATTAAAAATATAGTAACATTTTCACTTACATATATGGCTATGCAGCGTCGTCTTTTTTACTGAACTCCGTCACTAATAAAATACAAATAAAGGAAACGCAAACTGAATGAACTCTTTGAGTATTTCCGAGGAAAAACATGTTAATTCATCTGGCAAAGTTCTTTTACACATCTTTACGCCCACACTCTGGTAGAGGGGAAACATTTACATAATTTAAATGATTCCAGTGTTTCAAATTCGCAACTCACACCCTTCTTGTATCAGAGGACGACGGTTTTAATCTCGAAGGAGGTTGATTGTTTTTCATCTTTCGTAATGAGTACTATTTTTCTTTATTGAACTCAAAAAAGAGTTCCCAAGCGACACTTAATATTTTGAATTAAATGACTAACCCCTCCCCAGTGTGGACGGGGTAACATGAAAATCCTTCAGGGGGTCGTAACAGAGTTCATTCAGGCTGCGTTTATCTTGTGAATCCTGTCTCCATGGGAACACCTGCACCATGCAACAGGTCACTGGTTCGAATCCTGGTGAAGGTGGATGATTTTGTTAATCATTTGCCAGACGCTTCATTATGCTCTTATACGAGAGGCTCGGGGATAGCCGGCCTACTTTGGAATTGTATGGTAGGTATTTCCTTTGGACATTTTAGTGACGGTCATGTGCATTTCCTCATGTCCATCTTGGCTCAATGATAACAGGGACGCTTTTAGTTCCAGCGGTCGCTGGTTCGAATACCAGTGAAGGCGATTAAAATATCACTTGCATCGGTACGCACATGGAAAATATGAGTAGATAATATAAAGAGATAATATAATTAATCCTAACAAAATGTGGCCTGTATGTCTATAATTATTTTAAAGTATTGAGCATATGTAATTCAGTAATCAATCAAATAGGAGTAGGAAACATGTATAATGCTCGCGTGTGAACAATGAAACACCATTGCTATTTATTCTTAATTTATGAAGAGTTTAGTTTACAAATTAAAATAGGAACAATCCAAAGGTAATAAAACAGCAGTCTTTAATTCTTTAGCTTTTAACGAACAAACTTCTGCATTCTTTTCTTAAGTCAAAATTTCCTATGTACCTCAAAACATTTGTATTTTCCATAAAATTCTTATTTCCTCAATTTTTGCATCTCCTTTCTATGTAACGCATTTGCCCCTCGGATTTAGGATCCTCTTCGCCTCACGCCATAATATCATAAATTCTAAGGGGAAAGAAATCTGCTCTAATTTTATGCAGACGCCTCCATTCAGTCTATGTATCTCCACAAAGGCTTTTAAAAGGTAAGTTGCTCTTATGGGCGCAATTCCCAGACTTTTCAACTTAATGCTGGATTCTTTCCTACGCTCCGTGGATAAACCCTAAGTGTGGATGGATGGATGAAGACTAGATAGGATTTCATTTAATCAATCAGCATTAAACTTCTAGCTGCGAACTAATGGCATTTCACGATTAAGATATAATAGTAATCAGTTTGTTCTAGGGTGAGTTGCGCGCCTCCTCTGCGAGCATCCTGGATTTGCTGCCGATTTGCCTATTTCGCCCCTTTTTATCACCTTCACGAAATATTCAACCTACACAAGTTTATCCAATTAGTCTCAAGTCATTTAAATTTATATCACACATGATATTTTAATATTAACCCGCCATAAGGGGTGCAATAGAATGGAAGGAGTGAAGTAGCCTTTCACAACTAGATGGTCCGAATCTGAATTCTAGTATTTCTATTTTCTAGTAATAGTCGATGTGTTTGAATGTGCTTCAATGGTCACCAATACCAGGGCAGGCTGTTGTGGGCGGGTAGGATTATGTGTTGGAACCCTTCCACAGGCTCTCCTGTATATCCCCGCTGACCTTTTATCGCAGACTGCTCAGCCTGGCAACAGGGCTCACAGGTTCAAGGTCGATCATCGATTTTCCGCCAGCGAGACCAGAAAGCGGGTTTGGGAAGTCACCAGGGTCAATATAAATTTATTATTGGACCTCTATCAAGCGATGCCCTCGTTGGTTGCCTCCTTGACCCGCTCATAAAATGATAATAATCACAAGACAAATTCATTTATTTGTTATTTAAGGAAAAAGATTGACTCAGGGAGCAGCGTTCCATTTCCGTTTTCCCCTGGGCAGTTCTGAAATCCATTCAAGGCGTGGCTGCCAAATTGGCCCCCGATTGAGGAATGACAACAGGATCAGATAACTAAAGTGGAATCAAAAATGATGACCAACGAGAGTAATTGTTCTTACCAATGAATACTAAATACCGACGTCATTTGTTGGTTTAATTAACAAAATGTTTTGGGCTCCAATCAAATAAACCTCCCCCGCCTTGATGCCCCCACCCCCCTAAATCAATTAATACCATTGCATTTCCTTGAATCGAATGAGACGAAACGAAAAAGCATAGCCAATAATGGGCTGGGAAATTATCCATAGTAATTGATTCAGGGTAAGTGAATCTCAGCGATTATTAACCTACAACAATTGACGCACAAAGGCTCTGGAATTTAAATCGCGATCGCAAGTTATCTTCGATCGTGATGGGGTCGGTGCTACTTTCCCGAATGCAGGCAATTAATACGGAGTAAAAACACAATGGCAGACGACTGGCATCAGAAGATGAAGAATTGACAAATTGAGGATACGGATATCCTAATGTGGGGGAGAAATTCACGACGGCATAGAAAAGTCAAGGGGAAATTAATGGGTTCGAGGTCATCGGTGTGAAGTAGATGAAGCAGGACCACGAAGGGCTATTCTTTGGCCTTGCAATTGAGAGAGTTCGGCGATGAATTTAGGCCATTGCGGGTCAGGAAGAGTACCTGAAACCCAGGAAAGGAAGGCTCTTAAAGTTTGATTCCTCTTTATTTGCTGGCAGTTGTTCTGTTGTGGTCTGGGAAGCCATGGTAGGACTAGGGGACTATATCGCTCAACCAAAGTGGTTCTAAAGAAAGTGGCTAAGCAAGAGAAAAATTTGGGGAAGGAAGAACACGCAATCTGACAGATAACAGTTGCAGCCTGGTTGGCCATATTACCCATGAAACCCCTCTAGCGTCAGGTAGAGTGGGGTCTCGAGGAGCTTCGAAGCTAGTTTTCTAGTGTGACGTGATGAGCCATGATAAGAGAGGGGGGGGGTACCAATCAGTAGAAGTGGGGCCTTGATCCAGCTGCACTACGTAATGTTCTTACCTCTCTTCCTTAGCAGAGACTAAAGGAATAACAGAGGCTGAGTTAATATAGGATTTATTTATTTCCTGATCACTGGAGACTACTTAATTTTTACCCTTCTGTCTTACTATGGATGTTATAGCTCGGCTTATTTCTGTTTCATCAATAAGCGTCCTTTGTTTGTGCAGATGTGAGTAGTTTATTCATACCTAATATGGTAATTCGTGATATGACCATACTTTGAATATTTAAGCAGAGAAGAATTAGTAACCTATGACAAGGATCGGTCATGGCTCTACATATACTTTGATGAATCCCTCTACATTAAAGTTGTATTAACAAATTTGGATCTTTGGGAGATGCCTGGTTCCCATGGTTCAGTACAAAGATCATTGGAGTAGAACTCACGTCATGAGAGTTTAATTATTCATGTACCAATTTCTGTCTCATGATATTGGAATCCAATGTGGACATTTTACCATCAAACAATACATCAATTAATGAAAAGGTGCAGCACAATTAAAAGAACCACTCCAATTTAATTTTTGAAAGAGATTAAATATGGGGATTTATCGGATTATTGCAATTAAAATGATTCATTGTTAGGATTGGAGAAAATTAATTGCTGTTATTTGGTGTTTGGAAAAGTTTTCTAATCTTCTAATTATAATTTTGGTTAGTTTTTTATTAATTTAATCAATTTCTAGTTGCTGCGGCTTTGCATCTAGGAATTTTGAACTGGGTCTGACGAATGAAGACAAATTGGAATTTGGGTATGTTTAAATCAAATACACTCACGGGTATAATTATGGGCAGAGTAAAATTTTGCCTATGTCACATCTATTCACGTCAATCTTGGCAAAAATGTTTCCTGACACTTCGGAAATTTTATGAAATTAGTTAAATGTAGAGTCAAGTTTTAATTTGCATATCAATGCGTATATAAGTGAAAATAGGAATCAACTATAATTTATAAATGCCCCAAGCAATAACAAAGAATTGAAAAATACAAAATTTGACAAAAATATGTAACATCAGAAGCGAAAAACAGATGAAGCTGTGTGAAAATTAGAGCAAAGCTGAACTGATACAGGCAACTCAGTGGTAAGTGGAGATTCCCTTGGAAAGAATTTCGTCTTCCAGACATCTTCACCACCACGGTGCGACACCTGAAGGGCGTGACGCTGGTCCACTCCTCGGTGATGACTGCCTTCAGGTGCTCATCAGGGGCTGGCTGAGGATCGCTAGCAATCACTTTGGTAATCCCTACCCTGGGCATTGGACACGTTGATTGGCAAAATAGATCTCAAGATATCCGCGTGAGTAAGCAACCCGCAAGCTGACGAATACAATGAAACCAGCAGCAGGGGAACTCTATGATTTTGGAACGGCCTAAACAACCATTCTGTTTAAAAGGCCGATCACTTCTTATAGCCTTAAGATTGTAGAAATATAAAGTGAAAAAAATAACCTCAAAATCAACTAAGGAGAGCGGAAAATCAACATTTGATCGTTCTCATTTTGTAACTTTGAAGTTTATTTCGATTTCATATTACGAACCGATGCTTAAAGCCTTGTCTTAGATCAAGACCAAAGGCTGAAGAGATCGAAGGACTCGTGAATACAAGATCCAAGAAAAGAGAATGCAGGGTTTAATGAAAAAATGCCGAAATATTTCAAATTTTGTGCCTAAAATCTGACTTTTTCCTAGATTAAATTCGAAATTCTTAAAGTTTTTGTTTGATTTGGTTTCAATGTGGATTTGCTGTTTGTTTGATTACTTGAGCGACTTCGGGAGAAATCTGCCCTGATTTTAAGGGAATCAATTGCAAATTTCGAAATGGGAGAGAGATTATCCATGGCTTTAGTTTATTCATTATAAATATAATAAAAAGAAAACTTTTTAATATTTTCAAGTTGAATATCTCGTAACTGTCAATCAATCTCTTATGATGCAATCTCACGGTTGAGCCACATACACAAAACCATTTCTTTACAGACTCGTCAAAAGCTGCGTCTCCACTTTCCTCTGAACTTGGCTTCGGCAGCTTTTGTAATCAACGAAGCTATTTCCATTCAATATAGAAAGCATCAAAAGAGAGAAAATAGATATAGAAATAGAATAAAAAGGAAAAGGGTTAACGATTAGCGAGGCTTGTAAACAACAAATAATTGAGACTGGGAAGCGGATGCAAACATTTATACACACCATCGGTCAAGGACCACAAAAATGCTGGTTAGATTCCCATTGTGAATGTAAGAGTTAACGTAGGGATATATATTAAAATAGGGAAAAAGGAGAAGGAATAAAAGAGGTTAACGTCTCTCCTTTATTTGTGACTCTTGGGAATGCGTTACCAGAAGCTCAATAACTACATCATCCTGCAGAAGATACGACTCGACTGGGTGAGCTTAAGGAGAACCTTCAACCCATTTGGTGACACATAAACGTTCCCTTAATGGTAAATAAAGACTTCCTACTTATGATAGTATCCATTAGACAGTGAATAAATGGCAAGACTTGAGAAATGAGAGTCAAACCTTTAGAAACGTCATATTTTAGTGGGGAAATTTACTTATTCTCGTTTGAAATTTTCTAACTGTGCTTGAATTTGGAATGCGCTTTCCGCCTTCCAAACCTGGTGTACTAAAGGCTGCTACTTCACCTTTAAAGTTTTACTTTAATTTCTGCCTTTGCATTTAAATACCCAATACTTTATTTCATTTGTATGCTCCTTGCTCCACCGTCTCCCATGCCTCAGCTAGAGACCAAACCTTACGGTGGTCCCTCACAATATCCCTTTTGATAATGACCATTCTGACGGTAATAATGACCATAAGGACACGGTTAAATTTTTGTAATGAATATACTCAGTGTTTTCATTTTGGTAGAGACAATAATAACTGATTTATCCATTGCAGTCGGTGGACGCACTTAGGGATGCTAATGTTAAACCCCGGGTTCCACCTGCCCGAAGACCAAGGACAAAACGAGCATGTGCGGGGTCTTTGTTTCCACCTAAGTTATTCACAGAAATTTGTTCGATTCCACCGAGTAATTCTTTCCATCCAATGAACCGACGAAGAAGTCTAGTTTGGTATCTTTAAAGACTGAAGATCCCTGCAGACATTTATTTTCGTAGGTTTTCAATGCCACCCCGTCCTTCCATACATTTGGATTGATAGAGTCAGTTATGAGAACCCTTCTCAACTTCTTGATTTACTTCAGTGTGATTCTCTTTTCATTTTCATTTCTTCATTGGAAAATGGATCAGAACACAAATTTTTCGAATCTTTAATTTTAAATAATAAATTGATAACAATTATTTCTATGGAATTTCAATGTTACTGGCCTACAAATCGCGCCTGTCTATCAACTAAGCTCTCTGACTGAACTAGATTCTGCAATCCATAGCCACCTATTGATATGAATTGCTTATGGAGGAAAACATTTCTGGGTTGTCGTGTGTTTGGTTATTGTTAGGTGGAGTTGATATGCGTTGACCAATGGTAGAAAATTCTTAATGATAAAGGTTGAAGGAAGGCATGAAATATTCTAGTCTCGCTAGAGTAGGCAATCTACTTCAGGTGTTCAGCCTAAGTGCTAGCTTTCAGACTAGTTTATAAGGATCAATAAACTAGAATCTTTTAAAATTTTTAAAATGCATTTCTGCAAATATAAAATTTTGCGTTAAACAATGTCATCTCCTTTTCTGAGAGAAGCGGTTGCTAAAAGCAAGATAAAGTCATAATTGTTATACCCTACCCCCCTCTCATTGTTTAACTTTATAAAACACAAAAATCCGAGGACCACATCTCTCATATCTCTCTTCATAGATACGAACAAGCAACTATCCTTTACCGGTCAACTTGCCTCCTTTATTCGTTTGCATGCGTCCTTTTCTCTCTAATGGCCTGTTTGGGAGATGGAGGTCAAAAATCTTATTTCTTTAATTGCGTTTACTCTTTCATGATACAATATTTGATAAATGAAGCATATAATTTCAGGCAAATGCGTTCACTCTTTTGCAATCACATGTTTAATAATTACAAGCAAATACAGGCGCGAGATCCGTTTCAATAAATTTACGACAAATAGAAATTTTGCGCAAACTTTAAATCACCCCCGTTTTCTTGTTCACAATCGGAAACTGTCTTCTTTTTTCCTTTTAAATGACTCTTTTTCTTCTCAAGATTAATTGATTTAAAAGTGCACTTAAATATTATATTTGTCGTTTCTTCATTTATATATACAGGCAATCCTTTTAATTAGTGATGTAATACTTGGAGCGTTTTATAATTCAGGCCAATTACTTTGTTTTAATGAGACTCAATTAGCACAGCCAGATGTGTACTTATCCTCTTGGGCGATTTTAGGAGGAATTGGGCTACTTAAGTGTCTACTTTTTTATAATGAAATCTATAAAGATTGGATCTGAAGTATGTGTTGTCCCAAATGACTTGTTATCACATGGATAATCCCTGTAATACTTTATTAATTTACGTATCTTTTCTGCAATCAATATATATGCACGAACGAAGTTTGTATACATCAGCTAGAAAGAAACTCATAATAAAAAACCGTCACTTGCCTCAATAAACTTTAATCACTTAATTTTAAAACGAGGAGACGTCCATACTAGACCCTCTTCAAGGAAATAGAGTCATTATAAAATACTCACTCGACTGCATAAAGACCACATATAACACGGTCTGCTGACCAAAAAGTTGCATGTTCTCACTTATTCTGATTTATGCCCTTAAGACCTTCAAAAGTTTCAATAGTTCCCGGATTAACCTTGGGATGATCTTGGTAATTCTATGATTCGAAAGAGAATGTAAAAAACATAAAGTTTTTAAATTTCGTTAGAATCGGCCTAATAGTAAAAAATAACAAAAAACAGGACCGAACTCACCACCGACCGACCAAACAAAATAGTGAGAGGAAGAGTTGCCCACAACAAGACTCGGTTGCGACCAAAGTTTAAAAATTTAGCACCTAACGACGTTTAGCAACTATATTTGAATTCCACCCTTAAGGTTAGTACTTTTGAAACTAGAGTGAAGCCCCCATACCTCTCATTAATGGTCGTGACTGCACCTCTACCTCTCTATTTGTAATTACGAGGGGCGGTCAATAAGTTTTGCAATTCGGATATAAGGAAACGAGATATGAGGAAAAGTGTTTTAGTAGTTTTCAATACTACCCTCGACTTCAATGCACTTGCGCCACTTGTCCATAAGGTTTCAAATTCCCGACAACCAGAAATCTCCCGACTGCTGTTCAATCCACTCCTGGAAGGTGAGCTGGACATCTTCATCGTCCCCAAACCGGCGTCCACGCAGTGCAGCTTTGAGCTAATGGAATAAAAAGTAGTCACTTGGGGCCAGATCTAGACTGTAGGGGAGATGGTTTAGCTCCTCGAATCCGCACTCGCGCAGGGCAGCTTGTGCAACTCTGGCCTTGTGGACTTTGACGACGTTTAAGTCGATCATGGGGAGTGAGGTTTCTAGGGACCCAACGGGCAGAGACCTTGATCATGGCAAAATTGTTGTGGCTGATGTTGATAACACTTCCATGTAATATTCCAAGTTCTCAATCGATTTCTTCGACCTTCACCCGTCGATTTTCTAGGATCATCCTCTCCACACGTACCACATTGTCCTCGTTTGGTCACGTCTTACGGGCGTCCTGGACGGGAGTCATCTTCAAGGGACTCACAACCCTGGCGGAACTCCCTATTTCAGCGAGCAATGGTTGCATAGGAAGGGTCGGTGTCGGTGTACACTGCAACCATGCGTTCATGGATCACTTTTGCATTCTTGCCTTCCTTGGTCCAAATTTGATCACTGCACGGTGCTCAACCTTTTCCATTGTTGAAAACTTTGTGACTGACGATCTGCGACTAGCTACTGCTTCTTAAATAGACGAGGTAAGAGCGTGCGGCTGCAGGTCCTGAATTGTCATAACTTGTCATAACACACCCACAAACAGCAATCCCCCTTCCTCTGTTTTGCCCTACCGATTCGCAAAACTTATTAATCGCCCCTCGTAGCTCGAGGTATGCACAGTTTTAGAAGCCAAGCATTAGGTTTGAAAGAAAAAGAGGTTACCAGCGTCGTTAGACCGAATTCTTGACTCTAGATATAAACACTCCGTGAGTAACCTCGTTTCAAACACTTTGTGATTCACGAAAGATACGATTCAGAACCCATTGCGGGGATACGAGAGCCGGTGCAATCACTCAAGTTGCCTGGTTTTCACCAACAGCTACTTTACGATCGTTTAAAGTTCGTCGATTAAAAAGATTTGCGCCTGAATTAACGTGTGTGTGGGTTTGTGTGTGACGCGAGTTGTGACACCCGCCTACCCATGTAAGCATTAGGCTGACGAGAGATACGCTGCTCCTTGCCATGCTTGCACCCTTTGCATTAATTCGGTTTCTTCTGTAGCCTGTCTTCTACCAAAGCCCGCAGGTGCCTCAGTTTCTTTCTCGATATTGAGAGGTTCCTGAAGTGCTTTGAGATGGTTTCTTTCTTCGTGTAATTTAGATTCATAAATGGATGGGTGAAATCATTGGAAGGGCAACAGCTCGTCATCATGTGGGGCCACCTGCCTCGATCAATCTGAAACAGTGGCCCATGACATCATAAGAAGGCACCCTAAGAACTCTGCTAAGACGAAATGGGCCTACTTGGCGCCAGGACCAGGGTGCCCTGGTAATCTAAGCGTCGCCTGGTGCAGATTAGGTTTATGATCCCTTTACTCAAAAGAGAACCGAGGGGGGATTAAATGCTCCCACTGCGGAACGACCAGAAAGCATTAATGGCGATAAATTCAAGTTTTCTAATGAATTAAATCAACTCCAAAATTGTCGAGTGATTGCATTAGCGATAAAGAAAAGTTAGAAATAAACCGTGTTAGAATTATTCCACCAGGATCATCAAAGCTGCACGAACGCTTTCGGTCGCCCGATAAAGAATATCAAATTCCCCAAAATGCATTGGAGATATTTGGAAATGCACTTCCCGTAGGAGGAGCAATGAGGAATTCTTTTTTTTATTATCTCTTCTTTGCTCTGAGGAGAAACTGAAGCTAGGTGGAGATGTGAATTGGAAGCCCCCTCCCCCTTTCAGACGTATCATAAAGGTTCCATGAATAGAAATGAGGCAAAAAGTGATTTCGAAGAAGCAAAGAATTAGGAAATGGAGACAGAATTATTAGAAGTAGATTTTTGCGTTAAAGTCTCAGCCAAGAATTCAATTTTATTATGAAATGAAACTCCTGTAGGAAATTGAAAAAAAACAAAAGGAAAAGACATTCCATTGTTAATTATATTTTTAAACATTTTCCTTTCAGCTCCTCCACCCTCACGACCACTATACTTTCCTTTATGTCGTATTGATATCCAACAAAACGACCTAAATTGTGACTGGTATTTAGAAGAATAATGCTGACTAAACCAATTCCAGGAAATGGAGCTTATCTCAAGTTTGTGGGGCCTTTTTTCTTCCCAGTTATTGAAATGTTTCTACTAATAAAGAAATTAAATTACAAAGTAAATACCGTTCATTAAAACTCAATCTCGTAATTGAGCTATTTTACATACGGTGACCTGGTGGGGAAATGGCTGCTTCGTGAATTCGCTGAACGAGTCGCAGACTAATGCCTGAGTTTCGTTTCTTAGAGGCAAACGGCCATCTCATATTCTTCTGCGAAAGGGAAGAAACCCACTACATAAAACATCCAATTTAGTTCCTAAATTGAGGCTACAAATCCTTAGATTTACAAAGCTCCCCAATCAAGGAATCTCGACGGATTAGGGATTTATGGGAATTGGGTAACCGCCAAGGAGCACGACGCTTGCTCCGTCAGATGACTCACGGCCGTCGAATCCGCACCAATTAGCGAAGTATAAAAGGAAAAAACGGGGAAACAATGGCAATCATAGGCGCCATTAACCTCATTAGAGAACGAATGAAGAGGAAAACAGACATGAGAGGAAAATTGTTAACAAGAAAGAAATAGAAAAAAAAATTTAGGGATGGCAAAGACCAAATAAACATCCTTCGCCCACCCAAAATAATGAGGATGGGATGATGTATTATTAACCTCTACGGCACTCGTGCCGACACTTGTAGGGAGCTCTTGTCAATTTTGCGGGGGAGGGGCGAGTTTGACTTATACAAGTTTGTATTATCAATAACAAAAGACATTACGCGCATGACAAATTACAGCCCCACTATACTGTTCACGTTTTTTCCTTCACATCGATGCAACACATCACTCTAACATCTGAAAAATTAAGGATATAGTGGTCCTAATGTAAAGAAGAAATTCACTACGGCATAGGACAGTCAAAGGAAAATTAATGGGGTTGAGGTGAGCGGTGGGAAGTAGGTGAAGCAGGACCTCGAAGGGCTGTTTTTCTTTCTTGCTCTTGGAGAAGTCCTGCGATGAATTAAGGCCATTGCAGGCCAGGCAAGGTACCAGCAACCCAGCAAAAGGTAGGCTCTTAAGGTTTGCTTCCTCTTTATTTGCTAGTAGTCACTCTGATTGCAGTCTGTCCAGCCATAGCATCAACAGGGGACTATACCGCCCAACTAAAGTGGTTCTAAAGAAAGTGGCGAAGCTAGCGAAAGGGTTGGGGTAGGGAAGACACACAATCTGACAGATAAAAGTTGCAGCATGGTTGGTCATGTTACCCATGGCACCCTCTCCAGAGACCTGTATAGTGGGGTTTCGAGGGGCTTCGAAGTTATTTCTTGTGTTACGTGATGAGCCATGATAAAAGATAGGGGGGAGGGATTACCGATAATTGGCAGTAGGGCCTTAAACCCAGCTGGACTACGTGATGTTCTTTTCCCTCTTTCTTAGCGGAGACTAAAGGGATAACAAGGGCTGAGGTATTATAGGATTTACCTATTTTCTGATCACTGGAGATGGCTTAATTATTACCCTTCTGTCTTACTATGGATGTTATAGCTCGGTTTATTCCTGTTTCATCAATAAGTGCCCTTAGTTTGTGCAGATGTGATTGGTTTATTCATACCCAATAGCGGCTGATGATGTCCTTATTCGTAAGATGACTATACTTTCACTATTTAAGAAGAGAAGAAATAGTAACCTATGAGGGAGAGGTCATGGCTCTACATATACTTCGATGAATCCCTCTACATTAAATTTGTATTAAAAATTTGGATCTTTGGGAGATGTCTGGTTCCCATGGTTCATTACAGAGATCATAGGAGTAGAGCTCACGTCATAAAAGTTTTATTATTCATGTACTAATTTTTTGTCTGAGGAAATTGTAATCCAATGTAGACATTTTACTATCACAACAATACATCAATTAATGAAAAGGTGCAGCACAATTAAAAAAACCGCCCTAATTTAATTTTTTCAAAGGGATTAAATATGGGGATTTATCGGATTATTGCAAATAAAATGATTCATGGTTAAGATTGAGAAAAATTAATTGCTGTTTTTGGTGTTCTAATTATAATTTTCGTTAGTTTTTTACTAATTTAATCAATTTCTAGTTGCTGGGGCGTTGCATCTAAAAATTTTGAACTGGGTCTAACGAATAAAGACAAATTGGAATTTGGGTATGGTTAAATAAAATAGTCTCATGGGTATAATTATGGTCAGAGTAAAATTTTGCTTTTCCTAAGCTTGACTATATCAGATTATTTAGCTACACCGTTCATATATTTCTAGTAATCTTACAGGACAATTAAAATGATATGTCTAATGAATCATATATTTCATGACCACTCCCATACAAAGGGCCAAGAAGGGAAAGATTTCTGGCTTTTGTTCAGGAACAAATCTCGACCAATGAAGGTTGTCCTATTTTCCCCCTTTTATGCTTCTCGCCCCATCCTTTGAAGATCCTCCGCAAGCTCTCGATCGTTTCAAGACACCTGGATCAGAATTTAACTGGAAAACGCAAAGATCACAAAATACTTAAGGATCCTTCGTAGGGGTTGTCCTTGGGGCGAAATTTGAGGTTTCCAAAGCTGTTGGTCAAGGCGGGAGACATGGCTATGAGGGTTCAAATAATGTAGGAGTAAGAGGTCCTCTAGCGAGTAAATATGAGTGTGAATTTTCGAGGGATTCGAGTAAGGGTTCGGACTGAAAGGTGTTTTCCAAGTACCCTTCAGCTTCAAAGAATCCTAGAATGGTTCCTCGTCTGTCGAGTAAATGAATCCGTCTGTCCCTCTCCCTTGTTCCTTTTCCTTCCCTACCATAGCCGCCGATGAGTGACCAACATTTTTCGGATGCCACTTCTATTCACGTACGACTGCGTCCAAATTTTTTGGGACACTTTGAAAAATTGTTGAAATAGAGAAAGATAAGCTCGTCAAGTTTTTTACCTTCATATCTATATTTCTATCCACGAAAATCAGGATAAATAAATAAAAATAAGTTATATATGACCCAAAAAATAAGCAAGAATTGGCAAAATACAAAATTCGACCAAAGAAATGTTGCATCAGCAACATATAACAGATAAGCAGATGAAACTCTGTAAACATTTCAGCAACGCCCAACTGATACAGGAAGCTCAATGGAGAGGCGAGATTCCCTTGAGAATGACAAAAGAATTTGTTCTACGAGGCATCTTCTCCACGAGGGTGCAACACCCAAGAGGTGTGACCCTGACCCCTTACTCGGTGATAACTGCTTTCATTTGCTCATTAAAGGTTGGCTGACGACGTCTCATGGTCTCTTTCAGGTCCTGCCAGAGGTTTTCCAGGTGATTTCTATCTGGAGACTGAGGTAGCCAGTCCCTCACTGTGATATTATTGTCCAGGAACCACTGTACAGTGAACAAACCCATACGTATAAGATGAGGCATTGTCCTGCAAGATAATCACATTCCAGGTATTTCTGGAGAGGCTTCGGTCTGATGACAGCATGCAATCTCTCAGGAGAGCTTAGTACTTGTTTGAATTCATGGTGACATCGCAAACAGCAAGACCACCCATTCATGAAATTGACACGCAGCCCCATACCATTACAGAGCGACCAACATGCTTTACTGTTGGCACTATGCACTCTCGATTACACTACTCTTATCGCCTCTCGCAGACTGAAACGAAGGCTGTTGTCAAGAACAACTGAAACGTGGACTCGTTGCGGTGAGCTCGTATCCAAGCTAGTCGACGTCGCTTCTGGTGAAGGTTGATGAACGGCTTCTGGCGGGCTTTACATGATTTCAGGCCACGTACAAGCAGTCTGCGACGGACTGTTCTGACAGAGGCATTAACATGCCCGCTCACTCTACATTTATGTTGTACATGGACTTCCGATTTTTAACGATCCAGAAGGTTCATGTCACGCAGAGACTTGTAGTCACGTTGCGTAGTGTCTCCTCGTTGTCCGAATGAGATCGTTCTTGGATGTTCCCACTTTCTCGGATCATCTTCAACATTTCTGCAACGCCGGAATATGGTCCGTCGACACCCGGGCTTGATGGTTTTAAAATGATTATATTCACTATGAAATTGTCAGCAACAAACGCGTTTCTTCCTTCTTTAATGCAAATCTCTTTGTTGTTTAACGCAAGTCTCGTCACTCATTAACGCGTTTGGACTTCTTTTATCGCAAGTTGCATCGTCATTTAACGCAAGTCTCCTAGTTCTTTAACAAGGGTCGTACCGTTCAGTCACGCAAATCTCCTCTTTCTTTA
The DNA here is from genome assembly GCA_963969495.1 of Ceratothoa steindachneri. Classification (NCBI taxonomy): domain Eukaryota; kingdom Metazoa; phylum Arthropoda; class Malacostraca; order Isopoda; family Cymothoidae; genus Ceratothoa; species Ceratothoa steindachneri. The sequence continues at coordinate 26,487,830 of OZ018327.1, read as the reverse complement.
ACGCAAGTCTTCGTTTTTAGCGCAGGTATATCCTTTCTTTAACGCGTCTCTTCCTTATTTAGCGTTCGCTTTGTTTCTTTCCTTCGTCAGAGTTGAATTTGTTTGAGAAAAACCATCTTCGATTGAGAATGTCAATAAAGAAAGGGCAGAGCAACGCCACACAAGGTTAGAGTAAATCTTAGAGACGTTCTCATTTATCCCAAAGATCAAAGATCACTGCTCTTAAATAGAGATTTTGCTCCAAGATCAAAAAATCCGTCAATCAGCTCGTCCACGATTTCGGAGGGAATCCTTAGGACCAAAATGGGATTGGGATGCCGCCTCACAATGACCTGGGGATTCCTCCCTGAGGGGTGATAATGGATCTGATGCCCTTGGTTAAACTTGAGGGTCTCTTTCGAGGGATTAAAATTTGGAGCGGGATCAATTAACCCTCTCCTTCTCTTACCTCTCACTTGAGCCTCACTCATTCGAGGGATAAATAAGTTGGGGGAGACGCATAAAAGGTGTAATCCAACAGGGAATCAAACAGGGGGGATCAGCCTAGATAGAATTAACGGAGAAGAACGGAGGAATGAGTAAACAAGGGAAGATAAATAATAGGAAGAGACAGGATGGTAAAGGACGAAATTATTACCATTTAAATTAAAAGGCGAAGACCAACGAAGGCATCTCCTTCACTGCGAAGTTGTCAGTGAAAGTAGTGGAGTTAGGACATGTAAGAATATGCGGAAGGTGCATAGCCACTAGAGTGTAAAGAAGAGACTCCTCGGAGATCCCTTGACCGTGAGGGCGCGCAACTCTCTTTGAAGTCGTTAGGGCAAAGGATCTGAAATCTGCCAAGTTCTGCGAGAAACAATTCACCCGGGGATCCTGAGGCACTGAGTTCGGGTCGAATCCAAATACTGACCCCATACGAGGGTTCGAATGCGGATATTTTAGCAACCCTTTCTCTCACACTTAGACCCGTAAATGGGTGAAAGATGGTGTTAAACCATTTTCCTTCGCATGGCAAGCATTGTTATGGATCCAATAGAGATTAAGATGTAAGAAAAACGTCTTCGACGAAGAAGGAGCCAATAAACAAATGACTAGAATACAAAACGAACTCTTTACAGAAACATATTGAGAGAAATTGATGCAGCTGTCGTTCTTAATTCAGCTCATGGAGTTAACACGAATGATAAAGGATAAAAATTTAGAATTAGGACGCGTTATATACAAAGGTATTCTTCAGAAAACATACAGGAAGACAAAGAAAAATTCCTCAATATACAATTGTGCTTTTCCTGCTACAAGTTTGAGTCACAATTGCTGGATAATGACAAGAAAGTTTGTTCAAACTGTGTCCAAGAGGAAAGACGCTTCAAATAATGCACATCAACAACAACAAATATATTATTGCAATGTATAGCACCTCACAATGACTTACAAGTGTCTAAAAAGAAGTAAAGTTATAAACAAGAAAAGAGGAAGCACGACTCGCCGTAACCAGAGTTCCATGGCCACAATAGCAAAAACAACAACAACGAATATAAGAACAAAACAACAAATTGTGCAACTGAATGGAGACATCAAATTTGGGGCAGATCGAAAAATAAATAAATATTCCTTCCGTTAAATTGCATCAGTTTCACAGCTTTTCTTCAGATGGTAAGAAGACATTATATAGTTCTTCTCTCCACCGTCTTTTGAGTTGCCTTTTGATCAATTCGGATTATTTATTCCATAATACTTTTTTAAGGATAATTTAGGTTACATTAGCTAGTGCTACATTAGATTAAACTAATCTTGACTCTTTTAGACTAGCAACCAATCAGCTACAATTGCATCTTTATCTGGCAACCTCTGTGACGACACATGCGAATTGACTTTAACAAATATTTACATTGAAAAGCTTCTTTGGTAATAGTCATTTCAGTTCTTGGATTAATAGGGAATTTAAAAACGCCCCCCCCCCGCCGCTTTTCACACTATTAGTACTAATACATTTTAGTCTAGATCAATGAAATGATCATAACCAAAATGGGATAAATCTCGAAACTGTATAATAAATATTTGTACCTATTAGTTTCTTATGATCCCTCCAATGGAGAATATATTCCGTGATTTTGGTGAAGATGATAAATGGAGTTCAAGGTAATAGTAAAATTGCCTTAGCGAACAGGGAAATAGCCTTTTAATGGTTAGAAGTCGGAAGAGAAATATGATTTTAGTGTTAGGAGAAGACGTCAGAGTGGAAAATTACAGTATAGTGAAAAAAAAAACTAAATTTAAAGAACCTAAAAATTATTTATAACAACCAGATACAATGAGAAATAAATTTATTACAAATCTATATATCAATCTGTTGAAGGGAAAAGATATATAGAAAATATACATTAAACCTAACTAATTTGTATTCAGAAAATAAACATCCTCTTTATTGAAAGTGTACTTTCAACTCGCAAAGGAGAGCGCAACCATATGTTTATTTCAAACGTCTGCTCCGTCAATTCATAATAGACAAAAATTGAAGATAGAGCCAAAAGACAGGTAAAAGAAGAGAGGCCAAGGATTGATATATAATATGAGCTGGAAAGACTTACCTTGGCTTAATTCGTTTAAAAGAAAAACTGTCTAGATGAGTGAGGCTATTCAAGGAGCACAAACTGTTTAGTTGAGTGAAGCTGGACAAGAAAGAAAAACTATCTACATGAGAGAGACTGGGCAAGAAGGTCAAACTGTCTAGATGAGTGAGGCTGGGCAAAACGAACAAAGTGTCTAGATGAGTGGGACTGGGCAAGAAGGACGATGTTTCTAGATGAGTGAGGTTTGGCAAGAAGGACAAAATGTTTAGATGAGTGAGGCTGGACATAAAAGAATGAATGAAGCTGAGAAGAAAGGCCCTGATAAAGAATAAATACAATAAACAGAGGAAGGAAAGAAGGGTCAAGTATTCGGTGGACTAATAAAGCAAATTATAGTCGCTACCAGATACTACAAAGAACTCTTCTGATTACTTGAATTTATTAATTATTTTTTATTGGTCTTGGTTTAAATACGCAGCCAATTGGCATTGTTGAGAGCCAATGTGAGTAAGTTAAACGAGTTCCGAACCCTCGGTCTCTACAACCTCTGGCGCCAGCTGCGATGTCGTTTTCATACATATCGTATTTCCTGCTCGACAGCTAACCATGTCCAGTGTGTGTTAACATTACTAAGTTTAGGATGGGAGGTCGTTTCTTACTCGCCTAAGTCGTTGGGTGGTGTCTTAGAAGGGAAACATTAATCCGAAATCCTCGAACATTCGAGACAACCAGCACTTTCACACAAGTATACTTACATACAGCTTCCCGGCACATTCCAAAACAAAACCTTTAACGCTACCATCGCCCCTGTGTATTTGATACTATTAAAGACTTTTTGGTTGAAATCTGCCTCAACATTCTCGATTTCCTTCAGAAATTCTTTGATCGGTGTTGTGAAAAAGATCCTCGGGAGAATCGCTTCTCACTTCTCCTAACCGAGGATAAAATCCCGCCACTTTAATGGGAAGCATCTTAATGCGAACTCGCCCCAAAAGATCCTGAAATAGATAAATTCCTCATCACTAAAAGGAATCCCCCTAAGGATGAAGCTTTTCTTAGAGAGATACCGAGAAATCCTTGGGAAGCGACCACACAAAAAAGAAGACGGGCAAACGCTTGAGTCACAAATTTTTAGGTCTCGGGCGCGTTTTTTATTCTCTTAATTAGAACAACGGATTAAAAAGTTTAGGGGTAATTAATTTTATATTTTAAGAAAAGATACGTCTAAAACTAGAGAACCATAAATAAATATGCAGCCCTTGGCAGAAGAGCACATAATTATCTCTTAGAAATTAGAATGAAGATTTTGCAAGCATTTGTTCTGAATGTCCCGAGCGCATCTTCGGTCGCAGGACTCAAAGTTCTCGGATTGTTCGTGAGTGATTTTGTTCCTCTTCCTAATTTATTTACTCTTCTTCTTTTAATCAGACATCCTCAATATCTGTCAGTTGCCGAATCATAATCTTTATTCTTGCTTTATTCTTCCTATCTTTATCCAAAATTCTAAATATTCGTCGGTTTCTAAGCCATAACCTTCTTTCTCACCGAATTTCTTCCATAGGTTTTACATCGAGTCTAAATCAAGTCTTTGCGAAGGCTACTTTTCTACGTTGATCTTTTCACGATCTAAAAACTGTTTCACCATCTTTGCTGTGATACAGTTGTATACAGGAGGAACAATTCTTCAAGGGGGCAATACGTTGAATAGAAGACAGAATAATTTTTGTTTGATCTAAAAAATTTAAAAACAAATATTTTCAATGATTTTCGTAAGTTTTAGATTTTGTGTTTGTTGAATTATCCAAATTTATTTTTAAATTACGGACAAAATATAAACATCGAAAATAGATGGATAGAATGTTGATTTAAAGTTGTTGTAGTTTTGCACCACGCATCGGGTTCTATAAATTTCAGGGATTTATTTTTTAAAGTTTTTCATTAGAATAATAATAACAACAACACCTTCTAATTAACATCATTTTTAAGAAAAACAGAGTGTGTGAAACGGGTTTTAGTGCAGTGGTTCTCAAAATCTGGAGTTAAATTACTACCTCTGCAATAGTACGGTAAACTGAATTGATGGTATGCAGTTATTATAGCAATGAGTAGGTATAGCGTGCCCCCACGAGCGGGGGAAAACTGCCTCATGTACTGCAACAGTAAAAGTGAAGGTTAAAATAGGTTAGATGCATCAAGGTCACGAAAGTTCGGCAGACAGTTTTACAGTCTTTTCTGGGTGAAATTTGTATTCAATTCACTAAAGACAATCTCTTTTCAACATTTTAACCCTACGAGACATTTTTCTACCTGAACTCCTTCTCTTACTTCCAACACCATCTATATTAATTTTGAATAAAAACATGCAAGGATAAACAATAAACATGTTTCCTTTTTACATAATTCATCGAACATAAGTTCCGTTTTCAACTTGACCTGTCAAAAACTCACTTTTTTAACGAAAATTATAATGATTTTGATGTTAACCTGATTACATTGAGCACCAACTTTCTTCATTAATAATAATTATCTCTAAATTGGCTAAAGAGGAAGATAAGCAAAAGTGTAACATGGAAAAGGAAGAAAGCGTCGTTGGAGTGTCGTCTCATGATTCTGAATTCAACGGATCAGCGTTCTATTCACGAGGCTAATTTTTTGTATCAAATAAATTGAGAGAAACAAAGCTTCGCGGGGCACAGTTTTTTAAACTCCTGCCAACTGCTAACATTTCTCTGTACAGTATTGTTTCGCCGAAGGAGGGCCATTCTCTTTGTTTGAAGCTTTGCTATGTCGATTGGTCAGAGAAGAAACGGAAGACCATGAGTCCTTAACATTGAACATTCTTGGAATCTGGTATAGGGTTGTCCCCATATCCATACTAGTTGCTCATTCATATTTCTTTCAACACCTAGGAGCAAATTCTGCTAATACCTCAAGGATATTTTTCATCCTTATTGTGTCTTTTAGAAGGAAGGAACAGCGTCTTAGGGTCAATTAGTAACGTAATCATTTTGAGACTAATAAACAGAATAGTGTGCCCCTGTTCTGGAAAGTTCCTAGACCATAATTTGAGTGTTAACCTTACGGGTGGATAATGAATCACACAGTGCCAAAGAATTCGGAGTATTAAGGAAAAAGGGAACATGGTTTCTCAGAACCTTCCCTTGAAAGTGATAACCCTTTGTGTAAGACTCAATTACCCAAGTCACACAAATGAGAAGAGAGACACACAACTCTAGATGCTAAAACCCAGTCAATAAACTATGATTTATATGCATTAAACTCCTGAGATTTCTAGATTTATTTACATATTGTCCTGGGTAATACAAGAGAAAGGTTATTAGTTAAATAATTTGAGGGAGTAAATAAAGTTTTTCTGCCAAAACTTATAGAAGAAATTGTATTTTTCATTTATTTTTATTATGCAAGGGCTGTCTCGTAGTCTGACTCTGGTTCATGCACTGCCCTTGCAATCCTTCGTGGTCATTCTTTCCTGTATGTTCCTCGGAACCACGGTGGAAGGGGAGTTGCACTAATTTTCAACTGATCCTTCTTCCTAAACCTTCTCCCCTCTCCCCCTCTAGCCTCATTTGAGGCTCTCATTGCTGTCTCACGTGCTTTGCCCGCTCTACTATTGTGGTCCTTTACCGCCGTCCCACCTCGTCTCCGGCCTTATTTCTCGAGAGGTTCAGTACCCTAATCTCTAACCTATCCTCTACCGGTTCTCTCCTCATTTTTGGTGACTTCAATCTTCCTAACCACAATGATACTCTTCGTACATTCATTGACATCATAGACCTCTTCACTCTTAAACAACATGTGTCATCCCCAACACACATACATGGTAATACCCTGGACTTAGTCATCTCGAACCTCCATATCTCTAATATAACAGTAACTGACCTTTCTAATACGATTTCCGGCTACTTCTTGGTCAATTTTAAATTCTATATTCCTTACCACCTACCTCCTTGCTCGTCCCGAGATCCTACTCCTTTCCGGCGACTATCGTCAATTGATACTACTTCTCTCTTTAACGATGTTGTTTCTGTCCTACCTCCTATTTATACTACTGCTTCACCTGACCAAATCTTAAACTCACTGCACCAATCATTTCTCGCCTCCCTTGACGCGCACCCCCCCTCCTTATCACTCGTTCTTTAAATCGCCATCACTGCGTCCCTTGGTTTACCATGGAACTCCCTCGTTTAAGGAGGTCCTTACGAGCTCATGAACGAGCCTATGGAAAAGAATGCTACCGTGTTCAGGACACGACCTCCCTCTCACTTGCCTATTGCCTTGCTACTTCGACATATTCTTCCAAATTAAAATCAGCGCGTGAGGTTCATTCACGCAAACTGTTCTCTGAGAGCAAGAATGAACCTCAGACTATCTTTCGTCTCCTCTCTTGTCTTTTCTCTCCTAGACCCATTTCCCCCACCTCTCCCACCATCAACCCCTCTACTCTTTCTGAACTTTTCGGCGAAATTACGAAGAGAATTAGCGTATATTAGGTCTACAAGATACTCTTTATTGCACAAATTCTCTGAGTGGGAATTTAACTATAATAAAATCACTTCTTCCTTAATGAATCTATTAAGAATTTATATCCCAGGTAGCCCCACTGGCCCCATTATTAAGTTTTCGCTAGTAGAAAAATCGAATCGCATTTACAAACAGAGAAATCCCCTTTCACAGACCATCGATGGTTGAGAGATGGTTGTCTTTTAGTAGCGATCAAACGAATAAAAAAATGTAAAGGAAATCCAATAGAAAAGTTACAAAAATAATCAAATAATGAAATCAGAGATGAATATTTAACAAAAACATTTATCATTACCGAAAGAGTTACATCAACTCAAATTTATTACAGTTCTATAATTATTTTTTATATAAAACCAAATTGCTCTGTATGTTTAATTTGCTATATAATAACAAAGTTTAATTTGAGATTAAATATAAAATCATTAATAAAATAACCTTATGTATATAAAGATGCGCCGTGTAGTGTAATGTAATATGTAATTTTCACCTGTGTTTAATGATTTCAAATTTATCACCTTCTTTTCTCATTCCTTTTGAAACCCTTTTTAATCATTTCTAATTTATCACCTTCTTTTCTAACTTCTTTTGAAACCCTTTTATGAATTTTAATTTTTTCAATTAACTATCAAGAAAATTTGAATTCCGTTCGATGTTTAAAGTTCTGAATTACAGAAGAGACCATCCCCCCAAAGACCTACACCCGCACAGCCTGAGAAATGAAGGGGGGAGGGGGGGAAGTGAGGAAGGAAAGCAATGCAATTTTGGGATCACCTTAAACAAGGAAGGACAACAATGCGAGGAAGCCGTCTTCAATTTCATTCTCGCTATTTTCCGAGGCGAAAACAACTTCCGTGATCTCAAAGAGGCCTAAATTAATCGTTTAAATGGAACGATGAAATAAACCATGTTAAAATAAAGCGATGGAAAAATCCATGTTAAAATAAAAATATAAAATAACATATGTAAAATAATAATGATAAAAGAACCTACGTTTTGAAAAATTATAAAAACACTGTTAAAATAAAACGATGAAAGAAAGTACATTGAAAGAAAACGATGAAAGAAACATTTTAAGAATAAAACGATGAATGAAATCGTGTTAAAATAAATGACGAAAGAAATCATGTTGAAACAAAACAATTAAAGAAACCTTGATAAAATCAAAAAAGGAATTTCAAAGTCTTGATGAAAAACACAATGTTAAAATAAAACTATGAAAGAAGCATGGTGTTGATGGGGATCTTGTCGGAGCAAATGTTTACGAACCAGCCACAGTAAATGGAGCAGAGGAACATATCTGACACTAAGACAGGAGGTGCAATTGAGTATCTCTCAGAGCCTTAACGAGTGATTTCTCTTAAGGTATTTGGTCATCAAAAGGAGCAAACTCCCGCTTCAGTTTCTTCTTTTATCAAGGGCATAATTTCAGAGACGAGACTTAGAATCTTGAAAATTATTCTTGAGGTCATCCTATACAAAGAGGTCAATGGGATCTTGTCATAAATATTTACTAACACAAGAGAGGTAAGACGGATATAGGTCAGTTTACTTGTTGTTCAGTCAAGGTTGACTGTCAATGCTGACTGTCAAGGAGAAGAATAGAATTTTGTGACATTTGTAAAAGGTTCCGCTTTGTTTAATGTGCAGAATATTTACCACTGAGTATGGACTGAATCAAGTTGAGTTTGTAACTAATAAAGCATTCTTATGTATGGCAGCTGTTAATTTTCTTAATTAAAGATAAAATAACAATGTATCGAAGCGTGTGAAGTTATTGTATTTCTAAAGAAAAGTTCCATTTTATACCTTCAAATGTTGTGTTGTAACTAACGATGACTTGATGTATCAGGCTAAATGTACATATAGTACACTAAGTACTATTACCTTTTCCTGAAGATAGTACATAGTTTTACTAACAATCAAATTTTGTTATTGGGGACATTAAATCTTTTGCTTATTTTTGACCAGGAGGAGCAGGAGGTCATTTTCCTCGGGTCTTTTAGATATCAAAGGCAGGACTAAGAAGAAACATTTGTGCCCCTAAAATAAGTCGTATAAAAGTGGCTGAGTTTTCGACTTCATTTCCAAACTCTCTTGGAAGTAAGGCAGGAATGGCACCCATACCCTCCTTCATTGCCTGTCATAAAAAAGCGGACTAAGGCAAGATATGGGATCTTGGCTAAGAAGACACGCACCCAAATTTTGATGCGGAATACGCATTGGAGGTCACCGTGCGGTCATTCTGTTACTGTCATTAATGTGCTCCAACCACACTTTAAACAAAAACGGTTTATATAAAATTTACTTTCAGAATAAAAGTGGGTGTAATATTATGATTGACCAATCAACTTTTCATTAACCTTTCATTGTCATATATTATTTAATTTGTTTACTAAATTGAGCTTGAGTCATGCAACTGAAAAATGTTTAAAATCAATCATATGTTTTTGCACGGAGATTTTAAGAACAATTTCCTAAAGTCAGGCTCACAATACAGAACCACAAAACAGTAAAGACTAAGAATAACTCGGGACTAGCTAAAAATAGACAGGGAAGGATGGAAGTGAAAAGTTTAGAGTCAGTAAAAAGAGGCTATGGATTAAGAATTTGTTTCTCAACTAATATTTCTCTACATCTAGATTTTAAAGGAATAAATTTCAATTCTATTCGAACAAGTATTTACTTAAATATTTTGTACTCCATTCTAAGCTAAGGTATTCTAAATCTGTATTATTTTAAATGAAAAGAAGTTTTGTATTAAATCTTGTTTACTAGTTAGAAGCTGTTATGTCTAGTTTTCGCCTCTATTATTTACCTCAAATTTTGACTCATAATTTATACTAGCAAACCCGATTAGTACTATTATAAAATTTAATAAATTAGCCAGGCAGATGACGACCTTTCAGTGAAAGTAAATTGAGATACCTCACTATTTCTTCGTACGATCGATCTGCAAGTTTAGGAATTAATTTATTCCCTCGTCGCTGGACGCGTTCCACTATATCAATTTCCTTTTCACATTACCTTCCTGTATGGAGACCCGAATTGTGAAAATATATAATCTCTCGATTTAAACGACAAAATGTCCAGCGAGATATTTGGGAACTGTATTGGCCTTTGGTGACGCTACACAACATTGATTGGAAATATTTAAATCTTTCGAGATGAAGAATTCATTTTGACTGTTTTTGTTTAAGTTAAATCGCAATGCCGCAGGTAAGAAAAAACTAGACTCGTAGATTGGTCTATTTTTTATAGCCACTTGCTTCGCGTGGGTGAGAAGCGAACCCCACGGGTCTCCAATAAAATGTTGAGGACGCAAACAATTTTGAAATGTTCTTAAAATTTGGTTTGTCCACCTATAATCTCTTCTAAGATCATCATGATCTATGTGAATCACCTACACATCCCTATATCGAATTATAGCTGACATCTTTACATCTATTTAATTCTGAACCTTTATCTTGGTCAAACGTTGTGATAATTTCTGTTTAAATATCAAGCAACTTGGTGAAACATGGGAGTCCGCGTTGAAAGCCGTGTTATGTCCCATTTATTATTTATTTTCAGATGACGCACGATCCTATCTCTAACAATGAATTCCAAGACTTTATCGAAGACAGAGGTAATAGAGATAGGGTGATATTTTCCAGGATTAGTTTTTATTCATTTTTGGAAAAATGGTGCTACATTTGCCTCTTTGAAGAAATATTCCCTCGCAATAGATTATTTTATAATTGTAGAAAGTGTATTTAAATGTCTGAGCTCTATTTTGTTAACTTAAACAAAAACAGTCAAAATGGATTCTTCATCTCGAAAGATTTAAATATTTCCAATCAATGTTGTGTAGCGTCACCAAAGGCCAATACAGTTCCCAAATATCTCGCTGGACATTTTGTCGTTTAAATCGAGAGATTTGCAATAATTCGCATTGCAATAATTCGTTTCTTTACATAAAAATCAAGTTATTTTCGGTTATGAAAATATTTGAAAGTCCATTTCTTTTCCAAGATTTAGTACTACTTGTATCGTAGATAATATATTCGTATATTGCACGGTAGAAACATTCACAACTGTTTATTTAATATCTTCACCAGATGGTCAAAATTTTCATTTGGGCCACTTTCGGAATTCAGAAGGGTCCAGATGCACTCTCTAATACCTTGCGGTTATTTACATATCTTTAAAAACGTTTTGGCACGTGTTTGACAATTACGTGATTTGTTTTAAAAGGTTGCTTTTGTCTGTTCTTCCTTTTACATTTGACAAGACAACTATAATAGAGGGATTGTGTTCGATTCGCCATATTTTGCTGATTTTCTTTTCCTAAAGCATGCTTTATTTTTACAATTTTACACAGAAGCTGGTTTGATTATTAGAGCCTCTAAGATTATAGTGCACTATTTCATTATTTACAGTGAAAAATGAACGCTGGAGATTAATATATATGACATAGGTGTTTTGAACATTTAATATTTCATCCCAATTCAAAAGATTCAAACAGTTGATTAAAATTTCAAATTTACAAGATTAAAAGTTCAAGATAAAATGAAAGTTCTCCTGAACATTCTATGAATATTTAGATTGATTCGAATTATTTTGTGATCGCTGTTCAAAAGTGTTTAGCCAAAGTGTATAAAATCTCAACTAATTTATCTTTAGTGGGAAAAAATAAGACTACCTTTAGCATCATGAACTTGCAAAAAGGGTGTCATTGGCGTCATTCTAACAGCAGTCATAGTGAAAAGGAGGTATCAATGAATATCTGAAAACAAATATATTAAACTGAGGATTAATTATTGAATTGTTTCAGCTCAAACGGAGAACACGGTTGCTCGAGATATATAAATATATTTATATATATATATATATATATATATATATATATATATATATATATATATATATATATATATATATATATATATATATATATGAATAACGTTATAGCCACGAGGAAAATGAAACAACGGAGAACTGCGAGGCCTTTCGACTAATGGTCCTTTACTGAGCAGACTAAAAGACAGGGAAAAAGAGAAAGATATTTATACACCTGATTAATGAAAATATGGGATATAAAGATTAAAAGGGGTGGGATTATATCCCATATTTTCATTAATCAGGTGTATAAATATCTTTCTCTTTTTCCCTGTCTTTTAGTCTGCTCAGTAAAGGACCATTAGTCGAAAGGCCTCGCAGTTCTCCGTTGTTTCATTTTCCTCGTGGCTATAACGTTATTCATAAATTCCTCACGTTCCTTATTTTCGTGATTCAGTTATACATATATATACATATATATATATATATATATATATATATATATATATATATATATATATATATATAATTGATTTGTTCCTTGTGAATCTGATATGTATTATGAATATAGACCCAGTTGATCACACTAATCATTTATTGGCCGGACGTTTTGGACCTAATTTTATTTTTTGATATTCAAGTCAGTTTATGTTATAATATGGGGAAGGGGGGCCTTTCTTATATTTGTTTATTTCTATTTATCAAGGCATTCTTCATCTTGGGATTTCTATATTCGAATCTATTTATTTCTTCTAGACTGAAGGGGCCCCTTTAAACACTTGTCTTCCGTTTATCTGACTTTTGGTTAATTGAAGTTAACTGCTATATAAAGAAAGAATAACAACGACACCCACCTCAGAAAAAGAATGTAATAGGCCGCTTGTCGAAGAATTCTTCCTTTCGCTAGAATACCTTCAATGTTCGTTTGAACTACGCAACGTAATCTTCCGTTCTTCTTCCTTCTGCCAGCCGGCTCCGTCTTCACCTCCGCTTTTTGTATCGGTGCTCTCCACATAGATTAAATGAAAACACCGTGTCAAAGAGGTAAGGAGCCGGATAGGAAAAGAAGAGAGGTGGGTGTCCGTAATACTTTATAGTGAAAAATATTCCAAACACTCCCCCTCAGGAAATTAAACTGATAAACACAGTTTAACAGTTTAATATTTAATACTAATACTATTTACATTTTATATTACATAGCATATCTATGATATGCAGATAAATTTTTATCAAAGGAAAAGCAACTCCCTGGGAGATAAATTTTGTTTAGTCCCCCAGCGACCTACCCTCTCCCTTGTTTAAATATTTCTTCATCAACAATATTTGATTTTAAATTTACAAATAGTGTGCATATATTTTAGAAGATTTAAGAGTCTTTCAAATATTAAATTTATGGGATATCTTTTTTCCTTAATATGTACATATAAGTTTTTATTTGTTTAGAAGTTCATGTGTCTGCAGTATTTACTGTATAAAGTTTAAATGTTAACACATTTTTAAAGATTATAAATATAAAGCTATCTTGAAAAGTTTCATACATAAATAAACTAAGTTATTCTGAAAGTTAAAGTTGATCAGACTTTAACCATTCATCCATTCTTTCTTTAAATTTTACTGCAGCTTTTCTGCTAGGTCGAGAAGCTGAAACAACATTCTCACCAGCAATAATTTCATCAGGATCCGCTTCAACACCAGAAAGAGTTTCTTGACTACCTAACTGCTGCTGACCGTCCCCACTATCTAATTCCAACGGATACAGGTTAGTTACTGAAGTAGTTACAATATTATTATCATGTTTTAAAACTTTAACCACACGAAGTAAATTGTCTTCACCTGGGAGCACTTCTACTATTTTGCCAATACTCCAGTATGGGCGAGGTTTAATTGGATTTTTAATAAGTACCACAGAACCTACATATAAATATTTATTATTTCCCTTATAACAATCTACAAGCGAGAATGAATTACTATGTTTATTTCTTAAAGAAAGAAGATAATCAGTATACCATTCCTTTTGAAATCTGTTAACTATTACATCTCTTAACTCAAGAGAGTTTAATAAATTGTCTCTAATTTCTTCTGAATCAATATTGCTATCAATAAATTCTTCAGAAATAATTAATGATGGGAAAGATACTCGGCATGACATGAGATGATTAGGAGTGATTACCTTTATACTATTCTCTTTATCCCTATATGTTAAAGGACGGTTGTTTATGGCCAGTTGAATATCTGAGAGGGCTGTTATAAAATTAGATTCCTTTACAATTGATCTTCCAAAAGTTTTATATATGCATTGTTTTACAGTTTTAATGAGTCTCTCCCAACTGGCCCCAAACCAAGGAGAGTATGCTGGGATTGTCTTATGCACTAAGTTATATTTAACAAATTTTTCTTGAAAAATATCTGAAGCAATGAGATTTGATAAAAGTGATGTGCTTGAAGTAAATGACCTTGCATTATCTGAATACAAAACTTTTGGCAGACCATATCTATTATAAAATCGGATAAAAGCCATAATAAATTCTTCTACAGACATATTGTTTACAACTTCTAAATGAATAGCTCTTGAATTCATACATGTGAAAAGTAATATATATATTTTATGTTTGTTACCAGAAAAATCAGAAGCGAAGAAATGTCCAGTAAAATCTATGCCAGTATGCTCAAAGGGATTAACAAAGTTAACTCTATCTTTTGGAAGAGAAGGTGTAGCTGGGGCATGGAAATGGCTAGAATTGTATTTATGGCATAAAATACAATTTTTCAATACTTTCTTTACTGCTTGTCTAACTTTAAGGACCCAAAAACCAGTTTGTCTAAGATGATTAACAGTGGAATCCACACCCAAATGCTTGCAGGAAAGATGGGAATTTCTTATGATTAATGTTGTTAAATGATGTTGATCACTAAGAATGATTGGGTTTACTGCATCATAACTTAAAAGTAAATTCTTGGACATCCTTCCTTTAGACCTAAGAATACCATTACCATCTAGGAACAGGTTAAGATTTTTAACAAGAATGGGTACATTTTTATAAGAGGTAGGAAAATTTTGAAGAAATTTAATTTCTTCTGCAAAACAAACACTCTGCATTTGTTTAATAAGAAACACAAAGCTTAATTCTTTAATTTCTGCTACATTTATTACCAATTTTTTGAACATTTTAACAGCTGTTAACACCTTTGAAGTTACTGATATTAATTTGGTATATGAAGAAAATTTATTTAAGTCAATAACTTGAGTATCTTCTGCCACAGGTAGTACGACAGGAGAAGACTGTTCATCTATAGAACAACTTCCCTCCTTAAATGGAGCTGGAAGACAACCTAACTGACCTTTAGGCCAATCTTTCACAGGTAAGGTAATCCAAATAGGACCATTAAGCCACATAGACACCTGATTGCGAAACTTGGAAATAGACACAACTCTAGTTAAATTATCAGCTATATTATGTTCAGAAGGAACATACTTAAAGGACAGGAGAATGTTTCTCTTTTCTAGCCTGTTTTGGAATATTTCCATATCCTTTAACCTATTATTTACAAAAATATTCTTTTTCATAGCTCTTCCAGTCAAGGTCCAAGCAAGAGCCACCTGACTGTCAGTGAGAAAAGTAATATTTTCAACATTAAGATTGAAATTTGAATCACTCACAATTGTATCAATACACTTTATAGCTAAAAAAAATTGCCAACAATTCTAATGATGGCAATGTTTTGTTAAGCAATGGAGTTAATTTAAATTTACTGAAGAGCAACTTAGAATTTCCATTTTGGACACAATAAATTGAAAAACCATAAGCTTGTTTTGAGGCATCAGTAAAAGTAATTAAGGAGCATGGTAGATCATCATTGGCAACTTTGCGGGATACAGAGATATTTTCCTGACCAAGATACTTGTTGAATTTAGTGGCATAATGCTGCCATTCAGATAAAATTTCTTCTGGAAGTTCTTGATCCCAAGAATATTTATTGGTGCATAACTTCCTTATAAAAAGTTTTGCTTCAACTAATAGAGGGGAAATAAATCCTATAGGATCAAACACAGATGATACAGAACTGACTATTTGTCTCTTGGTATTACACTTAGGATCTACATGATTTACTTTAAGAGACATTTTATCCTCCTCAGGTTTAAAGACATATCCCAATACTTTGGATTCGTTAGTAGTTAAAGTTTTCTCACTTGTGTTAAATTGGTTGACAACATCATTAGCATTGCTACACCACTCTCTAAGTAATAATCCTGCCCCTGACATGGTACTGGACACTGCATGTCCAATCTTAATCAGAGTATCTTTATCCCTATTAGTTAATATAAGGTTATCTACATAAAATTTATGTCGTATAATGTCTCTTACAATGACATTATTACAGTTCTGGGCATGATGATATAAGACATAATTTAATATAAAGGGTGAACAGATCAATCCAAATATAATGGTGGAATAACGGAAATAATGAAATTTATTATTATAATACACAACAAAACTAAAACAGTTCTTGTCACTATCCTTATTTAATTTAATATTGAGAAAGGCTTTTGCAATATCTGCCAACAACACATACTCATTGGTTCTAAAGTACATCAATAAACTTAACAAGTCATTCAGCATGTCAGTACCTGCATAAACGGCTTCATTTAGTGAAGGACTGTTTTTAACTTTTAAAGATGCATTAGAGACTGGGCGAATTTTTGTATAGTTAACTAATGGATCTTTCCTTATGATGGGTCTGTGAGGTATCCATTTATGGTCATCTGGATTGGAAGGTTCCTTAAGTTCCTCTATTATACCTAATTTAAGTTGTTCCTGGAATACTTCAAAATAATTTGAATCTAAAGGACCATTCTTACTGGACACCTTTCTAGCAATAATTTTGGCTAAGTTATAATTTGATGGGACTTTATCCAACACATCTCTGTGCCAAGGTATATCTATATAATAATGCCCATTTTTAAACTGTATTGAATTTTTAAAGTTTTCTACTTCTTTCTCATCATATAGGGAAGTATTTTCTTGCCTAATACCTATGGTTTCTAGGGAATACAAGTTTTCCAGATTAAGTTCTACATCTGAATTAGGAAATGCCTCAGACATAGGGGAGAAATAATTTGATTTAGGATTTAATACAAAATTAACTGCATTATTATACTGTTTAGGTATTTTAACTTCTGTATTCACAGAAGAGGACTTTTGAAAAGACTTTATTAAAGGTCTGACCTTTCTCTTAACTTTTCTCTTTTCAGGGATGTCAGCCTGACAAGAGACATCATGGTGGACAGGACAAGAGGGATCAGCAGATGCTTTTTTATGTACATTAGATAAATTGTTTGAGTCAGCAAAATTTCCAAAGTTTCCTCCCTTTATATAGGGTGATTCTACTTGGTTAGAGACATTAATTTTATAAGAAATAGGCAAAGAAAAATCATGGTTTGGCAGATCCTTGGTATTATTACAATGTTGAAATTTCTTATTGGAAATGGTAGCAGTCAGGGATTCAATAGATCCAATGGGTATAAATCCATTTGATACTCGAAGCATCCTAGCTCCATTCAAATTTTGTAACTCAAAAACCCTGAAATGTTGCAAAATATCATTGCCTAAAATTCCACAAATATGGATTGAATCATTATGGTAATCTGGTATATTTTTACTCAGAGGGAAATCCATAAGTTTAAGCTTGTCTAAAGTTGAAGAGATACCTTTTACAGTCAGATTTAAATTTAGATTTGGTATACAGAAAAAATTTACTTGAGCTTTATCCGAGCTGGGTAAGATAATGGAAGTATCAAAGGAATAACCTTGGATGGACTTATTAATGCCCAGGCTAATTATAGGCCTTGCAATTGCTTTAGCTTTTACACCATACTTTTGAAGTTGGCTATAATCTATTATTGATAACTGAGCCCCACTATCAAGAAGAAAAGGCATTCTCTGAAAACCTGTAGGAGTTTGAAAAAACAAGGATAACACTGGATTTGCAATATCCGCCTTTGATCCAACGGTTAGTCATTTGTCACCTCCTTCCCCCTTCACAGTTTTTGCAGAAGAAAATGACAGAAGCATGGAAGGACACATTGGGGTTACATGAGTTGAGGTATGGCAACTTTTACATGAAAAAGGTAACCCACTATTAATACCTGAACAAGCACTCTCTCTATGATTTAGGCTAAGACATCTGCTACACATCCCAAGTTCAACAGCTCTTTTGGACCTGCTTTCAAAATTGGAATACTTTTTACAATGTATTGACGAATGATTAGTCAACTGACAAAATTTACACCCAAGTGGTTTATTCTTAACATGAGTGTCAAAATGCACATAAGTTTTATTATCTTTTTTGGTGAACTCAACAGGTCGGTTAGAAACAGACCTATCACTTTTGACCACATTACCATCCCTTTTGGTTTCAAAAGATTTTACACATTCTCTAGGTTTAATCAGTTTATAAATAGATGAAGCATGTGAAAAAATAAGAGCAGCTGAGGGAAAGTTATTTTGTACCTTCCTACATAATTCTTTAAGGAAAGGTGAAAACAGTTTAGCTCTGACAATATTACTTAAGAGAACTGACCCTGAAGAACCTTCCTCGGTAAATTTTAGACCAAATTTTTCTAGTTCAAGAGTTTTTGCTTTAAGATACGAGATAAGGTCCATGTTCATTTCAAGATTAGTACAAGGACTCCAAGTAATAATTTGGGTTAGGGTTTCATTAATCAGTAAATCCTGGTCAAAGAATTCTTCCTCTAAAATGGTCCAAGCAGCTTCAAAGTTTTCATCTGCTATGGGAAGATTCTCAATTAATGACAAAGCCCTATCTTTAAGATATGCCTTGAGGTAAACTAACTTGACTGAGTTCTTCAAACCTTCAACACTATTAATGGCATTGAAAAAAGAAGCCTTAAATCTAAAAAACTCAAATGGGTCTTGCTCATTTTTTCCAAAGGAGGTAATTTTGAGTTCAGGCAACTGAACTTTAAAACCTGGTATAGACTGAGAAGTGGAGATGGGGTTATTATGACTGCTGCTAGGAGAATTTGGTTCCATTAATTTAGATTCTAGAGTGCTGATACAGGATAGTATTCCATCATTGTAGTCAGTATCCAGCTCTGACAATTCTTCCAGCTCAACATCTATTGCCTCTTCCCCTAGCTCTTCTAATGAAGTAATGTACAAATAGTGGGCATTTTGGGCTTTCTTAAGAGCCTCAAACTTTTCCTGAATGAGGGCTATTATATTTTTGAGGTATTGAGGGGTGAGGCTTTCTTCAGGTTTTTTGAGGACATTCCTAGTTATTTTAGTTAAGGAAATTTTTATGAACCTCAACTCCTCCTTGGTTGGTACTTTTACAGACATATTAAATATAATAGCGCACAAAAATACAAATATTATACACACAAAATAATACACAAAAATTGGACAAGGGAAAGGATCTGCCAAGAAATCAAAATGGAAACTTTGCTGATGGGGAATGTTTGGTTATGGTGCAGCAATCTTAATCCTAACAAGGAAATAGGATGCTGCAATAAGTTGAATTCTTCGACTTAATTTGGTTAATTGAAGTTAACTGCTATATAAAGAAAGAATAACAACGACACCCACCTCAGAAAAAGAATGTAATAGGCCGCTTGTCGAAGAATTCTTCCTTTCGCTAGAATACCTTCAATGTTCGTTTGAACTACGCAACGTAATCTTCCGTTCTTCTTCCTTCTGCCAGCCGGCTCCGTCTTCACCTCCGCTTTTTGTATCGGTGCTCTCCACATAGATTAAATGAAAACACCGTGTCAAAGAGGTAAGGAGCCGGATAGGAAAAGAAGAGAGGTGGGTGTCCGTAATACTTTATAGTGAAAAATATTCCAAAGACTCTTGGTTTTCTTATTGGCTGAGATTCCTCCTTCTTTAAGTTGGCTGGGTTAGTTCTTGATCTTCGATTTTTTTTATTTCTTGATGTTTTTTCATATTAACTTGAATTTATCTTGACGTGATGATTCCTTTTAAATTCTTGATCACGTGATGATTTCTTGATGAGTTGAGATGAGTTAGCCCTTGAAGTCATTTTCCTTGAGTTCTGTTTTCTTCTGGAGGCGATCCATTTATCTTGAGTCTTCTTGAGTTGTCTTTAAAGCGTTTTCCGTGGTCTCCGTTTTCTTCGTGAATTTTCTTCGTAAAAATTGTAGACTTGAGGATCGATCGCGGGTCTTTGAATCCAAAGGCCAGCCCTCTGCCGTCACGTTACGGTGAGTCCGTTTTGACTTGGTAATTTAATGGAAATTTTTTTTTTATATTCTATCTTTTGGAAGGAAGTTTTTCTATTATACATCTTTGCACCCCTACAATAACTTCACTTCTTCCTATTATTTTTCAATATTACACTGCATAATATCAATTAATTTTATATATTGTTATTTGTGTTTTACGATAATCTCAATAATTGTCAATTTTATGATCTTTTTAACTTGTTTTCACCCGCTTTTTTAGCCAATTATATAATGCATGATTCAAACTAGTTAACTGTTATCGTTAATATTCTTTTCTCTTCTTATTGGTCGATACAGTCGCTGAAGATGGTCCTAGTGAAGGTCCGAAACGTCTGTCCAATAAATGATTAGGGTAATCACCGGGTCTACATATTCCTACTATATATATATAAATAAATAAATATATATATATATATATTTATATATATATATATATATATATATATATATATATATATATATATATATATATATACTGGGTTTTTCAAAGGTTCTAAAGAAAACAGCTCCGTCAAAAAACTTCAAATTCCTCATTAAAACGTCTTTCCCATTGTGTGTCGAGATGGAAAAGAAAAGAATAGACGCCTTTGCTCTCCTTCGCGCCAGCCTCAACAAGTCTGACATCACCAAGCGGCTCAACGTTAGCCGGATGACTGTCTCCTGAGTCAGGGAGAGGCTCAAAAACGGGAAAGATTTTAAAGATTGACCTCGTTGAGGCAGAATTCAAGTTGTCAACTGTTTGGTTGTGGAAAAGGTCTCGTAAACAGAGATGAAAAGTAATAGGCGAGGTTCTTGGAAATATTAAGATTACAGTCCTTAGCATTTTATCTTTGTCATTAAGTGAAATTATCCGCTGTTTGGTTCCTTAATGGAGTCCTCAAAATACTTACGTTTAGTTAGACCTTCATAGGCGATAGTCCTATTTTGAGGAGTCGCTTAAAGAACATAGACATGACCTCTCAGCTCTCTTAGAGCGCCTCTCTCGTCATAACTTCCTCTCCAGGAGAAATGTCATTTGGACGCATTGAGTTCAGGTTTGACGACTATATTTTAATTTTTAGGAGATGGAATTTTCCCTCTTCCTTCCAAAAATAGAGATGATATCAAACTTTTTTTCTCCTAAGAAATTCAAAGAAATCCTTGAGTTTTTAATAGTAAAGAATTAATAAAATCCACCTTGAAAACATGTTGCATCTCTTATTTACGTGAATAACTAAGAGTTGAAGGGGATTTAGGAAACCTTTTGAGCCACACTGCGGTGTTCGAGGTAGCTTGATAGGATTTCAATTTGTGAAAACCTGACACATGAAGTTTCCGATATTGATCTTAGTTCTTTAAATTTCCTTCTAATATTTTCCCTGTAAGTCATGGTTGTTACCTCCTCTGGAATGGCCTGCGGAAGTATTTAGTGTTATAAAGATAGCCTTAAATAGAGCTATATTGCACATATATTGACAAATGAATATTTAACTTCTCAAGCTAACAACATAATTATTTGAGGCATCATAATAAAGGTGAACACCTAGTCAGATTTGAGTAGAGGGAGCGATCGCTCCTGCGGTCAGCATAAAGGACTTCTTACAATAGATTCTTCTCCGCATTTAATTGATATTGGTTTGTCTCCTCCTCAAATTTAATTTATTATTTTCTTCTAGTGGCCAGAATTCGTATTTTTACTCTGTATCTGAATCCATTTTGACCTATCCATTTGACTATATGAAAAAAACATAAAATAGATTTATTTATTATAAATTCAAATCGTGTTTACCTAATTTCCCCTAATTAATCACACTAACGTGCTCATATAGGCATAACCCACATCAGGCGGCTTGAAATAACCTGTGATTTGTTTGTCTCGAGCTGTAGCAATTTAAGGAAGCTACGACATCATGGTCTGGCCAAGGAGCTCTCATAGTTTTTTAATGGACTGAAATTTTGATCCGATGTAGGAAGCATTACAGGGTGCTTCTGAGCGTAATGATGTCTGAAGGCGCCACTGTCACGTTAACTCGGTAATAAATTTCATCTTCTTCTGTATCTGTGTGTGTGAGGGAGCCCTTATTTGTCACCTGGGATTTAGTATTTATCATCATCTCTGAGGGTGGTGGTATTGGAAAGGTGGATTCAAACTCACGTTTTCGAGTTATTATTTGTATTATTTGTAAACGAATTCCTTCTTGTTGGAATTTAGTGCCTCTTTCTTCTTTGACCTTCTTTGACGTCACTGATGCTTGCTATATGTAACTCTATTTTTATCCACTTTATTTTTTACTCTATTGTTTTACTTCTTTAAGTTCTCTTTTGTCGTACTACCTAAACAAAGGGAAGGAAAGATGAAGGAAGGCATTAAAATCCTTATTTTAATTTTGGAATTGGAGACCCTTGGAAATTTAACAAGAAGAACAAGGAAATATGTTGCTATTTTAAGACGAGGGTTGCAAATTCCCACACTTCCGTCATCATTATCTTTTTTTTACAGTTCACGTCTCGCCCCTCATTTTAAATTGAAATATTATTTTCTATTAGAGTAGTAAGCATTCGTTTCTTCTTTAGTGATAGAAGCAACAATAAAGCCTTTGTCATTTATGTTCGCATCTATATGGAAAGATTTGAGTGGAAATGAGAAAAGTTCGTACAAATTGGAAGTAAAAATTTCATTTGAGCAAAATTTCACGATAATATGGGCTTAAAATTCCTTTGAGATGACAATTGCTGAAATTGCGTGCAGTATTTCTCTCTGAGAATGCATCAGAAATAGATAGTGTATTAATTATTTAAAGCCTTTATTAATAGACGACTTAGATATAAATGGGATTATAATTTCAGTAATATGATGGGTAACTAGGATAATGAGCTTATCTCTAAGAGGTCATCTTTCTATCAAAGGCATGAATATCAAGCGATAACATGGTAATTAGAAATAACTATCCCTTTTTATTAAATATAACGCAGGATTAATTATTTTGTAAAGAAGTTGAATTATTTTATTCCCATGACGAGAAATAGAAATCGGAGGGAGGTGCAGTTAATATTGGATAGCGGTGAGAAATGTTCCGCCTTTTGCACGAAGCAAAATCGGATGAAGTTTATGGACGGACGGACACACGTAAAATATTAGATCTGATTCATGGGTGAGTTTCATGCCTCAAACACGTCAAATATTGTCTTGACTTATTGATCAGATTCATGGACGAGTACACGTCATATATAAGAGGGGATTCATGGATTAGACTAATGCCCCAAACACGTTAAATATTGGAGGTGATTTATGGATGCGATTCATGCACGGGCACACGTCAAATATTAGAGGGGATATGGATGAGCCACATGTCCCAAACACGTCAAATATTGGACACACGTCTAAAAATAGAGGGATGAGACTCATGTCCTAAATACATCAAATATTAGAGGTGATTTATGAATGCGATTCATGGACGGACACACGTCCAATATTAGAGGGGATTCATAGATGAGACTCATACCCTAAATACGTCAAATATTAGAGGAGATTCATGGATGAGACTCTTGCCTTAAACACGTCAAATATTGGAGGGGGTAAGGATGAGATTCATGAACGGACACACGTCAAATATTAGAGAAGATTCATTAGTGAGACTCATGCTCCAAACTCATCAAATATTAGAGGGGATTCATGGATGAGACCCACGCCCTAAACACGTCAAATATTGTAGGTGATTTTGGGATGAGATTCATGGACGGGCACACGTCAAATATAAGACGGGATTCAGGATGAGACTTATGCCTCAAATACGTGAAATATTGTCGGGGATTCTTGGACAGTTTCATTCACGGAAGAAGTCAAATATTGGAGGCGATTCATCTCCATATACGATTTTGTCATTCATATTTTATTTCCTTCTATTTTTGACGGAAATTGCAAGAAATTTATTTTCCCTTGAGAAAACAACCTCTTGGAATGGCTTTCCTGCTACAATAGAATCTAGTAGTACAAAAAAACATGTTAAGAATAGGGCGAAAACTTAATTCGAAAAAATTCAGTTAGTTATATCCTTGGGCTCTGGCGCTTATGGGCTGGCATCGGATGAATCCGAGGGTCTTTGCCATTCCTTGTATTGTAATTCGGTGATTTATTTTTGTTTTTTAACACTAGAACGCCAACTGAAACATTTTTCCTTGAACGCGTTAGGGGGTTAAAATGACCCCTTGTCAACTTTTTTATATAATAATTGATATTTTAGTTAAGTATCACACACCCAAAATATTTTTGGGGCGACAATTATTGGCTGTTTCTACTTCCTCTAAGTCAGAATCATCGCTATAATCTGACGGCTGCCTTGTAGATCAGTTATTTTTTACATAATCCCCCCTTAGTTCTTCCGCCAGCTTTTGCATTAACTTCCACCGTGAAATCCTTTGGCTACTAACAGTTCAATACTTGATTACAGCATTGATATATGCCATATCAAGAACTTTGTAAAAAGTGTGGATTGGACATCACTTGACGATGCCTTGACTGAGTATTTTCGCGCTATTTGATCTAGAACGTCTACGTCACATTTAGTCTTATTGCAATAAGACACTGTTTCGGGTGTTTTCTTCTCATTGCTTTCAATTCTTACACTCGTATGGATACTACTCATCGCAGAATATTTTTGTTTTTCTTCCCCTGATATACAGTAATAGATATATCACCGCATTTTAGAACTGTTATCTCATATAAGGGCTGGCGAGTGTTCTTCACTGAATCTGGAATTTCTTTTCTCGCCCTGTTCATTGTTCCATAAGGCTAGTACCTGATTTTATGAAGTGTCGTTACTAAATTCAAGAATGTAATGAAATTATCAGTTGTTACATTTCTTACAGTATTTAGATATGGCTCAATTAGTTCTACTACGATTTTTTCCGAAACACGTATGTTTTCGGGACCAAATTCAGCCTTGCCTAAATAAGGGAAGCCATTTAGCATGTAATTCGATTCACTGTCAACAGCAAGCCAAAATTTTTGCCCATATTTGCCTGGCTTTTTTGACATAAACTGTGTAAATGGGCATCTAGCTTTGCTTGGGTAAAGTTGCTCATTGATCATTATATTAGATGATAGCTTATAACACATGGAACAATTTTTTATGAATTTATTCGATGTGTCAGAAAAAAAGGGCAAATCTATCCACCTGCAAGCGTTGGATGGAATTGAATGTTAATGAGTTTGTAAATTGAGTGGGTAGAGTGATGTGTACCCACCTTAACCCTGCCTCAGGCACCCCTGGGAGACGCTGATAGAGTGGTCTATTAGGTACATTCACTCGCTTGGCGTGGATGACGAGCGTCCCCTAGGGGTGACCGATGCAGTGTGATGGTAAGTAGATATGTACTCACTGCTCTACTAACCACATACCATCACTGGATGGTAAGGAACTTAATGGTTAATCGTGGTGGCGTTGGGACCATTTCATGAAATACTAAAAAGAGAAGCAAAACTTGATGAATGGCGCTGACGAGAGAGGATAAAAGAGAGAGAAAGAGAATTAAACGCAGAGGACAGTCTGGCGTTGTGATAAAAAGACGTGTTTAGTTGTATGTATTGTTTCTATACTAAGCCGTTTGTCACAGTTTGTGGTTAGATAATATATATTGTTTAATTTTTGGTTTTGACCAAATTAATATACATTTATATCGATTTCTGTAGTATTATTATGTAGAGTGGGATGATATTTTTCATTTAATTTTATTGAAGATTTATACATTTTATTTTAAATACTACCAGTTGTTTTCTTCATATTTATTTGTGTTATCTTTAATTTGTATTTTTTATTCTTAATTCATGTTTAGCATAGTCTATATGTGCATTAGTTTCCCACCAGACTAGTGCTGAACCACAGAAGATAAATCTTACAAGAGTGGTTCCCAGTCATATAGTTGCTAAGAGTAACTTCTTGGGATCAACAATATTGAGGCCTCCGAGAATTTCGAACACCTCTATCAGTTGATCGCGCAGTCTCTTTCAGTAGTTTCTTTTGGAGGGGAAAAGTGAGAATAGTGCTCCAAGTTAGGTCACAACATCACGTTTTACAAGAACCGCACAATTTTCTTGTTTCAAAAACTTAAATGTCACTTAATGTAACCTAAATGTACCGCAGCATTATTCTCTCTGAAAATACTGTCAAGCAAACTTTTTTAATGCTGCTAACCAACAGATCTATGTCTTCTTCTACGTTAGGTTTATATACATGTTGTGCATTAACTTAAATTTGTGTATGTCGAATATCATCTGACATATGTCCGACCACTCTACCCTCTGTTACAGGCAACCCTCATCCTCAAGACAGTTTTGGTTGATACTACCCCTGTTCATTTTTTTAAAATTCTAGGGGTCTCATCAAGTGGCAGTCTATGGAGTAAAAGCCATCCAGCCATTTTTGTGTCATTCTAAATTTGGCTTTTATGCTATATTTCCTCCTCTATATGTTGTTATAGATGATAGCTTAACTATAACCCCTAGAGGTCTCCGTTAGTCACCAACGATCAGTTAGAAGCCTGAAGGTTGAACACATTTCTCTGCTACTTGCTAGACAACTAATTTTCTAATCGAATCGCCTATTCTCTACTAATTCCAACCTTGATCAGTAGGGTCCTTTAACGGACGCCTTTGAAAGTCCAAGCCTAAAATGTCCACCGCCCGGCTTCTATCGTACTCGCTCACTGTCTTGAATGAAGTCATGTAAGTTCCCGAGGAACCACCTCTTCCAGCTGAACAATTATTGGGAGTTTTTTGTAATTCTTTGTGTTCTAATTTCTCTTTAATCTTGTCTAATATGATACACTACAACTTTTTACACAATAGAGATTAGACTTTAAGGCTGAGGATTATCCGCTCAACCGCGATCACCCTTGTTGTAGATGAGAGTCACATTGACCATCCGCAATTCCATTCGTACTGTTCCCTCAACCAGAAACGAATTGAGGATCTTGGAAAGATGAGCGACTACCTCGTCCCTGACATGACGTAGTGTGCGTGAAGGAAACCGTCTGGACCCACCGATTTGTAGGGATTTATTTTATCGACCCCGCTACTACTTCTGCTACATTTGTTGTTAACTTTCTTAGTGTTTTTGTCCCTTAAATCTCACTCGGGGCTTTGATATATTAAATATGGCAATTTAAGTTGAAAAACATCCCTTTAAGAGATTTACAGGCAAGAAAAGTATTGACACCAGAAGATAATAATACATAGAAGGGTGGAAACTGCCGCAGAAAGGCAATCTTATCCTCCGATCTAAGAAACAGCCGAAAGTCATCTGATCGTCGCATAGAAAGATCCACAATGAAATTTGACATAAAAATCTATACTAATGACCTCTCCTTCGACGAGAGGGGCCTCAATAAATTTTCTTCCATGTTAGTGGCTTGTTCTCTACGGTTAACCTGTTTCAATATAGTCCCCAATCGTTGTATGTCTTGGTGAACATTCACGCGGACGCTCGAACAAATTCTTGTGCCGAAAACGACGCCATACCGATCATCTCGTTTGCCTTCTCTACTTCAACAAAGTCGGATTTTTCTTATTAGTGTCAAGGAAACAGATCCATCAACAAACTTTGGTAACTGGATTGATTATAGTGCGAATCCAGGACATTTTTAAAGATTTAGATGGGCCAGCACTTGATTTTTTTGGAGCCTTTAAGTAGTTTCGGTTTAAAACTGTTAGTTTGTCTGCATTGCCCATTCAGGGCATATGTTGAAGGGGGATACCTAAGGTGAGTTTAGGGAAGTGGGTGTTTTTTTCGCTAGAGAGGAGTTATTTCCCAATTAGTATTAGAGAAGGTCTTATTTCTAGAAACTAGTTTGTTGCTGAAGGGGTAAATAAATCTTTGGTTTTAAGGTATTTAAAATTTCATTGTTGATATTTTTCGAAAATCTGTAAAATATTTCTAAAAGATTACCTCTGTTTGCTCGTCCTATTTGCCAAAGTAATGTTCTGTTTATCTATTTTGCTAATCCTATCCTATACAGGCCCAATATTCCTTACTTCTCAATTCTTCCATACATTCTTGCTTACACTAATAAATTTTGAGAAGATATTTATTTGTAGGGCAGGCGTAATTGCGAGTATGTCTCGGTTAACGTAAATTTCTTATTAGTTTACCCTCATTGACAGACCTAAATTTTATTCTCCCTCAAATCCATAATGTACCACTCTCATTCTGGATGTAGATATTTCTCTCTTGTCGATCCTCCAAAAACTGTCCAGGGCTAGAGTCCTTAAAGGATATTATAGAAGCATGACAATCTCCAACACCAATGGAAGAGAGAGGAAGGTTGCGCAGAGAGAAGAGGTAGAGAATTGCAATGCTTTCATAATCAAATAGTCCCGAATAAAGTCACATTTACTATAAAGTATAAAAACTCGATCAATCCGTGTAGATGAATGTAATGAAAGAGAGAGAAAGGACTGAAGTGACGATAAAATTGAGATCATTGGCAAGGGCAGCAGCGACATAACCAACCACACAATTAAAGAAATATGGGTTTCAAATGTTTGATGGTGCAGTTGATCTTGAATTTAACGATGACTTTCTCCATAGCATTGCGGGATTACTTGGAACAAATTAGCGATCGACTATTATTGATATAATCATGAATTTTCTTGTAAACTACTCATGAATTTGGTTGCAAACTAATCAGTATATTTGTTCGCACACTAATCGGTATTTTGGTAGCAAACTAATTATGATTTTGGTCGCAACTTAATCAGGATTTTGCTCTCAAAATAATTATGATATTGTTCGAAACATTATCAGGATTTTGGTAGCAAACTATTCATTATTTTTGTCGAGGACTAATCAGGATTTTGGTCACAAACAAATCACGATACTACTCGTGACCTAATCAGGATTTTAGTAGCAAACTACTCATTATTTTTGTCGAGGCCTAATCAGGATTTTGGTCACAAACAAATCACGATACTATTCGTAACCTAACCAGGATTTGGTCGCCCTTTAATCATAATTCTGTTCGCAAACTAACCATGATTTTGGTCGCAAACTAATCATTGTTTTGGTAGCAATTCTTCTCTCCTTTTACAATTCAACCTATCCACCTTTTCTTCTCTCAGAAGCAGGCCAAGGGGTATTTATATAACCCCCCTTGATCTGACTTAATTCCCCCTCACTGGCTCTTTAAGGGTTCTCTGCTCGCTGCTTGGTATCCACGACAATACATAGTTCCTGACACCGCAGTCTTCGCCACTCCTGGTTTCCTCGGGCTAACCGGCGAAGGACTGTCATTCTGATCGTTATGCGAATTTTATTATTCTTTCGAGGGATGTCATCCGTGAATGATAGGGGACGGGTTGCATAATTTACTTTGCGTAATACACAACCTCAAATTAGAGGGACTAATTGTCCCTAAATTTATCATTCTTAATTTATGTTCTGCCTCGAATTCCTTTCAATAACTTCGGTCTGAATGTCCCGATCAGCAAAGAGCTCCTGAGGCTTCGTCTCAATGTAACCATTTCTCTCGCTAATGGAATTTAACAATCCCGCAAATTGATACAATTAATGATCCATTGAATTTCAACCTTCGCCATATTTTCCTGAAAAGAAAAGGAAAAAATAATGAGAAGAGAAAGAGTTCGAGAAAGAAGCAGAACCCGTTGGAAGAAGGAAGCGAAAGAGCAGGAAAGAGCTCACTCTTTTCCCAACACTGATTTACCCTTGATGAAAATGAGGCTAAATTTCACCTCGGGCGAACAGGCGCAGCTGCGGAATCAAATAGGCGGGAAAATTTGATCTCGTTAAATGCAGTGCAGAAATGTTGGAAAAAGTGCAGTGATTTGGAATTGTTTGAACGATGGTGATGAAGGACAAAGGAGAAGTAGTATTTATAGAGGTATCGGAGGTGAGCATGGTTAATTCATTATATTTTATTATTATAAAACAATAAAGAGAGCTTTTTTTTTTGGTTTAAACCATCTCAAACCAGCCAAAACCATGAAAAACAAAATTATAAAGGACTGACAACAGGAAAAACAATACACAACTTTAAACGGAATAATGATTAAAAGTGTACATAATGTAGATATGTATATATTTTAAAGGCGCTGATCTTTTGAAAATATGTAGGTAAAAGACGTATTTAATACCTTAAAAGCCTTTTTGCTTCCAGTCTGTAATTTCTTCAATTTGAGGCGAGTCGATAACAACCGCAGGTCTTTTTTAATTAATTAAAACACTGAAATATAACGTCAAAAACTATATGATGCTCTTCATGTAGCTGCAATCAGTAATGA
Organism: Ceratothoa steindachneri; assembly: GCA_963969495.1. NCBI lineage: Eukaryota > Metazoa > Arthropoda > Malacostraca > Isopoda > Cymothoidae > Ceratothoa > Ceratothoa steindachneri. The sequence goes on along the minus strand of OZ018327.1, from coordinate 26,457,364 downwards.
TGAGCAAGTTTAACCGTAATTTTAATATTTGGCTCCGTTGTAGATTGAAAACTGTTTGGTGATTATCAGTTGGTTTTTATATAAGCGTTGACACTGGTGTCTAAATTAAGCGCAAATCTCCGTTCTCTTTTAGCTTTACATCAAGCTCATTTATTTCCCATGTTTAATCTATACTTATTTTCCATTATTTGGCGATCGCTATTCCATAATCTTATGTTTCATGATGTAAATCCCTCCACACAAGTTGAAGTGAAATTGTCAACTGATAAAGGAGGGATTTGACGAAGAAAGAGAAGCCAAAAAGGTCGATAAAGTCTTCAACGAATACGTTTGCTTCGGGCGCCTCGGAGTTGCTCAGAGGAGAAAACGAGCCGAAGATCCAAATCGGGTCTTTAGCCAGAGGAAAGCGGCGATTCCTCTCATCAAAGAAAATCACTCTATGTCTCTTTTAGAAGAAGACATTTGTTAGTATCATTATTATTAGTAATATTATCATTATTATTATTGCACTACCCCTGCAATTTCTTTAGCGTGTTCCTCCAGACAGTAAAAATGATTTCTACATCAAAATAAGTAAGACAATCAACCCGAGGGAACGAGATCGCCTTGACTTATGCGAACACCACCTGTTTGCGATGCAGTTAGGAACAGCAACTTAATATTCACAGCAGTATCAGCTACACAACTGTAGCTGACACACTACCAAAAGTAGGTAAAGAAGAGGAAAACGTGAATAAACCAACTTTAAAACACTATCATAAGACTTCTTTATTTCGAGACCAAGTTTCTGGTCTCGTATATTTAGTCCATCTCAAATAAAGAGGAATATGGGTCGTATTGTATGAGAATAAGTGTTTGAGAGCTACAATACCACCCCAGAAGATAAGAATACCTGAATTTATGTCACAACATCTTTCATAGCTTTTGACACAGAAAATCCAAGGTTTCCAAAATTGAGCTACAAGGATCTACAAGTGTAAAGAGGGACTACTTATGTGTGCAGATTAGGCAAATTTGGACGAAGAAAACGAAATTTCTCGGAATTTAAACAATTTACTAGAAAAATTGCAGGGTCCAAAGTGCTCCGAAAAAGAGCGGGAAAAATGATTGAAATATAACGATTAAATGATCAATGGTAAACAATATTAAAAGTTATAATTAATACTTAGTGTGGAGGCCTTTCTTTTCGACGAGGCATCGACATCTCGTGCTACAAGAACGAACCAACCGTTGACACTTGTGCAGTAATCTTGTTTCAATCCTGAAGAATTTCTCATTTCTTGAACTATATTTGGCTTCTTCCTTTTAGACCTCTCTCCGAGTGTCTTCCAAATAGTTCCCAAGAGATTTACCTCCAGACTATTTGCAGGAAGGCTTTGAACAGTAATGTGCTGGTCGTCCAGGAAGGCCTTCGCTGACTTCGTCGCGTGGCAGAGGGCGTTATCCTGCATGCAAATTGCAGGTTAGGCTACGAAGACATGCTTATGGGGCAAAGCTTTCTGTCTCAGCAATCAATTCAATGGACACGCACGCACATATATATATATATATATATATATATATATATATATATATATATATATATATATATATATATACTTATATATATATATATATATATATATATCTATTTATATATATACATATATATATATATATATATATATATATATATATATATATATATATATATATATATATATATATATATATATATATATATAGCAAGAGAGAAGGTACTTCTGGTCAGAGAAGGTGAGTGATTTTGATTGGGGCGGGGTAACCAGTTCCTTGGAACACATATTTCTTCTCTTGCCTATGAATCCAAATTCGAGATTCGAGGTTATTTATTAAAATCGTATTTGAATTAATAAACTTTCTTATAAAATAAATTTATTCTTCACTTGACGTTGGTAAGATGAATGACTGGGGCCATTAAGGCAAAATTCTTTTTTAGGTGGAAGGAGTGAATGTGAACGAGGATGGAAAGACTTGCAAATCTTATCCACCGACGCCTGCTTAAGAAAGTGAATGGGTGGACCTTAGGTGAATAAAACGTCCTTATTCAGTGGATGAAGCAAAATATCAAGATGATTGGAAAAGTGTTGTGCTTCGTAAAGCAATGTGACTGAGTGTAATATAATGTCCTAAAATGTCTGAATATTTATTTGGAACTAAGTGGGTTTTTCTTGTTTTGAAAACCAGTCATGTTTCTCGGGGAGTTTTGTCGGAAGGGATTGTTCGTTGGTTTGTGTTCGATAGAGAGAAAGATATATAAAGAGAATAGAAATGATTTGAATTGTTATCGAAGATTTTACCTGAGAAAAGGATTAATAATAAATAGGGAAAGGTTTACGAAAATCTTTTATGAAGTTCAATGTTTAGCTGTTTGTCGTAAACTAGAAAAAAGCTCTATCTTCTGAGCGAGACTGATTAAGAAGGAAGAAATTTGACCAAAGGGATGAATACAAGACAAGTGATCCTACCATCTACAAGATGGAATAAAAAAGACAGTTAGAAGAATAGAGGGTGCCTAAGGGAAATTGATTAAGGCGAAATATACCCTGGTCTTCAACGAAATTTGCATTCAAGAAAGACTGCTACCATCTACACTAATATATATATATATATATATATATATATATATATATATATATATATATATAGCCAGAGAAGTAGTTGATACTAGCAGTGAGAGAAGAGGATGATTAATGTTGAGGGGGGGGGGCACCAGTTGCAAGTTAGAACAAATATTCCTTCTCTGCTACATGATTCGTGTTCGTCTTGAGAGTGTCCACCAAATAAGTTCTTATTTTGATTTTACAAACAACATGGTAAAAATTACCTTTATTTCTAAACTTGAAATTGAATACCTATCTACCGAGGTAGATGGTTCATAATGACGGAGAAGAAATTATTTGATCGACGAGGGGGATGATATGAATAATGAGAATGATCGGAATGTTGTGGAAGTGTGTTTAATGTCTGATTGTTTTATATGTTTGGACAAGTTGGAATTGACCAATGGAGTTTCTGGAGAGATGTTTTGTGTGAAGTCAATGGTCGTTGATGTGTGTTCAAGGGGAAGAGAGAGAGAGAACTGAGATTATCTATCAAAGGAATGTTAAATATAGACTGTTACAAAGACGAATTTTATAAGATTCATTCTAGCAGATTAGCGTTAATAAAAAATATAGGTAAAGGGCAAAATGAAGCATTGAGAGAAAAAAGTTTGTTGTAAACAAAAGAAGATAACGCAAGCAAGGCGAAATCAATGGTCGATCCAGTCACAAGACGTGAGTCTAGGAAAAAATGTGTACATGAGTGTGCACAGCTTTTGTATAAATGGATCTCCACAAATCACCCAACCCTCTGAATTAGCAAATCTAGTTACTTTTGTGTGATTACATATAAAATATCGAAATTATGAAATAAGATGAAAGTAGCAGCAATTAAAAACATTGTAATCAAAATAATGATATAATTCAATCGAATTTAATCAATTGAGTAAAAATATAATAATGAATAATCGTTGTATGGTAAATAGAAGAAATAAAAAAATGATGTAAGATTTACAATAATTCTTTTGTTAAAATAATATATGAGTAAAAAATGTTATTAGTTCTTGTGAAATAAATGATAATTCGAAGCATCAAGTATCGTTAAAGTAAAATAATGTTTAAAGATAGTTATTATTAAGTGCGTAATTATTAAGACGGTATTTAGAGGATAAAATTTAAATATAAAAATGAGACATTTTAAAATCTTAAACGAGACATTTTGAATTACGGTAGTCAAAGGTCAAATTTATCCATCTGTAGCTTACCTGAATGCGTGTGTGTCGATTCAGTATAAACGTGGAGGAACAAAGATGAGTCGATTGATTGCACATTTTTTCTTCATAATGTCATGAGAGAGCAATCGTGAATATAATGAATTTTAAAAGAATATTTAGTTAACCTAGATAAATAATATCATGAATGAAATATTCGAGCAAATCTGGAAAACTTGAGAGAATGAATATAAAAAACAACAAAACCATACGCGTTGCATGGTCGTGTATTTGAAAGATAAACTCTTCTAGTTGGTTCCTACGATGAGAAGGCTATCACGGTAAGATTTTATGAACGCTAATGAATGAATCGATGGCGCGTTGCCATAGTTAGCACTACGTGAGCACGAGTGAATTAAGTGATAGCGATTTTCCATAGATAGCACTAAGTGAGTGCACATCTTTAATTGATGGTGCGCTGTCATACTAATATATGAGCGCAAATGAGTTAATTTTGATTAATTACTATGACATGAACCGTGCGGATAATTCAAGGATCTACCAAGTCACCTAGAGAGGAAGTTTACGACCATATCTGTGGCTGTAATTTAAAACATTGTTAAACTGTGTCATTAATTAAGAGGGATATGATTGAGAGTAGGGGAATTGCGTGGCGTTGTGTCGAGCGTCCTGTAAGTAGAGTTGATGCTTTGGTGAGATGAATAAGAGCACCTTCTTGATGAATGCAATGTGATCCATGGTTGTAATTGCGTTAAGTTAATTCGATAATTACTCAATAAATTTGATGTATTCGTAAGATGATGAGATCCATTACAGGGTCACCCTCGTGTAGCAAGAGAAGAAGCTGATTTTTTTAGGGAGAGAAAGGGTTGATTGATTGTGGCGTGGCTCACCAGTTCCAGGTTGGATCAAATATTCCTTCTCTGCTACATAATTCGAGTTCGTCTTGATGTTGCTCACTAAATAAGTTGTATTTGGAGTTTACAAATAACTTGATAAAAATTAACTTTATTTCTGAACATAAGACTTTATAAAATGGATAGCTGGAGCTCGTGAATCCTATACACCGAGGTGGATGGAACAAAACGACGAGGAAGAAGTTATTTCATCTACCTGGGGGATGATAGGAATAATGAAAATTATCGAATGTTGTGTAAGTGTGTTTAATGCCCGATTGTTATATATTTGTAATGATGGTGGGCGTAACCAATGGTGTTTCTCAGGTGAGCTTAGTGTGAAGTTAATAGTCGTTGATGTGTGTTCGATAGAGAGAGAGAGAAAGAGAGAGCGAGCAGAGATTATCTATCAAATGAATTTTATAGATATATGGAGAAAAGAAGGGAGTTTATAGTATTTAGTCTATCAGATTAGCGTTAATAAAAAATAGAAGGAAATGGCCAAGTGACAGCTTTGTGCGAACGAAATTTGTTATGAGCCAAAGGAAGATAGCGCGACCAGGCCGAAATCAATGGTCAATCCAGACAGAACGCATTGGAAAGAACGTATAAATGGATGTCCATATATATATATATATATATATATATATATATATATATATATATACTTATATATAAACAAAGAGAGATAGCGAAAAATTGATATTACCATAAGGGAGTTGAGCATCATGAGAAGTATGAGTTATTCAATTTAGAATGAAGAAAAATGAAATTTAAAATAATTTTTATTCCTTTGTTGCTCGAGCAAATTGGCAAATAACAATGCATTTCAAAAGTATTGTCATCAATGTATTAAAAGGAGAAAAGGGCTTAAATATGACCAATAAATGTCTAATAGACAAAAAAGATAATAAAATTATCGTGGAAGTTTACATGCACCTCCTTACATTGTTCAAATATAGCAATGTTGAATGGTAAGTCCAATGGTTATTATGGTTTAAAAATGGCTGCTTGTTCTAAACAAAGATAATTCTTGAAAGCTATAGCATAAAAAATATTTATTGAATATTTCACCACACATGTACCTTATACAGTGATTTCTGCCTATAATCTGTTTGAGTTTTACCTTCATGTGTGACCCAGGTTAAATGGTGTATAAAGAGACAAGAAATTTTAGAGAGATAGGCTAAAACATTTCTTAAGAATAAGATAATTCACATTTGTATACTAGAGGTCAGGTGTTCTTTCATTCTTTATTACATTGAATAAATATAATCACTGCCTTCATTACTTTTATTTAGTGGGAGTGAAAATAAATCTTTTATGTGTTATCGCGTTGGATTTAAAGTTATAAGTAATCTAGTAGTTGGAAATTATAAATGGCAACTCAAGCCGGCCATGAAGACCTCCATGACTTTGAAAGAGAAAGTGCCCTTTTCTGCTAAGAGTGACAGACATTAAGGAAAAACCTTTCGATCTATCTCTCGCCAAGAAACGAAGTAGATTGTAAACGACCTTCAGTAATTACTACTAATAGAGCAATCAAGTCCTGGTAGTTGTAGTATGGAATCACTGGCATCTTAAGCGGAAATGAGCTGGGCGCGTTCAGCTTTACCTCAACTGAGGGTGGATCTTACATTTGCGACCTTCCATTTTCACAATTGCTATACCTGACCGAATGAGGCCTCATTATTACTAAGCTGAACAGTGGATAGTCTCACGATAAATCCCTTGCCACAAAATTAATTCTGGGTCCATTGCCTCTTTTCACTTTCTCGATATCCACAGATTTTTTCAGCATATTGAGAATGACTAAGAGAAACTTGAGTCCTAAAGCATCCGTTAATTTGAGTTCGCTTGCTGGTTAATATCCCGCTGGTGGTTTCTTACTGGAGACTTCTTAAATTAAGATCCATTGTATGATATTTAATTACCTAGTTCTTTCGAGGTAAAGGAACTAAGAAGGGAATTGGGATGTGCAGCGCACGCTTGTATTTCCTTATCCCAGGGAGAGCATTTCGTAGATTGGTTGACAATCCACTTTAATCATTGAATCAAAGCCTAGGTAAAAATAAATCGATATTTCTAGCACGTTTTTTTCTGATAGCATAGTATTTATAAGGTCCCTTTAAGAAGAAAAATCACATGGGATCTAAAATTTCTTTGTTCCAGCGGATTAAACTTTTATTTAATGAATCAAATGTGTAATGGTAATTTTGGCCGCAAATCATTGTGTATTATATAAAATGCAATTGTTTTAAACAACTCTAACATTAAAATTAATATATTTTTAAAATTTTAATTCAATTTAGAAAATTTATGGAATTTTTTGATCGAAAGCGAGCCCCTATTTTCCACTTGATTTGAGGGAAAGAAATTCTGGACCAGTTTTCGACCAGTCAGAATTAAAACTCGACAAATAAATCTTTGTGGAAAGAAAAAACAAAATAAATAAGAACAAGAGAGCGTGAAAAAGGCATTAGCAACGAATAGGAAAAGCTTGATAATAATTACCTGAAACCTTCCACATTTACAACCATCTCGTCACGTGCGAGAGGAAAAAAGGATGCCTAAGAAGTGCTATTAAAGGCCTTTTCTAGTTATTTTCCCATGACGATCCATGATCCATGAGAAGCCATGACTAAAACTGTCCTCTTTTTCCAGTCACGTCATACTTGGGTGTGGATATCCACAGTCTAAAACAACCTCACGAACCAACAACCGATGGAGATGCAAGTAACACTTAATTCTCCGCTTCCTGAATTACCATTAGCAGTTTTGTTTGATAAAAACCCTTAATCCAACACATAACAAATATATTTGGACACCAAAGCTCTACTAACTACCCTGAGGGAAGGAGTATTTGAGGGAAAAAATCTGGGTTTCATATAACGCTGGTTGGCGATGTACCAGAACTGGTTGCTCCTGGGCATGAGTTAGTTAAAATGATTCTGCTACATCGCGATCGAGGTCAACCCCCTCTGAACTCCAGACTTTTAAATTACAAAAACCCCTTCAATCCCTTACATTATATATATATATATATATATATATATATATATATATATTTATATTTATATTCGCGATGCATAGAGACACATGAATTATACATACTAACATTCGCTGTATTGTTAAATAAGCTTCAAAGACACGAGTTGTTTATAAAAATTATTATTATCTTTTTGATTCAAATTATGTTTATGAGCCCTAAAGGAAAAAAAGGCATTATTTTTAGGATTACTGGTAACAAACAACTCAATATAGCGAATAAACTCCATAAATACAAACACCGTGTGCCATAGTTTACAATTTTATATCAATCAAACCATTGCACAAAATATGAATGTTCTAAATATTAAGACAATTACTCATTTCGCTTCACTCATGGGTGACTACCTTTCTGAATATCAATAGGTCCACTTTGTACACATGTTCTACATTTTTGTAAATCCACCTCATTGACCACAATGGAATATAAAAGGTGAGTCAAAATGTCAAACTTCAAGACCTGCGTCAAAAAGTCAAACTTCAAACTGATCCCTTTGGGTTTGAATCGAACTCTCAAGGGTTTATATTTTTCTCGTTAGAACGAGACTTTATTGGAATTCTGTCTTAAGTTCAAACTAAATTATATATTCTCACCAATCGCGAATTTTGTTTCATCTCTACGGAACTTCCTACTAATACTACATCGATATTGTCATGGTGTTGCTCGTTAACACTGATGTACTGCAGCTTGTATTACACCCAAGTGTGGTGCTGGACCTTCTCAGAGCCTTCTGGATTTGCTACGTCGTCAACTGTGAGAGTAGTGGACTGTGTGGCTTGGTGAACGAGAGGGACCAAACACCTAACCCCACTGGCTTCTCTTTCTTTCCGTAAGCCATTTTGACACCTTTGGTTGTTGTTGAGCGAAGAGGATCTGGATGTGTTGACCGAAAGGACTCGTGAAGCCTCTGTGGACATGACTCGGTTGTGGTTGTAGAAACTTGCGGGATTGAAGAAACGACTCCGAGTCGTTTTGTGCTGGGACAGCTATTGAAGTTCTCTGCCAAAAAGAGTACACAGTCATTAAACTAATTGTCTATTTGAATTAAAAATAGCTCTAAATATTGAACCAACAAAACGATCAAGTGGAGATGTCTGGAGGTATGCATTCTTCCTTTGTTAAAATAAATCTATGTAAAAATTAATATCTCTTCGTAACTATTATTTCAATTAAAAGATTAAAAGGGGGCGTTAGTATCTGGTGAGCGATAAAGTGGATGGGCTCTTCTTATGTATACTGTGGGTGTGAAAGTGAGAGGGAATGTGAACATGATGTCGGGGTAGTAAGCCAGTAAGCATGAAAAGCAGTGTGAAGGGATGAAATATTAGGAGTAGGTAGTTCGAGTGGATAATTTATTATTATTACAATTAGGAACTCACACATACCACTTTGAGGTCTGTACCTTAAAAACAATTACACAACTCATTCACTGCCTTGTCTAATTCTAAAATAATTTCCCACAATTAAAAATTGAAATTAAAGCCAAAATTAATCATTAGATATTAAAAAACAATTAAAACTCAAAAGAGATAAACGCAATATATAAAATGTGTTGACGGTAAAATTACAATTTTGTACAACTAATTAAAGCCAATTTATCCCAAGTTATAACAGAAATTGGAATAAAAGATCCGTTAAATGCTTACGACGATTAGTGTTTCTAGAATTGTGTGGAGGCCACTATAATGGTGTGCAATTAATGGAAAGAAGAGAAGATATTACACTCCAGTAGGAGGGGAGGGGGTAGGAGGAATGGATGAAATTGCGTGTTATGGCAGTGCGGGAGGTCGAATTTTAACTGATGGTAGAAGAAGGATTAAGGGGCGAATGATAGGCGTATGGAAGACCCCCTTAGTGCGAGTAGGGGGATTGTATGGGTGTATGTTGAGAGTGTTGTCTGGTAAAAAGCGGGATAAGAGATGTAGGGTGGATGAAAACAAGTCCCTGTTGGGGCAAGTAGAGGTTGTTGAATTCAAGATGAATCTGGAGTTTGAGAAAAGGCGGATAAATGATGGAAGGTTCATGCTGGTGTAGAGCTGTGGAGGAAGGAAAGACCGTATGGATGAGGCGGCACCATGGCTGCATATAAGTGTTACGAAGTCAAAATGACAGGATATACAAGCTACGGAGACAATATGGCAGAATCAACGAGATACACGTGCACAATGGCATGATCTACGAGTTAATGAGTTAGGATTGAAGGATCTACAAGCTACATAGAAACAATGGCAAGATATATGAGCTACGGTGGCACGATGGCAAGATCTACGAAATACGGGGAACGAGACAAAGATTCACTAACTAAGGAGATATGATAGCAGGATCTACGAGATGAAGAGGAACAATGGCGAGATCTACGACTTACAGAGTTACACTGGTAGGATCTACGAAGTACATAGATACTATGGCAGAGTATATGAGCTACAGAGGCACGATGGCAGGATCTAACAATATCTTAGTCACGAAGGCAGGATCTAAGAATATCGTAGTCACGAAGGCAGGATCTAAGAATATCGTAGTCACGAAGGCAAGATCTAAGAGCTATAGAGGAACGAACGAGGATCTAAGAACTACCGAGTTATGATAGCAGGATCCATGAGCTGTGAAGGCAAGATGGCATGAACAACGATTTACGGGGGTACGAAAGCACGATATACGAGTTACAGAGTGATAAAAGTAGGATCTACGATATACAAAGTCCGATAGCATGATCTACTAACTACGGAGGCAGGATGGCAGGAGCTACGAGCTACGGAGGCAGAGAGGTAGGATCTAAGAGATACGGAGGAAGGAAGGCAGGATCTACGATGCTAGGATCTACGTGCTATAGAGGCACGACGCCAGGATCTAAGCGCTAAGTTAGAACGATGGCAGGATCTCTGAGCTACAGTAGTACGATGGCAAGATTAACAAGCTAAGGAAGCACGATCGCAGGATCTCCGAGCTACGGAGGCACGATGGCAAAATGTACAAGCTACGGGGATGAAGGGGAAGTATCTACGAGCTACAAAAGTACGAAGGCACAAGGGTAGGAACTACGAGCTACGCAGGCACGATGGCATGATCCACGAGCTATGGTTGAAAAATGGTGGGATCTACGAACTAGAGAGGTACGAAGGCACGATCTAAGAACTAGGGGGGGAACGATGGCAGGATGTCCTTTTAATTAGATTTTTCCCTGTAGTTCACAGGGAAAAATATAATTAAAAGGACAGCTTCAACTAAAGTTTTGTCGAAATAATTTTGTATATTTCTAAGAGACTTAATTTTGAGTTGAAATTTTATAACATTTTAAAATTAAAAAGTGTTATATTTTCAAAAAAATGATGAGGCATTGAAAATGGATGGCTGAAATATTGATTTTATGTTGATGAGTGTGGCAGATCTACGGTTGTTGTAGTTTTTCACCATGCATCTGGTTATATAAATTTCAGGGATTTTCTTTTACTTCAGAAATTTTTCATTATCAAAATAATAATAATAACAACAACTTTTAATTCACATCATTGTTAAGAAATACAGACTCTGTAAAATGCCTTTACGTGCAGTGTTTCTCATGGTCTGAAGTTAAATTACTACCTCTGCAATGGTAAAGTAAACTGCATTGATGGTATGCGGTTATTATACCAATGAGTGGGCATAGCGTGTCCCTACGGGTGGGGAAAATGACCCCATGTATAGCGACGGCTAAAGTGAGGGTTAAATTAGGTCAGCTAGATCACGATCACCAAAGTTCAGTTTGTCGCTCTTTTTTTAGGGGAAACTTTTTTCAATTCGCTAAAGACAAAATCTCTATTCAAAATTTAAAACCTGTGAGACTCTCTTCTACACGAACTTTTTCTCTTATTTCACTCACTTCCCTATTAATTTTAGAAGTCCACACAAAGAAAAACAACATACATGTTTCTGTTTTATCATTCATCGGACATAAGGTCAGTTTTCAACTACACTTGTCAGCAACTCACTTTTATAACGAAAATTATTAATGCTTTTGATGTTAATGTGATTACCTTACGCAACACCTTTCCTTGTTAATAAATATAATTATCGCTAAAGAGATTATAGAGAAAGATAGGGTGAAGGGCCACCTGAAATAAAAGAAATCATCGTCGGAGGGTCGTTTCAAGTTGCTGAGTTAAAGGATGAGCGTTCTATCCAAGTGACTATTTCTCTTGTCTAAAATGCCTCAATAGAGCCAAAGCTTTGATGCGCATCGTTTGTCAAACACCTGCCGATGGAGGGCCATATTTTTGGTTTGAGGCTTTGCGATGTCGATTGGTCAGAACACCGTCTAAGGGTCATTGAGTAACCAAGTGATTTTGACATCGATAAATGAAAGAGTGTAACCCTGTACTAAAAGGTTCCTTGAACATAATTTTACCGTTAACATTATGGGGGATGAATAAATTACTCAATTACCCAAATTAAGGATTATTAAAGCAAAAATGAATGCAGTTTCTTAGAACTTTCCCCTAAAAGTGTTAACCACGGAGTAAGACGCCAATTACTCGTCACGAATGAGGAGGGAGAGCCAAAACTCTAATTACTAAAACCCAGTGAATAAAGTCTCATTTATATCCATTAAACTTCTAAAATTTTTACATGTCTTTAGATATTGTCGTGTGTGGTATAAGAGAAATCTTATTGGAAAATAATCTGAGGAGGTAAATAATTTGCATTTGGGCCAGAGCTTCTGGAAGAAATTGTACTTTTTTCATTTATTTTTACTAAACTTATGCAATGGCAGTCTCCTATAGGCTAACAATTAACCTTTGGCAGACTCCTTCTATTCTTATTTCGTACAATTAAAATCGATATATTGGGAAGACAATTATCCACTCTACCTCTTGGTGGATCGACGCATCCATTGCAATGGCAAGATAAGCAACACCGTCCCAGAGTATCCTGCAAAAGTAAGAAAACAAACATCATCTTTCCTCTTCTTGCAACATAACTATGATTTCACTTAGTATTTAAACAATAACTGATTTACTCGCCACCATTAGGAAAGGTGGATATCTCGCCTGATTTTTAGAGTTTTCTTTAGTTTATTTTTTAATTGCGGTTTATGTGTTTGTAAATAATTTATTTTATTTGAAAATATTTATTAAAAAGGTAGTTTTGCAGTGATCAATTGAAAGTGTGATCAATTTAGCGTAATGTTTAGAGTGGATGAAGAATAAATGCGAGAACAGATGAGTAAGACTAAGTGAAGAATGAAAGGAAAACAAGAAAAGGTGGATAATGAAAGAGAAGTTTCCTCATAGAAGTGTAACTGCTATACTGGACGACATCAACACCCAAATCCTAACCTGAGTAGGGAGGGGGGCCCATATTTTGCTAGTAATGTTCTAATACACAAAAAAATCAAGATAATCAAGAATGCAGAGCAGAAATCTTCAGCTGCTAGAGTGAAAATAACTCCACTTAATTCGAGAGCTTTGGACATAAGCATTTTTACATGTGAGAACCTTGTTAATATGTGATATATGGTTTATATATAATTATATTTCCAAGTGGGAATTAATCAAGCTGAGATTACGGAGAAGTTGGGTATCGGACCCATTTACAAGGCAAGTGTGGGTATTGAACGACAATTGACTATTAAGTAACCCCTTTTCTTATTATGTATTGCCAAATATTTGTGAAAAGCAATCAGTGAATATAAAAGTAGGTCTGATCGTTGCGAATCGATGGTTTAGCCTGGGTGGAATAGCAAGAAGCAAGAAGCTGCTGTTACTTAAATCATTCTATTCCTCTTTGATTACTTAACAAATTAAGAATGATGTTTCTTTGTCTTTTTAAATGGTCATTTGAATCATAATTTATTACAAGAGAAAACATATGTTGAAATATCAAAGGACTCATATTATGCAAAGCTCCAATCTTAATATAAAGTTTATTTAAAAGATCAAATTGCTTAGTCCTTTGACTCTTCCCCAATTTTAAATGAACCTCTCAGTAGGCAAATTTTACGTTTGTGCCAATTTTTTCAAAATTTGAATTTTACCGGATTTAATATTTTTGACTTTCTTTTCATGAAATTTTGGTTCCTCACTAGTGGAAATTTTGTGCGCGCGCGCTGTTGTATTATTCACAACTTGAAAACGATTGTTTAGGACTCTAAGAAGAAAGATTGCCCTTCTTAATTTGCCTTTTAATTGTAATTTTGCGCAATTAAGTTTTTATTTAAAAAAATATTTCCCCCTTATCGGTGTCCTGAGTTAGATATTTTTGCTTCAATAGATGCAATGAAAGAATTTACAATTAAATTTAGATCTTTTGCATAAAGATCACGATTGATTGGTTAGCCCTTGTATCTTTTAAGGTGGTCTTTCCTTTGTTAGACCACTCAACTCCAAGGAATCTTCTTGCGTTTCTAATTGGGTAGGAATATCAAAGGAGAGCAAAATAAATGGAAGAAGCACAGACACAAAACCCTAATGTTGCATCGACCAATGTCAAGAAAGCCATTTTTGAAAAGTCCACTCGAGGGGGAACAATTGTCTTTGAAGGGGCAAAAAACGCGGACGATTTGATTCACGTTTCAAATTACTTCGTCTTTTTTTCAGTTCGTTGCGTTCATCAATTGAGATCCATCTGGGCGGAGGAATTTTCCTTTGTGTCAAGCTTGGAAACCTATGTGGTGACATAGGAGCGAAATTGAAAAAATAACATTCCCAATCAAATGATAGCTAAATTGCAGTGTACGAAGCCGTTCACAGACGAGGTCAGGTAAAACTCCTGTGTACTGCAGCAGCAAACTGCAACTGACAATAGCTACAGGAAACAATTCCTTTTACAGCTGTTAGATTGGCCTATTTGGATACAACCACTGGCTTGTCATGAATAAAGAATCCTACTGTAGCATGCTAAAGGAATGTAAAGTTGGTTAACCTTTGCTATATAGATACATATTAACCATATTTTCATTAAAAGAAAATTTTTATTTGAATCATAACGTCATTAGTTATTTAATATATCTTATATTTGGGTTATTCTTCTTTACATTTGCTCTCTTCATGATCGCGTGATTGTATGCGCTGTTTATGAGATGAAATTGAATAAAAACAAATTTATCAATACTTCCATAGACACCTCCTTGCCATTTCTGTCAATTTCTTGCGTGATTTTTCCTAACGAAAGTAGTGGAATCAGGAGACTTTATTTCCCTTTGTTTATTTCAGTTGTGCACCAAAGGATGTGAATGAAATGAGGAGTAATGGTGAAAACTCTGGTATAAGTTGGTTGTTTGCGTGTTTATAGCTCTATATTTCCCCTCGGGAGCTCTTCTCCCGACGGTTGGGTGTACTCAGATCTCGTGCGCTGAAAGGTTAAGATGATTGTGCCAACTTCTCGATCTTTCGTTGATGAGGTCATTTTATTAGAGTTATCTTAACCTATCATAATTAAAAATAATTCAAAGGCATTTCTTTGGTGCTCTCTATAGGATTTGGTACCGCCAGATGGCTTGGCTTGAACTGTGAGAAAGTTTGGGGGAATATGTAGGTGTTGAAAGCTGTTTTAAAAACGCAGAAGAGTCAGAGGAGGGTATAGTCGCCTGCAGTTCATCCCAGGTCATAGCGACAGAAGTGATCAAAATACGGTTACCCATATAACACTACTACTACTACTACTAATCTTACAGATACTTCTACTAATATTTATTATGCCTATTGCTTACAACTCTACTTTCATTTCTTTTTCTTCTAGTCTTTATTTATGTCCTGGTTGGGAAGCGGCAGCATTCCGCTAAGGCTGAAGAATGAAGTAGATTCAAAGATTTCTTAAGATTAATGGGCTTTCTGGTGACGTTGGGATTGCTTCCCTTAAATGCCCTCCCCCTGCAATCCACCTCGAGATGTGATTGCTACTGACTATCCGACGCTGAGCTTACCTTGAAAGCTTGTCGGAATCTTCTGCTAAGGATGTGGTAGAGAACAGGATTGATGCAGGTGGACAAGTAGAAAGTGATGCCAGAAACGTTGGTCAAGAAGGTGTAGATTTGGCGTTGAATCTTGCTGCTGTAATCGCCGTAGAAGGCAACGAGTCTTTGTGCGTGGAATGGCGCGAAGCAGATGAAAAACGCAACCACAACTGCCACTGGAATAAAGCAAACCATGGTTGAATATCCGTCGCCTAAGTCTTCGGATGATCGCGTCTTCCATTTAAAATCATTACACGTTGTGGGCATAACAATGGCATTAATTCTCCGCATTAATTTACCGCTATGGGTGAATTGGCTTGACCTGATGGAAAGAAGAGCACAAAGTCAAGATTCTCAACGATGCCATCGACAGCTTTCAATAATTCTATGGTAAAGTATCTCATCCAGAGGTAAGGTCCAGAAGCAATTACCGCCTGGCCAGTCCCTGTAGATCGAGGAACAATAGTAGTATCCTTATTTGGGTAAAAAGCTAATTCGATAAAATGGGTGTGAATAGTAACAAATAACATTGGAAGAAAATGATCAAGGAGAGCAAAGATAATCTCAATGAACTTTTTTCCAGAATGAGAAGACGGGAATAACACTAATGGAAAAACTAAAATATTCTCTCCGGGAGTCGAACCGACGTCTCCCAAATGCCAGTCGGGTGCTCTGACCACTAAGATACCAGCCACACCATTCAAACGTAACTCATGAAAATTTGTTGAAAATATATTTCCCCTCCAAGATGCTAATGACGTCATAATGATAAGTTTCGCGCTAGACAATTTACACATCACTCGAAAATGTACTAGGAATTACCAAATAACTTTCAAATCGCTTTTGAAACTTACTATCCTGAATTCTAATTCCACTTTTATTAAAAAATTCTATATAAAAATTGATGGGTGAGAATTGGCCTACTATTAAACCTAACTTATTATGAGCAAATTTAGAAGTCAAAATTGCTTGAATGAATTTAGATTCATTTACTGCAGACACTTCGTTGTTCATACTTTTGCTTCACTGTAATCAAGTAAACATACCGAAGCATTTCTTAACTGATAAAAGTCTTGCCACACAAACATAACATATCGCATCGACATGGAAAATGATGCTCGACTCGCTTTTCTGAAATCGATGAAGATCGATCTTTAGCACATTTCGAAACGCCAGTTATACCAAACCAAACTCTACAGATTAACTATTAACTTTTCCAGTTGTATCCAATGGAGTGTAAAATTCAAACCTTTCAAAACTCTTACCTACCAAATTTATCAGATATTTCCATTTATTAATTACTTGGCATTGGATTTAACTTCAGGAAGAAATATTTTAAAATTACTAGGTACTTAAACTCAGTGGTGGTCAAACACATTAATATGTTCTTACTCAAATTTCCAGAATAAAAGAACATTAGTCGAGCTCCAAAAATTAACTCAGTATATTATACTCTCATAATTTGGCAAGTAAACCATAGATTTGTCAGATGATTAAAAAAATAAATAAAAATCAACCATACCTCGAGATAAAATTTAGACTAAAACATCCGCATAACATTGAATCTCACCTTAATCATAAGGTCAAATTCTATTCCAATCCCGCTCTTGTATTATGTATTAATTATTTTGTACTTCAAGTGACACATTGTCTATTTAATTGACCATAAGATCGAACCACTGGGGCATTTAACATAATCGGGGGCGGCGGTCGACCCGTACGGGACTTGTCCTAAGCAAACCGAACGATAGCCTATTAAGGATCAGGACAATATTTCTATCGGACATCTTCAATTTACTTAGCAAGGCCTCAATTTCCATTCACCTAAGAATTTTCGAATGTTTGTTCATTTTAACACAAAAACCAAACTTAAATTCCAAATAATCCACTAACGCCCTCCAAAGTGTATCATAGAGGCAATGCTTTCTCATTTAAACCTCGACTTTGATATATATTTAATTCCTATTCATTAAATCTATTTAAATATCCAGCTATTTAATATGATTAGAAGATTGCAGTTTAAATATCTTATATTCTAATGTAGACGATTAAGTTGTAACTCGAAACGGCAAAATAGAGGTGTTTAAGCCAACACCCCACTTAGTCTTTACCATTATTTTTAAACTACACTTCCGCACTAGCTTAAGAATGTATGATATATATATATATATATATATGTATATACAAATCCAGCATACTGCAAGAAACAGAAAAGCAGGATAAGTTATTTCCGAATTCTAAAAATGCCGTAAAAGGTGGGATTCGAACCAAGCACACTGAGGCAGCGATTAACCGCTTTGATATCAATTAAACCACCCAATAGACCACAAAAAAATTCAAAATAGACAAGTTCGCAAGGTCGATCGACCTTGCGAAGGATCATCCACGATGGGGCGATAAGAAGACTCTTAGATAAGTGTATATGTTCAATTCACGTAATATTTCCGAACTAAATAAATAAAATAGCAAAATGTGAGGAAAAAGCTCTTTAAGCATGATGAATTTTGAGAAGAAAGAAAACAAACAAAGGAAGTAACGCAATAATTTAAAACATAAACCATACTAGGATAATTGACCAAAAACTAAGATAATAAACGCGAATATATAGATGACCCTGTTCAAATAAACCAAGATTTTAATCAATAAAAAAAGTCCATAAACTATTAATAATGGTTACTTTCCGTGTTCAAATATCTTTATGTCATGGTATATGAAGGACAGAATGATGAAAGGAGTTTGTAAGTTTGGGTTGTTTACGTACTTCACAAAAAAACTCGGTGATTAACGTTTTATCTCTTTAAGAGTGCTATATATCTGATTATTATATATTATTTATTGTTATCTGATTATAACTTCTTTAATCTTTGATAGCTCCTTGTGCCATACTTAACGTTTTGAGGATAAAATAAAACTATGTTAAAACAAACTAAAACTTTAATTAAAACCTCCAAAAATATTAACCATGAACCAAAGACATATTACACACTAAATATACAGAAATGACTTCAATAAGTTTAAGTAAGGCTTTCTAAATTGGCCTACTTGAAATTATAGTAATGGTTGATCCACCGCTCACTTCACTATAAACAAATGCTAACGGCCTTTACTGGACGGATACCGGACTTTAAATACCTTTCTAGATCCATCATGAATCGGGTTTGAGTCTGACCTGGAACTCAATGAGCTACATCACCTCAGAAATCTTGTTTTCTGGATGACGCGTGCCGCTCGTCCAGATGGTTGGTGCGGACGAAATAGCTTTAAAGCCACAGAGGACTTTGGCGAGTGTGGCAGATGGGGGAACCACACGCTTTCGGAAGGAAATGATATTACGATAGAATAGTGAAGGAATGTTCCTTTCTTCTCTTCGGATTACTCTGGGGAATAATTCGCACTGGCTAGCCATGAGCCAATGCTTGAATCCTTTGACACAGGGGAGTTTCTGGAGGGAGTGCACTTGGAGGTCTTCCTCAAGGGCGAGAACTATCTCTGTGATTTGGGCTACTCCAGGATAGGCGTGGGGTGTGGGGTTCTCTGACGAGAGTGAGTTGAACTTGATCAAGTTAACTTAAAGTTCGGGGTGATCACCAGGAACTAGCTCAAGGATGAGCTGCTTCTTAGTCCCTTCTCTTAGTAGCCCGGCCTCTTGTCTGGGACTTTGTAGCCTTGCTGCCTCACGTATTCTAGCCTGTTTTTCCAAAGTTTTTGGTATATATACGTTGTCACCCTACTGGGGTAGGGGTATTAGAGGGGGTCAATTTGTGGACAGGTCGCATGAAGGTTCCTCCTCCAATGCCTCTGAGGTGAAATGGAATACCCGCTCTAAGGAGTCATGTTGGATTTTTTAACCAATGTTATGGTCTCCAGTCCGACCTGAGCTGATTAACACCTTCTGTGGTCTCGGGAAGTCGTTCAGCTTCTCATCGGGAGGAGGGGCGAAAGCGACGTGATTAAGAGTTTGAACCATGGCGTCTACACTGCCAGGATGTTTGTGGTCAAAGTCCCGTGGATTGACGTCGAAAGGAGGGGGGGAGGCAGGTATCGATTCCCTCACACTTTATTTTATTAAAACGTAAATAAAGCATTTTCGGAAAGCGAAATTTTAGATAAAATGAGCGCATGAGACTAAAAACCCAGATGTGAAAGGCAAGAGAAAGGGATATTGCAATAGAACCAAAGCACAGAAGAACAAGTAGTAGCTCAATAAAGGTAATCCATACATAAAAAGAAAGAAATAACGCTCAGGAAAAGAGATTGAAATATCCTGGGCGGAAGTTTAACCCGAGTGTCCCAATTGTTGGTTGGCTTTGCTACCACTTATCTACTAGGAACAACTCTTCAAACATACACAGAAGGGTCACCAAATCAATTTCGGTATCGCTCGGAACTTGAAGTAATTGCAATGGATTTATACACCAAATCTCTGACCCAGTTACAATTCAAAGGCCAACAGCATTATTTCTGTCTTTACAAGTATTCTTTGCCTGCATTAAGCCGTCCCTAACTCTTCTTGCTTTGGAGTGTCTTCCAAACCCTCATTCTCTTTCCTTTAGACTCACGGTTCAATTTTTTCACATCTTTTCTTGCACTATTTACATATACAAGTCTCTTCATTTTTGTTCTGGATTGAAAAGTTTTTAAAGGCTCAGGTGAAAAATGCCCAAACTATCTGTTGAGTCTTTCATTACCCGGAGACATATCGTAACTTATTTTTCATATATATTTATACAGATTTCGTTAAAGACCATATTATTTTTCGCCTTTATTAGTTTTCTTTGAAAACTTTCCATTTTTCTCTTTTTTTTAAATGAAATGTGTTTAATAAAACCAAACTTGACTTTAATTGATGAGCTCTCTATCTCTGCGATCATCTTGAACGTGTCTTTCCTCCTTTATCTTCATCCATAAAGGAGGAAAGACACTCTGAAGCTGAATTGTTTGAATTTAAAAAGCAGGATATTGAAAGGTAAACCAGTAAAAAGGACTTAAATAATGAGTGGCTTGCAGTTGTTTAATATATTGTAGAGTACAATAATCAACTGTACTCATATATAAAATTCACCTAAAAAAAGAAGATAATAAATCCATTGCCTACCTAGACCTACAAATAAAGGGCACACCTGACAGTTTCTCCACATCTATTTACCGTAATCTCTCATATCGATGCTCCGGATTACATTTTCGCACTTTTTGTGCCGCTAAATTTAAACTAAATTCCATTAAGATGTTTCTTTACCCTGCATTTACTCCGCCTCCTCCTATCTTAACTTATCTTAGTCCCTTTTTAAAACATCCCTCAAGAGAATGTATTTAGACCTCTGCCTTATATAGGACCACTTAACTCTCTTCTCTGCTCTAAACTCTCACCCATCCTAAAACAGAATTTCCACGCTACCAACTTTCAACCTGTATTTCAAACACTCCACAAATACGATGCCTCATTAGCAACAAAGACAAAGCTCCATCGCGGCTTTGATCCTCAATTATTTATGAATTTAACTGCGAGCGAAGTAAATCCGAGGTTTATTTAGGCCTGACCCAGTGCACTTTATGCGCTCGTATTAGCGCACATCTCGGTATAAGTCATAGAACTGAAGCCCAATTACCAAACCAGAAAACCTCAAACAAGTAATAAAGTTCACAAGCATTCATTATCCGTCTGTCTACACTAGTAAGAAACACGCAAGAGGTTAATCTCATAAGGGTTAAGAATCATTATATCCTTTCTTTTTATTGACACTTAATCCAGTTCAATTTTCATTAATTTACATTCTCTTTAAAGTAATGGAATTCACCCTCTAATTTATTAAGTTGCCCCTAATAGTCCTTGTCATACGGAGTTTACCCTCACTCTAGCTCTTTCTCTGATCCTTGATCACGGAAAAGAAGCGTTTTGGGATTCTAAAGGACGAGATATAAAGGTTTACGGAATTGTTGTAGTCGAGTAATGTTCGTATGCACCCGATTCTCATCTTACTTCTCTTTGTATTTAAATACATGCACATATGCTGTACTCTTTTAACATGAAAATACTCTTAGCTAGTAACTAGTGGTTACAAGAAGCAGTTTCATTGCAAATGAAACATTAAATAACACGAGGAAAATTTATTTTTCGCTTACTTTTTTCCACAATTAATCTTTCTGTATTTACTTTAATTCACAATTTATATTAAATGTTTATCTATTTAAAAATAATTCCCTACTTTACTGGTGTAATTTAAACACTTTAAAGCCTAATGAAAATGATTTTACAAGTGATAAACTAATTGCAATGGTATAGGTAAGAGAATTATTTACATTTATATTTGAAAAAATATGAAAAATTCATAGTTTTGAGGATCCTTCAAATCCTTCGAATAAATGAGTTTGAAAAGAGCTCTACTTGAGCCTTGTCTCCTAAAACCCTTCCTGCTTGTAAAAAAGATATAGTTAAGGAGTGCGAAAGACATAGCATCCACCCTAACATCATGAAGGAATCACTTAATTAAAGATCGCTCTGGAGAAACTGATCTCTCTGAATATTGTGTGGGTGAATAAAACAACTAAGAGAAATTCTCTAAAAGACTAAAACAAACCGAATTCTTTTCCCCATCATCGAAATAAAACGGCTGTATCTGAAGCGTGGCGGCTCCACGAATCACCAGCTTAAAGCGACATTACTGTTAACAAGGAAAATATAAGAGAATCATTTTTTTAATTAAACTGATTAGCGATGACTCGGTTGATATGAAACCTGGATAAAACCTCAATTATTTACCTACCATAATTCTACCATTGTTTATTAGCTTGTTTATCATTCAATACAGGAAACCTGAATACAATAACGGAGAATTTCTTGTATTAATGGGTCTCTAGAAGTGAAAAAGAATTATGTTTCTCTAATACTTGTTATGGGTTTAGTCATGTTTGTCTGGTTGCAGAATTATCGCATTTTCATGCATTTGCCGAGATTGAATCCTCCATCACCATTCCTTACAAATCTAAAAACCCTTTCTCTGATTCTGATTTGCACTTCCTTCACTAATCCATCCATAAAGATAATTAAACCTCCATGACGACGTTAATTACCCTTGCTTTTAACTCTGCCATCACACACCACGGATATAACCATCATCCTCTCTGAAAAGGACTCCATAAAAATTCTCAATTTTATTAATCGCCTTCATCCTAATATATTATTTTATTTACCTAGATAAAATCCCCCGCCCCTTTCCTTGATCTAGAAATAACTCTCAAGGTTTTCATCATATCCTTTTGCCAAACTCCACCAATACAGCCTACGGATTACATTTTCACTAAGTCTGTACCACCAACTTTAAACTTAATACCATAACTCACTCTCGCCATCTTTTACCCTTGCTTTTTCATACATTGGGTTTGATAATGAAATCAACTTCCTTTAATTATTCTCCATAAAATCGAAAATTTGTTCAATCGAACCTTTCTTGCTTTTCCCAAGTACCAAACCCCCCCCCAAAAATCTTCTTTTGCGCTCAAAAGCGAGTTAATTATTATTATAAATAAAGCGACTATATAGGAACGCAAATTACTTTTTTCACAAGATTAATTTTGATCTTGTAATAATCTAAAAATCCTATAAATGCTCCTGATCGGCTCCTAATCAGCTACAGTTGACTAATAATATCTTTGACGATCAGATTTTTGAAAAAGTAGATACATTTAAATAGCCCCTCCGAGAGGTTGAATCAGGGGACTGAGCTCCTTAATGGGGATTCTATCATTTTTTAACGCAAATCTCTGCAGAGGTAATTTATTTGAGACAAGGAAAGCTATTTCATGGTTGAACTTGTTGATATGATTAAAATACTTGATTTGTTAACGACTCGCCTGACATAACATTTGTCTTCATATAAACTTTTGTCTAAACATCTCCCAGTCACAACTACGTAGAACTAGAGGGAATCAGTGCAATTATATAGGATTAATATACACGTACTTCCCTAGTTTTTTCTTGTGGTTTCATATAAAACAAAGATTTTAAAATAGTTGAAGGATATTTCAAGGTGATTCGGTTTGGAAGAAAGAGCTTCTTTCGCCATTTAATTATACTCGTATTAGTAAATAGAAGCGAGAGACGATTTTAACTAGATTCTGAGCTCTCTATTTGTGTCATAAAAATGCTTATCTAACTTTAGATAAGCTCTTATGCAAAGATGGTTTCATGGTTTAATATTCTAAATGCTGTTGAAAACATAGATACTGATATAAGAACAAATAAATGAATGTACGTAATAGGATAGGTTGATTTTCGGAGCAGAAAATATGGTTTTAGTCCTATAAATTGACATCAAGAAATGATATCATTTGTCATTTTCTCATTCAACTTTCGAATATTGGATGTGTTCGTGTTATTGACGCTGCTCAAGAAGCTGTAAAAGCAGTCTAAAAGATTTAATGCAAAAATTTAGATGGCATCTATATCATGCCTATACCATACCCAATTTGTTTAGGCATAAAAGGATGCGGGAGGGATACTTCAAAGTGTTTAATAAAAATATTGCAACGGGGAGTCGATCGAAGTTTTTAAAAGCTAATGCCATATTTTGGTTAGGAGAATACCAGGTAACTATTGAAAACATTTTAAAATAAAACCAAGTTTAACAAGGTTAACAACTCTGCTTTTAGATAATAAAGAGGTTCTATCTTGGAATTTAAAATAGAGTTGATAATACCATGTAGGTTTCATTTACGGCTATATTTGTAAAAGGCTGTACACATCGAAGCTAAGAAAGCCACTATTTTTAATGTTAATTTTATAAATTTATAAATGAAATTTGATGAATAAACTCTGCCTGATCAAGAAGGCACTCACCGTCCTAAGAGAGATTGAGGCTAACCATTTGAAGAGATATCTGCATGAGAGGCAATGCATGATATAATTAGCCAAATTGTTTATACATTTATGATATTTTTAACAGTCATATCTCTTGACAAAGGAGGTGTTGACTGGTTGAAGGGTTGGCGAAGGTGTGGATTGATTCTATTTAGAGGTTTGGTTTGGTTTTATATGCAAAGAGTTTACTTACAGTAATAGATACTAACGAGATAATAATTGGTTTGAGTACATAGATAAAATGGATGTGAGAATAAAAAGATATGCACTTTAAATAAACGCACATAGAAGCAAACAGATTAAATAGCATCGACTTTAAAAGGAATTTTAACCTAAGAATATTTAAAAACAGAAGTAAAAAAAAATAACTGCAGTAATTTGGAATCCTTTGGCATGAAACGTAAAAGCTTTTTACTTCCATTTTTATGTTTCCTAATTAAAGATATTTATATTAAGTTCCTACTAAAAATATGTTTCTTTAACTTGGTTCCATTTAATGGAGTTTATTAAAATACCTATTTTTATAAATGAAATATATTCATATCATTTTAGTCAACAATAAACATTCACTCTTCGCCTCAAAATTAAATTAAGAAAATTTTGTTTTCGCCCAAATATTCAGGTTATTAATTTCTACGGCGAATTCCCCCTTTATAACTTAAGTAGTGATGTTTAACGAGAAAAAACGGGAAATGTGTGATGAAAACTGAAGAAAACCCGTAAGTAATTGTGAAGATGTAAAGAGTCGGTCATGCTGGTGGTCTTTTCAGGCACTCATCGCTTCAATACACGATATCTCATTTCGCGATTTTGGTGCTCAATTTCTTGCTTCAGAGCCCCCAATTTAAAGGGATGGCACGTTATCCATAATATTTTTAAGGGGTCACTCTTTTTCATGGGGCAAAAACACTCACCGCTCAAAGGTTTATTCTGATTAATTACGATAAATTTGATTTCTGATAGAGATGGTGAAGATTTTCAGGGTCAATTAAATGTACATATTTTAGTTGCTTCTTTTAAAATTAGGTGATGAGGGATAATGTGAAATTAGATATTATATCTATAATCGCAAAGGTTATGATGTTGTTCTTAGATATTCAAGAAACATTATATTCATAATTATAAGTCGCTATAAACGGCATCAGTCCATTAACTTAATTACGCAGAAAAACGTTTGCAAATTTAGTGTGATCATCTGCAATGTAAACAGGAGCTATATTCTTTGAGACTTCATTACTCCTTCCTCCCTCTGAGAATAATTTTTGGAACACCAATTAGCAATACTCTTGCTATTGTAAAATCCAGTCTATGCTAAATATCAGTTGTAGTTTCCCTAAAATCATTTGCTAAACAAGGAATGATGATCTAATTCGAAAAGAGGGAAGGTGAGCGAGAAGCTTATCAATTCCCTTTGTTTTCTGTGTTGGAATGAAATTTATATATAACTCTTTCTCTTTGCAATTAGCACAAAGAAATTGTTGATATATTCTAGTAATTGAATAACATAAGTTGATGGTATTAAACAAAAAAACGGAGCTAAATCTTTTTGATTGGTGAACTTTAATAGATGAAATCATTTCCAAGGAAAGGAACACAGCTGCATTGTGACAGAGTAAAAGGTTCAGGTCTACTTTGATTTTAGTTAGTGGTTCTCTTCTAGTTATCAACCAGAACTGAAAATATACATATATATATAATCGTTCAAGGAAGAAGGGAATATATATTTTCTTCGCTTATCTATTTATAACAATTCGTTAAAATAATGTTAATTTAAATGGACACGACAAAAAAAGGAGTAATAGGGACTTTCACGGAGGTTAATATAAATAAGTTTGGCACATTTCTTGTGTCTTTTATATTAATTCAATAACACCTTAGGAATAACAATTTTCAGCTTGATTTATAAGTTAACTCCTTTCGCAATTTTACTTAGATCAGAAAAATGTTCCAAAACCCTTTTATCGAAAAGAATAAAACATATTTTTGTTAACAAACCTAAATAATTTTATTAAATATTAAAATTTCTGACAAGAAATTATAACTTATCTCCTCTATGGTCAATTTTGGTGTCTGTTTTATTCATTTTGAGAAATTGAGAAAAGGGGAAAAATGATCCTACCCAACCTATTTATGGATTCGAGCACCGCGTCTTTGACATTATAAATTTGAATTCGCTAAATATCTTTTATAGTGACTAGAGTTTGTTAATAATTATGTTAGCTATTTATCTTCATTTTTTTAATGTGGTTATGATAGTAATCTCTTGCCCTAATTATTCTGCATCGTGCGCACTGCGGGACGCTCTTTATCCATAGAAATCAAGTAGCTGTATCCAATAGGCAAATCTACTACTACCCAATTCCTTTTTCAGCGCTGCTTTTAGTGTTAATATCGTTTAATTCTTTAATCTTAAATTTAAATTTCACGGCCTGAATGACACAATTGATTTATGGACAAAATATATTTAAAACTAATGAGAATTTGTGGCCTCATATGTTATATGAGTTATAATTACGAAGTTTATTTAGAAATATAATATTCAGAACAGAAGTATACGTTACCTTTTTTAGTTTTATTTAAATATATTCCTGTATTTTTAAGGTATAATTGAACACAAATTTGTACAATACTTTTCGATTTCAAATTGATCAGAATTTAACTAGATTAAACCAAAGGTGCTACAAATTCTTTTGAGAATTACTTTGTTTCCCTATAGCCAGGCACAAGATTGTAGCCAGTCAAAAATAACTCGTTTACTATATTTCAATTAAGAACTTGATTTTTTCTTCTTTTTATTATTTTAATAAATATAATTTATACTAGAATTAACTTTAATCAAAATAAAATAAACCATGGAATATCAATGTCGAAAAAAATGTTATAAAATATGTTTACCTAAAGAGCAAATTGTTACGAGATAGGAGGTATTTTTTATGCCATCCGGAAAATAATTTGAGGGATCTTTTAGAAATTAGGTTCGGTTATTTACTTTGTTTTTTTCCGTCTTTACTTAGCTTTATTTTCAGACTGATTTACAGTTTAAATCTTAAGAAAAAGAACTGAAAGAAGAGCTTTAAATAATAAGGCTATCACCTCTCACTAAATCCTGATTGAATTTAATGTTGTCTTCTTGAATGCTTTTTAGGAAATTTACCGAGGAAATTCAGCCTCTTTTGTGTGGATTGAAATTTACGAGAGAATATTCTGAATATTGATGGTTTCTCTATCAATCACACAAGTATAAAAGCTTCAATACGAAAACCTTCCTTTTATTGAGACAAAAGTTTCAGTCTTTCAAATTTGTATTTGTAGTAATTGATCGCGTATTGAAGAGGAAAAATCCATTACTAACAATTTTTGCAATTCAATGAGTTTCTATTATTAATTTCCTGTAAATAGAGTTTCCATTAAAATATTCACATCTCGTCTCAATTCGAACCAAACCCTCCTCTTGGGGAGATATTATTGGTATACTTAAGGAAGGGATAAAGGTAAAGGAGAACCATTGGAAAAACATCCAACAAAACAGCTTAGAATCAATCTAGATTTTCAGTTATGGATAGCACGTATATTCTAGGGATCTGGCAATGAATTACACTCCTCTCCACCACTGAGATAATTCTCCACATCATTTGTATTCTTAATATTAGCTTCTGGCGAAGGCCAATATATCTATGTGGCTGCCGTTATGCCATAAATTTGGGTTACAAATTTGAACGGAGATATTGTAACACTGATATTGAAGACCGTAGATTATATATATGATAAATGGCGGAAAATATCGTATTGATCTCTAAATATTTGCGGCAAAATCAAATGTCAATTAATTTTATTTTCTTACGTTTATAAGGCAAATAAAATTATTGGATATAAAGCTCTTATCAGTATTTACAGGTAGATAATTATATGTATTAATGAGGCATATGGCCACGCAAATTCATGGGTTTATACATTTTAAGTAACAAAATTGATGAATTAATGATATTAGTTGCGGAACGACGAGAATTTAATATTATAAGAGTTACAGACACACGGTTAAAGGATATCTTATTGGAGAATGCAACTTAGTAGATTACAAAGTGTTTAACTGAGATATGTCTAGAATAAAAGGCGCGGGCGTTCATTATCAAGTACAACGAAAGATAGCGCTATAGATATTTTCCTTGTCTAAGGTTTTAGCGTTCAGGTTAATAATTAATGGTAATTAAATCAATTTTGTCTCTATGAGAAACCAAGGAAACGAAATAACATAACATTATTTTCTAAACACTTTCAAACCTAATTAAAGATGAATTAATTAGGCGGTGATTTTAATATTTTCAAGTTGATTTTAAAAATGAAAAAACAGAAAGATACTTATAAAAAAGTACCTTCATCAAATGATGTAGGAACGTACAAGTGAACAAGATATAATAGTCTTAATTTTGAGTAATGGATAGAAGTTAGTTGCTACTACATATAATTGTCAAAGAATTCTCCCCCTTTTTGTTCTATTCTAAGAGTGCTAAGAGTGTCTAATATATATTGATATCTGAATATCTTAACGAACAGAGCAGATCCGAAACACGTAAGGATATCGAGAGAAACGCAAAATAATCCCAAAATAAACTTATATTTTAACTTTAACCATTCAATACACAACATCTAAACATAAATTACAGCAATACTATGAATATTATCCTAAACAAGAATTAATTAAATTATTTTACCCACAAAAATTGGTTAATTTCTTTACACACAACAATAATATAAGAACTAGGCTTACGGACTCATGTAGAGTTTAAAGGCCTCAGAAATGTTATTGACTTACGACGCGTGCCGTCTGTCCAGATGTAGATGGGCAAAATTACACGGTCATTTTGGCGAGGGTAGCAGCTGGGGGTCCACACGGCATTCTGAGAAGATGGAGGTTCTTTAAGCAAGAGAACAATTACGGTGCTTTATACAACAGCTAGGCAGTCGTGGTCTCTCTGGCGAGAGTGAGTCGAACTTGGTTTTTAAATCAAGATAACTTGGAGTGCGGTGTGACCACCGAGTAACGAGCTCGAGGAGGAGCTTTTCTCCTTCGTTCCTTATTTCCTTATGGACAAGGACTGAACTCGGGAAGAGTCTTCTTCAAAGGCGAGGATCTATGAGATGGGGTTTCCCTAACGAGAATAAGTTACTTAAAGTTCGGTTTGATAACCAAGGAACTAGCTCGAGGATGAGCTTCTTCTTAGTTCCAGTCTTCTTCAAGGGCGAGTATAACGGAAGTGGACTTCTCTAGGGAGAATAATTTGAGCTTGGTTCCCTCCTAAGTTAACTTAGGAGTTCGGTGTGGCCACCGAGTAACGGGCTCGAGGGGAAGCGTTTTCCTTCTTTTTCTTAATTCCTCAAGGACGAGAAATACCCCTGGTGTTTAAGGTACACTAGGATATGAGGAGTCTCTTCTGCGAGAGTAAGTTGAACTTACCAAAGTTAACTTATCGTTTGGTTTGATAACCAGGGACTTAGCTCAAGGATGATCTTCTTCTTAGCCCTTTAAGGTAGGTAGCCCTGCCTCTCTTGCAGGGTACTTCTTGGTCTGGCGAGCCAAGTACACTACCTCTCCAGTCTCGGTAGTTCGGTTTCATCCGAAGACTTCGTCACCTAGAGACTGATGTATACTACCACGATTTTCCTCAGAGTTCCTTATTTATACCTCGTCACCCCACTGGGGAAGTGGTAAAGGGGGGAGGGGCTTGAGGATAGCCCCAGGAGAGTTCTTTTTCCAAACGGTTTTTCACACGAATTTAAACATCAGGTCCTCGTTAGCCTTTAAGATTGGGAGAAACACGTCTCCAATTTCTTATTTGACGTGAAACTGGATCTCACTCTCCTGGGGGACATCTTTCATTTCGAACTTTAAGGTCTTTCATGGAACCAAAATAGGCGACGCTGCGGTTACGCAATGGACCCGCTGATACCTCTGGTGGATGTCTTTGCGGTAACCGCTTTGTGACTGCCCCGCGAGTGAACGGGGGGAGGGGGAGGCAAAGTGACGATTCCCCTACAACACCTTCTATCAAAGAACTTAATGAGGGGACTCCCGGGAACTTAAAACAACTTACTAAACCTAGATGAGATTAGCAAAGTTGTATTTCTTTGAGCCCTCTCTTACATTAAGTTTACCTTCACATAAGTGCCCCCGCGCGCGTTTACACAGGCAATGTGTCGAACTAGACATACTCGATTTACAATTTTAGATGAAAATAACAAATCCTTAATCCATCGATTACCCCCAAAAAACAAAAAAAACAACCTACTTACTTACATTTTTAAGTTTTTGCGAACTTCAATCCTACCGATAAATTTTAACACGTACAACAAATGAAAACATGGTTTCACGCTCATTAGGTTCTGAAATAACCTTTAATGGTATTTCGTCTCCGCCTGTAGAGAAGCTGTACTTTATTGGCTCCCATAGCTAATACTAAAATGGTGCTCTAATACCAATACTTTACCTCGCCTGAGTCAGACGTTCGGGTTATTGAGTCTACCCCAGTATGTTACTAAATGGTAGCGGTATTTCAACCTACTCGACTTACCCATATTATGGTACTTGACTACATTTAAATTGTACATTATGGCTAGAGCGGCTTGTTGCAGCGGGGCATAATTGATAAGAACTTGAGTCCCATAGCTCTCCTTTAACCAGGTACACGGGAAGACGTATCTGGGTTCGATCTTTGGGGATTGAGAAAACTTTTCCCTACGGGGTCGTTAATGGGCTTGGCGCTCACTACTACTTGGCGATTTAACGGCAACTTCGTGGAAGTTGCGTTCGGGGAGGAGACTACTAGGAGTAGGGGATACTCATCCGCGTCTACCATTTGATTAGTTTTACCTGGGGGTATCGCAATAGCACTTCTTTCTTTCTTCCTTGTCAACTTATTTGACTTACTTCTCTTAGTAGGTAGTTCTTCAGGTACACCTGCTTGTACCTCTACTCTACCTTCTACTTCTCCCCTGATAACCCCATTTGTTTGAGGTCTCCTTGTAGGTTCTTCCTTAGGTACACATGCTGGTACCTCATCCCTACTTTCTACTTCTTCCATCGTTACCCCATTTGGCTGGGTTTTCCTAGATGGTCCGTTTTTAGGTCCAGGCCGAGCACCAACTTCCTCGACCTCTATCAGATTCTTGATAGGTGCTCTTTTGCGTGCAAGCAATCTTTCCTTTTCTTGTCTCTCTTCTCTTTCAGCTTGAGCAAGTTCTTTTTCCCTCTGTATTCTTCTTTCATCTATTTCTTTTTTAATCTTAATTCTCCTCACTTTCGACTCTTTTTCCCTCTTTATTCTCCTTTCCTTGGCTTCTTGTTCTGCTTTCGCTAATTCCTTCTCCCGTTGAGTTCTTCTTTCTTCATCTTCCAGCTTTATCTTTAGTGTTCCTTCCTCATCTTCCCTTTCTATCCGTATTCTGAATTGCTGTGCTTCTCTTTTCAACAGTATTATTTTTTCGCTTGTTTTACCTCCTCTCAGCATTCTTCTTTCCTCTGTTTCTATTATCCGCTGTATTCGGGATTCTTCAATTTTCCGGTTATCCGTATTTTTATTAATTCCCATTCTCTTTTATCCTCTCTTATTATATCCTCTGTTTCTCTATTAAACTTTATTAATTCTTGTTCTATTTCTATATCCAAAACTCTTTCTTTTTCTTCACAATCTATTCTTAGTTCTCCTATGACGTAGTCATGCATCTCTGTGCCTTCAAGTCCCAGACTTTGGGCTTGTTGGTAAAATCTTTTGCCTGGATCCATTTTGTGTTGGTCCGTCTATTTTTCATTTCTGTTTTCTCAGGTAATTATTCCACCACTCACCAGGTAGCGCCCAGCATAACTTACCCTTAATCCCACTACTATGCTGATTGAAATACCCATCCCGACAACAAATTTTCCACTTGACCTACCGATTACCGTTAGATTATTACCACCCCTAACTCTACCAATTTTCGTTTCTTCAATTATTCTCTTATTCATGATCTGATATTCCTTTACGTGTTAGCTCTTTCTTAACTTGACACTGCTAGGTTCTTTCTAATAACAACCCCACACCTGACACCACTTTTATTCATGTCGTAGAATTCTTCCCCTTTTTGTTCTATTCTAAGAATGGTAAGAGTATCTAGTATATGTTGAAATCTGAATATCTAAACGAACCTATATTTTAACTTTAACCATTGAATACACAACATCTAAACATTAATTACAGCAATACTCTGAATATTATCCTAAACGAGAATTAATTAAATTAGTGTACCCACAAAATTGGTTAATTTCGCTACACACAACAATAATATAAGAATTAGGCTTACGGATTCATCTGGAGCTTAAAAGGACTCAGGAATGTTATTGACTCACGACGCGTGCCGTCTTGCCAGATGTAGCTGGGCAAAATCACACGGTCGTTTTGGCGGGGGAAGCAACTGGGGGTCCACACGACATTCCGGGAGGGGAAAGGGGGTTCTTAAAGGATTAGAACAATTACGGTGCTTTATGCAACACCTAGGCAGTCGCGGTCTCTCTGGCGAGAGTGAGTCGAACTTGGTTCTTGAATCAAGTTAACTTGGAGTGCGGTGTGACCACCGAGTAACGAGCTTTCGGATGAGCTTTTCTCCTTCGTTACTTATTTCCTCATGGACGAGGACTGAAATCGGGGAGGGTCTTCTTCAAGGGCGAGGATCGATGAGACGGGGTTTCTCTGACGAGAATAAGTTCCTTTAAGTTCGGTTTGGTAACCAAGGAATTAGCTCGAGGATGAGCTTCTTCTTAGTTACAGTCTTCCTCAGGGGCGAGTATAACGGAAGGGGGATTTCTCTCACGAGAATAAATTGAACTTGGTTTCTTACCAGGTTAACTTAGGAGTTCGGTGTGGCCACTGAGTAACAGGCTCCAGGGGGAGTATTTCCCTTCTTCTTTCCTTAATTCCTGGAGGACGAGGAATACCCCTGGTGTTTAAGGTGCACTAGGATATGAGGAGTCTCTTCTGCGAGAGTAAGTTGAACTTACCAAAGTTAACTTATCGTTTGGTTTAATAACGTGGGACTAGCTCAATGATAAGCTCCTCCTTCCTCCTTAAGGTAGGTAGCCCTGCCTCTCTTGCAGGGTACTTCTTGGTCTGGAGACCCAAGTAAACTACCTCTCCAGTCTCGGTAGCTCGGTTTTGATCCGAGGACTTCGTCACCTAGAGACTGACGTATACTATCACGATTTTCCTCAGTTTCTCATGTATACCTCGTCACCCCACTTGGGGAGTGGTAAGGGGGGAGGGGGCATGAGGATGGCCCTAAGAGAGTTCTTTTTCCGACCGGTTTTTCCCAAGAAGTCAAACATCGGCTGCTCGTTAGCCTTCGAGATTGGGAGAAACACGTCTCCAATTTCTTATTTGACGTGAAACTGGATCTCACTCTCCTGGAGGAGATCTTTCATTTTGACCTTTAAGGTCTTTCATGGCACCAAAATAGGCGACGCTGCGGTTACGCAATGGACCCGCTGATGCCTACTACCGATGTCTTTGCGGTAACCGATTTGTGACTGCCCCGCGAGTGAACGGGGGGGAGGGGGAGGGAAAGTGATGATTCCCCTACAATAATTATCAGCGAAAAGCTTAGGACTATCGATGACAACCTAAGTCTATTTAATCTAAAGATTCAAAGAAGTGATTGCGAGATCTTAACTCACTCTCGGCTTTTAACATTGTAATTTTTCTCCTTTCTCTCGCCAGGTAAAAACTTGGAAAAATTCTATGCAGTGATTTACGAGTTTCAGGAAAGATTTCTAGTAAATGATAAAATAGTGCAAAATTAAACGTAGAAATTCTGATAACTTAAATCAGGTGTTGCAGAAAAATATTAAGTATGATGAAAGGTAATAAATTATATACTCGTATTATTTCAAAATACAGCAATACTTTTGTGAATAGAAGCCTTTATTTTTTTCTAGTTTCTTATTAAGTGCAAAATAAGATCAGGCAAAACGAACAATGAAAAGGAATTAGCTTCGTTTAAAAACACGAACTCAAGCTATTTTCTTATATATATATATATATATATATATATATATATATATATATATATATATATATATATATATATATAAACGAACGTAATATATTAAGGGCCCCTTAATGATACCAAATAACTCTCTAGTTATGATTCCAACCTCGTAGAAAAAATTTAAATGAAACTTTGCAATTTCTTTCCTAAAGGGAATTTGGCAGAAATTAAAGAATTATACCAAAAAATCAATATATATGATATTATAGACTTTGATTGACGTTTTTTCAGTGAGAGAAAATACCAGGATAACAAACAAATGTTTATAAAATGAAATTAAAAATTCAACAGACGAATTTTGCTTGAAAATAAATTGGACGAATACCAATTCAATTAATAAAGCACACGCAGTAAAACCATATTATGTGGTACCTGTTTTGGCTCTAAAGGTGTGTGGAATGTGATCCATGTGGTAAGGTTCCTAGACTGTGGTAACGCCCAAGTATAGATATGTAGTAAAATAGACATAATACTGCAGCCCTTCGGATGCTTTCTTCGATGTAATGTCGAAATGATTTTTGCAACGAGATGTGTGGCCTACTGTTGAGATGACGCCACCATGTAATTGATCTGACTCTAATTGATAAAGCTAAAAGTGCATGGAATAAGAGACAGCTTATTAAAATGGATTAAATAAAGGCTGGTTGGAAACCGTATGCAGTCTTTTCCTAAATGGGTTTTGGTTACTAGCGGCGTTCCGCTAAGAACTGTACTCGGACTCTTGCTTTATATGTTTACATGCAAAATGATTTAGATAGATTAGCCAATGAACAGAAAGATAGCGACTCTAATTTAACGTGGCAAAGTGTAAGGTAATCCATATAGGGCCAGGTAATCTTAGAACGGATTACAATATAGTGGGTTACTTTTAAAAAAACAACCCCAAGGAAAAGGATTTAGGTGAGCTAATCTCGCGGGATGCCAAATTTTCAAACATTGTACTGTGCTTCCACGAGCCGAAAATCAGGTTCTTGGCTACATAGGCAGATATTTTGCCTTTTAATCAAAAGGCATCATCTTCCCCTTAAAATGGCATTCGTGAAACCTGGTTTGGAGTATGGTACGGAATTCTGATCACTATATATGCGAAAGGACATTAGAATACCTGCAACCTGTAAAGTGACAAGCGATGACCATTATAATGAACATGGAAATATATGATATGAACCTGATTGAAGCAATTCAATTTACTTTCATTGTACGAACGGTATCCGTGTGGCCAACCTATCGAAGATAAATAACACTGCAATACCTCATTGAATTTAATTTCATATAAAATGAAACAAACATCGAATACCTTGTCAAGAAAATCTGGAGATAACTGAAGTAAAAGAGAAAGTGATATACCTCATAACAATAAAAAACCCTTCGCAGTCACTTCACTAATGATATCCCCCAATAATCAAACACTCGTTAATCCCGTTTATCAGCGATAAGACATATACAGAGGTTAGAAAAGAAGACAAATGCATTGGACTTTAATCCCCCCAAAATTCTAAGTGTCAATAAAATAAAGTTCCCAAACTCAGGATTATCTTTTTATTCGTTTAAAGTGCCAAAATATCAAATACTTTCTAAAGTTGAATTTTTTTAATAATTTTAACCCGATTCAAATCAATTACATAAAGCTTTTCAAATATATACTTATACAAATAACTACCTTCTCTATACATCCTAACATCATATTATTGCTGGTAAATACAGCGTTTTAGATCCAAGGTTTCTCCTATAAATGTTTTAGGGAAAACAGCTGAGTCTTATACATATAAACAGCCGCCGACTTTTTCATAATTCCTTTTTCTGTTATTTTGCATTTGACGAATCCACAATAATAAAGGTATCGGTTTCGTTTCTTGACCAGATTTCCTGTTTTCGAAAGTTTATACAAAGTTTTTTCAGAATTTATACAATTGTATTTAGTCTACAATACCGCGGGCAGTCAATAAAGAATTCCAGTGATCTTTTACGATCCCTTTTCCATCATGACAAAGTCCCTCACGGAAATTCGAAAAAGTTCGAAAGAAGCTAAACAATGCATCTTCGGCTTAGAGTTTGCGGCAGAAGTAACGCCCATTTTTTTATCTTTGTTTTTACTGCATAAATTTATATATTTTACTTATAGATGAAATAATTTTCCTTCATATATTAGAATGTTTTTTACTTTATTATTTTAGTTATCTTTTCTCTGATTATTTCAGACACTTTATATGGCCATCTGATTAACAAAGTAACAGAGAATAAAACTTGTATAATTTATTGGCAATATAATAAAAATAGTGCTGATGCCGCATGGTTTCTATGAGAAGTATTTAACATTTGGCATGTGTAGAACAAAAACATAAAACAAACATTTAGAAAAAAGAGCAAGGGTAGTTGATGCCCGGAGATCAGGCAGCCCAGTTTCTGCAACAAGTCTAGAAAAGTCCGATGAACTACAAGAATCATTGTTGCGTCCTCCTCAAAAATGCAGTAGGCTTCTTTTATAAGACTTAGCTATCAGTAATAGAAGTGTTTCGGGAATGTGAAAGAAGCTAAACATGATACCTTACATCCCACCTCTCCTTCAAAGTTTGCCGGATGAAGATAAAGATAGATAATTAGACTTTATGAATTTTTTTAGGACTGACGTTAATGAAGATGGACCTTTCTTTTAAGGGTAGATGTATAGACGACGGGAATCATTTGGGTGGCGTTCACCATCACCAAACCTAACACCACCTTTTTTGTGAGGTGGATTGAAATATCAGGTTTACAGCCTTAAACCGAAAACAACTCCTAAATTAGAACAACTAGATTCTAATATAGTTTCTGGATTCACCATAGAAATGTATCAAAACGTTTGTAGAAGTGTGCTGGTCTAGTTAAGTAGTCTAGTAAACATGGAGAGGATAATTTAGAGCATGTGAATTAATATTTATACATTGTATTTCTACAGCAATCAATTTTTGTTTAATATGAAAAAAAAATATTTTCAAAAGGGCGGCACTTCTGTCACAAACAATATATATATATATATGCAAATAGACCCACAAAAAAAGTAAAAAACGATTCCGAGCGCTTTCGTCTTTATTCTTAAAGACCTTTTCAAGGAATTAAAAGGAGGCTGGACATACATTGGGAAGTGGGAATTAGACTACCTACCTTTGAACCAAAATTAGGGGGGAGAAAATCCTGAAACAACTTTACTTCAGATTTTATGTATGTAGTGATAATTGGGTCTAGCATGAATAAAGCAGGGCTAAAGTTGAAATTTGGGAACGCGTTAATGAAGATACATTATAATATATATTTCTCGAAATATAATTACTGCAGTTGATGACTGGTTTGGCGCTGTTCCAGTTAATGCTATGGTTAATATTGTATATAGGTATAAAAAGAGAAGATTGCTCACTGTGATTACATACATTGGCTTGATGTTGCTTAGCCCGGACATTTAGTAATTTCCTAGTTTACCTATAATAACATTTTTGGCAGTTGTTGCAGCCGAACGAATAAACAATGCCAGTTCGGGGGGGGCGTGAATTTTTGACAAGGAAGTGATACATTGTAGTCTCGTACTTATAATTAACAATTATGTTCAGACGCCTAAGTAAACCAGTTAATTTAATAAAAATATGGTTATAGTTTAAAACTAATAAGTTTTTGGCCTGGAACTTAGGGATATTAACGTTAGTTTGATAATAAGAACGCTTGGCAGACTTATAAAAATTGTCGAGAAGGTACAAAAAGTAGCACAAATTTATACCTATTATATATATTCTATCAATTTCTTTGTCTAGGTGTATATCTATATATATATATATATATATATATATATATATATATATATAAAATATATATATATAATATAAAGCAAAGCTTAAGAATACAAAATGGGGTAAACAAAAAAAACTTGAAATGAATACAGTTATCCCCTTACCCGAAATGTGATTACTATAGACAGTCGCAAAATATACTTGGTAAACTTCATTCAGTATAATTACTAATTTGATCTAGAGTACAAAAAAAGCTGTATAACCCCCTAAATATATACAATGACGAAAATCATATTCGCCGTTCAACCCCATAAAAATGAAACAAAATTGTTCACTAAATAAAATTGACTATGAACACCTTGGAATTAACAGAAGAATAATACAGTGAATTTTCTTCCATCTGTACAATCACATTGAATCAAAACGTTTTTGAATAAAACATTAAATCTTTCCAGTAAACAAACAAAACTATCTGCAATCTCTCAAATCATTAAATAGGATAGAAACAAAAGTGATCTTCGAATAGCGCTTGGGAATATAACCTTTCAGTAAATGGTTAGGCGGGTTAAAGCGCCAAACGAAGGTCGTCAGGCGTCATCAAGGTCAGGGCGAATTGAGGACGTCAGTCAAGAAATTGCCGAAATTTATCCCGGAAGCCTTCCTCAGTGAGGAAGACAGTTATAATCAAGGTGAGGAGAATTGCCTTATGTTATTTACTGAAAAGGGAAAAAGAGCTGTCCATGTTGAAACCTCTAATGAGAGAGGCAGAAAAGTAAAAAAGAACAGTCCACTATTTAAAAGCAACCTCTCCATATTTGCTTTGTTTTTGGCCTTTGGCAGCGCCCATATTGCCTCTTCATGTCTGTTGGTATTTTCATAATCGTCTCTTGTATGTGACAAGCATAGCAGCAATGGATGCGACTGCTACAGGTTGCTGAGAGACGACTTCTAACCAATCCGTTCCCACTTTAACCAAAATAGCTTTGAGATCGCCACTCGTACCTTCGTCTCTTTGACCTCTTCAAGTGGTTCAACACTACTCAGCCTGGATTTCTCTCCACCAGAGACGTTTCTCTCGTACATCTCCTTTGCTTGGCAACATGCATTACATATTTGCCTTTAAAGTCCGTATGTTTACATATAAACCCTTAAATGCCGCAGCTCTCCCTACTTTGCTTCTCAATGACCCTATCCAGGACCGCCAGTACCCTTTCCTAAGGCTCTACTCCCATACTAATTAGGCCTATTACTCTTCTGCGTTGCATTGAAGGTTTAATCGTGGTTTATCTCTCTTTCACCCAAGAATGTAGAATGATCTTCCGACTGCGAGACAGGCATCGCCCTACCTTGGTACCTTTAAACGTCCCCTTAAATCTTACCTCTTCTCTCTATCTATTCTTTAGTCGATAGAGAGGCTCCTTAAATGTTCCTGGCATTAAAAAGCCTCATATAATATCCTCTTTATTATTATTATTATTATAAGTAATGCCAGTGACTGATTTGATCTAGTTTATTGACAAGAATTTTTATGATTTACGCTACGAAAAAAAGCTAGAAAATCAATAAAATATAAATGATGGCGAGGAATTTAAGATAACTTGTTTTGGTCATAAATTCCTGACTTGCATCATAAGTGCCACCTTTTGAACGAATATAAATTTATTGTTAAGTAAAAATGGTAGAATTATCAATCTTTGTTTTCATCAACAAACAGTGATATTGCTTATTTATCGAATAAAAGTGAATACTAGTGTTTTTAAACTGCATTGAATACTAAAAATTATAAATCTACGTACGTAAGTTAATTTATTTGGACATATAAAGGGATATTACCGCATTACGTCGAAAATTTCCATGTTCCCACTGAGTCTGTCTGAAAGCCATTAGGCCTAACCTCAACTGAGTGATTAGAAGTGCAGCGCTGCCACGTCCATCTTGTTTAACTAATCTCTTCACTCTTTGAATTAATAAATTAAAACAATCACTCATCAATCAAACCTAACAACCTTCAAATTAAAATTTTAACAATTAAACATTACTGTTTCTCCCAGTAATTAAACAAACTCCCATAGTACATAAACACTGTTGTCAGGTTTCTCCATTCATTCTTAGAAAGAATGGCTCCTCCTACTCTCAGGAAGGCAGACAAAGAAAAAAATACTCCAATTACAAAAGGAACAACCAAATTAAACGAACAAGTTAATTTTAATGAACTGCAGACCCATATTTCCTCATATACGCTATCAGTTGATGCAAAAGACATTATGGACGTTCTCTTTAAGTTTTTTTAATCATCTTTTGCCAAACAAGAACCAAAAAT
The DNA here is from genome assembly GCA_963969495.1 of Ceratothoa steindachneri. Lineage (NCBI taxonomy): Eukaryota > Metazoa > Arthropoda > Malacostraca > Isopoda > Cymothoidae > Ceratothoa > Ceratothoa steindachneri. Next base: position 26,416,699 of record OZ018327.1, on the reverse strand, counting down.
CATCTCTCTCAAAAAATCTAACGAACAAATGAGATCAAAAATCGAAAAATTAGAAGAAAAGGTTGATTCTTCCGACGCTTATGAAAGACAAGATACGATTATATTCTCCGGCAATATACCTGAAGCTACGAATAATGAAAACTGCAGCAATATCATCCGAAAACTTATTAAAGATAGCTGCCACATACAAATGCAAGAAGCTGACATCTTTGTTACTCATAGTCTAGGTCCCAAAGCAAAAGTACAAGGACCCTACAAAAGAAACATAATTGTGTAGTTGCTCAAAAGTGATCTAAAGCGTGATATCTTCTCAGCATGCAAAGAATTCAAACTTTCATTCTATGTAAACGAACAACTAACTCCAAATCGCAACAAAATCTTTTTCGTCCTCCGCCAAGCTAAAAAGAAATTCTCCACAAAGATCGCAGGCTGTACTACCAGAGATGGATTCATCAACGTCTTCCTGCCATCACCCTCTGGTCGCCGTGACCTACGTATAGTTATCAATACCCGAGCTTCCCTCCAAAAATTTCTGTCGGAACACCTCAATTCAACGCTTGCAGACTTTAATGCTGAGAATCTCTGGAACGATCAGTAATAATACATTCGGCGATATTACTGTTTTAGATGAAAAAAAACAAAAAAAACAAACCATGTTTTGACCTAGCATTCACTTACTTTAATTTCCATTGTATTACATACTTTACTCCTTTTTCTCTTATTAAAGTTATCATAAAAACAGTATTTTAACAGTTTATAGATATTTTATACGTAATTTCAATTTGTAACCTTTAATTTTCTAATTCCTTTATGTTTGAACAACTCGATCACTTCAATAATATCGATCCAGACATAAACCATTTTGATGAATTATATCCAAATTTTAAAGAAAATAACCTAAGAAACAAATACTACGATTGTGATAAATTTAACACTACATTTTTATTTAAAAAAACAGACCTGTCCATTTTAAATCTTAACATTCGATCTTTGCACGCAAACTTTGATGAATTTTCAATATTTTTGTCAACACTTAATTATAAATTTTCCGTTTTGGCATTCACCGAGAGCTGGCTAACAAATAATAATAAACACCTTATCAGTGTCCCAAACTATAGCTCTTTTCATTCACTACGCGACGTAAACAAGATAGGGGGAGGTATAAGCGTGTATATATCTGACAGACTCAATACTAAAAAAGTTGACGAAATTAGTATTTCCTATAACTATATAGAAACTTCATTTATCGAAGTAAAATCAAATGGTAAAACAATAATCTTTGGAACCGTATATAGACCCCCTTCTGGTGACCCAAAGATGTTTATAGATAAGATTACTGAATTAATCAATTACTTCAATGTTACAAACTATGACGACATAATAATTACAGCAGATTTTAACTTTGATCTATTAAACTTTGAAAACCACGCATCAACTTAGTCCTTCCTCAATACTTTTTATTCTCATTCCTTACCTCCAATTATAACAAAACCAACAAGAATAACCCGAAACTCAGCAACACTAATTGATAATATTTTCAGAGTTCACCCCGAAAATTACTCTTCCGGTGTTCTCCTTTGTGACATATCAGACCATCTTCCTTTATTCATGATCCCAAAGTCTTTTTCCAACTCGAACAATATTCATCGAAACCGTACAATAACCTACCGCATATTTAACGAAAATACCTTATCAAACTTCTATAACTATGTTCTAAATCAGAATCTATATGAAATTTCCTATATAAATGACATCGATTCTGCTACCAAAGAGTTAATTTCAAGGCTAGACGATGCTTTCAAACTTAAGTGTCCTTTAAAATCTAAAACCATATCATATAAACGCAAAACAAAACCTTGGATAACAAACGCAATTATAAATAACATTAAAAAACGTCAAAAATACTTTTCTCTTTATATGCTTAGTCAAATTCCAGAACAAACATATAAAAATTTTCGGAATCAAGTTACTAACCAAATTAAAATAGCCAAGAAAAATTATTACCATGAACGATTTAATCAAACGAAAAACAATATAAAACAAACTTGGAAATTAATAAATTTTGTGATAAAACCTGAAATTACTAAAGGAACAAACCAAATTAAACAAATTATTATTGACGGTAAACCAGTTGATGACAATAAGGAAAAGGCGAATGAATTCAATAAATTTTTTGTCAACGTAGGTAAAAAAAATCTCAGACTTCAGCAAAATAGTCTATAAATCTTTTCTTTCGTATTTTAATGAGATTAATGTACCAAATTCCTTGTTCTTTTCTCCTGTAAGCGTAGCCGATATAAAAAAAAATCATTAGCTCACTAAAAAATCAAAAATCAGGTATTAATTCAATTTCCACTAAAATTTTAAAATACATCTCTGATATAGTTGCTCCAATTTTAGCATCAATAATCAATAAATCATTTACGCAGGGTATCTTCCTAAGTGTATAAAAAGTTGCTCGGGTAACACCGTTACCAAAGGCCGGAGACCTCACAAACGTCAGCAATTACCGCCCTATTTCATGTCTTACAATGTTCAGTAAAATATTTGAAAAAATAGCATTCAATAAACTTTATAAATTTCTGGAATCTAATTCACTGTTGTATAAACACCAATATGGTTTTAGACGTCAGAAATCAACGATTCACGCGATAATTAACCACCTTCGATATTTATATGATAACATTGAAAAGGGCCACATTGTATTCTCATTTTTTCTCGATTTTAAAAAAGCTTTCGATTGTGTCAACCATATTATTCTACTGTCAAAATTAGCTATGTACGGAATTAGAGGCAACTGTCAAAATTGGTTCAAATCATATTTAACTGAAAGAAAGCAATTTGTCTTCGTCAATGGTCATGACTCATCCCACCTTAATATTACAATTAGGGGCCCACAAGGCTCCGTGCTAGGAACACTGTTATTTTTAATCCATATTAATGATATTGTTAAATCATCTTCTCTGTTCAAATTAATATTATTCGCGGATGATAGTGCCTTATCAACTCCCTTGCCATATGACAAACCAAGCAACATTACATCTACAATAAATAAAGAACTCGAAAATGTCTCCAGGTGGCTTAATGTTAATAAACTATCAATAAATGTAGATAAAACCAAATATATTCTTCTATCTTACAAAAAATCTATTGAATTGCCCCATATTAACATGGGCGACGGAATAATCTATGAAACTACTCATTTTAAATTCCTAGGCATCTTTATTGACAAAAATCTGTGTTTTAAACAACCTATTACGCATATCTCAACAAAACTTTTAAAATCGATTGGAATATTATATAAATTAAATAAGTTTCTTCCTAAATCTATTTTCCACTCTTTATATATGACAATGGTGTAACCTTACTTGACATATGGCATAGAGAGTTGGTATGGAAAATATCAAAATTATCTCAATAAATTAGTCATATTCAAGAAAAAAGCAATTCGAGCCATCCATCAACTTGAATACAAAGAGCACACTAATCGTTATTTTAAGGAATCCAGAATTCTAAAATTAAATGATCTCTTTGTTTTTCAAACATCCTTATTCCTTTACAAAACAATAAAGTGTTCCTATAATAGCTATATATTTAATATGTTACAAACAGCTAATAATACCCATATTCACCAAACCCGCAATAGAACAAAATTTATTTTACCCTTGTATTCAAAATCAAAATCACAATGTAGCTTTCTGTACAAATCTATCAAAATATGTAATGGCTTGGACGACAATATCAAATCCCAAACCAATTTAGCTCAATTCAAAAAAGCTCTTAAAAACAATATAATTTCGGCTTACTAAATTTCTATTCAGCTTTTGTTATTGTGAATTTATTTGTTACCGTACACTATTATACTGTGTACTACTACTTTGATTTATACGTTATAAATATGTTATTATTTATATAAAACTGTTGACTATGTTAACTACATACCTCTTGAAAGAATCGCTGGAAATAAAATAGTTTTTTAATTTATCTATAAATTTAAATTATATAATTATTCGTTATTTGCAATCATTACAATGGTTAGGTTCTAAAATGAATATTAAGTTGTTTATATTTGTATAAACATGAAGGGAATTTTAGTCTTGATAATTTTATGCTTAGTCTTAAGTTTCTGCCCTAAAAGTCACTGACTTATTTTGGGCCCATAAATAATCCTGTATGTATAAGTACTTATAGTAACTTGGCATTAAGATTTAAAATGTAATATGTTTTTACTGCACATTGGATTAGTATGGAATAAATAAATAAATAAAATAAATAAGTAAATAAATGGATAGGATTGTAAGTGAAGAAATATGCTTATATCGAAAACGGACGACATGATACATGTAGCGTGGTCTGATAAGTTACGGCTCCAGTTCTTTGAGGATGGTGGTAGGGTTATGGTGTGGCCATGTACTCCAGTTTTTTAACAAGGCTCTATGATGGCTAGTGGTGCTTCCATAATGCTACAGTATGTGTTCATATTGCATGGGTAGGATCCACTGCTTTGCCTGCTTGGTGACCATTTGTAGGATTGTTGTGGTGGGGGGAAGGTACCGCGTTCACCCAACATGAACTCAATCCAGCATTTATGTGATGTTGTGGGCAGTTCTAATCGGACCCAAGATCCTGTGCTTACAGAGTTCTGGGAACACTCAACAGCCGTCGGTCAGCGGGACTCCAACGATCTTCCGTTTATTTGTGGATTCGATGCAAATAAATGCTGCACCTAACTGGGGTAGAGAAAGTCCTAAACCATAATTGGCACTCTTGTGAATATATGTTTGATCCTATTAAAAGACTATAATAGGATTGTTAAACAACTTGAAAGTAAAACTGACTTACTTTAAGTATCTTCAAATGTTTGATGCAAGAAGGTTTTTTTTATTTATTTGCTAATGAATTAATGGTTGAGTCGGTTTATAGTTGCCCTTTCATATTTATATGAGATTATTGAATCTTATGGGCTACGTGTACAACGTTCGGCGATGATCGGGGTTTATTGCAGCCATCACTCCAATGCAGGTTAATGTGCTCTGATGAAATCTCTGATGTTTCCTCGTTTGGGTTAACTTGTGTCGATTTTATTTGATGAGTAGAAGCTGTTTGGCGTACCTAAAGTTAGGTAAGGTTATTTGTGGTTTTTGAGTTTATTTACTGGTTTTCAGTTGTTTAATGTAGTACGTACTTTAGGATAGCTTGTTTTGGGGGTATTATTTGATGATTATGAAGCATTGTTTTAGGTTATGGACACTAGGTCAAGTTGGTTACTTTTCTTTGTTATGTATGATTCATACAATTTGGCTATGATTATTATTGTGGATGCATCATTAAATCCTGGAGAAGAAGATGAAGGGATTTCTCTATCTCCCCGCGGAGAGACAGAAATACATAAAGATACATTCGTAACTTAGGATTTATGTATGGATAACTCAGAATTAGTTATAGATATTTAAACCTGTCTTTTGATTTTTGTTATTTTTGGTAATTAACCAACATCCAATAAGATGGATCTTTTCCAAATTATTCTTAGATTTAAAAAAGATACAAAAGAAAACCATTGGATGGAACGTACCTAACATGTTGATGACGCTGCGACTGCGATCGGCTGCGATGGCGCCTTCGTGTCAGCTGGAGTGGCAGCGACCCAGATGCTGCGAACGGAGCTCAACGATGATCTTCATGTAAAGGACGGTAATTAGAGTCATCGGGACGATGAAGAACAAAAAAGTGGAGAGTTCAAAGGCGTAAGACACGGGCGACAGGATATTACAGTCCCCTTGGGGCGTGATCCCGTACTGTATACATTGGGGTATGGCGAAGATGAAGGCGAGACACCAAATCCTGATGATGAACATGATGACGCGGCCGAGGTGGGACATGACGTGGCTGCGGAGCGGATGACAGATGCCGATGTAGCGCTCGACCGTGAACGCGGTGATCGTCAATATGGAGGCGTTGGTCGACATCTCCGCGGTCAGGCCCCGTACCACGCAGAACACCAGGCCGAAGACATACGGACGCCCCACCCACAGCAGGAAGAACTCGTGGGGCATCCCCGTCACCAGTAGAAGTAGGTCACTCAGCGCCATGCTCCACAAGTAGTAATTGGTGGCCGTGTGCATGAGGCGGTTTTGAACCACAACCACGCATACACCGATGTTTCCTAGAATTCCGACCACGCTGATGGTCGCATACAGAAGGGTCATCAGGATCTTGACGTTGAGGTCTACGTCGATGGCTTCCGGGGACAAAGGGGGCAGAGTGGAATTATTGGGATAATAGGACATATTTTCCAGGGAGAAGTTGTCAGGGAAAAAGCTCTCCACCACACTCCCAAGGCTCCTGTTGGAATTGTTCCACAGGGATGTGGGATGTGATGTCCCGTTTCCTTCCATTTTGTATCTGAAATAGAAAAAAAGAGGTTTGAGATGACATCTGTCTCGCTCTATATTATCACTATATTTTCATCTGCTTTCGCCTCTCGTTTTTTCTCTTCCATTTCTCGACTGACCGAGTCAAAATGTCCTCGTTGATACCAACTTTCAATCGCAATCCAAATTATTCCCCCCTCTCTCGTCCTCCATTTTCTGCCCACTTCCTCTCTTATTCCTTCTTCCATTCATCAAGTTCTCACTAGAGTTGGCGACACTCCAGCCGGTGGCAGACGCAAGCAGGCTGCGGCTAACACCAAGAAGTCTCGTGCCCCCCGGGCCCCAAAGGCATGCTTGCATTAGCAATAAATATTTAATATCAAAGTTGATCATAATTTGATAAGTTTTGCATCGCTATGAGATCAAATTCCCTAAGTAGTCTCTTCCTCAATTTACTCGGCATTTAAGCCTTCCAAACTCTTCTCTTTCTCAATCTTTTCCCTTTTCCTCTTGGATATTACTTTACAAATGATAGTAATATCTTTTCGGAGAATACTCTTATTCGTGGGCCAGCGTGACGGGGAAGGGGGGCAAATATAAATTGTGATCGAAACCTAGGAATACAACGAAACCAGCAGTTGAGTGACACCTGTAGAAGAACAAACCAGAGTTATCACTATTTATTTCTAAATAAAAGTAAACCATGAACACAAAATGGGGTTCTAAGAAGTAGATCAACCCGTTGGATTGACTGAGTTTATCTACCCACGTCGACTGCTCAATTTGTGCGACCTTTCGAAGGAAATGTCACCAGTACAGATGTCTTCACCGTTAAAACGATGCTAAATATAGTCTTCGTATTGGATTGAAATTAGGAAATGTTTCTTTATTGGGTTTAAATGGATTTTTCGAATAGGATATATCTCCATATTGGGTTAAAATTGTTTTTTCTCATAGGAAATGGCTCCATATTGTATTCAAATTGGTGTTGTAAATAGAAAATATTACCGTATTAGGTTCAAATAGGAAATGTCTTCGTATTGGGTTCAAATGACTGTTACAAAATAGGAATTGTGTCCGTTATTGGGTTTAAATTAGGATTGTAAATAGGAACTTTCTCCATATTGGGTTCAAATTAATGTTGCAAATAGGAAATGTCCACAAAGCATTTGAATGAAATAAAACACAAAGTGTTATCGAGTAGTCTGTAGAATACTTTAATTCTTAAAAACATAATTTTCTCTTAATTTATCATATGTGGATAACTATTATTTATCAACCGTATAAATACTGTGAATAAAGAGCTAATAGTTCAGTCCTATTTAAAATTATGTTCATCATGTACTAAAAATCTAAAAAACAAAACATGTCAAATACTTTGTCACAAAATAAACCTTCTGACCTACAGTAATTCTAATATTTTTGAATTTGTAGCGCCAAATATTTTCCCACTATTAAATAATTTGTCTTTAACCAAATTCTTTATATTTAAACGAGTCGAGAGGTGATGTCGTGTCCAGTTTCCCCAGTCTTTACGATTTCTTATTCGGAATTCTATGCGCTTTGTCATGGTAAATCTACATATCAATCATGGCAGCTGTTGTGGTTTATCTAAACGCTTTCACCTGTGATGGCCTGCGTAATGTTCATGGGTCTTCATTAACCTTTGATTTTAAGGGTCTATAACTCCTGTTCATCTACAAATTCAAAGAAAATTTAGTGCCCTCTATAATTATTGTTCATCTGGGAACTCAATGGCCACTTTGTGCATTATCTGAAAGTATTCAGGAATTGTTTTGAGTGCGACCTAGATTATTCGCCTTCAAAGCAATCTTTCTTTGCTCACTTGGCAGGTGACGGGAGCTCTTCTCTTGCGACCCATTTTTGGTGAAAACCTCCACATATTTTTCTCCTTCCAGTTTATGCAAAAAGTTAGGATAAGAAAACTGTTACCAATTCACCGGAGAACGAGAACATTGCCAAGCAAAGGGAGATAAATGGAGAGACGCAAACGAAAGGACAGCATATGGAGACAAATCAATGAATAATTTGTTGTGAGAAAGGATCTGATGAGAGAGGTAGATTAGTTGGTTAAGTAAACTACAAAATCTGAATTTATTAACAAGGTCAGATTGGAATTGTGCTTGGTTCCTTCAGGTTTGGTGACTTGGAACTCGCGTGTATGGAATAATTCCGTCAGAGATATGATTATAATCCTACTCCTCTCCTACACCAAATATTATGCATACCCTTGCCAATGTATCAGAATAGCAAAACCGAGTTATGGATCAAACAGAACTAAGAACTAAGGATGTACGATGAGTATAAAGTCAAATTAAGGCGAAATTTACAATTTATAAATAGGCACCCAAGCTTCCTTAACCCTATTTGTTATGTGTTATTAAACCATTTCAAGAAAACATTACACAGTTTGAGAGCATGTATCTAGCCTCTATTCCTTCTGCTTTCATGGTTTCTTGATCTAGATTTTTTTATTATACCAGTGTTTAAAGAATTTAGACCCTTTCAAACTTTAATTTGCCCTGTTCTCAATTCTCTTGTTATGAAATAAACTTCCTTTGGTCTCATAGTAAAAGTTGTGGTTGTCGTTGGGCATCAATTAGATGGCGCATCGTTGACCTCTTCTAACTATTATAATTGCGTTTTGCAAAATTACACAACATACACATAATTGAAGTCTGTTCACGCATCTAGGACAAGAAAGAACTAATCAGCCTTTATATAATAGTAAGTACACACAAATGAATTCGAATTCGTACTTTGGGTGTGTTTCCTTTATTCATAATTCGTTCTTAGAGCATTTTATTCATCAATAATCACATTGAGGTTAAAAAGTCCGCTATTATCAGCTCGACTCTTTTCCTCTTGCTGTGATTTTGATTAATTTTCCATCTTCAACGGGTCAATTATTACTTTGGTCAATGCTCCGGTAACCTAGCGGTCTGTATCGCCCCACCATTATCTACACTAAACAATACACTGCAGGCCTCTGAATCGCTTTCTAGTGTGGCGACCACATCTAAAATTTCAAACTCTACCTTATGATCCTCATTACTACCATTTTTCCTGTTCCAAGAATAAGGTCTTTCCCTTTCTCAAGAATCATTAACAACAAAGAAAGAAAACAAACAGTTCTTATTGAAAGAAGTGTTTAAGCACAGGAAAGAATTTCAAAAGAAGCAAAAGGCAGAATTAATGAAGTAACTTTATATTACCCTGCTTTTTTATCATTTTTGTACTTTATTTGTATTCTCTGGCCAATTATTCTTTTGGTAAAGAAAATCAAGTAGCAATGATTTATAAAAATCTTTTTTTAGGCAAACCTTAATTTCTCGCGACACTTAAATTTTGTCGGAGGAGGGTATATTTTGGAGAGGGGTGATATTTTGGTAATAGGAACTCAGGCATGTATAAGGAACAATTATCTGATATGGTCTGATTTTATGAAACACCCTAATGTACACACTTTCACTAGATTTAGGTACATAATTGAGGTAGATGTATGTATGAAATTAAAATGGATTTCAAGAAAGCATTTAAAGAATGATTGCAGGAGCAATTTTACGGATTTTGCAGGGAAATTAATAGTGGTTTGAAGCTTGGTTGATGGAGGAAAAGAATAATACCATCAAAATGGCAATAGGTTACAAATGGTTTTTCATATGGTTCTGTTTTGCCTTCACTACTGTAGACCTGTTTTTTTTTTAATATATCTAAATTTACTGACATGAAAAATGAATACTGAAGACAAGGTGAGACTTCAAGCTTATATATACGAGTTTGCTCAATGTTTAGTTGAATAGTTATGTAACTTATAGGAGAAATAAGTAAAGGGTTCGACCAATCGAAAGCTTTTTTTAGCATGTTTGTTTGGTGTTGCGAAACACATCTGGAAAGAGATCTCAGTGTTTTCCGAAGCGAAACTTTAGAGAAAGTGATCAGTGCCCCAAAGTGCCAAGGAAAGAGTACTTGTGCTCCTTGACAAATTTTATATTTATAAATCAAAGGATATAATTATCTATCAATAAATTTGCATTCCTGTTCACTTGGAGTACTCAGTGCTCTAAGGTTATTATTACACCTCTAAATTATATCTGCACTGACTTAAATGGGGTTATGATAATATGCTGAAGAAATCAAAGTTTCTTTATTCTTAAACTAGCCCAAATGACGAAAGAGTTAATTTAAATTATAAACATCCTGAAGGATTTGGCAATTTTAAAATCTGAAAAAAAAATAGAAAAAGGATTCCAATTTCAAATGGAAGAAGATAAATTGATGGAAACTGTGGCAAAATCTGGAAGTGATGTGAATTGGTGAGTACATCTTGATGGTAGATATCAAATATGTATAAAGGTATGCGCAAGAGCAAAATCCAAGCCAGATTATCCACGTCACTTGGTGGAAACTTAAATGGACAAAATTTAAAAAAGAAGTTACCTCCTTCTTGCAGAGGTCGTTGGTAGGGTAGGAAACAGAAGCAAGGCAACAATCGTACAGCTCAAATCCCGATTAACTTGTCGATGATGAACAACTTTCCTTCTTTACGAACCTGTTGGAAGTAATTTCACAACCTGTACCTATAAATCCAATTAACCCCTCGACGCGTCCAATCATTCATTTACCAATCAATTGCAACCAACACATTCGCATTTCTTTAATAAACCAAACACTCTGCTTATTCTTTTAACTAATCTTACTCCCTTTACGATGTAAATAGCAATTACTGATGCCAGAAATGCATCATTCGGTTACTACCTGAAATCTAGATTAATAAATATTTATTAATATAAATCGCCCATCTGGCGACTGGGTCCCTGGGACATAGAAGGAGTTGGAAATACTTTTATTATTTTGCTACAGCGAATTTGTGCATATCCTTGATTTGCTGCTCATAGATACGAACGTCCATAATCTTCAGTTTTAAACATATGCGCGGTATTTTTAATTTTGATAATCATAGAGTTATCCTTTAATCATCGAGTAATTCCCATGATTAATTTTGCTTCGGAGATGAAAGCTCTTAGTGAAATCACTCACATCATTCACACCAGCCAATTCGGAGAATTAATTCAGCTACGCTACTTCAAAAAGCCATCATGGCAAAGAGATCTCACCACAGGGTTCTCTTATGGGAAAAGTTTAGGTGTTCAAAGAATCACTTCACAGCAAACAATTTCGAACCGTGTCGCAAAATTCATTAGAAAAGAGTTACACTTACACTTCTTTCAAGGAAGTAATTATGAAACTTCCCTCCTTTCTAACCAAAGTAACAGAGAAAACATTACCAGTATCATCACTATGAGGGGGCTATAATCTTCTCCCCTTTACCTTAATCTCTGAGGGATTACAATGGATTAGCTTGCTTTGAATTACGTGAGGTGCAATCGAAACAAACCTTTCTCAGTCGCCCTCCTCCTGCCCCTAAGCCACTCACACATTATGCAATGGCTCTCTAGTTTGTACAATCATTCTTCTTCCAAGCAAAGAAAGCTAAACATGGACAATTATTTTCCGATCTGTGTACCAGCCAATGCCTGCTCTGACAAACATTAGCACCCCTACTCCCTTGACCTCTTCTTAGCCACACCTGCGACTCAAATAGTAAGTTTAAAATGCTAAGAATACCTTTTCCTGGTTCCAATTACACTCCTTCTCATCCTTCAAATATTGACGGGTCTGTACTGGGATACTTGAAGTTTTCTTCGTATTAGCAACGGTAACGAGAATTTTCACCAATTGCAGTCCATCATGTTTCTTAAATGCACATTTCAGCTGACCCTCACTCGAGACCACAAAGTTTCTTTTATATACACTACGCGCATAGGATCTCTGTATTCTCTTTAAGGATTCCCCCTCTGGTCCAGTATTCACCCTCGATAGTGGGTCAACCATGTCTCTTCTCTCCCTAGCCCTCTCTATGAATCCCAGCCCTTAAGCCATTATTATGATCCAGATTTACTTTGGGTGAGTCTTTCTGTAATATTTATAAACGGTATTTCCATATCAAGTTTTTATTCACTCTCTTTCACACAGTCATTTCCTACCTGAAAACACCCACTCTTAAGGTCGTAGGTAGATTTATGTATTGTATATACCCGGCATCATTCCCTCTTTTATCTGCTACGACTCTTAACGTTTCCTGGAGTAACACCACCCAGCTGTGTGGCTGCGAAAGTTACACCACACATTCATTCTTACAAAGATGCAACACTACCCAATTACGCATCTCACTCTACATTTCAAGGAGTCTTCTACATTCCATTTTCTTCTCCTTTTCCTTCCCGCTCTTCATAACTTCTGGGCTCGTAACCGCCACAGGTTATTCATTAAAACATTTTATTGTAGCGAGAGATACTCTAGGGGTTTGCCCCTCTGAAGGTTTCACTTTAACAGGGGGTGGAGGAAGCTTTCAGGAGAGGATTTTCACAAAGAGAAAAGCAAAACATAAATTCCTCACCAAGGTCTTCACCGGTACATTACCATTCATACCGTCACATAAAAAATGACATCAATTTCACTGAATGTAACCTTGGGAGACAATAAATGTATTGGCCTTTTATTTTACAGCTTAAATACTTCGATCGAAAATCTTCGTTTTTTTCCTGTTTTTAAAGCTTGACCTTTAAGGAACTTTCTAACAAATTGAATAACAATATACTATTTACTAGACAGTCATCACCCTTTTATTTTTTTTAAATTTCTCTATATATGCTTAGGTACTCTTAATTCTGCAAAAACTCTAAGACACTTTTTTTATCAAGCACCAGGATCTTTTGTTTTTCGCTTTTATCGTCGCCCTTTTGTTTTGTTTCCAAATCGGAGAATGAACAATCTAATCATATTTGCTCAATTTCCAACAACTCTCCTATTTGGCTTTCATTCCAACCTTACCCATCTAAAAGCTAGTATTTCTGATGACAATTTTAAACTCCCCTCTCCCACTAAGCCTCGAGATAGCCAACACCTTTTAGGCTTTATTGAATATAACAGAAGAGTAGTGCACAGACGCGCCCCATAAAACACATTTCAAAGGCATTACTTCATATCCCGTTTATGCACGACAGACATCGTCTCTCGATTCACGTGTTAAATCTCCCACAAAATCTCATAACCTTCCAACCACAAAGATTTGGTCGGAAATTTAATGGTTGCAAGAGGAAGTCAAATTGAGAGAAAGGTTCCCTTAATAATCCTTAATCCGTAAGAATTGGATTTAAACACCTTATCGCTTCAATTTTTCCGCGTTTCTTTCAATCATAGAGTGAAAAGCGAATTATTGGCTTTGGCTTCGTGAAGGACGTCGACAAGTATGACATATTTCAGATTTACCCACTTTTCTACCTAGGATTTATTTTTAATGCAAAAGAGCCCCTTTTAAAAATAAGGGATTGAATCTTCAAGGAGCATTGTCTTATTGCTGCCATGCTGCATATGCTCTTTCACTGACATTTTCACAGGGCTTATTATCTTTTATGCCTTTTTATCCTTTCTTTCCTTTAATCATTCAGTTCAAGTCAAGATGAAAATTTTACTTGACATATATAGACGCGGTTCTTTCATCCTTTTGCGTTTGATTATAATTTTTGTGAAAGTCTCGTTTCGACTAGACTTTCTTTTCATTGCAATTATGAAAAAAATCTAAATTAATCAGAGAATTCGGGAGAGTTGATGGTTAGGGGTAAACCACCAATGGAATCATGACAATTTTTGATAACTGACTGAAATAGGAAGAATCCTTGCTCGATACATTTGTAAGAGCGGCCTCACACGTACAGTGTGCGATTCTTGCTTTATGACCGACAGAAATGCCATATAACCAAGAAGGCTGGAACCTAGGCGTGGTCATACCTTTTAGGCATAGATAATGTCTGCTTTGTGTGCTGAGTAAGACCTAACAGGTATAAGCACACACACAAAAAGAGAGAAAGAATGACAGATAGAGAAGAAGAAATATAAAATGAAAGAAAGGTGGTGTAGTTAAGTCCCTCTACCAGTGAAGAATTTAATATTACTATCCTCATCCACTCTATGAACTAAATGGGATCAGATTTTCCTTTGAGACATCGCCACCTGAATCTCTGGTTTACATGAGCAGAGGAGTCTGGTAAAATAAATTACTGAGCGTACTTCTACATTTAAATTCATTCATAGTACAAGAAAAAATAAAGAAACTGGGAAGATCTATCTGGGATACAACCGTTTTCACATATATGGGTTTAGCATTTAAACCATTCAGCAATCACAACTACTTGGCTGAGAAAAGATCGTGGTCGTCCAGGAGAGAGAGCGTCTGTAGTTGATTTTCTAGCACAGTCTGCGCTGAGATGAGGTCACCATCTTGCCAGTAACCTGAGGCACGATTGGCAGGCCTAAAGACAAGATTCAATTTATAGGTATAGGAAGGTGCTGATTTAATTGTATAAAACTTTGGCATATTTCATTCATTTTTTATCCAATTTTTATCTTTCGTGATTTCTTTTTGTATCACGATGTTTATTATTATCAATTTTAAAGTTATATAATATGCTAAAATATTTTGCTCCAACAATAAAGCTCGCAGTAAATTGCAGAAGAACGCAGCTCTCTCCTTTTGGGGGATGACAAGACGGGAAAGAGCTTTCAAAATTGCACATTTGGAATTTGAATGCCCTTTTCTGTATCCCGGATTTGGGGCGGAATATTTCTTTACGCAAATTTGTCATGAGTAAAACCTATAAAAGATCTTCGACCTCTACACTAGTAGGACCAAATTTCCCGTTACGATTTTCAGCAAATTGTCTGTTGTGGTATAATCTTTTTAACATACATATTAATTAGTTCCTTTATCGCAGGATTTATTTTTAATGATATTCTACCTCAGTTAATGTCTTATTCTCTTTGGTCATTTTATTTTAGGAGTATATTCTGATTTCTATGTCATTTTCCACTTCGTTAAGATATGGGTTTGTTTGGCTTATATCAATTTTTCCACAGAGTAAATATTTCAAATGCAACCACAGCAGAAATATTTCTAGAAGTGGTAAATATTTTCCTGAGGCAGTAACTTACTACCACGTAAAAGCATTATTTGTTCACGAGGTACATCTTTAATTAAGGAAACCAGCAGGTAAACTCAAGCACACCTTGCTTGCGGTTGCTATAGAAATGAAGACCACCTTCACACTCCAACGGTTACACCTGGGGGTGTAATACATGAGCATTGGGCCGATTATTATTATTTAGGAGGGTGAAGCTGTTTCGATATTTAAAAGAGATGGGGACAGACTTGGAAGTAGAATAAAGGAGAGTGAGTGAGGAATGACTTGGTTAGCCTATTGGAGGAAGACTGTGAAAAAAGTGAAATGATTATGTGAATGCTTCACAGAATTTGGCTGAGGTGAGGTTTTGAATATGTTAGTTATGTATTGAAGTGTTATGTGAAGGAGCCATTTGAAGCATTCTCTTAAGGTATGGACCCTGATTAGACGAGATGATGCAGCTCATAGCTCTCAATCAAATACAGCAATTCATAGCTTCCAATTGGATGATACAGCACATAGCTCTCAATTTGATGCTGTAGCTCATAGCTTTCGATCCGATACTACAGCACATAGCTTTCAATTAGATACTACAGCTCATAGCTTTTAATGGGATGCTGCAGTTTGCATAGTTTTAATCGAATCGATTGTTGTAAAATGTTGAATTTAAAGATTGATGGATTATGCAGGTTCACACCTAAGTGATTGGAGGCTCGTTATTCTTTTGTGGTCTAGATTTATTTTTGTGTGAAAATGGTTGCGTTTAATGGTTAATGATGAACTTGGTCGAGATACCGTCAGTTTTTTGCTCACGGGTCAAGGTTGAATGACGGAAAGAGTGAGAGTTGCGTGGTCAACTAAAGATCCCTCTGAATCTGATGGGTGACCATCAAAGCTGAGGCAGAGTCAAGCCATTTTGCTACTAGTAATAAATTGACAGATTCCATGCATGATAGGGTTTTTCAATCATCCTTCAAAGTTACCCTCGTGTTGACAAATAATTCATTATGTCCATCAATCATGGATTACAATTATGTGTTCTTTTTGTTGAAATATATACGCACGGTATGCTTGATTAGTATAATTATCTTTCATTTTGTCCAAAAGATGTTTAGATGTGTTACTTTCATTCAAAAGGTATTAGCGTGGTTCATGGAAAAGACGTCGAATCTGGACTACAATTTGAAGGCCATAACACAACACAACATAATGAAAACATATCATTAATGTTGCTATCTTGTCCATATCAGCTGGGAAAATTTCCATAAAAACTGATTCAGAGTGTAAGTATTCTTGGTTTCCCAAAGGGGCTGGAGGCCCCGATTACTTTCAGCTCCCGAAGGGAATCTTGAATGTTTAGCAAACACGACAGGACATTCTTAGAAGGGCTTCCACATTAATGTCTGTGTCGTGTGATTTTCCACGCACTTGAATTCTCTCTGTGTCTCTTTTCAGTCTCTGATTTCGATACGATTTTAATTAATTGTACTTCATTCCAAAGTGTTGGTTACTCCATAAGTTATTTTTTCCCTTTTACACTTTTTCCTACTGCTACTCCATTGCGTTCAGATTCACCATCTTGGAAATGGTTGTGTCCATATTCAAATCGGTGGTTGGGGTAATTTTATGTCTAAATAAAGTGTTAATTGAGATAGAAGGTGTACATATAAATATAAATAAGGCATGCACATAGGTTTAACATTCTACATATTCCTCCCTCGTTTTTTTAAGTGGTACTATAAAACCTGTGGGAATTTTCCGTCCTAAATTTAAGTGGTCCTTAATTCAAATTCGAGAATAGCTTTTAAAAGATTTGAATCCTTTGTTGCCTAATTTAAAACAGTATTTTAGATCAGATTAGAAAGTGTTTCTAAATAGGACGTTCGGAAATTAATCTTCATTCCAAAAGGGTTGAAAAAAAGAATTGAAGTAATTAACCAGATAAATAAATAATGAGGTTTTAAAACTGAGCTATATTTAAAGAGTCTCCACATTCAAGGGTTTTTGCTCTCGAATATAGAGAGAGAGACATGAAACCAACACAAGGCAAAGCCGCCAAAAAAATCACATAATTTTCTGCCAGTTAAGAAATGACAGCAACCTAATTAGAGGCAAGTCTGATAATTATTACGAAGCTCCTAAAAAATCGTCTTCGAAAAACGAAGATCCATTAATCAACACAGCTTTCTATATTATTTATGTACAGACCTTATAGAGACTCAAAGAAGTGGCTGAAGAGTCACGACGTGATCTAATAAATGTCTCAAAATAGCTCTATTAAGACTGAGTCTCAAAAAAACGAATGATAAGACATCGTTTACCGGGGAATTGGTCCTCACCAAATAATATTGGATCTATTTGAACTTCCTTTATTTTGCAACCATTTAGGTCGTTCTTCGCCACAAGCTGAAAGGTTGTTTTGATTTAAAAATAGTTTAACTACATCTTTCACCCATTTCGGGGATCTGAAATAATAGTGAAAGATTTAAACAAGTTGCAAAAGAATACCCGAAAGCACTAGTTTAACATGCGCAATGGGGGAAGAAGGGCGTGCTACCCCCCTTTGCGGGAAGACAACTGAAAGGTGAAAAGAATAACTAACTATCAAACTTCTATCTCTTTCTGAATGAATATTTCTTTGTGTTTTATTTTTGGGCTATATTTATTAAATATAATTCGTATGTAACTGTCGTAGAGTGGCCGGACTCTCTCTCTCTCACTATATATATATATATATATATATATATATATATATATATATATATTTATGTTACTTTGAGAGATATTATATATATATATATATATATATATATGCCTTTTGGGGGTTTGGTCGAAGTCTTTTTGAGAGTCGCCCTAGCCGGTTCATTAACGGGAAATAGTTAAGAATTCTTTAGAAATTGTTTACTTTTTAATTGCGGGGTCCTTTCAAGACAAATAATTCAGAGTGCAAGTTTGTCAAGAATTAGAAGGTAGCTGTTACTCCTAGTTGCGATAAAAAGACAATAACAAAAAGATACTTGTACTAACGAGTAAATAGAATTGAAATATATACAGGTACAGAGTTTAAAGGGAATGATCGTACATGTGAAACTTCTTACGTTTTCGTTGAAGGGAAGGGCCAGTCGGGATACAATGGCTGTGATGGGGTAGCTAGGTTACCTCACGGGACGGATGAGGGAGCACACGCAGTTTGGCCTGGGAAGATGGAGTTCCTCGTAAGATACTCGCCGATTGACTATGGCAGAGTTCATGGATGTTGATTTAGCCTTGATCCTCGAATCGAAATCGCCAGTGTCTCCCATCGCGACAGGTGATCCTGTTTTTTGCTCGCACGCGCTGTTAGGCGGAACAGGAAGACTACCCATACCGCCTTCCGGCGCGTGTCCTAAAAGGGAACTAAATCAAGATAGGGAAGCTGAAAAAGCCACCTGTATTATAGAATAGCTTGGGTGTCACTGAGACGTCCAGTCCTGCCAATAGTGGCCTTGGGTACCTATATACGAGGGGCGGTCAATAAGTTTGGCGAATCGGTAGGGCAAAACAGAGGAAGGGGATGGCTGTTTGGGGGGGTGTTATGACAAATTATGCCTCTCAGACCTGCAGCTGCACGCTTTTGCCTCACCTATTTAAGAAGCAGTATATGATCGCAGATCGCAAGTTACAAATTTTCCAACAATGAAGAAAGTTGAGCACCGCGCAGTGATCAAATTTTTGACCAAGTAAGGCAAGAATGCAAAAGAGATCGATGAACGCATGGTTGCAGGGTACACCAATACCGCCCCTTCCTATGCAACCATTTCTCGCTGAAACAGGGAGTCCCGCCATGTTCGTGAGTCCCTTGAAGATAACCCCCGTCCAGAATGCATGTCAAACGTGACCAACAAGGACAATGTGGCCCATGTGGAGAGAAGAAGATGTCCAGCTCGCCGTCCAGGAGTGGATTGAGCAGCAGTCGGGAGATTTCTGGTCGTCTGGAATTCGAAACCTCAGAGACAAGTGGCGCAAGTGCATTGAAGTCGACGGTAGTTATATTGAAAAATAATAAAACCCTTTTCCTCATATCTGGTTTCCTTATATCCGAATTGCAAAACTTATTGACCGCACCTCGTACCAAAAATGATGGCAAATTTGTACATCTTTGGAATGGTTTGCTGCAAATCTTTTGACACAAATCCTTCAATCAAAATCTTTTTCAATCAGTAACTTTATGGATTAGTTGCAAGGAGTAGTTAGGCACCCCTTTCGATAGATAATGCTGTCCGTCGCGCCCCGATCGACGTCGCCTAATCAGGTGTTTTTATCCCTCTACTTCGCTGGAGGAAAGGGGGAGGGAGTCTTATTCCTGAGCGTGCTTCCTTCTTCTTCTTGATTTTGTTTTGTTTCATTCTCTTTTTTTTTTTTAGTTTGTTTGTAGTTTTCTTGTTTTTTTAAGTTTAGTGTTAATTTGTTTTGTTTTTTTAATGTAGCCAATTATTAGAATGAAAATTAATTACGGCAACTTATGGGCTTGGTCTGAGTCGCCAAATGAGACTTAAAAAAAATCCCCGTCGTTTTCTTTCGGCCGTTGAATGTCATTTACCTCCGCCAAAAGATTTGGCTGCGGTATATGTGACCACTCGTGTGTGTGTATGTTTTTGTACAAGATAACTCAAAAGGTTAGTGACGGATTTCAAAGAAATTTCTAAAAGATTTTGGTTAAGGATTTGGTGATTAGATTTAGGGATTGATCCGGATCCGGATCCAGATGCAGATTATATAGATCACTTATTCAGTTTCTGTGACATTGCGAGAGGTCATTTCTGACCATTGCTGGAGCTATTCGAATTGAGTGCTAGTTTGTAAGTTCTATTTATCGCTTTTCAGTGTTAATAAACGCAATCTAATTGACTAATTCCCTTAATTAATCAGCTGTATAATTTCTTGGAGATTTTGATAAATTTCCCAATTTCTCATTTGCCTCAGGACGGCGTTTTTGGTTTTTGTTTAATAAAATTGTTTAATTAGGGGGAGGATTAGTCTAGGGGAACTTTGAAAATAAGTAAATTAACTTTTTTCCTTATTCTAACAGAAGAGAATGTAGCTCTAAGACAGTAGTTTTTTCAGTCTCTCAAAAAATTTATGGTTATTAATCAAAATTGATATGTCAACCCTCCTAAGTTTTTGACAAATTAGGCTGTCTATAAAAGTGTCGGCAAAACCCTATTGGAATATGCGACTTGGCAAGAAACTGTCAAATTATTCAAATTCATTTCAGGCTGCAGCGGGAATCTTATTTTCAAATTGATTCTACTTATCAAACTTTTACATGGTATTTTTAAATATTCAATCATATTTCATCCCTTTCTACAATTAAATACAAAATAATGACAAATTTAAGATTTACCTCGTTTCAAGGCATCTCTGGGAAGGCATTTAACTTTTCCAAAACATATCAATCTGAGTTTCTTGCCTACCATTATACCCAATATTGACCAATAAAGACTAGCCCCTGTACATCTGTATGGAACGATGCTAACAATATCATGGAATAAGTATCAGAGGAGAGTTTGAATTCTTTCATGGGACTTCTATTATCCATTAGGGTGTGTTGATTTTTGGGGTGATTTGACCTTAATAAAAATCGATTAATTGTAAAGCAATTTCTTATTGCCTTTAAACATAAAAAATGATAATATAACAAAAGAATGAACTCCTACTTACATAAAAATGGCATCTCACTTTATACGTATTAATAAATTAAGAAAATAACTTCATCCCCATAATATTACCGTCTATAATTTGCAAAGAGTTTTTAGGTTTCATGAATTATTTTAAGCAAAGCTAACCGCATGAGATCCTTTTTACTTATGTTTCGTGCAATTAGTTTTCGGCTTTGCTATTTGGGCTTTCATATGACCCTCGCGTCTCTCGTGACTGCACACATGGCCTGTAGCTTCTGTGACCATTTTGACACACCTCTCCACACTTTGAGTGTGCGAAGGTAATTTTAGCACCTGCATGGGAACATCATGGAAGCTTTTCATATCCTTGTTTGTTAGTTTTGTTGTCAATGGTGGCTCTAAGACCATGCAATCTAATTCAGTTAACTTGAAATATTTATTGCATCGACATTTATTGTGGGCACTTTTGTCGTTTGGAAAGAGTTATCATTCAATTGGTCATCGCCTTTCTTTCCTCTGATCTCTAGGATGATTTCAACAGCCTTTGCTCGTATTTCTGAGCATTCACCTCAAAGCATAGCTAGCAATATTGCTTCAGAGCGACCATACAAAGCTGACCGTTTTACCACTGGAACCACGATGTCTCTGACTGTCTTCCGATGCGTTTTTATTTGGTGTAGTTGAAAGATCAGGTAGTGAGGACCATCAACCCACATATAATTGAGTTTAATGTTGAACCAATTGGGTAGATAAACTCCAATAATAAACTCAACAATTAACTTGAGGTTATTCAGCACTTTTTTCTTTAATCCGTGTTTGGATATCCAAAGTCAGCTGAAACAAATTGCTGTTGTCAACCAACGACTGTGTCTGAGGGGTCCAATCTCCAAATGGGCCAATGACTGTGGCACTTAGACTGATTTTATGGCTTGACCAATACAGTACGCCTAGGACTGATCAGTAATGAGATCTTTAACGATTTTTTCGGGAAACAAAGGAAGTGGAATCCCGCAATCAGCCTTTAGAAAAGTTTTACTAATTTAAAGCTGAATTGCTCCATCAAGCATTTTGCCAAGAGTACCTGACCAACTTTTTTTTATATTTGTGGGGCCATCAACTTCCTGAATGAGATGACGCATGGATAGCTTACCAGTATTTAGATCTCATACAATCCAAACAAGTCTTCTTCCAAGTTTCTTCTCCAGCTGTGTCATTACACCTTCCTTCCATCGTGTATTGACTGCCATTGAATGGCAACCGATTTCCTTTAGTGAATTATCAAGCCTCCGTTCAAACCAAGTCCATATATGATCTGCAATGATTTCTGCATGTTTTCTACCGTCAACTTCAGCTTCTGGCAAGAAGTGAAATAGAAATCGGCCATCAAGCTTGGAGCAAACGGAGTAGTGTTCCTCTAGCATAACCTTTGCTTCGTCTATTCTTCCATCCACAACAAGCATGAGAGCCATCCTTCTTTCAGTTCTTTTTCTTGCTAATTGGATATTTCCTTCATGATTTTTTCTTGTGCATTCTCTTGGTTGATAAGCCATGCATCGATCCAGGCAGCCATAGCAATTTCCGAAGCTTCCCGAAGTCCAGTATGATGACGAATACTAGTAGGGTAATGTTTGAAATATCCTTTGTGTTATACATAATTCTTTTTGGTAAAGGTTCAGCGAGATCCACATAACTACTATTTTTGATGTTGCTTCTTGTTCTCCAGAAGAACTAACAAAGAACTGGTCTATTTCTTCTTCTTCTCGGCTAGTGATTTCATCCATTTTAGTTTTATTTATCTGTTCCTTTTCTTCGATTTCTTTTACTCTTTTAGCTGTAGCAGTCTTATATTTTGTTTCTGGAAAGTCAATTGAACCAATTGTCTTCTGGGCATTTATGAAGGCCAACTCTAGAATGAGAATCTTCTTCTGACCTGTGGTACAACAACTATCTTTAAAACATATTTGTATTGTGTACTTGGAGTTATGGATGTCAAAAAGAGTGTCAAGTGTTTGAAGGAATTCGTTTTTCTTTGTCAAATTTCCTCTTCCATGTGATGTATCAATTGCTTTGTGCCTCAATTTAGTAAGTTTCAGTTTAATTCTGCAATGTTGATTAATCACAGTTGTTTTTAAAAGTGCATTAGCTTTTTTCCATTGATGCAGAAGCGGATCCATCATGTCATTTACGAGTTTTTTGTCTGTATAGTTTCTTCTGTCTCGGACGTTTTGGTGTCGAAGATAAATTCTCAATCTTAACATGTCACTCACGGTTAGAAGTTCTGATACAGGAAGTGCCTGCCCGTTGCCAACTAGAAGACTCAAATGTGATGATTGACTTCTTGTTTTCAATTTCGACATTGTTTCACTATCTCAAAATAATGTGAACCATTCTAAGTTTTAACTTTTTAGACAGAGATGCAAAATTAGTGTAATTAAAAATGTACTTTGTAATAATATTTGAAGAAATAATACCAGCTTTCATTATATAATATTTATAAAATACTTACTATGATTGAAAAGTGGTATATGTCAGTGAAAAGGGCTGAAAGTGAAGGGGAGTAAACACTACCATCTTGCATGAAAACTGGAAGCAGACTGACTCGTACTCAAATGGCGCGCACATCGTACTGACAAGTTGCAACAGGAATTGATCTGTTTACAACACCCGTATACTATATTGTGCAAAATGTAGTGACTAAGAAAAGGTCCTAGAATTTCACTGAAATAGAGTAATTCAATATCTCATCCTGCATTTGAAAGAAAATAGAAATGCAGTACATTTAATTGGAATTTAACTGATTCTGGATATTTGAGGCCACGATTTATGTTGGTAACGGTTATTATTTTTCACTTTTTTTTGCAGTTCTCTTCTATGGGCATGAAAAGGCAAAAAAATTTTTGCTACACAATTTTATCTTTAGAAAGTGGAAAAGTTAACACATCCTATTATCCATCCCTGAGAAAAGTCTATCGCACTATTTTATTTTAACTAAAGAAAATCTTAATATGAAGTTTCAATACGACATGCGTAGTTTTATCCATGGTTCTAGCTCTGTCTTTGCTTTGGTTTTCGGTAGAAAATAGAGAGTTTTAGTCCTTTAAGATTTTAAAACATAGATTAACTTGCTGATCAATCGTCTTGTTTGAGGCGAATCTGAGTTGAAATCATTCAGTCTTGTTTATAGGACTGGTCTTTTAAACTTGGTGCATGGCAGTGGCTTGAGAGCGATCTAATTTTCATGCACTGTAACATTCTACTAAAACTAGGGAAATAGAAATTGAACTTTCTACATCAACGAAGGGTGAAACATACATTAATATACAATTCATATTGTCTTCGAAAAATAAATATTATATAAACAAATTAAAGTGCAGCGTTTAGTTTTATTCGAAGAGTTGAGTTAATGTTGTGAATTGGAATTCTTTGATAATTTTAACTCTCAAATCTTCCTCAACCGATAATATCTAAAAGGCTTTTTCAAAAGTTGTATAATTTTATTTCATGTTTCTAGAACCAATGTGGAGTATTTTGAATTTCTTTACGTTAACTCTAAACTGACAATGAACAAACAACAAGAGTTTCTCTCTTGATACATGTTTTATTCACTCTTCATGTTTGGTTACTCTTCCACCTATGTGTCATCTGCAAATTTAAATAAGATAATTACCAATTAAGTATTATCATTACCATTAATTATGATGAACCTTGAAGGACATCTCAAGTCCTCATCATCAATATGATAAAGAACAGCGCTAGTTATCAAGTACAGATCTTGGATTTGATTATGTTTAATCCAGATCAAAACTACTCCAAAACAGTCTACCAAGTATACTACCATCATAATCCTCACTTATCTCATAAATCATTCTAACTAGTCGTTTCACAGTTCCGCCACTACCTCTCACTGCATGAACACAAAAATAGAATAAATCACTTAATCCCTACCTACTCTACTCCACGCTGGAACTCCCACCAACGTGCAAAACCCAGCACTTTCCTCTTTTCCTCCCGGCCTTCAACCTCCACAGAACCTCTCTTTTTCCATCATATCCTTCACATACCTTTGAGAATGATCTTGTGCGGTGGTTTCTTAGTACGACACCTTTAGAAATCTTACCAAGTGGATAAATAAAGTTCGACTTGAAACTTTTAACAAACACACCTAAGGAAAGGCGATTTGGCTTCTTGACAGCTTTGAGAAACAGCACAAGGCAAGAATGTAAATTATATACTTTTTTCATTTTAATAAAAAAAAGAATAGTGAAAATTATTCTTCCGGGATGGTAAATGGACCTGCATTTGGAATAATATAAATAGTGGTGCCAAAAGTTTGATACTGATGAATATAGAAATAAAATGTCAGCAGATTTTGTAGACTCTACACATACATTCATACGGCACAATACTGATGCTATAAAGATGATTGGAATGGTTTTACGGCATAATGAAGTCATAAGTACTCCACCGTTACGAGAGGTTTAGTGTGAAAAGTAAGATGTGGTTAATATTAATCAAACTTCACTTTATTTAGAGTAGGTATTAAAGAGTACTTGTCACTTAACTTACTCTACCAAGTCACTTCTCGTTGCCTATAAAAATCAAATAGTAAACAAGCCTTCGTCCCAGATATCAAAGTGTCCTATCAATGGCTAGAATGATTTTTTGTCAAATGGAAAAAATATTGATAATCCCTTCACACTGGATATTATCAAATCTTATTAAATTAACAGTCCTATTGACAATAAAAACTCTGATCACTATTTCCTCATCGTTGAGGAAATGGTGGCACTATTTATCTCAAAAGGTTGAAAAAGTGCAATTTTCTAACAAAGGCAGCTTTGGTCAATGATTTATGGTTGCCGATAACATTAACGAACTGATATTATATCTAGCCTTAATATAAGAGTTGAAAATTAACACTAACATGCCTAATGGTAAATCAACATTTTCCTGTTCAGTAATATTTGATTGTTAGGAATTACATTAAAATTAATACTTTGCCAAGGCTCGCATAAGGAAACCTACTTGCTCTTAACTTCATGTAAATATATAAAATTGCATCATGACTCAGACCTATCGAGACAGTTTTGATTTGCGCACCGATTTAAACCATACGTACCTCGATATCCAGACAACCTCATTCAGCCATTCTGACCACCTACCCATTAGTTGGGGAAAGAATAACGTGGACACAATCCGACAAAAAGCGTCGCCCATTCCTGCTCTAAACGCCAGCTCTCTTCGTCGAATAAACTGCGATACAGATACCATGACCTTCTACAGAATTTTGTTGATCCGAAAATATCGCACCTATAGACACATGTTCATCACGCAAGTAACATCTCCATAATCAAGCGTAATAAAACCCTCCTCCCTTAGACAACTCGAGTAACACAATAAATTCCCCATCAACCTTACATTCGAGAGACATCATCGACTTAATGCACCAAGATGAAGCAGTATATGCAGTAACTTCAGTAGAAATACTCCATTTCTCCGCGCGAGTGCTGATGATCAGTGCAAACATGATTCATCCTTTACACCAGCAGTACACACAAATAGTTACCATTTTCTGAATCTCATTGTTTCCTCCATCCGATTGTGCGGCAAGAGTTAACCCTTTGGGACTGTTAGACTCACTGCCTGGGGAAGCTGCACGTCGTCTCACCCTAACCCATGAGTAAAGATGAGGAAGGCCTTGTTCACTGGTGACTTGAAATCTTTGATGAAACCTGGAGAAGCTGCGGTGCCAGACCTTTTTCCCTCTCAACACACCTTACTTCTTTCTACGACTATATCATCAAATCTTTCCTCAGCCGCAATAAAGAGGCTTGTGTAGCTATGGGTGAGATCTCTTGCTAGAACGAAAATTGGATGAGATACACTGTACAGACTGTTGTACTTCATAACTATAGAAGGAGCACGTCCTTGCGGTCCCAGTGCACACAAAGAAAGATCGCACCACAGGGTAAACTAGACTCTGGATCCAGGTCTGAGGTAGTTGGTGCCGTTCTCTCGGTGTCTTTATCCATCCTTTTAACGCTGAGTGCTTCTTTCTTTACCCTTTTCTATGGTCACCATCTCTTACTGTCCTCTCTTGGATTTCTCTCTTGGATCTTCTTGCAACGGATTTAGGGCGTAGAGACCTCGAACTCTTTGAGGCCTGTCATAAAGCAGGATGTGTCAACCTGACCTGCCTACCATGCCATGTGTAGGACTTTATCTAGGGCCGACCTATTGGAGTCGGCCTGAGCACACAAATACCCTACCTAGGCTGATTCCCTGTGGTGTTCAAAGTAGGGTCCCGTCAGTAAAAGTGAGCTGGTCGAAGAAAGCGACAGCATATCTCCCATTGGTGGAGGGGCTAACATCTGACCAATCCACATCAGTAAAGGGGTTTCGCCTTTTATGAATAAAACCTTGACTCTTAACTAAAACCGATAATCATCGGAAGAGGTTGGCGTGTTTTTATTATCGTTGCTCGGTTCTGTTCTCTTTCACTCGAAAGTATCCCACGAGAATCAAACTGTATTTTTAAATTTGGCAGCCTGTCCTGTATATGTATCGCTTTGAGGAAAATTATTGACCTCGATTTGGGGCATATTCTAAAAGTTTTGTTTTTTCCTTCATAAGTACTCTGTCGAGAGGAACCCTCTGCCACTCTCTTGTATGTGTTTTCACGCTCCATTATTGAGGTGGTATGTCATCTTTAATGAGGGTTTTGTTGATGTTATTCTGATATATGTGTGGGGGTAGGAGCACATTCTTCTAAGTTGCATGTTTCTTTATCATTCAAGTCACTTTCTCAAGATTGAAAAATCGTGTGAGTGAGCATCGTTGCTCCAATGTACTAAGGAGGACTAATGAGTAGTCCTTGCTGTCTCTCTGTAACTATGTAACTATGTCATGGTAGTTGACAGCGGATATCTTCAAAGATGATAAAGAGGACGATCTGGGAGCAACCCAATTTTGCCTGAACTTTCTTTTGGTTTTCTGATTATCAGATGTAAAAGATAGTTTTTTAAAACCTTTGCCGTTAAATGAAATGCATTTTAAAGTGTATAATTTATCTTAGAAGATAATTTATATCAGTTTGAGAAAACTTTTCCCAACATAATAAAAGTTTGACTTAAATAAACTCTTTAGATTTATAAACAACAATATATTAAAGACTACGAGTGCGTTCTTATCAATGAGATTAGCTCAGTCAACAAACGTTGGCAACTTCCTGATGGTGACATGTAGCAATCTCATGAGAAAATGAAGAAACCAATTCAAGAATAATTTACTAGTGCAAAAACTCGAGTAAATAAACACGAAAAGAGTAAAATGATTGATATATCGAAGCTATTTTAGACGCTCTAATAAGTTTAGAACTTTGATATTGGGATGGCTTTGGGGTTAGAAAGTAAATATAACATCTTTTAATTGGAATGAGCATTGAATCCAAAGTTCGAGATGTAGGATTTTAATGAAAGACTACAAAATTAATAAATTCTGAGGGTAAATTAATTTCTGTTATCAGAAAGTAAGAAATTAATATTAAAATTTTGTAATTATTGACTGATAAACTATATAAGCTTACATATGATCTATCTTAAAGTTTTCCACCTTGGGTTTTGAATTTGATCATTCCAGAGCGAGTGGTAATGACTGAGTGTTATTAGTCAAGGTTTCTCTATATATATTTTTTAGCGAATACTAAGCAGCAATCTAATGCATAAATACAACACAAATTAAATTAGTGTTTAGTTAATTTCGTAATGGTATTAAGGAACCAAGAAACGATTTGTGTGTTATCAGAGATTAAGTTTGAATCCGTTCGTGAAAGAGGAAAAGGTATCTTCATAAAGCCCACAAGATTAAGCTTATTTTCATCTATGTTTATGTCACTATAAAATCACGTTTGGGTTTGTTTAACTAACCATGAATTTGTGCAGTATATATTCGTCATTTTGAGGCGCAGGATTTAATCGATTTCTTTGGTTTTTCAGTCGAATAAAGTTTGGAAGTGTTTCAGTCAAATAGATTTGAATTTTTTTTAAGTCAAATATCCTTTAGCATTCAAAAAGAGTTTTTTTGTTTCTCAGTCAAATTATGTTTCTCTTATTTCTCAATCAACTAGTTTTACCACTCAAATATTTGTTCTTGTTTCTCAGTTTATTAGATTTACGGGCAACTATTTTTCTTTTCCTCAGTCAAAGAGTTTTTGTCTTTGTTTTTCAATAAATAGAATTTCTTGTTTCTCAGTCAATAAAGTTTTCTCAATCAAATATACTTTCGTTTCTTAGTCAAATTGTTTTTTTTTTATTTTTAGTCACTTAAATTTTTTTTCAGTAAAATCAGTTTTTATTTTTCTTGGTGAAATATTAATTTTTGTTTCTCTGTCACAGTTTCTTTTAATCCAATAATTTTCCCTTTTTACACTGTCAATAGTAGTTTTCTTGTTTCTCAGTTAAATAGAGTTCATATTTTTCTCTCAATAAATGAGTTTTTTATCAAGCAAACATTTTTTTCTTGTTTCTGACTGAATTTCTTTCTCGTCAAATATTTTTTCTTATATCTCAGTCAATAAAGTTCTTTCTTGTATCATAGTAAAATAAGTTTTTTGCTTATTCATGTCAGGTATTTTTTCTTGTTTCACCGTCAATAAAGCTCTTTTTTTGTCAGTTAAATAGTTTTGAGATTATTTTCCAATTAAATAATGTAATTCTGGTTTCTCACGAAATAATTTTTTTCCTGTTCCTTAGTCAAATAAAAAGATTTCTTCTTTCACATTAAAATAGTTTATTCTTTTCTCCAGTTAAATAATGCTTTTTCTTGTTTCTCAACCAAAATGTTTTTTTAATTTCAGTTAAATTATTTTTTTCCTTATTCCTCAGTCAAATATTTTTTTATTGTTTCTCACTCAATAAAGTTTTTTTCTATCAGTCAAATAAAGTTTTGTGCCTTTCTATCAAATAGACTTTCTTGTATCTCAGCCAATAAAGGTCTTTGTTTTTTCTCAGTCCCTAAATGTATTTTTTATTTCTCTGTTTAATCGTTTTGCCTTTTCCAATCAAATAAGTTTTTCTTGTTTCTAACTCGAATAAAGTAATTTGTCACGTTTCTCAGTCAAATAAGCTTTTTTCTTGTTTCTAAGTTGAATAGTTTTTTCTCATTTTTCTATCATATTTTTTTCAGGTTTCTTAGTCAAATAAAGTATTTCTTGCTCCTCAATTAATAAAAATCTTTCTTGTTTCTCTTTCAAATAGTTTTTCCATTCAAATGTGTCTTGATGTTTCTCGGTAAAATCAAGTTTTTGTCAGGTTACTCACTCAAATCAAGTTTTTCTTGTTACTCAGTCATATATTTTTTCCATTTAAACATGTTTTTTCTCTTGATTTCTCCCTCAAGTTAAGTTCTCTCTTTTCTCTAGGTCAATAAAAGTTGTTTCTTTTTTCCCGTCAAATAAGTTTGATTCTTGTTTCCAACAAATATTCCAGAGAATTTATTCCTTTTGAAATTTCCAATTCCCTTTCGCTTTTGTATCCCAGTTGCCGATCTCTTCGGCTGTACAAAATAGATAGTAAATGATCTTAAATACTATCAATCATCTTTTTACCTACTCCATGTGTTATTTTATTTTCCTACTCTTCCCATTTTGCTTAAATCTGTCCACTATTGAGGACTGATACCATATCTTGAATTTTAAAACTTCCTCCAAGTTTTGCTATTATCTATCACATTTATTAGGATAAAAATCTTTAGATTTTTATTTATGACGCGAAATTTGTTTACGGCGTAATGAGTAAAAGCGAGCAATTTGGTTGAATCCAACGAAACTTCGTCAATGAGCGAAGTTACGAGAAGCGATGTATATCGACGGTACGAAGTCGCGCCAATTTAATTAATTAATCGGTTCAATTAAACTTAGAATAAAGTTGGTGTTGCATAACAAGCTATTACTCTGCAATAGATTCCTTATTGTAAAATTGGAATAAATTAGCTTGAGTTTTCATTAAAAACAAGAAGATTTGCAATGCAAAGGAGAGAAAAAGATTCGCGTTATTATTTTTCTGAATGAATTCCTGGTTTCCGTGAAATTACGCTTAATTATGAACAAATGACAGCAGTTATTTTTTCCAATGGGGCTTGAATAAAGGTGACGTTTTATATTCATGATTGAAAATGCAGTGAGACTCTACGAGTTTCCCGGTGGTACAAAGACCAATTCGTGGGCTAACCTGATAATAAACGAAAGTTCTTCCTGGATTAAAGGTTTGTAAGGAAATTAAGATGAATTTGATTAATTGATTTACTTAACCGACCAAAAATCGACGATCAAAATATGCCGAGTATAAAATCTAAATAAAGAATGTCCCCAAATGTTACGCTTTTTTTATTTCCTGGTAAAAAATAATTCATTTTTATGGTCAGATTAAAAAAGGAAATTTTAGCTAATATCATTTAAGAGTAGTTTCTACAATTTGAACAAGCTTGTCCAAGCTTGATAAAAAATGAAATTAAATTTAAGTCCTTTATTCAATGATAGGAACATTCAGGATCTGGACAGAGAAAGGATTCTTCACTATATAGACGACCTACATTTATCCCCATCTCGAGTATGCAGTCTAGGTTTAGAGCCACCAATGAAGATAAAATAAAAATAAAATTGAAAAAGTCCAAAGGAAGGCTACCAGATTGGTCCCATTGGTATGTAACCTTCCCTACGAAGAACATCTCAAGAAATTAGACATCCCCAAGCTCAAAGATAGACGAAATAGAGGAGAATGATACAAATGTACAAAATAATTAGTGCCATCAAAAAAATCGACATGAGCTCCCTTTTTTAGACTAAAACCATAAAGAGTAGAGGTCACATGAAACAAGTAGTGAAATAAAGGTGCAAAAAAAAACCCAAACAACATTTACAGATAAACTGGTGAATGACTAGAACTCCCTACCAGAAAAGATTGTACATGCTAAAGCTACAATATCATTTAAGAATCTATATGAAAAATAAACACTACAGTTGGATATGGAGGCGGGCGCTAGGATCTATGTTAAGCAATAATAAATCCCGTGGATTATATTGGAAAGACTTATTGGCAAGTCATTGTTTAATAAATAAGGACAGACTCAACATAACAACATTGATATGCAAACACAAATACCTGCCCTCAGTTTGACATTAATACTCCCCTACTGCAGGTCTTGATTTTCTGTGCCATTAAAAATTCAGGCTCATATTTATTATTAAGTATCCTATCCATTATCTTGCCTTGTTTTGGCAGCCAATCCTAAAGTAATGAGCTAAAAGTATAGCAAATTCCATTACTATATCAAAGGCAGGAGCTATTAATTATGCACAAGATTGAAGATAATCAGTGACGGATTTCACATCTCGCAAAAATCACGTTGTTTATCGCCTGAAAAACATAACATTTCGTTATTATCTCTTTTCTTTATGGTTGGACGGAGAATTCTGATTATATATATATATATATATATATATATATATATATATATATATATTGTGATAGAACGGGTTGAGGCTGCTTAATTTCAACCACTATCACATGTTATTTAAAACCACGATGCTCCCCACGTGCATCTTCGCTTTGAAGCTAGGCGCCTTATCGCAGCCCCCTGAGTCAATGTTTAAACAAGGAGGTTTATCATCCCCCCCCCTCCCGTTCGCCACATCCACCGATCACGCCAGATTGAGTTAGGCTTATGGGGGTATAAGGCTTGTCCTCAGGCTCGGCTGTGCATTCCCTCGAAGCTCCCACTCCATTGTCCCCCACGCCAAGGGGATGTCTTGACTATTTATTTGGAAACTTTACCACTAAGAGTAGATTCGAGATCTAGATTTTCGTCGCGAAACATTACTACGACCCTCTCTCACCTTGTGGGCCAAGGGACCTCGACCTCGTGATTCACCATCACTTGTCCAGAAGAAGGACAATATCCCTTGAGTGCCAAGGTTCGAGCCTTCGTGACGCCGAGTCCACAAGGCTTACCCTGTTGTTGTTTGGAAAGAGAACAACGTTTGAACAGCCATTGTTTGTTCGAGCCCGTTGACAAAAAATGGTTCTCACCCCCCCTGTTGTTCCGAAGAGAACAACGTAGAACAGCCATTGTTCTTTTGAGCCCGTTTGCCAAGAAACGGTTCTTACCCTTCCCCTATTGTTCAGAAAGAGAACAACATTAGAACAGCCATTGTTCTTGAGCCCGTAGACAAGAGACGGTTCTCAACCCCCCTGTTGTTCAGAAGAGAACAACGTAGAACAGCCATTGTTTGTCAAGCCGTTTATTAAGAAACGGTTCTCATTCCCAAGACACCACGTCAGGATCATTTAATTCCCCCCTTTCTTCGGCTGGAACTCGACAGCGGACTGAAATTCCATCACGTCGCCTTCCTCTGCACAACAAGTATAAATTACGTAAGCCGAACGTTAACTTTGAGTATTTAACCCTTTTGTCAATTCTATCCTGTGCTTTAAATAGTTTAGCAAACCATCCCATCTCTTTAACTTTATATTTGTTTTACCTTTTTAAATCTTTTAATCCTCGGATTAGCTCGATTCCACACGACCCTTTCCATTCTTTGTTTATGTCAATATTTTCCGTTTTGTGTGTTGTTGATAGTTATTATTAATAAAACTCTATTTTATTAATGATAGAAATATTAATATCCTTGAGCTCGGTTCCACTCCTTAAGTATATCGAAGATACATAATATTGGCCAGCCAGACATCCACGCACTCTAAAGATAATTAAAGAAGTTCCCTCAACGAATAGTTATATATGTTATATCGTCGAGAGTCCATTCTACGACATATATATATATATATATATATATATATATATATATATATATATATATATATATATAAATATATATTCGCAGAGATAAGCAGTGTCAAACAAAATTGTCAGTCGTTATCTTCACACGTTACCTTTTTTAAAATGAAGGATGATACCGATACCCTTTAGTTTAAATAACTTTGAGACGATGCTATTACTCGTTACAGTAACGTCTTTAGTTTCGTTTCTTTTAATATTATTAATTCTCAATTATCGTAATCATATTACAACAGTTTGTTAATATAAGTATATACTCGTATAATTAGCTTCCATGTGTATTTTTAAATAAATATCAGTGGTTTTTAATAAATGTCGCTTTATTTTGGGTAGGCAATAATGAGAATGTTTTAGCAAAAACACTTCTAGATAAAAAGAGTGTTAAACAGAGTGAAACCTTTCTTCCTAAGATAGATGGCGGTAAATTCCTCTATCGTAATCGAAGTAGGTTGAGCTAAGACAAAAGTTCATCAACTACCTTATAGGTATCCTGGTTAACTTAGTCGGCTGTTGACATAAAATTCCACATCAAAAGAGATTAGTGCTTCTTCCTCGCGGAATTCCATGCTGCTAGGTCCTCGATGTCAGAGAGGTTTAATGTTAAGCCTCTTTCTGAAGTTATGGTAAAAGGCCTCAGTTCTTTGCCCGGTAACTCGAGTGGCCAGCCGTAGGTTAGCTTCTCTACGAATGAAAGAAATGGCCTCTATGAGTGCTTCTTAAGATCAGTGTCCTACTTTAGCACTGGATAAAATTATTATCCATAGATGCAAGCACAAGTTAGTTGCAGCGTTATTATTAATTACTTATTAACGACGGTCAAATTGAAGATAATGAAATGTTTGAAATAAGAAATTAACTTAGCAATTGGAAAACTTGGTCATGTAATTGGAAAGTTAAGACGCGCAGCCTCGAAGACTGAAGTAGAGAAAGTAAAAGAATCTTGATTATACTTTTTAGATTTCACTTAAAATTTAAGAGATATCTTTTTCGAATTTAAATTCAATTTGTTGATCATTAGTTTTGAGAGGAAAATGCGTGAATTTTAATGCGAAAAAGATATTTCGTAAATTGGAAGTGGAATCTAAAAAGTAAGAGTAAATCAAAGCTAATGTAATTTCCTACAAAAATCTTTTATATAAGACCGATCAACCATTGATCTTATATGATTGATTTGTTCAATATTCGGAGTTGGCGTAACCAAACTAATTTTCTACCTGACATAAATCTATAGAGAAAACTACTTATGAATGGAAGAAAAAATAGTGAGAACAAAAAGGAAGAAAAAGATTTTCGCCCGAGTATGTATCTTTCTTTATTCCTAAAGGAGTGTGGGTAGATTTTGGGCAGTTCTCTAACCTTCCAGTCAAGTAGTCTCCTTTGTATGTAAATTACTCAGACTATGTATTTTTCAGACATTATTACTACCAACAAAGTCAGCACTACCCTAATACACCTCCTCTGTTGTGATTTGCCTCTTAATCTTAATTAAATAAATAAAATCCTAATCGAAAAGTAGCGCAGTGAAACGCGTCTTTTCGGAGTGAGGCGATTGTGGCTTCTGGGCGACGGCCCAAATCCTTCGAGACGAGCAATCACGCGGTGCCGCCGCCACCGAATCGACAGAGGGATCTGGACGGCATTTATCGTGGCTTCGACTCACATTACAGATATGAAGTCCCGGAGACCATTAACGAGTATATGGTTTCGCTTGGCAGGTTGGTATATTCCGGACCTAAACAGGCTTTGGAAGGTCATTCAGCATATACTTTTGCTTCTTATTGACCCCCGGCCATTATTACTCTCCTGAGGAGTCTCAAGCGAAGTCATACTTTGATTACAATGGTTTTCACTTCGAAAACTCATTTGCCATAATCCCACGGGACTGAACCCCTTCCCTGTCCGGCGGCAGTTTCTCCGGCTCTCCCATACATTTAAATCCCCATTTCGTATGGTATATCTAATACCACTGCGTCCTGAGAAGGAGAGACGACTGGGCTTAATTAAAGAATGTCCACTTGGGAAACTTCGTAGTTATTACTCATTTTTGGCAAATCCAATAAAAAAGGTTCAAGAAGAAACTTGGAAAATAATGGTAAAGGCAAATGTGTGAAAGATCGCGAGATATTCATAGGGTGCGCAACTCACTTGATCCTTTCATTCTGTAACGATGACAAGTTAACATTCGAAAAAAGATGGCAACCTTTGTATAATTTCCTTTGTATTATTCATGGTGAGATAAGTGTTAGTTAGGACTTCTTGGCCCACCACTACAATCGATGTGGTATGATGGGTCTGCCACTCCATGTACATTTAACATATATATAAATGCAATTATAGAAAGATCATCTCGTGATATATACCAAACCATCATAAAAAATATCTAAAAATATTAACTTCCTATTTATCTTGGTTCTGCCTTTATATAAATTTATTATAAATAATACAAAATCAATACATTTTAAAGACATTTGAAAGAGTTATTAAATTCAACCCTTTTCAAGCAAGAAAACAATGGTTCTTATTAAAATAGTTGGAAAACCACGTTTATAACTTCCCTCGGTCAAGCCACATCGAATTGTTAAATTGTGTTTCACACTTTCATTCAATGCATCAATTTCCTAGATTGTCCGGTGGCTAAAATTTAGATACTATAAAACCACAAAAAAGAAACAACTGTTTAATTTTGGTACAAAAATCAGCTCTGTAAAAGTATTTATGACATATCCATTTTCTATTTACAAAGATAATATTTACTATGTAATAATGAAAAAAACCCTGTTTTGTATGGTAATTGCCATATATGGGCCGTCCTAATAAGTTAATTTTTTGAGTATATGCTGTATGAATATACAGAAAATAAATTGTAAATAAAAGATTATATGAGGAATTGCTACCATCATTCAACTCTTGCGGCAACGCGTGTGTTATTTATCATACCAAAATCGTAGTACTAATTCTCATAGTGCCATTTACCCGTCTTGGAAAGTGAGCCATTTCCTATCGCTATAATTTCAAATTAACTATAAAATATAAACTATAAGCAATCAAACTAAAGCGGTATTTATAAATAAACTAATGTTTGTATTAGATTTTAGTAATAATTTTTAGCATCTTAATGATATAATAATTTTCATTTTCCCAAGTTAAAATTTTTAATTAGGCAGCGATAAAAATATATTTAATATACTAATTTCAAGAGTGGCGCCTGAGACAGGATACTTTCGAAATTCGTCTTATTATTTTAATATAAAATTGGCTTAAAAAGAACGTCCTTTCTTTGTACTAATGGAAAAGTTAAAAAAATACTTTAGTGAAATTTCACTTTCTCACAGATTTTAAATATTTCGACAAATATTCCTATTTTACAGAGCGAATTTTTCCAGTCTTAATTTGCTCTCTTGCAACGCAAAAAGTGTTTATTATTATCTCTCTGATCGTCTCAAACTAATCTTGGACTCACACCGTAATTTTGCCTCTCAATTCGTTGCATAAATTGAAAATTAATATTAAAGTTATTTTAATGTATATGCATTTGAAACAATCAAATTAACAACGATTAATTTGTATATTTTTAAAGCTATTTTAGCCAATACATTTGTCTTACTTGTTTTATTTCTTTCAAATTCTAAAAAAAGTTATTGATAAACAAATTGGAAACTGTTAAAATTCTTAAGAGGAATTTTAAATTGAAATATGTAAAGTGAGGAAAGAATCTCAGAAATTTAACGTTTACTATCGTATGAAACGTAATTTTATACTGTGAACTTCAGCTAAAAGGGATTAATCAAATTTAAAGCCTCCTCAATTCTATTCAACTTCATAATAGCCTTAAGAAATTTAATTAAACTTGAGGGTGAGTTCTAAAGGCTAATTTTGAGGGAAGAAATCTTATTCGTTTCTCGAAATTTGCATAATTGACCCAAAACTTTAGTACAGAAATTTAAAGTCATTGCAGACGAATTAAAACGTAACGCCACCCAGAGGCTAAGGCGGACATATATATTAAAATACCTCTTCGGAGAGAGCTAGAGAAAAGAACAAGAAATCGAGGTTAGTGAGAACGGTAGGCGACTTACTAATAGGCAAACAGCCGAATGGCTCTGATCTCCCCGCCAAATGGGTAGGCGACTAGAGCTGCTCGTCCCAAGGAAGCCGCAAAAGGCCATTGAGCAGCTCTAATAAGAAACTGGCCCAAGCGAAATTGAGGAAGAAATCTATCTTACTGACGGGTTGAACAACAAGTTAGTCAAAACAACAAGTTAATTACCGAACCCAAAAAGATCCGATTACCTACGAGGTCAGGAGGCCCGCGGTTATAGCGCCAAAAAGCTGCGTAAAATCAAAAGAACACCGAGGAAAATAGTGGGACGGTTGTCGGTGCCTCTCATTAAGAAGCAGACCTGGGCTCCGCGGTGTCACCCCCTACCTCTTCTCGCTCCCCTCAATGGTATTACCAAGTCCCCCTTAATTGGACTGGTCTCCGGGCTATAAATTGGCCCCTAAGAAAAGAAAGAGATTATTCTGTTAGAGACGATAGAAGACTAGATTTTTGTGATCAGTTTTTCGCCCTGTTCCGGACTCGACTTCTAAGATTTAAAAGTTCATCTCGTTTTTTTTATTGGTGCCATACCGATTTATCCTTCGCAGACTTAGCAAGATGTCTGGCTGGATCAAAGTTCCTAAGCGCCAAACAGGAATTTCGGGAGCAAGATAAAAGAAGTTATCCGCTCACCCTTGAAGGACTCTCAAATTGAAGTCTCAGTAGTTTTGGAAGAAAAAGAATTAATTCCGAAGTAAGTTCCCTTTAATTACTTTCGGGATCACCCCATATTCCAAAATCCATCTTAGTAGCCCTGCAAAGTAGAAGAGGGTACAAGAAGAGTTGTGCCAGAGAGCACAACTCCTATCTCTTTCTTTTAGAATTATAACCAGATCGATAAAGTCATAAAAAGAGATCGATATCGGTTTCTACTGTCACCGTGACAACCACCCTAATTCCCTTTCAACGCGAAGACTCATGGAAAAATTCAGTTTAGCAACATCCGTCAACCCCTGTTCCGATCACGGTCATGTACCGAATGACTATATATATTTGTTTTGAATAATTAGGATTTTTAAAACTATCCCAAGCTAAATAAGGCAGAACTTTGTAACTTAGAGGCCTCCAGAATTTAGCTATCTAGCAATTGGTTTGTTTACGTGAAGCCTACCTTGTTTTGATCAGAGTTCTCGTCAGGAGTAGGTCAATATTCAAATCGTGTGAACCATGTTTAACTGAGTGAATTTCATGTAAATATGAATATTTAAGTTAATTGGTAAATTAAAAGATATACATATATTTTGGTTAATCTTTTGTGTTTTACTGGATCGTTACGTGTTTACCACCTCTTTCCTTAAAATGTCCACGAAGGCTTCGGCGGCACACCTCCACTCGATGGTCTAAACTTTTGATGACGTCTTTGCAGAGTTGCTCCTCGTTCTCACCAATATGCCTTATTTTCTCATCTTTCAGCTATTGAATTGTTGTTGGCTTGTTGGCATAGACCTTACTTTTGAGATGACCCCAAGGAAGAAATCTAAAGGCGTCAAGTCACACGACCGTGGTGGCCAATTGACCTCGCTGTTTCGAGAGATGATGTGACCTGGGAACTTCTCATTCAATAAAGCCATTGTTGCATTGACTGTGTGGCATGTGGCGCCGTCCTGTTGAAACCACAAATCTTCGACATCGATAGAATTCAATTAAGGCCATAAAAAGTTCGTTATCATGGCACGGTATCGTTCGCCTGTCACCGTAAGAGAATTCCTGGCATCATTTTCGGAGAAATACGGCCCAATGATTCCGCTAGGAAAAAATGCACACCAAACAGTGACCTTTTGTGGATGCAGTAGCTTTTCAACAATCTTCCTGGGATTTTGATCAGTCCAAATAAGACAATATTGATTATTAACGAATTAACCAAGATGAAAATGGGCTTCATTACTAAAGATGATTTTTGGAAAAAAATCATCATCGGCTTGTCTTTGCTCGTGCAACCAATTTACGAATATACGGCGCTTTAAATAGTCAACAGTTTCAGTTCTTGTGTCAATTGAATTTTGTAAGCGTGTAGAGACAAATCTTTTGTCAAAATTCGATGTAACGTTGTTGTGGAGAGGTTTAATTCCTGCGCGCGATGATGAATAGAGCTGTCTGGATCTTCGGCTACATTCTCGCGCACTGCAGCAATGTTTTCAGCTGAACGGCGTAAACGAGCACGCAATGGCGTTTTCATATCTGCCAACGACCTCGTTTGTTTGAATTTACGAACAATTTTCGCAATTGCACTCTCGGTTAGTCGATTATGTTGACCCCAAAAATCGCGAAGTGCCTGGAATGCGTTTCTGTTTGAACGTCCATTTATTTTCGTAATAGGCTTCGATAACTTTAACTCGTTGTTCGATTGTTAATCTTTACATGGTTAAAATTGCCAAAGACTGAAGTTGTTATATCTGAAATAAAAAGAAAAACTCACTAGAAGCTCAAACTTAACTCACATTTAAAATCGGTCCAAGTTATTGAAACACCCGTTATAAATAGTTCGACAAAGAGGTATTGTATCGGAGTAAATGTTAAACGGCCAATGGTTAAAGAACAATCCCCGACAAAAGTAGGCAGACAATTCTTCGACACTCATTTACACAAGGTTCGACGTTTCAAAATCTAATTATTAGGTTTTCTAAATGCCCATACTTTTAATTGAGCAAATTTCAGTGTAATTCTGCACGTAAATTACCCATCTCAGGAAAAATGGCATAGAAGTGGAATAGGATTTTATTACAGATGCATTTCAGACGGGAA
Source organism: Ceratothoa steindachneri (assembly GCA_963969495.1). Classification (NCBI taxonomy): domain Eukaryota; kingdom Metazoa; phylum Arthropoda; class Malacostraca; order Isopoda; family Cymothoidae; genus Ceratothoa; species Ceratothoa steindachneri. Next base: position 26,375,937 of record OZ018327.1, on the reverse strand, counting down.
CAAAGTTTCATCATTAGAATTACAAAGAAATCCAAAGTTTGACATTTTGACTACAGCGACAATTTAATCAAACAATTAGAAGGTTTTTATACCGTGCTCTTCAAGGTATCATGCCTTCACAGAACGCTTGGTGGTCGGCATAGTCGGGAAAGTCTAGGGAGAAGAGATGTGCATGCAAACACTCTTGATTTCACAGAGGACAGACGAGGAGGGAATGTCAGAGGGGAGGGTGCTCGTAAGTCTCGCACACAGACCAAGAAGGCGCGATCCTCCAATGGACCGGAGACGGCTACGAAGATTGCAAGTGAGATGCAGCGCCGGATCGTAGTGCTAACGTTAGTTGATCCAGAGAGAGAGAAAGAGAGAGAGAGAGAGGAGAGAAGAGAGGTGAGTGGGAACATCAGTATTCAGGGCTTTATAAGCAAGAATTTGAAGGCATCCGATGGCAATTATTTCTAAGATTGTTCCTTTCTCCTTTGCTCTATTTGTAATGCATAAAATTACTCGTTTCCGCTTATACTAACATTCCGTGATTATTTCTCCTTTTCATCGCAAAATAAAGATCTAATGGAGGATAAAAATATTTCTCCATTTTATTGCAATATAAAGATTTAATCAAAAAATACATTTATTTTCTGTTAATAGTAGGTATTATTGTAGAGAAATGGCTACCTTAAGCATCCTGGAGGAGTATAAGTACAATAAAGCCCCCCCCCCCTCATAAGGAGAAGCGTGGGAAAGGTAGACGGCGAAACTGATTACTATGTGTAATCTCCCCGCCGCTGTGGGCAGTTGGAGCTAACATCTGTTTTAAGGCGACCACCTAAGGTCCTTAAACGACGCTCTAACGATCCAAATTACCTACGAGACCCATAAACCCGTGGTTATGGAAAAAAAGTGGTGCGAATCAGAAGGCACGCCAAGTAGCGGTGCGGTTTCAAGCCTCTAATTTGCGAGCAGACTTGGGCACCCCAGTGCCACCTCAGGAATTCTCGCTCTTCCCAGATGCTAACTCACCATTTACCCCCCCCCCCTCTCCTTTGCCTCTGTGGCCTGGTCACTTCCCCCTTTAGATAGGGCGGCAATCCACCTATAAATAAGCCCCGCAAAGAAAGAGAGGAGGATTATCAGAAGTCGATACGCCAGAGTAGGATTAGTTCGTGAAGATCGATCCATCGGCCAGACAAGAAGATTATTAGAAGTCGATACGCCAGAAGAAGGGTTAGTTCGTGAAGATCGATCCTTCAGCCATACAAGACTATTTCCGTGAGAAACGATAGGATCAGATTGAGAAAATCGATCCCCCCTTTCAGGGCCGTATTAATCTAAATAGTCAAGCTTTATATCGGTGCCATACCGAAGAAGCCTGTTCAGTCTGCAAAGAAGTCCGAATGAAGAAAAGCAAAGCCACTCACCCTCGAGTGACTCTCACATCTCAAGCTCCGTAAGAGTGAGAGGAGAAGAACCCAGCCCCAACGAGCTCCCGTTCTTTAATTACGTTGAAGAATCATCCCCCGTCACAGGCGAAAAGCAATCCCTCCTCGACGAAAATTCAACCAGTGGCCACAACACTTCAAAGCGAGAGATAAGTCCTCCAGCGACATCCGGCAATCCCTAATACCTACCTGTGAGTTAAAATAACATTTATATCTGTATTGCGATAGTAGAAGTTTAGTACATCCCACGTTTTAAAGGAGAGTAGAAACCATTGTTCTTGAACCTAGGTCATATGTGTTTGTAGACGAGAGTACGTTAATTTAATGTTTAACGCTAATCAAATAGAGTCGCGATAAAAAAATACTAATCGGCAATTGGTATGTTTACGGGAAGCCTATTTGTTTATTTTTTGTCTTTGAAAGATCTTTGATGCCAAAGATAGAAATGTGTTAACTGTTGGTTTGTAATAGTTAAGTGTTTCATTTAAAATACATGTTTATTTTGGTAGATTCTGGTGCTTCCTCTTATCCTTATGTGTTTAAAATGACTCTTCCTTAAAAAGAAAACTACTGAATTAGCACTCTTAGAACAAAGCCTACTTTATCATAGAAGTAACTCACGCCCCTAAAAGCATACCACTACTAAAAGGGTGTCAAAGAGTATAGTGATCCAAACCAACGGTTATTCTACGACATATTATAAAAGTGGTGTCAAGTCTATAGGTTTTATATTAGTAAGAACCCAGCAGTGTCTATTTAAGGAAAAGCTAACACATAAAAGGGATACCAAGAATAATAGTATATTTAACGAGTGGAAAATTGGTAAAGTTAAAGGTGGATACAATCTAAAGGTAATTGTTAGGCCAAGTGGTAAGTTTCGGTGGTGGAGTAGGTCAGGCTTGATTAAAAACAAGGTAGATGACTGACATAAGCCCGATGGCATTGTTTGACCTTTATCGGAAGCAAGGTCAAAGCCTCGGACTGAAAGGAGCCGATCTGAGCTCGTTTATTCAGGAGAAAGAGAGAAACGAAAGAGATGAAAGGAGAAAGGAACGTAAAAGGAAAATGGAAGCTGATGGAAGAAGAGAAAAGACGAAAATGGAAGCTGATGAAAGAGAGAAGATAAGGGCCCACTAAAGAGCTCTAAGTAAAGACCAGTTAGAGGTGCAGTCAGTGTCATCCAGAACAGGAGTGTTACCAGCGGCCAGCATGAAACTCCTGGAGTACAAGGACAAAGAAGATTTATGCTCATATCTCTCCCATTTTGAGAAATTATTTGAAGTCAATAATTGGGACCTAGAAGAAGATGGGGTCGCCAGACTGTTACCGCTACTCAATCGTAGGATGAGAGAGATATTCGTATCTTTACCCTCAGAAGCGACTGTGGACTATTCCACTCTCAAAGCCGAACTTCTCTCAGCAACAAACCTTAACCCGGAAGAATACAGGACGAAGTTCAGGCAGGCTCGTATAAGACCTGGACAAACATACAAACATTTTGGCTTTGAGCTTCGTCGAAGCCTACAGTTTTGGATGAAGTCAGAAGGGGTAAAGAACGAAGTCGCTGCGGTCGTCGACTTCATGCTTAGAGATCAGTTACTAAGTACACTACCCCAGGAAATCCGTGCATTCGTTAAGGACCGAAAAGCTTCTACCTTCAACGAGTGTCTGGACGAGGCTGACCTCCACGCGGTAAATCATCGTTTATATCTGAGGGACTACAAGAAAGAGAAGGCTCCCTCCCCAAAAAAAAATTGGCCGCCACCCAAGCATTTACAGAAGAAGCCCTTTAAGTTCTCAGCAGCAAAATGAACTTATAAACCAAATTTTGGAGAAGAAAAAAATGAAAAAGAAGTTAGGATTCCACAAGGATCATAAACTAATACCGGCACGTATCCCAGGAAGTCCGTCACTTGTTATACCTGCGGGATAATAGGTCACCTGAGTTTCCAGTGCCCACAGAACTCCCGACTGAGGGAGGTGCAAAACCTGACTGCCACGATCCCAGCAGGACAAGCTGATTCGTCTTACGTCCCAGCTTCAACATCTGAAGGGCCCCAGCAACTGGTAAACTTTATATTCAACAAAAGTTCGCCAGGCGGCCTACAATTTGAAGAGGGCAGTGTTAATGGGTGCCTAGTATCCCCTTTAGTCAGAGACACTGGATGTACGTGCATAGTGGTATCCGACAAGTTGCTGCCCCCAGTAAACCCTAACCATAAGAAATTCGCAATCGTCCACGACTTTTTAGGACGCGACAATCGATTCCCCGTCGTGAGATGTCATATACAATGCAGATATTTCACCGTTTGGACGGACGTGGTAGTAACCCCGATTTAGTTTTGCGCAGTACAAATCGGACAAAACCCCATAATTCCCCAGCAAGAAGTGGCCCAACAAGTAGTTACCTGGGCACAAGAAGCCCAGAGGAAAGAGCAACCTGCTAAGTTGACCCCGAGGATTACCCTAGGAGACAATCGGTTCAAATTGACTTCCTTCGCCATTGCTCAGAAATAATGCCCCACTCTTAAACCTCTATGGGAGAAAGCTAGTAAAGGTAAAACTCTCCAAGTAAAAGGAAAGAAGCCTATCCAGTATATCGTAGAAGACTCACTTCTCTACCGTACTATCAGCGAGGAGGATAAGGAGAACAAGAAAGCACTGTGTGTACCTCAAGAATACACGCAAAGAATTTTGAATACCGCGCATGATGGAATATTATCCGGACACTTTGGGCACAACAAAACGGCGCAGCAGATATTCCGACACTTTAATTGGCCCCAGGCCGCCAGGAAAATTGTGGCCTATTGTCGATCATGCGACGTGTGTCAGAAGGATCCCTCCAGAGGACGGGTACCTCCCGCACCCTTACAAAAGGTGTCCGTTATAACCGAACCATTCTCTTGAGTGGCTATTGATTTGGTGGGACCAATTCACCCTTCTTCAAGTGGAGGACACTCCTACATCCTCACCCTAGTGGATTGTGCCACCCGGTTCCCAGATGCCGTGGCACTACGGAAGATTGACACTATTTCCTGCGTTGAAGCATTAATTTCAATATTTGCACGAGTAGGCCTGCCTAAAGAAATTCTATCGGATAGAGGGCACCAATTCACCTCAGAATTAAAAGAGTATTTTAATAAACTACTGTTAGTCAAGCCAATTTTTACGAGTCAATTTCATCCATCCGCTAACGGAATCTGCGAGAAATTAAATGGGACTCTCAAAAATATATTGAAGAAGTTGTGTCAAAACAACCCTACACAGTGGCACAGATATCTGCCTGCAACCCTTTTCGCCTGCCGAGAAATACCTCATCGGACGTTGGGATTCTCGCCCTTTGAGCTATTATACGGGAGAAATGTGCGAGGTCCTATGAGTATTCTTAAGAAATTATTTTCCAACGCGAAGCTCGACCAAGAAATCAAATCGTCTTACGCCTACGTGATGGATATGCGCGAGCGCCTAGAATACTGCTCTGGCTTAGCTCGAGAAAACGCCGAGAAAAATTTAGCCAAATACCGGGACTACTTCGATATGAAAGCAAAGGCTCGAAAATTAAAGGCAGGAGATGAAGTCTTATTATTACTCCCGACCGAAAATAATAAGTTATGGGCCCAGTGGAAGGGACTGTTTGAAGTAATCGAGGCACGGAGTCCAGTCGATTACTTGATAGATACCCCAACAGGGCGAAGAACCTATCACATAAACATGCTAAAAAAATATCACCGCCGCGCGTGCATAAAGAATATTACCCTTCTAGACGAAGAAGAACCGATGGATGCCGTTTACCCGGGTACGCCCCTGCAAGTCATACACACCGTGTGTGTGGAACAAGACGAGGAATACGAACTTCCCTCGCTCTCACCTACCCTGATAGACCCTCGGGTGGATTTAAAGATAAATCCCCACTTAGAGATTCAACAAAAAGCGGAAATGTTGAACTTGCTCATGGAATTCCCAGAAGTCATTTCTGAAAACCCCGAATGTGCCAAGGATTTTATCCATGAAATAAAACTAAAAACTAATTCAGTGGTTCGAAGCAAACCGTATCCTTTACCGATCCACCTACGAGAAGCCTTCAATAAGGAAGTCCGGAATTTACTAAAATTGGGAATTTTAGAGCCTTCGGAGTCCGATTATTGCTCCCCCATAGTAATGGTTAAGAAACCTGATCAATCATTTCGGATGTGCGTGGACTTCCGAAAATTGAATTCAGTGACCGTTTTCGACGTCAAGCACATCCCAATAATAGATCAAAATCTCCGTTTATTTGAAGACGCTAAATTCATCACCGAATTGGATTTGTTTGAAGCGTACTATCAAATACCTCTCGCTAAGGAGTCCAAAAAACTGACGGCTTTTGCGACCGAGAGAGGTCTGTTACTGTTTACCAGGCTACCCTTTGGACTACTTACAGCCGGTAGCAATTATAATAGGATGATGAGGCGAATTATCACTGCCCTGAGTGACGTGTCTATTTAATTCGACAACGTGTACGTAGCTACCCGTACATGGGAGTCACACTTACACGCCTTACGCTCATTGCTGAAGAAATTAAAGGAGCAAGGTCTAACCGCCGGGCCGACCAAGTGTTATTTTGCCTATGAATCCATTGACTACCTGGGATTCAAAATAGCACAAAAACACTTGACTACCTAGCAAGAAAAAGTGGACGCCATAGTCAAGATGCCCCGGCAGAAAACAAAGAAACAACTCCGATCGTTTATGGGAGCGGCCTCGTTCTATAGGCGTTTTGTACCACACTTCGCTTCCATTGAGGCCTCACTGAATGATTTGTTAAAAAAGACAGCGTCAGACCCTGTCACGTGGAATCCCCATGCAATAACTCAGTTGGAGGTTGTAAAGGAAAACTCGTAACTGCGCCCATTCTTCGCTTACCAAATCCCAACAAGATCTTTGGCCTTTGCACGGAAACTAGTCAAAACGGGTTAGGCGGAGTATTGCTTCAATACGAAGATGACGAAACAGCCTATCCCATAGCTTATGTGGGTAGGAAACTGTTGAGTAAAGAAAAAGCCTATGCTACTATCGAAATCGAAGCTTTGGCCATAATATGATCCATAGGTAAATTCCAATATTATCTAATAGGGCGCGAGTTTAAGTTGGATTGCGACCATAAACCGTTGTCATACTCAAGTAAAAATAAGAGTAGGAATGGAAGACTCCTGAGATGGAGTTTACTCCTGATAGAGTACCAGTACTCCATTCACTATATATAACGGTCCAACAATTGTATAGCCGATTCGTTAAGTCGGAACCAGGTCGACGATTAAGGAGAAGCCCAACTATTGTATTATAGCAAGGTTAAGTGTAAATTAGTAGAATTGTAAGTAAGTAGGGGTGAGTAACCCCCTAGTAGTAGGTAAGAAAATCCTAAGTTCGCACAGTAATATAGGAATTAATGTAAGGTCAGGTGAAATGTTATCGAGGCATTCCCGATGAACTAGAATTTATTGTATAATATAATGTTCCGTAAGTTACACATGTATATTATTGTAAGCATCGGATTGGAACCCAATCCCCCCTATTGTATTATAGCAAAGTTAAGTGTAAATTAGTAGAATTGTAAGTAAGTAGGGGTGAGTAACCCCCTAGTAGTAGGTAAGAAAATCCTAAGCTGGCACAGTAATATAGGAATTAATGTAAGGTCAGGTGAAATGTTATCGAGGCATTCCTGAGTGAACTAGAATTTATTGTATAATATAATGTTCCGTAAGTTACCCATGTATATTATTGTAAGCGTCGGATTGGAACCCCCCCCCCTCCCGTTAATTTCTTAAGGAGGGAGATAAATGTAAAGAAATGGCTACCTTAAGCATCCTGGAGGAGTATAGGTACATTAAAGCTCCCCCCCCCCTTCATAAGGAGAAGCGTGGGAAAGATAGCCTGGGGAACTGCTTACCATGTGTGATTTCCACGCCGCTGTGGGCAGTTGGAGCTAACATCTGTTTTAAGGCGACCACCTAAGGTCCTTAAACCACGCTATAACGATCCAATTACCTACGAGACCCAATAACCCGTCGTTATGGAAAAAAAAGGAGTGCGAGTCAGAAGGCACGCCAAGTAGCGGTGCGGTTGTGAGCCTCTAACTTGCGAGCTGACTTGGGTACCACAGTGCCACCTCAGGAATTCTCGCTCTCCCCAGATGCTAACTCAACATTCACCCCCCCATCCTTTGCCTCTGTGGCCTGGTCACTTTCCCCTTTAGATGGGGCGGCAATCCACCTATAAATAAGACCCGCAAAGAAAGAGAGGAGGATTATCAGAAGTCGATACGCCAGAGTAGGATTAGTTCTTGAAGAGCGATCCATCGGCCAGACAAGAAGATTATTAGAAGTCGATTGGCCAAAAGAAAGATTAGTTCGTGAAGATTGATCTTTCAGCCAGACAAAAAGATTAGAAGTCGAATCGCCAGAAGAAGGGTTAGTTCGTGAAGATCGATCCATCGGCCAGACAAGAAGATTATTAGAAGTCGATACGCCAGAAGAAGGGTTAGTTCGTGAAGATCGATCCTTCAGCCATACAAGACTATTTCCGTGAGAAACGATAGGATCAGATTGAGAAAATGGATCCCCCCTTTCAGGGCCGTATTAACCTAAATAGTCAAGCTTTATATCGGTGCCATACGGAAAAAGCCTGTTCAGTCTGCAAAGAAGTCCGACTGAAGAAAAGCAAAGCCACTCACTCTCGAGTGACTCTCACATCTCAAGCTCCGTAAGAGTGAGAGGAGAAGAACCCAGCCCCAACGAGCTAGCGTTCTTTAATTACGTTGAAGAATCAGCCCCCGTCACAGGCGACAAGCAATCCCTCCTCAAAGAAAATTCAACCAGCGGCCACAACACTTCAAAGCGAGAGATAAGTCCTCCAGCGACATCCGGCAATCCCTAATACCTACCTGTGAGTTAAAAATAACATTTATATCTGTATTGCGATAGTAGAAGTTTAGTACGTCCCACGTTTTAAAGGAGAGTAGAAACCATTGTTCTTGAACCTAGGTCATATGTGTTTGTAGACGAGAGTACGTTAATTTAATGTTTAACGCTAATCAAATAGAGTCGCGATAAAAAAATACTAATCGGCAATTGGTATGTTTACGGGAAGCCTATTTGTTTATTTTTTGTCATTGAAAGATCTTTGATGCCAAAGATAGAAATGTGTTAACTGTTGGTTTGTAATAGTTAAGTGTTTCATTTAAAATACATGTTTATTTTGGTAGATTCTGGTGTTTCCTCATATCCTTATGTGTTTAAAAATATGTCTTCCTTAAGAACAAAACTACTGAATTAGCACTCTTAGAACAAAGCCTACTTTATCCTCAAAGTACCTCACACCCCTTAAAGCATACTGCTACTAAAAGGGTGTCAAAGAGTAGAGTGATCAAAACCAAGGGTCATTCTACGACAATTATGAATTGCTTTAATTAATGCCTAATTTTACTTGATTGGATTAAAGCTACGTTATACTTGAATGTATTAAGGCTTCGTTATACTTAAATGTATTAAACCCTCGCTTTACTTGTATTAAAGCCTCGATTTACATTGGCAGGTTAAGCTAATATACAAGGATGGTACTTAATTATGGACAGGATTTTTTGATGAAAAATGAAGGACAAAATGTAAGAAATGTGAGAGGGAACGAGAGAGAAAATGGTTAAGTGAATAGAACTTGAAAAGTTAAAACTAATGTTGGTGAGGAAGGGCTATTGTGAGGGGATGCTCCTCAAAGGACCAGCGAGTGAGGAAGCCCCTACGGAATACCCATTCCAGTCTTGCGATGAGTCGCTCGACCCGGCTGCATTTGCTTCGAAGGGTCACACTTCACTCTCCCTCCCCCGCGATAACACCGAATTCTCGCCCCTATGCCTCACAAGCATGTCATTTCCCCGCGAGCACGGTCGTACAAACCCAACCCCATAACCCGAGGCAAACTTCGTTGTCCGATCTAACTCGAATTCTCGAAGTAAGTTTGCATAGACTGACGTCGAGAATTCTTTGGAGACGGCTATGCCCTGGGGCTTTTTAACAGACCAGCCACCTAAGTATTTACCCCTACGTCCGCCATTCCTTGAAGAGATTGAAAGTCTGCCAGTCCCTCAGTTCAGCCCGTTTTGTCTGTTCCCCCGCGAAGGCTCTCAACCCCTGTTCGAGTCGTAGCTTCTCATTAAGATCGCCCCAGCCGATCGCCGTTCATCAAGCTTTGGCACCTGTTCAGAGTAAAGCTTATTGAGCCACCTTCCTCCCTGAGAATTGTGTGGCCTGCATTCATTCGCACCCCACTTCATGACTCATGTTTTTATGTCTGTAACTCTTTGCCGAGGCGCAGAACCATCTTATATTTGAGATTCCATCTCTCTGGAGCAGAAAAATCTCGTTCTTCAATAAGGAGTACTCAAAACCCCCATCTACGAGTCCTCCTCGTCATGACTCACAGAAGTATCTCCTCGAAGACCTGTATCGTTGGTCTTCCCCCTGCGAACAACACTAAGCTTCATGGTAAACTGATTTTGCGTTGTTTATTCCCTGATTACACCCCCTGTAAATTGTCACCTGCATTCCCCTTTAAAATGACTTCCCGCTCAAACTTTAATAATATTCATTGGTCGAATTAACGATAATTTTTCACTCCCTGCCTAGCTCGGTTATATTGTAAACTGATACGATCCAATTAACTATCCTTAGTAAGCAATTTGTTTCCCTTTGTGTATATATATATATATATATATATATATATATATATATATATATATATATATATATATATATATATATATATATATATATTTATATATATATATATATAAATATATATATATATATATATATATATATATATATATATATATATATATATTGACCCGTTTTTATATATATTTATTAAAATTATATTTTAGCGTCTTGATCTTTATATATCCTTTGAACTGCAACTTTGCTTGCAAGCTATTAGATAAATCCCGGGCGATCGTAAACACACTCTGAAAATCAAGGAGGCGGCTTTCGACTCCTATAATTGCTCCAAACATATCGCAGACAGCCTCGGGTCGGCTATCAGCCCGTGGTTGTTTATGCGCCCTTGCTTCGAGCGGGTCTTCATAGGCATACTTCGACGCATGCATTGACCCACAGCTACCTTTCTTTCTAAAAATTCGTGCAAACAGGAAACATTCTTATCTAAATTGGAAAATACTAAATGCCTCGAGACGAATTTCTGCGTGCACAATGATGGTAGTTGAGGTAGTACGGGAAACTTTAGTTTGCCTAGTTCCTCTCTGAGAGTTTTTATCTTAGCTATTAGTTTATCCGGTTCCTTTTTATGTTGTTGCCTAAACTCACAAAATAGGCACATGGAAGATTCAGTTATGGTTGCATAACGCCCGTTTCTAAAGTCGATTGCCCAGCGAGGGCCCTCATACATTTAGTAGAACGCTTTCATCTTTTCTGCCCCAGGCATGGCAGAATAATCTAAGAAATATGCAAAGAAAAGAGAAAAAAAGAATGAGAGAGAGATAGATAGATAAAGAGAGTGTGTGAGAGAACGAGAGAGAGAGGACGCATACTTGATGCTCTCTGACTCTCCGAGATAACGATGGTTAGGGATCAGGCCGATTCTACTTTTGGTGTAGGGGAAGAAATAGGCTGACCTCTTTTTACATGGAACCAAGAGGAGTCTACTCCTTTAGTCAGTCGGCCATCTTTAGTCAATAGTGTAAATTATAGTTTAAAATTTTTTTAAATGTAACTTACTGTACCGAAAAGAAAATTAGATAGAAAAAAAGGAAACCAAATAATAAGATTAATTTGACATTTTAAATACACCTTTAAAAACTGACCACCGATTTAGTCAGATGGCGAAATGGAATCTTCTTTCCACGTGTTTCCGTTTGAATAAAACAATGTGCTTTACTTACGTGTTTGTTGTCTTGTTTTCTATCATATTGAAAAAGAAAAAGAAAAAAACCAGGTTACTAATCTATATGAAGGAGAAAATTTAAGAAACACAATACTTGGGGATTTAATTAAAAACAAAATTTAATACTCCAACACATAGTACTTCTAATTAAAGCACTGATTGAATTAAACTAGCTACTATTAATGGCATAAAATCCTAGAATTACACTAAAAACACTGCAATAGCACTATAATGACTATTGTTTCAGGAGAACACACTTTACGCGTCTGCACACTACGGAGTCTACGGAGAGATAGATGTAGAGGTAGAGAGAGGGGTGTGAAAGATGTATGTAGGTCGTAAGAGATAGAGGTAGAGAGTTAAGGATACAAATAGAGAGATATATAAAGATGAATAGAGGTATAGTGGTAGAAGTGTGAAAGATATGGGTATAGAGATGGATAGAGGTAGAGAGAGATATAAAGGGGGAAAATATATGGGTAGTTAGATGATAGAGATAGAGAGATAGAGCTTGAAAGAAAAAGTGGTAGAGAGACAGTGGTTTGAGAGATGGAGATAAAGATACTTGTAGAAAGATATAGCGCTTGAGAGAGATAGAGGTATAAGAGAGATAAAGGTAGAGATAAAGTGTTTGTGAGAGAGAGATATTGAGGTGTGGTAGAGTGTGTGTGATAGAGAGGGCGATAGAGAAGAATGAACTTTCTTCTTGATTTTCCATAAAAGAACCTTAGCTATGTGTCTAACCTTAAATAAGAGACGACTTCCGTTAACACGGAGAATAAGTCTTATAATAATTATGTAAAAATATATGGTAGCTATGCCTCTTGAATGATAGAAATTAGTTGCAACCTACCCTTTGGGATTTAACGACTGTTATGCTGTAATCGCTAGAATATCATCTGATTATCATTTATCTTAGGTATTTGAATGATTATAGAATAATATCATGCAATAGAGTTAATTTTCACATATTTACTTACATAATTCTATGAGTTCTTTAAGACAAACTATGTAAGTTATGATGATAGATTTGTAAGATTATTGATATTTTATCTGTAAGTTATAAGGACGTTTAAGTATTTCCTCGAAACTACAACTGACATGTTTATTCTTCTTAACGTCGATTTGTAGCTCCAACTTATGCAATTTCAGAATATTAAAAAATTCCAGAAAGGCCGCACTAAATAAATATCCAAACCGGAGGCCTACATATATATTATGTCAGCCTCATGATGATTTTTCGATAAACCGATAGTTTTTGAAAGCAAAAGATTTTTTTGTGTTTTTTATTTTCCCATTTTCTTTCATCTTCACTTATTTGAATTTATCATAAACACCTCTTGCGATGAGTAACTTTAATTTGTCATAATCGGCTGTTAAGTCTTGTAAACAGTCGATCAGATATGGTATCTTGTGGTATATGTCATGCGAATTAGTGCGTCAGAGCTGTACGAATACCACATGATATCTGTCGACTGTTTGGTAGAAAATCTCGACTAAAACTTCTCGGTTTAAATTCAACAACACTCAAAGCAAAACTTTTAATCTACAAATTACCTTTTCCTTACTTCGTATATTTTCAAATTAAAATGATAAATTAATGATGTTAAATGCTTTAAGCATGATGTTAATGATGGTTAATGCAATTTGTTTCGCATAAAGACTCTCGGTTTATTTTTTACACTATTAAATTGGATGAACACCATTAATTCACGAAATTTATTCACTTAACCAACTTGTCTAAGGGGGGAGAAGGGAAGGTTGCTTACGTGATTTGTGAACGAAGTCGTATCGTAGATGTTCAAAAATCTTTGTACTAAAATCTTTTCCATTTCTTTTTGTACTCCCTAAAATTTTACCAATAATTTTGTGTGAGGAAATTTCCTCTCATCTTACTTCACTGCGTCGTCCTGATACGAATACCTTTGAATGATTCGCAACTTTGCATCCTACGCAAATTTGACTAATATCTTACTGATGACTTGGTCATATTTCTCTGATATTTTACTGATATCTTGGTCATATTTCTCTGATATTTTACTGATATCTTACGCAAATTTGACTCATAGTAGGACTCGTATTAATTGTTTTCCCAAGGCTACTTAAAGGACACCGATCTTCCTACTATCGTCTTAAGTTGTCTAGACTGTCAATGTTATCTGGTGTTGTTTCTGACTTAAGTCATATTCGTCCGAATTAAGATAAGAATTTGGATCTCTTCGCAGCGCAGAATCGTGGTTTGATTCATACCACTCTCTCATACTAATATACAGAGCATTTGAAATTCAATTAAAACATATTTTTATTTTTTCCATCTCTTTTGATGTAGTGATTGTCTTTAGTGTTATTTTTATTACCAATTTTGTATTTTCTCTTTTTGAGTCTGGCTGGATTCGTTTCCTATAAACCTTATTGAATTCAGTCTTTCAACTGTGTTGGCGGAGTGGTTGTTTCTCCTTGCAAGATTAGTGTATTTTTAGAGTAGGAAATGCCGGATTATTTCAAAGATACGAAAGAAGTATTTAATAAAGTTCGAGAAAATACGTGGTAGAAAGGAATATTTGGGGAAATTCCATCGAGACTTCTTACTTAAAGAAGAGACTCTTGAACAAAGGCATTGATCAAACTATGGCGTCAAATGATGGAGACACTTCCCCATCCTGAAAAAAATGGAGACTTAAAACAAAAACAGCTAATTAACAACATTTCGAGAGAACTAAATTAATATTAATCGGATGATGAACAGAGCGTATGCAGCCGAGTACAGCGACATTAATCATATACCTGAGGACTGGAGGAGACACAACAACAAACAAGGAGAGTATCAAATTAATTGACTGAATTTTTAGAAAATCTTGCCTCAGATTTTGTCTTTAATCTACAAGGATATCGTCAGAGAGGAGAGAAAAGGCGAAAAAAACTGGGCTGGGAAAGATCAACGCAGAAATGATTTCCACAAGTGAACGTGACGTACTTATTAGAGTTTAAAGCTGCGTTGAAAATGATCAAGGTCGACCTGCGCGTCAACAAACTGGGCAATTTTCCCAACTCAAAGTGGGGGATTTCCTGGAAAATACGCTGTTCTTAGATCAAATTAAACCAAACCAAATGATATGTACGGTAATATGTATGTAAGAGCTCTCGGTAATTCTTCGGATGAACAACTACAACGCAATCGAAGGCGTTTTGTTATAAATATTTCTATTGTTAAAAACACGCAAGATGCTAAATAATAATTTTACTATTTAAGGCACGGAAATTTATAGTTATGTTAATAACGAAAAATAGATTGCAGCTATCTTATCATTGATAGCATGTTTTAAACACCCAAATAATACTTGGGTTATGTAGGGATTTAGGTAGGTTAGTTTGTTTAGTTTCATTTTAGGCTAGGGCGACTTTTATTGGTTCGGGTAGTTTGTTTTTATTAAGTCTTAGGCTTGTTGCTGTTTATCTGGCAGAAAGGAACCAAACAAGAAGCATATTCTAGCGACCAGACGTTGCACAGCATTTTTTCCTCTTGGTAATTCAACAGAGTAAAATAAACATGTTTAAATAATCTACTAACTCGGATCTTATACATCATAGTTAAATTAACATCATTAGTGCTAAATCTATTCATAGCAGAGAAAAATAATACCTTTATGACTTTAAAAATGCTACATTCAAGTACTTAAATCTCGGGAAAATATTGCTGGTTGCTTTGAATAAATAGGAACAGACAATTCATAGAGGCCTATAAAATCGATTGCAAGCGGTCGATGCGCAAGAGAAAATGGAGCAATCAAGAAAACAAGGAGGGTCTCTGGATCAATAAGAGTATTAAGGAAGGAGAAAGTTTTGAGTTCAAAATGTGTTAATAAGCTGTATGGGAGTATGCTGGTACCAACGTCGGTGTATGGGGGATGAGATTATTGAATGTAAGAAAGAAAGATCTCGACTGAGAGCAGTGCTAACGTAGAACTTGAGAGGTTTGCTTAGTGCGCGAAAGATCGATAAAGGGAAAAATCACTGCGCATTGAGGCACGCCAACGCCACCTCTTGCGATTATGAAATTTAATTATTGAAGTTTTGAACTTGTGTGTTGAAGTTCCTGCAACACTGTTGAAGTGTTTCCATTTCACACAGTCGGATGGATCCGAAATGAGTCATTCACACGTAAGAAATCTACATAAGATTTAATTTGACTACCCTAAATTTTGGGTAGAGATTTTGTGCAAATATTAAAAGGCTCCTGTCAAGAAAAGGCAACCCGGCGCCTCCAGGTGCTGCGAGTCTCGACAAGAAAATATATATAGGGCGCCTTTTTTTCATGGTAAAATGGGGTTCAAACTGGGAGGTCATTAAGGCATGTTTTCATAACCTCAGATATTGGGTTTAGGGTAGATTAGGTCGAAGCATGTTAACCTAACTCACCTAACCTACTTTAACCTAATTGCCTACCAAAAGAACATCGAGGTCGTGGCCCTAGATGTCAAATTTGGGTGTTTGTCGAGTAGATACTATTTATTCGCTAGCAGTTGGTAGATGGAAGTAGTTGAACAGAGAGACCAAAAATAATCTTTGCCAATAATCGAAAAAGTTGTTAGAGACATAAATCTGGCCAATAATCTAAGTTACCAGTATTATAACCAACAAAGACACTGTTCAATCCATTAATTCACAGACAGGAGGTGTTCATACACAAAATATTGAATCGTTTTGGGCAAGAAAAGGAAAAATTAGCAACATGCGAGGGAGCAAATGGGGTTTCTACCAGGTTAGAAATGGGAATGGAAATAAATGAAGTAAACAGCTTATTTAATTTCTGTAACGCACTGGTCACGTGATCTAACTTTTTAATATATTAGTATACAATTAATTTTTATTCAATAGAAGATCTCCTGTTTATTTCTTTTCTATTCTTGCCATGAGACTTTGGGAGTCTTTATTCTTCACATGATATAATTGGGTTCCATTTTATTGACATGAAGCTATTAAAAATAGCTAAAGCTCTCATATAACTGCGGTATTTTTTGTAATTTTCTTAATGGAGTTAAGACAATCATTAGCAGAAAATATAATGTGAATATATGGAATCTATATATACTATATGAGAAGAAAATAAGCTATTTATTGTTAAATTAACTATTCTACTCTCCCAAAACAGATTTTTATTAATAGAAATACATATAGAGTTTTCAACAGAAGTTTATAAAGAAATCATAAAATAACAAAGTGTAATAAGTTTTAACGACTTATATGTAATTAAATAAATAAATTGAAAGGAAATGAAATAATTTTAAATAAGAATTGTCCAAGAGCTATTGGACAAAAAAACCTACTTTGGTTTACTTTCCAAAGGTCATTTTTGTTGTAAATTTGTCTGCCATCTGCGTCAACATCTCTCTTCAGGATTCTCCCCAAGTTTTCTATTGTATTTAGGTTGGTAATGGTAGGATGCTAGTCCATAATTGAGAATCCTACAAATCCTTTCGACTCTACATAATCAATAGAGAACTTGTAAGCATGACTGGTATCATTATCTCGCATCAAGAAAAGTGACTTCCTTACCCTCAATGGCTTCCTGTTGAACCAAGGTAGGCGATTTTTCTTCAGCAACTCGCAGTGCGCTTTCTATTCTAGCTTGACGATATTATCTACCATTGAAGGTCATACTATCCCTCCTGCAACAGGCGACACTAAAAGATCAATCCTCCTCCTCCTTGTTGTCACTTGCTGAATGCCTCACCTGACGTCCATTGAAAGCTTCACCTCTCCACCAACCATCTGACCAATCTAGAGTGACTTTTGATTCGTCTTTACTAAAGTCAGTGCTCATGTATGGCTGATCCCACGGAAGACGTTCCTTCTTGTGTATTTTTTCTATCGAAGGGGAAGGAGTTCCAACGTGTTTAAAAATGTCTTTGCTGCTCGAACGAAAGGCTTTAAGCTTTTCTCTTTTGATTTGAGAAAGATCTTTAGGGGTAAGACATGGAAATTTCTGTTTAACCCTTCGCTTTATTTGCTGAATACAATTCTCTACAACTTTGTTAACAGTTTGGTGATCATGATTCAAATCTTTTGAAATGAGCACAGCAGACTTTTCTTTACTTAATTCGTGAACGATAGAATTCTTCTCTTCTTCGGGAAAGTTCCTTTTTCTTCGCCATTTTATCAGAAAATGCTTTTTGCAAAAGATGTCTGGACGGATATTGCAATCAAATTTAAGAAAATTGATTAGAAACTATTTAATACCTTAGATAAATAGTATTGTGAGTGTCTACTAAATTGTGCTTATTGCATTTTAAAATATATCTAAAAGACTGTCATAAACTTTCTCCGTAAAATAATAAGACGTTAAAAAATATTTATGTCTAATTTTCAGAAATATTTAGTTAGATTCAAAGATTGGTACCAAATTTCAGGGATCGGAAATGAAATGACGGATCTTTTAGCTCCCGAGAGATTATTTTGTTCAAGAGTTTACAATCTTTACTTCAGAACATGTGTTTTATCGTCGTATTAACAATGTTAACCTCAGAACATGTAGTTTATCGTTGCGTAATGGAGGTCACGACTATGGGTACGAGTATAAAATGAAAAACAACATAGGAACATATCAAAAATAACAGGACCTAAATTATTTATGTGGGGTGCTATATATTATTCAATATAGCTGGTATTTAAATTCATGTTGTTTGATATCATTATTCATGTTGTTTGGTACTCATTATTCATGTTACTCTGTACTCATTACTTATGTTGTTTAGTAGTCCCCGAAAATGGGCAAAGAGACGTTCGGCAGAACCATAAATTGTGGAGAGGACAGGATATCTCCTTGTACAAGATCCAGCCACGGATCACAACAAAAGACTAAGATCAAAAGTTAGAGTTTTCAAGATATGTCATTTTTATTAAATATAAAAGGAAAACCAACGAGGGCATTTCCGTTAGACACTTGTTAAGGTGTAATCTATAAAGGAGGTATGAAGATAGATTACGCGAAAAGTGTGGAAGACATAGAACCGCTACGGCTAACGCCCCATATGGGTGTATATCTTGCGGACATTTCAACAAAGAGATATGATGTTATCATAAGGGCGCGCATCTAACATATTAGCTTCATGTTGCGCCGCTACACATGATGAGGTAACTGCTTACCTTCCACTGGCGAAGCTAAACCCGATCACAGAGGCATCGTGCCAGGGTCGATTCCTTGCTTAGAAGAGAGGAAGATGAGAAGGAAATTTCTGATCGCTGGAGTTTTCACGGGGTGGTGGGCTATGGCGCGCTGCCACACGAATAGA
Organism: Ceratothoa steindachneri; assembly: GCA_963969495.1. Classification (NCBI taxonomy): domain Eukaryota; kingdom Metazoa; phylum Arthropoda; class Malacostraca; order Isopoda; family Cymothoidae; genus Ceratothoa; species Ceratothoa steindachneri. The sequence continues at coordinate 26,357,282 of OZ018327.1, read as the reverse complement.
GAGGAGTGTTTGGCCACACATAAAATGACTCCTCCTACTTGGTTGTGAAATTGAATGACCAGAAAGATATCCTTACCTTTTGCCACCAAGTTTTATTTGCAATGTTCAAATAAAAGGTCAACATAAAGGAATAGTGAACATTTGATCCTTTGAATATAAAGAACAGATGCCATTCTATAATAAATTTATTTATTTATTTTATTTATTTATTTATTCCATATTAATCCAATGTACAGTATAAACATATAACATTTTAAATCTTAATGACAAGTTACAATAAGTACTTATACATACTCGTATATATGTATATACATACAAAGATTAGTTATGGGACCAAAATAAATCAGTGACTTTTAGGGCAGAAACTTAAAACTTAAGACTAAGCATAACATTATCAAGAATAAAATCCCTTCATGTTTACGAACAGAGAACGCCTTTGTTATAAAAATATAAATAACTTAGTATACATTTGAGAACCTAACCATTGTAAAGATTGCCAATAACGAATAATTGTATTATTTAAATTTAGAGATAAATTAAAAAACTATTTTATTTTTTAGTGATTATTCCAAAAGATCTGTAGTTAATATAGTCAACAGTCTTATATAAATAATAACATATTTATAATGTATAAATTAAAGTAATAGTACACAGTATAATACTATACGGTAAGAAATAAATACACAATAACAAATACTGAATAGAGATTTAGTAAGCCGAAATTATATTGTTTTTAAGAGCTTTTTTGAATTGAGCTAAATTGTTTTGGGATTTGATATTATCGTCCAAGCCATTCCATATTTTGATAGATTTGTACAGAAAGCTACATTGTGATTTTGACTTTGAAAACAAGGGTGAAATAAATTTTGTTCTATTGCGGGTTTGGTGATTATGGGTATTATCAGCTGTTTGTAACATATTAAATATATAGTTATTATAGGAACCATTTATTGTTTTATAAAGGAATAAGGATGTTTGAAAAACAAAGAGATCATTTAATTTTAGAATTCTGGATTCTTTAAAATATCGATTAGTGTGCTCTTTGTGCTCGAGTTGATGGATGGCTCGAATTGCTTTTTTCTGTAATATGACTAATTTATTGAGATACTTTTGATATTTTCCATACCAACTCTCTATGCCATATGTCAAGTAAGGTTGCACTATTGTAATATATAAAGAGTGGAGAATAGATTTAGGAAGAAACTTATCTAATGTATATAATATTCCAATCAATTTTGATATTTTTGTTGAGATATGCGTAATATGTTGTTCAAAACTCAGATCTTTGTCAATAAAGATGCCTAAGAATTTGATATGAGTAGTTTCATAAATTATTCCGTCGCCCATTTTAATATGGGGCAATACAATAGATTTTTTGTAAGATAAAAGAATATATTTTGTTTTATCTACATTTATTGATAGTTTATTAACATTTAGCCACTTGAAGACGTTTTCGAGTTTTTTATTTATTGTAGATGCAATGTTTCTCGGTTTGTCATATGGCAAGGGAGTTGATAAGGTACTATCATCCGCGAATAATATAAATTTAAACAGAGAAGATGATTTAACAATATCATTAATATAGATTAAAAATAACAGTGTGAGGTCTCCGGCCTTTGGTAACGGTGTTACCCGAGCAACTTTTAATACACTTGGGAATATACCCCTGCGTAAATGATTTATTAATTATTGATGCTAAAATTGGAGCAACTATATCAGAGATGTATTTTAAAATTTTAGTGGAGAATGAATTAATACCTGATTTTTTAATTTTTTAGTGAACTAATGATTTTTTTTTTATATCAGCTACGCTTACAGGAGAAAATAACAAGTAATTTGGTACATTAATCTCATTAAAATACGAAAGAAAAGATTATTCGACTATTTTGCAGGAGTCTGAGATTTTTTTTACCTACGTTGACAAAAAATTTATTGAATTGATTCGCTTTTTCCTTATTGTCATCAACTGGTTTGCCGTCAGTGATAATTTGTTTAATTTGGTTTGTTCCTTTAGTAATTTCAGGTTTTATCACAGAATTGATTAATTTCTAAGTTTGTTTTATATTGTTTTTTGTTTGATTAAATCCTTCATGGTAATAATTTTTCTTGGCTATTTTAATTCGTTTGATCATCTGAACATAAAAAACAGATGCCATTCTATGATAAATCAAGTAATAATGAACACATGATCATTTTAACATAACGAACAGATGCCATTCTATGATAACTCAAGAAATAATGAAAATTTGATCATGTCAACATAAAGAACAGATGCCACTCGCAAAAGCAGAAAATAAATCTCATGTTTTATTGTGGCAAATGTTCTTTGAAGATCATTTCTGATTGCTTCGGACTTTCGTAAATGTTTCTTAAATCTCTGCAGCTCCGTTTAGCTTTGTGTCAAGATTTATACATTTTAGCATGTTTTCTTTGTGTTTAATTTAGCTTTTAATCTCTCTACTATTCAGCAAAACACCCACGACTATTTCTCCTCCAAATAGGGATGAACACGAACTAAGAGTTCATTCATGCTTTAAAGCGAAACCTGCTTCTTCTGATTTCTTTTTAACTCTTTTTTTCTCATTACCTCCTTTCATGTTTTGCCCTTGAGTATTCGAGTCATGAGTTACACTACCTGACTGGTTTTTGTGTCTCAGGTTTTCTCAAACATGCTTTTATTTATACATTTCCTCACTTCACCTCAGTCTCTTACTTCTGATCTTTTCAATTTCTCAATTTCCAAAGATTTATTCAGATTTTTACCATAAAAATTCCACATCAAATAAATTGGGAATTTCGAGGGCCATTTGATCACAACAGGAGAGAGAGAGGAAGAGAGAGAGAGAGTGAGGGAGAGGGAGAGAGAGAAAGAGAGGGAGAGAGAGAAAGAGAGGGATAGAACATATATGGGTTAAAGCAAAATTCATCACATACATCATTAGCATAATTCAAAATGAGTTCAATTAAAAGAATTCAGGATGTGCATCATTGAAAAATATATCATGAGCATCATTAACAGAATTTATCATGTATATAATTATCAGACTTATTCATGTGTATCATTTTCGTCATGTATATAACTAACAGAATTTATCATGTGCATCTTTAGAAGAATTCATCAAGTAAATCATTTACAGAATTCTTTATGTACATCATTAACATAAGACATCATGTATAGCATTAACATAATTTATCAGTAAATCATTAACAGAATTCATGATGTGTTCAACACAATTCTACATGAGCATAATTAACAGAATTCATCATAAGAAACATTAACATAATACCACATGTATATCATTAAAATAATCGATCATGTGCATCATTAAGAGAATTAATCATGTGCATTATTAACAGAAATCATCATGGTGATCATTGATAGAATTCTTCATGTATATAATCAGCAAAATCCAATTTGTGAATGTTTAAAAGAATTTATCAAGTATATTATTAACAGAATACATCTTTTGCATCATTAACAGAATACATCTTTTGCATCATTAACAGGATTTGACATGTATATCATTAATAGAATATATTCTTGGCATCATTAACAAAATTTAACATGTATATCATTGACAGAATACATGAGGGGCATCAGTAACAGAATTCATCCTGTATATCATTAGCAGACTTAATCATGCGCATCATTAACATAATTGATAATGTGTATCATTAAAAGATTAATTAAGTATATCATTAACAGCATGCGTCATCTTAATCATTAACAAAATTCATAATGTTCATTATTAAAAGATTCATTAATTTCACCTTTAAAAAAATCATCATGAGCATCATTTAACAGAATTTATGATGGCATAGCTACCAGAATTCTTCACGTATACCATTAAAAGAAATCTCCATGTGAATCATTAACATAATTCGTCACATTCATTATTAAGAAAATTCAGCATGAACATCATTAATAAATTCATCATTTGCATTGTGAACAGAATTAGTCATTTGCCTCATTAACAATATTCATCATGAACATCATTAATAAAATTCATGATTTGCATCATTAACAGGATTCGTCATGTTCATCATTAAAATGGCTGTATGGGACCAAGGATCCGTTCACAGAGAAGCGTCGATCGATCGCGACGCAACCGATTTCGTTGTCCAAAGTTTTCCTCCTTTAAACGATTTCTTCTTTATTCGGGGAAATTCTTTCTCGGCAGACGTCGGGTCAGTAATGAAGATGGCAAAGGGAAATCTATGCTGAGTTTGGTGGAAATCACCCCTCTCATCATTACCAATAGAACTTAAGGTACTATTGGTAGACAAACGTGTAGAAGAGAGAAACTTGAATCCAACACTTACCTTTTTCTACACGTTTGGTGGAAACATCTTGTATTGGGTCATAATATTTCCCACTCGAAGGCTCACCTGTCATGTACACCTGGTCCTTGGCCTTTCGTCATGCTAAGGGTTCATTCCCTGAGTAAAGTCCCTAAGCAAGCCATATCATCCCCCTATCCTTCAGTTTGCTGAGGCGAAAGACCTTTTTTTTAAAAGAATTCTCTACTTAGAGTCAATCACTTTCTGCCTAAACCTCTGATACCAAAGAGAGATGACAGGGTTGGAGGTAGGCAACACGATCATGCTTAGCAATCGTATCCAACTCCAAGAGATGGGCAGAATTCACTAAGAGGCCTCGTGTTATGGTCTACTTTAGAGTGTTTTCTACTAATAATATTCCTAAAAAAGAAAAACTTAATTTCCTTTGCATTATAGTGAAAGAAAAAGAAAAAGAGAGCTAAATTGACGAGGTTTTATTGCTTATTTCACGATACATCCCGTCCGAATCTGTTAAAAAAACTATATTGCTAAAGTATTTTGATCAAATTTAGTGGAGCAGTTTTAGATTTCACGAAAGCCGATAAATTCTAAGCAAAATGGTTTTGTTGCCTAATCATCTTCATGAATGTTTTTGTTCTGGTCAAATGCTTAATAGAGATGGGTCTCAAATGTTTTTGGTGGTGAATGTTTCACTCTTTGTTTTTGATAGATGACAATTATACTGATGGAACTTTATAATGTTAGGTAAAACATTTCATGCACCAATTAATTTAAATCATTAGAATTATGATCGATTTAAAGAAGTCAGTTAAGCTTTTCTTGTGATTCGAATGTGTCCTCTCCTCAGGGGCGATCTTGCCCTCCTTCTCTTGTGGGGAATTAACTGTTCATCCTTGTAGAGCGTTTGCAATCTCTGAGAGGCCCAATTTAACAATATTTCTCACTTCGGTTCTATAAATTTCTACTTCGAGTAAAACTTCGGGTTCGGCGATCGACAGGTAATTTCGGATTGGTGGATATCGATCGGGCGTGATCGGAGAGAGGCGCTTTTGTCAAGGGAATTTTGCTGGTCGTAGAGAAATTCTATGCGGGTAGATTTAGTGTGTATGTCTTAGGTCTTGGATTCGTTGGAGTTGAGGGTAGGTTATGGAGCATATAATTGGGCGTAGACGGCAGTAGGTGCGGGGGAAGTGATGGTTCTGGTTGTGCGCCATTCTGAAATAGGAAACAGGGAGAAATCGTTGTAGAGCAGTTGTAGAAATTCACTCCTAGTCCTTGTTTTTTATCTCCCTCCTGAGATCCTAGTGAGCAGATCAATTAATCCACTTCCAGCTTTCCTTTATTGGCTAATATTGAACTTTGCTAAATGAAAAATCGAATGAACACAACATCGTATGAGGGAGGCAAGAAATGAAGTGAGATTCATCAAATGTGTTTAGTTTCTATTTATCGTAAAACAAACTCGGCATCTTCCTCCCTAGAGTCCATAAGATTAGCGTAAAACCTATTACAATGGTGACAACTGCGAGAAAAATCTCTTTTAAACCCCTCTTTTACCTCTTTTCGTGGATTGTGTCCCAATTTCACAGAAAAGATTAGCTTTACTCTCCTTTCTCTCGTCTCTTTCCGGGCGCTGTTTTCTGAGCCGTAACCAAGGCACTTATCCACTTAGAATTTCCACTCACAAAATGAATACCTTGGAAAGTTCAAAAGCAAATTAAAGTGTAAACTTTTGAAGTCAACAGAGACCAGTTTTGCACCGTCGTTTTATCTTCTCTCAAGTTGAAGATAATCTACCACTGCTAAAACCTTTCAACGACGACTAATATTCTTCGAAAACCACCAACTTTAAAATGGTGAAAAGCTTTAAAATTTCAGTTTGAGGTCAGTCTACTTTTATTTAACCAACATTTTGGAAAGTTTCTCAACGAACAGCAATGTTTTTCCCCTATTTAAACCCGAACTCATCTCTAATAAAGCAAATATCTGAAAAAATATAATTAGTTTCATAAAACTGAATTAATATTCGTACTATGACAAACATTTTTAAAGTGAGAAGCTTTTGGAAAGGATAAAGGTACTTAAGTTATTTAACTCGTTATTGGATGCACTCTTATATTTATTAATTTACTATAGAGTTTTTTATTTAACATCATAAGAGATAAGGAACATTGCCTCAGTGACACCGTGAACACGAAAATTGGTACAAAACATGGTGACTTAAATAACTTGATTTTAATATCAAAAAAATTATTCTTTTTTCTTTATTAAAGCAGGAATTCCCCGCTAGTTAAGAGGGTATGTTCTATACGTTTACTTGTTCGGGATGTCACTGGGAAACCTGCAAGGATAGGACTGTTCATCGCTCTGGGCGAGGTTATTAATTCATCTGAGCAGCAGTCTTCGAACATACGCGACACTATAAATAAAAAATACACTTAGCTATCTGATTCACTCATAGCATGTGAGGCGGAATTTTCTCTAGAACATTTTAAAATAATCCATACTTTTATAGGAATGAAGAATCTTTAGAAATTCTGGAATCAATTCACATCAAATAATAATACTCCACTCTTTATAGAGACTTAAATGGTATTTCTATGAAAATCCTATAATCTAACTACTAAATACCTAAGTATTGAATCTCAGGAAATGAAGTTTAGCTGGTATTTCTCTATTGATTATATTTCTTTGTCTCGTGTTTTTAATTGAATTTGTTTGACCACTTCTATTCAAACTCTTTTGGGATTAATGGTTTTATACTACGTTTCACGACCGTCTTGTTTTTTAGGTAAATATTTGTTAGGCACAAACCGACTTTCTGGGATCATTGTTGATGATCTTACGGATTTCAGCGACGATTTTCGGTGGTCTGATTACGTCTAGGAGTTAAATTCGGAAATTTATAGCTCATTCTGACATTATCCAGCTTTCGTGTGCTGACGTTAAAGGAGTCTGGAATTTCCTGCTTTGCCCTTTCGACGGGGATTCCAAGGAAGACTTCATGCCTCTTCCACAACTTGGAGGTTTAAGAGTTTCGTAGTCAATTATTTTGCAAAAAAATAGAGATAAACTGTTATTGTTTTTACGAAGGTAAATGAAAACATGCTTAAAAGTAGCACTTGAAAATTGCGAACAAATAGCGTCCGCATCTTATATATATATATATATATATATATATATAGAGAGAGAGAGAGAGAGAGAGAGAGAGAGAGAGAGAGAGAGAGAGAGAGAGAGAGAGAGAGAGAGAGAGAGAGAGAGAGAGAGAGAAAAAGGAGCAAATGCAAGTTCTGCGGGTAATAACAACCACCACAGGGCTTTCGCCATATTTATTTTTTGCCTTTCAAAACAATTTTGAAGACAGAAATAAAGGTGCAGAAACCTTGCATTGCAGACTATATTACAATATAGTACAAGAAAGAGAAATTTGACGCGAATGAGCAATGAGACAAGAAACAGGAGTTTTTTAGAGGTAAGAGAAAGGGACATTAGAAGAAGACTAGAATCATAGAGAGCAGAGGGCGGCACAATGAAGGCAATCCTTTACCGAGAAGACAGAGATAAAGCCAGGGAAAAAAAGTTAAAAATTCCTGGCCCGGGACTCGAACCCGGGTCTGCTGATTGCCGGTCAGATGCTCTACCGCTGAGCTACCAGGTACAGTGACTTTACTTCGCTCAAAGCGTTATTCCATCGAACCCAATATCTCTCTAAGCTAGGAACCTCCAAGGAATTTTTATACCACATCTTCTAACCCGCTCACAATTTAAAGGCTCATCCCCAAGTCACATACAAACAGGAAGGAGCAAATGCAAGTTCTGTGGTGGTTGTTATCACCCGCAGAACTTGCATTTGCTCCTTCTTCTTTGTATGTGACTTGGCGATGAGCCTTTAAATTGTGAGCGGGTAAGAAGATGTGGTATAAAAATTCCTTGGAGGTTCCTAGCTTAGAGAGATACTGGGTTCGATGGAATAACGCTTTGAGCGAAGTAGAGTCACTGTACCTGGTAGCTCAGCGGTAGAGCATCTGACCGGCAATCAGCAGACCCGGGTTCGAGTCCCGGGCCAGGAATTTTTAACTTTTTTTCCCTGGCTTTATCTCTGTCTTCTCGGTAAAGGATTGCCTTCATTGTGCCGCCCTCTGCTCTCTTTGATTCTAGTCTTCTTCTAATGTCCCTTTCTCTTACCTCTAAAAAGCTCCTGTTTCTTGTCTCATTGCTCATTCACGTCCAATTTCTCTTTCTTGTACTATATATATATATATATATATATAAAGAAGACCAAGACACAAGATCCACAATCACAAGCAAAGTGGATTAAACCGTTAAGAAAAAGGGATTAAGAAAGTGTTTAACAGCCTAGAGGATGAGGCAAAGGCAAGAGCAAGAGGAAGTGATTAAAAAGTAAAGAAAACCAAAAAATCTTATACAAAGGAAATCAAATAATTCTTTATAAAAAACACGTGAAACGGTCGTAAAACAAATAGAATATATCGAGTATGGGTTATAAAGAGGGACTATTTCCTTTCTGTGGGTGATTTTTCGATGATTGCTCCCTCAAGCGCTACTTTGTAACTTTATAAGTTTATTATATATATATATATATATATATATATATATATATATATATATGAGAAATTTTACAAAGTAGTGCGTGAGTAGAGGAATAAATTAAAAAATAAGCCATACGAAAATGAAAGGTGAATTCCAAGTATCTACGAACTTGTTCGGTTCATTCCCAAGGAATAACGAATTGCTTTACATAGGATGTATTTATAAAAGACAAATCTGTGCCTCACCCATGGACAGCGAAAGGTCACAAAATAGAAAAGCTATCAGGAACAGGATTAAATACAGCATACGAAAGGTAAAGATATACAGATAAGATCTTTTGCGGAACTTCCAAATTTGAGAAAAGAATGTAGACTTGCAATTATAAATACTTTGGAATAAACAAAAGAAATATAAAAAAATCTAGTAAATTGAAGGGCTAAAATATAAAATGAACAATTTCATTACAAATAAGCCTTTTAATTACAGGATCCAGTTTAAAGAGGCCAGGGAATATATTGAAATTAGGCGAGGAATTAATAAATGCGCATTTGACAATATTTCTTTTAACATAGTCATCAGATTTGTAAATAAATTTACCTAAGTTCCAATTGCTTGGGTAATTATGTTCAGATAAATGGACAAAGAGAGCACTATTACTTTCAACTCTTCTAATCTTGTATTTATGTTGGGTGAAGCCTACACTTAATGATTTACCGGTTTACCCAAAGTATTGCTTTGGGCAGACGGTACAATTGACAGAATACCCCCACCCCCCTTACACTATTGTTATTATTATGAATCAAAAATTTTTACCTGGTAGATTCATATTTAAATATGACCTCAACATTTAAACTTTTCAAGAGGAAGGAAAGGAAAAGGTCTCAGAAAACGGTAAAACAAGAGAAATCTTAAAATTGTATGTGGGAGGGATTTGAGTTCTGTTCTCTAGTACTACCTTTTCTACTGCCTATGTTTCTCTTTCTTGTATTTTAACTTTTTACGACACAATCGTCTAGGTGACTGTTATGTGCACGAAAAGAACTAAGGACAAATGCATCTCTTATCAGACACCTATAAATTACTTACAAAAATAATAGCGCAACCAGACTATCAAAAACACTCAACTGCATTTAGTCACCGGAGTAGTCAGGCTTTAGATATAACTCTAGTACTTATCATTGATCACCTGAAGGCGATACAACAAGTATTTATTATTGAAAGGGATAAATCGAGAGGAAATACCTCTGGAGGTGGCTTTTATAGAACTTAAGGGCTCTCGACTCAGTGAACTCCTGTTTAATTCTAAGAGCACTACAGAAACAAAGCAATAAAATAAACTACATTGCCACACTATCTTCTAAATAGTCAATCACTATACTCATTTATGGTGCACTTGGTCAGGAATAGAACAGAAATAAAAGAGAAAAGAAACCCGGGATTCAATCACCTCAAAACCTGTTTCCAGCTTCAGGGGACTTGCAGCACTTTGCAGTGGTAAGTAAAAGGAATTAAAATTAATGGGAATTAATATATCAAAAGACAAATCAATTAAAATTGGGTTTTTGTTTTTAATTAAATTCATGGAAAAACCAACGAGTACATCTACAGCAGATGTTTGCAAAGGGAGGAATAGAAAGCGGCAAAATTAACGAAATAATAATGAATAGGAGATATATAGCCGTATTTCCTTTTGGAGGAGGGTAGACAATCCTCCAAGGAGTCAGCTACATTATGTTCGGTCATGCTACACGCGACACGCCATTTTGGGTCCAATTAGATTTGAGCATCGGATTTGGGGGTAATTGGAAGGAATCCACTCAGGAAATCTCAAGACTCCTGATGAGTGATTGGAAAGGGAAATGTTGTCGTCGTCGTTGCAGCTGTCATCTCTGCTTCTTCTGAGAAATCTTTGGACTCCTCCAATACTGACTGCGTAGGAAGAGCATTTAGTGCTGAGAACTCCATTCTGTGAGATAGATAATATGATTTTACCGCCGAGTACTACATACAAGGGGAGCCTGACTCTCTAATGCAATTTACCTTATTTGTTGAAGAGAGATTTAGAGCCACTAAATAGGGACCGCGGATATTACTGTGTGTGTAAGAATCTAATTATTTTATTGACTCTGTGTTTGAACGCGTATATTAGCAAGCGCAAGAGGCTCTGAAAGCCGTCCTGTCTCCTAAAATAGGTGCGAGGAGAGTAAATTCGGGTCAAAGTCTTACCTGGTATTGAGACAGCCCCACTATAAGGCTTTCTGCCTGTTGTGATTTATCTGGAGAAGAGCCATTTCTGGCACACGAGATAAATGGTTTGATTGTAATTTTGTTTGTTTATTTCAGAGACGCTAATCAAAGCAAGTGAAATCCCTCGCTTGATTCAAGGAAGTAAAACTCCTAAAACATATAACTTACCAAGCATTCACTGTGTTCTTTATAATCTCCCTAGTCAAGATAATTCTGACAAATATACACTATTTCTTTTTCGCTTTTCCACATAAAAATCGAAGATACTTTTGTTTTTACGAACTCCAGTCACAGATAAATTGAGTATCATAAATCGTTCTCACAGTTCCACAGACGTTTCAATGAAGTTTTCGCACACAAAAATACTGAAGAGATGCTAGAATTGATGATAAGGTCGAATAAAAGGTTTGAATAGAACAAATTATGGCTCCAAATACGGGTGATGGTAACCAAAATGGCGTGATAATATATTAAGGAGGGTGGTAGGAATATTAATATGTACATATATTAGGGATATGCTGCCATATTTAGAAGCAAAAGAATTATTTCCAACCCATGCACTGTTCTATGCTCGAATGTTTATCATTGGGTACCAAAGACAGGATATCAAAAGTTCCAATATTTTCCCAAAGCATTCCCTTCCACCCCTATAAAATTCAATTTTACCCACTTTAGAGCACGAAAAATGCAAAATACGTTAAGCATAGGTGGACGTTATAAAAGCTGGAAAGGAAGTATTCTCCTATCGTTCAGATGCATCTTGTTCGATCGAATAAGGACGAGCCAGAGGAATGCAAGAAATACCCTTATCAGCAACATACCAAAGTTACATGAGCAATAAGTATAACGATTAACCAGAACTACAGTCTTTATCTGTAGGATGGTCCATAATAATTGCGGTGAAGACATACTGAAGATCAAATTCATCTCTATTTTAGCATTCGTGGAAAAATAGAAACATCATTCACCGCCGAATACTCTTATAAGATTAAAGATCAAATGAGTTATAGGAACCTATATTGATATCCTCCCATACTTTTATATCACCATCATTAAGGTACCAATTAGATAGAACCAGAATAAAAATTAAAATCTGATCTAAATCTCAATGAAAGGACGACTCTTAAGGTACCTTTATTTTTGTCCAAGTTCTTTTCTGTAGCGATTTTGATATCGTTAACCATTTGTTTTGTTCCTCAATTTCTTCTTGAGCACCTACAGTGTAAAACCCGATCTACAGGACCCTACAGCGTATGACAGCAGACACAAGGTCGACCTTAACTGGCAGATAACTATCCTATTTGGCTAAACGTTACTCAAATGGAGACAAGTATTTTACTCGCTTATGCTATAACTCACACAGTCTAGTATCTGCTTCAATTTTAGCAACTTTACACTCAGTCTGAAAGAATTGAAATTGTTCAATGGACTGAAAATAGAGAAGAGGAAGGAGAAGAAGTGGTTTATTCATTGTTCGTGATGAAGGCAAAAAAAGATTAGCGGGTGAAATATTCTGTTTAAAAGATGAGAAACAACTTTGAAAACATCTTTTGCTTAAAATCTTTAAGTATTTAAACAATCATTTTTCACTACACTTTTAGCGAGTAGAAGACGGACACGATTAAAAAATAACACAGAAACAATCACAGATGAATATAGTTTGATTCGGAATTTTAAATAGAATCACTTGTTTATAATTTTAAATTACTTATTCTATACTTTAATATTTTAGTGTTATAGTAAAGGGCTATTTATTCCAAGGGTGCTAAATAAATCCACTTTAAAGTGTTCCCGATTCCAAAAGAATGGATTTAGACAACAATACAAAATGGAACAAAGTAGAAAAATAATAATAAATAATTTGTCACCTGATCTTTGTTATCAATTAAAGGTGTAAGAATGTTTCATAGTTGTTTGTCAAGTTTCAGTGAATGGATAATCCCAGTCCCACTTCCTAGGCATATATTATAATTCCGAACCAAGGAGAAGTGGAGGTGAAGTGTACCCAATACACCTATAGTAGTCACTTCCGGTAAATAAGAATAACCTCCGTGCGTCCCTTTTGATCAAAATTAAGAAAATGATCCCCTGAGTGTGTTCTCACTCAGTAAAAACCAGTCATGGGTGGACTTATGAAATAATGAGAATTAAGCCGAGTGGATTGTTTATTAATTGCCAAAGGATCCTCCTAAATAGTTAAACACACAGATACAAAAATAATCTTTAATATACACGAATTAGAAATATGAAACAGCGTATATAGGTATAAATATGATTAATCTTTGCACTGAATAAGTAAGTCTATATAATGTCGTGGGGATTACACTTGAATTCTACGTACTAGGATGTTTGCGTCTTAATTGCACTTGACAGAATGAATTGAATAATATTATGCTATTAAGCACTGAATTAATCACTTGAAGTAATCGGGGTTATGAGCTCTGGTTGGAAATTTTAGTTAACGGTTAAACTGGTGAAGTTAGGGAGAAGATAATTCACTTTAACGATATCTTGGAGTTCTAGACTAGTTTTGTGCGACTAGCTCCACACACAACGGATTTATGACGGCGCGAAAAGGGGTAGAGGGGATTCGATGCAAAAGGCGAATTTGAAATAAGGTAGGAACAGGCAGCTGTGTCGGTGTATTTATTTATACACTAATATATGGGGTATTTAGACTTATACATTGTGTATTAACTTTCATCAGTCTTCGCTAGATATTTCGCCTTATTCCGCCCTACAATTTGTCTCTAATTTGTCTTTATTTAATCCTTGGTTTTCGCTTTTTGAACAATACAAATATATATATAACAAAAGCATTTTATTTAAGCGTTGTCATGTTAAAAGTAAAAACAGCATTCCTAACTTCAGTTTGCTTGCTAAAGGTAGAATGTTTCCATTCAAACTTTGCAACTGATACTCTTTATTTATTGGTCCACTATTGTAACGAGTGTACCTATAAAATAAGGAAAATAAACAAAAAATGATCAGAATTCTTTTATCATGCTTTCGGGTGTATATTGTGTTTTTTTGGAACAATTTAGTTATCAGCCTTCCGATCATCATGTCCACAGTAGTTATCACCCAAATAATTTTATTTTCGTTTCGCCACCAATAAATTTTATTCAAAATTTTTTTTATTAAGGTTAAAGTGCTCTTTGCAAACGTTTCCCTTGCCACAACATCCTTTTACGAAGATATATATGTTTTGTTTGCTCTATAGCTCAATAGGTCTTTTTGGTATAGGAATCTTTATTTTCCTCCCTGAAATATTACGGGTGATAATTTTTCTTTCATTCCACTTATTGGTATATTTTCACTGTTTCGTTTGTTCTATACTTGTGTACAATTGGCCTCTTATTAAAAACACCTCGGTATGTAATAAAGAGCCTTCCGATGCCTTTCCGATGCCTTTGCGATGCCTTCCTTGCTTTTCTTTCTTCCTTTTTTGAGGAGACCCCGAAAAAAGGTAGGCTAAGAAACATTTGACAAAAGACGCCTCCTCTACACGGAATTCGATCCTGTGCCTTGTTTTAGAATGTTGTGAAGAATAACTGTGCTAAAAAGCCCTCGGGGAATGTATAGAACAGAAACCATAAATTTTACGATGCGTTTCCAGGAATTTCACAGTTGTTGTCCAAATACCCCCTGCAGTAAATGTATAGACGAGATTTTACTAATTTCAATTTATGTATATATTAAAAAAGATAAATAAATAAAAACACCGGTTGGGCTATATATCATGTGGTTTGTAAAATTCAAGCGAGCTTTTTGCATAATGAGAAATAAAATAAATAAATTAGACAAGGCTGCGAGGTATATTCAAACCTCTGATCTAAACCTTGGAATATGTCTTAAATCACGCCCAAAACGTAAGTGATACGCATAAATAAGCATACATACTTGATTGAGAGGTATAATAAAGATAATATTAGTTTCGAAAGAGAATTTAAGGTAGGGGCGCAAATCTCTTGTAGACTCGCCCCTCCCGAAAACATATATTGAGTTGCCTTTTCTGTAAGTCATGAGTTTTAAGGTTAAAATAATCAAGATTAGTTCACCTAATAAACCACTATCCAATCTAACCTAGGAAACTCATTTAGAGATAGGAACTTGAAAATCGGTGGGAGGAGGACCGACCACACATCCGAAACTGCATTAAAGGAAGGCGGGATTAAAGGCGAAAGAAACAAATAATAAAATAGACATTTTCCTTTTTAATCAGAGTGAGAAGTGGATCTTTCGGAAGGTAGGAAGATTAATTAGTGTACTTATTATGCTACTTCCTGGATTCTCTCGATCGCTACAGCAATCCCTTGTCGAAAGTTGATGGCGAGTGCTCACGGCCAGAGCTGATGGGAATTGCTCAGTGAAAAAGCTGATGGGAAGTGCTTATGGACAGTATTCATAGCGAATACTAATGGCAAGTGCTCATGGCAGGCCTCCAATTCTTATTCTCTCTCTCTCTCTATCTCTCTCTCTCTCTCTTCCGTTCGATTGGTTAACGTTTAACCACAAATTTCATTCTGTATTTACTAATTAACATATCACATAAGACACAATAGTCCAGTGTCTTGTACCATTTGACCCTACTAAATATATTTTCTTATTTAACAATCCCTCATTTATTTATTACTCCAACCTAAATAATGGGGGGTTGCATATTTAAAGATTTACCATACTCAGAGAGCAAAATTGCTTCCTATAATTCGCTGGTGCTACTTAAACTTCTCTTAAATCTTGATATATTCTTATCTGAAAAAAATTCTTCATGGAAAGATGTTACAATCGTCGGTACTAGTGTGGAGCAGCATCTGAGATAAGAGCGAATATATTAATTTATACCAACAAAGCTTCGGAATAAGCAGCTCTAGCCAATTGTTCCTCTGGATAAGAAAACCTTTCCTAAATCATTCGGGTTTAATCCCTCTCCTGATCATAATTCCATCTTCGATTCAGTGAATTATGACGACGCGTTAAGGAATTTCTTTTTTTACGGGTTAAAATCACGCAACAAATTCTAACACATGACTTTGTATGGAGTAAAATTAAATAATCAATGAGACTTTACGTTTACAAGTTTCGTGAAGATTTTTATTTTAAGGGTTAGAAGAAATTCTGCAATAACTTTTGAAATTTTGTAAATCCAATCATGCAGCCAAACAAAAATGCCCCAAAGGTTTTATTAAAAATTGCCATAAACTTCATGTAACGTTTACATGAGAAAGAAACATCCACCTCTGTACTCACCGACCATCCAAAGGAAAAGCCAGGCTTCTCTTCAAATTAAGATTGTCCAAAAAGACTTTCTTGACTGAAAATAAAAATGCATGGATTCAGAGCTGCCCCAAAGAATTAATAATATAAAAGGGTACAGTGACAAAATGAGGATCCAGGATGAACCGGCCCTTAGGAGTGAAGGTGAAAGAGTTGAAGGTTGAGTGGCAAGGATGGGAGCTATTTAATAGCCCCGAAGATGAGATTGTCTCAAGTTGTGAGTGAAGGAAGGACCACCATGAATTCGTCATGTTAACATCTTAGGAAAAGGTAGGAGCAATTTGTTCTATTTTCGATAACAATGCCCGTTACACCCCAAGGACAATGGCAGGATTTATTCTTTGCGCAATGGCGAGAAAACAAATCTCTTTAAGGCAAAGTACAACATGAGTGGTTTGTTCAAATGGCATCATAACAAAAAGTGAAAATTAAAAATTGGTGTTATTTCATTTCATAAATTTATCGAATCTCTTTTCAATTAATGGTTTATGTGTATACCAAAGCAAATACCAAATATAACACTAATCGTATTTTTATAAAATTTATAAATAACATATTTTTATATAAATTTAACTCTAAAAATATCTGATTTATATAAATTCATACAAATATGCAATTGTCTGTAAGTGTTTGCTTGTTGTTTTTTATTTATACCGAAGTCATTCGAAATTGGGATGCTAAGTTTTAATAGGCGAGGGATGAATGGCGATTTTTTATGTAAGGTGACTAACGGATTTATGTGTATTTTTAAATGACTGGTTCCAAAAGTTCTTGGAGTGGATATCTCGGTATAGGCCAGTAGGCCAAGAGAACTCTTTAACGACCATCTGGCGACTATCTTCAATGGCATAAGGCGCCTTAAATCAAATTACAGCCTAGTGCTAGGCTACTCTGAAATTCGTATAAAAAATAAACCCAATAAATAAAAAAAAACAAAAAAAACAGAGACAAAACAAAACAAGAAATAAAGCCCGTTCCGGTGTAGTGGAGAGGCCCGCCTCCTCCCTGGTGCAGGTACTTTCGACCGACACTAAAGAAAGTTAAATAAATCGAGGTGGCCTATTTTCTCAACGCAGTCGTTGCAGTAAGGAGCAAGAGAGCGTTACATCAAATGGGGGTGCACTCCTCCAGTGTTCCTGATTCAAAAACAAGAGAAAGCGAACTAAAGCCGTCGCGGCATTGAGAGGTAGGTCCATGAGAATAGTTGCGGCGAAATGGTATGCAATATTAATTTCCCTTCGGCCGTCTCCTATCTTCTCTGCCAAGCATATAGTAGTGCTGCCATAACTCTTGCCATGTAGTAAGCGTGAGGAAGAGAGCAACGCTCTCTGGTCACTCAGTCATCGCAAACTCTTTTGCGCTCTCATCAGTGCGCTCTCATCAGGCTCACGGCAGCCGCGGCGTCACTGATACCACGAACCAAAGAGTGTGAATATTCGAACTGCCTCGGAAGTACTCAGGGCACTGTGTGATCCAATCTTTGAACTGGACACAAGGAATTATCTCCCATACTGAGCGGTGTATTGCAACCATTTTGACACTGAAGACAAAGACAGTGCCTGCTAGAGCCCCGCTGAAATCTAAGAGAAGGGATACGAATTAGAAGCCGACCCACTCCTGAGACTTGGTGCCATACATATACACCTCCCAAGCATCTACTTTGACACGTAGTGTTTTCCAAAATTATCGATTGCAATACTCCTGGTGCTATAGAAGCTCTGTGAGTGAAGAGATGGGGACAAATAGTCTTATTGGTACTCTTCAGGATGACATCCACGGCAGAACCAGAGGTGCCAACGGCCCGAAAGCTACACTGAGATTTCGAATCAGTTTCCTAGCCTAAACCCAAACACAAACGGGTTAAGGTATGACTGGTGTCTCTCGGTGGCATAGACTTCGCCGAGATCAACAGCGTTAGTGACTGAGAAAGGCACCGGGTTGGCGCCTACATGTTCAAAAGGCACTGTATACTGTGCAAAACGAGTGGCATCTCACCGGCATCATAAAGTAGGCTCTCAATGTGGATGTGCGGAAGGCACCGGTTACAGGTGAGAGCCAGGGAGGTAAATTGAGTGTACCTTCCACAATACACGCTCAGCTGCGGATACGTATAACTCAGATCTGTAATCGAGCTTGGAAAGAAGAAAGGATCAGTAGAAAAGTAAGGCTGTAGCCCAATCAGCACCACAAGTACTGAACATCACGGAACAAAGAATGTCTATGGGGCGGATACAAGAGGCCCTATAGCTTCCAATATGAACCTCTCTGGTGCGGCATCGGTGGAAAACAAGACCAAGGAAACTCTTGAAATCACCAATTCCAGGCGAATCCCGTTTATGAATGAGTCATGGTCGGTGTGAAGCCCTGTTTGATGGCAAAAGTGCACCACAATAGTCTTGGCGAAGGTAAATAACCTGTTCACTTTGGCATAGCAAGAGATGCAGTTAAATGCCTGTTGGAGTTGACGTTCTAGTGTTGTATTTGCGTCGCACCAAAAGAGATCGAAAGGTCATCTACGTAGAGCGTAGCATAACATTTTCCAGCATCAAAGAGGTAATACTCTAGATACTTAGGGCAAAGTGTGATACGGAACATACTGCCCTGCGAGGCTTTCTCTTTCCGCTCCACTAGCCCAGATTCCCCCTCCCCCCTAACGATTAGGCGAAATCGATGATCTCGCAGAAACATAATCAAAGATTGATTGGAGTTGACGTTCCAGTGTTGAATTTGCGTCGCACCAAAAGAGATCGAAAGATCGTCTACATAGAGCGTAGCGAAACATTTTCCAGCATCAAAGACGTAATACCCTAGATACTGAGGGCAAAAAGTGGGATACGAAAGATACTTCCCTGCGAGATTCCCTCTTTCCGCTCCATAAGCCCGAATACCCCCCTCCCCCCTAACGCTTAAGGGATATCGATGACCTCGCAGAAACATAAATAAAGATTGAGGGAGTGAGTGTCTCCTCGCCCCCATCGTGTAGAGATTATCCATTAAACCGTATCGCAAGGCCATGTGTTAGGCCGTAGCTAGATCCACAAACACAGAGCTGTCGACGAAGGATGGCATGGCAGGAAGTCCGGTGGGCGTGCTTTGAGAAAAATGTATTTAGATACTGAATACATTTTGAAAATGTATATAGTATTTAAATACTAACTAAATACATTAAATTTATTTAGATACATTTTTAAATACATTTAAAATACTTGATATATAATGAAAATCGATAATGACCATTGGTATCACAACCAAAAAATATCCATTAAAATGAAATTGTATATTATAATAACTAATGTAGGATTAGATGACAATTTTACTTAGGTTCTACGAAAAAAATAGGAAGTCCCATAAAATGAATTTTTAGTTAGCTATGTATATCAGCTTTACATTTAAGTAATATCAGCTGCTGAAATGTTTCGTCAGATAAAGAACTCCGTTTTGGACATAGGGTCAATCCTCCTAAAAAGAAGAGCCGTTCCACAGGAGCTGACGACGGAAGGGTGGTGTTGTATTTAATAAATAACTTTTTATGTTTTGATATCTATCTAAACATTGAAGTGTTTTATTTTAATTTTGAAGGTAACTGAACAATTCTACATCTGCATTTGCTCGTATTTAAGTAGGTTTTGTAAATCCGAAATAATCGTCACTGTCCGATACACCACTGGATGATTCAGCTTCGGGTCTCTCTGTTAAATTCTCAATCACTTGAACCATAATATTTTTAACAGAGGCTTGATTTGTCCCATGAAAGAATGGATGGCTTGTCGATGTAATAATAGCATCTGTAACTCTGGCTACATTTTCCAAAGTGAAATATGATTGGTAGCGCTTTACCAAGCCCTTAGTGACTGCAATTAGAAGAGGTTGGCAAAATTTCAAAGAACGTGACTGAAGGCTCTTTAGATTTTCTCCACAGTGAGCAAGGTAGTGGGCAATTTTCCATAACAACAGTATTGTTCTCTCTTTAAGTGATCAATTGCTACCACAATAAGATATAAAACTGAGACATACTCCCAAAGCAATTCAATTTCGTGACTTCTGAACACTGTAAATTCAAGGGACGTCATGAGGTGATGTAATTTGTCCTTATGTTTTAAAAGTAATGACAATGCAATAAACAGAGAGTTCTTTGTTGTAATGCAAGGCACCTTTAATGAGCAGTTGATATCAGTTTTGATAATCTCTGCTGATTTTGGACGACCGCTTTTTTTTCCATAATGCTGAGCATTTCTTCATCGCAGCATGATTGATATTTGCAAAAGAAGATATTTCCAGTACCTGTTTTGTCTGAGTTGTGGCGAGGATACTGAGTGTGTGTGAAGCACAGGGGACATGCTTAGGTAGAGTAAAGATGCATGGGGAAGACAAAAGGTCTTCTTCCTGATCTAATGCACTTCTCATTAAGAAACTATGCTCCAGCTTGTGCTCACCCTGATCTTCTTCATCTACCTGGATTCAATCTTCTGAATCTGTGTACATATTTGCAGCAGTGACTGCAAATTCCTTAAACGCTTTAACAAAATTAGTGCCGTTATCAGTGACGGTGCTGGTGATTTTCTGCAGCGGATATCGTATTCATTAATGATATTATCCATATGTTGATCAATCTTGATGTAGTTATGTTGTCATTTGAAGCAATAGCATGCCAATACTCGACTGTGACGGACAAGAGCAGCTTTCTCAAGCTGAAAAACAAAATGAGATAACCGTCTAATGTTTGTCTCATAAAGGTTTCCATAACTTTTACATATTAATATAATCGAGATCAATTCCACCAACAAATAGGTCTTCTTTCAGTCAAGAGCTGATAACTTAATACCTGTAAAGACAGTTTCAATTTCCAATTTCATAAAGAGCAAAATTTAACAAACTGTAACGCACAAAAAAAATACAGTGATGGGTTGACCAAATATCTGTAATAAGACATAAGTAATTGGTGCTGTCTAGTTTATTCTTCAGTAGAGCTCTTGTCACTTTCTTTTCTTCTATAAGATTCTGGCCTAGCTTCTGCCTTGAAATTACGTTACCTGAAATATTTAGACCTATGGTAGTGGAATATGTGATTATTGTGAGTGAAATTCATTTTTGCAGTGAAATAAGAATATATGGTATGCATATAAAATGTTATATATGAAATGTAGCTATATGAATATGCTAGAGCTATATAGGCTTAATACAAAAATTCATAAATATATTATTAGACCTTCATATTTAGAATTACATAGTAAAATATTGACTTTTAGTATTGTTAGGAATATATACATGATTAAGCTCTATTTCCTACATTTTTGAAGGGCAGGCATGCTAGTTTTGATATAATAATATGCAGTTATTGATACTATAACGAAGTTCATCGTTATAGGAATTCACCTAATAACTACATTTAATCGATCAATAATTATACTAATTATTCCTGAAAATTTTATTCAATAATGTCATCAAGTAAATGATAGCGCGCTTTAAGAATCTATCTATGTGGATAATCATGAAATTATTGTTTGTATATGTTTTACTTTATTTAACTTCGTTATATAGCCTACGTAGTGACCAATGATCCAAACTCTTTAGTATTCGGTCGTTATAAGAGCCTAAACTGTACTACCAATACTATAATTGTAAACAACATTTTTAACTCAGAACTCACATTTAATTAATCTCGCAAAAGCTGGTTGCTCCATGGTTGATAGGAGATGCACACTTTGTATGATAAAATCTGCAATCAGCTTATCAACAACAGATTGTTGACCTTCTTAGTATTCACCACAAAACATTTCAGTAATGTCTTTACCTTAACACCGCTGCATGAAGGACCATAGTCTAATCTGAACATTTTCTTTTTGAATGTTTCATTTGAGCTTTCACGTAGTTATCTGTTTTTTGCACCAAAGTAATATGCTTTCTCTGTTGATAAATGTACAGAATCATGTAATTGAAGGACATTTGTTTGGCGCTGCCATAATTCACGTTAAATTCAATCATCATATACTATAAATAAAGGTGTTGCAAAAGGAAGCAGGTAGGTTTGTGCATGTTAAACCTACGCTACTTAATATTATCGTTAGCTACTACCAATTTTGGCAATTTTCAAAGAATAAAAAATAGTGAAACTTATCAATTCAATTAAGTATCATATAATCAGCTTTAATAAATTCTTACCCTCAAATGAATGCGTAGATTGGAAGTAGCATTACTCGCGCAGAAATTTCACCATTGCATCATGTACATACACACTTCACTTTATATCTGTCGGAAAATTTCACTCTAAAATTTACCATCTAGTAAAGGATGACTATAATTACATGGTTCTTTATCTTCCTCGTCTTTATTATTGTCTAATCTCTCCATTTAACACTCTTTCGAAGAAGCTGAAATTGACTTACAGAAGTTTAAATAACGCTGAGCGCTCTTACTATATATCCGAACACAACTGTGACCATCTGTTAACTGAATTTGAACTGATGCAATCAATATTCCCTAAACGGCTCACGCAGTCAACCGGTGGGTCATAAAAGTTGCGACAAGCTAAAACATACTTTCAAATGTATTCACAAATACAATTTTTAATATGTACAGTAATTAAATACTGCTCACCTCTGATAACAGTATACCTAATATCAAGGTCTATCTAGAAGGCTACTGCCTAAGACAGGGGCGGGCAACCTTTTCAGAGTAAGGGCCAGATGAGACTTTTGGGAGCAGGATGTGGGCCAGAGTGACAAAAAAATCCCCAAAGAGACCATATTTATATACTAGAATACATCATACAAGAATTGTATTGAAAAACCTATTAATCAGTGAGACGGCTTGTGCTGCTTGCCATAAAGAAGTGTTTCAATGTTTGGCTTGATGGATGAGGTAGACAACAGAAGAATGTCATTGATGTGGCGGTCTGAGAGTTACGATGCGAAGGTGCGACTTCGTGAACTTCAATTTGGAGAAGAACTGTTCGCAACAGTAGGTGCTGCCAAACATGGCCACGATGCGTTGAACATGTGCAATGTATTTTGGAACATTGCTAGAAGGGAGAACTAGTTTGCGGAAGAAGTATTCATCGTAGCGGAAAAAGTCATAAGCATATTTGTTTAGAAGTGCCTCATCTACAACTCTGATCTATAGGAAATCTTTCGTATCTGTGAGGGAAAAACATTTTGACCGGATTTTTTTCTCATTTTCACTGACAGACGTAAGACTCATTCCCTTTTCCCTCTACGAGTATACTGAGACAGATGCTGTTTGGCAGAATTTAAATATTTTTTTTGTGGCAGGGGTATGGGGCTGGAGCTTAACGGGACGGATTGCAATATAAATGCCGAGCACGGTGGCAAGCCACACACTAGGTATTCGCGAGCCAGATCTAGCCCGCGGGTTGGAGGTTGCCCGCGCCTGGCCGGAGAGGAGGTGCCAATAGCAACTGGAAGAACGAAGATCGATTTTGGGTGTAAAATAAATTTCCTGCTGCCCAGCCCCAATCCCGTGGTCACAAAACCATTATGCTCCGGGAAGGTTGGAAGGCGGCATGGGCCCAACATGGTATCCTGTAAAAAGTAGCTAACGGTGAACTGCAGGACAAGAGCCTCCACAGCTCTTTCTGGTTGGCCCGCTGTTCGCGGCAATTCCATTGAAGAAATATGCCCTCCAAGTCTAGCTTGGAGGAGATGCAGAGGTCCTCTTCACGAGAAGACCCTAACCGAATGACAGTACCTTCACGAAGGTAGAACTCCAGACGATGTTGACCGAACAAGGGGTTGAAGGTGGTGTCGCCTTCGAGGACTTATCGGGACATGTTGATGTTTTTTCCTTCTCATGCCTCAAAAGCTCTCGTGGATGGAAAGCTTTCGGAGGTGAGGTGTCTCTTTTGGAGGATCCACCGTCTCCAAGCCACTCAATCCAGCCTCGAAGGACGGCCATGGAAACAGAAGCTCCTTTATTCCTGTCCTGTCTCTGGGGGGTATGCAGCTTTAAAAACCGCAGTAAACGTCATCAAGAACACCTTCAGGGATTTTATCTCTTGGGAGACTTAACGAGTCGCTGGAGGCGCGCGGCCATTTCGCCTCACGGGGAACGCTAACGCCGGAAGAGGGGAGGGAGAGCCCTCGTTTTAGCCATGGCTAGGTATATCCTAGAAGGAAAATCCTGGCCTAAACGGCCAGGATTTTCTTTCTATGATATACGCGCTACATTGCTTTGAAGAAGTGATGTGTGGTTCTTTTCAATTTACACACTTTTTCTTACAAGATAGTGACTTATCATGTACGGCGTTAGAGCAACAACCAGAATTTGTGTTAACCAGAATAGGCACATCTTCAAGAGTGATTCGTATAGCTGGAGCGGTGGCAGTAGTAGTACCTCCACGGTAGTAACATGAATCCCTTCACGCGGTAGCAATACCAACCAGCACGCAGCGATTAAGGGAGCCTGTCATGGTCGAACGGGACAAAGAGTGTAGGAAGGGATCACGAGGCCCCTCCCTGTTTTCTCATTACACGTTCGACATTGATCGCCCCGTGGTCAGCTAGCTCTAAAGTGATGTCCACGAGTTCCCTCGCTTGAACCATTCAGTTCACGAAGTTTATGGTACTTTTCGGCGTCACACTCACCGGCTTGCCATTAAGTGTCTAAAGGCACTAATTATGGCCACCTCTGAATGGTACGTCACATTCACCAGAAGGCTCTGGTCCAAGAAACGAGTTACCTTTGGCTCTTTACCAATCCAGCTAGCTTATCTTCACATCTGATAGATCATGTTGCCTCTGTCCAACATGCATCCATCAGTGGAGCAAATACCTAGAAAGCGTTTAAGGCGAGCATGCTTGAAAATGCCTGGTTTTCTCTAAATGAGGGACTGCGATCTAATCGAGGCTCCGCTCAGCACACTTGAGGCTTTGATTTTTGTCTCTGCCTCCCCACCAGAGGGCTCCTCGCTGTCAGACGTATATATTAGTAATGAAATTGGGGGCAACAATATATTTCTGAGATGAAATATCAACCAAATATTTACTGAAGGACCAACTATTCCAGTCAGGTTCAAAGCTGCGATTACCTAAAGATCAATGGCTAAAATTTTGAGAGGATCCTAAGTCATAATTTGTTTATATTTTCTCGAATTTCAAAGCAAAACTTCACCCTTATGATATGAATAACCTTAGGTAATATAACGGAAAGATGGGTGAAAAAAGGTGGAGAAAGCTTGCTCTACTTAAAGAGGCTTAATAATTATTTGAATTCCTTGATTATCCATCATATATTCATAATTTAGCATCCTCAGAATTTTTTATAATTAAATGATATAAACTAATGTATCCATTAGTAGATAGAGTATTGTTTAGCTTTTGTAGGTAGATAACATAGAAATAGATCTTATGAAGACAGTTCATGGTACATTTCAGTGTCACACTCACCGGCTAGCCATTAAGTGTCCAAAGGCACTAATTATAGCCACCTCTAAAGGGTCCGTGGCATTCGCCAGAAGGCTCTGGTTCGAGAAACGGGTTACCTTTGGCTCTCTACTAATCCATATACCTAATTATCACATCTGATGGATCATAATGCCTCTGTCCAACATGCAGACATCAGTGGAGCGAATTCCTAGAAAGCGTTTAAGGCCAGCATGCTTGAAAACGCCTGGTTGTCTCTGAATTAGGGACTGCAACCTAATTGAGGCTCCACTCATCACACTTGAGACTTAAAGAATATAAAAAATGATATCGTTAATGTAACTCGGTTTAGGTTAATAATGAAAACAAGGAGAGCTGTACTTAGTTGCAATGGTAGAAAATCAGCTAAAAGAGTGAATGCGACAAAATGGATGTTGAAGTGAATGCATTGAACCCCTTTAGGGTGCCGAGATCAATCTTGATAAGGATCCAGACTACGTTCACAAGCCATTCAGATTTGGTTTTCCGGTAAGATTGGCATCCAAGCGACTAAATTATGGAAACTTTAAAATACTAAACAGGTTCACTTATATAAACTATATCAATATTTGAGCTAAATAACGATTTCAGACTAGTAACTAAATGATTGAAACTGCGATAAAAAATTATTTTCTTATAAAATAACAAAAACCTGGAATGTCTCTCTAAGGAATCTCGTTGAAAGCACTGAATTATGTTTAAGAATAGAATAGATACATATTAAGGAATAACTTTACAGAAATAAAAATGTTAAACTATTTATTTCTAATATCCTCTCTTCCTCTTACTCCTACTTCAATTCCAACTTCTTCCATTTCCTTTCTTTTTTTATCTAGCCTTGAGAGATATATGGGCGGGGGGAGATAATTTGTTTGGAGCCCCGTACTTCCTTTTAGGTAGGCTTCGGTGCAGAGGGTAATTCGTTTAACCGAAGCTTGAGATTAGTTAGGCTGGGTTCACTGGAGGTGTCTTCGTAATCGGGGTAAAAAGGACTTCGAAAGGACGTGGCACAAGAAAATAAATTTATTCTTAAATCGGTCTACTAAAAGGGGCAAGCGGAAACGTCTCGAGCTCTTTGCAGCCAGTGAGTAGGCTTCTGTTTTACGCGAAGTATCAAGTCTAAGGGCAACATGATTTAGGCGAGTTAACGGGATGTCGTAGAGCTTTAAATTAATAATCGAATAAATTAACTGCTGAATTTGTATTAACTACGAGGGGCGTGACCTTGACTTGCCCGTGGAGAGGACCCAGTGATCTTAAGTGGAGTTCCGGCAGCTATGTGTACCTGTTGTACCTACATATTTCCCATTTCTCAGATTTATCATAATTATTGGAAATCGCTTGTCTCTTACAGTTCTTCGTGAGTTTTTTAAGACCAAATCCTGTTTTTGTACAGCTTCCCAGTTGTTACCTTGTGCTGATAATTATTCTTAGCATGCGTATGTTTGTGTGAGCGCAAGACTCGTATTTGTTCAGATGGTGACCTTTGAGAGCTATGCGTATGTACATGTGTTTCCGCGGGACTTCCGACTTACCGCTTGCCTTATATTTATTTAAAAGTTGTAAAATATATATATTTTCTTTCCTTATTAATTCTCTTTGGTTCTTTATTTATTACACGTGACGTATTATTTCCTTAATTTGCACAAATAGCCAAGCCTAGGATTTGATAGATCAACCGAGCGTCCATTTGTGGAGTTCCTTGCTGAGCCTATTAAATCCTGCAATTTGGGTGCTACAAGCCTACCTATTTTACAACATGAGCCCCCACAGATTTAAGGGTCTTTCTGGAACCTCTCTTCTCTTTACAGAACCCTTTTTTTCTTTTATCAGATCAGGTCATAAGGTACTCAAATATTGAGTCAATTTCAATCAATCATGCCCTCCTTACTCCTCATTAAAACCCACCTCCACTCCTCATCAAAACCTGCCCCCCTCTCACTCCCCCCTAATAGTTTTTGAATTCAGCCTCATTTTGAAGTTATTCCTTTTGCCTGCCTAAAATTGTTCAGGAATGTTAAAATATCGCCCCCTCCCTGCCAATGTGCCCTGTGTAATTTGCGTTGAAGGGGGGTTTTTATACCTTTCTAAACTTAGTTTCTACTTCATTCCTTTATTTTTCTTCGTTTCCGCCCTTTCATGACGATTTTCATAAGCTTCAATACATTGCTTTCTCTTTCTTAGCGAAGGATGCGTCAAATTAGTACTCCTCACTTGCTTTGTACTCATGTCAGGAACTTGTGATCATATATCCCACCATTACGTTACTTAAGTTGGATCGTCCCAAACTTTGTGCACTATTGCTGCTCTTCCTATTTATCTACGAGTTTCTTTCATCTCTCTTTTTGAAGTAAACCTATTGAAATCGTCTCAGTATCAGGTTTTTATCGATATTGGAATTTGGAGGAAACAAATACAAAACACAAATACAAAACACATTTATATATAAAATGCATTTGAGAAAGTAAAGGAAAATATACAAAGAGAATTTCCTTTCGGGGAAATGATTTCGAATATTTACTTGTGTGCATTCGTGCGTGTGTACAAGGGCGTGAAGAAGGTGCACAGGGTTTTCGTGGTCGTTTTTCATGTAGTCTTTCAGGATGAACACTCAAACAAAGAAGGACCCGTGGAGTCCCCCCTTTTTCACACTCCAGGCTAACCACGACACATCAGGACTAAGTCATATAAAAGAATTTAAATCCTGACTTTTATTGTCAGTGCGATATTAAGCAATTCCTTATCATTATGTCCCCTCTATGTTTTTAATAAAATCCTTTGTCATGTTTAAATAAGCGGTCCCATTTATTTCCGTATGATTAGGACCACGGGCACTTAGATTCAGGAAGCTTCACTTAGAAACACTTAAGGAGAAGAAACTACACTTAGAGAGAGAGATAGAGAGAGAAAAAAAACTACACTTAGAGACACCTTGAAAAAGTAACCTAAGCTTAGAGACAGCAAAGTACACTTAAAGATACTGAAAGAGAAGAATCCTACACTTAGAGACCCTTCGAGAGAGGAACCTCCACATAGAGCCAGGGAAATATACTTAAAGATACTTAGAGAGAAGAATCTACACTTAGAGAGAGGAAACTACATTTAGAGACAGGAACCAACACTTGTCCAGCAACGATAGCAAGGCCTTCATGCAAGGTCGCTTCAAATAGAATATAACTTATTTGAAGGAAAGAAAGAAAGTAGAGTTGGAAGAAGGAAGTTGCAGGTTAACTCGAATAAGTTCCTAACTTACGTCATGTTCAAATCATACATTTTATGGTCTGTGGAATTTGAACCTTCCTAATAAATCAAGGGCCATTAATAAAGAGTTCAAATGGAAAATTGTTCCTTTACTTAACGAATTTCAACTGACAGATAAATATATGAAAGTTAAATTAAGGATTTGTGATCACCTTAATTAAGATAAACGACCACCAAAATCACTTCTGAAGATGTGTGAACTCAACTTCTGTTACTTGAAGATAGGAGGCCCCAATTTTTCTCAAATCATGATTGTAAGGAAATAGAAGCCTAAGAGAAATATTCCCTTAATTTGCTCCTTAAATTTCTTCCCTCACTCCGTTCTAAAAATCTAACTCCACGTCTTGCAACATAAGAATTCAAAGAAGCGAGGAAAGGAAGAAAGAATTGGAATATCCTCCAGCTTCCTCGAATGTACAGTTAATTAAGTTAAGCGCGCTAAAAGCTTTAATCCCACCGTAAAAAAGCTAATCTCCGTATTTTAGAGGCTGCTCGCCAAGTCTTCCACCCACATCGTTGGAGGCCATTAAGACATGGGTTGGACAAAAAATGCTAATTCATCTATGCGCAAGAAGTCTTCTGCTCTACGTATGTGCCTTCCAGCGATTCAGTATCAAAAATGGCCGTAATATAAATACCCTGGATTTTAGAGTATCTAGTTAGATTTAGATCCCGTCGCCTTCGGTTCAGATCGTTGTGTCTATTTCCTCAAGTTCCCCGGTATTTGGTCATACCTCGAGATCGGATCTCACCAGGCAAACCCATGTCTTTTGTGAAGCCTTACCCTGTTCAGACCAAACCTCGCTTTCGTCCCCGAAGGATATGGCTGGATTCCTCTCGTCTTATCTGGACCCCCTTTCCCTCATAGATCTCCAATTTCCCGTAAGAGATTTCAGGTC
Source organism: Ceratothoa steindachneri (assembly GCA_963969495.1). Lineage (NCBI taxonomy): Eukaryota > Metazoa > Arthropoda > Malacostraca > Isopoda > Cymothoidae > Ceratothoa > Ceratothoa steindachneri. Next base: position 26,327,329 of record OZ018327.1, on the reverse strand, counting down.
GAACCGCTTCAGAGTCTCGATTTGAAGGTTGTACTTATCTGGAGCAGAGGTGCTATCATCCGTCTTCAACTCTTCTTCTGTCGCCCCCATCCCTCCAGCTTCATCCTCGTCACCATGAGGATATTGGACCTAGTGCCACGTCCATTGGCCTTCTTCATTCCTCGTGCCGACCCGCTGAAGAATATTGACTCGAGGACCACGTCAGCTGGCATTCTCCCTGCCTCGAACTGACCCCATTAAAGGTAAATCGACCATTTGCTTTAATCTAACGATCATCGACCCTCTTTCTGACACTTAAATATTCCCTCCGTATAACTCATTTGTAATATTGCATTTAAAAGCTGATTAACAAGTAATTAACGTTCCTCGATTGCCCATTAATCTGTATTCTGTCCGAGTAGTCCTTTATTTACAATACCTATATTTCCCGTATGTATATATTATATATATGTTAACTAGTGACTCATTAAATTATATTTTATGGTTTTTAATTCTTTAAATATACCTTTGAACTTCAACTTGGTAAACTCAGTTAAACGCTATCGGCCCCTGGAGTAAATCGCACTCGTATACCTTGTAACTAACGGATTACTTTAACGAAGTGAATGGACTTGTACATAGCAAGGACGTGTACATACATTAGAGGATATATGCATGTATAACTGAATATATGCATATTTCCTTGGTCTTTATCTCTTTCCTCCCAACCAATAGATACAGATATATATATATTTATATATATATATATATATATATATATATATATATATATATATATTATCTAGTGAGGTGACCTATTCCTCAACAATGATAAACAGCTGACCCACGAACCCGTTTCGGAGAGGAAGCTATGGTGGAAATCATTTGGGAGGATATTTTGTTCGAGAAATTCTGTCAATATATTTTAGAGTAAAATTATTTGGTTATTTGGGAGACCTACGAATATTTTGTGCTTAGACTCGAAAGTCAAAGTTCGTAGGATGAATTTTCAAATGTACGTTGGATTTGATCAGAATCGAACGATTATTTTTTATGGTCCAAACAAAATATTGAAATGGAATTTCGCATATACAGGGTATCACAAACGTCTGTGAAGCCATACAAAATATTATAATGGTCTCCTCTTTCACCAGTCCTTATATACCCTGACTTTTTTTCTGAGCCATGCTAAAGGGGAAGATGTATTATTCAAGGGGAATCAAAGCCAGGAGACACCTGAGGGAACAGTACATCATAAGTGAAAGTGCTCAAATTGGGGTAAATTTGGAATTAATGCATCGGATACTTCAGATGAATCTCGCTAAACGCTTTGAACTCTGCTTCACGAATGGTGGAAATCACATCCAAGATGTAATTTAATATTAATATTTCAATTAAAAAAGAGTAGTTAAAATTTTCTAGGAAAATACGGATTTTGCATGTGTCCAGATTTTAGGGATACCCTGTATTTTAAGATTTCAATTTTAAATCTATTTTTGTATGTGGGGCAGAAAAAAACACCCATACAATCTTCCAAGCAGTTCTGTTGAGACTATTACACCCAGAAAGGGGGGAGAGGGCTATTCTGGGTAACCGCACAACCAAGAATTTTGCTTTTTCGAGCGCAATACCCAATAGTGTTAATGGGCGGGGTAGTCGCGTACCCCGTCCAATCATAGCGGGGTTAGGAGATATAACTTGAGGGTGGCAGAATGAGAGGTTAAGGAAGTAAAGCTTTCAGTACATCCGGAGCGAACGACAAGGGGTAGATGGTAATAGAATTGTGTGCTGAAAGAAAGGTGGGTGTGGCGAACGCGTTCTTTCGGCACAAGGAGATGAATTGTTTGAACGAGGTTTTGACTGGGATTTTGTGGAGTAGTATGGTAATGTAAGAAAAAAGGGGAGTTGTCCCACTTAGAGGGAATAATAACGAGAGAATTCACTCTAGAATGGGTGTAAGGAGAGATTGAGTAGGCGCGGAATATCCCAGATGTGTGGTGAAGATGTATGGGAGTGAGTGTGAGGTTGTGGGAAGGTGTAGAAGAGGATGAAAAGTGTGAGATAAGAGAAAGGAATGATCGAGAAGCAAGGGAGGTACCTTGCCCATGATAGATGGGCATCGCAGGGAAGGGCTCTGGAGGGGGATCTTGGAGCCTCATGCCCAGGGACGAAGCCTGAGGGCTGACGCGAGAGGGCACATATGTAGCACACACTCCCGATGAAGGAGGGGGTGGGGTCGGGCTTAAAGGGTTGAGATTGTAAATTGTAAGTATGTTCGTGGCGTTGATGCACACCAACCACACGGGCTATGGGGCATTGGGAGCCTTGGGAGACTTTAAGGGGCTTTGGTCGGTCGGAATCCAAAATATTTAGATTCCTTCAAAGGGGTTTGGGCAGTGCTCAAAGTTCTAAGGATTGCTTCTAACTCAAAGTTCTAAGGATTGCTTATTAAATCAAAGTTCCAAGGATTGCTTTTAAATCACTTTAATTCTACTTTATTGGAGAGGGAGCTTTATTATTTTTCTCTTAATTTTTACAATTTCTTCTCTTTTTCTCTTTCTTTTCTTGCTTTTCTTGCTTTTCTTTTCTACTCTTACTTCTCTTTTTCTCCTTTTCTCCCTTTTTCATTCTTCTCTTTCTTCTCTTCAAGGATTGTTACATCTTCAATTTTATTTGAGTTGTAGTATTTTTTTCTTTTCCTTTACTAATTTTTTTCTATTTTTCTCATTTTCTTTGTTTCTTTGTTCTCTTTTCTCTTTGTTCTCATTCTTCTCTTCAAGAATTGTTACAAATTCATTCAATTTATTACACTTTAGATGTAGCTTTCTTTCTTTTGTTTCTCTTTAAACATTACACACTCATTTAAATTCTTTTTTTATTGAGGTGTAGCTTTCGATTTTCTCTTTCTTTGGCAAATAAACCACAACTCTTTTTCCTCGTTGTGAATAACTTGTTTTAATTCGCTTTAAATCGAGTTAGATTTTGTTCTTTTTTATGGATTTTGCTTTTACGTTTCATTGGTCTTTTTCATTTTGTTGTGAGAGAGAAGATCCGTTTCACTTAAAATTCTGTTGCTTAATTACCAAAATGCATCACTCTCTTTTCTATTTTAATTTCATTTTCCAAATAGACACTTTGTAGCTTGTCCTTATTTGCGTCCAAGATCTTCTGTAGAGATTACATCAAAGAAAGGTTAACCACCATTTCATATTTCCACTTTCTGCAAATTTTATAAAAGGGGAAATAATAATTTAGGTTATATATAAAAGCCATCAAATGTCTGCGTTGGGAGAGAGATACAAGCCCTTAAAGGCGTTTTGCTGAATTATGCGGTCCAGATTCTTATGGGCAACTTTGAAGAATAAGTTAAAATGCATGAGTTACCCATCTAAGACAGAAAATGAAATAAAAAAGTAGGTTTCTTGCCGTCATGAATTTTAATGGCAGAATTAGTCTATTCACAAGGATTGAGCGATTAATAATCTCGGAGAAACGGCAATATAATGCGAAAGGTATTTTGGTTTACTTCATCACCAAAATTCGTTTTCTTCGTGCCTGTTAGAAACCCATTAATAAATGGGTAACTTTGTTAAAGATGTAAAAGAACTCTTAGCAGAGCATCAGTCGTTAATTCTCACACATATTTTGGCGCCGTTGGTTTTCCATCTCTGTAGAGGAAATATTAGCGTTCAAAAGCACTTCTCAGCATGGAAAAGCGACAGTTTTAAGGAGATTGTGATTTGTTTAGGTATTTAGGTAATGGGATATAAGTCAGTTGAAAGCAGATCTCTTTGGCCCAAAAGATGTGGTGTCTAACCAGAAATATGACGAAGGTAAGCACGAGAAGTATTATTGGATATAGAAAACAAACTATAACTAAAGGGAGAATGGTAAAAGAGCGAATCAGGAATATTTATGATTATAAAATATCTAAATTTGTTCAGCTTAAAAAGTTTCTTTGTATTTTGCCTTGCATAAGCGTCGATTACCACACACATCTCGTTTTAAATCGTAGAAACAATCTAATTTTATAAGTGAATAATTAGAGAAACATTAAAACACTCATTTATGAAGGAAGGTGATTCAATACCATGGTAATATGTGTTTATATCAGCTGCAGCCAACGGTACTGGTTTATTCTGCGTTCGGAGATGCAACTTTGTTTCATGCTCTCGTGGTACAACCATTCTATACCATACACTACTCCTATATTATGTGGCGTGTGACTGAATCACCTACTGCAACGCGAACCGTTGAACGACAGTTCGCAGGGATTAACAACCGACTAGGAGGTCACACTTGAGGCGTTGGGTTTCAAATCCTTAATAATCAAACAGAGTGCAACAATGGTTGGCGAGATTTACTTGAATAGGCCGAGAGTATCGTTCAAGGTTAGTTAAAGATGAAACAACAAAATATAATTTGATTTATACAGGTTAGAATAATAATAATAGGCAAATGGAAATTATTTAAATTAAAATAGTCTCTTGATAATTATTATGAGGAGAGATTCTCAAATAGAATTAATCGATTAATGTTACTAGGCTCAGATCAAAAGGAGAAACTTGACAATACTAATAATCGAGGGGATTTCAGTCTTACGGGTCGATGAAAGCGAAGAAGGTCCTTCTTGCGATGAGGCAAGTGGGGCACGATCAAAACCAACCTTCCAATGAAGATAGCCAAGCTTCAAAGATGACGTTCGACAGGAAATGTGGAAATTCTCGTAATTCCACTGGAAGAGGAATCATCTTTTCCTCAAAGGTACTCGATGGAGATTTTCTTCGGTTCGATTAAACGAAGGGAGACTGTTGCACAAATTCAAATGCTTGCCGTTCACAGAAGCTACCAATTGACTAGGGTAGATAAATCGCGGTTGAGGTAGTTTGCTGCCTGCTGAACGCTCCCGAGAAGAGACAATAAGGCCGACCTTGAGGTGCGGGCTGGACTCTTCGAACTACAAAATAACCCGAGTATTTGTATGCCCAATTTGAGGGGGAAGGGGAAATTTGGAGCAAGGAGTCATAAGCTCCAGACATCTCAATCCGAAGGCGGAATCAATTCATCATTTAGCAGCGAGGTGCGAGATAGAGCGGCTCTTTCTCGCCTCGTCACCATGTGGGCGGTGGGGGGCTTGGGACGAGTTCGCAGGATTGGGAAATATCTTCCCAATGCGCTCAGGAGTCGAATATTTGTGAATGTTCGAACATGAGATGACGTTTTCCACGGCAGGATAGGCGACCTCCAATACATAAAACTATCTTTAGATTGTCTTCAAGAGTGGCGGCGAATTTTGCTTGCCAAATAATTTGTGAATTAGATTTCACTATAACAGGCAAGATAATCCTCAAAATGGCCAGATTGGGTAAAAAATTCATTTTTCCCTGTATTTAGAGTGGTTGATAGGAGTAAGTTCTTACCACATTGTATATTATATATAGTTTTTAGAAAAAAATCAATATTTTTCGAAATCCTCAGCTGAAAGGTATAAAAGTTTCTCATGGCAAGTGCCCTGAATGAGCGGGAAATCCGATTTTGATTCCAATTTAATAGGATTAAAAGTGACTCCTAGATCGAATGTTACATAATTAGAGAATGAAACAAAGATTGACTATTATAAGTTCATGGAAGTTATGCGGTTCGATCTGATGCAGCAGGATTTATAAAATATTGCCGCACATAAGATTATGAAAGTCTTGTACTTGAATATGATGTGTAATTTAAGGAAGGGGACAGGATTTTTAAAATATTGTCTCACATACTTTCATGGATATAATATTGACAGAGACAAGTTTGCTACCACATTTTATCTCTTAACGGGGATAGAATTGGCGTAGGAGAGACCGCAAAATGAAAATGGATAGGGAAAAGGGAAAGAATAAACAGGTTAAGACTTAGAAGACTAAAACACCAAACATACTCAACTCTAATAATAGTATAAATTGATTAATTCTAAACTTCCACACAGTTTTGATATATGCATATATGGATGACTAGTACTTCAATTCATTGCCGCTCCTTTTCTCTTATTAGATGGATGACATTATTAGCCATGGACACATTTTGAAATTTGCGGGATCCATAAAATTTAAACTTCAAATCAACTTCGGAGATTTGAAAAGGTTTGCAGTTATTATACAAGTCAAATGTTGTTAAGATGTTTAGGCAAACCTCCGCTTATTGCAGCTGCATTCTTATATGAATTTCCTAAAGTACATCCGTTATCAGCAAATATACGATAATAATAAAGTCTGTCAGAAGGATAGGATTAACTTAGTGATTAGGAGGGTTAGAAATGGTCGTGGGAGGTGCCAAGCTTCTCGTCGCAAGGGCATTAGTCCACTCTTTTGAAGTACCATCCTTCTTCCTCAAATATTATACAACTATTAAAATGTTGGTGTTGTACGCATGCTTTATAATGGATATGTTGCGGTCTATCATAAAGGAGCAAGTATAGACTTCGAGTTGATGCCCCACGCTCTTTCTCTTCTCATGACCTCTCTTGACAGCATTTCATATTTTTAATCTAATGCTGTCTGTTATTTGCCCTCGTCAGCATCTAGACTGGAAGCTACCTGACTTTCCCATACTTAACGACTTCTCCACAGCAAAACTCGATTAGTTCATTTTCTGAATTCTGTCCTCTGTAATCGATAATCTTCTTGAGTTTTTCTCTCTCATACATATGTATGTATTTCAAGATAACTTTCCTTGTGATCCAAACTCCATCCACAATGTGGATGGAGTTAATTGAAATTAGCTCTTAGCTAGAGTCTCTTGTGTTTACCTCAGTGCTTATTCGATTCCACATGGAAGACTCCTGGAAAAATCTTAGATGGCGTTGGATAAGTGATAGCCTATTGCGTGATAACTAGGTCTACTGGCCAAAAAGTCGCGTGCCCTCACTTATTCTGATTTATGACCTTACGGCACCCAAAACTATCAATAATTCCCAGGGGAAATTTAAGAGGACCTTGGCAAGTCTATCATTCGAAAGAGAATGTAAACACATTAAGGGTTTCAAATTTCGTTGGAATCGGCCGAATAGTTATGATGTTATTTGCAAAACAAAATAATTTCCATGTTAAACTTGGGATGACTTTGGCAATTATATTATTTGAAAGAAAACTTTAAAAAATATTGGCGTTTGTTCAAGGGGAAGTTCCATCAAGCTTTCCCTTCCCCTACTGATGGATTTGTGTGAGATCTTCTTAGATAAAAAAAAATTAAAAACAAGAGTGCAAAGAGACCAATAGAAACTCCGCTCGTGCAGTGTCGTCTTATGAAAAGCATAATCTTTCAACAGAGCCTCAAGAGGCACTCTTGGGAGCAGAGGGTCCAGAATTAAGATTAGCCGGGAAATTTATTTCATGTAAACACAAAGCAAATCAAGTCATCTATTTCATTTAGCATCTGATCTCACCATTTCCTGTAAACTTTACTCCTAATAATTATATTTAAATTTTTGCGGAATAAACTAAGGTAATATAAGCACTTTACTGGAATAAGATTAGTACTTATATACTTTATTCTGTTGTGATTTAATCTTGTATTCTGTTATAAATAATGTGGCAGGAAACTGTGTTCACTTGCACTTAATGTCAGTTCAAGCAAATCCCTCTCAAACTGCAACATGTAGGTAGTTTATAAATTCATTCTTATTAGCAAACTATTATCTAATTATTATCAAACTTTACTCAAACTCATACTATCAAACTATAAAGCTTCATTTTAAAATATTTAATTCACCTTTCATCCATTTTTACCATTAACTACCAACTAACGTGATAATTTGTGACTCACCTCGTCTCAAAGCATTTCTGGGTAGGTATTTAACTTTTCAAAACCATTCAATCGTAGTAGGTCTCCCACTCTAAAGTTTTTTGTTAGCCGATAGAGACAAGACCTGCTTGCATTTTGTGAGGTTAATATTTACAAATTTGAAAAATTAATTGTTTGCTCCGATTCATTCGGATAATCTGTCTCTCCTGTGACTCATTCGTTGGTTCCATTATTTTCGCCCATCCGACGCATTCACCCTAAATCTTTTTCATCTTTCAAACACTTCAGTTTCAAACGTCGAGAGGATAAAGTTATGAAAGTTAATGCATTCGTATCGATTTCGGACAATCTGTCTCTCCTGTGACTCCCTCTTTGGTTCCTTTTTTTCGTTCACGAGGAGCAATCAACCTATTCTAAACATTCAAATATTACCATTTCAGACGATATAATAAATGATGTTGCGGGATTATTTAGGCTCTGGAAATATTTTTCATACCCAGAACTTGTACTTTTCTTAGAGATTCCTTCGTAGGTTTTTAACAGTTTCTTTTCAACTATTAAGTTTAAAAAAGTACTTGTTCCACAGAGCTTTTCATTTCTTTTTCTAATATACTTTTTAGAAATAATGGCGAACGAGAATTTAGCCTTTCTCCAATCCGAATTGGAACATTGTGTTTGAAATTGATTTAAAAGTCGTAATTTACTTAAACAAACATTACACTATGCATAAGTTAACTAATATTCAATTTCCAAACTTGAATTGCGTAATAGAGTTGATTGGGTAAAATCTCTTCTTGTTTCTATAGAATATTTATATGAACAACTACATTTCTTTCAACATGGCCGAATTGAATGTCTCTTTTCTTGAAGAAGAATTGTCGTCTAAAATTGACTCTATCAATTTCGTTAGAACCTTAAAATTGGATTTTAAGGAACTTTTGCGAAGCCATGATCTGAAACCCTTTGTTAAATCTACTCTCAGGCACTGTATAGATTTTCATGTGGTCCTTTTCTCAGCCAACTCCCCGAGCTTAAGCGGTCCATTCTTTGCAGGTTTGTACCGCATAGCGCGTTCCCTTATCTTACTAGGGCAGCTTTTCCGAAGCGAATATATAAGTCGGCCCACTGCACCTTAAAAAAATCAAACGTAAAACTATGGGTTCAACTAAGGAAAAAGCGGTGTCGTTGAGGTCCTTGGCTAAATGTATTGAGGGTTCTAAAACCCAGCTAAAATCAATATAAAATCACCGTGTCCAATTATGATTGAAGACTTTCGATGGGCGAGTAGGTTCAGACTTGTCCGGTGCTTAATTGATTTGTTCTCACTAAGGTCCTACATTTCTGCATCCGTGGGCTTATATTTGGCCTTAAAACTCCAACGAACTTCCGTTGTACAAAATTACAATTAAAACCTTAAGAGACCAACAGATCAATTGCATTTGGGAGCTTGAGTGGCTTCATATTTTCGGTTCCAAGAGAATTGCGATTAGGTTCATGGTTGAATTAAACTTATTTCTGAATTTTACCAGACCTTGATGAAAAATGGTATGCCCCTTGCAGAAAGAACCTTCTACTTTCCCTTTAACTTGAAAGATGAGGTTAAGCTGATCAGCGGCTTGGTTGGATTGGAAGCAATTCAGCATCCGTGGTTGTTGACGGCGCAGTGCTGAGTCAAATCATGTCTGGCGAACGACCTCGGTATAACACAGTACGTGGCATCAGCTTAAATTTGCATTCCCCGAAAAAAGGGGGTACGTTTGTGGCCATGGTGCTTAGGACATCTCATTTATTATTACAGCCACTCTGCCATAGTCGCAGAAATTACCGGCACACTGGCAGGTTTTCCTTCTCCTGAGGGAAAGGTCTGTACTTCCAATCATCTATTTCAATCATCAGAATCTCCAAAGTTGGTTCAAGAAAACTTTGCTTCTGGAGGTAACCCAATTTGGGCTCGCCCTTACATCCCTTTAAGGTTCACTTTTCATTTCCTTAAGAATTTTAGAAAATGCTCTTAGGATATTAAACTACAGGCAAATTCATGATATTTTTACTAATGTGCATATTTGAAAATTATACTTTTTTGTATGGTTAGGTTAGGTAAGATTTAATTAGGTTAGGTTAGGTGAGGTTAGGTTAGTCTAGGTGAGTCTAGGTTAAGCAATGATAAACTTACCTCTTTTTGGTATTGGCGTAAGAAGAGCGAATGTAGGAACAATTCACAGTAAAAGTTAGCTTTTTCAGCATTTGCACAGGATAGGTAAATTATGTGCTCTGTGCCGCATGGCGGGGAATATTACTGAATCCTGATTGGTCGCATTTGAAAAACGATGAGTTCTTCATGGCGACGAGATCAGAAAATCAACTATCTGAGCATTACTAAATTTGTGGCTGTCATTTAAAAAGGGGGCAATTAAGTATCCTATTTGGGATAATTGGACGCTAATGGGTTAAAAAAAATTGCAGACTCGAAGTCAATCGAGGCATCTATTTCCTTTAGTATCTTATCACACCAGGAGGGGAATTTCATCGATCTTTCCAGGCCACATTTGGTCGGCATGTGTGAGATTATTTTTGTTACAAATTTACAAAAACAAAGTGAAAAGAGTTGCGAATTGAAAGCGCCGCTCGTGACGTGGCCTATTTTGGCGGCCACAAACTTCACAGGTACCTAAGAGGGACCGGTGGGATCAAAGGGCCACAACCACGATCTGGCGGAACTTTCTTCCATACAGCCAGAAAAGAAATCGAGGCATCTATTTCCTTTAGTAGCTCGTTTCACCTTTTCCGATTAACTTCTCTCCTCTTAAGTATATTATTTCTAAATGGTTTGTGAAGTAAAAGTAAGTTAATTTAGGTTTGATGTAAATAAGATAAGTGCTTAGCTACTCTATTTTGTTGTGTTTAATATGTTATTTTTAAATCAATTCGTAATAGGAAACTTTGTTTCCCTTGCATGTAGTGTCAAATCAATTAAATTCCTTTCAGAATGCAACATGCAGCATCATTGCAAATTCATTCTTATTATCAAACTATTGTAAAATATAATCAAACTTTATCAGGCTATTATCCAATTCTTATTATCTAACTATTATAAAACTTTAACACTATTTTCAAATATTCAATTTATCTTTCATCCCTTTCTACAAATAACGACCAACTAACCACAGAATTGGAAACTCACCTCGTGTAAAAGCATCTTTGTGGAGTCATTTAACTTTTCCAAAACATTCAATCGGATTAGGTCACCTCCCCGAAAGCTCTTTAGTAGCCAGTAGATTCAAGCCTCCATTACAATTGGGAACGTCGATATCAAAATCCACGAAGAAATGGATATTACTTGAAATTAAACTCTTATTAGATAAATATCGTGGAGAAATTTTGTAACATCATTTTAATTGCTATCTCTCTTTCAGATAATATAATTCAAATTACGTCAATCAACACATTTAACACACTTACCAGCGATATAAACAATTTAAATATTATTTTATACCAGTTTAAAGTACCTTAGTTCATTCCTGGTTAATTCTTTTCTAATATTTAAAAATTTAATAGTGAACATATTGTCCCAACAGGTACAAAAGTAGAGAAAGTTTATGTTATGTATATTAATTGTCATAAAAGAAATTGCTTCTTTTGTTTTATATTAAAGTTTAGCGTGTGAATAGTTAAAACAATAAAAAGATTACTAAAGTGATATTGAACGAAGCAATTGTGGCAAAGTGGATGGGTCATCGTTTTCTTTCTTTGTGGAACTCCAGATTTTGCATCTTCTTCGATTATTACCTTTGATGCGAAGGTGATATCCAACATTTCTAGAATGTTTTTGTAACCCCTAATATTTGAAATCCCTAAAACATCTGTAATCTCACCAATATTTGCCTGGGAATCTTATTTTATTCGCAATCTTATTTCTTTAATTTGCAAATTGTGCATTACGAATAAGTAGACTGCTCTGGAAATTGGCCTTGGAAACATTTCAATAGGTAATCAAACCTTTCTCTCTGATTTGTCTCCAGCGATGGAAAAATATGGTTTAACACCAGAATCACTTATTATAAATATTATTTCATTGTTTGTATTAGAAGTTGAGGATCTTCCAGGTGAAGAAATAGGCAAGTATTTTTAATTTGATGGTAACTTCATATCTAAGGGTTCTTCATTTTCAACTGAAGTGAGAGAAACATCGAACGAGCCTGTTGAAGTTGTTTGGTTTTTAGTACCTGTCCAAATTGGAGTCATTATAAACACTTCCAACATCAGTATCATCAAATTCAGAACTGCAAGATGATTTTTCTTGGCAGCATGATGCTGCACAGCACACTCTCAGAAAACTCATATTTTGTGAATCGTCTCAGATTTAACATTTTGCAGAAATAAATACCAAAATTATACTGTATTTAAATATATAAAATATATAAAGTCTATCTAAAATATAATCTGAAATATTATCACGAATTTACAGTAGATATATAAACAGACTCATCTTTCCTCCAAAAAATATTCACTTTTAAAACCTGCTCTTTATAACCCCCAAATTTTTTACAATTAGGACAATGGGTCCCAAAGCAATATATAATATTGATTTCCTTTCAACCAAAGAAATTTGTACTACTCAAAACATTCTCTGCAAAGTACTAAGAAGTTTCCAACAAAGTATACTAGAAATAAATCCCAAAAATTATAATATAGTTACACATAAGGCTGGATCAAGAAAAACTCTGTCACCACAAATGAATTTGTAATTCAAACTGGCGATTTATTCAAACCTTAAAATTCTGTTAGTAATCGTCATGCTTCTAGCAGCGTTATTTGAATAAAAAGATACAAAATCAAGCTGATTTAATAATAAGAGGGAATTAATTAGATATCCCATTAGTTAAAACCATGAATTTTCCTGGAAAATATTGTCCTATTTGTAGTGAAAGGGCTAAAAATGAATTTTACAAGAAAATATAGGATTATTATAACTTCGGTCTCCATTCACTCATTTTCTATCAGTCAATTTTCACATAAGACGATCCTATCCGCTGTTTCGACTTCATTGGTCATTTTCGGCTCTAATTTTGTTAATGGCAATGTCCACACATATAGTTGAACCTTCTTTGCATTAGAAGGAATAGAGAAATTGGTGGAACTAAGAGGCATTTTTTCTCTCTGAAGAAGGAAACATGAGTTGAAATAGAAAGACAGAGGAATAAAAGAGTGAACATGAATAGAAGAAATGTTTAAGGTTGAAAAAGGTTTTCATGGTAATCATTGTCTACCTTAATAAATATAATTTCGGAGGTCGAGTGGAAAAGTTAGTACAAAGACCACAAACATTTAAAAATAAGGAGTTGGGTCTTATTTGGGTGCTTCAATGCTGATGGCTGTCTTTTTTTAATTGAATCAATGTATCTTTCTTTGTGCTACCAAAACACACAATTAAATTTTATAGTTCCCTCCTTGAAACAGTTCAATAAATAATACAAGAGATAACGACATATTTTCCTATGAGTTATGGTCTTTTAAAATGAAACTTCGGTCGGTCTTTATGTCGTCTTGGCAACATCAACCATGACCACGAGGAACTTCTACCTTGATGTGCATCCACAATAAACAGGAAAACAAACAGACTTTTCGTTTAGATATTTTGTTTGGAGTTTCTATACCTGTTTCACACAAGATTGTTCTCACCAGATCTTCAAACAGAATGATGACTTATATCAGGGATCTCTGTTGGATTAGATCGTTTTCCATTAATGTGGCCTTAGTTTAATGGACTTCTATTCCGCGGAGAGCCAAAGATGCATTTCCGAGACTCGGTGCCTTAGTGACACGGAAGTCAAGACCCAAAAAGAATATTTGTCCTTTTGGAAAGAGAAAATTTCTGTAAAACTTACAATGATTGCTCTTTATTTTAGATTCATTTTTGCCTTAATCTATAAATCGTGGTATCGATAGATTGTTTTACGGAGTGAGACTCGTTTTCTGTAAAGTCATTCGCATCGTATCAAAGTATCATGTCCTATCTATCCTTCATGTTCCTATATGGAGACCAGCTTTTGTTGCGCAAAGAAAGCAGGTTGGCGAGAGCTGCGTACCCACTCATGATTTAAGTCATCAATTAGTGTCAATTTTAAGCTACTCTATTTAACTTCCATAACCTTTCATTTTTCCAAACTTCGTCAGTTTCTTTATCTCTTTCTTTAAAATTCTCAGAAGAAACTTTTTTTTTATAATATTTATTTCTCTCCACATCCACACCCAAATTTAAGTATAGGCCTATTTTAGCAACACTAATGAAGTATCATTAAAACAGTAAACTAAATTAGTATTAGTGTGCCAAATATAATTCGCGGCTAGCTCTTCCTTCGTTTCACAGTTAGCACCTTTTACGGCTCCATAAACCTTCCTCGCGTCAATTTTCAAATTCAAACATAAATTATCTCAAACGAGATAACAAGAAAGCAGGACATTCCGGCTCCATCTAATCAAAGTTGCGCCGATAAACCACATTCTAGTCACTGGAAGCAGATAGCCAAACACGAATACACCTTAAAACCACATTCAGTACAACACACGCACATACATACACCGAGATCCTTCCAAAGCCAATCGGCACATGCAAAACCACCGACCATGCCCCAAGAGGCTCGTCTGACGGAATTGGACGGACACGGAGCTCATTGGAAATAAACGGCTGTGTTTTACACCACTCTAAACTACTAGTTAAAAGGCATGGACACAAAATTGTAGGTTATTCGGGATTATTATTATTATTCGACTTAATTCAAGACAATTCACTATTATGCAATAGCACTGGTGTTTTTCGTATTTGCTTGCATTACCTTCAAAGTAATGGTGTAAAAATAATCAAAATCAACCAATCTTTTTCGTACGTATGTTTTTCTTGGATTCCCCAAAAGAATTTTTCTGATTGTTGTAGTCCGGCGACCATGAGAAAAATATTCGCCCTAAGCTCTAGCATATGGAGACAACCTCTACACCACCACTACCGCCACCATTGGAGTCTGGGTCGGTGAGTGGTTTTTAAGGTTCCCCGTATTTTCTACAGTGCGTTAAGACATAGCAATGTAGATTCATATATTTGCGGCAATTTTGATTAACATGGCCTAATCTAAGAGATGAAAGCCATGTATTCAGCTTGGGAAAGATATGTGAAAATGGGTCCTATACTGCTCTCGGTGGGCTGCAAATTATAACAGACCCATGAGCGTTCAACTGAAAAAAAAGACTTCGATTTTGGTTCATTATTTTACATCTCTCATAAGAATGAGAACTCACCCTATTTATTAAAATAATATCTCTGAACAAGCAAGATCGAATTGATCAGGACGATCAAGTGAATCATCGTGCTACTGAATAAAGTTGACGGATCGTTGAAGAAAGTACCGTTGTCTTGGAAGAGCCGAACTTCGCTCTAGCGTCATGGAATGAATTATTCTCTTGCAATATTTTGTAGTCAATGATAAGTTTTTCACCAAGAAATTGAGTTAAGTTGAATGTTGTAAATTGATTCAGAGCAGGATGTGTGCCATGGTAAACATAGCAAATTATTGCACATTGATTGCTGTAAACTGTTTATTTTAAGATAATTGCTTGTTCATTCCTTTGGGAACAGCGTTTGAAAATCGAGAAACGCTTTAATTGGAGTTCATCGACGACAATTTAACCAATCATCGTTAATGGCTTTTGCCTGGATATTGGATTAATAGGGAGCGCAAAATTAGTTTTTTGTCTAACCTGATATAACTGCAACCATTTGGCCCAGGGAATCATGCTCACAATAAGGCAAATCTACTGTTACTTAGATTGGATTAAAGATGTCTATTGCGTTTTTCATATATTTCTTGCCTTATAAATTAACCATTTTATCCGGTATTGCTAGTAAGTATCCTGAAAGCTCGATTGAACTAATACATATCTCAAAGATTAATGGAGATCGTTTGTTTTTGGATGTTTAGAGTGATATACAACAAATAAATGCAGTGTATGTGTAAAGGGGCACTTTCAGGTATCGCCTTGTCAACTAAAGATCCTTGTGGATTTCTTTAAATCATTACTCAAAATCTCGTATTTGTTGTTTGTAATGGTTGTTTGATGGCGTAAGCACTAACCATGCTCGAAATAACTCAATTGAAAAACTTCCCTCTTTTTAATTTAGGTAAAATGCAGGGCAATGAAATAGTACCGGGACACTTATCTTTAAAATGGGACAAATATTTTTTTAAATAAAAAATGGTAGTCAGAATCGCATCATCTGGGCTAGCAGTAGCCGTTGATTCATAGGTCCTGTGAGGCAGGGAATGTGAGATTCCAATTTCTCAAGGGCACCAAATACGCTCGTTGAATCACCTTAAATTACAATTCAGTCTTTGAACAGGGCACGGCGCGTAAGCTCATTATCATTCGATGTATTTTAACCATCTTAGTCATAGAGTCGAAGTAGCGCTCGGAAAAGACCAGCCTGTGTCAAACAACAGCAAGAAAGCAGAGAAGCTCACCCCATTTCGGATTTGGAGACATCCGTATACACTGCTATTGCGCGGTTGTGAGGGGGAAGAAGGGAGGTGTGGGGGGGGGGCTTTCCTTTAGTTGTCTGTTGCAATTCGAGGGTAATACAAGAAGGAATCTGATGTTCAGACAGAGCTTCCTCCTCCTTTCTTAATGTTAGCAGTGTACTGAGGTAGTTCACGCAGATGTTATGGTTTCGAAGGCGGGTAGCTAAAGATTAATCTCACTCCTCTTGAAAGATGGGGTACTTTTTATTGGGCTTCTAGTTTAACAGCGATAGAGATAAAGAAATTTCTCCCAGCATTTTCAATTAATTAATTTACATTGGGATAATTTATCATTACTAGAATTCACCCAATTTGAATTTAAATTGAATCTTAATTACCTGGCTGAACGAACATTCCTTCTGAGCGTGAGTAAAGCTTGTGGGAAAACTCTGGGACCAGCGTACCCCACAAGTGCACCAGTACTCATTTTTTGGTGAGTAACAAGTAGCAAATTCGGTGCGAAAAGAGATTGAAATACTTTTCAATACCTTGGTGGCACTCTGCTCTTTCACCAGGGGCTCCTTTACCTGGGGTCCGCTGTTTCGAAGTGATCGGGTTTAAAGTGATTGATTGCAACAGTGTCCTTTTTCCCGTTCTTAAGTATGACGCAATACTTGGCGATACATATGAAGACATGGAATAGCCCTATTTATGGGTGCAGTAAAATCTATCTTCCGTCATCTACCAGATAGAAACAGGAATGAAAGTATGGAGATGCTTGAAGTCTTAAAGTGTACTTTCTCCTTTTTACGTGCTCGCCGTTGGTCTGTTCTTCCCCTCGATGCGCCTGAACGGGTCTACGAAATTTAATGGGGGATGATGAGTGAGGTTGCCTCCATGGGCTCCTCGGGCATAGGGAACCCAGTGGTGTATGGTAGATCGACCGATGTGGCGCAGATACCTTCATTACATGTTTTCCTGAGGCTAAGGATGCCAAGGTGGATTGCTTCTACCCAAAATGAAATCGGCTCTCTGTCGCTCAGAATATCACTTTCGCATGTCTTTGATTAACCTTAACTAAAATGTTACCTCCTGGTTGCAACATAGTTTCTTACTGTGTATAGTGCCAAGGGCACAAATGAGTACTCTTCAAAGGGAGGCCTCAGATTGCGTAATGCAATCCGCATTGATTGTTGAAGGCACATCCAACTTTCCTACCCAGGAGGTTATAAAAGCCTTTTTGATGGAACGGGAGTCCATGATTGCCATGGGAACGGCAACTACCCTAGGCTAGATCCAACAACCATTGTCAGCAAATAGATCGTCTCTTTTAGGTGTGGAAGCGGGCTTGCGATGTCCAGGTGGATTTTTCGAACTTTTGGAGGCTGTAGCACAGGGATGGACAAAGGTGACATTATGGCACTGTACCCTTTAGCGTTGTCATTGCACGCAGATGCGAGTCTGAGACGAACGTCCTTGTTGATCCCCAATCAAATGCACTTCGATGCAAGCGACTTTTGGAAAGTTTTAATCTTAGGATGAGAAACATGGTGCAGGATACCGAAGAAAACATATATGCATGCCACACGGATATATGGCCTTAGGCTCCCTAAAAAGACGTCGCCGTAGATCCGGTAATTCCTCGGGTCGAATATTGGCTTTACAAATGTAAGTACATTAAAGCGTCCAATTAGTCCAAAAAACTCGTGATTCTCATCTTATGCTGCCGCAATTTGGTCGTAATCTGTCTGTGGAAAGTGGCTTGATTTCAGAAATGGCTAGTAGACAGAAGACTTCTGCTAAGTCAATTTCTGTCCTCATTTCATGGTGAATTTCGGCGGTGAATTGCGAGATGTAAACCAATTGGAGACATTTATGTGTTGAGTGACTTTATGGTGTTCTAAATCGCGAATAGGGGTGCTCGATAGTCTGTATATATAGTCAAAGTTCTCTCTTTCCATAGCGGTAAAAATCTTTACCCTTGAGAAATACAGCCCAGGGCTCACGGCCAAAGGTGTCGTAACATCTCTCAGTACGATATAACATCTTCGAGAATAATACTTTTCGACTCTATGCTCTCTTCTTTTCTTTGTTGAAATACGACTGTTACGCCGTCTACCGATCAGTCAATGATAAAGGAAAGCTTGCCTGAAGAGTGCACCTGGACTAAACGCCTGTGGAATGCCAAAATAGTTTTGACCTCTATGAAATCTTTGCTTACTCTTTCTGCCCAAGTAAGCAAGGATTTCTTTCCACGATTTCCTTCGTTGAGGAGAGCATTTAAGGGGCTAAAATTAACGTCGAAGGAGATTACATCCTTCGTAAAATGATTACGAAGAAAGCAAATTTTCTCGGGCCTAAAGTTACATTCTGCTCGGTTTATTCAAACTCTCACCCTTTTTAGACTTTCGAAGAGTGTTTGTTGGAAGATGTTCTTTTCGGAACTCGAACTTGCCACCAAAATATAGTCAAACAATTCAAATACGAAATCCAAACTTGTTACTATCTAGTCGCTGAAACAATGAAAAATTTGTACTCGGTTTTGAACTTGCAGGCAACCCGTCAAACTCAAAATCCTCAAATTGCGATATTGTGGCAGTCTTGTGAAAGGAATCCATGTTAAAATGGATTTGCTGGTATGACTTGAGAAGGTCTACATTCGAGAATATGGATTTCCCGTAGATAGGCAGAAGAATCCATTACATTAGGCACAAGAGAATCACCGCAGAGTTTAAATTCACCTGAAGATCAGGGAACCATATACAGAGGCGGGAGTCGCCCATTCGCGCTTGAAAGGTCGGACAATACCGGCGCGCATCATTTTTTGACACTCCTATGTGTCCGTGATTTTGTGTGAACGAATCCTTCATCGCGGAGATGGGCTGAAGAACCATGATTTCAAAGTAGTTAAACACTGCATGCTTAACAGGCAGGTATTCTTGAAGTGTCTATCCTGGGTCTGGAAAATCACAAAAAGCTGTGTCTCCGGGGGATCAAATTTAACGCAAAGATGATGTAGATCAGGTTGTAGTGCAATCTTCCTTCCCATAGAGGAACATTATGTCTGTATGTAGACTAGCGTATAACGTGAAGGTCAAACACTAGATCAAAATAGGTTATAAAATAAGCTCCGAATGGCCAATACATTAGGGCTTTTGCCACAATGAAATTCAAGGTTAATAAGTGGCAGAACCCTAAGTTAAATGTGAGCCGTATTTTGTCGCAGATTGGGAATTAGGAGCACATTGTAGCCAGTAATTAAAGAGACTCAGTTGAGGAGTGCCTCAGAATCCAGCAGAAACCGGTTTTTTGTGACACAGTCAACCAGTAAAGCCCGGCGTATTATATATTCGCTCACTCTGGCGTGTATTATGCGAATGGACGTATTTAGTTTCCCTGAAAAGAACAATGGCTAAACGCACTTGCAAGCACTTTCTATAAATACTGTATAACTAGATAAGTATATCTAGATACGAGGTAAGAAGGAAATCGTTGGGGCGTTTTTATCCTTATTACTAACAGTTCTATGGGTCCCAAACATGGTTTGAATCTTTCTATACATAAATCAGGCTCTCTCAGCTAGTAGAAGGGCAAGGGTTTGTGCAATACATCTAGTGGAATGGTAGGAGATTCATCGATAAGCTCATCACAAGGGATTTTTCAATTGATTCAGCGCGACACACGTAAAATTAAAGCTTATTCTAAGCAACGACCTCCCAAAGTAGTATATTTTGAAAACCTGTTAATTAAAGAAACTTTTATTCTGTATCCTCTTTTATTAGCCAAAATAGTTAAGTTGTCAGTAAATTGTATGCTTTTGATTTGAGGATGTTGACTATATACTCTTTCCTCAGGAGGATTGCAAAGAAAAGTATTGGATTTTGTGCTTCATTTATATAGTAAATAAAACATTTAACAATATTTATTGAATATGCGAAGGAATATGATAACACAAAGATAGAATTATTCCCTTTGATGCTAATTATTAATAAGAAATGCTTTATTATTACTATTATTATTGCACGAAATTTATTGATTTACTTTAGTTCGTGCGGGAATAATAAATAGTTATATCGGAATCTAAACCCACACTTTTCACCGTATATTGAAGTTAATGACACACGAAGGTAAATTAAATGTTCTTTGATTTTGCTGGTTATAATAGAAACGCGTGTTAAATTTGCCGAATAATGGAGAAGTTGGCTTAGAGTAGCTTCGCCTTTCAAAGAGGAAAAACTAATAACCTTTGCCTTCTTTTAAGTGTGACATGGATGTGTCGAGGAGTGTTGCAATTAGCGGCGTCCGTTACTATGGATGCCAGGAGAGAGGGAAGCGTCGCAGATCGAGGCAGACGTTACTTCTAGTATACTAGGCTTTTAGAAGAAGTAGGTTTGGGATATTGGGATGAACTCGGACTGGAATGATCTTTATGCCTTTCGCGAAAGCTGGTTCTATTTCCTTCAAATCAATGGGGTTTATCGTGTCCTCTGCTTGTAGGAGGATAGGTTTTCAAGTCAAGTTGCTTCCTGCTATAGTTAAAGTGCCATTTATTGTATGAGACATACAATCATAATTTTGGAGAAATCTTTCATGTTTACTTGATTTTGGGTTACATTACCTAGAGAGCACATCATAGAGGCAAAATGGCATATTATTAGGTTTGCAATAATTGATAATGTAAATAGCACAGTATTTAATCTTTTGGTGAGGATAAAATTTTTCGGGCTTTATGTAAATTTTTATCTTTTGGTTTTGATCCATTGCTGGCTTTGCATTTTAAACAAAGAATGAAATGTGGATTGTAACTTCCAAGTTTTTTGCGCACATCCAACTTAAATTTACAGTCCTTATCGTTATGACAAATAGAAGTACATTTCCAACACAACCCTAAACATTAAAGTTTTTTTATTTTAATCTAAGGTTAGGAATAATTTGATATTTTGTTGCTTCGTTGCTTAGTTTGCAATCCCTCATAGGATGTGATGCTGAAATTTTCCCTCGTAGCTATCAAATTGTTAAATTTAATTTAATTGTCACCTCGTGGAGTATTTTCACCATACATGGCTATATTGTTTTAGCTTGTTAAAGGTTGGAATCTTGGAGATAGTGGTAATAGTCACCAAGTTTGAGTTATCTTCTCTTTAGTTACTTTCACAATTTTCCAAAATTCTCGTGGCTTGTGTAATTGCTCTTTGAAAATCTTTAAAATTTTTATATAATTTCTGATCGCAAATTTTAACGTACTGTTGAACTATTAAAGGGAACAGAGCAATAATATATCCTAAGATTATTTCTTATTTCTCAATTAAGTTTAGGGTATCTTATTTAATTAATGAAACTTATTCATTTGGCCTTTGAGTATCGTCGCATCCTTCCAATTGTTGCCAAGTCTCATCAAAAGCTGCTTTATTATCCTGAATAGTGTTATTCTGAATTACATCGAAGAAGAAAATAATTATATAAATGCCTTCTGCTTGTTTAAATCTAAATTATCCTAAATAATTATAATTAATTTCATAATATTTGATAATGGCTATGGTTATCATCGAATACCTTGATTTTAAGCTTTGTATTTTTTATTCATTTTATTCAATTTAGAAATTGTTTTTTTCTGAAGCAAAATCCAAAATAATGTGTTTTCTTAAATCAAAATGACCATTAAAAATATAGAAGCAATCCACACAAGTCAACGAATCGGTAGCTATTGTGTTAAATGATTTAGTTTCAATTAAATATTTAATTTAATTATGGTTCAGAATGGATCATGAAGGGCTTGGAACGAAAAAAAGATTTGCCATTTACAGAAGCTGCCAAGTGTAGGCCATGAATGGTCTTTTGCAGTCTCCTGCTTTTCTTATGTTCTTATGTACATCTTTGAACGAGAAAAAGATTTGCCTACATCTTTGAACGAGAAAAAGATTTGCCTACATCTTTGAACGATATAATCTTCTCTTTTTATTTTGCTTCGTTCAGGTAGCAGCCATAGTGGACGCAATGCCCTTTAAGATTTATGTACAGCATTATAGTGTGAAGAAGCATTTGCCCAAGGTTTGGGAGCTTGTCTCAAGCTAATTTAGCGTTGTTAATTAACAATATATAATTAAAAATTGCCTTATGGCCTGTTATTTAACGAACATTTATTTAAGCTATAGTCTTCAGAGGCCACAAATGGCTCTGAGATAATTTTATTAAGGAACCGGTCAAAAAACTTAGTAAGAATTTCTATATTCGGCTTTATTCTGTCAGTTCAGGATAAATGGATTGTTTCATTGTTTTAAAATATTTAATAACCGCTTCTCTCTTACGTTTTCCGATTTTAATTGAAATAACGGAGTACTTTAATAAGCTAAGGGTGTTTCTAGATGAGTTCGTTATTTTGTTCATCTAGATTGTTTTAATGTTTTAAAATATTTAATAGCCGCTTCTCTCCCACCTATTCACGTTATAAAAATTTCCAAAACATTGAATAATAGCCTTTATTTCCAAAAAGATTCATTGTGTTCCATTGTTTTAATTAAAAAGAAGGGGACTTCGACACTCATCCTTACAAGAAGAGCTTGTGCTTTACAGGCCGATTTTCGAACTGTGGCCTATGGCATATCGGCCTTTGGAAAAGGAATTTGTGCCTCAAAATTAAAAAATATCTTTCCAGTACATATCTGCAAATAATTTAGTCCTGGTATATTTGATTTTTTTTACATTAATGCTGATTTTCTATGACTAAAGGCCAGAAAAAACTTTATTTGGGATTCCTTTTCAATTCGGTAAAAAATCTTCACGATTTTTTTTTCCGCCATCTAAATCATTTCATTTTGCTTTTCTCTTTTTTTTAGGAGTCAGTAGTTAATTTCCCCTGATGAAGTTTAAAAGTAAAACTTTCGAATATACGAAATTTTAAAATATTTTCTGAACTTCACCATTTATAATTCTTTTTGTTTAATAAAATTCCAAATCATTCAATAATCCTATTTATTTTTTTCTTAACTTCACCATTTTGTTGTTTCTAACTCTAAAAGAACTCGTCGAATGAACTTGGATTAACACTTAAAATATACCTAAGTCAATACCAAACTAAAAGAAAAAAATCTATTTTTACTCACCCTTCTCAAAGATCCCGTTCTAAATTTATTGTTATTAATTAAAATAACACAAAGTTGGAATTTTTGTTTGAAATACAAAGAGGATGTTCCATAAAGGGCACCGAATTTGAAAGGCAAATAATTAAAACGAATTTTTATAAACATGGTTATATTTTGCATATTTCTAATGAGTTTTGTGTCGCATTTAGGTATGCAATACAATGCGTTGGTCGAAATTTCCGATAACTCTCTCACAGTTCTTTGGTCCTATGCCTCCAATCACAAGGCTTATTTTCAAGAATTGTGCTTGGTTTGTTGGCGTATACCTGTGATTTTACATACCGCCATTACAATAAGCCACAAGGAGTAAGATCGCAGGAACTTGGGGAGCATTCTGGGTCCCAATTCAAGAATATCATTCATTGCGGAAATATTTCGTGGAGTAATGCAAGAGTTTGGCGCGAAGTATGGCAGGTCGCTCAATCCTGCATGTGCCCGCCGTGTGCTACCTTTCACACAGTATCACCCTAAGCCGTCTATTTTATATTAAATAGTTTGTTTTATGATAATAAATCCTGTCGGTCCTTAAGGTGTCACCCTCCAGATAAGGTCCCACAACTACTTGTTGGAAGTTTCTTAATAACTAAATAGTCCCTTTTTTATTACACTAAGATTCTCTTTAATGTTTGGATTTACGGTATTTTTAGGGTTTGCAAGATATAACTTCAATCAACAAATATCTATGTTAGGAATACGTCGTTTCTGCCTTTGGCTGTCTATCATCACTTTTATATTTATACATTTTAGCTCAGAATTACCAATCTAAACATTGGCTCGCTCAGCATTTTGCCTTCAATCGAGACTTTCAACAAACAGAAGAAGGCGCTGATGTCTCTAATATAAACTTCCCTTTATGTATCTCAGCCAAGCAGGAAAATCAAGGAAAAAACGAGCAGAGAACTACGGAAAATTTCTTAAAGTAAATAAGGAAAAAGATGGAAGGCGCCAAAATTGTGTCAGTATATTTCTTCAACTTTATGACAGAAGGTTTGAACATTGAGTATTTTAACCCTAATTGTTTAACATATAAAATATAAATCATAAATCTTAGAATAATTAATACAAAGATAAATGACTAATTAAAGAGAATAATACGAGCATTAAACTTGCGTTTTGGGTGAAATACAGTTCTTGGTCGACTGATACGAGAATAAGGAAGAACCTAATATTGTAACTTAGGGTACGCATCTAAAATTGGACATATCCACCCCAGTGAACAAGTGTACTACGAATTTAGAACAGAGCGACGGTTGGATTTCTTCCTAATTCTTCGTAGTTACGAAAAGTAAGCCAAGGCAATTGCCAAATCTAAGACAAATAAATACAGATTGAAATTCTTATTTTGTGGCTCAAAATCAGCTTGACTTACTGAGTATTATTATTATTATTATTTATAGGGTGAAGGTAGATTCGGGATAGGAGCGCATTCTCCCTATCATATAATATTATACCTAGGTGAGCGTTATCGCGATAACGACATCGGGTTATCGGTTATCCGATATTTTTCTCGCGTTATCGATTTATCGGTATCGCCGATACTTTTGGTTCCAAACTATTGATAATCGATAATTTCAGTTTTTGGTTCCAGTTTAGCATAGGGACGAGCCGCGCGTGCCTTGGAGGCAGAAATAGGTAGGTCTGAGCTGTGAGGAGGATCCTCAAAACCTATGAAGAGATGAAGGAGAGCCTCACCAGGTAAGAAACTAGGAAACAGTATTCAAATATTCTTACTATTTTATTATAAAATAACGCTATATATCAATAACAAATATGGTATTATAATTTTGGATTTATCGATTTATCGGTTATCACCTTACCAGGCGATAAATGTATTGCCAATTATCGAATATCGGTTATCGCCGATAAGGTTATCGTTATCGATTTATTGGTTATCGTGATACACTTTTTCGTTAACGCCCCCACCTATGATATAAAATATTCTTACAATGAATAAACGTTTGGCCGCCTGCGCTCGGCAGTTTACGCGCACGCGGGAATGACCGTTAGTAATGAACGAACAAAGTTGTGGCCGCCGGAACGGATCGATCGTGTTCTAGATACAAATTAATCATGAAATGCAATCTTTGAGAGCAGTTTAAAAACTTCACGTAATACGAACAATTATTCTAATACATGAATTATTACAGGTTTTATTAAAAAGTGAGCACTTTAAAAATAAGATAAACAGTGCATTTCTTCGCTGAATCCAAAATCACGCTTCGATCCCGTTCCAGCAAGAGGTGAGTTTGAGTCCCTTGTGCTTTGATATTAAATCACTATGGTAAAATGACACAAATATTGGTTAAATAAATGATGTTGTGTAATTATAATATATTTCGTAATAATTCTTTTGTAAAAATAAATATTTAATCTTTTTCAATTCCAGATATTGTTATTTCTAAAGAAAACCGTCCAACCATTGTTTTTCTACATCAAAGTGGCCTAAAATACAAGGAGATAGTTGTTAAGTGCATTGGTTCAAGAACAATCATCTTTAGGATGATTAGGAACTTTAAAAAGACAAGTTACACTCGTTTGAAGAAGCCTTTTGGACACCCAAGAGCTTCAGATAAACACAAAGAAGATTATTGGTGGGGCTCTAGATTAAGGATCGGGTTACCTCCAGTGTGAAGTTTGCTGAAGAGTGGAAGAAAGCTGGAGTGAACGCTTCGGCACGTACAGTAATGCGAAGACTTTACAGACAAAGGACTCAAGTTGATAAGGGCTGCAAATAAGCCTCATCCCACCAAGAAAAACCAAACGGATAGGCTCCACTTCTGTAGGAAATATAAAGAATGCACTGTTGAAGAAGTGGACAAAGTAAAATTCTATGATGAAGCTCCCTTTCGATTGTAAAGAGAATATGAAATCGCTTTGACGAGTCCTGTACGTGCCAATGGTGAAGCATCTGAACACTCTCGATATCTGCGGCTGCTTCTCATCTAAGGGAACGGGAGAACTAACACTTTTGCCCAAATGATACCAAAACGTGGTTCATCACCACCTTTTCCCAACAGTTCAGGACCAATTTGAGAGATGCTCACTGTATTTTTCAGCATTATGGCACCATTTCTCGCAAAAACAAAAGCTATAACAAAGCTCTTGAATAAAAATAACATTGAAATTTTTGGATCTTGTTCCGGGATTTTGTCAGATTTGAACCGAATATAAATTTGATGTTGATAATCAAACTGGCGGTTAATAAACAGAAGCCATCCAATTGTAAGAAGCTGCGGATGTTTATTAAACAGAAATCGAATAATATCAGTCAAGATATCATCAAAATCTGGTCTCTCGCATGCCTGAACGAACTGAAACAGTCCTAAAGAGCAAGGGACATCTTTTAAATATTGACTGCGAGCATCAATTGACTATATGTATTAATATAATGACTTTGGTTTCTAAATGTTTATATATTTCACCTTAAAATTTTGATACAAACATTATAAAACAAAATGCAACGTTTGATTTCACCAATTCCTTTTCTTATAGAGAAAAATATAGTAGTTTCAAAGCTTTTTTACATGACAGTCCAACTTTTGTATGCTTGTTTGATGATGAAGATGCAGGAAAAAGTCAAGCATTGCACCTTCAAAATGATTCCAAGTATAAGATAAAAATTTTAGAAAGAATTAATGATAGAAGTGAAGTTACACTAACTGAGAGTGAACTCATATATGGAGTTATAATTGGATGAGTTGGAAAGTAATCGGAATAGAAACTTCGTTTGATTAGGGGGCTCCAAAAGAGAAATAATGAATGAAAGTGCGTAGAATGATTTGAAACAAATTTAAGGGGAATCCAAAAGGTTTTTGGATAATGCCATTTCCCAAAAAAACTAAGCATCGAATTGCATTTTTTTGTTTAAGTGCGATAAAGCACATACAGTGTCGCGGTTGTAATAAAGGAAATATCTTATAAGCGTGATAGCTTTGAGTGCAGCAGCTCTTTGGACCTGACTAATAATAGTCTTTTAAATTATTGGGTGGTGTGGGGCCTTTTAAAACTTTCAAAAGCAAATGGATGAAACATATACATAAATGAATCAAATTCAGTATTCATTTTAGGGTTGGAAACTATAAAAACCCTCTTCATGGCCGCAAAAAGTGAATTAACATAAAGCAGTGGATGTGAAGCAAAATAAATGAAGAAAAACTCGAGTTTTGCCTAAATTACCGGTTTAAAATGAACGGGCTGAAGACGAATAGTAATTCGCTTACGAATTAAATAACTAAGAGGAAAGACATTTCTAATTTACTATGGGAGTATATTTTTAAATACACTCATCTATTTATCAGTATTTCACCCTAAAAGTTTCATCTTAATAAATGTTTTCTGCCTTTTCTGGTCCTCATTGTCATCTTTCATACAGTGGTGTTCACGCGGTAAATTTCGTGCGTTTACCTCACTCCCAAAACTTTGAGAAAGGAGACAAGAAGAGATGAAATAGGTATTCCCAAAATAATTAAAAAAATTCCCAACCAATCAGGATGGAACTAATGGATGGGGAAGGGGGGGGGATATATGGGATTGAATTGTGCCCGTGACCATTTGTGAAATTATTTTGCGGGAAACTTCCAGTCATCTTTGCTGGTTCATGGGGCGCGAAGAAACAATTTGATATTTGAATCACTTTAAAAAGAGGAACTGGCGCTAGAGGACAGTTATGTCCAAATAAATAAATGGAAACGACCTTGTTAGGATTAGTAAATCATGTCATTAAAAAATCACTCTGTTATTACGATGTCAGCTAAACTACCTTAAGATGAGCTCCATGTGATTAGAGATTGCAAAGTCCGCCATACTTTTAGTTACCTCTGCTTTGAATCTCATATCAAAGTGCAGCTTACAATTTAGAAAGTCTTAAAATTGAATTGAAGTTGTAGATGAATTGTTGTAGACAAATTCGCCGCACGCCATTAGTTAATAATCCAAGTAAAAGATGCATTAAACTTAAGAAAAAAACTTTGAGACTATTAACAAGCCGATAAAAATCAGAAACTTCTATAATTAAGAGAAAAAAGAGTTCATTTTAACTTTGGGCAAGAAATTTCCAAGAAAGGAGACTATATTTAATGGTTTCTTTAAACATTCTCCCTTGTGAATGCCTCTCTTACTTGGCCAGTTGATTTCCCCCTCTGGGTTTAATTTTCTAACCATTCTAAATTATCAAATGGAAGGAATTTTTTAAATGATTTTCGTGAAACTTTACAGAGAATAAGTTTAAAGCGACATAGATCCTTTATAAAAATACTATTCATGGTATTTGGAGTTTCCATGGAGAAAATTTAATATTATTAAAAAAGCATTTAATAAAATATGAAAATAAGAATCCATGAATGGAGGTTGACCCAGAGAATACACAGCCCTGTCAGTGAGGCTATGAACTAAGAGGCTAATAAAGATATATCTGAGATGGCGAAGGGAGATGATTTTCTTTTTTCAGATTCAGTAAATTTTAATCTAGAGGAGCAGTAAATTCTCCAGCATCGTTAAGCCGTTTAATTGTGGTAAAATACTGGGGAGGGGGGGGCCTAGTTATTTTAACAGTTTATAATTATTCATTGTGGAAGGGTAAATATGAGCTTACAATCATATGTACATCTGTTTCGGTATTAAAATAGCTTCCACAACGTTTCGATGTGGACCTTCCTTATGTTGAGCTTAGGATTTACTTTAAAATTATATAACCTCATAAAATGTTCACCAAAAAATTTAAAAACTTAATTTTTCAAAGAAAAAAAATGCATTTAATAGGAAGAAATTTTGTGATGCCGAAAATATTATCATTTTTAGACTGTGTTTAAATTTACAGAAATCTGGGTTGGGTACAGCCATTGGCAACCGTTGTAACAGTGTAATTTGTATATGTAAGGTACTCTCTTCATTTATACCAACGGAATTGTCGCATCTAAATAACTAAAGAATGACTTCGCAAATGACATATTTTAAGTTTAAATTTTTCTATCACAAAACAGAGTGGATTTTACCTAGCCACGGTTCCTCCTTATATGGTAAATTCCATTTAATCTGCAATGTATGCAGCACAGGTAAGTAAAGGAATGGGTAACTACATTCTCATTATATCGGGAATCCCTAGTGTAACTTTCTTAGAAACAAAAGAAACGAGGCAAGTCCCTCTCTCTTTACAAAGTACAGGAGCAAATAAAGTGTTTGACCAGTATCTTTTGCAATCTCAGAGCACAAGATATTTCTATTTGTCCTTACCTGTCTCACAATAACCTGATGTTGCCAACCATTATAGAACGATTGAAGGTTCTAACAAGACAATGATCCGAAACAAATGAGGTGGAACAAATATTTGGATACATTTAAGTAAGGTATTTAATATATATTTCAGCCTTTAGAAAGTATGGTAGTCCTACAAATATCGTATTTGGATGTGTTAAAGAAAGAAAAAAATGTAATATGTAAGATTATATTATTTTTCCTTGGCAAAAATACGAAATAATGGTTGGTATATAAGTATTTAGAAATGGGAAATATTTTTATATTAGCTTATATGCAGAATATTTTGGTATAAAATGTTCTACGCTGATCTAGAACGATCGATTAGGATTCAATAATAGTTTATCTAAATAATATGGACAGAATCTTTTTTAGCATCTAACCGTCATACTATACCATTATGCAATCATTGTCAGAAGTAAAGATCTCTCTTTCACCTATTTAAAAAAAAACAGATAATTGAGAACTGCAGGGAAGGTAGTGCTCAGGGAAGGTAAATTATTTTTTCGATAGCCATACGTATTTCACTCAACACTGTTTGGATTGCTAAAAAATGGAAGACCTCACGGAGCCCTGCAAACCTTCCACGCAGCGGAGTTCTGAGAAAAATATTCAAACCTATCAGCTTGTGTGGATAAAGAGCTTCTTGGAGGTTCATGTGAAGGCGGAGACTTGGCGTGGAACGAGAGTGGTAGCTCACGCGGATGGAAAGCTTCTAGGATGTGAAAGAGATGGTGTTTAATATCTGTTTTTTTTTAAAGATTACCTGACAGGTCTTTACGATAAAATGAGGACAAATGTACTGTGTGAAAGGCCAGTATCATTTCTTCGGAAGGAGGGCGTTGGGTTTTCTGGAAATATCTTTCAAAACCGTTAAAATTTTCAAACGTTTTGACCAACAGAAAATGAGACGCAGATCATCTGGAAAACTTAAGTCAAGAGACTAGATATGGTAGGTGACTGTCTTCTATATTTAGTATATCATGGAGGTAGGCTCACTTGTATGCTTTGATTTTGCATTATCTACTGACTGAATAACCTTCGTTTTGAATGTCCTTATTCTTAATCCAAATACCTTGCTAAGATAGATTTGGACGTGTATTATGGATAAAAGAGCTGCCGCCCTCACTCCACGCCAAGTGTCCGCCTTCACAGCAACCTCAAAGAAGTTGCCATCAATACTCAAGTAAATTATTTTTCAAAGTGACGGTTTCAGCCTCAAATTAACTTGCCTTTTCCTTTATCCTGGTAGTCCTTTGCTGCATCCTACGATCGAATATGTCCATAAATAAAATTTACATAAAGATCAAAATGCCAATTGCTAGCAAGCCTAAGTAAACCAAGGGTCGATCATTAGAAAAGTGTGTATGCAGAGGTATTATTCGGTTGTTTTTACGGAAAAGAGGATCGCGGGGCGCATTCGTGGCCCTAGGGAGGGGAGAACCAAGCTTAAAATCAAGGATATGTGTATATGAACATCCTAATAGGTCCTTACTAGTAGCCCATCGATAGGGCTCCGGAACAGAAAGGAGGGTGGGTATGTCCGTAATGACTAGTGAGGGTATGTTCAGCGTATGCACCAAAGGGAAGCCAACTCGTTATGCCGATGAGAGCTTTGTGCCCGCGATCGCTGTGATCAAACCGGCGCCTTGACGCTAGGAATCCAAGCGGGGAACAACTCAGCATGGGAGAGGTGCGATTTTTTGTTGACTAATAAAAATAACCAGACACTAGTAGGTGTGGATTATCGACACTTCTGGAAGAACATTATTCTGTGTTATTGAAGAAATTTATTGATAAATGAAGAAAAAAATATTGGATTGACATTGCATTGCGTGGGCCAAATGAAGAGATGGATTGATTCGCCTTGCATCTTGTAATTCGTCAAAACTCGAATATGCTGAAGTTGATGTTTTTTGGAGTGATGAAGATTGGGAGAGAATTCATTTCACCGACTGAGGTAAATTTAATTTAGTTGGATGTGATGGCAGACGCTCTGTTAGACGCACTGCTGGTGACAGACTTAATTAACTATAAATATGTTAAAATGTCTGCCAAGCATGGAGGAGGCAGCGTCATGGTATGGGAATGTTTTCCTCTGAATGGATTTGTCTGCTAGTATGAATAATTGAAAGGTTAAATGCGAATGTGTACGTAAACCTCGTACACCAACACGTTATACCTTCACTCCGAGCATCTCTGAACCAGCGGGCAGTATTTATGCAGCACGACGCGTCATGCCATACTGGAAAGCGAGTAAAATACTATTTCAAACGAGATGATACTGAAGTAATGAAGTGGCCTGGTAACCACGGACCTGAACCCAAATAAAACCTCAGGAAGGTCAATGGAGACAAAGATCGAGACCAGCAAGCTTCAACTGTGAGGAAGTAAAGGAAGAAAATTAAGAAAGAATTTTGCGCGAACCTGCTGAGGTCCTGTGGTCGTCCTTGCGGCGAAATAATAGAAAACAAAGGATTCAACGCCTCCTATGTAGTGTTTTAAGTTTCATCGTTGTTAAGTCTTCCTTTGTTTCAAGTGTATTGCCTGCTAAGCAATTCTTTAAATGATTGTTCTCTTATTTTGGACGTGTCAATATTTTATTTTGTTCATTTATTTAGTATAATTTCTTGAATATATGATTGCCAAATATGAGGTGGATGCCTTCAGGTACCATGAAAATATTTTAATGAAGGAAAATTGTGCTTTTATTTTATCGGGAGTGTATTTACTGAAAAAGATTGACTACATAGTCTAAACTTATAAACTGAAGATGATTGATTACGTAGTCAAGATGTATTTACTCTATGTCTTTACTTATTTTGTATTAAAATCTTTAATTCAGAGGGGCTTTTTTAACACGGGCAAATTATTTAGAAATTTATCATTATTAGCTTTATTAATTACTTCAAAGGTATTTAATAATTTTCCTATTCTTCGTTACTTTCATATTTGAATATCAAATTTCGAAATGTTCAATTTTTCATAATAAATTTATGGATGGTTCTAATAACCACCCGAATCTCCCCTCCCAACCATAGGAAATTTTACGAATAAAAACGTTTGTTCGATGTCATTCATGATTTAGGTGCAATTAATTAAAATTTTATTCACGTATTGAATCAAATAATTAGTCAATTTAGGAAGAAAAACCTTTTAGTCGGTTGTTTAGAAATGAATTTCGGCTTGGAAGCTTTTATGGATTTAAGCACCGCGATAAAATTTATTTAGGCACAAGTAGTATGTAGATATAGGTTATAGTAAAAATATGTATGATGCCTTAAAGTTAATTAGGTATTTTTTGTTTAATACTTTGCAAGGGTTAATTTATTATAATAGACTGTATTTTTTAGGGGGGGGGATAAACTCATTAGCAAAAGGGGTTGAAGTAAATCGTACTAACTCTGATTAACAAATATAAACAATTTTGGTCAATCCCTTGTGTATCCTTTGCAAGGAGGATTCGGGTATATAATGGGTACAGCTCAAATCCAGATGATCGCGTGCTTTCCCGACCTAAACTCCTATACTTGAATTCCCTCCAGACCCCAATGCCAATAGAATGAACTACCCACGTCTATTTTGCTTTCGTATATTTTTATTTCCTCTTTACCACTACTTTACAAGATATTCCTTAAAAACCTACTGTTACAGATTCCCTCAGTAGTCTACTGCTTAAACTTAATTTTACAAGGTAACTTTCGCAATCTTAAACTGAAATTGAACAGTGGACAACCTGATACATTGAACACATTCTGGAGGGTGGCCGGAGTGATCTGTTCGGTGTGTTAAGTGATTGATGTTTTCAACTCTTTCACATTGTACGGATTGTTCTCGTACACCCGCCCCTTCAGTGTTCCCCATAGATACAAATCCAAGCGGTGTGAAGTCCGGAGATTTTGAGGTGAGATTCCGCGGGGCAGATTAAGCGATTAGCAAAGAAGTCTTTCAAACACTCTAGTGATGCACGAGCCGTGTGTGTAATTGTCCTGTCTTATTGAAACCAACCTTCTTCAACCTCACGATCATTGAGGTGGTCTATGAATGGTTCCAGAATGTGAGTGCGGTAACGTCCTGTGTCTATGGCGTCGTCGAAGAAAAATGGGTTAATGATACGAATTAAAACACTCCATACACAAACCTTCTGATCGTGTATAGGAAGTCTTTGAATACAGGATGGGTTTCAATGCTCCATAGACGAATGTTCTGGCTCCATAGACGAGCATTCTGTCTGTTCATGTAGCCGGAAAGATAAAACCTTGCCTAATCGGTAAAGAATGTTAGATCAATAATGTCATAACCTTTCTCATGAAGAAAGTTCTGAAACCAATTGCAGTAATCAACGCAGGACTGGTGATCACGCCCATTCAACTCGTGCACTACGGATGGATACCTTAAATGGAGAGAACTTTAACTTTTTCCGCAGAATGACGTGCGCTGTACTCTTTGGCTAAATGTACCTGCAGGAATAACCGACTTACACACTTCATTTGACTCTTCAGAATCATTTCCTGGATCTCAACAACTTTATCTTCTTATGTTGAGGGATTACCAGTTGGGGAGTGTCTGAAACACAACCCGTTTGGCGAAATATGGTTAACAAATTTTGTACTGTATTACAGTAGGGCACCTGCGCATCTGGAAATTGCGCAAGAAACTTTTGTTGGTCTGTATCTGTGAAGTTCCCATCGTTACGGAACCTAAGCTCAAACCACAAATATTCGCTGCTCAATCGTCAACACCATTATGAGAAGGCCAAGAAGGAGCTGCCCTTTAACTTTCGGTTAACTGTGTCTGGGCAAATATTTACTTAAACCTATGCATACAATATTAGGCGTCGTGTACAGACATGTATACAAGCGGTCGTTTACAGATTAAGTAACGTAAAGCGCAATATCTTACAACATGTGCAGAGTTGTATTTTGGTTTATAGCATACATAAAAAATCCTTCCATTAAAACTTGACTTAAGCCTATTCCACTGCACAGTAACTTTTCGGAGACCCTGTATAAAGGATCCAGCCCTATTCGTCAATCTCATTTATGAATTTGTGTTTAGGGTTGTGTCTCAAGTGTCTAACATTGGTACATATTTCAAATTTAAGACAATCAATAGTTTAACGAAACATAAAACACCTTGCCCAAAAGATAACATTGTTTCATGTGTCTTATAAAGATAAAAAATGGATATTATTAACCTATTTTTACAGAGTTTGGAAAAAAAGGTCCTTAATTTAAAACTTTAGTGTATGAAAATATGGCCAGTAAAAAAACTAGCCAAACACTCTTAGCCATTTGCTCATGGATGGAGGAGTTTGAGGCGCTGCAAGCGCAATATCAAATTGATTTTAAGTCAGAGAAATAAATTTAGACATGAAATTTTGCTGATCATTAATTTTAATTCACAGCTTAACGATAGTGAGGTTATTTGAAGGATTTCCTTCTACCAGTGGAGTTAGAATCAAACTATTAATACCTATTTCAGAGGAAGGATAAGTGACCTATTTTATTTAATCTGCTATTTGCCCTCCTCTCTTCTTTTTCTCTTCGTCCTGTCTCTCTTTTTTTCTCTCTCTCTCTTTCTCTCTCTTTTTCTCTCTCTCTATAAATATAATTTAAAAAATTAAACAACATAATGTTGCATTAATAAAAGTCTTCTTAATAAAAGTTAAATTATGAAATTATGGAAAGTGAAATGGGCTGAGAGTGCACAGCTTGAGTTGTCAAAATAAGGAATTACTTAGGCTGATTGAATGGGGGATATATGAGGACACCATCCTCGCCCCCTCTTCCCTCTCTGCCTCGTTAACAGGTCCTCTCGCGAGAAGGGACGAAACTTTGGTCCCTTAATTTAAAACTCCCATTTGGTGGGAGCAGCGAACCTTGCACTAAACAAGTGAGCTTCACTCCCGAAATGAGGTACTCCAGATCAAACTCCGTAGAAATACATCCAGATGGAAGTTCATTCGCGATTTATTATTTCAACGGCCTAATTGACCCTTGAGACAGGAGTAGCGAAAGGCTTTCGCACAGATTCACATAATGACCGACGAAGACGTGACATAAGTTGCAAAAGATATTGACGCTTTCATTTCCCTCTTAGGAATAAAGTTTGCCCTCGATTATGAGTTAAAATTATTGGAAGTTTGAAGATTCCTCTCCTGTGAATTTTAAGTAAAATTCACACGCGTCCTCATTAATATGTACGCACACAACACGTATACTCCCCAGCATTAATTACCGTGAAGACTTTTCTACAAAAAGGATGTTAGTATTAAAAGAAATATAAGGGATATGAGGGTTTCTTGGCGGTCCCAGCTTGAAAGTATTTATCCCTTCAATCAATTTATTTTCCTCGTTGTTTTTCGCTTTTCACAACCTCTTTCATGTTTTTATTATGAAATCTTGCCTGAATCTGTATTGGATGATTTACACTTGTTTATAGGAGTTCCAGATTTGTGTGGCTATTATTTAAGGTGGGATCATGGTTGTACTAATTAAAATGAATACATTTCTTCCTTTTAGGAGAGAAATTCAAGAAATAATCATTTCAAAAAAGCTTCACAAATTAGAGCATAGATTACGTTTCTAATCGCAATTGTTATGTCAGAGGAAAGAGCACATCACTTGTTTCAAGCTAAAACAAGAGACCCTGAGTGGAATGTAAAACTGTGGCGAGCACGATAATGATGAGAAAGAACCCTCCCCCCCCCCGACCCTTCCAATTGGTTATTGTCGCGTAAAATCGGATTTATGAGTAACTACCATCCAATTTTAAGTTTGTACCTCGTGTACGAGCCATTATCAAACCTGTTTCCACCTGCACATCTCCAGGAAAGTAAAATTATTGTATCAAGTGTGGTTTGGTTCTATCGAAACCAATGGAGCACCTCGAGGTACTTTCAAGAAATGACTTTTTATCTAGAGAACAAATAGTAACGATTTCAATGCAAGGGCGCGTTTTCACTTCTTGCTTTAGTACCTAACCGCTTAATTGTGAGATTCTTCTCTAGTAGGAGTCCCGCTATTGAGGTTACAGAGACAAGTAATGGAAATCGACCTAAACAAAAACCCTTCTGGAATAAATTATCTCAAGAGGTTGTGAGTAGACAAGGTTTACATGTGGTTAACAGCAGTTAGATAAATGGATGGGCAAAGAAGATTATGTGGGGCCAAATGTAAATATTTTTATATTGATGTATATATTTCAGCTGGATTATTTAGTTTTTGACTAGCGTTGATAGCCGATGCTTTAGAAGCAGTATTCTGGATGCAATCCTAACTATATAGTATTTGGGGATGATGGGTGATACTTGCAGAGCCCTTGGACTTGGATTACCTCAAATAAGCCCTTGTGGCTTCTGTCATTTGTTAAATTATTTTTTACTATTTTAAGTGCTGCACAGAAGGCCAGAAGTAAATGAGAAGTGGCCTTAGAGAATCCCCAAAAGTATAATTGGTTAGAGCTATAAATTTGAACCTTATTATTTCACTATATTTAAGTTTATTTTCTTTGTACATATCTTGAGCCATATTTCAAAATGTATCTCTAATTACCTGAATAAGTAATTAAAATGCACCAGCATCTTCGCATCTCTATCTCTGCTTCTCTTTTTATACTCACTTCTTCGTATCTTCGAAACTTCTCGAGAGATCCCCTCTGTTAATGGGTTATTTTAACCAATTAAAAATAATAAACCATGCTAACTAAACCCGTGCAGACTAAGTGGTATGTGAAAAAGGAATAGTGATGGGAGACTTTAAAAAATAATGCAAGAACAAACAACACCAACCTCCACATAAAAACTCATACTAGCTGAGGCTTCAAGAACTAAGTCAAAAGAACTTGTTAATTCTTTCTTTAAGTACGAAGCTTGACATTGAAAAGCTGAAAGATGACATACGCAAAATAGTGAGTAAATAATTTCATATTTTATGCATTTCAAAAGATTTTTCTAAGTGATGTGGAATAGGAACTGCATTCAGTCACATTCATTCTAAGCCACTGCAGATAACAAAAATGGCAGGAGGCAGGTTTATGGTACTCTGGTATTAGCCCCACGACATACCTTTAATTTCATAACCTTGATATTTTATGATTTAGATCCCAAGGTATCCTTTCTAGTTGATCTTTCGACATTTGATTCTTACTCTCCTTGAATATTTAGTCTGGGGCCTAAAGGAGAAGGTGTACTCAATGGTACGAGCCACCTGAGCTAAATGAAGGTGCTCAAATGTAGGGAAATTTGCATCGGGTTCATCGGATGAATCTCACAGAGCGTATAAGTTTGCATAAAAAATGGTGCAAATCCCATTGAAGATTTTATTTATTATTATTTCACTGAAATAAAATGCAGTTGAATATTTTTATCGAATATATTAACATTACCTATGTCCAGAATTTAGGGACACCCTGTATAATAAGGCTTATTCTCATGACATCATTCCAATATATTCCTATATCATTGCCAATAATAAAATATTTAATAAATGAACCAAAGAGAATATATAAATAAAAAAGCCATCAGCATGACCTCTAGGCACGTTGCATCACATTAGAAATCTGACTCTTTTTCCCTTTCCACACTCTGCCTCATTATCTCTCTTACCCTTATTTTACCACTTTGAAAAATACGAAGGCCCAAGGATTTCTCTTTTATCGTTGAAAATGACAATTAGAAGAAATTAGCCCTAAAACCACGTACAAAGGCCCTCAATGATCAAGGTCCAAAGCACGTCACCCTTGGCTATTCATCCAATTTCAGCCTCCAGCCACCCTACCTAGAAGGAGTTTTATGACTCTTTTTATTTGCAAATCAATCCAGTTCGGATATATTTTCTCTACATTCTGTCGTTAAATTTACTAATGAGCCCATTTTTACATCTCAACTTTTATTATATTTACTGATTTGTCAATGGTTCTTATGGCCCTTATGGGTCTTTTATTCCTACCGTATCTCTTTTCATCTTTCACAGAATTGTCCTTAGTTTCTGCATTTCTTTTGGCCTAGTCTCTAGGTTTCACTTCCATTCCTTAAAATTAGTAAAATTGATAAAATAATTTGCATTTTAAACTTTAGAGATGCGATTTATTCTGGAAAGATTCATTTCCATTTAACGCTTAATTTCGCCCACCTGATTTCCTTTTCCATGCTTCCTTCAGGGGTAAAGAAGCTCGCTTTGGGAGTCCATTTTTCTCAACTCTAATGTTGTGTTTAAAGATAATTTTCATTATGTATTTTTGAAATACGAGTATATTCTTTTGGAGGTATAATCAATAGGCTGTGTCCTATATTTGGTTTTGATAATCTAAAAGACAATCAATGAATTCTTGTTGGTCAGATTTAATTGACACAACTTGTTAACCGGGACGATACTGCGCGCCTTTGGAGTTTCTTCAATCATGAAACATCCAAACTGCCAAGATGACTTTGGATATTTGCTCATCACTTCTATTTTAAGCATTTTTATTCCGAATCTTGCAAATAAAATCCTTTATTCCGAATTCAGAAGCTGAACTACAACAGTAAAACTTTATGATTTAATTCTATCTTTCTTTCTTAACTTTTCATTTCGAAAAAATGCTAGAATTTTCCTTTTTCGTGCTTGTTTATTAAATAGGAAAATCTACTCGTACGATTTATACTTCTCTATTTTTACATTTAATCTATTCAAAATGAAATGCAGAAAATTCATGGCCTAAATAAGAAATTTACACCTCACTCCCATATTCCTTTGGACTCCCAATTACGGCCTAAATTCAGGAATCTTCCAGAATTTGACCGGTACATTCTGTAGTGGAGGCTATTTTAGGAGCCTCAATGATTTTTTTTGCTCCATGCTTCCCACTGCTTCTCTAAGAATCCTTCCTCTCTGAAGAAAAGAATTTGTCTCGGAATTTTTTTTAAATTAGCAAAGCGGTTTAGAATCAGAATCAAAACGCAGTTCATGGAGTTTTTTAATAAAAATTATACAATTCTTTACTTCGGAGACAGGTTTCGGAATGCCTGGCTGCCATCCTTATTAGTCGTAATAAGATTGAACATTTTAGGGGAATAAAGTGTATGATAAAATTCGATGAATAAATTATTTTTAGATTGAGCTGAAAAGGACAAATTAAAATATTCCTCAGAGAGACAAAAGAGAAAATGATGCCTCGTTTGCGAGTTTAATGTAGTTCCTCTGCTCCTCCTGCATCAATTTACTTCAGCGCATAAATGGCCATGGTTTTGAAGTTTAGCTTCCTGAACCCTCTTTAGCATTAGGTTAGGTACGAATAACCAGCACTGACCATTAATGCAATAGTTACTAGTAGATATAAGCCCGTAGTCAAAAATAAACAATGGTAATCTGCGCTTTCAATCGAGGAAATATCTATATGTGCATTTCGGCTTGTTCGTGTGAGACATCCTTTTACTACAGGGAGATGTAAATTTATGTAAGTGTTGGTGTGAATGTTATGTATGTA
Organism: Ceratothoa steindachneri; assembly: GCA_963969495.1. Lineage (NCBI taxonomy): Eukaryota > Metazoa > Arthropoda > Malacostraca > Isopoda > Cymothoidae > Ceratothoa > Ceratothoa steindachneri. The sequence goes on along the minus strand of OZ018327.1, from coordinate 26,287,206 downwards.
TATTTCAAGTTGTATAAGAAAATGATTCTTAAGGAGTTGTCCACACTAACCTCTGTTTAAGCAAACGTTGAGGTTGGAAACCTCGTCGCTCAGAGCGAATTCTCCTAAGAAAGAACCTTTTTCATGTAAGAACTACAGAGAGACCGGCGCTCTTTTGTCCTTGAGGAGATAAAAAAGAAGAAGAAGCCACGGATATTAAACTATCTGAAGCCACTTAGAGAATTCAATCCCCCGATGAGAGACCTAGGCTCCCTAGGTTGTTTTGAAAGTGCACGGTGGCCTAGCCTTCCTAGGATGCTTTCATTATTAAACTTTCTTGCGCAAACATATTTTTAATAGCCTCCACTAAACCCATTATTATATCAAGATCATAAAAGGGAATTTAAGGAAATTTCCAGAATCTAAAGAAATATAGTTGGTAAATGAAACACTTTTGGCAAAACCAAAGATCCTCTAATAGTTTTTGAGTTATGCTAATTCAAAGTACAGTTAACTTTTTTCTGGGACACCCGGTATAAGTCAGCGAGGATTGATTAATTGTTCATATGTAGTTTGAAGTTTAACAGTTGACGTAATACAAGTGAATACAAGTGCTGGTTTGTGAAAGTATATTTATAATCATTTAGGTAAGTAATATACTTTGTTTATTCAGTGCATCGATAATTTGCAGTTTTTTATCAATATCATACTTACTTAAAGAATATTAGAATTATATGTTAATACACTTTATGTTCATATTTCTAATTCACAATATATATATATATATATATATATATATATATATATATATATATATATATATATATAAATTTATTTTAATTGAGCATTGCTGCCGTAATTTTTTACAAACACAGGAGCCTATTCATTTATGTCAAATGAAAGCTTATACTTTCATGAATATTTAAATTTAGATATTTTAGAGTATAAAAAAAATCTTCTAAGTATAACTAAATGGAGGGGAACCGTGAGCTCACTCAGTTACAATAAATTTTTATTTCTGTTGTTTTAGATTATGACTGGAAGTACTCGGTCATCTGCGGCAGTCTGGCTTTCAGGATATCCTAATAGTGAGCATTCATATGCAAGACTACCAGCATGTGGCGATGTGCTTCGTGTTGTTGTTCAGTGCCACCATCAAGTGGAGTCAATGACTTTGACACAAAGTTACAACCTCGCTTGCCACCAAGCCCTAAAAGTATGGGAAAGAACCCGAATTTTCACAGAACGAATAGACTCTTGCGTTAGGAAACTCTCAAGGTTGTATAAGCAATAACTTTTTTGAAGAAGAAACGCAAATCCTAACTGTACTCATGTAAAATGAATGAGCATAGTTTCGAATATACTCTTTCAAAATCTTTTGACATAGCCTCAAAAAATGCTTTAAATTTGGTATAAAATGAAGAAGACCACCAATTTCTGTTGATACAGAGAGAGAACATTATCACCTGCACTATCTCGGCCGTGATAAGATTACTTTAGCCAAGGAATCCCGCAAAAGATATCGACATGAGAAGGCTTTACAATATAAATAAAAAGAATCTACTTCTAAAAGTCAAGCAGAGGATGCTGCTCATGTAGATTACGAGTCATCATAATCTGAAGAAGAAAGTATAATTGCGGCAGACAAAGATTTTTGTCCACCCTCTTCAACTAGAATGCGCACTGTATTCCTTCAAATTCAAAAGATATCTTTACAACTTCAGCTGTGGCTGCTGTTCTTGATTGTGCAAATATTACGGATTTGAAAGCAATAATGGTTGATAGATCAATAGTACAAGCATTGGGTCAGGATATTGCAGCTATGACACTTTCCAGGACTTCTATACGACTTTCCAGAAAGCACCTAAGAGAGGCAACATACAATGGAGACAAAGCATCGTTATCTGTTGAAGGATCGATCCTGCTTCATTGGAATGGAATACTACTACCTGCTATTGATGGGGCAAAGGAAATAGTAAAACAAATTGCAATAATGTTTCTGTAAATCAAATGGCAAAACCTCTTGTTGTTAAAAAAAATAACACCAGCAACAGGAGAAGAACAGACTATGGCATGCATTTCATTAATTAATGATTGGAATCTTTGTGACGAAGTTCAAGGCCTTGTATTTGACACAACTGCATCAAATACAGGCCTAAAAAAGGAGCCTGTACCAAAATTGAGAAAGTATTAGGAAAGGAGCTTGTGTGGATTGCGTACCGTCATCATTTTTTTGAAATTATGTTGTCATGTGCTTGCAATATTTTACTTGGGCCTACAAGTGGTCCAAAGAGGAGTCTCTTTGAACGTTTTAAAGAACAATGGTCGTCACTTAAAAGGGATTCTTTTTTAGAGGCGAATAGCAGTTTATTCGTCAATCCAGTAATGCATAATCTTCGAGGAGAAATGCCATCATAAATTCAGGAAGCTTTGAAATCTCGCCAGTTGCGTGACCATTATGAAGAATTGCTGCGACTCAGTCTCATCTTTCTTGGGGGCATTGATAAGACATAAGTTACATTAAGAGCCCCAGGAACGACTCATCATGCACGCTGGATGGCTAAGGTTATATATGTCATGAAAATATACTTGTTAAAGCATCAACTGAAACTAACGGAACGTGAAAAGGTCAATATTGCAGAGTGCTCTATTTTTATTAATTTGGTCTACTCGCGTTTTTAGAATGAAGCCAATTTTAGAATTAATGCTCCTTTAAATGACATTCTGCTTTTTAGAACTTTGCCAAAATACCCAAATTAGGCAATATCTAAAGAAGCAGCTACAGCCCTTCACAGACACCTTTGGTATCTTGGAGAACATCTTGTTGGTTTTGCATTTTTCAATTAGAGAATTAATGCTGAGACCAAACAGAAGATGGTCTCTAAACTCCAACGTAATGAAAACACCAAAGTTGTTCGCCGATTGGATCTTACAATAACATCGAGGATTTGGACTTGCATGAACTGGTAACTCAAAAAACTAAGATAATCTTCAGTCTCCTTATGAAAGATGGATACAAGTTTGCCTAGGATACATTTCTGAAGACTAACCCAAGTTCTTGGGAAGAGAATACGTGCTTTCAAGAATTTCAACGTCGAGCGATTAACTTAGTGGTTGTTAACGATCCAGCAGGAAGAGGTATTGCACTTATTAAATCGTATAATGCATCTCTAATAAAAGATAAAAAACAGAAACAGTTGCTTTTCGGACGTGTGCCAAACCTTGGAAAATTTTCCCTCAAGCTCAAAAGGATCAATTTTTAATCATCAATTTTAGTTATAATTTGTGTCAAAAAGAAATCATTTTCCATTTAACTATTTTCTTTTCACTTTAATATAAATATTTTTTTAAAAATTGTCTTTCAACACCAAGATCTGTTTCAAATAAACTAGTATATGCAAAGACTGTTCATTTCTATCCTAAAAATAAATTTACCAGCAGACTAATAAGTTAAGATCCATATAGCGCCCAGTAAATAATGTTTGATTTTGATCAAATTCAATATGTGACGTACTGTTCAATGTGGTAATACAATCAGACATATGGAGATAAAACACCACCATAATATATATATATATATATATATATATATATATATATATATATATATATAACAAGTAAATTTTTATTTTATTTTATTAAAATATACTGTATGTATTAAATTATAAAATGAAATAAAAATATAATTTCTCTGACTTCAATGAACTTCTTGCTGCTGCGTTTGTGGCATCCTTTTTATGGATTTCTCTTGCATTATTGTACGAGTTTATTCGACCTGAAAGTGGCACCAATTATTGAGATCAATTTATATTTGTACCCATCCGTCTATATGGGAGATGTAGGGGATTTCAATTCGTTGTTGTGATTATCCCCTTTTATCTACGAATTTATAAGATTAATTTTAAGTAACGGAAGATCAATGCTTAATATTTATTTTATTCAAATAGGTAAAATCAGAAACAGAAGTTTTAAATTATCTTTGTGTGTTGGGTTTAAGTGGCTCTGTGAAAATGTTATTAGAACGCTTTATTTTCTTTCCCTTGCCTTTTAATTAGTGCAAAATACAAGTGGTTGGTTTGACGGAGAGTTTATCAAGTGGAAAAGCTTTTCTTGCCTTTATCGCATTAAGACGTTCCTACGAAGCACCAGCCATTAAAGCGCTATGCTAAGGAAATGGAGGACCCCGTCAGCGGAAGAACAAAAAAGGTTAAGGAAATCAAACGTCCTCATAGCGAAAGACCAATGAGTAAATTATTTGAAAAACAAAATATAAATTAAGTTTGGTAGAAAATGAACTATTAGTTAGTCAATGGATTCCTTCTTCTTGGTATTAAAACATCATAAATAAGTTTACAAAAGCAAACGAGAGAAGAATTGACCTACTTTTTCAATTAACAAATTAAGTTAAACTTGTGGGAACTTTGTTGTCTAGTTAATTATAAATGTTACTCATATTATTGATTAGTATACCAATTATCGAATAATATAATACGGAAGTACGTATTACATTGTTAAGTAATTTTAATATATACATATAATAACATCTACTATAATTTAAATTGATATGCCTCCTCACTCTCGCACTCCACAAGACGCCCTATCATATATTTGACTAAATAATTTTACCATATTGAAGAGAAAATTAATAAAAACAAGAAAAATAATGGAAAAATGCCTAAAAATTAAATTTCTATAAATAAAAGAATTAGGATTGCTAATTCCCAAAGTAATACCTCCTTAGATTTAAAATAAAATAACTTGATTCTAAATTATATTACTGACCGAGCTATCTTTGTACCAATGATCTTTAAACGTTTAATATATTTTCATCTTTCAATCGTTCCTCTTTCTTTTTTGAAATCGTGGCATTTTCTTTAGTTCCAATGCTCAATATCCAATTTGAGAAAAAGCCCGGACGCACGAAACGTCAATAAACGAACCTTATCATCTTGATACTTTTGGGCTTCTCCTCTTTTTAATAGTTGCCAAAGACCTTCATCAACAGTAACACTTAAGGGCAAGCTGTTTCTTCTCTTCTTTTCTTTTTCTTCTCACTCGACATGTATTTCTATTTCCCTCGAAAATTTCTAGTGATATGACTCGGACAAAGTGACTTTGACCTCAAGCGAAAAACTCATCTAAATCCTCTTATGTACTTGTACGAAACGAAGCGAGCTCACCATTTTGCCGCATATACCTTTCCCCTTTGCTATATTTTGTTCTTCTGAAGTCTCCTTTTTCAGTTACGCTCCTCCACTTCCCGCGAAACAAAACACTCTTTAAACCAATTTTAATTTCCATTTATTTCTTAAATCGTGAAAAACTAAAACTGAAACCTATTTAATCCATGGAGCAAGCGGAAAGGGAGGAAAAGAAAGGTGAAGTACAGATATGGATGAGGAGAAAAATAGGTCGAGTGAAAATGTTAACAAAAACATGTATTAAATAAAGTCAATCAACATCGTAAACTGTAAGTACTGGGACCGTATTGACTTAGTATAGCAAATTGGTATCCGTAAGAGCCGCTCATTCAAGTAAGAGTTAACAAGCCCTTGTGTCATTATAATAAATAGACGTCTTCCTTCTTCAGTAATCTAAATACGTCGCAAGTTTGCGGAAATCTACTACTAAGAACGCCACTATTTATTATGAATATTTTATTAGCTGAGATACCCCTCGACGAGATCTGGTTGCCAATTTAGTCTTCCATTTTCTTCGCCCTTGATTGATTACATTTCGTCAATTGCTAAGAGGTGAAACAGACACCATGGTACTATTGTTTTTTCTTAGCGTCCAAAGTCAAATAAAACAATTATACCAATAATAATCGATGGATACTCTGATTCAAGCAACCGATTAAACCGAAGAAGACGCTACATTATCGTCCTTGGCTTTATTCTGGACATCTAAAACACAAGCGGAGTTCTCCGAAGCACCCGCGTTCTTCTCCTATCAGCTAAATTTATTTGTACGCCCTGCTTCTTTCTCTTTCAAGTCTGCCAATACCTACAACTTCTTTGAATTGAAATACTAACATCTATAGCTTCGTAAATACAGTGAATTGTCTAACTTCTTCTCCATTCTTGAATTTAGTTAATGTAGAAGTCTAAATACCGCGTACATAAGTGTACGCAGAAACACTCCAAAACAAAGTTGCGCGCCTTCTCTTTATCCCTAAACGCACCTCTCGCCTGCCTAGAAATCTCCGTCACCCTTTTTCGCACCGTCGTAAACTCCAAGATGGCTCGAAGGTGTCAAAGAAATATTGTCGACCCAAAGATGAAAAATAGTTTTTCGCGTGGCGATACCGATTTTACGAGAATTCGATTGGCTCCCTCGATTTTGTTCGTGGGAGAAATAAAACGAAGACTTCTCCCTGGAATCAGGCAGAAGCCCTTGGACCTACGTCGAGTTTGTGTGAAACTTGATCCACATAGAGAACTATTCACCCGCTGCAAGGAAGGAACTGCTCGGGGAATTGATTGTTGCCGTCACGGTACTTTTAGGTTCCAAACTTCTCGCAGGCACCCCCTTCAGAGTATGAGGTAACACAGGACCTCCCTTTGCGGATTATCCTAGACATAGCTAGGTAATACGTTTTGGCTACGCACTCCAGGAGCCGAATAATCAGACAGGTACTTCGAGGAAGAAGTCCGATTGAGTCACCTCTTGGCTCACCTTAGTGATCCGGCAAAGGATCAGTATATCACCGGCCTAGGATTACCCTCTCATTGGGTAACCTCGGACGGCTGGACTAAGGGCGATCATCCTCAACAGAAGGGTATCTTTACCGCCTCCCCTTGAAAAATAATTAGGAACTCAAAGTTATCGTTAATTGAATTATCCCCTCCCTTAACTTCACCAGTTTATTTGTGTACTAGAATTCTCATCTTAAGCCCATACCCTCGAATATTAGAAGTGCTTACTTAATTCAGTGTTTAACTTAACAATAATATTCCCTTCGTTCTGTGTGGTGTCATTAAGACGCAAACATCCCAGTGAGTAATCTGCAAGTAATCCCCACAACATTTTTGTAAACTCATTTATTCAGTGCAAGATTAATCCTATTTATATTTATATACGCTGTGTTTATTTCAAATTCATGTACATCAAGATTATTTTTGTATATGTGTGTTTAACTAATTTGGATGATCCCTTGGCAATTATTAAGCAATCCACTCGGCTTAAAACTCATTATTCCACTGACCCGCCAATATTTGGATTATACTGAGTGGAGAACACACTCAGGGGATCATCTTCTTAGTTTTGATCAAAAGGGTACGCACCAGGGTTATTCTTATTCACCGGAAGTGGCTAAGGTAGGTGTATTGGATACGCCGTCCCTCCGCTTTACTTCAGGGCGGTAATAAAATATATGTCCAGGAAGTGGGACTGGGATTACCCACTCACTAAACCTCAACAGTTAATTAATCTTCATCCACCTCCCTAACAGGTTTAAATAATTACTTTTTTGAAATAAAATGCCGTCAAAACCTTTAGAAATTTCTAAAATCGCAATCAGAACACATCGGAAAAATTTAATTGGAAATGACGAATCCGCTGGTTCCTTTGAGGAAGCGGAAGAGGAAGACAAGCAGAAAAAACATAACTAGTATACGACAAATGACCTAAGGGAACAGAAACAAGGAAACAAACAAAACCTAAAACTGTAACAAACGTGGCATAAGAAAGGATTGACATGAAAATATAGAGGACCCGAACTAACAAAAATTCCAATAAATGGGACAATGACGAAATCTTGAACGAAATAGAAAATGGAATATATAAATAATTACAAACTAAATATGCAAATGAAGATACACTTAGGAACCCGACGTCGACACTATAGAACTTTCAATCTTTCGATATCTTCGAATACCCAGAAATCATTGGAAATTGGAACATCTTAAGAAATAAGAGATTCAGAAAACCGCCACCTCAAAAAGAAAACACAGTAGGGAAACGTTTAAAAAGAACAGTTGGGATACTGAAAAGTGAGGTAAGTAAAAGGAGTAAATAAGAAGAAAAAACACGCTAAGTATGATAAGAAGAAGAATGTAATTTAAGATTAAAAGAATTTATCCCACATGAACAAGTTAAAAGACAAATTCAAACAATAGGATGAAAAAAAGCTTCAAGCAAAATTTAAAATTTAAAAAAAAGCGCTTAGCCTGATGTCTTGACATTTAGCAACCTTGTGCCAATCTAACACTCTTTTCCCATTTCTCCACTCCTTCTTACCGTCTAGCTACACTCTTTTAATCTGTACTTCCCTCACTACAAAAAAAACATAAGAGCACGCCCTCTTCCCCCTCTCTAAACAAAACAAATATCATTTGTTAGACTGAAGTTTGAAATCCACACAATTTCAAAGTAATTGGGGCAGTCAATGGCTCCTGGAATCCTCATAAATAGGACATCTGGCAACTTTACGCAGTTTGAGTCCGTAATTAATCTGGATGCACAGGCAACTCATATTAATTGCCATTCATACAACGCTCGCTGCCAACCTTGCTCCACGCCAAGTGTCAACTTTCACTCAATCTCCGAGAAGCTCTCCATCCACGCGCTTTTGACCCACTTGACTTGAGGCAACCAAGAATATATCCAGCCCTACCTTCTTTATAAATTATATAAGATGTGAGCATGTTTGTATAACCAACCGTTCCACTAGGCCCTGAATAAAGATCTTCCCACGCACTACGGTTCTCAATCCTATTAAACCTTCCTCCTCAAACGAGTCCCCTATTACTTAACAAACAACCAAACATAGAGTTGGAGGAGAAGAATGATATAAATCGGTATATAAAAATAAGATCCGAAAAGGCGAATGAACACATATCAAAGCTTCGATTTCAGTGACAGGATGCTTATAAACACAAAAGAACATGTTAAAAAGAGCTTTCATTTATGCAACATGATTTCTTTTAGAAATCAAACAAGAAAGAAAAATGGGTGGGAGTAGATTACAAAGAGTTGAATCTAAATGGTTTAAGGAAAGTATATGAGTGAAGTGCACCAGAGCATCATTTATTCTATCCTCTTTTTAAGCGACTCCGCCATGAATTTGATGTTTATCCCTGCTCCCATTTTACCAGAGATCATCTTGTTCATATGGCCGCTCTTTTTAAATTGCTCTTTTTCCTCGGTAATCCAATAAATCTCTTTTTTTGGCAGACATCATAACCTAGTTGTAGGTATTGTTCGTGCTGGTACAATAGTTTAGGTTTTTGTTAATTCTTATTTTCAGGAAACTTTTTTTAATATTCATCGTAATTCCTTACTTCATTTAATTCCAACTCATGATACATAAATTTGAAGGTAGCTTCAAGCTATCCCATTATTTCACACGAAGATTAACGCAATTCACGCGTGTGAATGAAACCGACCACATTATAAGATACCGTATGAATCCATCCATTTTTAAGTATATAATAAATTCTTGGCTATAAAAGTTAAAGATGAGAAATCAGCTTCTAAATAATACTCACCACAATGGAGAGATATCAAATCTGTAATTTTTTATGGGAAAACATCCCAAATTAGAAGCCAGGGGATTTTTATGTGTTTTCCCATCCACACTTGGGAAGGTAATAATTAAAAAGGATCTGTGTCCGTCTATAGGTTTACATGTATGCTTGCAGTGAAGTATTACAATGGTTTTCTCAGACCCCAAAAATTCAAATCGAGTTTAATGAAATGAAACCATACGAAGTGAACTTGATTATTTTGGTCTATTAAGACTAATGATTAAAATGCAAAGCAACCATACATGTAATTCTAAGAAAATGAAATTCGTATTGACTTTACCGCAAATCTTGACTCATCATTCAAGGTATCCTATTTTCCATGAGTACCAACCGTTTCGAACCATAGGATTTCAACCACGGATACAAACAGTGTATGTCAGGCTGCGTTAAGTCAACCCCTTCAATTTTATTTTCCCTTCTACCCGAAGGCAGGAAACACGTTAGATACTTCTGACCTTTAAAGTTGTGATCTTTTTCCCTCGGACGTTACACGTTAAGTAGTTTCTTTTTACTCCATTGCGGCGATTCTCTTTTAGACGCTGATTTCTTAGCTTTAGACATTATAGCAGAAAATGCATTATATACCTTAAAATGTTCTGTTACCAAATTGTCCGTGTTATCTTTGTCTTCTGGGAATATCTCAAAGTTCATATCTTTAAAGCTCATCTTGAACATTTCAAGAATAAGAAGGTAGCCTACTCTTAGTTGCTAGGTAACCGCGTTTACCAACATATACTGGGAATAAAATGTACTCACCTATTAATATTTTGTAACCATTTTTATATATTTTCAGTATAAGCTTGGATCAAAATTTTAAATACATCTAGTAGCATTGTCCAATTTAGTGAGTTGTATGACTTGTTTATTATAAAATTGCTTACAAAATGGTTTATAAATTATTAAAACATTTGATCTATGACCCAACCGGTCATAGTATCTATTCAACCCTATTTAATATGTGTTTCAAAATTAATAAGACCATATATTTAGGTACCTTCGGATACAGATATACACTACCTGTTAAATTTCCTCCAACTCACTTGAAATTAATGAGTTAAAAGTCGAAACAAGAAAAAAATGAAAGTCAATTCCGAGCTGCTTATTTGGAAAACTACTCTCCAACGAGTAAAAATAAATTATGAAATTCAACAGCTTAAATTTAAGTTAGTAAAAGGGAAAAAATCCTTTAGCATCTTAATTAAATCTTAAGAAAACAACCCAGGATGAATGTGTAAGTTCGGGGATGTGTCCAACACAAAATATTTTTAAATGTCTGAAAATTTAATTGACATTTAATATTGTATTTAACACAATTCTAGTTGATTGCGTGATTAAGGTTAGGTTGGTGTGGCGAGGCTTAATCACTATGGTGGCGTACATGGTTCTGGTTTTGTATTAAGCGGACCTGTCATTTTTTTCCCGGTTTGTCCATAGCAACATTTTTACCTCCATCACATCCTATAAAATATTATCAATTCTCTGTCACCTCGGAGATTTCTTGACAAGAATTCGGTGTAGAAATGACTCGTGTTCAAAGATTACTTTTATTTTAAGTGATTGGAGGAGATTACATTTATTTCAACTAGTTTGAGGCAATTACATTTATTTTAAGTGATTTGAGGAGACTACATTTATTTTTAAAGGTATAAAGAGATTTCATTTATTTTAAGTGGTTTAAGGAGTATAAATATAAATACAATTATTTAGTCATATCTTAAAGTTGCTTTGGCTTGACGTCATAGGAAAGCTTCTTATTGGTCAATGTGGAAAGATCATTTGACTCTTTTGAAATACAATTTTCTACCATAAGCGCAAATCAAAAATTGGATTGGGCAATTTTACTTTCAACGGAAGAAGAAACTAGAACATATGTCCTGTGTAGTGAAAAGGTGGTTGAGAGATCCTCAAATTAATGTTTTGAAATGGTCCTCCCAAAGCTCAGGCTTGAACTCAATAAAAACCCCGGGGAAGGAATTGAAAAAAAGGGCGTCCAAGGAAGAAATAAAACGAATAAGGACAAGTAGTAGATATAGATGTAGTTGTAAAAGTATTGTAAGGTGAAATAGAGCATAGTTTTAGTCACGAATTCTATAAATGGTATGCGATTAAATAATTATTAATATTATTTCTTTTGCTTTATAAAATTTATTCTTAGTTTATTTGTTTAATGCTCCAAAATATATTCCTTCGTCGTTTGAATAATTTACAGGGATTTTTGTTTACTCTTGGAATAAATATACAACATTTAATATTTTATCAAAATCAGTCAATTATTATTTGAGAAAATTCAATCTTCATTAAACTACATTCTTACATTTTGGTCCACACTATTAAAGCATCCTAATTTTTCTTAAAGCCCGTTGATTTTTAACGTTGTATTGAGAGATTCAAATTATTTTTGCCCTCATTCTGATCGTTTCCAAGTTCAGAAGAATCACTAACCAAGCTTTCCGTCTTGACGCGCAACTAACCCGCATGTTTTCGCTCTTCTATATTTTGAATCGGTATTATTGCTTCGTGGCATTGGTGCTTCTACAGAAATGAATTCCTTTGAAGCATTTATCAAAAATTTGTCAAAGTAACACTAGATCCATAGATAAATGATCTTTCGTCTAAATCTCAAAATATTAGTAGCAGTTAAAAAAATTACAATAGAATAACGAAACCACTATGGCAGGAGGCGTCAAGTGAAATCTTTGACGATTCTTCTTCTGAACGTGGAAACCATAAGATACGGCACAAGAATTTAAATCTCCTCCAACAACATAAACAAAAAGACGTGATATCACCCTTTTCCCGAGTCCTGAGGGTATTTATTGACATCAAAGTCAAAGACACAAACCTATGGTTTTACTACAAATAGTGGCGATTTTCTATATAGAAATATATTCAATTAAGAAATAAAGCATATGTTTCTACCCATTAACCAAAATTGCATTGCACACTTTAAATTATTCATTTCAAACAAGAACTTGGTTTTGATAGTTAAATATATATATTCTATGAGCATATAATTGATTGGTCGCAAAGTATTGAAAGAGAGAAAGTATTCAGAATGACCGGCAAGAAAGGACCAGGAGCTCTAAAATACACGTGCGCAATATGCCACATAGATAAGTGGTGCGTAGACTTTCCGGAGGGGTGTTTTTCGAAATGCGACCCGGCCAGTTCGTGCACCGACTGTATTTTAAACGGCCAAATCAAGGAGCTAAAGGAAACATGCAGGGTTTCCGAGGAAAGATCCAGGAAGTTGGAGGAGAAAATAAGCAGCCTCGAATCAGAACACGCCGGACTGATTCGCAGGCTAGAGGTCAGAATAGCAGAGCTAACTTCAAGCCGTGTACCAAACACTGCATCTGCAGTATTACCCCCAGAGCTAGGTCCGCATGCTACGGATACACCCTCAAAGAAAAAGAAAAGGAAGGGAAAGAAAGAGGAAGAAAAGAAAGTTGAAACAGAAGATAAAGTAGAAGCTGAAAAAGAGAAATTTGAAGCAGATGAAGAAAAGATAAAAACAAAGGAATATAGCTGGGTAAAGATGAATAAGAAAAAGAAGAAGAAAAAGAAAGAGGGAACCGAGAGTTCGCTTCCGCAAGGAAAGCCTCAAACCTCGGCACGGAAATGTCCGAGAGTTACCGTTGTGGGCGATTCCCAAGCACAAGGTTTGCAGTCTCTGCTAGCGGCCCGCCTTCGCACTAGTGTGGAGGTATGCTGCCAGCCAGGACGGGGAAACCTCTACATCAGGGTAGAGGCTGAGAAATCTCAGATCTCCGAGAATTCAGTCGTTGCCCTGATGGTGAGTGGGAACGACCTCTACCTCCGAGAAAGCAAAGTATGCCCCAGCGAGAAAATTCTCAACACGGTCATGGGAGCCGTGGACGACTGTGGATTGAGAACTCGCAAACGGGTCGTTGTAGGGATGCTCCCAAGAAGAGTTCCTAGCCGAACAGCTTACTCAAGGTACGTGACCCTGAACCAGCGCCTGTCCGACCTCTGTACGGCAGAAGGGGTCTTCTTTCTGGACCCTTACCGCACCTTTTACGGTCGAAACGACCTTTATCAACGGGACGAAGTGCACCTTTCATTCAAGGGAAAAGCTGTGCTCTGTAACTTAATCCAGGATTTCGTAGAGCGGACGCAGAGGAGCGTCCGACCCAGAGTGAAGGCGGACATAAGACAGTATGCCCGTGTCACTCCTGGAACGACGTTCTTAGATGTGGCAAAATGGGGTACTACCACACAAAAGAAGCCGGAAAACGGAAGAGCGTAGGAAGTCCTACACTGGGGGGACTCCCTAAAAGTTCTTTTGTTCAACGCGAGGTCAATCAGGAATAAGTTTCTTGAGCTCTGTGGCCTCGTAGCAACAGAGGAACCTGAGATGGTGGCCATAACGGAGACGTGGATTAAAACCTCAAGCCGAGATTTTAAAGGTGAATTCACGATTCCCGGTTACCAGCTATTCCAGAAAGATAGGCCAGACAGAGAGGGTGGCGGTGTGATGTTGTATGTCAAGGATACTCTCAACTCGACAGATTGCAACATCGTATCCGACCATGAACTACTAGGTGTTGACCTAGAGATAGGTCCTGCCAAATACAGGACCCTGGTGCTTTATAGACCTCATGCCCAACTCGTTGAAAAGGACAGAGATTTGTACCAGCTACTAGGAGAACTTGTCGAAGACAGAGTGTGTATCGTCATGGGTGATTTCAACACACAAGTTGACTGGGAAACTAGAGAACCCTGTGGCGAGAACGCACTACTCCTGGAGTTAACGAACAATGAGTTCCTGACTCAATGGTTGAGAGAGCCACGAGTGGAGACAATATCCTCAACTTGGTTTTCACCTCTGAGGATGACATCGTTGAGGACCTCTCTGTTGACGAAGAGCTCGGTGGCAGTGACCACCGACTAATTAGATTGGTAGTCAAAGTCCCCAAGGCAGAGCCTGCAACTACTAAATCAAGGAAACTCGATTTGAGATGAGCAGACTTTGCAAATTTTCGCGCGGGACTGACTGACGCGAGGCTAGAAGAGTGCGAGGCTGTTGAAGACTCTCGGAACAGTTTCAAAACCACATTCATGAGTCTTCAATCGCGTTTCATTCCTCTGAAATGCTCCCGTCGGTCCTCTGATCAACCAAAGTGGTTTAATCGAGAAATCGGGCAACTGCTTAGGGAGAAGAGAAATGTTTACCGGCAATCGAAGATCTCGGGTGACTTTGACGAATACCGGGGGCTAGCCAGGAAAGTGAAGTCCAGTATAAGGGCGACTAAGCGGTCTGAGGAACTCCGAGTGGCAAAACTCTGTAAAGAGAATCCCAAGTAGTTTTTTTGATATGTAAACAGCCGTAAACCAATCCGTCGAATAATTAGCCTTTTGAGGAATGAGGAGAGGACATTGAAGCATTCAGATGCAGAAAATGCTAACCTCCTCAACGACTACTTCTCTTCAGTGTTTACTGAAGGTGTGGTCCCATTCCCCAGCCGACGGATTCCTACTCGGGGGAAAAGCTGGAGGCAATGGACTTCACCGAAGGAGAAATAAAGAAAAAGATCGCTTACCTAAAGACGAATAAGTCCCCTGGACCGGACGGGTTTCTATCCAAGGTGTTGAAGGAAGTGTGCGATGAAGTATCACGACATCTGTGCGCTATCTTTAACATGTCAATCCGGACCAAATGCGTTTCTAGAGACTGGCGTGAGGCGGAGGTGACTCCTATCTTCAAGAAAGGAGACCGTAACCAACCGTCGAACTACCAACCTATCAGTCTGACTTCGATAGTCGGTAAACTCATGGAAAGCATCATGGTGGACAAAGTGACGTCGTATTTAGAGTCAAACCTGCTACTGAGGAGTTCCCAGCACGGCTTCCGAAGACAACGGTCATGCCTGACGAACCTTGTAGAATTCTTCCACTTCGCTTTCAGTGAGCACGATCGGGACAAGGCGGTGGATGGGGTCTAGCAAGAGTTTCAGAAAGCCTTTGATAAGGTACCACACCGCCGCCTTCTCCGAAAAGTGCTAGCGCTTGGCATAGACGAAAAGGTGGCCGGCTGGATCGAGAACTGGCTAAGTGGCAGACAGCAACGGGTGGTGGTGAATGGACAGTCTTCTGAGTGGCTGCCCGTTACTAGCAGGGTGCCTCAAGGTTCTGTCCTGGGACCACTACTATTCATCATCTACGTAAACAACATGGACGGTGACATGGTTGCCAAGATTTCCAAATTTGCCGACGTTGAGGATGAAAATATTGCCCGCCTGCAGGAAGATCTTGGGAAGATTGGAGAGTGGTCGGACACGTGGCAAACGCATTTTAATGTGAGGAAATGCAAAGTGATGCATATCGGCCACAGAAACCCCTAATCTCAGTATATCCTTAAGGGCACTACTATTGTATCCTTTGACACTGAGAAGGACTGGGTGTAATAATCACTAGTGACCTCAAGTTTCCGAAACAGTGCATTGAGGCGGAGAAAAAGGCCCAAAGGATGCTAGGCTATATTAAGCTCCAGTTTGGTTATCGGAACCAGGAGATTGTACTGTGCCTGTACAACTCACTTGTCCGATCGCACCTGGAGTATGCCGTACAATTTTAGAGTCCTTCATTGCGAAAGGACATCGCGAGATTGGAACGCGTACAAGCCAGGGCAACCAAGCTGATTCCCTCTATCCGACATAAAAGTTATAAGGATAGACTAAGGGAATTAGATCTGTTCTCGCTGAAAACCCGTAGACTGCGTGGTCAGCTCATCGAAGTCCTTAAAATACTTCGAGGGTTCGACAATGTTGACTACCGGGATATTTTCACACTGAGTGAGAACAGAACGCGCAATCACGGCTTCAAACTTGAACTGAAGCGTTACAACCGCAATCTATGTGGAAAGTTTGTCACCTACAGTATCTGCGGTAAGTGAAACGCACTTCCAGTGGAAGTTGTCAACAGTGAATCTGTTTACCAGTTCAAGTCAAGACTAGACAAAGTCTTGAAAAGTGGCCGTTTAGAGACGCAAAACAATTGAGCATCCATGTGCCCCCTTGATTGCTAGTCCAAAGGTACCCTCCTTAAATGGACAGTAAGGTCTCCTAGGGTACCTTCTTTCCTTGTTGTCCTTGTTGACATCGGGTTTAAATTCTTTGGCAATTCATCAAATTTTTAAAAGGGTTCCATTGAGAAACAACGATACAACTGAACTTGCTGGCATCTCCAGTAAGTTCATACATCAAGTTTTCATACATCAGTTTTGACGTTGTTCTCTATGGCAAAACAAGAGACTCAGAGGGCACATATATGTAAGTAAGTATTGGTCGACGAATATGTGCAGATAAAAGACAAAGGCATCCACCGGAAGGCTAAATTTAACAAATAAACGAGTGCTATAAAATGTAAACAAGAAGGCCTTTGTAACTTATTTATCAAGCACAGAATAATCTATTAAATGGTTTTTATTCAAAACTATCGAGCAAGAAAAGAAACTTGTGTGATCCATTGAGGAAATACTCACGCACGAGGAAAATTTCAAAAGTGGAAAAGAAAATTACAGAAAAATGCAAGTGTCGAAAAGCCTTAAGACCCAATCATTAACTCTCAGAGAAAGAGAGGCACCGGTCCTAGTCTCTAACTCATGCCGACATCAAGATTTATAGATCTGAAAAGGCCTCCTTATCTAATTCCCTCAGCGTCTTAACTTATCACCAAAGAGGAATTAAGTTTATTTCAAGACTGGAAGAGAAATTTAGAGAGCAGAATTTTTTATCGACCTCCATAGCACATACTCCCGACCTTAAATGAATATCCTGGAGAATAAACGCGTACAAAATGCAAAGGCAATAAAGATACCGACTTTATCCTCATAGGGAAGAAAGGTGCTCTTATATCAACTATGTTTGTGGATAAGACATTTGGTTTTCACACCACAGTGTTGTGTTGGATTCCCGAAGAAAGAGGAACAGAAAAATATCGGTTCTCAAATTCGGCTTTAGTCAAAGAGGTCGGGCCTCGAATCACGTTATTCTTCCCTTTACTCTTCCTACACACAACATAAAACTTCCGTCCTGGAATCAACGTAAAGGGTTTTCGAATCCATATTCCCTTGACGACGAAAACGTTGCTCATTCTTGCCCTACGAAGAGATCCCTGCTCCCAGATGATGACAACACAAGGCTATACTACCTATTCTTCCCCTGCATTTTCAATGAAGATCGGCAGCCGGTATGAACGAGCTTGTCTGCGATCGTCATTGCTAATGTAGGGTCAATTTCAGACAAAAGTAAAAAGTGGGTTCGAAACGATGCCTGGAATAGGTCGTCTGCAAGATGAGTGGGGTGAGGATTGTCAGGAATAAACAGAAGAGGACGAAAGAAGGCGAAATAAAGTGGGCAATGATCCAACTCAGGATTCACATTGAATTGCTTCTTAATCAAACGAGGCAGCTTCGGTCAAGCAACCAGCCGGATTATGTTTGCTACCATGTTGTGTCTTTCGCACTTAGTCTACGGATGTCAGACTGGAGTCTGCTTGGAACCAAAATGGATTGAAATGATAATCTCGTCTATGGACGTAGTCTTCGTGGATCTGAGAAATGAATCTGCGGGGATACTGAAGGCAATGAATTGATACTATCACTTCAGTACCTACTATCTGGGATCTCACACCGGAGTCCATGTGGATCTAAAGGAATTGAAAGGATAATCTCGTTTAGGCAAATGGATCTTCACCCAAGCAAAGCAATTTCTACACCAATTTTCGGAGCGAATCCGTATGAAGTATAGAAGAGGATCTTTATCGCAGAGGAAGTTGAGAAAACCCACTTTCTTGATGTCCTTATATGGGATCGAACAACGTCCTTCTTGCAGGAGACCTATAGTTCGCGTCGGATCGCCTACTGATAAACTATTTTCTTATATGTGCAGATGTAAGTCCAGATTTTACAAACATCTCTTTTGTAACCGAAAAAATTGCCACACATTCTCGGCCCGTAAAATACAAATATATTGCCGGGTAACTCCATTCTTACAAGATATATTTGGGAATATGTCGCCTAATTTTCCGATAGAACTGCAAAGATTCCTCAAAAATATCTCCTAACAGCATTGGATTCAACTTGGCTCGTAAGAGAGATAAAAGAGGTGGTTAGAAAGGAACGCTCTGCCTTTCACTCCCCAATAGTTTAAATTTTAATTTTGTTTCTTTTTTCTTCGACAAGTTTGTTTTAAGAAGCTTTCTTGCACCTTCCTGACCTGGTATTTAAAGAAGGTGAAGTTTTCTATTGCACTCTTTTCAAATAATTTGTTTCACTATTAGTTCATTTTCCATCTTCCCCTTCCCCCCGCACTTTTAGTACATTCACAACATACGTGTCTACCGAGTTCACAATCGATGTTAAACCTTTGGAGCGAAATTTCATTAATAAACCTGCTATACAATTCGAGAATCAATCTCAAATCAATGACAACACCAGTATGGTAAGCTTGAACCCACGGTCCAACAATGAAAGTGGAAAGGGATGTAATCCGAGGCGAATCCATATCAATGACAGAAATAAAGATAGTAATCACCAATAGAAGAAATGACCAATAAAATAAGTATTAGGGTAAATTGATCAAAGCTGTGAAAAGGATTACAAGCGAAAACTTCCCTTACCTTAAATCCTAAAAGAGATATTTTAGGGATAAACTGTACTAGGAATAATTTAATGCCCAAAGCAACCAAACGTACACAATTAAATATCAGAAAGTAATAGGAGCTATTTTCGCGTTAACGATTGAGCTCCCATTGTTGAAACTAATTTAAAGCAGGTGGGTAACGCTGCACGTTCTTCAACGGTAGTTAAAAGAAAATATTTAGGGCATAGTATGAAAAGTGAAGCTTCCATCATTACTTGCCTATGCTGTTCTTTTGATATCCGTATTACCTAAGTTAGTTAAGTTAAGTGCGGATTTTTAGGTCCTAAACATACTTTCAAATACAAAATATATATTTGATAATATCGATATAGAAAAGGAAAATATGTAGTGTATGAAGGGCAAAGTTGGATACAGACAGCATGTAGTGTTGTGCGTAGTCTGCTAATGATTAAGGAATTGAATGTTATATAGGTTCTTTCAATAAGGTCGCTCGATTTTTAAATGTGAATAAAACAAGTTGTGGGTGATAAATGTACTCAATTGATTTTAAATTTGAAAGTAAATTTTATGGCATTAAGTGTGGAATAAGACGTCGTTCAAATGTCCACCGTGACTTCGCTTGGTGGAACGTATACGAAAGGCCCAATTTTTGATGACATTGTCGCATAAATCTGGCTGAAATTGCTGGATGGTGTTTGTTATGTCGACTTTGAGGACATCAACTCCGTGTTAATTATTGGCATAGACCTGCGATTTAAGGTAGCCCCAAAGAATGTACTCTAATGGCGTTAAATTGCATGATCTTGGTGGCCACTTGACGTTGCCGCTGCACGAGATGACCCCGCCCTGAAATCGCTATCGCAAAATGTCTATCGTGGCGTGTGCAGTGTGGTACGTAGCGCCGTCCTGTTGAAACCACATGTCGTCAGTATCCATATAATCCAGTTGAGGCCAAAAGCAGTTTCCTATCATCGATCCGTAGGTCTCACCGTTGATGGTTATGGCAATCCCATCTTAGTTCTCAAAAAAATACGAACGATGATTCCGTTAGAGGAAAATCCGTACCAAACAATGACTTTGTTGGGATGCAATTGGTGTTGATGTATCTCATGTGGATTTTTTTTCGTCCCAAATCCGACAATTTTGCTTGTAAACCAATTCATTCACCTAAAAATGGGCCTCGTCACTGAATCTGATTTTTTGGGAGAAATTTGGGGCAACTTCCATCTGCTCTAGAGCCCAATCAGCGAACACACGGCGTTGTCTATGGGCGTTTACCTTAAGTTCTTTGGTAAGTTGGATTTTGTACGGGTGCAGACCCAAGTCCCTACGCATAATTCCCCAAACTAAGGTCGCAGAAAGAACAATTTCTTGTGAACGACGAGAAATTGACTGCCTCGGATTCTCCCGTACACTTTCTTTTATGGCAGCGATGTTTTCAGCAAACCTTGCGTTTCGGCAATGTACGAGTGTTGGTTGATTGTTGATCAGCCCTTTTGCTTCGAATTTGGCCACCAAGCGTCGAACAGTGGACTCAGGAGGACGAATGTGGCGAGGATAGAAATCACGTAATCCGCAGAAAGTTTGTCGAACGGAGCACGGATTTTGATAATACCATTTGATAATTTTCACACGCTGTTCAACGGTATAATCTTCCATCGTGACTTGCCAAGTACTACTAAACAGTTCACAGCGAGGTTTTCATATGTCGCTTTATCAACATGGCCACTATCGCCTGACAAAGCTCGAGCGTCCTTGTGGAAAGACCCTTTATAATAAGGATAACTACCTTGTGGAATCAGTTATCACAATGTGAGAAAAGAACAGACTATTTGAGTTTTTTCGTGAGATTCATTCCTAAATATCTTGTTTTAATGGGCAACAGCACTATAAAAGGCTGCAGTCTAGCTCAATTCTCGTCGGCCATTGAGAAAGACCTAATTACGTTCTAAATCCAATAGAAAAAACATAGAGGATCCGAGCAAGGAGAAAAAAATAAAAATAAAATAGGACAAAAAGAAATAGATAATAACACAGAAATCAAACACTTCAGCACACATTAGAAAAGGACATTCTTCATTTCACCCAAGGACAACTAAAATGAAGACAGTGCACAAGAAGGATAAATACCACAATGTCTACAATAATAACAAGCAAATAGTAAGCACAACTCACGCGTGGACGAGGAAGGACCAAACTCGCAAGGGATGGAAAACCCTTTATAAAAGAAGAATAATTCGAAGCTCTGAAATCAGTTCAGCTAAAGCTCCAAGAACAAATGGAATCACGAAAGCACCCCTAATGAAGGCCATAAAGTTATTTTGATAATATTAAACGCATGCCTTACTAAGGAATACTCTTCTGCAGCATTTAATGCTGCAACAATTATTTTCCGACAGAAACTAGGAAAACCATGACAGTAACTGAGTTTCTAGGTAAGCTCTCCGAAAGTCTCCTAGGCTGAAAGACCCTCTACATCATTTAGCAGCATGGGTTCAGGAGTTAGCACGGGACGTAAACGGCATTGGAGATAATCACGGAAAAAATCGGCATAGAAACCGTAAAAGACAACAGAGTGGAGGTGCCACTCAATGATGTTGCCAAAGCCATTGAAAATGTATGGCTTTCAGGCTTAATAATATAAGTCAACAGCCAAAATATGAAGGAAAACCGTGACTAAAATTATAGGCAGTTACCTGTAAAACAGAGAACCTAAGTTGAAAATAAATGGAGACGAGCGATAGGTCAATAAAGAAATCTTTTGTTGTTTCGTAGCTTTTCCCCATCCTCCTCCTCACTAAACATATTTGTGTACTGATACAGATGCAGAGTTGGACGATAAGAGGTGAATTTCAAGCCCAATGCAGCAACTCAAAATGGCATGAAAATTTCCATGAACATTATTGGCCATTGTAAGTCTTGATTATGGGGTATTCAGGGGTATTCATGTAATCATACACATGCAAATTTGAAAGGTGAGTTGAATTCCCAGCAAAATGGAGTAACTCAAAATTGCAGGGAAATTCCAATCAACAGTATTGGTCATGGGAGGTTAACGATTGGAGATTATTCAAGGGCTGCCTGGAAGCTCTCAAGATTTCTTAAATCTCAAGCTTGAAGAAGAGATTTGTGAAGAATGACAAGATAAAGAAAGAAAAGTATGATAGTTAATATAGCTACATGACTATCGTGAGACATTGAGCACTTATTCAGCTCTCAGCTGAAGCATAGTTATTATGCTACATCAGGGATAAGTCAGGGGGAGGGGGGGGCTACTGATGGCTGATTATAGTTGAAATGTGACCTTACTGACCGAAATGGGTCAACGAAAACGTACTTTTGTTTGTTCACTTACGTGGTTTCTAAAGTAGTCTGTTACGCTTGGTACCTGGAGAGGCTACACGTCCTCTCGGATTGACGTGAACTATTTGACGGGGTTTATGGCAGTTTTTGGTGCACTTCCTTTTCGCTCCCTTTCAGCATTCATATTTATCTAGGACAATCTTCTCAATCCTCTGTCTAGGCTTAAGGACCTGACCAACTACCCTATGCTGTGTCAGAAGAGAAGCTTAGGATCTTCTATAAGCAACACCTTTTAACACCTGCAGGTCGTAAGAGATAAAGTCTAGAGAACTGCACATCGGGGAGCGAATAATGTGAAGATTCCTTTTGCTCAAACAACCACTTCTATGCGTCTGATGGGAGGACCATCCCTCTGCTGCTGTTCTAGGGTGCTTAAGGCTGCACTGCTTGTATCGCATCCCGTCTCTGTGTCTGCCACAACAGATAATCAGATATTGGCCCTCCTGTCGAGAAACAGTACATCTTACTAAGGATATCCGCCCTGTTGCCCTGCCTCTCCCGTTACACAATTGGGAGATGCGACCTGCGGGCAAGGACTGGCCACTAGATAACGTCGCTGTCCTAAGTTGCAAACACATCGTTAACGCACCCAGGGTGGGCATCTAAAAATTCCGAAAACACGAGACAGTTTAAGCGGGAGTGTCTGAAGGCTCGATATAGCCTCCCCCTTTTCATTCGAGTGGTTGCATGTTAGAAGTGTAGGAATTTATCGTATGTTCGTAAGCTCTCTAAAGTTTTTCAGATTTTCGGACTACTTCACCCTCTGAAATTCCTCGTCCAACCTTGGTATTAGGGCGGACGAGAAGACTATCATCAGCAACACTCTGACTGGTAGAGGGATTTCACTAAAATCTACTGACTATAGCAATGGGCTTTCTCATTTGCCCTCTTCGGAGCAGTCCCCGGGAAGCTCCCCCTCTGTGAAGGAGATGCCGCCCTTGTCGTTTCTTAGGGCCTCCTAAAAGACTTTTAAACAAGAGGGCACCTCTCCTTTTCCATTTTGTACAGGTTCAGATCACAATTTGTGTCACGCTGAATAAGTGTCAGCGTAGCGTATCGTCTCTTTTTATAGTCAACGGGGATCTACTAGGTGCTGCATCTGTCTTCACGGACGAATTAGTTACATTAACCTGCTCCGTATAACGTGCTTGGATCGGGGACAAAATTGTGTTCTTTAACGACTTACAAAGCGCCCTAAGGTCACTCATGGCATTATAATCTCTGCATCCCATAGTTTAAGATCTCTGAGCCACCACGATTGCACCAAAATAGGTAGATTTGGTGATTATCTTCTGTTGGGTTGCTAGACATTTGAGATTGTGGGGAATGAGAGCGCTGATGAGCGTGCCAGAGAGATGCGAGGAATGGGTGACCAGCGTTTCTGTTTTCATTACACTGACTACATGGCAGGAATCAGAATAACCCTCATTGCTGCCTGACAAAGAAGATGTTTTAGGGCCTGAAGAAACAAAGCTACGCGCCATAGCGCCGCGAATGTCCCTTTGGACATACTCTCAAATGCCGCGAGAGCTTCAGGTCACTTTCTGCAGCCTTCAAATTAGGCAGACTCAGGGGGAAGCACAGCCTTTTGATAGTGCGCTTCACTACATCTTACTGCGACGACTGTACTGTCCCACAGACTGTTCGGTACAAAAGTTCAAAGTCTCAGTCTGGGTTATCTTCGCGCACGTTACTTAATCTGGTACCGGGAAGATCAAAGTCGCCACCTCTTGTCCCTCATAATCAGGACAGTTCGTGCATATAGACATGTGGACTAGTGTTACTCGCATGCATCTTTGCAGCGAGGACTTCCCCCCTTCCCGTTAAGGTCCAGGCGTGCTTCTTTCTCCTTCTTCTTGTTTTAGGTTTTTTTATATATGGTTGTTATTGTTAATTTTTGTTATGTACTCTAGACTGTCATTAGGTTATAGCACAGTTAAGGCAATTTATGCCCTTGTAGGCAGTCGCCAGGTGTACGCTGAAAGAATGAAGTGAAAGAGAGGCAGATATGGGAGAATTGTTGCTATTGGGTCAGATAGGGCAAGTTTGATGGAGTACGTACAGTCAGGGATAGGTAATCATGGTTGGTAGGAGGAAAGACCAGTGAACTCCAGAAACCTTCATTTTCGACAGCTGCCCTGGCAGGCTGCATTGCTTAGAGTCAAATGCTGTTGATTTTGTATGGAACTGGATCAGGGTTAATGAACCCCATGTCCACGGTCCAAATCACGGCCTCGGCAGAATTTTTAAACGAATAGTGAAATATTCACAAATCATAATTCTGAATTTACATTGCAAAGCATTACTAATGAATTATGCAAATAACCTATTAGTGCATAGGGTACAATTTCTGAGATGAAAATTTAATATTTTTATATGTTCCTAGATACCTTAAGGGGAGTATTTGTACAAAATTTTATGATTCTGCTATTTTTATATGTTGAGAGATAAGGTGTCTATACAACCGGACGTTATGCAATCTAAAATAAAAAGAAATTTAAAATTTTCATTTCCTCACAAACAAATTAATAGTTAACAGAATTTAGCAGTGAAAAAGGCAATTTTATGAATTTTAAACATATGTATATTTATTCTTTTGTGTGATAACTCCAATTACACTTAGGATGCAGTCCTACATCACACTTAACAGAAGTAAATGCTGCTTTTCCAGCACAATTGGCACATCTTCTTGTGTTCGAGTTTGCAACAAGTGCCCCAAACCATCATTTCTAACTCCACTCTTAAGTTGAGGAGCTGTTTTTCTTTGCATCGATGCCGTATCATTTGATTTCCAAATAGTTACTACTAAAATTTCTTCCTTCGAAAGTTTAGAAGAGGAATATTGCCTTTCTTGGCCCTTTTCCATAAAATCCAGGAGTTTACTATTGAAACATCAAATAAATATATAAATATAGGCCACCACTATTTTCTTAGTCTCGTTCTTGTTCTGTAAGTAGAAACCAATTGGTCCAAATTGTCTTTATTGCTACTGGTTGACGATGTGAAGTATAACCTTTCAACTGTTATGAAAATCTTCTTGTTGTTCCAATTTCTGATGAATCAAAATTTAAACAAGTGTCAAAACATCATTATTCCTATATTTTATTCCCACTACAGTCTCAGATGCATCGGTTTCTACAGTACCCTTTGGTTTCTGTGTATATACAGCTCTACTAGGAAGAGGACAGTTCATCAATATATTTTCCCTAGCAGTACCAGATTCATATATATATATGAATTTGATAAATGTTTAAATAACTTATAAGATGTATAATAATTATCGAAATATAGCTTGTAACCAGAATATGTAGGAAGACTCGTTTTATTTATCAACCAATCAACTTCGTCCCCCAATTCCTAATTAAAAATCGCCACTCTGATTTTCATTTTGTTGTTCTCCAAAGTAGATATCAAATGAATGCATATATCCCTTAAATAAGCAGAGTGCCCAGTTTTCAAAGTCAAATCTTATTGGCTTCTCCTTCATGAACTGTTTGGCATAATGCCTTCCAAACTATTGGATCATTGATTCATCAATCTAAAGGTGTTCTTCTAAAACTGCTAATTCAAGAAATTGACTGCTTAGGTGATCAATCAATGGGCTTATCCTATACAAACCATCAGTTGCATCCATTTTATGGTTGTGAATGTAATGAATGTGATGCAATATCATTTGAAATCTGTTACATCAAATAGCGTCTGACAAAATGGTAGAACTATCAGATTCACTTGACCAATAGAGTATTTTATTTGAATATTTTGCATAGTCCGAAAGAAGTAAACCCCCCGAATACTACCCATAGTTTATTAGTGTTCAAATGCAATTTTACACTTCTTTGCTGAGCATAATCTTTGTTTGTTCAACTACTTCCTCAATAAAATGATCACTGCAAAATAATTTTATTAGTTTAATTCATTATTTGCTGAAAATATGTCCTCAGGTAAACTCTTATTTGATGGTTTAGAAGAATTTATATAAAAAGCAGGAACCTCTTTACTCTAATTTATTTGACTTCCTTTCATTGTTTTCTTCTACCTTCACTTGAACTACCAGATATGTTTTCAGCCTTTGTTTCACAATGTTTATGGGGTATAAAATCGCACTTCGTATTCAATAAGGTTCGGTCAAGGTGATTTATATCTCCAGTAACTTCATCATCAGACAGATCTGAATCTTCAACAGTTAGACAATTTACTTCCGGTTCAGGAACATGAAGAATAATGTCACCAGGTTCTATATTATCTTCATCCTCATCTTCAGGCGATGACAATATTTCCAAGGTGTTCAAATTGCAATAATATAAAAATAATTGAAAAGCATAGAACTAAAATTTCAACAGTAAACAAAAAAACAAGAAATCAAATATAAATATATAAATAAAAAATAAACAAAAATACATAAACCAGTTTATCCAACCGGCTATTTAATAGAAAAGGTGATAAAAAATTGTATTAAGGGTAAACTGAAACAAAGAAATAATTTATTATTACCAAACGTGTTTGGGGGCAATATTTTTCTAGCGTCTTTTTTTATCGACGCTATACACTAATGGGTTAATCATTGTCTCGTATCAAAAATAGTCTGCTAAGTCTAAACAGAAAAAAAATTATGCACCAGCTAAACTTTGCATGGGAATAAAATTAGCCCCAAGTAATACATGTGTTCAACGCCCCTGAAATAAATGGAAAAAAGGATTTAAATTTCTGAGATGGAAATAAGGGCGTTGTGTTAATGGTGATTGTGGTAAAGCAAGTTTTGTACGCGCGAGGGCACAGGTATCTTCACTACTGGCAAATCCTAAGAACGATAACTTGGCTGAGAGAGAGTTTAGGGAACTATGTGGAGAACGGCGAGGCGCTGTTGTTGTTTTGGTATTTGAAATTGATTCTATAACTTTTCATAAGCATACATAAGATAACTTAGTTATCACATATATCAAAAGCACTGGCGGACCTAAGAGGGCAACCCCCCCACCGACAGCCAGTTTTTGTGGTAGCGAGGATATTTTTCAAAAATTCAAGCCAAGTGCGAGTTAGTCAACTATCTATCGTCCTGTATGTATTATTCGCTTTCTTTTTCCATAAAAATATGATTTCATTATTATTATTATAGATGAAAAGCAAAGAAACTGTACAAAACTTTATCATAATTTTCAAAAAATGTGTATGTTAAAATGCATCATAGAAAAATAAGAGGTTGTGTTTTTTACATGATCAAGAAATTTAATGATCAACCCAGGTGGCACAAACGCTAGTTACGCCTCTGATTAAAAAAAGACTATTGAAAAACGGGTGTTGGGTGCTTCATTTATCCAGAGTCCCATTTCCCTCCCCAATAATATCTTTAAACCTACATTTTCTGTGAAGGTGCGAACTTAACAACCTGCTTTATGTTACAGATAACGAACAGTTCGCACTTTGTAGCGAGGATACAGTTAAACCGAATTTTTCCTATTGCTTTTTAAAGTATACTGCACAAAAAACACTGAGTGAAAAGGAAAACAATAAACACAGGATAGGAAATGATCAAATAAAGAATGGAGAAATTATTAGCAAGAGACGAGGCTTTAGTTCCTTACTTTAAATTTCACCTCAGATTCCCTTCACCGATCCATGGCTCAAGCAAACATGAAACAGAGTTCGGTAATGTTTCTCTCTCCCAAGCGTCACGGTAACCTATAAATACTAGACCCTTGTTAAACCCACAATTCACTCTCTAGGATGGATCCACTTTAGTAAGTACTAAAATTAACCGGTTTTATATTACAAGTTTTTGAACTCTTACAGTGTTTACAAAATTAAAAAGAAAGTGTAAATTTATCTTTAACTATTGCCAGGTCAATTTCTCTTATAGTTTTTAATTAATTTTGGAAATAAAATGTAAATTTCTTAACTAATTATTTGAGTAAATTTTAAAGCAAATTTAACTATTGGCAAGTCATAATTAAAATTTTAACTTATAGTACATTTTATTGATATTTTATAATTGGTTGCCTTTTAAAATAATTCAATGGCTTGTTAGCCTTGTCATGTTTTCTTCATATGTTTTAACTTTAGTAAACTTATTCTAGCCTGAAGAGGAAAACTTGTAGTTTTCAAAACGTAGTGAGAAATTAAAAGATGTTGCATCCGTCTCTGGTGGATCTGGGATTTATCCTCAATATTATATTTATATATATATATATATATATATATATATATATATATATATATATATATATATATAAACTATATATATATATATATATATATATATATATATATATATATATATATATATATATATATATACGAGAGGCGGTCAATAAGTTTTGCGAATTAATAGGGCAAAACAGAGAAAGGGGGAGGGCTGTTTGTAGGGGTGTTAGGACAAGTTATGAAAAGTCAGGACCTGCTGCCGGACGCTCCTGCCTCGTCTATTTAAGAAGCAGTAGCTGATCGCAGATCGTCAGTCACAAACCTTTCAACAATGAAGAAGGTTGAGCACCGCGCAGTGATAGAACCTTTGACCAAGGAAGGCAAGAATGCAAAAGAGATCCATAAACGCATGGTTGCAGTGTACACTGACACCGCCCCTTCCTATGCTACCATTGCTCGCTGGAATAGGGAGTTCCGCCATGGTCGTAAGTCCCTTGAAGATGACCTTAGGCAGGATGCCCGTCAGACGTGACTAGCGAGGACAATGTGGCCCGTGTGGAGTCGGATGATCCTCAAAAATCGACGTGTGAAGGACAACGAAATCAATCGAGAACTTGGAATATCACAGGAAAGTGTTATGAACATCACCCACAACAATTTGGCCATGACCAAGGTCTCTGCCCGTTGGGCGCCTAGAAAGCTCACGCCCAATGATCGACTTAACCGTCGTTAAAGGCCACAAGGCCAGAGTTGCACAAGTTGCCCGTCGCGAGTGCGGATTCGAGGAGCTCAACCCTCCCCCCCCTACAGTCCAGATCTGGCCCCTAGCGACTACTTTTTTTCCACCAGCTCAAGGCTGCACTGCGTGGACGCCAGTTTAGGGACGATAAAGATTTCCAGCTCGCCGTCTAGGAGTGGATTGAACAGCAGTCGGAAGATTTTTGGTTGTCTGGAATTCGAAGCCCCAGGGACAAGTGGCGCACGTGCATTGAAGTCGAGGGTAGTTATATTGAAAAATAATTAAATACTTTTCCTCATATCTTATTTCTTTATATCCGAATTGCAAAACTTATTGACCGCCTCTCTTATATATATATATATATATATATATATATATATATATATATATATATATATATATATATATATATATATATATATCTATATATATTTTTTTTTTTTTATTTACCATCGATTTACATGAGGGAAATAAATTAATTTACATTATTTTTTTTAGAAAAAATATTTGCATGAAACGAAAGAATAAACTGAAATAATGAACTTTACAAAAAAATAACGACGATTTCTCAAAATTAAAATTAGTAAAGTTTTTTTACGGATTTTACGGGCCATGGTACGAGTAAGTACCAAAATATGAGGCAGGACAAAAAAGAAGGTCCTTAGCACAATCTTTGCTTCTGAATCGTGTTTATTATTAAACATTCTTCGGGTAGCAAACTTCGCATGCCAAAAGTATGTTTTACTAGAATGTCTCTCGAGGGTGGAGGTATTTTGTCCATGTTGTGAAAAACTTCAATTTTTTCATTCTCTGATGTGGAGGTTGTCGCTGATTGTACACCAAAATAAAAAAAAAAAGCTGATTATTCAGCAGAAGAAGAATGAAGGGCTAATTATAGACCAGAAGAAAAAAATGGAGCTGATTGTACATCGGAAGAAGAAAAAGAGCTGATTGTATTCGAGGAAAAAAAAGAAAATCTGATTGTAAGCCGGGAGAAATAAAAAGAACTGATTGTATAACATAAGTAAAAGAAATAAATGATTGTACACTAGTAGAAGAAAGGAGAATAAGCAAAGAAATAATTGTGCACCAGAAAAAGAAAAAACAGCTGATTGTACACCGGAGGAAGAAAAAGAGCTGATTATACGTGAGGAAAAGAAAGAAGATCTGATTGTAAGCCGGAAGAAGTAAAAAGAGCTGATTGTATACCATAAGTAAAAAAAAAAGATGATTGTACACCAAAAGAAGAAAGGAGAATAAGAAAAGTAATAATTGTACACCAGAAAATGAAAAAAGAGCTGATTGTACTCGAGAAGAAGAATGAAGAGCTGATTTCAAACCAACAAAAGAAAAAAAGAACTAATTATATACCAGAAGAAGAAAGAAGAGCTGATTGTACACCAGAAGAATAAAGAGGAGATATGGTCTTAACAGGCCAAAGTTAGTCAGTTGAAGAATGTCATATCTTGAAATTTTAGAGAACGTAATTTTAAACGGGTTTTTGCTTCTTTAAACAAAATATACGCCATGATCACCGCAACGTCTAGTTAGTGAAGAAATATTTACTTGTACCAGCGTAGTTTTTTTCTTGGTGTGTTATAGTAGGAAATCCTCTGCCAGATAGTAGTATCACTAAGGTAAAGATCAGTACTTGAACCTTCTTGTTCATAATCTGAATCATCAACATCAATTAAAGTCAGCCAATAAAGTATCTTTTCCTTTTTACTAACAGAAACGTTCAGAAAATAACAGCTTTATTTGTCTTATGACATGATGCCATCTTATCTCTTCTCACAATGCTAATAAATATTCAGCAGAAATGTGTCAACAGAAGAAAGTAGTTTTCTGATTATATGCAACTTTTGTTTAAGAAGAAAAAAAGAAACTTTCTTGTAATGTACGTAGCTTAAAAAAAATAAAGTCAATAACAACAAACAAAAACTGACTATCCACAGATAACTTACGTCTTATCTAAGCTACTTAGAAGAGGTGAAAGGGTTTTAAGAGGAGGAAACGGCTGGGGAAGGGGAAGATTTGGCTAAAACCTCACTACCAGAACTCTAGTTGCGCAGAGTGGCCCAATGGTCCCCGAACATTCTACATACAACTTTTGTATAAAATATGTTATTAACAGAAAACAAATGTATTTTTTTATGTAAATGTAGTATCCTGGGACTTATGTGCCACCCTGTAGGTAAACAAATTTTAAACGATGTGAACTTGCACATTGATTTAAAAATTCCAAAGAAACCTCAAAATGAAAAATTACAAGATTGACATTCAGCGTATGACACATGACCTGTTTGAAGGAGTTGGGGAGAGGAAAAGTGTTGGGAGAAAATCCTTCTTTGTCGATATTCAACTGTAAGTAGCAAGTTCTAAATGACACACACTTGGCACGACCTGTATCATTTGCAAGAACTGAAGTTTATGGCAGGTTTAGAAGTGTGCACCATTTGTGCCAGGCTTAGAAAAGACTCGGCGACATCATACACTTGGCTTCGCATCAATACATTTGTCCGAGTATCATCCAGTGTAGTCTTTTAGTCTATTACTTTAAACCACAACTAATCCAGATTTATTTTACAACCCGGCATACCTCTCCCCTCTTAACACGACGTGCTGTTGTGTTCGCCTAATTTTGAGGAGGTGATCATCTTGTTCACGTAGTTCTACGTTTTATATGATGGAACTCACAGTGCACAGAACCTACATCAAGTCAATCTTCAAGACTAAAAAAAAGGCTGAAGAAACCAACCACTGAATCCGAAAACCTTCCTTACAATTAAATGTCCCACTGAAGGATCGTTTTGGGTACGTTAGTTTCAGGGAGCGACGAACGTGGATCGAATACTCGGTACGTTCTGGGTCACCTTGGGTAAGTATCACGACATAAAACATCAGAAAGGGATGTGTCAACTTAACAGCAACTTGTAGTCCATGGTGATTGATTTTATCGATATTAAAGAAAGTTATGAGGTAAAGTTTTCATAATTGTGCAGGCAATGAGGAATACAGCGAGAATGGTTTTCAATCATGAACATACCCCACGCACTTGTAGTCCTTGAGTTATAAATTAACTATAAATTTTCTACGAGGCCTATTCGCCTGAATGTCAGTTTCTTGATTAGTTGAGAAAAGTGTATGGGGCAGTTCATAGCCGGGAAGTTGTTTCCCTGCATCTTTTTACGATAAAGGAGGCAAAGGAAAGGTTCAGACTACTTACTGGGCCACGTTCCAAATTATGTTGAAAAAGCCGGACTTAGTGCTCAAATATTTTGTTAAAGATACCCGCCATAGTTTAGTTTCTAGTAAAGTTTTTCTTATTATCAAGGAGCTCATGATGAAATGCTCCTTTAACATCTCACCAAATACAAACTATCCTTATGATTATGGAAACCAATCGTAGGAAAAAGAATGTTTTTTGCACTTACGATCAAGTCATTGTTTTTTGCGCTTAATATGTATAAGACTAAAGAAAACATTTTTCATCTACAGTCACAATTCTGTCCTAAAATTGCTTAAGGGAATTCGAAGCAATTGACATAAAACCATTTTTACACGTTATAAACGTTTTCCTTCTTACAGTTCCAACGACACACAAACACCATTTTTTCGACTTACCCTTTGTTTATATGATGTTTAAGTGCCCCATTTAATGACAGACATTTAGAATTCTTAGCATTTGTGAGTGTCCTTTCAAGAATTAAAATACACAACTCCCTTAAGAACTTTAAGATATAATGCAGTATTACAGCCCTTATTCTCGGAACTTTGCAGTCCGAAATCATCTGAACGGAATTTTATGAGTCAACTTTTATGAATATTCATCACATTTCTATATAATGTTGTGGTCTTTCACTGCTATATCAACTCTTCCCATGAAACGATTGGTTAAGTAAATACGCCCACGCTTTGTCTTTCTTAACAAGATCTACAGCTAGAAATCTTTTTGGTTGCCTCAAGTCAAGGGACTTGCAGCTACGCGTAGAGAGATGGCTATTGGAGGTTGATGTGAAGGCTATCAGTTTTGGTGGGTCGATGGTGACAGACAAGCGATAGAAATAGTGTGAATGATAATGATCAGGATCTCCCGCGGGTTCAGGAATTAATAAGCCCCGAATGGCCTAAGGTTGCCAAGAGTCGCCATCATAAGGTTACCAGCGGTCTCTTGCTACGTTACCTTTCAAGTATTCATGTGTATGAATCACTTTCACTCATTACTAATGAAAAGATCTAACAACTTTAGGTCAAAAAGGCCTATGCATTCCTAGAGCCTTAAAAAAGTTACATCGCATTTCTAAGACCGAGTGGACACGGGAACATTCATGAAATCACTTAATCAAACTTACAACCCATTATTCGGAGATAATCACAGTTTATATATTTTTAAGGAAGGAAAAACTATTCAGATGCAAATAAAAGATTTATCTTTTTCTCTTAATATTTTACTCCCACGTTTGCGACGATGGCTACAAATTTCTCGATTCTTTGATCGATTCTTTGTTCCTTCGCTTTCATAAATCACTCAAGTTTTGATGGGTTGTCCCCAAAGAAAATAATTCCCTTCCATAAAACTGAATAATTATTTGTATTGAATCGATATTTGCCGTCGCAGTCCTTCAATATAAATAAAATTTCTTCGTTTTATTTCCATCATTAATCACAGAACAACTATAACCTACAGTTACTTTTATTTATCATGGAGATCTCACGTCAAAGATTATTGCATTAAAGATTTCCAAATGCAGTTTAGGACTCTCACACAGCCTCTGTAGTTTCTGCATGTACACAACCTATGTAGCTTTCGCAGGTACGGGCGTGTGCACGTGTGAGATGTATATGAAAAAGTGGGAAAGTTGTTGCTTCGACAGAGTCGGTCAAGAATGCGTGATGGGAACGTATTAATCACGAGGATTCTTGTTTTCCTTCATCTTCTGACGACCACGATTCCATATTTTGTTGTTATTCTCGTGTGTCATGCCAGGGGGGGGAAACTGTTAAAACTATATATGCACATATAAATGCACAATAACACATATTAATTTTAGTGCAGATAAGAAAACTAACATATCGTGTAAAATGTTTTTTTCGTAATTAAATGATAAAAAAAGAAGTGGACTTTGATATATTAAATATTTATTACAGGACTATTGGACTATTTATTTCGTGTTTGAATAAATTACTATTCAAAAAGTAAAAATAACTTGTATCTCTCTATTTCAGGACACGTAACCACAATCATGCAGAAGACGTGAAATATTTCACTCTACGTGTAATGAATATTGAATATATGAAAGTTAACTTTTATTTAAATTACGAAAAACAGAACATTTCAATATATTCTATTATAAAAATTGAGGAACAGGGTGTAGGTAGTGTTAGTGGGCTTGGTGATCTGTATCTTTTTCTCCCACTCTCACTTTCATTTCATATAATCATTTAACTCATTCCAGGTGAAGAATTCTCAACGTCAACGGCTGATTTGAAGGAATCTAGGTTGCAACGGAAAGCTGAGGAAGAAGGAAAAAGCTCGAAGCTCCGCTGTGCAGTTAATATTCCAAATGAGGCTTCATGAACTATAATCTTTTCCAAAATACATGTAGATGGTCGAGTGACCACTATCGCACTTCTATAAAGGTGAAGATAACATTATTTGTGGTTTTTCCAGACCTATGGCCCCAACCGGTCATTACACCCGTGAAATTCAGTTGTCAAGTCCTCGCACAAGTCACAGATATAGTCACTGTAAATGAAGTTATTGGTAGATTAAGGTTTCTTAAACTTTATGTTCGTATGACCCGTTACGTTTGTAATGTAAAAACTAATACATCAGCAATATATATATATATATATATATATATATATATATATATATATATATATATATATATATATATATATATATATATATATATATATATATATACATATATATATATATATATATATATATATATATATATATATATATATATATATATATAAATATATTTATATATAAGTTATTACAAAAATACGAACTAGATAAAAAAAATACAGACTAAATTTCGACAAGCAACAACCGATCCTCTTCAGACTCTGAAACGATAATGAGCTCCGCGATCCAGAGGAGCAAAACGCCAGTAAAGAACAGCCTTGCACCACTTACTTGCTTGTGATTTCTTTTATACTTCCCCCCCTCTTATTATGATCAATATATATATATATATATATATATATATATATATATATATAAACCCGGTTTTTGGTTTAGCATCTGTCGATCCTGATGACTTTAAACGAGCTACAATTCGTCGACAACACTTCTAGACTTTCGTACAATAGTTGCTATAAAGGCGCACAATCCTTTTTTTTTATTAAAGAACACCGGTCGTCTCTCACAAGTCGCCATGTTGAATTTTCCATTAATGTATGATCATAAGAAGTAACTATTAGCCCATCAACCTTCTCCTCAACACAAATACCTCGGTTGGGAGTTCATTTTTCTGTATGTGACAATTAACTTTTCGCCGCTGCAACTTAGAAGATAGTTTGTTTATTGCATTATAACTTACGAAATATTTATTCCATTCGCTCGAATTTTCACGGAAGATAGATATTAGATATATCTAAATATGTTTGTAATATATAGTCTCAAGATTTTTATAAACTTCTATATTAAATATTTAAATACACTTCTTCTTACTGCCCCTTATATTATGGTTGCAAGTGTATATATATATATATATATATATATATATATATATATATATATATATATATATATATACACGAGAGGCGGTTAATAAGTTTTGCAACTCAGATATAAGGAAACGAGATATAAGAAAAAGTGTTAAATTATTTTTCAATATAACTACCTTCGACTTCAATGCACTTGCGCCAATTGTCCCTGAGGTTTTGAATTCCCGACAACCAGAAATCTTCCAACTGCTGTTCAATCCACTACTGGACGGCGAGCTGGAAATCTTTATCGTCCCTAACCGGCGTTCACGCAGTGTAGCCTTGAGCTGGCGTAATAAAAAGTAGTCGCTAGGGGCCAGATCTGGACTGTAGGAGGGATGGTTGAGCTCCTCGAATCCGCACTCGCGCAGGACAGCTTGTGCAACTCTGGCCTTGTGGACTTTGACGACGTTGAAGTTGATCATGAAGCGTGAGGTTTCTAGCGACCCAACGGGCAGAGACCTTGGTCATGGCCAAATTGTCGTGAGTGATGTTGATAACACTTTCCTGTGATATTCCAAGTTCTCGTTTGATCACTGCGCGGTGCTCAACCTTCTCCTTTGTTGAAAAATTTGTGGCTAACGATCTGCGATCAGCTACTGCTTGTTAAATAGATAAGGCAGGAGAGTGTGGCTGCAGGTCTTGACTTGTCATAACTTGTCCTAACACCCCAACACACAGCCATTTCCCTTGCTCTGTTTTGCCCTACCGATTCGCAAATCTTATTGACCGCCCCTCGTACATATATATATATATATATATATATATATATATATATATATATATATATATATATATATATATATATATATATATATATATATTCTTAAAATAAATTATATTTTTTCAAAACAAAAGCTTTTACATAAATTTTCACTTTTTTAGTCACTATTTCTAAGAGCAGCGTTTGTTGTTTCATAATTTTGCAAATCTCTTTAGCATCTGAATTAATGGGAGACATGAATTCTCTTATATCCTACTACATTCATTCTCTTGTAAAATTCTCTTTGAGTGCAGTATATTAAAAAATTCAGCCTCACAAAGATATGTAGTGGGAAAAGGGGGCTGGGGTAATTTAACAGCCTAAGTAGATAATTCTGAGTATTCTCCTTTGATACTACATAAAAACTAGATAACATAATGTTTCTCAAAGTTTATTTCTATACATAAACAACCAACAAATAAAGATATTATATTGATAAGCTCTGACGATTTTTTAATTTTAGTGAAGTTTTTTTTTATAAGCATAAAAAGTTTGTCGACTGAGATAAAGAGAAGTATCTAAGTAATTCATATGAGCTCTATTTTTGTTTGAACGGAACGGGACGATATTAACATTGATGTCTTTAGATGGCCTCCATTCAAACTTCAACACACGATCTTACAGTGACACAGTAGTTGAGTCAATTGCCCGTGTTGCAGAGTGATTAGATTTTTTCTAAGAGGTGGGGATGATCATTTCGATTTATTGGTCTATCTTCCCCTTTTGAATGCAATTTTACCCATAACTGATCTTGTATTATCATCAAATGGCCATTTGAAAAATATTGGTCTAAAGTTATGTAAATCTTCCAAATTTTGACGCACTTCCGTATGCAGCATCAATAATTCACTTTCTTTAATATCATCATCAATATCATGTTCCTAAAAGAAAGTCTGTAAGTGATGGAAAGCTGTCAACTTAAAGTGATCTGCTCACTTCATTTTTTAAAAATATTTGGTAATTAACCAAGTTGAATTAGCTATTGTTTGTGTGTGAGTTGTTGTTTGAAAGAAAAGTTATGTTTAATGAAAAAACGGCAAGTTCAGCTTGAAGCTTAGCTAAGAGGATGAACAAGTTTCTCTGAGCCAAAATTTTGTGTGCATATTTCCGATTAATTTGAAAAGAATATTAAAAAAATATACAAATTCATAGGAAGAGATTTAATAAAATTACTAATATTTACTGCCTATGAAAGGACATTCTTAAGCGACTCGTTATTTGGGGGTAGGGGTGCGTGACGGTAAAGAATACAATGACTACAAGTTATTAGTTGGATAACCTTGATTTGGGAGGTGTCACCAACGTTATAGATAGGTTTTTGATGTTGGACAATAAAAAAGGAATAAACAATCGTAAATAAAATTTATGTATATTGTTGCCCTTTTCAAAGGGGCCTGAAAATGGCTTTAGTTAGTTAAAATATTAGGTTGAGTAATAAGTTCTCGAGTTTTTTTAGTGTTGTGTTGATTTAAGTTTTGTTGACGTGATTTGTGTACATATTAAGAAACAATAATAAATAATGAGATCAAAATTTGCACAGGTTAGGCTACGTCTTGAAGTTGAGTAATAAGTCATTGCGGTTTATTTAAAAGTTGTGTTAATTTAATTTTTGTTCTGTACCCTCAAAATGGAATGTCAAGTTGAAAGAAAGGCGCATTTCCGACACTTGTTGTTATTCATTTTCAATCGAGACGGGAACAATGCAAACGCAGCCAAAGATCGTCGATATACTTATGCTGTGTACGGAAAAAATGCTTTATCAGAAAGGAAAGCTCAATGGAGGTTTTCTCTTTTCAAAACGGTAAGTTCAATCTTAATGACGAAGAATGTTCTGGTGGCCCCATTAAGTTGGAAGAAGATCGATTGAACGACCTTCTTCATGAAAATCCTCGTCAATCGACTAGAGAATTGGCTGTACAATTGGCGTGTGATCAGAAAACTGTATTGAATCACCTTCATTCAATGAGGAAAGTTCAAAAACTCGGTGCATAGGTTCCGCACGCTTTGAGTGGAAGCAACAAACTTCAACGCTCTACGATTGCCTCATGTTTGCTTGCTCGTCACAAGGCTACTCGTAAAAATAAAGACAGATTTCTTCACCGCATCATCACTGGCGACGAAGTGGTGTGTTTATGTGAACAGGAGCAATCAAAAACAATGCTTCTGTAAGTGTTTGATGGTAAATTTCCAAAGTTGGCACTTATGAATCACCCACTCTTTTTCACAGGAAAGATTTTCGGGTGAAATTATGATAGGAAACCTAAATGGTTCCAAATAACGTCCTAATATAAGTTTTTCAGTGTAATAAAGATGCAAAAAATGTTTATCGACTTTAGATGCTGTTTTACAACCTTCAAAATATTCAGTCAGCGACTCCAACTACCCAAATTATATTCAACTGTGATGTACATTGAGATATAAGTCCATCTATTGACTTAATTTTACCTTAATTCAAGAATATCTTTTTAAAGACTAACTATAATATTTTTACCACCGGTTTCTTATCGTAATAGCTCATTCTCTCCTGCTGAACTCGAGCATGTTCATCAGGCATAACAGCTTTCAGCGAAACCAGTATTGAGACTATTAAATATATTGCTCCTAAGTGATCCGTGTTTTATTTCGTTATTATATGTACCATAAAAGACTTTCCTTACAATAGAGGGCCGTCTTATAGGAGGATAATTATACAAACAGCTGCGCCCACTTGACATGTGGATAAGAGCCATGTGGTCATACGCCAGTCCATTGTCACTTCTCCGGTATGGTAAGACGTAATAAAGATTTTGGAGAAGTGCCAACTCGTCTTTAACTTCATGTAAGATACGTGGCAGTAAACCATCCTGATCCAACGATTTGTAGGCATTTAGTTTCTTAAACCTCGCTGCCACGTGTGTCATTAGCAGATTCGGTATCTCATCATCTCTTTCGCCCGTAAACACAGGAAAAATACTGTGTCAAAAATCACAGTCATGTAGCAAACATATCACTCATTAAGTAGGCATATGCCTTGCCCCCACGAGTTTTTGGATGTTTACGTAAGCGAATAATTTTATGAGATGTTCTATGTTTAGAGGAGCCACGTCTATTTATTAGGCACTTTGAAAATCATTACGAACGAGTGTGTTGACTTATCATTAGACAACATCTGTCCAGAACCTGAGAGTTACCACTCACTTTCTACACTCTAAACGATTACTAGGGGCGTTAAATAAGTTTTCCGAATCAGGAGGGCAAAACAGAGGAAGGGGGATGGCTATTTGTGGAGGGGTTAGGACAAGTTATAACAAGTCAGGACCTGCATCCGCACGCTCCTGCCTAGTCAATTTAAGAAGCAGTAGCTGATCGCTGATCTCAGAACGTCAGTCACAAATTTTTCAACCATGGAGAAGGTTGAGCACCGCGCAGTGATCAAATTTTTTACCAAGTTAGGCAAGAATGCAAAAGAGATCCATGAACGCATGGTTGCAGTGTACACCGACACTGCCCCTTCCTATTCAACCATTGCTCGCTGGAATAGGGAGTTCCGCCATCATCGTGAGTCCCTTGAAGATGATCCCCGTCTAGGACGCCCGTCAAACGTGACCAACGAGGAAAATGTGGCCCCTAGAAAATCGACGGGCGAAGGTTGAAGAAATCAATCTAGAACTTGGAATATGACATGGAAGTGTTATCAACATTATCCACGACAATTTGACCATGACGAAGGTTTCTGCCAGTTGGGTCCCTAGGAACCTCACGCCCCATGATCGACTTAAACGTCGTCAAAATCCACAAGGCCAAAGTTGTACAAGCTGCCCTGCGTGAGTACGGATTCAAGGAGCTCAATCATCCCCCCTACAGACCAGATCTGGCCCCTAGCAACTACTTTTTATTCCGACAGCTCAAGGCTGCACTGGACGCCGGTTTAGGTACGATAAAGATTGGGGACGATGAAGATGTCCAGCTCGCCGTCCAGGAGTAGATTGAACAGCAGTCGGGAGATTTCCGGTTGTCTGGAATTCGAAGCCTCAGCGACAAGGAGCGCAATTGCATTGAAGTTGAGGGTAGTTATATTGAAAAATAATAAAACACTTTTCCTCATATTTCGTTTCCTTATATACGAATTGCAAAACTTATTGATCGCCTCCGGTTTTTCGTGTATTAAAATGCATCAACATTTTGCAATCGAACCATTTTGGTTGTGTAAACGCAGGTCTCACAAGACTATGAGTACATCTCGGCTTGTTAGATTATGATTGGGTATTTGAAGCTGAGCTATTTGGCTTCGGCTTCGTCGCCCTTCAATAGGACAGAGACATAGAGGGTGAAGAAAAGAGAGAGAGAGAAGAATGGAAAATGATAGGAGGGAGGGGGAAGTATTGAGGAAGGAAAAGAAGGAGAGAGAAGGATAGAAAGAGGGGAGTAGAGAAGAGGGGAGAGAAAAATGTTTTAATTAAGAATTACTCTTTTATTCTGTAATTTTTTGTGTATGTTCCTTTCTGTCGCGCTCCTGAATAAACATTATTTCAAAAGTTTAACTTCCCCATTTCACTCCCTTTCTCTTTCTTCGATTACAGCGAAGGTTTTTAATTAAATAATTGGTGGAATATGGGAAAGGTGGAATTGGCAATAATTATACAGTTTTGAAGCTTAAATTACTTGGCGCCAAACCCCGAAGGAAGATAATATTGATATTTTACTTTGAGTGTCAGTGCTATATTATTATGCCAGATATTTCTGAATAATATAATTCAATAAAGTGTAAGAGAAATGTAGTTGTTAAAGTTAGTGAGAGGAAAAAATATTAAGAAAAGTTAGAAGAATAAAAATCAAATATCAAATTCTCAAGAAGCCAAAGGAGGAGAGGACTTTGCCTTTTCTCAACAAAGGGCAATCATGCATGAATAGAACGTGTAGAAAATCATTATTTTCTCCTTTCTTTTTTTATCTCTGAAACTTTGACTTTCAGCTAAAAGAAGAAAGACAAAATTCTCCATCGGTACACATGAGTTAACCTGACAATAATACTCATTATTATATCTAAATAATCCATTTTACTATAAACGTCATATTCTTCTATTCTTCTTCTTCTATTACATTATATTTTAGGAATGCAATTTTTTTAAACAGTTTAAATTTTAGTTTGTGATTCATCTATGATGAAGCTTAACTCCAAGTTCTTTGTAGGAGTTTAGAAAAAAAAAAAAATTAATTATCTAAAGTTTTTAAATTTTTGAAACAAAAATAACTACAAATCGTGAAGTTAAAAAAAATCTATCAAAATCAAGTACTATTTTGTAATTTTCGTATATAAAATCAAATTAAGATGGTAAAACGGGTGTTCTAAGCAGTGTTCTTTCCTTGTTTTTTCTTGCCTTTTGGCCTCTAAAATAAGCTTACCTTCCCTTACCGACGTGCCACATCCACCTGGACTTCGGCAACCATTAAGTGCCACCAGACTCTGTCTCTTCTTAGCTGCTTAAGATTACCTTTGCCACTCTCGTCACATCGTCGATAAATTCCTCTATCTGTCATCCTTTTGCTCTTCCTCCCTCCTCCATTCCGGTCAACACCACGGCCTCCAGCTCATTCCTCCTCATCACATGTCCAAGAAATCTCCATTTTGTCGTCTTCTTATTGGGGTCATCATTTCCCTCTCCACTCCAATCTGCCTCAACACGCCCACGTTATTTCGTCTTGATGTCCATGGTATCTTCAGAATCCTCCTCCATAACCATATTTCAGCTGCTTTCACCTTTTCTTGCATCTTTCTGCACACTGTCCAAGTCTCACATCCATAAAACAATGTTGACCACACAAAGGTTTTTACTGCCCGTTTTCTAATTCCCGTAGCCACCTTTCTATGTGTCAGGTAAACCTTAATTCTTGTAAATGCTGTCACTCTTTGCAAGGCCAATTCTCGTTCTAATTTCATTTTCACACCTGCAATCTTTTGTTAGCAAACTCCCTGCTCAATTCTTCTTCCTCTTGCCTTGATTCTTACTCTGGGGGTATTCGTCTTAAATGCCACCAACACTTTGGTCTTGTCCATATTACCCTTCAACCCTTTCTCCTCTCTTGCTCTCACCATCACATCCATCAAATGTTTCAACTTCTCTGCAGAGTCCGCTAACAACACAGTGTCATATGGGTACCTAATATGATTGATATTGTAACCTACTATGTTGAATCCTTCAAGCCATTGAAGCTCCCTTAATATCATCTCCCTATATAGGTTAAATAGATCAGGGGACATAGCACATCCCTGACGTAATCCTCTCCTTATGGTCGGATACTCTGTTTTCTCTTCTTGCACTCTAACTGCAGCTTTCTGGTTAAGATATGAATTTATTATTACTCTCATTTCTTTCCTATCGATATCCAACCCTTCTAGTATCCTCATTAGTTTCACATGCCATACCTTATCGAAATCCTTTTCATAGTCAATAAAACAAAGGAACAAATTTCTTTGTTTTCGATCATTCATTCATCACAAAAAATTGCATTATTACTTCCCTTGCCTTATAAGAAGCCAGATTGCTCCCAAGATATCTGTTCTCTCACTTTATTCTTTATTCTCTTCATTACACTAATTAAAATTATCTTTGTTACTTGGTTAATTATACTTATCATGCGGTGGTTACTACATTCCAGTGCTCTGTTTATCTTTGGTAACGATATAAAAGTTAACTTGCACATCTTTTTAGATATTGCACCGGCATTATAAATCTGATTAACCAAAACTAATATTCTTTATTCCAAATTCTACTAAGGAACCTATTATCTCCATCATGACCCCATCTTCTCCAGCAGCTTCCCTCTTCTTCTTACTACTCAAAGCATATTTCTCCTCTTCCTCCAATATTTGTTCTCCATTTTATTGCCCAGGGGTTTCTTCTTACTCATACTCTTCCTGTCTATCTTCTTCAAAGAGATCTCTTATATATTCCTCCAATCTTTCTTTAATTGCTTCTGTTTACATAAGTACCTTAGCATCTTTCTCTTTAAAAGCCCTTCCTTTAATACTTCTCTTCTTTGTTATTTCCTGAATCTCATCATACATTATTCTAGAATCTCTCTTTTTAAAATCATCTATCATCATCATCATCACTAACTCTATAATTTGTGGATATTTTATTTTAGTATTTGAATAAAAATTTCATCTTAGTTTAGTTATGAGTTATGTTTTTTCATCAAAGTTATTTCTAATAATTCTTTTATAATATTGTCGTGGGTTAGCCGAGATTATATATATATATATATTTATTTTATTATGGTTAATATACCAAATAAAATTTGACTTGAAGCGTAGGTTCGTGCCTCGGTGATAGCTTGAAGATCGTTCTCTAAAAGTGTTATCTTTATTTTATTCTAGGGAATGAATAAAAGGGGTTTCTATCTTGACTTTACCAAACTC
Organism: Ceratothoa steindachneri; assembly: GCA_963969495.1. Lineage (NCBI taxonomy): Eukaryota > Metazoa > Arthropoda > Malacostraca > Isopoda > Cymothoidae > Ceratothoa > Ceratothoa steindachneri. The sequence continues at coordinate 26,242,946 of OZ018327.1, read as the reverse complement.
TGCCACGCAACTCGTTTAAGGATAATTTGAAAACTTCAACCAAAAAAGACCTTTACTCAACATAAATCAAAGCAAACAAAATTACAAAATACACCTATAATATAAAGATAAAAAAATGCGTTTTACTGTCCAGCTCTCGAAGCTTGATTCTAGGTAGATTTTACGAGCGAACAATTTACTCTAATACACTTTGACATTAACCACTTACAAAATAAACTACTTTAAATCACGGGGACATAAACAACAGGATTATTTACTTACTTAACGTAATAGAGATCACCACAAAGTATCCCTTCAAAGTACCTTCGTTAAAATTGATCTCGAGACGCGTAGCGCGAGTAGTTTGTTGGTTGCTCACAAAATGGTGTTATTCCGACATAAAGGTGGACGAGTGACGTCACGCGGAAATTCGAATGAGCGAATGAAGGTTCAAAACAAAACGGAGGATTCTTCTGGTTTCGGCGGTCGTGGTTTTTGACCTCGTTTTCTTCCGGACGAGAGGAAATCGTTGTCTTCTTCTTTTTTTATCAAGTTGGGATTTGTCCAACTCAGATAGAGTAAGATTTGGAGTCCTCAAGCTATGTAGATTGATACTTAATAATCTTGGAGCTTGAACGGCGCCGAGCTTCCTTGGCACAATCTGGTATTATCCGAGGACTGCAAAGTTCTCCTTAACTCGCAGAAAACTTTGTACCTGTGATTTTTCTGTTTTCTTCTCGAACTCGAAAAATATTCTCTCCCGGTGACTTTCTTGTCTCTTCTATTGGAACGAACAAAAAAAAACTCTTTTTGTCATGTCGAGCTGTTATATACCCTAATTACTCCCGCGGGGTAATGGAGAGGTGGAGGGGAGCCTCGCAAGGTGAGACCCAAGGGTGGTCTCCCTTTTGGGCGTCAGTTCTCTCTCTTCCATGACCTTTTGAAATTACGAAAAATAGATCTCTTGCCAAGTCGACAGAAGTGGGAATAAATTCAGCCGGGCTTGGAATTTTGTAGCTCTGAGAGAGGGTAGTACGAGATCGGCAGTGTGCACATTTGAATGGATTGTTTATAAGTACCCCCTCGAAGGGCCTGCCTTTTGAGCTCAGGTCAGGAATCTGTCTCCTAAATTTCCCATTTTGACCGTTCTCCTATATTACTGAAGAACATCGGAGAGGCAAAGCTAAACCTAGATGTCTTTTGTTATTATTTCCTTGGCTCTCCTCACTAAGAGGGAGGTCTTGATACATATATACACTCGCTAGTTCAAAACAGTTTTTGTTAAACTTTTATTCTCTACAAGTACCAAAAAACAAAATGGTGAAGTTCAGAAATAAATATAAGTATCGAAATTTTTGGAATTTTTTAAACCTCAAAGAATTACAAATGGTGAAGTTCAGAAAATTTATTTTTATATATCTTCTTCTATTCTATATATATTCTAGATCTATAACTCTATATTTTAGCAACGTGATATTTTGAAGAGTAAAAAATTTAGTTTAGTTCCTTTATTAAATTATTATAATTGGCGAAGTTTAGAAAATTTAGAAAATTTAACCATGGCTAAAATGGTTTTATGCCGAAACAGGAAAAAGACCCGTGGTTGAGAGAGAGCTAACGGCCAATTTGCCACCTGGAATTTGGTGGAAAGTTCTTCGAGAATATCCTCAAAACTGGTTTCTCCCCTGGGGAAGAACTCCCTTTACAGCCCGTACAAGTTTGGGTTTAAAAAAAAGCGAAGTAAGAAGATGGCGATAACAAGCAAACATGGAAAAGCTTGCACAAGCCAAACGGAAGATGAGTTATGTGTACATTGTTTTTCCGGATGTATCAAAGGTTTTGATAAGGTTTAGCAGACGGGAATGTATTCAAGATCCTACTGCTAGGCCTAAGTGAAAGACTAAATACAAAGGATACACACTCACCATACACCCCCTGTGGCCCTCCTGCAGAGTGGTCTCTGTCCCCCACTGTCTACTCTATGTATTTACAATGCAGATATTCCCATTCAAGTGCCTTTTAATGGATAAAAGGCTAAATGAGGTTTCGGTCACTAGATGGCGCCACCAAGCGCCAAATCTGATGGCAGATTTGAACTCTCCAGGGTGAATAACCCTATGTCCCATAAGCATATGGGTCATTTTATGGCTCTAAATGGGTACAATTGAACTTTAGTCCTTTTGAAAATAAAGCGATGCCTTGACCTTGCGCTTTGACGGAGGTAAGAAAAAATATAAACTAAAACAACAAAAAAGACAACCAAAAATAATTAAAGTGATAAGCCTGATCACCAGACACCGAGAATCTCTTTGCGACTCTCCCACACTACTTTCTCTTGTTACCACTTTTATTACATCTAGATACCTACACACCTTTTTGTTCCCTACAGACAAACACACTAATTTACATTAATTCGTAATTCGTAATAGGGTGGTACTTTATCGTGCATTCTACCAGGTCATTTGCACTTTAGCGTGCGGTCTTCCAGACCTTTTTACACTTCAGTATGGTATATAACTGCTAAAATAAATCTTATAATTAGCGCTGCACACTTCATATTTCATTTCGGAATGCTACAAGCAAATCTGCTGTATCTTTTCTAGTACTCTCCAGCAGAAGTGATCAAGGTGTGAATGGAAAAGCTCACAACTAACGCCTCTCTTTTTTTCTTTAAAATTGTTCTTTTGCCATCGAATCATGATGGGTCAATAGCCTGGGTGTCTGGGTGTCACCGGATCCACATAATTTTGTTGATGATTGACCGTTAGAAAGGTAGACCTACCTGATAGAGTCATTCTCCAAGTGATTATATGGTTGAAAAATATAGAACTTATTACGCGGTAAATGAAAGTTCCAGATTGTGAGGAACCGGACAAAATCTGCTTTAAATTTGTGAAAACATATTTGTAAGTGTCGAAATAAAGTCTGTGAAAGTGACAAACATAAACTGCCAAATAGAAAAATCAATTTTTTTAAATTTTAAAATCACCGTTCACAAAATGGGCTTAAGCTATTTTCTTTTGTTGCGGTGAAATTGGCAAACAAGTCAATCTTAGTTATTAAATGTCTCACTAAAAAAACTATCGTCGATTTATATATTTTTTTCGTGTGGTATGTCCTTAGTATTTTGAAAATAACCCAGTTCAACTAGATGGGCCTGATGTTATAGTAAAAGTAAACGAGTCATGCTTTTCGCACAAACACAAATATCACGGAGGAAAATCTTCCCATTCCCAAGTTTGGGTTTTTGAATTATTGAAACATCGACGAGACAAGACAGGAACTACATGGAAATCGTCCACCAACGCGATATTGGTACTCTTTTACCAATAATTAAAAAGGTATTTAGGTAAGGCTAGATTGTGCACTCAGATAAATGGAAGGCTTACCCAAGATTCAGTGACATACGAGTAGGATACCTAGATAAACCTGTATATCATTCGTTACGTTTTGTTGAAGATGTAACAGGTATTCAAATTCACCATGTAGAATCCTATTGGAACAAACATAAAGCTAAAATAAGAAAGATGTAGAGACCCCTAAATAATTCTTGCAATCATTTTTACAGGAATTTATCTCTCCTGAACGGCATCAAGAAAATTTATTTATTTTTGTGCTGAAATTTCGAAACATTATTTGTGTACAAAATTTAAATTGATATATATAATTAAGTATTACATACTAATGAATTTTCTGAGTAATTTTTCATGATTAATTTAAGAAAGCATTAAATACAGAACTAATCATTGTTATTTACTTTATCTTATATTTTAAAAAAATCTCCATAGGCCCCAAAGTGGCGCCCCTATTCTTCAAAGGGGCAAAACAGGAATCCTTGTTGTTAAAAAGGATCAAGTGTGAGTTCTGAATTTTGATGTCAAGACGACTGCTGAGGAGAGAAACATCACAGGAGTTTTCCTATACAAGTCTCTTCTGGTCCCTCTTCTTTCACATGCAATTAAACGTATCAACATTCGAGTTTCTGATCTCCCTTTTTCATGGGCTCCAGATTGCCTCGCGATATTTGTAAGGGCTGTGTGCGGGGCTCTGCCGCAGAGTGCAAGTGCATTTTTGCTGAAAGGAACCGGGTTCAGTATAGTTGGCCCCCATCCAAGCCCTCCAGTTCTACAAGATGTCCATGAACCTTTCCTAATGTTTACATATGTTACGAATTTCTTTTAAAACATTTGGTCAGAGGTGCATTTGGTTGGTTTCTGCCTCATTATAAAACGAATAAATTTTTCACATCCTCGAAATTATGATTCTCAGTATTAACTAGCAGAAATTTGTTATTGTTTCTTTAGAAGACCGACCTGAAGCTTCTCCTACACCACTCGCAAAGAAGCATTAGTCATGCTCAAGTGACCAGAAAGTCTTTCTGATAAGCTTTTGAAATCCGATAGGAGCAATTGGGAAGCAAACCTCATCTGCATTGTAGGGGAATCGTCCCTCCCCCCCCCCCCCGTTCACTCGTGATGCAGTCCCAAGCGGTTACCGCAAAGACATCCGGCCCAGGCATCGGAGGGTCCAGTGCGTAACCGCAGCGTCGACTATTTTGGTGCCATGAAAGACCTTAAAGGTCAAAATGAAAGATCTACCCCAGGAGAGTGAGATCCAGTTTCACGTCAAATAAGAAATTGGAGACGTGTTTCTCCCAATCTCGAAGGCTAACGAGGATCCGATGTTTGACTTTGTGTGAAAAATCGTTTGGAAAAAGAGCTCTCCTGGGGCCGTCCTCAAGCCCCTCCTCCCCCCTTACCATTTCCCCAGTGAGGTGACGAGGTATAAATGAGGAACTCTGAGGAAAATCGGGGTAGTATACGTCAGTCTCTAGGCGACGAAGTCTTCCGGATAAAATCGAACTACCGAGACAAGAGAGGTAGAGTACTTGGCTCGCCAGACCAAGAAGTACCCTGCAAGAGAGGCAAAGCTACCTACCTTAAGGGGCTAAGAAGAAGCTCATCCTCGAGCTAAGTCCCTGGTTATCGAACCAAACGATAAGTTAACTTTGGTAAGTTCAACTTACTCTCGCCAGAGAAACTCCTCATCTCCTAGTGCACCTTAAACACCAGGGGTATTCCTCGTCCTTGAAGAATTAAGAAAAGAAGAAGGAAAAGGCTCCTCCTCGAGCCCGTTACTCGGTGGCCACACCGAACTCTTAAGTTAACTTGGTGAGGAACCAAGTTCAACCTATTCTCATCAGAGAAATCCCCCTCCGTTATACTCGCCCTTAAAGAAGACTGGAACTAAGAAGAAGCTAATCCGCGAGCTAGTTCCTGGTTACCAAACCAAACGTTAAGTAATTTATTCTCGCCTGAGAATTCCTCCTCCGTTATCCTCGCCCTTGAAGAAGACCCTCCCCGAGTTTAGTCCTCTTCCATAGGGAAATTAGTAACGAAGGAGAAAAGCTCCTCCTTGAGCTCGTTACTCGGTGCTCACACCGCGCTCCAAGTTAGCTTAATTTAAGAACCAAGTTCGACTCTCTCTTGCCAGAGAGACCACGACTGCCTAGGTGTTGCATAAAGCACGGTATTGGTTCTCGTCCTAGAAGAACCCCCCCCCCTCCCGGAAGAACGTGTGGACCCCCAGCTGCCACCCTCGCCAAAAACAACCGTGTGATCTCGCTCATCTACATCTGGCCGGCGGCACGCGTCGACAGTAAATAATATTTCTGAGGCCTTTAAACTCCACATGAGTCCGTAAGCCTAATTCTTATATTATTGTTGTGTGTAGAGCAAACTTTAACTAATTTTTGTGGGTAAACTAATTTAATTAATTCTTTTTTAGGATAATATTCAGAGTATTGCTGTAGTTAATGTATAAATGTTATGTATTCAATTGATAAAGGAAAAATATAAGTTTATTTTGGGATTAATGTTCGTTTCTCTTATATATCCTTACGTGTTTCATAACGGCTCTGTTCTTTAATATATTCTTATAATCTCAATATATTAGACACTCTTAGCACTCTTAGAATAGAACTAAAAGGAGGCGAATTCTACGACATGCATTTTGACTGATAAGAGAGTCCTTATCTCCCATCTCGTTTCGACAGAAGCAAATTTCGATGAGAAAAACCTCCTCCTTTCCAAGCAAAGGACACGACAGACTCATTCAATTTTGGTGTAATAATACTAACCTGTTGAAGTGTGAATGATTCACTCTTAAATATTTCATTTCGCACCCCATTCCAGTTCTTCAAGTCCTTGAATACTAGTAATAACACCTACCTCAAGTGACGTCTTCATCTATACTGTAATCCATAGTAACGGACGCCAAAAATCGATCAACTGTCCTATCATCAACCCTCGAAGCTACTCGAAGCCTATTTCTCCATTATTCGGCCACTTTTACAAGCGTTTCTCTTATAACGTCACATAACTCAAATAACATTTAATTCACTCCGCGCGTTAACACTTATTTTAACAGGGTGAAAAACAGTTCTCAATTTATTTAATTACTGCATTTTCACAGGGCCTAAATAAAATGATATATTCAGTGCAATAATTGTAAATTAAGAATCATTAGCAATTTTTACTGGCGTCAAAAATTCCATTTTATGTGTAACCAATTTCTTTTGCATATTTAATTAATATAGACTAATTAACCATTTGAATTGTATGTTAATAAAACACAAAATCTAGTCTCTTTTTGTGATATCCTCCAAAGTAAAGAATATACATTAAAGATCTTCTTAATTCAGCGCAAGCAGTGAAAGCTGAGTTTGGTTTCGGAGATGAATAAAAGCAAAAATAAATGGGTCTTAATGTCATAAAATTTAGTATCAGCAGTAAGATTGGAGCCTACCCAAATTTGTGTCAAAAAGTTGGCACAAAATCTTTGCATTGTCTAAACATTTTTATTGTTCTTTTTTGAATTCTTTAACCTCCTATTCTTAATAAATAAAGCCTCCCATCGGATTCCCTTCATTTTGGGGAATCTTCCAAATGAGGAGAGGCGATCAATACCCAACGTGTCTCGTTTTTGACTAATTTTCTATAAAGATGATAAGAAATTCAACTAAACAATACCGATTATATCGACTTTAGCGATAACTATCCTTTTCCAATAATTATTCTGACGATTTTTAATCCCATTTGTTGAGTGGTGAGAAACTCACACTTAAAGGAAGTAATTCTATGGACACTTTCTTGCCCTCCTTGTTCAAATGGAATTCGCTCAGTCCATCGTTGCTCTTTTATTTTAATGTGAGCTTTGACAATGGTCAAAGTCGTTCAGGAACCTCAAGGACGAAGCAATTGGCTTCAGTCTAAATCTTAACATTCAATTTACCTTAACCAACTAGCAAGAGTTTGTAAATTTAATGTCTTTATTAATATAATCGGCCTATTTAAGTTAGGTTAGGTTAAGAGACATTTCGCTGTAGATACTTGACCAAGGGCAGTTGTCCTTGACCTTGCTAATATTAAATGATTCCAAACAAATTGTAAGCCATAAGCTCGAAGCAATCGGAAAAGCGATATATTCAATCATTAAAATAAAAAATAAAATCAATGGACCCATGGTTGGCAAAAAGGTTTAAAAGTGATTAAGTTATTAAATTGGAAGAAGAAGAATTCAAGCAATATCGAGGATCTATAGAAATAGGTGTCCTCAATAAAACCTACCCATACTTCGTTGTTGGAGACCTAGAAAACTTTTGACCTTCAACACGCAAGAAGTCTATACTCTGTCGTGCCCCTCGGGGTTCGGAAAAACCAAAGCCTTTCCCTGCGGTGATACCAATCTCATTGGGAGCATACAATAACAAGGTGGGGTCTTAAATACAGCCCGAGTTTCAAGGCAAGACTAAACAACTCAAAATAGCTGCATCCCCAAATTGCCCTAAGGGCAGCTCTCTCTATGCCCTTAATCGCGCACAGTATCGAAGGACAACCCAGTTTCCAGTAAATTTTCCTTGCCATAACTGCTCTAAACAAATCATAAGCAGCAAAAGAGAGCGAAAAAAACCCAAAAATTAGAATCCAAGATTATGAATTAATATAAAATTAAATGAAAAATGGGGAATTCCAGTAAATATGTTACTTAAAATTGAACGTTAAAGTTGTTACATATACTAAATAGGAGTAATTCAGAGGGCAATCATGCTACCCAATATAAAAGGGATAACTATGAGGAGCAAAGAAACTTGCGATTACCTCGAAGAGTTTACTACCGAGAGCTACTCTTTTGGGGGCGAGGCTTTCAAATCGAACCTAAACTTTCTCCTGGTAGGTGAGCCTTACTCTAATAAATATAACTAACATTTTACACAATAATAAACCAGAAACACGCAAATCATGTAAAAATTATGAGTATTGAAAGGACAGGATGAGTATAACCACTAAAATGCCCGCAAAGGGTTAAGTTAAACATCTCCGAAAAATGTAACTTGTTAAAATTAGTCGAGATGACAAAAGGAATGTCCAAATAATCAAACATGAAAATTTAGCTCCATAAATTAAAGTGAGGATAACTAAAAGTGTCCTCAAATAAAACTAAAACAAAGACAAAGTCTGCAAAGGGTCTTCAAATAAAAAAAATAAACACAAGCTTTATCAAATAGAGCAAAGACAAACAAAAGCGCCCTTAAATAAAATAAGAGCAAACAAAGCATCCTCAACTTGAGCAAAGTTAAAGAAATACGTTCTCAAATAAGCAAATACAAACAAAGGGTCCTCAAAAATAGCCAGGGAAAACAGAAGCGTCCTCAAAAAAGCGAGGACAAAGCCGAACATCCTAAAATAAAGTGTTGTCAATCAAAGCATCCTCAAATAAAACAAAGACAAACACAAGCGTCGTCAAATAAAATAAGGTCAAACAAAGCGTCCTCAAATAAAGTGGGAATAAACAAAACGTTCTTAATTTAGTAAGGGCAAACACATGCGTCCTAAAATAAAGTAAGGGCAAACACAAGCGTCCTCAAATAAAGTAAAGACAATCAAAGCAACCTTAAATAAAGCAAAGTAAGCAAGAAAAATCACAAGCGTCCTCAAATGAACAAGATATTTTCTCAAATAAAGCACTATATTTCTTCAACTGAGACAAGAGGCTTACTCAAATGAGGCAATAGGTTTCCTTACCTGAAACAAAAGGCTTCCTTAAGTGAATGGAATACACAGTCACATTGTCAATTAGCATCGCATCATAGTACATATATTATATATCATTTTGAAGGGATTATTCTGACTTATATTATGATATGGAGTTTTTTATTACTCAATATTAAAAAAAATATGAATAATTAATGATGAGCATACCAAATGAGCATCCTAAATAATTATTTGCCCAACCACTAGGGACTATACAAAACTAATTTAGTTGTCACAATCAAAGAGGCTAGACCACTTAGATCCGAATCTCAAAATCGGAAAACTAAAATTTTTTTTCTACGTTTCGGCTAGAGATTTCACACCCTGTATTCCAGATACAAAGAACACTAAAATTTTCCCAAAGTTGTGTTGCAAGTATAGGCGTAATTTGCGACGCTCCAATTTGAATTAACCCTCTTGATTTATTAAGATGGATGCACCTGAAATGATTTATGTGGTTTAAAAGAAATAGGAACCTATAACTCCAAAACAAAGGAACTTGCATCAAATATATCCGTTAATGGGTTAAGAATATGATATTAATTAAAGGTAAGTGCCAGAAATAGATTCGTACTTGATCTCCGATGCCACTCAAGGGCAGCGACTTTAAAGGAATGATATCAAACTTGGTCATAGGTGTAGTCGTCCCATAAATTTTTAATATGGAAACAACAAAGTTTTTACTGAAAGTTTGCTACATAGAAACTACTCATGCTTTCCAATTCGAAACCCTAATTCAACAAACTAAATTACTTTAATGATAATCCTGAACAGATTACTGAAAATTTCGCAAAACAAAGACTTCGGAGCAAAATTTACCATTTGTAACAAACAACTGCCAAGAAGGGAAAATTAAGTTGTCAGTCAGAGTGGATTATTCTTAGATTCAACGAAAAACAAAAAAATTTGCTGCGTTCCTAAATAATTTAGATTGGAGCAACCATACCTTTTTTCGTCCGATATTTTCTCTTTTCATGGTATTTACCAATAGTATTCAGTCAGCAAATTGTTTCCGCATTTCGTGGTCAGGTGGCTGAAGACGCTCCCTAAATTAAATTTTGCACGCATGCATATGGAGATTTTTATGCAAAATTGTATTTAATGAAGTGGTCGGAATCGATTTTTCAAGACTCAGAGTGACACTGTCTGGCAAAACATCCATTTGTTACTCTCTCAAACAAGAACGATGCCGCCCAGGCGATTTGGCAGTAGCAACTTTACCAGCCCTCGTAAACTTCTTCATTAGTCTGCAAACCATAGACTCGTTGCGTTCTTCATTTCTCTCCAAAAGGGTAAGAAGTGTTCGAACTATTTGCCCCGCACTTCCTGCGTAAGGTAAAATGTCCTCACGATGAGAACGCGCTACTTAGTTCTAATCTCCTCCATGACGCACCACAGACAACTATTCTGAAAAGCAAACCAAAACTTATTAATTGAAGTCAAGAGAGAGAGAAAAGATGATAAAAGCATCTCTTGAAACTTTAAAACACATACGTATCGCCTAATTAAAACTCGGCGCCCTTTAAGGAACACCCTATATAACATGATCCATAGCTTTATCCATCCTTTACTGCATGAAGTCGTCCTATACTATACATAGTTAAACTCTCTCTATTTAACTCACGTCGTTCATTTTGTGTGCAGGGCATCAACTGTTTAACCATTGCAATAAAACTATTTTTGTGTTGGTTGAATGAGCATGGAACCTATAGTCAACCCTCTACTTTTTGAGCTACTTCTTCCTGAATATCGGCAAATATAAAAATGCTTTTCTCCATAGTTAAAGAGTATTTAATAGAATACTCTCGCACAATTCGCCTCTAACTATGAGGTCTACCAAAAAAAACCTCTCAACTCGTTTTCACGCGGTGCGACGAGTTAGTCAGATACATATTAATTGACTACGAGAGAAAAATAAATTTGATTTAAATTAGAAATTAAAAGGAGAAATGTTGGAGCGAGGAGGGCAGGGAACAGAGCCTAAGAAGAACGGATGGGACCAGAAATGGAAATAAATGTACAAAATCAAGAGTAATAAATCCATTTGATGCTTTGATGAAATATTTTGTCTTTAGGGGGAAGTTGATATGAATGAAAACAAAAGTCAAAACATTAGTCGAGATATCGCCTCTTTTGAAACAAAGAATTTCGATGTTTATTTAGTGCAGGGACTGAACAAAAAAAATGAATGAAGTAGAGGAATAAAATTGTAAAGTAAATAAATCTGCCTGTTCAAAATCCTTCCTCACTGAATGAATACATTTATTTTGCTATTTTTTAATAGCGTTGACATAAAAGATTCACAAAGAGATTGGTTTATGGTTTTAACGATCTAAAACACATACATAACATACCAAAATAACGGTTTTACCAAAAAGAAATAGTTGTTTGGAGAACGTGAGGAGACACCCACTAAAGCCCTTTTGTGTGTTCGAGCATTTTAGGTGTGCCGCAAATTTTCGGAATTTTTCCCTTATCTCCGAAAACGCTGAAAAAGTGAATTTGAAATGTACTCCATCGCCTGGAGTTTCGAAAGGAAAAATAATCTCCGTCAGCCAAGAAATTTGATTTGATATTAAACATAATAACAGTAGACAATTGAACGAAAGTAGAGACGACTGTTCCTGTCATTCTGTATCATTAAGGGTGTAAAATGTGGTGGGACAGTAATGTTTGAGTAAGAATGATGAAACATTATATTTAGAAAAGTATTTACCTAAAAAGAAACCAGAAGAAAAGTTAGGGGCACCACAAGTAAGATAAATTTATAACCTATTTAAACCATAATATAGACCTGCCTTAGGGAAAAGGTAAAAAGATAATAATCAATGTATCTAGCGAGATCAATCCAGGGATCAATTTAAAGTTTGAAAACTATACAAGGCTTCTGGAATGCAGTTAAAAAGGCAATTGTATAGCTAAGTAAGCTCTTCATCAAGCCCTCGAAGAAGTTCTTCTTTAGTCCTTTAAGATGGCGGGGTTTATTGATACATCAGGGTCTCCCCCTCCTAACAAGTGGATCAACCTCGGGTGTGGAACAGGATGAAAATAGTTTCGCATCCCATAGATCCACAGCGATCGAGGTAATGCATTCGTTCTTCTACTCGGTTTATGTGTCTTTTACACATTTTTCCTTTTCTTCCTTCTCGACCACGTTCCTTGAAAACCATTTATCACAATTGGTTTGTTGTTAATGTTAAAAATACAGTAAATAATACTAACTTTTCTTTTCACAGTTTAAGAGTAACTTGTTCCGACCAACAACGGTTTTGTAATTTCATTCTCTTCTTTTGGAATAACTTTGGTTTTACGGACCAAGTTTGTTTGTTGGCGATACACAGGACGTCATTTTCCTCTCTTGACATTCATATGTCAATTTACGAGACCATCTTCTTCGAATGTAATGAATGAGGCGGCTGCAAAAGAATAAGCAAAATCAATGGCCGAAGAAAATGTCAGAAAATATGCTGTTTAATGGTTGTACATTTAGTTAAAAGACTTTTCTGGACTTCCATTGAAATTTGACATGAAAGTTTGTTTAATTTTATCAAGTTAGAGCTTAAGCCCTCAACCGAGCAGATACCAAAAAGACCAAAATGAATCTTTCTCACAATGTTAATTGTCCTCTTCACGGTATAGTGAAAGTATTGATCTCATGTCTGTGGATGCTTGATCCTTAATTGAAAGCCATTCAATATCAAAATTGCAACGAAAATCCCAAGCGTTTCTTCAACAAATAGTGAAAGGTGATTGATAATATGTTCCACACAATGTTGTTAGGAAACTCAAAGTCAATAAAGTGTGGAAGTCGACAATCAAGCAACTGCATTTAAACATAGTCTTCTTTCTGTGTAGAAGAGAACCGACTTTCTTTCATTTTGAATTGCTCAGATCCATTTAAAAGAACGTGTAAATAATCTCCTTTGAAAAAGAACCAATGTCAAAACTGATCTTAAAAAAGAGATGATTTATGAGTGGGAAATTTTGTTCACTTCTGCACAGTAATCATTATATTGTTGTTTGATTGCCTAACTGACTATAAGTATTTATTGTAGAAAAAAGAATGATCATTCATAATAGTAGAAAAAATATAAGAAGTTTATTCATCCAATGTTCTGGTTGCCCGAGCTAAATGTATATTCAATTCTAATGACTTTGATAAAAGAAAGATTGTTAAATGTTCTTTCAACCGCCTTTGCATATGATGGAAGAGAATCGGAGAAATGTATAGAGCAAGAATTCCGAAAGCTCTGAAGAACACTGGGAACTTTTTCAAGATGAATTGAGCAAGATGCGCAAGAGTATTAACAGTTTGTTCGTTCCTGTAGAAGATGAATTGAAAGGATCATTGATAATGATGGAATCCACTCTAAAAACGAATTACTCATATCTTGTACAAATGTTTTTCACCGATTACTTAATCGTTATATTCCAATGGAAAGTTGTTTTCATTGTAGTTTGGGTCATTTTGAACTTTAAATCTTTGTAGTAAATTGCTTATCTGTTGATAACTTTCATTTTATTCATCCCAAATAGTTTTTAGTCATTTAGGTTAATATACACACATTCAGGAAACTTTGAACTTTCGCTGGCATAACTTATGAAAGATGTTGTGGTAGAAATAAATGGGTAATGACCTATTAGAAAAGTATATATATATATATATACATATATAGGGTGTCCCCCCCAAATGAACTCACTCTTTGACTGCACATTACCCATATATAATGCTTTGATTTAGGTGTTTATTGATGTAGATAGAAGTCTAAAGAATAAATTAAGGAAAAGAACATTAAATTTAAGAAAATTAAATGGTCAATGGATTTTTTATGAGGATAGCTCAAAGATAATGTTTACGCAACAAAACTAGGGATATTCAATGAATTGAAATTAGAAAGTAAAGGAAAATGTCTCGTTATTCCAAAGGAAATGTTCCGCAATGTTGTCCAGTCCATTGGTCCGCGTCATCAGCTGTGTTTGGTAAAATGATGGATACCAGTTAGAACATTTGCGTAAACGCAGGAATAAGTAGACTAAACTAAGGGATGGACGTTAACTTTTTCTTTTATGTTATTTAATTTTCTTAAATTTAATGGTATTTTCATTTTCTTTAATTTACTCGTTAGACTTCTATCTACGTTAATAAACACCTAAATCAAAACAAAATATATGAGTGATGAGCAGTCCAATTGCAAGTACATTTTTGCGGGACACCCTGTGTCGTAGAATGCCCCCCTTTTTTGTTCTGAGAGTGCTAAGTGTCTAATATATTTTTATTATAATAATATCTTAAAGAAGAGGGCCGTTCTGAAACACGTAAGGATATAGAAAAACGCACAATAATCCCCAAATAAACTTAAATTTTAACTTTAACCATTGACTACACAACATTTAAACATTAACTACAGCAATACTCTGAATATTATCATAAACAAGAATTAATTTAATTAGTTTGCCCCTCAAAAATTGGTTAATTTCTCTACACACAACAATAATATAAGATTTAGGCTTACGGACTCTACTGGAATTTAAATGCCTCAGAAATTTTCTTGACTCACGACGCGTGCCGCCTAGCCAGATGGGCGAGATCACGGATGTCCTTTTGGCGATGGTAGCAGCTGGGGGGTCCACACGGTATTCCGCGGAGGTTCTTCACGGACGAGAACAATCACGGTGCTCTATGCGGCCCTAAGGTAGTTGTGCTCTCTCTGGCGAGAGGAAGTCGAACTTGGTTCTTAAACCAAGTTAACTTGGAGTGCGGTGTGAGCACCGAGTAACGAGATCGAGGGGGAGCTTTTCTCCTTCGTTACTTAATTCCTCATGGACGAGGACTGAAATCGGGAAGGGTCTTCTTCAAGGGCGAGGATCGATGAGAAGGGGTTTCTCTGACGAGAATAAGTTACTTAAAACGGTTTGGTAACCAGGAACTAGCTCAAGGATTAGCTTCTTCTTAGTTCCAGTCTTCTTCAAGGACGAGTATAACGGAGGGGAGTTTCTATGACGAGAATAAGTTGAACTTGGTTCCTCAACCAAGTTAACTTATGGGTTCGGTGTGGCCACTGAGTAACGGGCTCGAGGAGAAGCCTTTTCCTTCTTCTTTTCTTAATTCCTCAGGGACGAGGAATACCCCTGGTGTTTAAGGTGCACCAGGATATGAGGAGTCTCTCTTGCGAGAGTAAGTTGAACTTAGCAAAGTTAACTTAACGTTTGGTTTGATAACCAGGGACTAGCTCAAGGATGAGCTGCTTCTTAGCCCCTTAAGGTAGGAAGCCCTGCCTCTCTTGCAGGGTACTTCTTGGTCTGGCGAGCCAAGTACACTACCAATCCAGTCTATGTAGCTCGGTTTTAATCGAGGACTTCGTCACCTGGGGTCTGACGTATACTACCCCAATTTTCCTCAGTGTTCCTCATTTATACCTTGTCACCCCACTGAGGGAGTGGTAAGGGGGGAGGGGCTTAAGGACTGCCCCAGGAGAGTTCTTATGCCAACGATTTTTCCCACCAAGTCTTACATCGGCTTCTCGTTAGCCTTCGAGCTTGGGAGAAACACGTCTCCAATTTCTTATTTGACGTAAAATTGAATCTCACTCTCCTGGGGGAGATCTTGCATCCTAACCTTTAAGGTCTTTCATCTCGCCGAAAGGTGCGACGCTGCGGTTACGCACTTGACCCGCCGATGCCTGGGGCGGATGTCTTTGCGGTAACAACCTTGTGATTGCACCACGAGTGAACGGGGGGGGAGTGACGATTCCCCTACACCCTATATATACCCAGTTTGAGTATAGATCCTTCATTCTTGCATCGACATGGTATGCATCTTCTATCTGCAACCTGGCCTTCTACCATCCTCTTCGGTGCTGATCTCCCGTCTGTACTCGGCCTTCGATCTTTTAACGAGGTTGGTCACTTCAATTTGTATTTATGATCTCTCATAATTTGTATTTGGGGGATTTTATCACACCCTTTTTAAATGTTGACCATTTATATTTCATCTGTTTACGATGATAATTTTCTTTCTCGTTAAATATAACTTGAAACTAAATCTCGTCTCCTCCCTGTCCCTTTTCTCCTTCCTGCCCCTTTGCTCACTAATAAATATAACATAAAAACGTAATCCAGAATGGAATTATTCTTGAGGTTTACAATTTCCCCTAAGGTACTAAAACCGTCTTGATGAAGAATATTTTTTATCCAAAAATTTTATAGCTGGGCACCTAAGTAGTCAAATTCTCGATTTTAAATTTACAGTAAAATGTAGATTCTTAGTGGTCAGTGTTATTCTTTGCCAAAACACTAGAAATTAACCTTTATTTTCCTTCTTTGAACAAATCAGACTCATAGATTTACCCTACAAGAGCACCGAACGAAAAGTCCAACCCGACCAAAGAGGTTCGCTAATATTTGCATCCTCAATCGAGAATTTGGAGAAATTAAATCTTTGTTGCTTCAAGATTCCACAATCACAAATTGAGTCTGCAGATTCTGCATGAAAAACGAAGGCTTTGCAATCATTTAGTTAGTTAATTTGATTAATTGCATCTCTCTGCCTGATTAATCCTTTTTGAAAATTATAACAATTAATTCAGCGAATTTAATAGCGTTGATGGTTGAATAGTTTATATACACTAATGGATTGTTCTTATTCAGCTTTTGGTATGGGGGACTCTTAGTTATCTCTCTTTTAAGAACGAAGTACTCCAGATAATTGTAATGTACCGGTATAAGGAAGTACTGATCAGCAGCCAAGTAAAGGATCAGAGGTTGGTGAAGGGAATAAACAAAGGATTGATATTCTTTCTTCTGAAACAAGTGGGAGATTCCGATTCTGTAATTTTGACCATTATAATCATTTCAAGCTTTGCCTCCTACTGTAAAGGAAACCCTTTCTCATCTTCCTTAATATTTCTCTCTCTTAGGGGGAAATTTGTTTCACAGTTTTAGCATATTTTTGAAGATCATCTATTCATATTTGGGGAGGGGCTTTTTTTCGGTTGTCTTTTATCAAGTGGAATCCAATTGGTAATTTTCTGATCCATTTATCGTCTTAGAGTCTTGACACATTGCCTATCCAGCTGCACTTTAAGTTTTTATTGTTCTACCTTATCCTAATTGGTGGTTTATTCATGTAACCAAATGGCTGATTTTCTGTCTCACTATCATACTTCATTCGCGGGCGTTTTGTGTTGTTCTAAGTTTTGATATAAGTTTTTTGGTGAACTTCTCAAATATTTGAAATTTCTTGGCCTAAGCCAAAAATTAGAGTAAAGGGTGACAAAGACAGAGATGGGGCTCGTTTGAAAGGCAAGGGCCAGTACAAGACTGGTTACAAGTGGTCAATTCAAGGACTTCAAATGAGCGAAGGAAAAAAACTAGTGAAGTCAACTCGAACGGAGGCGGTGAAGACAGAATGAGGAGAGGAACAGACAAATGGGGGAAAAGATGGATGATTAGAGGAAAAAAAACACTGAAAAGGCTGTCATTCAGTGCCATGGAATCCTCGGCAACCTTAATTACTATGCCAGAATGGTATAATATAAACACTCAGGATTAAGTAGTACCCAGAGCTGAGACACCCGTGGTAACACTCGAAATAGCGCTTTTGCTGACCTTATGGTTGATGTGGTAAAGCATTTTTATGAAGAGTATCAGCGTAATTTTGGTCTACTCGATGCTGTTTATTGCACAAATTCTGTGGATGGGAATAAGCTTAATCGATATAAAAGGAATTCCAAGCTATTGCCTTTTCTTACACTTTGAGATGGGTGGGGGGGGGGAGGTCAACATCTCAATGATCGATTGCTATATTTTGCCTCCTCGACAACCTTGAGCACGCCTAGGGGACGCTCCTCATCCTAGCCCAGAGGGTGTCTGTACCCAATAGACCAAATTAAGGGCCTTTATAGATACTCGGTTTCTTTCCTATCCACGCATTTATTCAACTATAACAAAATCACATATTCTTTAATGAACTGATTAAAAATAAATATCGGGTGCAGCCCCACCTTTTCACATTTACAATTCTTCTTTATTGAAGCAATGTCTGCTGAAAAAAGAGTCGCGTGCTCTCACTTATTCTGATATATAACCTTACGAACTTTAAAACTTTAAAAAGTTCACTGACCAACCTTGTGAGGACCTTGGAACGTCAATCATTCAAAAGAGAATGTATAACATCATGAGGATCTTGACTTTCGTTAGAATTAGCTGAATGCTTCCAATACCATTACAAAAAAATAGAAGCAAAATAGGGACCGACCGACCAACTGACCGACATAGTGGGTTGTAGGGTCGTCCCTGACTAGACTCACACGGGACTAAAAAGAAAATCACATTTACAAACCGAGAATTCCGCTCTCATAGACCATCGATGGTCGCGAGATGGTTGCCTTTTATTAGGTGCGATAGAAAGAATAAAGAAGCAAAAAGAAATTCAATTTAAAAAATAGGAAAAATTAGCAAATAACGAAATGGCGGCTGAAAAATTAATAAAAACATTAATAATTACAGACAGAGTTGTAAAAACTTAAAATATTAGAGTTCCTTAAATATTTTTTTAGAAAACCAAATTGCATTCTATGTATAATTCGATATATAATAAGAAGTAAACTTCGATATTAAATAAAAACTACCTTAATAAAATGATCTTACGTAGATAAGGAAAGGACGCGTAGTGTAATGGAATTTGTATTTTCTTTCTAATTTTTACTGATTCCGAATTCATGAGTTCTTTTCTAACTTCTTTAGAAACCACGTTATTGGATTTTACTTTTTTTAACTAACTATCAAGCAAATTTTAATTCCGTAAGACTTTTAAATTCTTGAGTTCTAGAACAGGACCATCCCCCAAGACCCACTCCCAGACAGCCCGAGAAAGGAATGAAGGGAAAGAGAGTCGATCAGAAGCAAATGAATGTATCTTAAGGTTGGGCTTAAAGAAGGAAGGAAACAATGCAAGGAAGACGCCTGCCATTTAATTCCCGCTATTTCTCGAGGCAAAAACAACTTCAGTGATCTCAAAAACGCCCAACTTCATCCTTTAAATGGAACGATGAAAGAAACCATGTTAAAATAAAGCGATAAAAGAAAACGTATTAAAATAAAACAACAAAAGAATCTTAAAATAAAACGATGAAAAAACCCTTGTTTAAAAAAAAACTAGGAAAACACAATGTTAAAAATAAACGATAAAAACACTTATAATAAAACGATGAAAGAAACTGTATTGAAATAAAATGATAAAAGAAACCACTGTAAAAAATAAAATGATGAATGAAAACGTGTTAAATAAACGACGAAAGAAATCATGAAAAAATAAAATGCTGAAAGGAACTAGTTAAGATAAAATAATAAAAGAAACCGTGTTAAAATAATCCAATGAAAGAAACCGTGCTAAATTCTTAATGAAAAACACCATGTTAAAAGAAAACGATGAAAGAAACATGACGTTGATGGCGAGGTTGTCAGAAAATAATGTTTTCGAACCTGCCGCAGTGAATGGAGCAGAAGAAAAATTTGACACGAAAACAAAAGCTGCAATCGAGTAACTCTCAGGGCCTTAAGGAGTGATTTCTCTTCAGTATTTGGTCATCAAAGATAACAAAATCCTGCTTCATTTTGGTCATTATTAGCGGCATAATTTCAGAGATGAAACATAGAATCTTAAATAGAGTGAAGACGATTTTTGTCTTTGGGTAGCAACTGTTATTTTTTATTTGCTTTAGAATACATTAAAAACAGTTATTTATTTCAAACTTTGCATTTGTGTCAAGGATAATGATATTTATATGAAATTTACCTATTCTCTCAGGAAGAAAGTGGCGAATATGAACTATTATTTGCATAAAGTAAAAACAAAACGCCATGATACAAAAATGGCATTTAATTTATTCTAGACTTACATAATTGATACAATTAAACTATTAGAAATGAGAAATTTTCCGTGATTTACGCTTATACTGTAAATTACGTTCACGAATCAGCCCCCAAATAATGTCTCTAACCAGATTTTAATTAAACGATCTTTGATAGAAGCGTTCAAATTCCAGTAGATCCCTATGGAAGCGGTCGCCATGCTGCTCGGAGTAAGCTCCCAATTTCTCCTTAAATTTATCAAGATGAGCGTCAAGAATATGGACTTTAAGAAACATTCTGCAACCGAATCTGCCGTAGTTTCTCTCCAAGTTCTCAACAAGCTCTACATAGTTTCAAGAAACGTTGCGATAAAGCTACCCATGCTGCTTTTTCCTTCTTAGTGAGCTTCTCGGGAAACTCCTTGCCCTTCATGATCTTTTTTATTTGTGGAGCGACGAAGATTCCGGCTTCTACCTTTGCCGCAGATAGCTTAAGAAATAAATCTTGGAGATCCTTGAAACCTACAGACACCTTATCTAGATCTTTGACGAGTTGTTTCATAATGGCCAATTTTAAGTGCAGAGGAGGAAACGAAAAAAGCTTTCCGAAATTTCGTCCAAGTTATAGAGCTAACCAACGCAATCTAAGCCACCCAAAGAAACACCAGAAATTTTTTCGTCAGGACACATTACCGTGCCTATAAGAGATAGCTGCAATCAATCCGATCATCGCCCGACTTCCTACAAGTAGCCGATTAAATTTAATAATCCCATAATATGAATGAATCAAAAGAAACCTTCTTTCATTATCGAAGAATGGCCAAGTGTACGGGAATATGCGCACACAGGCTCTAAGGTAGGCCAAGCAAGGTGACAACTGTTATTGTTCTAAGAGTGTGATTTGAATAGATAGCGTCAGCTGCGTGATCAAGGAATATACCAAACACGACGACAAAAATAGATTTTAATACACACTAAATGAAAGGCACAACAATAAATGTGTAAATATATGGGTACATGAATAAGACGGAATTAGGTTCCCAATACTAATTAGATAACCTGGAATATTGAATAGTTATAATGGGAGATTTAGGGTAGTGAGTGATTTAATTGCTTTGAACCTCGAGGCTAAAGCGGGGCAAACTTGGGGGAGGTCTTGGTGACCTTAAATACTCAGAAGGGAGTAGCCACAAACCATCAGCGGGTAGAGCTACTTTTTCAAACCTGTTTTTTCTGAGATGCGGGTCTCTTGTCCTCCAGAGGTCACCGGAGGAACTTCGAAGGGGGGGGAGATGACTTCTCCAGACTCGGCTTGGACGAGCTAACGGGCCTCTTGTCCTCAAGAGGTCACCAGAAGAGCTTCGGAGGACGGCTTTTTTAATCCTTGATCCGAAGGCGGTTGCGAAAGGCTGACGATGCCTCATGAGACTCTTCTCGCTGACCCGAAGAAAGGGGTGTGATGTCCAGCTCTTCCATGGCATGCGACCGTCCCTCACACTTTTCGGGAGAGAGCTTCGTTGAATTGAACTCCTGGAAAGGATGCATATATAACTGGAGTTCTCCAAAACAGAGAGAGACATTAAGACATTCTCGAACCCTCGTTATCGGCTGTGACAACCGAGCGTCTCCTCGCGGGAAAGTGTCAGAGATAGGGGTCAGTGAACCAGACGGACGACCGGCGGCTAAAGCCATAAAAGATGTTCACGGTGATCCTATAAAATAGATGTGAAATTTAAACAACCAGAGGGTGGCGGGGAATAAGATTAAGATGGCGGGGAGGTAGCCTCTATTTCAGCGTCCTTCCTCGGTCTGAATTTTGCGGAGACCTGGCGGCAAGTCCAAAAAGGGTGAAGTGTGAGGAGGGGGTGGGGAGTAACGGCTCCCTTTCCCTCTTGAAGTAATATCTTAGGAGGTAAGGAAATAATATTATTCTATGGGATACCTCTACATGCATCAAAGATTTGAAGCTGCTATTAATAGAATTAGTTTTGTTTCATGTTGTATAATAATCATATTAAAGTCTTTTAATGGGATCAAACTTAAACTATATTATCATCTTCACTTTCCCAATTCTAGGAACAAATTACAACAAATATGTATATATACATACAATGAAGTGCTAAAAGGCATGATATGAGTATTAAGTGGCATGTAGGACAACGTCTACACCGATGAGGTGATGCAAGTCTTGGCATCGAATCGACAAAAGATCGTTGGACACCCACCGATGGCTGTCCACAGTTATTTTACCTTTTTAGGTCCAGGATCTTAGGTCCCTTATAACTGGCTACCACGTCACATAAATACGAGATTGGGTTACTGTCAAGTGAACGTGGTGGTCCCCACTCCCATTCTTCAAAAGTCTCAGAATGCCCCCTCGAATTGTTGGATGCAACTGGTCACCAAACAGCAAATAATAACAGTCACCGGTCAATGACGTGTATAGGTGAACCAGTAGACCCAACCCATAACAAAGAAACACATCCCACAGAAGTGTGGAATCACCACTGGCCTGCATGATGCCTTGTTAACAACTGGGCCCCATTGCCTCATGGGGTCTGCGCCATAACCTAAACCTACCAATGCGCGAAACTACTGAAGCCGTGACTCATCCGACCACGCCACATGTATCAATTCCTCCAGAGTTCAATTAGTGATATCACGAGCCAAGGTGCGGCTCTGTGACTGGTGTCTAGGTGTTAACAGGAGAATTCTGGTGAGTCTTCTGCTAGCATATCTCAGGAACGCCCAAAATCACTCCTTCCTGATGGATATGCTTCAGGTATCTTCTAAATTGATTTTTTTTAGTTTACATATCTCAACTAGCGACTGCCTTTTGGAGCATAAATCGCCGTAATCATACTAGCATAAATCTATGCTATATGGAAAGCAAAAAAAAAAACAGAAAAAAAGCATAACAAATTGAAAAAATATAAAGCGAGCTCCGTCGACGGGGAAAGGCGGTGTGAGGAAGAGCAGAACACTGGTCCAGTCGGAGGGTTCACGCGGACTCTTTAGCGCCCTAATCGGCGTGCACATTCCCCGCAATTCCTACATGCCCAGGAACCCAGCAGAAGATAATCTCGACATCCGCCTGGCTCGCCAAAACCGTGGCGTCATGGATATCGCGAACCAGAGGATGCTGAGATTCGAATGCGCCGAGAGCAGTCAGGGCGCTTTGTGAGTCGCTATGGATAACAATCCGGTCTCCGAACCGGGCACGTCGTGTAATATCCCGTACCAAGTGGTGTATTGCCACCAGCTTGGCCGTTTAGACAGACGCAGCGCCTGGCAGAGCCCCACTGACTTCAAACAGAGTGGATACGGCGTGGAAGCTGCCTCCCTCTTCGGCACGGTTCCAGCGTGACACGTGGTGTGCTCTAAAAAGGTCGAGCGCAATACTCTCGGTGCTGTACAAGTTTTGAAAGCAGAGGCGTGGCGATAAATAGCCAAATATGGTACTCTCCAGGGTGGCGTCCTGGGGAGAACCAGGGGCTCCACCGGCCCGAGAGCTATGCCTAGCTCTCGAAGGAGATTTCTGGCCCTAAAGCCAAATGGCTTAGGGTATGACTGGCGTCTCTCGGCGGCATAAGTACCGTCGAGATCAGCTGCGGATGCAGTGAGAGCCGTTTGCGACTGAGGAAGGCGCCGGGCTCGCGCGTACAGGCATGTGATGCACTATACGCGGCGTAGAGCGAGTGGCATTTTCACAGCATCAACCAACAGGCTCTCAATGGATAAAAGGTCGCAAGGCGAAGGCCGGTGTGCTAGATTGAGACGACAATCTGCAATAAACGCTCGGCTGCGGATGCATAAAACTCGCATCCGTAGTCGAGCTTTGAACGAACAAAGAATCGATAAAATGTAAGGCAGTAGCGCTACCAGTGCCCCAAGCGCTGAACGTCATCGAACGGAGAATATCCATGGCGTGGGTACAAGAGACCCTAAGGCATCCCAGGTGAGGCGTCGGTCAAATACAAGACCAAGAAAACGATGCGATTCCACCACTTTCAGGCGCACCCCATTAAGAAACAAATATAGGTCGGGGTGGATCCGTGGATGGCGGCAGAAGTGCACCACCTTAGTCTTGGCCAAAGAAAACCGAAACCTGTGCGCTTCGGCATAGTGAGAGACTTGGTTCAATGCCTGTTAGAGTCGACGATCCAGAGTTTGCATCTGGGCCGCCGAAAAGAGATCGAAAGGTCGTCCACGTAGAGCGTTGCGAGAACATCTTTACACAGAACCGAAGTGATGTCATTGATGCTTAGGGCTAGGAGTGTGACACTAAGGACACTTCCCTGCGGGACACCCTCTTCCTGCTCTTTTGGGCCGGAGAGGGCTCGCCCCGACCGCACGTGTAATCGACGATCTCGCAAAAGTTCAGATATAAACATAGGGAGGCATCCCCTCGCCCCCATCGTGTGGGAGTCTCCATGATACCGTATCACTATGCGGTATCATAGGCCTTCTCCAGATCAAAAAACACCGTGAAGAACTGCTGTCTACGAAGGAAGGCCTCGCAGACGGCATTTTTCTAGTGGGAGCAGAGCATCTGACGTGGAGTGGAACTTGCGGAAACCTCACTGTGCAGAAGACAGATGGCCTCCGCTGTCCAGGAAAATCTGACATTTAATCTAATATTTACTAATTTTTTCATCAACTCGCAAACGCAAGAGGTTAGAGAAATTGGGCGGAAACCGGTCGGAAAGGCGAGCACAGTAGCGATTCGCCAGGAATCTGGGATGAGACTCTCCACCCAGATCCTGTTAGACAAATCTAACAGAAGGGCCATGCCTAGCTCACCCAGGTGTCGAAGCATGGCGTACGGGACATTGTCCGGACAATGGGCAGTGTCCGCGCACGAAGCAAGAGCGGAGCGCAACTCACTCAGAGTAAACCTGTCGTTAAAGGATTCTCTGCCTTTGGAGGTAAAGTCCAGCATGCGGCCTTCCGCGAAATCACGACGGGAAATGAATGCTGCCGGAGCAGCATCCCGGCTAGAAAAGGCAGAGAAGGCGGTCGCGAATAATTCCGCCACGGACGCGGGGTCCGAGATTGCGGTCCCATTCTCCTGGAGAACGGGAGGCGGGTCCTGCGAGAACTTGCCCCGAATCCTTTTGACTCGCTTCCACACATCTGCCAGATGAGTCTTCCTGTTTAGTGAAGACGCGTATGCCCGCCAAGAAGAGCGGCGGGCGTGCTTCGAAATATACAAGAACATAGCCCGACAAAATTCACCGACAGTGAAATTGTTCGAGCAGCGCTTATAGCGCATGTAGGCATAACGCTCCTGTTTGAGGGCCGTCTCACACTTGGCCGACCACCATAAGAGTGGTCGGCGTGCAAAGCGGCCAGACGTTCTGGAAATAGTAGTCAGGCCCGCGGCAATGATGTTGCCGGAGAAGAACTCAACGGCCTTATCTACCTACCTAAACTCCTCGACTGATATAGAGAATGCAGTCATTTCCTGAAATGAAGGCCACCGCGCTTATGCCAAGCACAACCAAAGTGGGCTCTCAAGCAGCAGTTGCCCAGAAAATGATATTTGAAGGGGAAAGTGATCACTACCAGGGAGCTTATCGACCACCCCCTATTCAAAATCATCAAAATCAGGCTGTGCATCCAAAGAGCACAAATATAGATCAAGGCAAGAAAATGAAGCGGTTCACGGGCAGTGATGCGTAAACTCATCCACAATTAGGACACCCATCTCAAGCTCTTCAATCTGACCGGCAAGGACTTGTCCCTTGGGATTTATTGAATAATCTCCCCAGAGAGGATGCCTGCCGTTCAGATCTCGAAACAAGAGAAAAGGCCTCGGCAACCGTGCCACGACGCGGTTGAAGTTCCCCGCTTTGAAGTCAGCTGACGGTGAAATGTACGCAGAAATGATAGTATACCTGCTATCCAGGTGAAGCTGCACAGCCATTGCCTGAAAGGAGGTATCTACATGAAAGGAAGAACGGAGACATCATGCCATGGGAGCGCTGGCAGGGGGCACGCGCCTAGCATGGTGTCCTTCAGAAAAATAGCTAACGGAGAACGGGACGAGACAAGCCTACGCAGCTCCTCCAAGTTGTCCTGGAGTCCACAGCAATTCCATTAAGGAAGTATGCCCTCCAGGGCTAGCTCGGAGGAGACGCGGAGGCCCTTTTCGAACAGAAGACCATCACGGGAATGGCCGTACGCTTGCCGGAGGCAGGAGCCCGGGCGCTGTTGGCGGGACAAAGCGCTGAAGGCGCTGTCACCTTCGAAAACCTATTGGGGGAGGTTGCGCTCGTCATGCGAGTCTTTTCCTCCATCCGCCTTAAAACCTTAGGCAGGCGTTGCGACTTCGGATGCGGGGGGCCCTCTTTTCGACGAACCACCGTCTCCGAGCCACTCAGCCCACCACTAGGCGTGATCAAAGAAGTCGAAGATCCTTTCTTGCAGTGCTCCTTTCAGGGGACAGTTCTAAGTACCCTAGAACACTGGGGGAAGAGGAAAGCGCTGGTTTTAGCCGGGGCTGGGTGTGAACCAGCTTTACCAGGGGAGCGCCCGGGTTGAGTAGAACCCGCAGAAGGGCTCCGAATACACACGGAAACAACCGTGCTCATTGGTCTGGATGGGCCAGGAGCAGAGGGTGCCTTTCAAACTATTGAGGCATAATACGTCCCAAGCATAGCCTGGGCGCTAGGACACAGTCCTTAGCCTCGCGGAATGAAAGTCAATTTTGGGCCTGAACGGCAAGGATTTTTTTCTCAAGGAGATATGCACCACATTGCCTCGAAGAACCGTGGTAGGGCTCTCCTCAATTGACACACTTAGCCACATACGTTTTAGACTTATCGAGTGTGGCCTTGGAGCAATTTACCCAGACTTCGGGTGACTCTGACTTTGCGCGTCTACAAGAACGATTCGTATGCACGAAGCGATGACAGTAATAGCACCGCCACGGCAGTGGCACGAATGCCTTTACGCGGTAGCGGAACCAACAGGAACGATCCAAGTCAGGGAGCTTGTCACAGGGAACGTGACGAAGAGTGTAAGGGTGGGTCTCGAGGCCCCTCCCTGTTTTCTCATCACACGTTCGACCTTGACCGCCTCATGGTCGGCCAGCTCTAAGGTGATGTCCTCTATGGAGTAGTTAACGAGTAACGTCGTATAAACTACTCCTTTTACAAAATTCATGGTAGAGGGTGGCGTCACACTCACCGGGGTGCCATCAAGTTTCAGAAGAGCACTTATCTTGGCTGCCTCGGGAGGTACCGCTGCATTCGCCAGAAGGCTCCCATCCGAGAAACGGGTCACCTTGGGCTCTCTACCAATTATCCTAGCTAATTCTCTCCTCTGATGAATCATGTTGCCCTTGGCCAACATGCTGCCATCAGTGGAGCAATTTAAGAGGAAGCGTTCAAGGCCAGCGGGCTCGAAAAACCAGGTAGCCTTTGAATTAGGGGCCCCACGTTATCGAAGCTCCGCGCTGTGCTCTTTTCTTCTTATTCTGGGGCTTCTCGCATGGGAGGGCAGAGGGGCTGTGTCTTGATCTTGGCTTGGTCACTTAGCAAAGTGGCAGCAGACCCATCCAAGCCCGCAGCCCCCGCGGATGGAGAGGAGTCCCGAGTCTTTTAGTCTTTTTCCTCTTTGTTTTCTTTTTAGGAGAGGAGGGCGGAACATAAACCCGCTTCTCCCCTCCGCCGGGAGGAGCCTTCAGGCCAGATGGAATGGCCTTAGCCAGGTTTTGGCAGTCGTAGTTGCACCGGTCGGAGGAGATACCCCCCCTCCTGTACTGCCTCGGAAACCATCGCCATTTGAGGAGGACCTTGCATAGGGGCGGATTTGGGTTCGGTACTTAGCTCCGATCCATTATTTCTCCCCATGGAAGGCTCTACCGTCTGAGGCTGGGTTGCCTCAAGGACCATTTCTATCTCAGAGGGGACCCTTAGGTTGGCCACAATATCGCAGGTCCAGTTGGCATCATTCTGAATTTTCAGGTGTTGTGGGGAGGTACAGGCCCTGAACTCGATAAGGTTCAATATTCTTGCCAGAAAGTCTTAGGAGGAAAGCGATCGAAGAGGCCTGGCTACTCTCTCCCCCCTAGGGGGGTTTGCCCTACCGAGCCGCTTCGCTAGAGAGCGGTCGGCTATGGGCTGCCTGCTGGCTTTCTTGGCACTCCCCTTGGAAAGAGAAGGGGGGACTGCCGCTGGAAAAAGGGAGGTGACCGAAAGCACCTACAAAGACGGGGGTGAAGGGTAGTCCCCAACACCTGTAGGCGTAGGACAGGAGTAAGCCTCCTCTCCGAGTAAAGAAGTTTGGAGGGTCCCTTGCGCAAGCACAGGTGGGTGAAATACATTTTTTCTTTGGAACTGCCATAGGGCGGCTCCGTTAATGTACAAGGAGAAATGGGGAGAAATTTGGGGATTCTTTGGTGTTCATTCATGGGAATGGTGACCCTAATTTTCCGACGGGAAGCAATCGCTCATCACCCCTCGCAGTAGCCCACCCTGCAAGGGGTGTGTACAGGCCTGGCAGAGCCAGCTGCGACCGCTTAGGACAACCCCTTCCGTCTGGTGGCCTGCCAGTCCATTGGAATGTCGGCTCAACCTTAGACACTGCCTAAAATTGATAGAGTGTGAAGATAAAAGGAAAAGGGATGTGAGGAAGATATTGGTGGGGATGAAGCAGGTTGTTAAAAAAAACAATCCCGGACCGGAGCTCAGAGGTTAGGGAACATTGTCCATACCCCCTTCAGCCCCAATCCGGTACGGTTGTCTGAGAAGAAGGTCAGCATCTACCCTGTGAAATTAGAGGCCGACCAGAGAAAGTTGTGGGAGAGGTTGTATGAAAAGCGACGAAATAGGGGAGGAATACAGGCTGGCTGAAAGAAGAAAAGGAGGTTAAGTTGGGTCGGACGTTGTGCTGACTCCCGTCAGCATGGCCGCCAGGTTGGTAAATCACCGCTCCCCTTACGGGATCTCCTGAATTGAATGTGGATGAGATCTGACCCACATTAGTAGCCACTCATCTACATATCGCTGGTCACCACCATTCACCACCCGGGTTTGGAAATTGCGACGTCCATAATGGGCGGTAATGCCCAACATTAGTTATTTGTGGTTCACAGGTCACATCGTAGATCGAGGGGTGTTGAATGTCCGCACAAATAGAGTAATTGGATGTCATAACCATCTGTCAACCAATACCATGATCCATTCAAACTCCAGTAATTCGCATCGCCTTTCCATCAGCACCTTAGCCGGGGGTCACACTCCACCTTGATATCTCAGGTCACAACTAATACATGTTGGGAAATTTTCATTGCGTCACTGCACGATAGCTTTGCACTCCATTTCTTCTATTTGCCTCTATCCCTTAATTAAATATTGCAGTGTTTATAGTATATTAGTGGAAAGCAAACCATTTGGGAAGCAAACCTACGATTTAATTAATCAGCAGAGCTTCTCTTAATCAATCGAGGGTTGTCCCCATTTAGAGCACCCCATAAAAAATGAAGCAAGTTCCGCTTTTGATCTTAGTTCATGAATATAATGCACCAGTTGAGAATGAAAGACTTTATGTGAACAAGTTTTATGTTGTTTTATTAAATTAGGGCCTAAATAGACCTCAAATCTCTATAAACTACATGAGGCTTTCACTACGTACTGCAACCTTGCCTCTCCATATAATAACACTGACTTAATTTCAGTTGTGTAATCCTTTTTACCATTCACTGCGGCGAAACAGGCAGGTCTATGGGTCATGCAAATCTCGTGTTGTGTTCATCTTTTGCCCGCAACGAGTCAATGTAGCCAGTTAAAACCAATACTAACAAAAGTAATTGAGGTCAAATATGATATAGGTTGACCATCAAGTAGCGCGACCTAGTGGTTAGAAGTACTAAGTGTCCATTTTTATAGATATGAAGGTCAACCCAATAACACAAGGGGTAAATGAGGTTTCTGTTTTGAAATTTGATTAATTTTCGCTGCAGGTCGACTACATCATGTCCCTCTAATTCTTTCTATGATATCTACAATGCACATTGCCCCGATTGTTCCAAATTTTTCCCGTCCTGCATTTCCAAATTTTACTTACCTTTATTAACAATGAAGACATTTCAAACACTAAAATAATTAAATAAGTAAATTCTATCCTAACTACACATCTAGCTTCTCTCATAGCCAATCTTGGTGTAAAAGGTGGAATAAACAATGAAACAACTGCCTCTCTATTTGCTAAATTTCTGAGTTCATCTTTAAAGGAAAATCTCTTAAATTTTTTTCTGATAATGCATAGGCTTTTAGCTCCTAATTTAGTACCGTTACCAAGAAATAAGGTAACTTCATCTCTCCAGCCCATATGTGCCCATGGGACCCCTAGCTGAGAGAAGACCTAATTACTTATTTCACTCTTCATTACTAATTTTGATGTATTATCAAGATGTTTAAAACTTTAAAACACTTCTTTTTCCTCTATTTCTGTTCCCATCTTCATTTACAATCCTGCTGATATCACTAACCAAATAATATCACTTCTCTTTAATCAATCCTTATCACGTGAATTCTTTTCTATCTGCCTTAAAATTGCCCATGTTAACTTAATCCCAATTTTATCCAAAATATTTGAAAACCTAATCACATAGTTTTTTGACCTACGATAAAATCTTTTGTACTAAACAATAAGTATATATTCTGTTCAAAGGAATGCTTTTATGATGCAAGTCATGGATTTATCACAAAAACATCTGAAATTTCTCACACTCCCTTATTTAATTTTTAATTGAACTTTCTAAATTCTTTCGCACAGTAAATCATAAAAACTTCTCAAAAATATGATCGAATCGGAGTCCCTGCCATCATTGATAATAATAAGGATATTTATGGGGTTCTTCAAAGCTAAGAACCTTTATAGAGAATCCATCCATCGACTAAGCAATGGAAAGAGAGCATATGTGAAAATTAAAGGCACGTTCGAGGTCACTAACCTAAGGGCAAGAACTGTATCGCAGTCGGAAGATCATTCTATATTCTCTCTCACGGCAAATACAGGAGAAAGAGCGATCATACCCAACAATGCATCATGGGTGACTAATAGAAATAATCAGTATGGGTCAAGAGCCTGATAAAGGATATTGGAGGTCCTGGATAGGGTCAGTGGGAAGGAAACATTGGGAGAGCTGTGGTATTTAAGAACTTATATGTAAGCAAACGGAATTAAAGTTATAAGAGAGAAACATGTGTGGCGAAGAGGAACATGGGCTGCAGACTGTTGAACCACTTAAAGAGGTGGAATAGGGGAAGCTTGTAATTTACCGAGATATGGAGTTGCAGTACTCAGGTGATAAAAAGTGAAAGCATGAATGGTGTCTCAAGCCTATTGCGGTTAAAAGAAAACCGAATTCGTAAGAGGCCGTCTATCTGATTGAGTTGTAGCAGCAGCATTCATTCATCCCATAGATTGCCGCAGGTCAGAGCCAGTATTAAGATACATAAAGGGGAAAGGTGGACGCTACCAGAGGCCAAAAACGAACAAACATGATGAATATGATCTAACTGAGAAGAAAGGGGTTGCCATCAAGCAGTGAACTGTACTTTTTTTTCTTTTTTATTTCCTGCCTCTCTCATTAGATGTTTCGAAAAAGCCACCTCATTTTCCCTCAGGAGTAAAAAGAGTGAAACCATCTTCCTCACCCCAATTATAATCTGTGTTTTTCGCTGACCAGGCTTTCCGAGATAATTTTCACTATATTATGTTTCTGCTCTTTCATTTTGTCGTTGTTATCTTACCCTGACCGTGATGGCGTCATACGACCTCGGTATCTCTCCTTAATTTCCTGACGGTTTCCTGAAAAGTTGTATTCCAAAGCCCTCATCGATGATCACTTTTTTCGCTCGTGTTTAAGAGCTTGATATTGTAACTACTTTTGTGAGTTTAATGAACACATTAAGTGTTTTATTCAAAAAAGGTTTGATTCAGCGCGCCTGAAGAGATGGGAGAGAGTAGGTTGCATTTGGCTTAAGTCCTCTATTCAAAATATTGTAACTTTGAATTCATATTTAGTAAACAAGTTTGTCTCATTCTTGATTAGGTTGAACGGCGAGTCTGAGTTTTGTCACTGTAATAGTTTTAGATCCATATTGTGTTTCGTTCGTGGTTTAAATAAAAATAGTAATTATCATGAAGGCAAATAAGTTTAAATGATACATTTTACGACTGTATATATCACTTTCACTCTGAGAAATTGGATAACTATATAAATCACAATCTGAGATTTTTGTTCATCCAAATATTTCTTAAGTTTTGCTGATAAAGTCATAACGACTTTTTAATCATGCCATTATTACTGGAAAGCTATCAAGTGTGCTTCAAAAAAAGAATAAAGTAAGCCGTTTGTTTTCCATTAAGAACCTCATTCTTCATACCAAATATTTAGCAAATACTTTTTTCTACCCAGATACGAAAATAATATCTCTCTCTCGCGTTTTGCTGCTAAAAAGTATCTACATGATCGAACTTGTTGCGTCTTTAGTATCAGTTTCTTTGATGGATCGGTTGATAGCTGCAGGTGTGGTAGCTAGAAGGATTCTGCTCAAGAAAAGTTGAGGATTTATTTTTATTCAGTTAACGACTAACAGACGTATATACCTCAAACAGCGTTTAGATTATGCATGTGGGCAACTAACATCTCATTTGCAAAGTATAGGGAACTACTAGCTAGTTACCATCGAATGATAGGAAGTTGAAGAAAAAAAGTAGGAAAATAATATTTATAGGTATTCTTCCAAGAATAGGTGCGTTAAAGTTTTCGGTCGCAGATCCTCGTACATTTAAATCTTGCTTTGCGTTCTCTATCATAAAGAAATTGTGTACACATTGACAATCTTTAGCCAGTTTTAATAAGGTATTGTGTTATTCTGGAGTGATAGACCGCATCTCAATGGAATTACTTCGCTAAGACTGGGAAGACCTTTAAATAATTTGTTGATTGATTCTCAGAGGTAACATATGAGACTGTTGTTTCATTTAAAACACAAATTGAAAACAGATTAATCGCTAAATAAAACCTTTACCTTCTTTATAATTAGGTTCAAAAGTGTTTTAAAAAGAATGTCATCATGCTCTTTCTTTACCGTGATGTACAAAAGATAAGAACAAATTTTATTTATTTCCTGTTCATTATGACCTTTATAGCTAAACCACAGACAGGCAAAATATCCATATCAATATCTTTCGATTCTACTGTATAAATAACGCCTCCGTCTTTCATTCTAGACATATCCTAGTTAAATAATTTGTAACCTACTGTTACATTTCACAATAAGATATCTTTTACTACTTTCCACGAATGTAACTGTAACACATTTGATTTGGATACCAATATTAAGAGAACAATGTGTAATTTCCGCCATTTATTTCAAGATACAGTCTACGGTCTTTAATCCCAGTGTTACAATATGTCCGTTCTAATTTATTTACCTCAAATTTTTGGCATTTCGAGCCCGCATGGAGATATTTGTCGCCAGCAGCAGCTAATATTAGGAATTCAAATGAATTATGAGAAATGTTGTAGGGAGGAGAGATGTGTAATTTTTTCCAGATCCTTACGATATACGTAATGCTATAACCGAAAATATAGAATGATACTAAGCTCTCCTCCATCCTTAATTACACCAATAATATCTCCACAATATGAAAGGAAAAGTTTTTAATCCAAATTTGGTTCGAACAGATAATAGAGGCGAATATTTTAAAGGCAAGATTATTCGCAGGAAATTCATTTCAGCAACTCATTGACTTGACAAACATTGTTAGCGATGGCGTTTTAAATTTCAATACGCGAACAATTATAACAAATACAATTGTTTGAGACTAAGATATTTTGAAGAAAAAAGGAACATATTCGTATTGAAGCTTTTGTAGTTGTGGAGTCGATAGGAATATTCAGAATTTTCTCTCGTAAATTTCAAGCCACAAAAAAGAACTGGAATTCCTCTTTCCTTCTTTCAAATCTTCTCTTCTTTCATTTAGTTCGAAAGTTTCCTCTTTACATTTCATGAAACGGATTCAATAAGTCAACATTCAATTCAATCAGAATTCGTAACAGGTGAAACCATTTTATTTAAATTGAATTTTTTAAATCTTTTTCTTAAGTTTAAAGAGTCAAATCAATCATAAAATAGAGCTGAGTAAACACGAAGAAAAACAAAGTAAATAACCGAGCCACATTTCTATAAGATCCTTCAAATTCTTTTTCGGTTGACATAAGAAAATATCTCTCACCACTTAACTGTTTGAGGTTTAGATAAACAATAAAATTGACGTTAAAAGAGATAAGTTAGAAATTCTTGTCATAATATTCACTATCTGTTTTTAGATTAGTTGGCTAAAATATTGTTATCTTTTTTGTTTTAGGGTTTTGAATCTGATTAAATAAAATTACATTAGCAACCTGAGAATGTTAATCCTAAGATATCATTGAATTAATAGAGGCAGACACAAGAAATATGCATAACCTTATCCTTTTATACCAAGTGAAATTCCCTATAACTCCCTCTTTTGTCCTGTCCATTAAGAATAACACTAATGGAGAGAGGTGTTATAAATATGTGCGCGAAAAAAATATATTTCCTCCTCCTTTGAATTCGATTTATTTCTTCAGTTCTGGTTGCGAGCTATGAACCAACCATTTACGATAAAATGAATAAGCTGAACTTGGGACTCGTTCGCACGGCAGCTGTTTTCCTCTGATTGGAATTGATTTCATCACTTAATTAACTTTGTGATCGCAATTTTAAATACAATTTGGTCATAGTTGATTTAAGTTAAAACAATCAAGAAATTTAGCTCCGTTTTTGTTTAATACCATCATGTTGTGTTCGTAAAATACTAGAATATATTAAGGATTTCTTTGTAACAATTGTAGGACGAACAAGTCATACATAAATTTCATTCCAATCCACAAATCACAGGGGAATCATCTCAGCTTCACACTCGCTTTCATCTTGAAAATAGATTATCATTTCTTATTTAGCAAAGGATTTTAGAGAATCTGAAAATATTTTTTAGTATAGTCTGGATTTTACAATAGCAAGATAACTGGTAAATTGATGTTACATAATCATTGTCTGATAGATGAAGGACTAGTAAATTTTCCTGCATAAATAAGTTAATTGACAAATGCACCTAAAGTATATTTACTTGACCTATAAACTTCTCACCAACTCTATTTGATATCAAATCTATCTTAAGTAATACGAATAAATCTTTGAACGTTGATTGCTGGTCACCTGAAAAAATGTGGCACCTTAAAAATATTATGGCTGACGTGCCATCGCCTTAAAATTGATAGCTCTAAAGCAAGTGATTTGGAACCAAAATGCGAAATAAGGCATCGTGTCCTGAAGCGATAAGTGTCAAAAACGACGACGAGCATCAGTGGCTGTTTACATCTTCAAAATCATTTTATTTTTTTGAAGCAGTGTTTATTTTACATACCTCTTTTTGCGCTCATTAGATATCACTATTTGAAATTTAGATAGCCACTCACCCTAATAATTATTAATCTGAATATTTTGGGAAAAACACAATTACCTTACTTGTAATTTAATTTTGTCTAAAATGATATGAATATATTTCCATTAGATGTAACCCTGTTAAAGTGACAAATATTTAGCAAGAACAAAATATAAGTAACCGTAATTATGTAAACATAAAATAATGGATGTGAAAAGAATGGTCTATTATGGAGGAAAAAGGCAAAGCTGGGAAAATTAATAAAAGGCTTTTACGCTTCGTGCAAAAGATTCCAAACTACGGCAGTTCTTTGTTTTTCCCCCTGTTTCTATCAACGATTACGTTATTTTTCCTTTTATACCTGATGATTTTTAATCAAGTTTCATTTATGTACGTTTATTTAAAATTCACATCTTTTCCTTCAAACATCTATATATTTTATCTATGTACTCATACCACTTTTTATCACGTTAGTGTCTATTACTGCAGTAAAATCACTGTATATAAAACTCCACCAAACTTCTAAAAGGAATCAATCCACACATTAGCCAACTCTTTAACCAGTCAACGCCCCCTTTGCCCATATATATCGCTGGCCAAAGTTGCACAAATGAAGAAACAATTGGGCTGATTACTTCAAGCATTGGCTCTTATGCTGATAACTCTTCAAATGATGAACCCCATTTCTACTCATTTGGTTGAGTACCTTTTCGATCCCATATAGTTCATTCATCGAATTTCATTAATAAATTTAGAAAATTAACATTTAGCACCGAATGTGTTTTATAAATGGAGCCAGAAATAAAACGCACATGGTATTATAGACTATATTATAAATTCTAATATTAAACCTATTTCATTATCTAAAACCGAAGTTGTTAACTTTGTTAAACTTTGTTTTACTAACAATTTTTTCAATAGTTACCTGGTACTAGGTCAAAAATATGGCATTAGTTTCGGCAACCTTCTATCGACTATCCTTTGCCATCTTTTATTTAACTTTTTGGAGTTTTCCCTTCAGCATTTTATTATGCTAAACTCAAATAGTGTATGGTATAGGTTTGTTGTTGATGCCATCTCAATTTGGGTATTCAACGTTTTAGATGTCTTTGATAGCTTCTTTAACAGCGTCAACAACTCCAACTCATCCTAAATTCGAAACTTGAAACAGAAAATGAAAATGGTTTATCATTTCTTGATGTCAAATTTATAGGAATAAAACCACATTTTCTGCTCACTGAATGTCACTTTATCATAATTCGCGCATTCATTTTTTTCTCATATCAGTATCGATGTTTTTAAAAGCATTTAGAATATATGGTTCTTGCTTTTAGCAAAAAAGTTTACCTCTATAAATGCCATTATTATAAAATTGAACCATCTCCTCACCTTATTAATAGAAGGTTATCTAAAGCTAGATAAGTATTTAAATGCCCCAAAACGGGAATCCAGAACCCAATTCGAATCTTCTATCCCTTATATTTTCTAATATAATTCAACGGCTAAACAAGATCCTATCTCCAAACCGAACCAACTCAACATATTTTTGAACCATTATGAAATTTGTTTCTTATACGAAACAACAAAAGGAAACTAGTGAAGTATGTGCATATTTAATCCCATATAACTTCATTAATTACCTTTC
Source organism: Ceratothoa steindachneri (assembly GCA_963969495.1). Lineage (NCBI taxonomy): Eukaryota > Metazoa > Arthropoda > Malacostraca > Isopoda > Cymothoidae > Ceratothoa > Ceratothoa steindachneri. The sequence goes on along the minus strand of OZ018327.1, from coordinate 26,205,888 downwards.
CTTCTAGGTAGGTGAGACTCGGAGATGCTTAGAAAAAAGTTTCAATGGACACAAATGTTGTCAGGTGTGTCACAGTATTATAACAAGTATTTTTAATCGTATCAACAAGTTCAATAATGTAATAGATTTCCTTCTGTCCCAAATATATTACCTGTGCAACGATTTTTGTTATATATATGATAGAATCCACATTAAAGAGTTCAGTCCCTGAATTCATCCTCTCAAATTTACAATTCAAATGTATCTTCTTTTTCAAAATCTGTGGTTGGCATACGGTGATTAGGGACTTTGATCGGATTAGTGATTATTAACATCGCGATGTCTTTCTATTTTCCTTGTATGCAAGCGCAGATCCAGGAGTGGTTGGAGGGCTTAGAGGAGGGGGGGGCTAAATATCCCACATTCAATTGAATCAAAAAAGGCTCAATGGCCTAGCACTGATCTGTGTTCGCAACGAAATTAATGTCAGAATAGACAGCGTAATAAATGTATTTGTTTAAAGGAACAGAGGTTGATGTTCGTGTGAAATACTGTAACTAAGGCTTTGTTGTTAATGTGTGTTAGATGCTGTTATTAACCCCGTCAGACCAGTTTATATTTCTATTTCTAGGACGAAGGAAAGAATTTGGTTTGTTTAAGTCTTTTAAAGAGACTCTCTATTAGTCGTTACCTTTCCAGATCTCTCATTAAGATATCCCTTCACGATGTTAGACTGGATGCTATGTCCTCCGCATTCCTTAACTCTATCTCTTTTACGGGCAGAGGAAGTTTAAGGAATAAGAACTTAGAACTCTTTTAAAACTCATTTATTAGAAGCTATTTGAGTATCCTCAATACTAAGAATTACTCATATTTTTGTAAATAAAAATGTAAATCAAATTTATTTCATTATCGTTAAAACTATTTTACTCTTTGTAAAATCTCTTCTATTATGTTTCGTATTATTTAAATTCCACTACTAAATGGCGTGAGGGAAAGACAAACCTTTAATATAAATTGCATATAAAAGTAAAAAGACAAAGATTAATTGAGGAAAAAATATAGGAAGGAATAATATCTTTTTCCTCGTGTTATTTTACGTTGTACAGTATTTGCAACGAGAATGAAAAATGAAATCAGATCCATAGAGTACAACACATGTGCAACATATTTACATATAAATAGAACTAATATTAGAATTGGATGCATACGAAATTTGCTCGACTACAAACTTTCCCTTAACCTTTTTGTACCTCGTCCTTGGAAGTCTTAAAAAAGATTTGATCTAAAAACTTTCTTCTCTATGATCAAAGAAGCAGAGAAATGGCGAGGGGGATGAGAAGTTGGGGAGAAGAAGGAGCATTACGATCAATCTCATAAATTTGAGTGTGAATTCCATTAAATGAGAGAGAAAGTAATAGAGAATGTAAAGAAATTTATATCGAAGTATATTAACGGTAAATAAATACTAAGGTTTTAATGCGTGTTCTTTCTTTGTGTAGAGAGGTGGAAAATGAATGCTTGAGAGTCTTAGTTTTCTTTGGGAACTTTCTGGATTGGTAATTGTGTTTCAGTTCTATAAATTATACCGAGGTATGCGCTACTACGAGCACGTAAACTGCACTGGGTCAGGCCTAAATAAACCTTGGATTTATGTACATCGCGAGCAGTTATATTCATAGATAATTGAGGATCGAAGCAGTGATGGCACTTAGTTTTGTTGATACAGAAGCGTCATAATTTGTGTGGGGTTTAAAATACGAGTTAAATATTGATGCTAAGGAAATTTTGTTTTAGTATAGATGAGAGTCAAGACCAGAGAAGGGAGTTAAGAGGTCCTATATACATAAGGCAAGGGTATGAATACATTCCTTTAAGGGACGTTGTAAGAAGTAAATTTAGGGTAAAACCTTTTCATTAAGAAATGTTTGATGCATTCGGTCTAATAGGCTTAGCGGCTCTTTGCAGGTATCTCGATTAGGTCAAGTAATTAGAGAGGAAGAGAACTCCGTTGTGAAAGTTTAGAAGAACAGGGAGAGAGTAGATGTGGGGTAAAAGGAGTTTTAATGTAATTCACTTTAAATTTGGTGTCACAATTACTGGGAAATGTAATTCAGAGAATGTATACATGTATGCGGGCTTACCATAAATGGATGTGTAGAAACTGTCAGGTGTGCGATTTAATGTAGGTGAAGTATTGGCTGGCGTTATTGTCTTCTTTTCCCTGGGTGAATTTATATTTGGGTTGCGTTAGTGAATGTAATCTAGATTAAATTAACCAAATGCATACTACTACATATTTATCTTCTTTTTACTGGTTTATTTTTCAAAATCCCGCTTTTCCAAATTCAAACATTAATACTTTTAGTGATAATATTTTCTTCTCTTTCTTTAGTCCCTGATGATGGTTTCAGTTGAGGTCCTAAAGGTCTAGCCAATATAGTGTTATTGACACACACACATACACCCATATATACCTATATATATATATATATAGAGAGAGAAAGAGAGAGAGGAGAGAAAGTAAAGGATTATTGAGATGTCCTTTGCTCTCATTGATCTTTTTCTTTTAATGTCCCTTTATCTTTCCTTTAAAATTCCGATTACTTTTTACTAGTCTCACCCTTTGTTTCGGTTTTGCTGTTCAGCCGTATAAGGTGCTGCTGCTGGTTCTTCATTGAGAGAGGCTAAGGAGGGGGTAGCTGTTCCTGGACCTTACCTCTGCATGAGATTCTTTACCACAGACTTATTGAAATCTCTCGAAGGCATCGTCGTGTATCTTGTCTTTGCCTCCTTCTTTCTAGCGGGTCAAGCCGATTCAGCCATAGCGGCAAATTCTTGCGGGGAATCATATCATTTTTATGCTCCCAACGTGTAGTGGTTTTCAATGGATAAGGTAATCATCCGAAAACTTATAAGACGGATATTAAACCATGGTTTGCTCTTTTCCAGTGGCAGTTGTGGTTGCATTATTAATCTGTTTCGCGCCCTTCCACGCACAACGACTCGTTGCCTTCTACGGCGATTACAACAGCGAGATTTAACGCCAAATCTAAACCTTCTTGACCAACGTCTCTAACATCACTTTCGACCTGTCCAGGTCCATCAATCCTGGTCTCTACTACATCCTCAGCAGAAGATTCCAAAAAGCCTTCAAGGTAAGCTGGTCGTCTAAGTCTCAGTAACAAACACATCTCTTGGTGCATTGCAGCTTGAAGGAGGCAATCTAAGGAAGCAATCAGAACGTCAGAGGAAACCCCAATGATATAGAGGAACTCTTGAATTGGCTTCATTCATCAGAGGTAGCCGAATGCTGCCGCTTTTCAACCAAGACATAAATAAAGTGTAAAAGAAACAGGAATGAAAATAGAGTAAGTAGTATGCAATTGGGATAATCAATATTAGCAGTAGTATCTGTATTAGTACTAGTAGTAGTGGCACATGGGTAACCATAATTTTCTCACCTAGGCCACTGTGACCTGTGATAAACTACCGGCGACTATACCCTCCTATCATTCTCTTGGGTTCCTAAACAAGCTTTCATTACCTACCTCTTCCATCCATCCTTCTATCATAGCAAGACAGGTCCATTGGGAGGACTTAAGCCTCTTAAGCGGACCAAAGGAATGCATTTTTATTATTTTAGTGAGGTTAGGTTAAGGAAACTCTAATATGATGACCTCATGATCGAAGGATCGAAAGGTCGCCACAATCATCTTCTCCCTTCAGTGCATGAGATCGACGTCAGCCCAACCGTCGGTAGAAGAGTTCTTTGAGGGAAACTGAAGAGGAATAAACAACTAAACCAAAATACAGAGTTTCCCCCATTTATCCTTACTTTCTATACATCCTTTTGTGCAGAACCGATATGAACAAAAGCAAGTGGAATCTCCTCATTCAACTTCTTCTCTTACACAAAATCCTTTAAGCAATTGACAGGAATGGCAAAGATCTGGTATGTATGGAAGGCTGGTTAAAACTCTGTTTTTATACATTTTCATAGCATAAAAGGCGCATACAATCACATATAACCCGGGATCATGATGAGATGAAGTGAGAAGAAGCAGAACCCAAATATAAGATTTATAGCTAAGGTTAGCCACCCTCACACCTTTTTGACATACTAAACGGAGGATGTTTATCCACGTCAGGCAAATGACTGTATCCCACTAGGTCAATAAACAGCTCTAAAAAGAATTGTTTCCTGTACCTAATTTGACCTACATTTTGCTGCCGCCTTACACATGAGTTTACCTGCACCCCTTTGCTCCTGTCTTCGTACACTGAAATTGAGCTAGCAATTGATTGAAAATGTTAATTTTGAAATTTTGCTCTCATTTCACGACACAACTTTTCCAAGCTTAAAAAATGTTTTGAACCGAGAATAAACAAATTGTGCGAAATCTTCCGTGATTTTTGGCCCCTCAAAAGACGATTTATCGCTTAAACGTAGACTGTTAAAAAATAAAATTCTTGACATGGGTGAATGCAGTTTGATGGGTTTGAGTGTGTAATTCTTCTATTCATTTAGATATCCTTTGATACTCCTACCCAATTAGGCTTTCCAGAGGATTCCTTTGAGTTGGCGAGGATGTTTTGTGTTCAAATTTTCTCTTTGGTTTTCAGAAACACTTTACATCGGATTTCTTTATCACCTTTAAGTGAATAGCTAACTTTTATTATATCACTGAAATTAGTCAAATACAATCGAGTAAATAATTAAAATCCTAAACCAACCGTGACCTTGATTTAAACTTCTGTTCTAAATTGCAGATTTTCAGCCAAACATGTCAAGGTATAATCACTCTACTGCGAAAGAGTCATACGATTTTGATCTCTTCCAATTAGGTTTTGGCAATTTTAGAATATTTTTCACAAAATTTTATATTTTCCCTATCAATTAAACAAATAATGGCTAACAAAAACAATTAAAACGAGAAAGACAACTAATTAACTTTAGTTTTTTAAATTAAGTATCCACCGTATTCTTAACATGTTTCTTGTAGTACTAGATACTAATGTAACAGGAAAATATTTCAAGTAGTTGTTTTCTCAAAGGAAAAGAAATTTCTTGCAATTTCCGTCAAAAATACAAGAAAGAAAAATAAAAATGACAAAATCGTATATGGAGATGAATCACCTCCAATATTGACTCGTTCTGTGAATGAATCTGTCCAAGACTCACCTACAATATAAGACTTGTGTCCTTGCATCAACATCATCCATGAATTGCCTACAATATTTAAAGTGATTGAGACATGAGCCTCATCCTGAATATCGTCTTATATTTGACGTGTTCCCGTCCATGAATCTCATCCATAAATCACCTCCAATATTTGACATGTTTAGGGCGAGAGTCTCATCCATGAATCCCCTCTAATATTTGACGTGTTTGGGCTATGAGTCTCATTCATGAATCCCCTTTAATATTGTACGTGAGATCCACCCATGAGTCTCATCCAGAAATCACCTCCAATATTTGACGTATTTAGGGCATGAGTCTCATCCATAAATTCCCTCTATTTGTGGACGTGTGTACGTCCATGAATCTTATCCATATATTACCTCCAATATTTGAGGTGTTTGGGCCTGAGTCTCATCCATATATTTTCTAATGTTTGATGCGTGTCCGTCCATAAATCGCATCCATAAATCACTTCCAATATTTGACGTGTTTAGGGCATGAGTCTCATCTTATATTTGACGTGTGCCCACTCATGAATCTCATTCATAAATCACGTCCATATTTGACGTGTTTGGGGCATGATTCTTATCCATGAATCCCTTCTTATATTTGATGTGTGCCCACTCATGAATCTCATTTATAAATCACGTCCATATTTGACGTGGTTGGGGCATGATTCTCATCCATGAATCCCCTTTAATATTTTACGTCTGTGCATCTATGAATCTCATACGTTTAAGCTTCGTCCAAAAAAGTTCTATCATCTCTCATTCGCTATCCAATATTACTTGCACATCCCCAGGATTTCTATTTCTCGGTCTTTGGATAAAATAATTCCACTTCTTTACAAAATAATTAATCTTGCATTATATTTAATAAAACGGGATAGTTATTTCTAACTACCATGTTCCTGCTTGATAGTTGCCTTCGCTAGAAAGATGATCGCTTAGGGATAAGCTCATTATCTGAGGTCTCCATCATATTACTGAATTTATAATCCCATTAATATCTAAGTTGCATATTCATTAAGGCTTTAAATAATTAATGCAGTCTCCATTCCTGATGAATTCGCAGAGAGAAATAATGCACGGATTTTCGGCAATTGTCATCTCCAAGAAATTTTAATTCCATATTATCGCCAGATTTTGCTCAAAAGAAATTTTTAGTCCCATTTCGTACGAAGTTTTCTCATTTCCACTTAAATCTTTCCATGGAGATGTGAGCGAAAATAAGAGAGGCTATATTGTTGCTTCTATGACGAGAGAAGCAATCATGAGACAAGAGAAAATAAAACCCTGGTCTTAAAATGGCAACATATTTCCCTGTTCTTCTTGATAAATTTCCAAAGGTCTCCAATTCCAAATTTAAAATAAGGATTTTAACGCCTTTTTTCATCTTCACTTCTGTTTTTCAGGCAGTGCGACAAATGAGAACTTAAAGAAGTAAACAATAGAGTAAAAAATAAAGTGGATAAAAAAGAGTCACATACATCAAGCATCATTAACGTCAAAGAAGGTCAAAGAAGGAAGGGGCATTAAATTGCAACTAGAAGGAATTCGTTTACAAATAATACAAATAATAACTCGAAAACGTGAGTTTGAATCCACCTCTCTAATACCACCACCCTCAGAAATAATAATATATACTAAATCCCAGGTGACAAGTAAGGGCTTCCTCACACACACACACAGATACAAGAGAAGAGGAACGTTATTACCGAATTAGCGCCCCGAAAGTGGTGCCTTCATACATCATTATGCTCAGAAACACCCTGTAATGCTTCCTACATCGGATCCTAATTTTATTCCATTACCAAACTAGGAGATTTACTTGCCCAGACAATGCTGATGTAGCTTCCTTCGATTGCTACAGCTCAAAATAAACAAACTTCAGGGTATTTTAAGCCGCCTGATGTGGGTTATGCCTATATGAGCACGTTAATGTGATTAATTAGGGGAAATTAGGTAAAGCACGAATAGAATTTATGAAAATCAATCCATTTTATGTTTTTTTTCATCTAGTCAGATGGATATGACAAAATGGATTCAGATATAGAGGTTATGAACTCAAGTCATGTCCTGGAGGTAATACCAGAGTGCCATAAATCTGACTCCTGCCATTTTGGTTTATCCGCAGTGGCCTTGAATGAATGTGACTGAATACAGCTCCTATTCCACATTACGAAGCAAAGTCTATTGAAATGCATAATAATATAAAAGTATTTACTCACTATTTTGCATGTGACATCTCTCAGCTTGACACTGGCAAGCATCTTACATGAGGAACGCCTTGGCATGTCCTTTAGACATGGTTCTGCAATCTTCAGCATGTATGAATCTTTTATGTAGATGTTGGTGCAGCTTGTAAATCTATTATCTACTCAGTCTATTTTCTAGATTATTAATAAAGTCTCCCTTCACACATCCTTTTCAAGAGAATGCTTAGTCTGAACGGTTTTAGATAGTTTGGTTTATTATTTTTAATTGGTTAAAATAAGAAAAACCTACCAAGGGGGATCCTACGATAGGAAGTTTTGAATGTAGCTTCAACTATAAAGCGGTGAATTTAATGAATGTGAAAATGCATGATTGAGATATAACTAAATCTGTTCACTCGAGAGCTGGCGTAAGGAAATGGATAAGATTTTACGCCGTTTCGAGGAATCTTATCAACATCAAAACGCGCGCAAGTTTCTAATTTCGGGTAAATACTCCGCCTTTATTCGGGGATAAAATTAAAAGGAAAAATCCATTAGATTGTGGACTTGAGAATGCGGAGATTTCATTCTGGTAATTTTTCTTTTACCGAACTCTCTATTTAAAAGAGAATTCTTATTAAAAGTGATAACGTTAGAAGAATAGAAATACATGTAGCGTTAAAACACTGTGGAAGAATAAGGAGAGAGACAAGAAATCACCCCTCTGACTCATTCAGGTGGCCGTTAGCCGCTCTAAAATTGTCTGCCTTATATACTGCCAAAATTAGAACAATGGAAAGACTATTAAGGAGGCATCGCGTCTTTGCGCTATGTAACTTTATTGCGACCCAAGGCAATTCAGGAATTCTGTTGGCGATGAATCTCTCTCGGATAGATAATTTCAGAGTATATACTCGAGAATCCGAAATTCACATACAGATTGTGTCTGAAGCTGCCGAACAGTACATTACCTATAACGTCTTCGTTATTCGAGAGGCAATCGACTACATTTTTGTTCAGAGAAGAATTGAGTTATAGTCGAAGAGCCAAGGAAAAATAGTTGTCACTCAGTGTTGTTCGTGGAGATAGTTTTAGGCGCGCTTCAACCCTTTTCACCACAGCTTTAGATTTTATGGGTCGGAAAAGCCATCATCGAAGCAGCCTCTTTTTCCATTTAAGGATAAGAGGCCTCTAACTTCAGTTTTTCGAAGTTGAATTGAGCGACTCTTGAGACGCTCACAGGTTCAAGGTCGAACTAACCTAATTGGTCCTACTCGCCGCACATCAAGGAAAAAGGGATTTAACCCCCACTTCGTCACGCTCCTCCTACCTTTACTGCCTCGAACCTCAAGGATCCCATTTGCTCTAGAACTTGAATAATATTAAAATCAATACTTAATTAATTATCCCTCGGGTTAAACTTAATTGATAGTGTTAATCTTCTTAGCATTAAACCGTCAATATTTAATTGCATTGCCATTTAACTTGCCCTATATGTATATGTAAACTTTACTTCTATTAAAGTATTTTTTTACTCGTGTTTGAATATTTCTTGGCCTAGCAACTTTGTATTTAAAGCACTCTTAGAACCATCTCCAGGTGGAGCCTTAATTTCGGTCGGCCAGTAGGCCAGCGTGCGAATAACCGCATACACCTGGTTATGCATATCACGACAAACTCGAACAGTTAAAAGTGAAGACTACTATTGGTGGTAGGGAACCGGAGTAGGGTGGGGTTACTAACTTAACCTCATTTCACTACGAAGCAAAAATCCTCTGCTGCTCAACTTAAATATGCAACTCCAGGAAGAGACATAGGAAGGGTGAGTAATGAAGTGACATCCTTGAGAGTGAACGAGGAATTGTTTCCTCTATTATTGAATCATGTGAGTAGAAAGTAAGCTGTTGTAATTCTACGTGGTAACATTTACCCCCATTAAAAAATGAGAGGCTAGACAGAAAAGCGAAAGAATGAAGAAGCTAAACGCAAATTCAAAGCACATAATTGAGTCTACATACACACATTTGAACTTAAATTCTGGGTAAAAAAACAAACATTTGAAGTTATCTTTTGGGGTAATTTAAGGCATTTGAACTTACCTCTGGGAGCAAAAAAAGCAGCCTCATTTGATCCTACCACTAGATACAAAAGCTTCATACTTGAAAATACCGTCAGGTGTAGATGAACAAGAGAGATTTACTTTTTGGACGACTATAACGCACTCTTCAACCTGGTCTCACGTCTCTCTAACGAAAGGGAGGAAACAAAGCAAATGACAGTTATAGAAAGGATCTGATGATAATAGGTGGGGATTGCACCATAGCGCTATAAAAGCAAAGATAGAGGTTTGACCCTCCGTGTGGAGGCAACTAAAATGAAACAGGGGCAGAAAGTGTAAAGAAGCGTATTCAAAGGACAAAATCAGCTCATGCCCGTAGCTGACAAACGGCATTTTGCATACCCCGCTGTGTTCAATGCAGTACCAACCAAGTGAGGTAGAATTGAGTAGAAAAATAGAAACAAAGATAAAGACCGGGAGATACTGGTGCATTCAGAATTACTTATTTATGTAATTAGGGGTATATTTTGAAATATTGTTCAAAATATTTACGAAAAAAATAGATTTTAATACAGGGAAATTAAAAGAGTTGAATTTATAAGCCCCAACCAAATATTCTTCTAAAGATTCGCTGAGGCCAATTCTCAATTAGATTTAGCTTCTGTGCAGCGATCAACATAATATAACAAGACATAATTTGACGAATGATAAGAGCAACAAGGGCCTATAAAGGGTAATCCAAGTAAATAGGCTTTACAAGAATGACTTATCATCCCAAAAGACTGCCTGGTTAGGATTGCATCCAGAATATTGCTTCTAAAGCATCACCCATCAAGGTTTGCCAAATATTAAAGCAGGCAGTTACAATATATAAACCAATATTAAAATATTTACATTTGGCCCTACATAAAACTCAACCCTCATAATCTCCTTTGCCCATCCATTTATCTAACTGCCCTTGAATACATTTAAACTTTGACTACTCACAACCTCCTTACATAATTAATTCCATAATCCAGAATTGTCTCCTCTTAAGGGTTATTTTAAGGTCGATTTTCCTTACATGTCTTGGTCACCTGAATGAAGGAACTGCTAGTAGAGAACAATCCCAGTAATAAGCAGTTAGGTATTAAAACAATTAGGGAAAATGCGCTCCTGAATCGAAATTGGATACTATTTGTCCTTTACATAAAAAGCTGGTTTGGTAATTGCTCATATACGAGGTACAAACGTGACCATCAGATGGAAGTGTCTCGAATCCGATTTTACCTGACACTAACCACTTGAAAGGGTCGGGATGGGGGGTTTTCATCATCATTATCGTGCTCGCCAGAGTTTTGCCTTCCATCAGGGTCTCTTGTTTTAGCTGATATGTTAATTGCGATTAGAAACGTAATCTATGCTGTAAATTGTGAAGCAGTGTTGAACGGATTATTTCTCGAAGTTTCCTCGTAATAGGCAGAAATATATTTTTATTTTAATTAGTACAGCCATGATCACGCCTTAAATAATAGCCACACAAAGCTGGAGCTTCTACAAATGACTGAAAATCATCCAATACAGATTTAGGCAAGATTTCATAATACGAACTTGAAAGAGGTTGGGAAAAGCGAAAAACAACGAGGGAAATACAGTAGCAGCCATAATATAAGGGTCAGTAAAAACAGGTATATTTAAATATTTATTATAGAGGTTTTACAAAACGTTGAGTCTATATATTATACACATATTTATATATATATCTAATTGCAGCTGCCAAAAGTTAAGTGTCATTTGGAAAAACAAAGTAAAATGGAACAAGAAAAAAAAAAGAAACCCTTACTATTAATATTTTGTGAACATTCCTTTACTATCAATGACCTCCCGACATCTGTTACCAAAGGACTGAATTAATTTCTTGCAAAATGTCGGGGTAATATTTTTTCATTCATTTTTCAAAAATTCCCAGAGTTCATCTTGTTTCTTTGGATTCATCTTTCGCGTCCCATCTCCATTAATCTTCCAAACGTTTTCTATAAGTTTGAGATCGGAACTTAGAGGTGGCCAGCCCACCATGACGAGGATCAGAGATGTGGAATGGTATGCTTCCCTAGAATCCGCTTGTTGACGATTAAGTGGACCAAGACCATAACACTGCCTGCTTTATATTTCACTATCTTTTTTACATATGCATACTGTATGTACTTTATCAACCTCAAATAAAAAATGAAATTTGATGCTTGACCTTTTTCGTAAAGTGTGATTTAACGGAGACCTTTGGAATTCCCTTCGAATTTGTTTCAAATCATGCCCCGCACTTTCATTCATTGTTTCTCTTTTGGAGCCACCTAATCAAAGGAAGTTTCTATTCCAATTACATTTAAACTCATTCAAAAATATATCTCCATATATTAGTTCACTCCCAGTTAATACAATTTCACCTGTTTTATTCCTTCTTCCTAGGATTTACATCTTAAACTTGGAATTATTTTGGTGGTGCGATGCCTGCCTTTTTTAAGTATCTTCATTATTATACACTTTCAAATACAAGCATATTAAAGTTATACAGTCATGGCAAAAAGCTTTGAGGCTAATATATTTTTTTTATCATTATAAATTAATAGAAGCAATCCAACGTAGCATTTTGGTTTAGTATGTTTGTATAAAAAAATGATGATGAAATATACAAACATTTAGAACCCAAAGCCATTTTATTAATAAATACAGTCAATTGATGTGGGTAGTCATATTTAAATGCTAGTGACCAAGATTTTTATGATATGTTGATTCATATTGCTTCATTTATGTTCAATAAGAGGCAGCAACCGCTTACAACTGGATGGCTTCTGTTTATCAACCGCCAGTTTGTATATCATCATCAATTCTCTTTTTAGTTCAAATCTGACGAAATGCCGAAACAAGGTCCAAAAATGTTTGATGCTATTTTCAGCCAAGAATTTGTTATTGGTTTTGCCTCGGGAAAAATTGTGCCCTAATACTGAAAAATATAGTGATCATCACTAACATTGGTCGTGAACTGCTAGGAAGAGGTAGTAATGAACCACTTTTTAGTATAATTGGGGGTTAATTGCAGCATTTTGGGGCAAAAGTGTTAGTTTTCCCTTAGATGAAAAGCAGCCCCAGATAAGGAGAGTGTCCAGATGCTTCACCATGGGTTGGTACAGGACTCCTTAAAGCGCTCTCATTTTCTATCAATAATGAGGGACCTTCCAGAAGCTCCAAACAAGCGGAAGAAAGCTTCATCAGAGAATATCACTTTGTCCCAGTCTTCATCAGTGCATCCTCTATATTTCTAACAAAGGGGGAACCTAGCCGTAAGGTTCCTGTGGGTGTAATTATGCTCCTTCACAATTCTTACACTTCTTGAAAAGCCTCCGCCTCACTGTGCGCGCTGAAGCGTTCACACCTGCTCCTTCCAAGCGTGAGCAAACTTGGCCTAGGAGGCATCCCGATCCTTGAGCTGGGACTTTACCAGGAGGCGATCTTGACATTAATTTGCAGCTCTTAGCCGTCCAAAAGACGTCTTCACACGAAGGTAACCAATCATTTTGAGTTCATTAAGGATCTTAAAGATGATGCTCTTCTTGCAATACCGTTAGCAATTATTTCCTTGAATTCAAGACTGCTTTATGCAGAGCAACAATGGTTGGGAGTTTTTCTTTGGAATAACAATTTATGGAATTATAAAAGATTCAAACATTTTTTTTTACAAAATATCAATAGAAAATAGATCATAATACACTACATCGTTCATTTAACCCTTCTTTGCCATCATTTTGCCCTATGATCGAATAGCGATTTTGTTCGTATCACTTGGCCACTTGGCTACGCGTAGCCAACTGGCCTAAGACATGATTTAATTAAGATCAAAGTGGATGCTCGCTGCCTCAGTGTGCACAGTTCGAATCCCAGCCGTGTACGGAAGTTTTTGCGAATTAGGGAGTAATATTTCCAAAGATATTTTTGCTGTTTTCAGTTTCTTGCGGTTTGTTGGATTCATATATATATATATATAAGAACATAAGAAAAGAAGGAGACTGCAAAAGACCATTCATGGCCTACACTTGGCAGCTCCTGTAAATATATATATATATATATATATATATATATATATATATATATATATATATATATATATATATGTATATATGAATATGTACCACGGAAGGAAACTGAATAAAAGGCGGATTGGAGTTAGTTCATTTCGTCTATTTGACACTTTGAAACTCAATGGTAAGAAAAATAAGACACCAAGTATTTATACAAAGCACGTTTCCCTGGGATGAGGTCAACACTTTAATGCTATCAGATAAGTCGGATTTTAGAAAAAGTTATAAGATTGGATCTAGCGAAAACATCCCTGGGCTAATGTTCAGATTACTCTCCTTTTTGTGGGAGATTAAAAGTGATTCCAGGATATTTCTCTTTATAAAATCCTTACTATGGATTATAGTATCAGTTTTTGACCAGTTAATTCCGTGTCCCATCTTGGGATTGTGGACAGCTAAGGCATTATTCAGATATCCCTTAATTACTGCTTTTTTGTGTTGTTGGGTCCTTATGGAAACATTTTTAGAAGTTTGGCCTACATAGAATAAATTACAATCTAAACATGGAATTCGGTAAATTACATTATTATCATTATTGGGGCGATGCTTTATTAAGAGATTATTTAATGTATGATTGTATTTAAAGGCTACCTTTATATTAAGTTTTTTTGGAATAGGCACTACAGACATAAAATTATCATGATAGGTTAAAATTAATAGGTTTTAACGAGGTTTCATTGTCTCTAATTTACAATTGTAAAAGTTTTTTTGGCTATATTCAGACATTTTTCTAGAAAGTACTTTGGGTAGCTTAAATTGACGCTTTACATGTATCATATAAGATACATTCGATCGCAACGGTTAAAATTATGTTTGATATATATTCTTTATTATTACATAACTCTTTCTGAGCAGAAACACTGCTTTCTTTCCTCTCCCGTCTTCGCATCACAACACACACAAACACACCGTTCCAAGGAATCAGGCGGATGGGTATCTATATATAACCACATAACTCTGACGCAGAACATGTCCCTCTTCCTCAGAGCAACGAATATCCCACCTGAACGCTGTTTGGGGGTAAAAACATAAGACTTCCCAGCACTTCTCGGGCTCATCAGCGATTGTCCTACTGACGTTTATGTATATTTCATTACTCTTTCTGTATTCACTTGGATAAAGGGAGGTTGGCGAACAACTACTACTACAATTGCTACTACTACTACTAGCAGAATACAAGTATACCTTAAAATAAGAAACATAAACGGGTCTGAAAGGGTTAATAAAATCCATTGGTATTTGTAACATCGAATTCGTTGTGAGCACTGATCAGCACCAGGCCCTTGAAGCGTTCTTGGATCCATTTGGCTGGGCGGAGTGCTTCAGCCCCCTCTTTAGCACCTGAATTAGGTCAAAAATATGTTTTTAACCTCTTCCACCTTAGCAAATCTTCAAGTAAAGAAAAAGATTGAAGCTAAAAAGAAATTTGATCGACAATTGTCTTTTTAAAAATTTTAATTGGTGATTTGAAGCTTAAAAGAACTTAAATCAACTCTTTTTATCATTTTTTGGCAATTTGACTGAAATAAAACTTATAGCTAATAAAATATGCTTGAAATCTTTTTAAATTTCTCTTTATTGAACATAAAAATAATCGAAGCCAAAGAATATTGAATTTAATCGGACCGTGATCTTTGAGAGAGTAGCGAGGAATCTCCACATCACCCAACTTCTATGGAATGAGCCATACGATTCCCATCCTTCGATCCTCTGACACAAGCCTCATCCTTAGCTCAGTTACCAGGGGATTCTAGGAAGGACGCAAAGACCAGGCGATTCTAAGTAGGACACAAAGAGCAGGTCATTCCTTGTAGGAAGCAAAGACCAGGCTCAGGGGAAATCTGTCGACAATCCGTATATACATATGTAGCTTTAAAGCGGTTTCACTTTCTGCACGTCTTCCTATTTCACTACACTCCGTTGCATGTTAGAGTGAGCCCCCATTCGATAAACTTTCGAAGCAAAGTTTCCTCGAATCGATTGTGTTGAGTCAGATATTTTAAATTTATAATTATCGAAAGAACGTTTAATTTAATTTCGTCTTCAAACATCGAAGTCAATTTTAGACGACAATTCTTCTTCGATTCCAAAAATAAAGAGTCATCCAATTTGGCCATGTTGCAAGAATTGTAAATCTGATTTATTTTTTCATTTAAATCTTCCACAGAAAAAGGAAGAGTTTTACCGAATTGACTCTATTTCGCAATTCAAGTTCGGAAATTAAATATAAGTTAATTTCTGTATAGGGAAATGCTTCGTTGAAGTAAATTATGACTTTTAACTAAATTTAAAACAAAATGTTCGAATTCGGATTGGAGAGAGCCTAAATTCCCGCTCGTCATCTTTTCGAAAAAATTATATTAAAAAAGTAATGTAAAACCGTGTGGAAAAAGTTTTTTTAGCAAACTCAATAGTTAAAGAGAAACTGTTAAAAAACTATGAAGGAATCTCCAGGAAAGATACAAGTTTTCATTATTCACACAAATTCCAGAGCGGAAACACACCTACACCTTCATCCCTTTTAACTTTGGTAATGGTAATATTTAAATAATTGGAACAAATTTCAGGGTGGATGCTCCGGGTGAGCGAAAAGAAGGAACCAAAGAGGGATTCAGAGGAGAGACAGATTCTCCAAATCAATCGCAGCAGGCAATTAATTTTTCAAATTTGTTAGTATCGACGTGGCAGGATTTAAGGGAGCAGTTTTTCTGCTGCAGTAGTAGAACCTTAGGGACCAAAGGCTTCGCAAAAAGGTTTCATACATGGTACCTTTTAGGGTGTCTTCCTTGGCAACCATTTAATAGACTCTTTCTAGTTGCATAATGAAGAACAAAGTTGAACTATATTTCATTTAATTCGAACTAGATTTGATTTAATTTAAATAGTAATAAATAATATCTTGGATGTAATTTCCACCATTTGTGAAGTAAAGTTGGAAGCGCTTAGCAAAATTCACCCGATGAATCCGATGCATTAACTCCAAATTTCTCTCAATTTGAGCACATTCATTTATGATGCGCTGTTCCCTCAAGGAGATCGTGGCTTTGATTCTCATTGAGTACACGCTCCCTTTTAGCAACCCTTCAAATAAGAATTCAAGGAGGTAAGGAATTGAGAACTATCAGACTATTGTGATATTTGCTATGGCTTCAGATTTTAGGGACACCCTGTATATGTGAAATTCCATCTCGCTCTCGTTTATTGGTCCATTGAAAATAATTGATCGATTCTGATCAAATCCAACGTATATTTAAGAAAATCATCCTACAAACTTTGACTTTCGAGTCTAAGCATAAAAAATTCACCCCAAATTATACAATAATTTGACTTGGAAATTAATTGGTAAAATTTTTCTAACAAAATATTCCACCCAAATGACTTCCACCATCCCTTCCTTTTCAAAAGATTTCGCTTCTTCCTCACTTAAAAATTGTGAGCATTGAAGGAATTCAAAAAGATTAACACTTTATCAAAGATTGTTAAGCCCAGCTTTAGAATGTTTCAAAAGTCATGCGTATGTGGATCGACCTGAAACGGTTTCTTGGATCATGTTAATTTTCACCAGTTTTTGGTAGGATTAAATTCTTTCAAATTTTAAGGCCATTCTGTTTAATATAAAATATACAGCTCCAAGTCTTACTTAAAAAAATGCGTCTCATTACCATAAAAATTTGAGGCACTGACGTGGGAAAAATTCACATCAGGGTCCAACATATTTACAGGTTCTTTCAAGAACAGGAATAAATTTTGCTTTAAATTCTGCGCGAGAAAGTCGCCGTCTATCTATTTCTGTCCCTCTTTTTCTATTAACTGTAAAGGGATCACTAGAATAATATAATTTCCCTACCTCCTAAGATAGATATTACTTCGAGAGAGAAAGTGGCCCCTACTCCCTTTTTCCCCCTCCCACTTCACCCTTTTCGAACTTGCCACCTGGTCACCGCAAAAAATTCATACCAAGGCATGACGCTGAACTTGAAAGCTACGTCGCTGCCGTCTCAATCTCCCCCCCCCCTCCTTCGAGCCGGGAGATTACCTAGCTATTTTGTAGGTTTGCAGTGAACAGCTTTTATGGCTCAAGCCACTGGTCATCCATGTGGCCCGCTGATCCCTGCACCCGACACTTCCCCGCAAGGAGACTCTCGGTTTGTAACGGCCGATAACGAGGGTTCGAGAAGGTGTGTCTCTCTTCCTGTTTTGGAGAACTCCAGGTGTATATGCACCCTACCCAGGATTACAGACAGATTTGGTTAGACGACACTTTCCCTAAAGAAGTTCGGTTCAATGAAGCTCTCTCTCGAGAAGAGTGAGTGACGGTCGCAAGCCACGGAAGAGCTGGAAATCACACCCGTATCTTCGGGTCAGAGAGAAGAGCCTCGTGGGGCAAAGTCAGCCTTCCTCAACCGCATTCGGATCAAAGATTGGAGAAGCCGTTCTCCGAAGTTCTTCTGGTGATCTCTTGAGGACAAGAGGCTCGTATCTCGCAAAAAAACAAGTTTGAAAAAGTAGCCCAAACCATTGCTGGTTTTTTGCCTGCCCCCGTGAGTAATCAAGGTCACCAAGACCTCTATCCAAGTTTGACCAACCTTATTCTCAAGGTTTAAAGGAACTTAATCACTCACTACCCTAAATCCTCCATTATAACAATTCAATAACCCTTGTTATCTAATTAGTTTTCAGAACCTAATTCCGTCTTATTCATGTACCTATCTAAATATATATATATATATATATATATATATATATATATATATATATATATATATATCCATATTCATTGTTGTGTCTTTTATTTAGTGAGTATTAAAATCTATTTTTGTCGTTCTGTTTGGAATATCCATGGGTCACGTAGCTGCAGCTATCTATTTAAATCGCACTCTTAGAACAATAACAGTTGTTGCCTTGCTTGGACTACCTTAGAGCCTGTGCGCCCATATTCCCATACACTTGGCCATACTTTAAAATTACCCAAATGAGGCGTTTCGACTCGTATAAATAATTCATTATCAAAGTAATCACCAATTATCTTTTTACATCTTATGAACTTTAAAACTCAACTATGAAGTCTCTGACGGTATATACATATTTAGTCAAATATTTCTTTCTTCAAGTAACAGAAGCTGACGTCTGATTTGAAGATGACGTAAGTTAAGAACCAATTTAAGGTAAATTACAACTCTTCCTTTGATCTGTGAAAGCTGAATTTTTTTTAAGAACTTTTAATGGAGTATTTTGTTGCTATTCTGAGAGTCAACCTCCGAATTACGCCTTTGTATTTCCAGGTGAAGTGGTTGTATGTGGATAGCTCAAAATTCAAAATGTTTCCTTCCTTATGGTTTTGTTTTATTCGTCCCAATTTATGACCAAAACAAGTTATCTGTAATTTCTCACCATCGTTTATTTTTTATTGATTTTCTAGCTTTTTTCGTAGAGTAAATCATAAAATTCTTCTCAATAAACTAGATCAAATCAGAGTCACTGGCATTACTCATAATAATAATAATAATAATAAGGATATTTTATGAGGCTTTTCGATGCCAGGAACCTGTAAAGAGCCTCTCTATCGACTAAGGAATAGATAGAGAGAAGAGGTGAGATTTAAGGGGACGTTTGAAGGTACCAAGGTAGGGCGAGGCCTGTCTCGCATTCGGAAGATCATTCTACATCTTGGGTGAAAAAGAGATAAACCACGATCAAACCTTCGAAGCAACGCAGACGACTAATAGGCATAATTACTATGGGAGCAGAGCCTGAGGAAAGGGTACTGGCGGTCCTCGATAGTGTAATTGAGATGCAAATTAGGGAGAGCTGCGGCATTTGAGGTTTTATATGTAAACATACGGACTTTAAAGGCAAATATGTAATGCATGTCGCGAGGCAAGGGAGATGTACAATAGTAACGTCTCTGGTGGATAGAAATCCTGGCTGAGGAGTGTTGAACCACTTAAAGAGGTGGAAGAGACGAAGGCACGAGTGGAAATATCAAGGCTGTTTTGGTCAAAGTGAGAACGGTTACGTAATAAGTCCTCTGTCAGCAGCTTGTAGCAGCAACATCCATTGCTGCGACAGCTTGCCACGTATAAGAGACGATTGAGCCAATTCCAACAGACATGAAGAGGCGATATGGGCTCTGTCAAAAGCAAAAAACAAAGCAAATATGATGAAACCCATCACAAAGGGGAAGAGGTTGCTTTTACATAGTGGACTGTTATTTTTTACTTTCCTGTCTCTCTCATTAGAGGTCTCAACATGGACAGCTCTTTTTCCCTTGGAAGTAAACAACATGAGGCTATCCTCCTCACCTTGATTAGAACTGTCTTCCTTACTGATGAATTCTTCCGGGATAAGTTTCTGCAATTTCTTGTCTGACGTCCTCAACTCACCTTGACCTTGATGACGCCTGACGACCTTGTTTTGCGCCTTAACCCGCCTGACGGTTTACTGAAAGGTTATATTCCCAAGCTTTCTTCGAAGATCCTTTTTTGTTTCTATCCCGTTTAACAATTTGAGAGATTGCACATAGTTTTGTGTGTTTACTGGAAAGATTTAATGTTTTATTCAAAAACGTTTTGAATCAACGTGATTGCACAGATGGAAGAAAGTTCACTGTAGTATTCTTGTCGTTAATTCCAAGGTGTTTATTATCAATTTCATTTAGTGAAATATTTTGTTGCATTTTTTTATGGAGATGAACGGCGAATATGATTTCGTCATTGTATATTTTTAGGGGGTTATAAAACTTTTTTGTACTCTATTTTAAATTATTAATTATACTGAATTATGTTTACCAAGTATACTTTGCGACTGTCTATAGTAATCACATTTCGGGTAATGGGATAATTGTATTCATTACAAGTTTATAAAATAGGTATAAATTTGTGCTACCCTTTGTACTATCTCGACAATTTTTATAAGTCTGCCAAGCGTTCTTATTATCAAACTAACGTTAATATCCCTAAGTTCCAGGCTGAAAACATATTAGTTTTGACCTATAGAACATATTTTCATTAAATTACCTAGTTTACTTAGGCCTCTGAACATAAATGTTATTTATAAGTACGAGACTACAATTTATCCCATCCTTGTCAAAGATCCGCCCTCCCTCCCCCCGCGACCTAGCATTGTGTATTCGATAGGCTGCAACAACTGCCAAAAATGTTATTATGGACAAACCAGGAAAGAAATACATGTCTGGGTTGAGCAACATCAAGCCAATGTACGTAATTCCAGTGAGCAATCTGCGCTTTTTCTACATATGTACAATCTTAACCATAGCATTAAATGGAACAGTGCCAAACCAGTCATCATCTGCACTAATTATATTTCGATAAATATATTAGATGTATCTCAATTAACGCTTTTCTAAATTTCAACTATAGCCCTGCTTTATTCATGCTAGACCCCATTATCACTACATAAATAAAATCTCAAGTAAAGTTGTTTCAGGATTTTGTAGCCCCTAATTAGGGTTCAAAGGTGGGTAAGCTAATTCCCACTTCCACTATTTAAGGCAATGTTTGTCCAGCCTCCTGTTAATTCCTTGAAAAGGTCTGTAATAATAAAGACGAATGCGCTAGGAATCGTTTTTCACTTTTTTTGTGGGTCTACCTGCATATATATATATATATATATATATATATATATATATATATATATATATATATATATATATATATATATATATATATATATATATTATATATATATATATATATATATATAAATATATATATGAGGATAATTTAGAGCATGTCAGTCAATATTTATACATTGTATATCTACAGCAATCAATTTTTGTTTAATATGAAGAAAAAATATTTTCAAAGCGGCACTTCTGTCACAATCTGTTTATATATATATATATATATATATATATATATATATATATATATATATATATATATATACAGATTGTGACAGAAGTGCCGCCCTTTTGAAAATATTTTTTCTTCATA
The DNA here is from genome assembly GCA_963969495.1 of Ceratothoa steindachneri. Classification (NCBI taxonomy): domain Eukaryota; kingdom Metazoa; phylum Arthropoda; class Malacostraca; order Isopoda; family Cymothoidae; genus Ceratothoa; species Ceratothoa steindachneri. The sequence continues at coordinate 26,184,404 of OZ018327.1, read as the reverse complement.
TTAAACCAAAATTGATTGCTGTAAATGTATATATATAATGAATAAATATTGATTGACATGCTCCAAATTATCCTCATCCTTTTTAATAGACTACTAAACTCGACCAGCACACTTCTACAAACGTTTTGATACATTTCTATGGTAATTGCAGAAACTATATTAGTAATTAGTTGTTCTAATTAATAATTTGTTTTTGGTTTGAGGCTGTAACCCTATTATTTCAATCCACCTCACAAAAAAGGTGATGTTAGGTCTGGTGATGGTAAAGGTCACTCGAATGCTCCCCGTTGTCCTATCCATTTACCATTAAAAGAAAGGTCCATCTTCAATGAAGTCAGTCATAAAAAATTCATAAATGCTAATTATCTATCTTTATCTCCATCATGCAACCTTTGAAAGAGAGGTGGGATGTAAAGTATCATGTTTAGCTTCTTTAACATCCTTTAAACACTTCTTTCACTGATAGCTAAGTCTGTTGAAAGAAGCCTACTGGTCTTTTGAAGATGACGCAACAATGAACCTGGTAGTTCATCGGAATTTTCTAGACTTGTTGCAGAAACTGGGACCCCTGATCTCCGGGCATCACTTACCCTCCTTCTTGTGTTTGTTTGATGTTTCTGTTCTACACCTGCGGAATGTTAAATACTGCTCATAGAAACTATGCGGCCTCAGCACCATTTTTATTATTTTGCCAATAAATTGTACGTTTCATTCTCTGTTCCTTTATTAATCGCATGGCCATATAAACTGTCTGAAATAATCAGAGAAGAGATAACTAAAATAATAAAGTAAAGAAACATTTTAAAATATGTAGGTAAAAATTATGTCATCTAAAACTAAAATATATATATTTATACAGTAAAAACAAAGAGAATAGAAAGGGGCGTTACATTTGCTACAAACTCCAAGCCAAAGAGGCATTGTTTAGCTTCTTTAGAACTTTTCCGAATTTTCGTAAGTGACGTTATCCTGAGGGGAAAGGGATCGCAAATGATCACTGTCATTTAACATTATATTGTAGACAGAATAAAATTATATAATATCTTTAGAAAATTTGTATAAACTTTCGAGAACAGGAAATCTGGTCAAGAAACGAAACTGATACCTTTATTATTGTGGATTTGTCAAAGGCAAAATGAGAGAAAAAGTCAGCGGCTGTTTATATGCGTAAGACTCAACTGTTTTCCCTAGAACATTTATAGGAGAAACCTTAGATCTAAAACGCTGTATTTACCAGCAATAATATGATGTTAGGATGTATAGAGAAGGTAGGTATGTGTATAAGTACATATTTGAAATGATTTATGTAATTGATTTTAATCGGGTTAAAACTATTAAAAGAATTCAAGACGGACATTCGTAAACTTTAGAAAGTACTTGATATTTTGGCACTTTAAAAGAATAAAAATATAATCTTGAGTTTGTTAACTTTATTCTATTGACACTTAAAACGATTCTTGGATTAAAGTCGAATGCATTTGTTTTCTTTTCTAACCCCTGTGTCTGGCTTATCGCTGATCAACGGGATTAACGAGTGTTGGATTATTGGGAGATATCATTAGTGAAGTGACTGCGAAGTGATTTTTGTTGTTATGAGGTATATCTCTTTCTCTTTTACTTCAGTTATCTCCAGATTTGGTTGACAAGATATTCAAAATTTGTTTCATTTTATATGAAATTAAAGTCAATGTGCTATTGCAGTGTTATGTATCTTCCATAGGTTGGCCACACAGATACCGATCTTACAGTGACAGTAAATTGAGGTGCTTCAGTCACGTTCATACCATATATTTTTATGTTCATTATAATGGTCATCGCTTGTCACTATACAGGTTGCAATTATTCAAATACCCTTTCGCATATAAGGGACCAAAATTGTCCATCCTACTCCAAATCAGGTTTCACGAGTGCCATTTTAAGAAGAAGATGATGCGTTTTGATTTAAATGCAAAATATCTGCCTATGTAGCCAAGAACCCGATTTTAGCCTCGTGGAAGCACAGTATAATGCTTGGAAAATTTGGCATCACACGAGATTAGCACACATATATACTTTTCCATGTTGACTGTTTTTTTTAAACATTACCCATCATATTGTAATCCGTTCGTAGATTACTAGGCACTATATGGATTACCTTACACTTTGCCACATCAAATTGCATCCGCTCTCTTTCTCTTCATTGGCTAATCTATCTAAATCATTTTGCATGTATACATATAAAGCAAGAGTCCGAGTACAGTTCTTAGCGGAACGCCGCTAGTAACCAAAACTCATTTCGAAAAAGAGTGCATACGGTTTCCAACCAGCCTTTATTTAATCCATTTTAATAAACTGTCTCTTATTCCATGCACTTTTAGCTTTATCAATTAGAGTCAGATCAATTACATGGTGGCGTCATCTCAACAGTAGGCCACACATCTCGTTGCAAAAATCATTTCGACATTACATCGAAGAAAGCATCCGAAGGGCTGCAGTATTATGTCTATTTTACTACATATCTCTACTTGGGCGTTATCAGAGTCTATGTACTTTACCACATTCATCACATTCCACACACCTTTTGAGCTAAAACAGGTACCACATTAATAATATGGTTTTATTGCGTGTGCTTTATTAATTGAATTGGTATTCGTCCAATTTATTTTCTAGCATGAAATTCGTCTGTTAAAACTTTAATTTAATTTTATAAACATTTCTTATCGTATTATTTACAATGACTGTAAAAATGTCAATCTAGGCTTCTATCATCATATATATTGATTTTTTGTTATAATTCTTTTATTTCTGCTAAAGTACTTGTAGGAAAAAATTGCAAAGTTCGATTTAACTTTTTTCTACGAGGTTGGAATAAGTACTAGAGAGTCCTTTGGTATCATGATGGGGCCCTTAATGTCTTACGATCGTTTATATATATATATATATATATATATATATATATATATATATATATATATATATGTATATATAAAAGAAAATAGCTTGAGTTCGTGTTTTGAAACAAAGCCAATTCCTTTTCATAGTTCGTTTTGCCAGATCTTATTTTGCACTTAAAAAGAAACTAGAATAAAAACATAGGCTTTATTCTCAAAAGTATTTCTGTATTTTGAAATAATATATAATTTATGACCTTTCTTCCTACCTACTATATTTCTACAACACCTGATTTAAGCTTTTAGAATCTCTACGTTTAATTGACACTATTTTATTATCTATACTAGAAATCTATCATGAAACTCGTAAATCACTGCATAGAATTCTTCGAAGTTTTTACCTAGCGAAAAAAGGAGAAAAAATACAATATTAATAGTCGAAAGTGAGTTGAGATCTCGCGATCATTTCTCAGAGTATTTCGATTGAATTAACTTATGTTGTCATCCATAGTTCTAAGCTTTTCGATGGCAATTATTGTAGCAACTAACTTATATCCATTAGTCAAGATTAAGACCATTATATGCTGTTTCTACATTATTTGATGAAGGTACTGTTTTATAAATATCTATCTGTTGTTTTATTTATAAAATCAACCTGAAGAATATTAAAATCACTGCCTAATTAATTTATCTGTAATTTGGTTTGAAAGTGTTTAGAAAATAATCTTATGTTATTTCGTTTCCTTGGTTTCCCATAGAGACAAAATTCCTTTAATTACCATTAATTATTAACTTGAAAGCTCAAACCTCAGACAGAGAGAATATCTATAGCGATATCTTTCGTTGTACTTGATAAAAAGGCCCGCGCCTTTTATTCTAGACATATCTCAATTAAACACTTTTTTTCTACTAAGTTGCATTTTCCAATAAGATATCTATTACTAATTTCGATCCCTGTGTCTGTAACTCCTATAATATTAAAGTCTCGTCGTTCCGCAACTAATATCATTAGTTGATCAATTTTGTTACTTAAATTGTATAAACCCATGAACTTGGGTAGCCATATGCCTCATTAATACATATAATTACCAACCTGTAAATACTGATCAAAGTTATATTCAATAATTCATTTGCCTTATAAAAGTAATAAAATAAAATTAATTGACATTTGATTTTGAGCAAATATTTAGAGATCAATACGATATTTTCCGCCATTTATTATATATATAATCCACGGTCTTCAATATCAGTGTTACAATATCTCCGTTCAAATTTGTAACCCAAATTTATGGCATAACGGCAGCCGCAAGCTAATATTAAGAATTAAAGTGATGGGAAGAGTTATCTCAGTGGCGGAGAGGAGTGTAATTCATAGCTAGATCCCTATAATATACAGGCTATCCATAACTGAAAATCTAGAGTGGTACTAAGCTGTTTTGTTGGTTGTTGTTCAAATGGTTCTCCTTTACCTCTCCCTCTTTCTTAAGTATGCCAATAATATCTCCCCAAGAGGAGGGTAAAAATCTTTAATGCAGATTTGGTTCGAATAGAGACAAGATGTGAATATTTTAATGGCAACTCTATTTACAGGAAATAATAAAAGAAACTCATTAAATTGCAAAAATTGTTAGTAATGGATTCTTCACCTTCAATGCGCCTTCAATTACTACAAATACAAATGTATCTGACTGGGACATTTTCTAAATAAAAGAAAGGTTTTCGTATCGAAGCTTTTATAGTTGTGTGGTTTATGGGAAAACAGTCAATATTCAGAATATTCTCTCGTAAATTTCAATCCACACAAAAGAACCTGAATTCCTCTTTCCTCCTTTTAAATCTCCTCTTTTTTTCTATTAGGCGAAGGTTCCCTCGTTCCATTTCCTAAAGAGGATTCAATAAGACAACATTAAATTCAATCAGGATTCGGTGAGAGGTGAAAGCCTTATTATTTGAATTTCTTCTTTCAGTTCTTTTTCTTAAGTTTTAAACGGTAAATAAGTCCGAAAATAAAGCTAAGTAAAGACAGATGAAAACAAAGTAAATAACCGAACCACATTTCTAAAAGATCCCTCAAATTATTTTCCGGATGTCCTAAAAATATATCCTACCACTTAACAATTTAAACTTTAAGCAAACATATTTTACAACATTTTTTTGAAATTGTTATTCGAAGGTTTATTCTATTTTGATTGAATTTAGTTCAAGTATAAATTATATTTATTAAAAGAGAAAATCCAGTGCTTAATTGAAATTTGATCAACAAGTTATTTTTGACTAGCTACAATCTTGTGTCTGGCTATAGAGAAACAAAGTAATTCTCAAAATAATTTGCAGCACCTTTGGTTTAATCCAATTAGATTCTGATCATTTTGAAATCGAAAAATATTGTACAAATTTGTGCTTAATTATACCTTAAAAATACAGGAATATATTTAAATAAAACCAAAAAAGGTAACGTATACTTCTGTTCTGAATATTATATTCATAAATAAACTTCGTAATTATAACTCATATAACTTATGAGGCCACAAATTCTCATCAGTTTTAAATATATTAAGTCCATAAATCAATTGTATGATTCAAGCCGTGAGATATAAATTTAAGTTTAAAGAATTAAACGATATTAAAACTTTAAAAGCGTAATTGGGTAGTAGTAGATTTGTCTATTGGATACAGCTACTTGATTTCTATGGATAAAGAGCGTCCCGCAGTTCGCACGATGTAGAATAATTAGGGCAAGAGATTGCTTTGATAACCACATTAAAAAAAATATTTAATATTACAATAAATAGCCAACTTAATTATTAACAAACTCTAGTCACTTTAAAAGATATTTAGAGAATTCAAATTCATAATGTCAAGGAAGACGGTGATCGAATCCATAAATAGTTCGGGTAGGATCCTTTTTACCCATTCTTTCAATTTATAAAAATTAATAAAACAGACACCAAAATGATAATGGAGGAGATAAGTTATAATTTTTTGTCAGAAATTTTAATATTCAATACAGTTATTTAGGTTTGTTAACAAAAATATGTTTTATTATTTTTGGTAAAAGGGTTTTGGAACATTTTTTTGATTTAACTAAAATTGCCAAAGGAGTTAACTTACAATCAAGCTGAAAATTGTTATTCCAAAGGTCTTATTGAATTAATATAAAAAGACACAAGAAATGTGCCAAACTTATTTATATTAACCTTCGTGAAAGTCCCTATAACTCCTTTTTTTGTCCTGTCGATTAAAAATAACATTATTTTAACGAATTGTTATAAATAGGTACGCGAAAAAAATATATATTTCCTTGTTCCTTGAACAATTCTATATATATATATATATAAATATATATATATTTAGTTCTGGTTGAAAGTTAGGAGGGAACCACTAATTAAACTCCAAAATACCTGATCCTTGTACTCTTTTGCAAGGCAGCTGTGTTCCTTTCCTTGGAACTGATTTCCTTAATTAATTAACCCTGTGATCGCAATTTAAGATACAATTGTATTTTAATTCTTTTAAGTTCATCAATCAAGAGGTTTAGCTCCGTTTTTGTTTAATACCATCAATTTATGTTATTCAATTACTAGACTATATCAAGAATTTCTTCGTGTCAATTGCAGGGCGAAAGTGTTATATATATATTTCATTCCAACACACAGATCACGGGGCATTGATAAGATTCTCGCTTACCTTCCCTCTTGCGAATTAGAACATCATTCCTTGTTTAGAAAAGGACTTTAGGGAATCTTTTACTGATTTTAGCATAGCCTAGATTTTACATTAGCAAGAGAATTGCTAAATTGGTGTTCCATAAATTATTCTCACATACAAGAAGGAGTAATGAATTTACATCCTGTTTACATTGCAGATGATCACGGTAAATTTGGAATTATTTTCTGCGTAATTAAGTTAATGGACTGATGATGTTCAAGGTGACTTATAATTATCGGAAATTAAATTTATGGTAAGTAATACATGAAAAAGAGTGACACCTTAAAAATATTAAAAAATATTACGGATGACGTACCATCCCTTTAAATTGGGGGCTCTGAAGCAAGAAATTTGGCACCAAAATCGCGAAATGAGATATCGTGTATTGAAGCGATGAGTGCCTGAAAAGACCACCAGCATGACCGACTCTTTACATCTTCACAATTACTTACGGGTTTTCTTTAGTTTTCATCACACATTTCCCGTTTTTCTTGTTAAACATCACTACTTAAGTTATAGATAGGAATTCGCCGTAGAATTTAATAAACTGAATATTTGGGCGAAAACAAAATTTTCTTAATTTAATTTTGAGGCGAAGAGTGAAAGTTTATTGTTGACTAAAATGAGATGAATTTATTTCATTTATAAAAATGGGTATTTTAATAAACTCCGGAGGGCACTCCATTAGAGGGAACCGAGTTGAATGAACATACTTTTAGCAAGAAATTAATATAAATAACCTTATTTAGGTAAACATAAAAAAAGGAAGTAAAAAGCTTTTACGTTTCATGCAAAATGATTCCAGATTACTAGTTATTTTTTTAACTTCTTTTTTAAATATACTTAGGTTATAATACCTTTTAAAGCCTAAGATATTTTATCTGTTTTTTTCTATGTGCGTTTATTTAAAGTGCATATCTTTCTCTTCTCACATCTATTTTATGTATGTGCTCATACCAATTATTATCCTGTTAGTATCTACATATTACTGTGGGTAAACTCTCTCTATATAAAACTCAACCAAAACCTCTATATAGAATCAAGCCACACCTTCGGCCAGCCCCTTAACCAGTCAACACTTCCCTTGTCAAGAGATATGACTGGTAAAAATTTCAGAAATGAAGAAGCAATTTGGCCACTTATATCATGCATTGGCTCTCATGCAGATGACTCTTCAAATGGTTAGCCCCAATTTCTTCTAAGTCAGTTGAGTGCCTTCATTATTAGGCAGAGTTCATTCATCAAACTTCATTGATAAATGTATAAAATTAACATTAAAAATAGTGGTTTTGTTAACTTCGATGTGGACAGCCTTTTACAAATATAGCCGTAAATGAAACCCACATGGTATTATCGACTATATTATAAATTCCAAGATTGAACCTCTTCATAATCTAAAATCAAGGTTGTTAAACTTTGTTTTATTAAAAATGTTTTTAATAGTTACCTGGTATTCTCTTAACCAAATATGGCATTAGCTTTTAATAACTTCTATCGACGCTCCGTTGCAATATTTTGATCAAACCTTTTGAAGTATCCCTCCTGCATCCTATTATGCCAAACCCAAACTGAAAATGGGATAGGCCTGGATATGGTAAAGTGCCTTTACAGTTTCTTGAGAAGCGTCAATAAATCGAACTCATCCAAAATTCGAAAGTTGAATAAGAAAATGACAAATGTTTATCATTTGTTGATGTCAAAGTTATAGGACTAAAACCATATTTTCTGCTTCGAAAATCAACCTATCCTATTAAGTACGTTCATTTATTTGTTCTCATATCGGTATCTATGTTTTCAACAGCATTTAGAATATTGAACTATGAAACCATCTTTCTATAAAAGCTTATCTAAAGTTAGATAAGCATTTTTAAGACACAAATAGAGAACCCAGAATCTCGTTAAAATCGTCTCTCGCTTCTATTTACTAATACGAATATAATTAAATGGCGAAAGAGGCTCTTTTTTACAAACCGAATCACCTCGAAATATCCTTCAACTATTTTAAAATCTTTGCTTTATATGAAACCACAGGTGTAAACTAGGGAAGTACGTGTATATTAACCCTTTTTAATTGCACTCATTTTTCCTAATTCTACGTAGTTGTGACTGGGAGATTTTTAGACAAAAGTTTATATGAAGACAAATGTTATGTCAGGCGAGCCGTTAAAAAATCAAGTATTTTAATCATATCAACAAGTTCAAACATGAAATAGCTTTCCTTGTCTCAAATAAATTACCTGTGCAGAGATTTGCGTTAAAAAATTATAGAATCCACATTAAGGAGCTCAGTCCCTTAATTCAACCTCTCGAGGAGGCTATTTAAATCTATCTACTTTTTAGAAAAATCTGATCTTAAAAGATATTCTTAATCAACTGTAGCCGATTAGGAGCATTGATAGGATTTATATATTATTAAAGTAGGACTGTCTATCTATTTTCATTCTATGGGTGAAGATCCTATGGTAAACTTCATAGCAAAATTAATCTTGTGTAAAAAGTAATGCGTTCCTATATAGTCGCTTTATTTATAATAATAATTAACTTTCTTTTGAGTGAAAAAAATGATTTGGGTGGTTTTCTTTGTACTTGGGAAAAGCGAGAAAGGTTCGATTGAACAAATTTTCGATTTTATGGGGAATAATTAGAGGAAGTTGATTTCATTATCAAACCTAATGTATGAGAAAGCAAGGGTAAAAGATGGCGAGAGTGAGTTTTAATGGCATTAAGTTTAAAGTTAGTGGTACAGACTCAGTGAAAATGTAATCCGTAGGCTGTATTGGTGGAGTTTCGACAAATGGATAGGAAGAAAACCTTGAGAGTTATTTCTAGATCAAGGAAGAGATCGGGGGATTTTATCTGGGTAAATAAAATAATATATTAAGATGAAGGCGATTAATAAAATTCAGAATTTTTATGGAATCCTTTTCAGAGAGGATGATGGTTATATCCGTGGTGTGTGATGGGAGAATTAAAAGCAAGGGTAATTAACGTCGTCATGGAGGTTTAATTATCTTTATACATGGAATAGGGACGGAAGTGCAAATGAAATTCTGAGAAAGGGTTTTTAGATTTGTAAGGAATGGTGATGGAGGATTCAATCTCTGCAAATGCATGAAAATGCGATAATTCTGCAACCAGACAAACGAGACTAAACCCAAAACAAATAACTAAATTTTAAAGAAACCTGGTGTTTTTTAACTTCTAGAGACCCATTAATACAAGAAATTCTCTGTTATTGTATTCAGATTTTTCTGTATTGAATGATAAACAAGCTAATAAACAATGGTAGAATTATGGTAGGTAAATAATTGAGGTTTTATCCCGGCTTCATATCAACCGAGTCATCGCCAATCAGTTTAATAAAAAAATGATTCTCTTTTATTTTTCTTCTCAACAGTAAGTTTCCTTTTAAGTTTCATTACTTAAAAGAATTTCTTAATATTTCCTTTGGAAGTTGATTCCCCTCGAAGTATCCTTTGTACAGCTGCGACTAACTTACGCGAGGTTTCTTAAGTAGTTTCACCATCATATGTGTCGTTTCTATGCAGGGGTTTCTTCTATTTAAGGAGGGTTTCTTTTAGTCAAGAGAGGGGTATATTCTATGTTGGGATGTAGGGGAGTTTCTTCTAATCTATCTCTCTTCACCAAAAAGGTCATGACTATTTAAGCTCGTCTAATCAAATTAATTCATTCACCATTATCTGTGTTTTTCTTTTATTCATTTACCTGTTCATATCATTAATTCTCCTCCTGCTCCGTAGTAGTACGCATCAAGCTCCAGGTTTGTACTCAGGGTAAAGAACTAAACTTCTTCTTGCCTACACATGCGGTCATCAAGCCACGCATTCATAATTATCTGTATTATTCCTTTATTTAAATAAATAAATGAAGTGAAACTCGTCACGATGTGTCATTACTTCTACAATCTTCCTTTTAAGCACCCATTAGCCCAAATGTTGGGGGTCTCATTGAGACCGAAATAAAGAAAAATTATAAATGGCGCAGATGAGGCTAAAATGACGCTGTCGTAGATTAGGCTCTCGACGATATACCATATTTCTAACTATTCGTTAAGGGAATTTCTATATTTCAAGTGCGTGGTAATCTGATTGACCGAGGTTAGTTCTTAAAAGAAGGGAAGGGGGACTGCAGAGGCATATTTATCTTCAATATTAATAAGAAACGGAACGGAGCACAAGGATAAATAATATGGCTACCATTAATAAAATAGAGTTTTATTAATTAAACTATCAACGACACACAAAGAAAATGTTTAGATAACTGGGGAATGAAAAGGCTCGTGGGAATATCTGACTAATCTGAGGATTAAGATTTGGAGAGATTTAAAAAGGTAAACAAACAAAATATAAGGGGGGAATGGTTCGCTAAACTACTTAAAGCACAGGGTTGCGTTGACAAAAGGTTAAATGATTAAAGGTAATGCCGAACTTATGTATTACAAAGTTTTTGTGCAGAGGAAGACGATGCGAAGGAATCTTCGGTCAAACTGGCGATTTCCAGCCGAAGAATTCTTCGGTGATTGTCCTTAACAAGGGGGAAGGACTGTCTTGGAGGAGTGAGAGCGAAGTAAGGCTCGGAATTACGAGCGATCCTTGTGACAGCAAATCGGAGATGTTCTAAATGAACAATAGAGGTTATTGTTGAAACCAAGCGTTCTCTTAAAAAACGTTAAAAAGGGGGGAATTAAATTACCCGTTTCTTGACGAACGGGCTTGAAGAACAATTGCTGTTCTAACGTTGTTATCTTTCTGAACAACAGGGGGGGTGAGAACCGTTTCTTGGCGAACGGGCTTCAAGAACAATGGCTGTTCTAACGTTGATATCTTTCTGCACAACAGGGATTGGGGGGGGGAGGGAGGGAGAACCGTCTCTTGTCAAACGGGCTCAAAGAACAATGGCTTTTCTAAGGTTTTTCTCTTTCTGAACAACAGAGGGGCCTTGTTGACTCGGCGTCTCAAAGGGCACAAACCTTGGCACTCAAGGGATATTGTCTTCTTCTGGACAATAAAGGGTTTCTCGGCAGAGCTCTTAGGTGCACAAGGGAGATTGGATCAGCTTGATGCCTCTCGAAGATAACCTGGATCTGCTTCAATTGGGAAAAGCTATGGTATAAATACCCGGAACCATCTCCATGGCGTAGGGGATAATTGAGTGGAGGACTTCGGGGGAATCTCCCAGTGATGACAGGGAAAATACCTTATCTGCCCATAAGCCTAATTCAATCTAACGAGATCGACGTATGGAGGTGAAACAGGGGAGTGAACCTCCTTGATTAAACATTAACTATGATAGGAGATAACGCGCTTCTGCTTCCTCTCGCAGTCAAGATGCACGTGGGCAAGCATGTGGGTAAGCATGGTTAACATGTGATAGAGGCTGAAATAAAGCGGCCTCAGACCATTCTATAACAGACGCTTTAAGCTGGTCATTCGTGGCCGCCACGCTTCAGATACAGCTGTGTTATTTCGAGGACGGAGGAAAGAATTCGGTTTGTTTTAGTCTTTTAGAAAGTTTTTATTAGTTCTTTTCTTCCCCCACACAACATTCCGAGATCAGTTTCTCCAGAGCGATCTTAAATTAAGTGATTTCTTCATGATGTTACGGTGGATGCTATTTCTTTCGCACTCATTAACTATATCTTTTTTACGAGCAGGAAGGGTTTAAGGAGACAAGGCTCAAGTAGAGCTCTTTGAAAAATTATTTATTTGAAGTATTTGAAGAATCCTCAAAACTATGAATTTTTCCATATTTTTTCAAATATAAATGTAAATAATTCTCTTACCTATATCATTGCAATTAGTTTATCACCCTTAAAATCATTTACATTAAGCTTTAAAGTGTTTAAATTACACTAGAAAAGTGAGGAATTCTTTTGAAATAGATAAACATTTAATATAAATTGTGAATTAAAGTAAATACAGGAAGATTAATTGTGGAAAAAAGTAAGCGAAAAATACATTTTTCTCGTGTTATTTAATGTTTCATTTGCGATGAAACTGCTTCTTGTAACCACTAGTTACTAGCTAAGAGTATTTTCATGTTAAAAGAGTACAGCATATGTGCATGTATTTACATACAAGGAGAAGTGAGATGAGAATCGGGCGCATACGAACATTACTCGACTACAACAATTCCGTAAACCTTTATATCTTGTCCTTGGAATTGTAAAACGCTTCTTTTCCGTGATCAAGGATCAGAGAAAGAGCGAGAGTGATGGTAAGCTCCGTATGACAAGGACTATTAGGGGCAATTTGATAAATTAGAGGGTGAATTCCATTACTTGAAAGAGAATGTAAATTAATGAAAATTGAACCGGATTAAGTGTAAATGAAAAGAAAGGATATAATGATTCTTAACTCTTAGGAGATTAACCTTTTGCGTGTTTCTTACTAGTGTAGACAGACGGATAATGAATGCTTGTGAACTTTATTACTTGTTTGGGGTTTTCTGGTTTGGTAATTGGGCTTCAGTTCTATGACTAATACCGAGATGTGCGCTAATACGAGCGCGTAAAGTGCACTGGGTCAGGCCTAAATAAACCTCGGATTTACTTCGCTCGCAGTTAAATTCATAAATAATTGAGGATCAAAGCAGCGATGGAGCTTTGTCTTTGTTGTTAAGGAAGCGCCGTATTTGTGGAGTGTTTGAAATACAGGTTAAAAGTTGGTAGCGTGGAAATTCTGCTTTAGGATAGGTGAGAGTTTATACCAGAGAAGGGAGATAAGGGGTCCTATATAAGGCAGAGGTCTGAATATATTCTCTTTAGGGATGTTGTAGGAAGGGACTAGGATTAGTTTAGATAGGAGGAGGCGGATTAAATGCGGGGTAAAGAAACATCTTAATGGATTTAGTTTAAATTTGGCGGCACAAAAAGTGCGAAAATGTAATCCGGAGCATCTATGTGAGAGTTTACGGTAAATAGATGTAGAGAAACTGTCAGGGATGTCCTTTATTTATTGGTCTAGGAAGGCAATGGATAAATTATCTTCTTTTCTTTAGGTGAATTTTATATATGAGTGCAGTTGATTAATGTATTCTACAATATATTAAACAACTCGAAGTCACTCATTATTTATGTCCTTTTTACTGGTTTACCTTTCAATACCATGCTTTTTAAATTCAAACAACTATTCTTCAGAGTGTCTTTCCTCCTTTATTGGTGAAGATAAAGGAGGTAAGACAAGCTGAAATGATCGCAGAGATCGAAAGCTAAGCAATTAAAGTCAAGGTTGGTTTTACCAATCCCATTCCATTTAAAAAAAAGAGATAAACGTAGGAGAAGTTGTTTACCATCTACAATATGAACTAAAATGGATAATAAGAAAATGGAAAGTTTCCAAAGAAAACTAATAAAGGCGAAAAATAATATGGTCTTTAACAAAATCTGTATAAATATATATTGAAAATAAGTTACGACATTTCTCCGGGTAATGTACGACTCTATAGATAGATTCAGCATTTTTCACCTTTGATTTAAAAAATTAGCAATCCAGAACAAAAATGAAGAGACTTGTATAAGTGAATGTTGCAAGAAAAGAGGTGAAAAAATTGAACCATGGGTTTAAAGAAAAGAGAAGGGGGGGTTTGGAAGACACTCCAAAGCAAGAAGAGTTAGGGACGCCTCAATACAGGAAAATTATACTTGAGAAGTGCAGAAATAACGCTGTGGGCCTTTGAATTGTCAGTGGGTCAGAGATTTAGTGTATAAATCCATTGCAATTACTTCAAGTTCCGAGCAATACTGATATGGATTGGGTGACCCTTCTGTATATGTTTGAAGAGTTGTTCCTAGTAGATAAGTGGTAGCAAAGCCAACCAGTAATTGGGACACTCGGGTTAAACTCCCGACCAGGATATTTCAAAGTCTTTCCCTGAGCGTTATTTCTTTCTTTTTGTTCTATGGATTACCTTTATTGAGCTACTACTTACTCTTCTGTGCTTTGGATTATCTTGCAATATCCCTTTCTCTTGCCTTTCACCTCTGGGATTTTAGTCTCATACGCTCATTCTTATCTAAAATTTCGCTTTCCGAAAATGCTTCATTTGCATTTAAATAAAATAAAGTGTGAGAAAATCGATAACCCCCCCACCCCCCACCTTCACAGTCGAGCCACGGGACGCTGACCACAAACATCCTGGCAGTGTAGACGCCATGGTTCAAACTCTTAATCACGTCGCTCTCGTCCCTCCTCCCGATGAGAAGCTGAACGACTTGCCGAAACCACAGAAGACATTAATCAGCTCAGGTTGGACTGGAGACCATAATATTGGTTTCAAACTACAAGATGCCCCCTAAGAGCGGGTATTCAATTTCACCTCAGAGGCGAAATTAGAGGAGCGTCGCCCGGAATCCTGAAGGTCCCACCGGGCCATCTGTTCGATGCCCTGAGAAAAACCGTTGGAGGAGGAACCTTCATGCAGCCTGTCCACAAATCGCTCCCCTACTACCCATACCACAGTGGGGTGACAACATATATATACCAAAAACTTTGGAAAAACAGGGTAGAATACGTGAGTCAGCAAGGCTACGAAGTACCAGGTAAGAGGCAGGGCTACTAAGAGAAAAGACTAAGAAGCAGATCAACCTCGAGCTAGTTCCTGGTGATCACAACGAACTTTAAGTTAACTCGATCAAGTTCAACTCACTCTTGTCAGAGACCTGCTCCCCCCTACGCCTATCCTGGTGTAGCCCAAAGCACTGAGATAGACCTCGCCCTTGAGAAACCTCTCCTATTCTGGTGCATCCTAAAGCACAGAGATAGTCCTCGCCTTTGAGGAAGACTCCCGAGTGCACTCCTTCTGTACTCCCCTGTGTCAAAGGAATCAAGCATTGGATCAGCGCTAGCCAGTGCGAATTATTCCCCAGAGGAATCCGAAGAGAAGAAAGGAACATTATTTCACTATCCCGTGGTAATATCAATTCCAGCCGAAGGCGTGTGGCTCCCCATCTGCCACACCCACCAAAGTCCTCTGTGGCTTTAAAGCTATTTCGCCCGCACCAGCTATCTGGACGAGCGGCACGCGTCATCCAAACAACAAGATTCCTGAGGTGATGTAGCTTATTGTGTTCAAGGTCAGATTCAAACCCGATTCAAGAGGGATCTAGAAAGGTATTTAAACTCCAGTATCCGTCTGGTAAAGGCCATTAGCATTTGTTTATATTGAAGTGAGCGGTGGGCAACCATCACTATAATTTCAAGTAGGTCAATTTAGAAATCCTTACTTAAACTTATTGAAGTCATTTCTGTGTATTTAGTGTGTAAAATATCTTTGGTTCATGGTTAATTTTGGGAGGGGTTTTAATTAAATTTTCAGTTTATTTTAACAAATTTTTATTCTATCCTCGAAACGCTAAGTATGGCACAAGGAAATATCAAAGATTAAAGAAGTTATAATCAGATAACAATAAATAATATATAATAATCAGATATATAGCACTCTTAGAGAGATAAAACGTTAATCACGGAGTGTTTTTGGTGTAGAACGTAAACAACTGATACGTACGAACTCATTTCTTCACTCGGTCCTTCCTATTTGAACAGTAAAAGTAACCATTATTAATAGTTTATGGACTTTTTTATTGATTAAATTCTTGGTTTATTTTAACAAGGTCATGTATATATTTTTTTTGAAAATTCAGTTTGTTTCGTTATTTTAGGGTTGACTAATTTGGCTTGATCATCATAGTTTTTTGTCAATTATCTTGGTATGGTTTATGTTTTAAATTATTACGTTGCTTTCTTTGTTTGTTTTCTTTCTTCTCAGGATTCATCATGCTTAAAGAGCTTTTTCCTCACATTTTGCTATTTTATTTATTTAGTTCGGAAATATTACGTGAATTGAACATATACTATTATCTAAGAGTCTTCTTATCTCCCCATCGTGGATGATCCTTCGCAAGGTCGATCGACCTTGCAAACTTGTCTATTCTGAACATTTTTGTGGCCTAATGGGCGGTTTAATTGATATCAAAGCGGTTAATCGCTGCCTCAGTGTGCTTGGTTCGAATCCCACCTTTTACGGAATTTTGGGAATTAGGAAATAACTTATCCTGCTTTTCTGTTTCTTGCAGTATGCTAGATTCGTATATATATATATATATATATATATATATATATATATATATATATATATATATATATATATATATATATATATATATATATATATATATATATATATATATATATATATATATATATATATATATATATATATATATATATATATATATATATATATATATATATATATATATATATATATATCATACATTCTTAAGTTAGTGCGCAAGCGTAGATCAAAATAATGGTAAAGACCAAGCATTGTGTTGGCTTAAACATCTCTATTTGGCCGTTTCGATTTCCAATTTAATCGTCTACATAAAATATAAGATATTTAAACTACAATCTTTTAATCATATTAAATAGCTCAATATTAAATCTATTTAATGAATGTAAATTAAATATATCAAAGTCGAGGTTTAAAAGGAATAGCATTGCATCTATGATACAATTTAGAGGGCGGTAGGGGATTGTTTGGAATTTAAGTTTATTTTTTGTGTTAAATTAAACAAAGTTTCGAAAATTCTCAGGTGAATAGAAATTAAGGCCTCGCTAAGTACTTTGAAGATGTCGATAGAAATATTGGCTTGATCCGTAATAGGCTATCGTTCGGTTTGCTAAGGACAAGTCCCGTACGGGTCGACCGCCTTTCCCGATGATGTTTTATGCGACAGTGGTTCGATCTTGTGGTCAATCAAATCGACAATCTGTCACTTGAATTACCAAAAAATTAATAAATAAGACAAGAGAGGGATTGAAATAGAATTTGACCTTTAAATTTTAGCACGAGGGATGGTTCATTTTTTTTTGTTTTTTTAATCATTGTTTGAGCAAAACTTACCATTATGAGGTCATTAGCATCTTGGAGGGTGAGTATATTTTCAATAAATGTACATGATTTACGTTTGAAGGGGTGTGGCTGAAACTAAGTGGACCGAGGACCCGACTGGCATTTGGGACACGTCAGTTCGACTCCCGGAGAGAATATTTTAGTCTTTTTCCTTAATGTTATTCCCGTCGTCTCATTCTGGCTTACGTTCATTAAAATTATCTTTGCTCTTCAGGATCTTTTTCTTTCAATGTTACTTGTTACTATTCGCACCCATTGTGTTGGTTTAACTCTTCCCCTTAATAAGGGGATACTACTGGCCCTCCATCTTCAGGGACTGGGGAGGCGGTAGTTGCTCCTGGACCTTATCTCTAGAAAAGATACTTTACCATGGAATTATTGAAAGCTGTCAATGGCATCGTTGAAAATCCTGTCTTTGTGCTCTTCTTTCCATCAGGTCAAGCCAATTGAACCATAGCGGTGAATTCTTACAGAGAATTAATGCCATTTTTTATGGTCACAACGTGTAATTATTTTGAATAGAAGACGAGATCATCCAAACACTTATGCGACTGATATCCAACCATGGTTTGCTCTTTTTCAGTGGCCGTTATGGTCGCATTCTTCATCTGCTTCGGACCCTTCCACGCACAACGACTCGTTGCCTTCTACGGCAATTACAACAGCGAGATTCAACGCCAAATATACACCTTCTTGACCAACGTCTCTGGCATCACTTTCTACTTGTCAACCTGCATTAACCCTGTTCTCTACCACATCCTCAGCATAGGATTCCGACAGGCGTTCAAGGTAAGCTCAGCGTCAAATAGTCAGTAGCAATCACATCACGAGGTGGATTGCAAGGGAAGGGCAATCGGGGGAAGCAATCCCAACGTCACCAGAAATCCCATTAATCATGAGGAATCCTTGAATCAGCTTCATTTCTCAGGTGTAGCAGAATGCTGCCGCTTCCCAACCAGGACATAAATAAAGACTAGAAGAAAAAGGAATGAAAATAGAGTTGTAAGCAATAGGGATAATAAATATTAGTAGGAGTATCTGTAATAGTAGTAGTGTTAGTGTTTTATGGGAAACCATACTTTCGTCACCTCGGTCACTATGTCCTGGGATGAACTGCAGGCGAATATACCCTCCTTTCACTCTTCTGTATGTTTAAAACAGCTTTCAACACCTACCTATTACACCTAACTTTCTCCTGGTTTAAGCCAAGCAATCTGGCGGTACCGATTCCTCTAGAGAGCACCAAAAAAATGCCTTGGAATTATCTTAATTAGGATAGGTTAGGATAACTCTAATGAAATGAGCTCATCATCGAATAATCGAAAAGTCGGCACAATCATCTCAACCCTTCAGCGCACCAGATCTTAGTTAACTCAACCGTTGGGACAAGAGCTCCTGCAGGGAAATGAAGAGCTATAAATACGCAAACAACCAACCAAAACCAGAGTTTTCACAATTATTCCTCACTTCCTTCACATTCTTTCGTGCAGAACTGAAATCAACAACGGGAAATAAAGTCTTCTGATTCCACCACATTTGTTAGGAAAAATCCCGCAAGAAATTGACAGGAATGGCAAGGAGGCGTCTATGGACGGATCGATAAATCTGTTTTTATACAATTTCATGTCATAAACAGCGCATAATATCACGCGAGCATGAGGAGAGCAAATGTAAAGAAGAATAACACAAATATAAGATACATATATTAAAGAATTAATGAGCTGATGATTCAAATGAGAATTATCTTGAATGAAAATATGGTTAATATATATATATATATATATATATATATATATATATATATATATATATAGCGAAGTTTAACCACCTTTGCACTACTTTAGCATGCTAAAGGAGGATTCTTTATTCATGACGGCCACTGGATGCATCCAAATAGGCCAATCTAACCTCTGCAAAAGGAATTGTTTCCTGTAGCTATTGTCAGCTACATTTTGCTGGTGCAGTCCACATGAGTTTTGCCTGACCTCGTCTGTGCACGGCTTCGTACACTGCAATTTAACTAGAAAATGATTGGAAATGTTATTTTTGCAATTTCGCTCCCATATCACCACACAGGTTTCCAAGCTTGAGAAAAAGAACAATCCCTCTCTCCAGATGGATCTCAATTAAGAGACGAAACGAATTGAAAAAGACGAATTAATTCGAGATGTGAATGAAATGATTTGAACCGAAAATAAACAAATTGTCTAAAATCTTCCGCGATTTTTGCACCTGAAAAGAAGATTGTTCGCCCTCGAGTGGATGCTTCAAAAATGACTTTATTGACATTGGTCAATGCAACCTGATGGTTTTGTGCCTGTCCTTCTTCCCTTTAACTTGATATCCTTTGATATTCCTACCCAATTAGACTTTCCCATTGATTGCTCGAAGTTGGTGGGTCTAACAAAGGACAGACTGCCTTAAAAGCTACAAAGGCTAACCAATCAATCCTGATCTTTATGGAAAAGATCTAAATTTAATTGTAAATTCTTTCATTGCATCTATTAAAGCAAAAATATCTAACTCGGGACACCGCTAAGGGGATATTATTTTTTTAAATAAAAACTTAATTGCGCAAAATTACAATTAAGAAGCAAATTAAGAAGGGCAATCTTTCCTCTTAGAGACCTAAACAATCGTTGACAAGTTGCGTTTAATACAACAGCGCGCACAAAATTTCTACCAGTCAAGAAGCAAAATTCATGAGAAGAAAAGCAAAAATATTAAATCCTGTAGAATTCGAATTTTGAACAAATTGGCCCAAATGCAAAATGTACCTACTGAGAGGTTCAATTAAAATTGGGGAAGAGTCAAGGGACCAAGCAATTGGATCTTTTAAATAAACTTTATATTAAGATTGGAACTTTGCATAATATGAGTCTTTTGCTATTTCAACATACGTTTTCTCCTGTAATAAATTATGATTCCAATGACCATTTCAAAAGCCAAAGAAACATCATTCTTAATTTGTTAAATAATCGAAGAGTGATCGAATGATATAATTGACAGCGGTTTCTTGCTTCTTGCTATTCCAGACAGGCTAAACCCTTGATTCGCAACTATCAAACCCACATAAAAAACCACTGATTGCTTTTCACAAATATTTGGGAATATATAATAAGAAAAGGGGCTACTTAATAGTCAATTGTCGTTCACCCACACTTCCCTTGTCAATGGGTCTGATACTTAATTTCTCCGCAATCTCAGCTTGATTCATTCCCATTTATAAATATAATTATATATAAACCATATATCACATATTAACAAGGTTCTTACATGTAAAAATGCTTATGTCCAAAGCACTCGAATTAAGTGGATTTATTTTCACTCTATCAGCTGGATACATCTGCTCTGCATTCTTGATTATTTTGATTTATTTTTGTGTATTAGACCATTAATAGCAAAATATGATCCATCCCCCATTCTGGTTAGCATTTGGGTATTGATGGCGTCCAGTATATTAGATACATTTCTATGGGGAAACTTCTCTTTTATTATCCACCCTTTCTTGTTTTCCTTTCATTGTTTACTTCGATTTACTCATCTGTTCTCGCCATTATTCTTTATCCACTGTAAATCTACGTTAAATTGATCACACCTACCCTTTCTTCTTTAGCTACACTCTCCAGGCTCTTGGATATGGAAATGTGGTGGAGATAAATAAACCGATCCTTATCAAGAGCAATCTTTATCCCTTATCATTTCATTCAACAAAGTATCTCACCATTGTTTTTTTCTTTACTCTGAATTATCGATTTCTTTCCTTACTGTCCTCTATGCTTTCATTGATCACTGCAAGACTACCTTTTTAATAAATACGTTAAAATTAAATAAATTATTTACCTACACATATACCGCAATTAAAAAATAAAATAAAAAAAGCTCATAAAAATCAAGTTAGATATCAACCTTTTCTAATGGTGGCGAGCAAATCAGATAATGTTGAAATACTAAGTGAAATCATAGTTATGTTGCAAGAAGAGAAAAGATGATATTTCTGTTCTTACTTTTGCAGGATCCTCTCAGACGGTGTTGCATATCTTGCCATTGCAATGGATGCGTCGATCCACCAAGAGGTACAGTGAATAATTGTCTTCCCAATATATCGATTTTAATTGTACGAAATAAGAATAGAAGGAATATGCAAAAGGTTAATTGCTAGCCTATACGAGGCAGCCATTGCATAATTTTAGTAAAACTAAATGAAAAAATACAATTTCTTCCATAAGCTTTGGTACAAAGGCAAATTATTTACCTTCTCAGATTATTTTCCAATAATATTTCTCTGATACCAAAAACGACAATATCTAAACACATCTAATTTGCTCAGAGGTTTAATGGATCTAAATGAGACTTTATTTACTGTGTTTTAGTAATTAAAGTCTTAGCTCTCTCTCTCTCTCTCTCTCCTCATTCGTGACTCGATTAATTTGGTCTTACACCATGGTTAACACTTTTAAGGGAAATTGCTGAGAAACCGCGATCGTTTTTGCCTTAATACACCCCACTGTGTGATTAATTTACCACTCATAATGTTAACACTCTAATTACGTTCTAGGAACCTTTTAGTACAAGCCTAGACTATTTTATTTATCGATGTAAAAACCACTAAGTTACTAAATGACCATTAGACGGTGTTCCTGCCTGGTAAAATACACCAAGGATTACAAAACAGTTTTAGTTCATTAGCAAAATTTGCTCGTAGGTGACAATTTGGCTCGTTTGTTTCCTTTGTGTTTTTTTATGAATAATATGAAAGAACAACTAACATGGATAAGAGGCAGCTCAAATTCCGGTTCCAAGAATGTTCAATGCTGAGGACTGTTGGTCTCCCGTTTCTTTTCTGACAAATCGACATCGCAAAGCCTCAACCAAAAATATGGCCCTCCATCGGCAGGTGTTTTACAAACGATGCGCATCGAAGCTTTGGCTCTATTGAGGCATTTTAGACAAGAGAAATAGTTACTTGGATAGAACGCTCATCCTTGAACTCAGCAACTTGAAACGACCCTCCGACGAAGATTACTTTTATTTTCTAGGTCACCCTTTACCCCATCTTCCTCTATGGCCTCTTTAGAAATAAGAAAATTTATTAACAAAGAAAATTGTTGCCTAAGGTAATCACATTGACATCAAAAGCATCATAATTTTCGTTATAAAAGTGAGTTGCTGACAAGTGCAGTTAAAAACGGACCTTATGTCCGATGAATAATGAAACAAGGAAACATGTATTTTGTTTTTCTCTGTTTAGAGTTTTAAAATGAAAGATAGAGGAGGTGAGTGAAATAAGAGAGAGAGTTCGAGTAGAAGAGTCTCTCAGGTTTTAAATTTTGAATAGAGATTTTGTCTTTAGCAAATTGAAAAAAGATTTCACCTAGAAAAGAGCGACAAAGTGAACTTTGGTCATCGTGATCTATCTAACCTATTTAAACCATCACTTTAGCCGTTGCTGGACATGGGGTCGTTTTTTCCCACCCGTAGGGAGATGCTATACCCACTCATTGGTATAATAACCAAATACCATCAATGCTGTTTACTTTACCAGAGCAGAGGTAGTAATTTAACTTCAGAACATGAGAACCACTGCACTTAAAGGCACTTCGCACAGTCTGTATTTCAAAAAAATTATGTGAATTGAAAGATGTTGTTATTATTATTATTTTGATAATGAAAAATTTCTGAAGTGAAAAAAATCTCTGAAGTTTATATAACCAGATGCATGGTGAAAAACTACAACTTTAAATCCGCCACACTCTTCAAGAGAAAATCAATATTTCATCCATCGATTTTGGATGCCTTGCCATTTTTGTAAATAACGTTTTTAAGTTTTAAAATTTTATAAAACTTTCAACACAAAAAGAAATCTCTTAGAAATATTCCAAACTTTTCGACAAATCTTATATATATATATATATATATATATATATTGATATATATAGCGAAGTTTAACCACCTTTGCACTCCTTTAGCATGCTAAAGGAGGATTCTTTATTCATGACGGCCACTGGATGCATCTAAATAGGCCAATCTAACCTCTGCAAAAGGAATTGTTTCCTGTAGCTATTGTCAGCTACATTTTGCTGGTGCAGTCCACATGAGTTTTGCCTGACCTCGTCTGTACACGGCTTCGTACACTGCAATTTAGCTAGAAAATGATTGGAAATGTTATTTTTGCAATTTCACTCCCATATCACCACACAGGTTTCCAAGCTTGAGAAAAAGAACAATCCCTCTCTCCAGATGGATCTTAATTAAGAGACGAAAGGAATTGAAAAAGACGAATTAATTCGAGATGTGAATGAAATGATGTGAACCTAAAATAAACAAATTGTCCAAAATCTTCCGCGATTTTTGCACCTGAAAAGAAGATTGTTCGCCCTCGAGTGGACGCTTCAAAAATGACTTTATTGACAATGGTCAATGCAACATGATGGTTTTGTGCCTGTCCTTCTTCCCTTTAACTTGATATTCTTTGATATTCCTACCCAATTAGACTTTCAGATTGATTGCTCGTAGTGGGTGGGTCTAACAAAGGACAGACTGCCTTAAAAGCTACAAAGGCTAACCAATCAATCCTGATCTTTATGGAAAAGATCTAAATTTAATTGTAAATTCTTTCATTGCATCTATTGAAGCAAAAATATCTAACTCGGGACACCGCTAAGGGGATATTATTTTTGGAAATAAAAACTTAATTGCGCAAAATTACAATTAAGAAGCAAATTAAGAAGGGCAATCTTTCCTTTTAGAGACCTAAACAATCGTTGACAAGTTGCGTTTTATACAACAGCGCGCACAAAATTTCCGCCAGTCAGGAAGCAAAATTCATGAAAAGAAAAGCAAAAATATTAAATCCTGTAGAATTCGAATTTTGAACAAATTGGCCCAAATGCAAAATGTACCTACTGAGAGGTTCAATTAAAATTGGGGAAGAGTCAAGGGACCAAGCAATTGGATCTTTTAAATAAACTTTATATTAAGATTGGAACTTTGCATAATATGAGTCTTTTGCTATTTCAACATACGTTTTCTCCTCTAGACAAGAGAAATAGTTACTTGGATAGAACGCTCATCCTTGAACTCAGCAACTTGAAACGACCCTCCGACGAAGATTACTTTTATTTTCTAGGTCACCCTTTACCCCATCTTCCTCTATGGTCTCTTTAGAAATAAGAAAATTTATTAACAAAGAAAATTGTTGCCTAAGGTAATCACATTGACATCAAAAGCATGATAATTTTCGTTATAAAAGTGAGTTGCTGACAACTGTAGTTAAGAAATGACCTTATGTCCTATGAATAATGAAACAAGGAAACATGTATGTTGTTTTTCTCTCTGTGGATTTTTAAAATTAGTAGAGGAGGTGAGTGAAATATGAAAGAGAGTTCGAGTAGAAGAGTCTCTCAGGTTTTAAATTTTGAATAGAGATTTTGTCTTTAGCAAATTGAAAAAAAATTTCACCCAGAAAAGAGCGACAAAGTGAACTTTGGTCATCGTGATCTATCTAACCTATTTAAACCATCACTTTAGCCGTTGCTGGACATGGGGTCGTTTTTTCCCACCCGTAGGGAGATGCTATACCCACTCATTGGTATAATAACCAAATACCATCAATGCAGTTTACTTTACCAGAGCAGAGGTAGTAATTTAACTTCAGAACATGAGAACCACTGCACTTAAAGGCACTTCGCACAGTCTGTATTTCAAAAAAATTATGTGAATTGAAAGATGTTGTTATTATTATTATTTTGATAATGAAAAATTTCTGAAGTGAAAAAAATCTCTGAAGTTTATATAACCAGATGCATGGTGAAAAACTACAACTTTAAATCCGCCACACTCTTCAAGAGAAAATCAATATTTCATCCATCGATATTGGATGCCTTGCAATTTTTTTAAATAACGTTTTCAAGTTTTAAAATTTTATAAAACTTTCAACACAAAAAGAAATCTCTTAGAAATATACCAAAATTTTTAGACAAATCTTTGCTTGAAGCTGTACTTTTAATTATATTTTTCCCTGTAGCTCAGAGATCCTGCCATTGTTCCCTCCTAGCTCTTAGATTCTGCCTTCCTGCCTCTCTAGCACGTAGATCCTGCTATCTTGCATCCATAGCTCGCAGATCCTGCCATCGTGCCTCCTTAGCTCAAAGATCCTGCCATCGTTTCCCCTTAGCTCTTAGATCCTGTGTTCGTGCTTCCATAGCTCTTAGATTTTGCCATCTTATATTTATAGATCGTAGTTCGCGGCATTGTGCCTCCTAGCTCAAAGATCCTGCCATCGTTTCCCCTTAGCTCTTAGATCCTGTGTTCGTGCTTTCATAGCTCTTAGATTTTGCCATCTTATATTGATAGATCGTAGTTCGCGGCATTGTGCCTCCTAGCTCAAAGATCCTGTAATCGTTCCTCCGTAGCTCAAAGATCCTGCCTCCATAGGTCGTAGATCGTGTTATGTTGCATCCATAGCTCATGGAGCATGTCATCGTACCTTTGTAGCTCATAGATGCTGTCATCGTACCTCGGTAGTTCGTAAATCCTGCCATCGGGCCTCGTAAATCCTACCTTTATGCCTTCGTACAACCGTAATTCGTTGATCATGCCATCCTACCTCCTTAGGTCATAGAAACTGCAATCAAAACTTGGTAGCTCTTGCATCCTGGCATCATTCTCCATAGCTCTCAGATAATGTCTTCGTAACTACGATGTTCCTAGATTCTACCCTCGTTCCTCTGTAGCTCATATATCCTGCCATAATGTCTCTGTACATTGTAGATACTGCAATTTTAACTTCGTAATTCGTAGATGTTGTCATTGTGCCTCCTTAGCTCATAGATCATTCTATCCTGTCTCCGTAGCTCATTGATCTTCGCCTCGTGCCTCCGTAGCTCATATATCCTGCAATCCTTTCTTTGTAGATCGTAGATCCTGCAATCGTAACACAGTATCTTGTAGATCTTGCCATTGTGTACCTGTATCTCGTTGATTCTGCCATAGAATCTCCGTAGTTTGTATATCCTGTCATTTTTATTCCGTAACACTTATATCCTGCCATGGTGCCTTCTCATCCACACGATCTTTCTTTTCTCGACAGCTCTGCACCAGCAAGAACACTCCATCTTTTATCCTTTTTTCTCAAACACCAGATTCATCCTGACCCCAAGCCCTACTGGCCCCAACGCAGAGATGTTTACATCCACCCTACATCTCTTATACAGCTTTTTATCAAACATCACTTTCAACATACACCCATACAATCCCCGTGCTCGCTTTAAGGAGGTTTTTCACACCCATACCATTCCCTCCTTAATTCTTCTGCCACCATCAGTTAAAATTCGTCCTCCCGCATTGCCATAACACGCAAAAGAATTATTCCCGATGATTTTCTTCCATTCCTCCTACCCCATCCCCTCCTCCTGGACTATAATATCTTCTCCTCCTTCCATTCATCGCACACCATTTTAGCGGCCTCCACACAATTGCGCAAACACCAATCGTCGTAAGCATTTAACGGATCTTTTATTACAATTTCTGTCATAACTTGGAATAAATTGGCTTTAATTAGTTGTAAAAAATTGTAATTATGCAGTCAACACATTTTATATATTGCGTTTATCTCTTTTGAGTTTTAATTGTTTTTTAATATCTAATGATTAATCTTGGCTTTAATTTAAATTTTTAATTGTGGGAAATTATTTTAGAATTAACCCAGGAAGTGATTGAGGCTTGTGATGGTTTTTGAGGTACAGACCTCAAGGTTGTATGTGTGAGTTCCTAATTGTAATAATAATAAATCATCCACCCGAACTACCTACTCCTAATATTTTATCCCATCACACTGCTCTTCATGCTAACTGGCTTACTACCCCGACATCATGTTCACATTCCCTTTCACTTTCACACCTACAGTATACATAAGAAGAGCCCATCCACTCTATCGCTCAACAGATACTAACTTAGGAGATAACATTAGAAATCTCTGTAGAAGAGTAACGCCCCCTTTTAATCTTTTAATTGGAAGAATCGTTACGAAGAGATATTAATTATTACATAGAATTATTTTAACAAAAGAAGAATACCGATTAGAATCAACCATTCAAAATTGCATCCTCCAAACATCTCCACTTGCTCGTTTCGTTGGTTCAATATTTAGAGCTATTTATAATTCAAATAGGCAATTAGTTTAATAGTTGTTTACTCTTTTTGGCAGAGAACTTCAATAGTTGTCTCAGCACAAAACGACTCGGAGTCGTTTTCCTCAATCCCGCAAGCGTCTACAACCACAACCGAGGCCTGTCCACAGAGGCTTCGCGAGTCCTTTCGGTCAACACATCCAGATCCGCTTCCCTCAACAACAACCAAAGGTGTCAAAATGGGTTACGGAAAGAAAGAGAAGCCGGTGGGGTTAGGTGCTCGGTTCCTCTCGTTCACCAAGTTACACAGTCCACTACTCTCACAGTTGACGTCGTGCCAAATCCAGAAGGCTCAGAGAAAGTCCAGCACCACACTTGGGTGTAAGACTAGCGGCAGTGAATCAGTGTTATACGAGAAGCACCATGACAATATCGATGTACTATTAGTAGGAGGTTCCGTAGAGATGGAACAAAATTCGCGAGTTATCGGAATATACAATTAAGTTCGGACTTAGGAAAGTATTCAAATAAAGTCTCGTCCTAATGAGAAAAATATAAACCCTTGCGAGTTTGATTGAAACCCTAAAGAATCAGTTTGAAGTTTAAACTTTTGTCTCAGCTCTTATATCCCATTGTAGTCAATGAGGTGGTTTTAAAAAAATGTAGGAAATGTGTACAGAGTGGATCTATTGCCATTCAGAAAGGTAGTCAGCCATGAGTGAAGCCAAATGAGTAATTGTCTTAATAAATAGAACACTCATATTTTGTACAATAGTTTTATTTATATAAAATAGTAAACTATCGCACACAGTGTTTGTATTTATGGAGTTTCTATGCTATATGGTGTGGTTCGTTACCAGTAATCATAAAAATGATGCCATATATTTTTTTCCTTCAACGATCATAAACACAATTTGACTCAAATTTATAATAATAATTTCTATAAACAACTCGTGTCTTTGAAGCTTATGTAAAAATACAGCGAATGTTAGTATGTATAATGCATGTGTCTCTATGCATCGCGAATATGCATATATATATATATATATATATATATATATATATATATATATATATATATATATATATATATATAATGTAAGGGATTAAAGGGGTTTTTGTAATTTAAAAGTCTGGAGTTCCGCGGGGGTTGACCTGGATCACGATGTACCAGAGTTATTGTAATTAGCTCATGCCCAGGAGTAACCAGTTCTGGTACATCGCCAACCAGTGTTGAATGAGACCCAGATTTTTTCCATCAAATACTACTTTCCTCAGGGTAGTTTGTAGAGCTTTTGTGTCCAAATATATTTGTGTTATGTGTTGGATTAAGGGTTTTTTATCACACAAAACTGCTAATGGTAATTCAGGCAGAGGAGAGTCAAGTGTTTTTTGCGTCTCCATCGGTTATTGGTTCGTGAGGTTGTTTTAGACTGTGGATATCCACATCCACGTATGACGTGACGTGGAGAAATAGGATTGTTTCAGTCTTGGCTTCTCGTGGATAATGGATCGTCATGGGAAAATAAGGAGGGAAGGCCTTTGGAAGCACTTCTTAGACATTCTTTTTCCTCTCACACGTGACGAGATGGTTGTAAATGTGGAAGGTTTCTAGTACTTATTATTAAGATTTTCCTATTCGTTCCTAATGTTTTTTTCACGCTCTCTTGTTCTTATTTATTTGGTCTTTTCTTTCCACAAAGATTTAGTTTTCGTGTTCCAAATCCGACTGGTCGAAAACTGGTCCAGAATTGCTTTCCCTCAAATCAAGTGGAAAATAGGGTCTCGCTTTCGTTGCAAACAATTCCATAAATTATCTAAATTGAATTAAAAGTTTAAAAATATATTAATTTTAATGTTAGAGTCATTTAAAGCAATTGCCTTTTATATAATACAGAATGATCTGTGGCAAAAATTAAGATTTCACAATTGAATCATTAAATAAAAGTTTAATCCGCTGGAACAAATAAATATTAGATCTCATGCGATTTTTCTTCTTAAGGGGACCTTATAAATACTATGCTATCAGACAAAAACGTGCTATAAATGTCGATTTATTTTTACCTAGACTTTGACTCAATGATTAAAGTGGACTGTCAACCAATCTACGAAATGCTCCCCTTGGGATAAGGAAATACAAGCGTACGCTGCACTTCACAATTCCCTTATTAGTTCCTTTACCTCGAATGAACCAGGCAATTAAATATCACGGAATGGATCTTAATTTAAGAAGTCCCCAGCAAGAAACCACCAGCGGGATATAAGCCAGGAATCAAACTTAAATTACCATATGCTTCAGGACTCTAGTTTCCCTTAGTCATTTTTAATATGCTGAAAAAACTGTGGATATCGAGAAAGAGAAAAGAAGCAATGGACACAGTGTTAATTATTTACTGAGGAATTTATCGTGCCACTATCCACTGTTCAGCTTGGTAATAATGAGGCCTCATTCGTTCAATTTTAGCAATTGCGAAAATGGAAGATCGCGAAAGAGACATCCACCCTCAGTCGATGTAAAGCGGTGCGCGCCGAGCTGATTTACACTTAAGGTGCTAGTGCTTCCATACTACGACTACCAGGAGTTGATTGCTCTATTAGTACTAATAACGAAAGGCCGTTTACAATCTACTTCGTGGCTCGGGGAGAGAGAGATCGAAAGGATTTTCCTTAACATCTGTCACTCTTAGCAGAAAGGGGCACCTTCTCTTCTAAAGTCATGCAGGTCTTCATGGCAGGCTTAAGTTGCCATTTATAAGTTCCAATTACTATTTTACGTTACAATTTTGAATCCAACGCAACAACACGTAAAAGATTTCCTTTCGCTTTCACTAAATAAAAGTTCTGAAGACAATGAATGACCATATTAATTTATTTAATGTAATAAAAAAATTAAAGAACACCTGACCTCTGGTATACAAATGTTGAATTATCTTTTACTTAAGAAATATTTTAGCCTCTCTCTCTAAAATTCCTTGTCTCTTTATATACCATTTAACCTGGGTCACACATGAAGGTCAGGCTAGGTCTGATTAAAGCAGTAATTACTGTAAAATGTACATGTGTGGCAGGATATTCAATAAATATTTTTTTATGTTATAGCTTTCAAGAATTATCTTTGTTCAGAACTAGCATCCATTTTTAAGCCATAATAACCATTGGACTTACCATTAAACATTGCTATATTTGAACAATGTAAAGAGGTGCATGTAAACTTCCACGATAATTTTATTATCTTTTTCCCTATTAGACATTTATTGGTCATAATTAAGCCAATTTTCTCCTTTTAATACATGGAGGAGGATACTTTTAAAATGCATTGTTATTTGCCAAGATTATTTGCAAGTGTCAACGGTTGGTTCGTTCTTGTGGCACGAGATGTCGATGCCTCGTCGAGAAGAAAGGCCTCCACACTAAATATTAATTATAACTTCTAATGATGTTTTCCACTGATCCTTTAATGGTTATATTCCAATAATTTTTTTCCGCTCTTTTTTGGAGCATTTTGGACCCTGAAATTTTTCTAGTCAATTGCTTAATTTCCGAGAACTTTGGTTTTATTCGTCCAATTTGCATAATCTGTACACATAAGTAGTCCCTGCTTATACCTGTAGATCATCGTACCTCAATTTTTGGAAAACTTGGATTTTCTGTGGCAAAGGTTATGGAAGAGGCTGTGACAGAAATTCAGGTATTCTGATCTTTTTGGGGGGTATTGTAGCCCTCAAACACTTATTCCCATACAATACGAGCCATATTTCTCTTTATTTGAGATAAACTAAATATACGAGACAAGAAACTTGGTCTCGAAATAAAGAATTCTTATAATATTGTTTTATAGTTGGTTTATTTACGTTTTCGTCTTTTTACCTACTTTTGGTAATGTGTCAGCTACTGGTGTGTAGCAGCTACTTGGATGAATGTTAAGTTGCTGTTCCTAACTGCATCGATAACAGGTGGCGTTCGCATCAGTCAAGGCGCACTCGTTACCTCGGGTTTAAAGCAAGGGACGGTGCCAATTATAACAGCACTGTTCTTCCCTCCTTCCTTCTTTTGGACACAAAACATTATATGAAGCCCTCAAAAGGGGAGCCATAGACTGAAGAATGATATCTGACGGAGAAAGGGTGACTCTCCCTTGAGCCATGAAGGGTTGTCAATCCCACTGACCCTCAACAAAGAATGATTTGGTTACCCTTAAACTTATCAGTGATGGTCAGACTTATCTTGATGTTGAATTCATTTTTACAGTCTGGAGAAACAAGCCAAAGAAAATGCAGTGGTAGTGAAATAATAATATTGATACTAACAAATGTCTTCTTCTAAAAGAGACATAAAGTGATTTTCTTTGATGAGAGGAATCGCCGCTTTCCTCTGGCTAAAGACCCGATTTGGATCTTCCGCTCGTTTCCTCCTCTGAGCAACTCCGAGGCGCCCGAAGCAAACGTATTCGTCGAAGACTTTATCGACCTTTCTGGCGTCTCTTTCTTCATAAAATCCATCCTTCATGATTTGACAATTTCACTTTAACTCGTGTGGAGGGATTTACATCATTAAGCGAAAGCTTATTGATTTGAAAGCGCTAAGTAATGAAAAATAAGTATAGATTAAACATGGGAAATAAATGAGCTTGATGTAAAGCTAAAAGAGAACGGAGATTTGCGCTTAATTTAGACACCAGTGTCAACGCTTATATAAAAACCAACTGATAATCACCAAACAGTTTCCAATCTACAACGGAGCCAAGTATTAAAATGACGGTTAAACTTGCTCATCATTACTCATTGCAGCTACATGAATAGCATCCTGTAGTTTTACATGTCTATTTCAGGGTTTTAATTAATTAAAAGTCCTGCAGCTGTTATCGTCTCTCCTCTAATTTAAAGAAATTAAACACTGGAAGCAAAAAGGCTTTTTAAGGTATTAAATCGGTCCTTTACCTACAAATTTTCGACAGATCATCGCCTTTAAAATATATATCTACATCATGTACACCTTTAATCATTAATCCGTTTAAAGTTGTGTATTTGTTTTTCTTGTTGTCAGTCCTTTTTAATTTTGTAATTTTCTATGGTCTGGGCTGGTTTGAGATGGCTTTAGCCCCAAAAAACGCATTCTTTATTGTTTTAGAATAATAAAAAATAATTATCGTTAACTTGCCTTACATTTTAATGAATTAATGATTAACCATGCTCACCTCCGATACCTCTATAAATTCTGCTTCTCCTTTGTCCTTCATCACCATCGTTCAAACAATTCCAAATCACTGCACTTTTTCAAACATTTTGCACTGCATTTAACGAGATCAAATTTTCCCGCCTATTTGATTCCGCAGCTGCGCCTGTTCGCCCGAGGTGAAATTTAGCCTCATTTTCATCAAGGGTAAATCAGTGTTGCGAAAAGAGGGAGCTCTTTCCCGCTCTTTCGCTTCCTTCTTCGAACAGGTTCTGCTTCTTTCTCGAACTCTTTCTCTTCTCATTATTTTTTCCTTTTCTTTTCAGGAAAATATGGCGAAGGTTGCAATTCAATGGATCATTAATTGTATCAATTTTCTGGATTATTAAATTCAATTATTAAATTACATTGAGACGAAGCCTCGGGAGCTCTTTGCTGATCGGGACATTCAGACCGAAGTTGCCGAAAGGAATTCGAGGCAGAACATAAATTAAGAATGATAAATTTAGGGACGATTAGTTTCTGTAAGTTTGAGGTTGTGGATAAAAGACAAGTAAATTATGCAACCCGTTCCCTATCATTCACGGATGACATCCCTCGAAAGAATAATAAAATTCGCATAACGATCAGAATGACAGTCCTTGGCCGGTTAGCACGAGGAAACCAGGGGTGGCGAGGGCTGAGGTGTCAGGTGCTATGTATTGTCTTTGATACCAAGCAGCGAGGAGAGAGCCCTTAAAGATCCAGTGAGGGGGAATTAAGGCAGGTCAAGGGGGGTTATATAAATACCCCTTGGCCCGCTTCAAAGAGAAGAAAAGGTGGATAGGTTGAATCGTAAAAGGAGAGAGAAAGAGTTGCTATCAAAATAATGATTAGTTTGCGACCAAAATCATGGTTAGTTTGCGAACAAAATTATGATTAAGGGGCGATTAAAATCCTGATTAGGTTACGAATAGTATCGTGATTTCTTTGTGAGCAAAATCCTGATTAGGCCTCGAAAAAATAATGATTAGTTTGCTACCAAAATCCTAATCAGGTATCGAACAATATCCTAATTATTTTGAGGGCAAAATCCTTATTACGTTTTGACTAAAATCATAATTAGTTTGATAACAAAATCCCGATTAGTGTGCGAACAAAAATCCTGATTAGTTTGCAACCAAATTCATGAGTAGTTTGGGAGCAAATTCATGATTATGTCAATATTAGTCGGTCGCTCATTTGTTCCAAGTAATCCCGCAACGCTATGGAGAAAGTCATCGCTAAATTCAAGATGAACCGCACCATCAATCTTTTGAAAACCATATTCTTTAATTTTGTGGTTGGTTATGTCGCTGCTGGTTGGTTATGTTGCTTATGAAAGCAACATTCCTCTCTCTTCCATTGGTGTTGGAGATCGTCATGTTTCTATAATATCCTTCAAGTCCTCTATCTTTTCTCTTAATGAAACTCTACTCTCAATTCCATTGGTGTTGGAGATTGTCATGCGTCTATAATATCCTTCAAGTCCTATATCTCATCTCTTTGCGCAACTCTCCTCTCTCTTCCATTGGTGTTGGAGATTGTCATGCTTCTATAATATCCTTCAAGGAGCCTACCCCTGGACAGTTTTTGGAGGATCGAAAAGAGCGAAATATTTACAACAAGAATGGAGGTTGTACATAATGAATTTGAGGGAGAAGAAAATTTCTTTCTGTCAATGAGGGTAAGCTAATAAGAAATTTACGTTAACCGAGACATTCTCGCAATAACACCTCCACTACAAAGAAATATCTTCTCAAAATGTATTAGTTTAAGCAAAAATGTATGAAAAAATTTCGAAGTAAGATATATTGGCCGTGTATAGGATAGGATTAGCAAAGTATCTAGCCAGAACGTTAGTTTAGCAAATGGCACAATTAAACAGAGGGAATCTTTCAGAAATATTTTACAGAATATCGAAAGAAAATCAACAATGAAATTTTAAATACTCGTACCTTAAAACTAAAGATTTATTTACCCGTTTGGAAACAGACCAGTTCCTATAAATAAAGACTTGTCTAATACATGTTATTAATGAATACATTTTTTGTGGTTAACGCCTGAATTCACCTCAGTATGTGAATCAATGTGTGATAGAATAAAAATTATATAATATAGAAAAAGAAAAACCGATTAAACAAAATATAAATGAAATTTAAGGATGGAAAAGATCAGGAGAGCAGACCTCACCATCACTGAATACTATATGGCCAGTGCAGGATGAAGTGTAGGCTCATGGCCTATCACGTGCCCTTTGACTCCCATTTGATCACAATATTACTTAACAGGGACAAATAAGCCGAGAAGTATATGTAAATAAATACTGCCTGATGAAAAATATCGTCATTCTAGACAATTTCATTTTTGTCCCTATAAACTAGCAAAACCAAAGCATCGACTGATACACTCGTCAGTGAACCTAGTATCAATTAAACAAGTTTCGCACACGCATTCTGGTATAGAGGACACACGTGAATAATATGCCATAATTGGGAAACAACTCATCTCCAGCGGGAATAACATCCACTTCCCTCAATTGGCCTCAGGTAACCTCCTTCAACATATGTCCTGAATGGACAATGCAGACAAAGTAACAGTTTTAAACCGAAACTACTTAAAGGCTCCGAACAAATCAAGTGTTGTCCCATCTAAATCTATCAAAATGTCCTGGATTTGCAGAAGAACCGAGCCACTTACCAAAGCTTAACCATGGAGTTGTTTCCTTGAAACTAATAATAAAAATTTGACTTTCTTGGAGTAGAGAAGGCAAACGAGATGATCGGTATGGCGTCGTTTTCCGCAGAAGAATTTGTTCGATCGTCCGCGTGAATCTTCACCAAGAGATACAACTATCGGGGACGGTAGGAAATGAGTTTAACTGTGGAGGACAAACAAACAACATAGAAGCAAATATATTGAGGGCTCTCTCGTCGAGGGCGAGGTTACTGGCATGGACTTTTATGTCAGATTTCATTGTGGATCTTTCCATGCGACGATCAGATGACGCTTGGCTCTTTCTCATGTCGGAGTTTAAGATTGCCTTCTGCAGCAGTTTCCGCCCTTCTATCTATTATTATATCCAGGTGGCAATACTTCTCTCGCCTGTTAACCTTTCAAAGGGATGTTTTTCACCTTAAATTGCCATATTTGAGATACCAAATCCGTGAATGAGATTTAAATGACAAACATACTAAGTACGATTACAAGAAAGGTAGCAGAGGTAGTAAGTAGCGAGGTTGATAAAATAAATCCATACAAATCGCTCGGTCCGGAGGAACTTTTCCTTCACGCGCACTACGTCATTTCAGGGACGAAGTAGTTTCTCATCTTTCCAAGATCCTCAATGATTTATGGTTGAAGGAGAATCGCTGATGTGACTTTAATCTATAACAAGGGTGATCGCGGTTGAGCGGATAATTCTCAGCCTTTAAGTCTGACCTCTATTGTGTGAAAAGTTGTAGTGTATTATATTGACAGGATTAAAGAGAAATTAGAAAGCAAAGAATTAGGAAAAACTCCCGATAAGGGGTCAGCTGGAAGGGGTAGTTCCTTGCGAACTTGCACGAGTTCTTTTAAGACAGTGAGCGAGTACGCTAGAAGCCGAGTACTGGACATTTTAGGCTTGGACTTTCAAAGGCGTCCGATGATGGACACCACTGCTCAAGGTTGGAATTAGTGGGGAAGAAGGCGATTGGATTGAAAATTAGTTGTCTAGCAAGAGGCAGAGGATTGTGTTCAACCTTTATGATTCTAAATGATCGTCGCTGACTAACGAAGACCTTCAGGGCTTATAGTTAAGCTCATCTATAACAAGACATAAAGGAGGCAATATAGCGTAAAAGCCACATTTGTAGACAACACAAAATTGGGTGGATAGCTTCACCTTCTTAGGCTGCCACTTGAGGAAACTGCTACAATTACAAAAACTAAACAGGTGTAGTATCAAGCGAAACTGGCTTGATACTACGGAGCCTGGAGTGGTCGAACATGTGTCAGATGATATTCGTCATACACAAATGTAAGGTAATGCACAACGTCTATATAAACCTGGCGTAAAGAAAAACATAGATATGATGATAAGCAGCAATAAAAAAGTTCTCTTGACAGTAAGTGGGGGAAAGAGAATAATGTTGCGGGACATTTGGGTTACATTAAGAGACAGTTAAGTTTTGAAACAAGAAAATTGTTCTGTTCTTGTAAAACGTGTTGGTGTGACCTATCTTGGAGTAATCTTCTCACTTTTACATCCCTCCGCCCCCTCCCTCCACAAGAGCTTCGTAAAGTTCCCTAAAGGATAAAAAGCATAAAAACCAGACCCACTAAAATGATTCCGTCAATTAGGCAAAGAGAATATCAAACGCGTCTGTGAAAAAGAGGTCTCATTTCACTAGAGACTTGAAGACTGCGCGATCAACTGATAGAGGTGGTCGAAATTCCTGGAGGCCTAGATATTGTTGATCCCAAGAAGTTACTCTTAGCAACTATATGACTGGGAGCCAATCTTGGAGGCTTGATCTTTGGGGTTGAGGACTACTCTGGTGGACAACTAATTCACATATAGACTATGTGAAACATAGAATATAAATAGAGAATGCATATTAAAGATATCATAAATAAATATGAAGGAAACAACTGGTAGTATTTAAAATAAAATGTAGAAATATTCAATAAAGTTAAATGAAAAATATAATCCTATTCTACATAATAATAGTACAGAAATCACCCCCCCTAAAGCCCAAAAGATATTACCTAACCACGAATCATGAAAAACGGCTTGGTATAGAAACAACACAAAAGACTAAACACACCTTTTCATCACAACACCAAACTGCTAGCCTTTTCCTCCCACTCACTCATTCCCACTTGTATCTTCCAGTTAGTCACTCCCTACTCACGGTTGCCAGTTAGTAACTCTATACGCGTAGTTGCCAGTTAATAACTCCCTGCTCGTTTTGCCAATTATTAAATCACTGCTAGTAATTGCAAGTTAGTAATTCCTTGCTCGTAGTAGCAAGTGAGTAACTAACTTCATGTTCATAGTTGCTAGTTAGACACACCATGCTCGTAGTTGCCAGTTAGTAACTCCCTGCTCGTAGGCTCCAGTTAGTAGTACTCACCATTAAGCGCAAAAAATTATTAATTTAATATTTTCCAGGACGCGTCTTTGGAAATTCCAAAAAACCATTTTCAATACCCACGCCACCATGATTGACCCTCAAGTTCGTTACCATCCAGTGATGGTATGTAGTTAGTAGAGCAATGGGTATATATCTATCATCACACTGCATCGAATACACCTAAGGGACGCTCGTCATCAACGCTAAGCAAGTGACTGTACCCAAATACCAATCTAACAGCGTTCCTAAGAGGTGCCCACTTCCCAAGGTAGGTTGAAGTTGGGGTACTCAGTGCTATACTCACTACATTTACCAACTCATTTATATTCACTTTCATCCTTCCGTTTCTCCTTGGCCCCAGCTTAGCATATTTTTCTTTTTTCTGTCACCCTGACTTCTAACCCTGCTTTCTTGCTTGCCATACAACTTCTCCCACAACTTTCTCTGGTCGGCCTCTAATTCCTCAGGGGAAACGCTGTCCTACTACCTTTCAGTCAACCATCCCGGATCGGGGCCGAGGAGGAGTGGACAACGCCCCCTTAACCCTGAGCTCCGGTTTTGGATCGTGTTTTTTAACAACGTGGTCCACCTCCACCTTCACCTTCTTCACATCTTCTTTCTTTCTACTTTCACTATCTATCATTTTTTACGCCGTGCCTAAGGTGGAGCCGCAATCCTGATAGACTGCAAGGTCACCAGGCCTGACAAGTGGCCTAAAAAATGGCTGTAGCTGGTTCTACTGGCCCCATAATCACCCCTCGCAGAGTGGGCTGCTGCGCAGTGTGATGAGCGTGTGCGTCCCGTTAATTACAAAGGGTCACCATGCTCAACGATGAGTCAATAAAAAAATCTCCTCCTTTACCTTTCCCTCTACCATCACCAAAGACAATTTCGCGCAGCTGTACTGAAAAAATGGAAGTCCATCCCTCCCGCCCCTGTAATCTGTCAGGAGACGCTCAAAATTTCTTTTACTGAAGAGGAGGCTTACTCCTCTCCTTTGCCTACGGGTGCAGGGGACTCTCCCTCATCCCTTTCTCTGTCACTTTTCCAAGGGGACTGCCAACAAAGCAGGCAGGCGACCCGTAATTGACTGCTCTTGGTTGGGTTGGCGCGATACGGCCAAACACCATTAGGGGAGCAAGGACCCTTAGGGCCTGTCGGCCCGTGTCTTGTAGGCGTGCGCAGCAAGTTTGCAGGGGGTCAGTATACCTGCCCACTTATCTTCCTCGACGGACGCCGGTTCGCCGGCATTAGAAGATAAAAGAAGAACCTAGAATGGGATATGGGATGTCTTAGGGGAGGGGGGCAACTAAAGGCCCCCTTTCAGATGTACCTAGTCCCTGAGGTGACCCAGCCTTAATGGTAGGACGTTCCATGTGGTCGAACCTGCGCTCGGTGCCAAGCACTGAACCCAAGTCCTGCCCTGTGCAACGACCTCCTCAGACGCCCGAGGCCTTAAAAGGAGATAAGTGATCTCCTCCACCGGCTGGTACCCCTATGTCAGCAATGATCTTGTTGAGGCAGGTTATCTGGCATAGGAGCTCCTGCCTATGGAGGAGCGAAACGGGTTCATTCCCACCCTCCTCTCATAAAAGAGTACAGAAAAAAAGACCTAAAATTTGAGCCTCCTCTCCCTCCGCGAGAGCCACGGGGGCGAACGGGTCTGCTGCCGTTTCGATAAGTGACCAAGCCAAGATCGACACGTCCGACCCCGTTACTACCCCAGGTTGGGGGTCCCAGACGAACACCAAAAATGCCCAGATCTGAGCCTAGATTAGGTCAGGGACACTCATTCAGAGGCTACAAGGCGTTTCCGAGCCTGCTGGTTTCAAACGCTTCCTTGTTATTCGCACCACTGAAGGAAGCATGTTGGCTAAGGGCAACATGATCCATCAGAGGAGATCTCTAGCTAGTTACTTAGTAGAGAGCTGAAGGTATCCATTTCTCAGGCGTTAGCCTTCGGGCGAATGCGTCTACTCCCTCTGAGGATGCCAAGATTTGCGCCCTTAGGACACTCAATATCATGCCTGTGAGTGTGACTACTCCATAGATGACATCAGCGTAGAGCTGGCCAACCATGTGACGATCAAGTTCGAATAAGTAATGAGAAAACAGGGAAGGGCCTCGTGACCCACCCCAAAACACTTCGTCACGTTTGAATGTGACAAGCTTACTAAGTCGGTGTTTGCCAGTGGGTAATGATACCACGTGAAGACATTTATGTAACTGCCTTGGAGCTGCTACTACTCTCACCACTTTGGCTATGTTAATCGATCGTACATACGCGCAGAGTCAGGGTTACCCGAAGTCTGTGTAAGTTGCTCCAAGGCCACCCACAATAAGTACAAATCGTGTGTGGCCAAGTGTGTCAATTGCGGAGAGCCGTACCCCACTTCTTCGCAGGAAGGTGGAGCGTATCTCCTTAAGAAGGAAATCCTATCCGTTCAGGCACAGAACCGCAAGGCTAAGGACTTGTTCCTGGCGCTCCCGGCGCTGCCTGGTACATCTTATGCCTCAATAATAAGAAAGACGCCCTCTGCTTCTGGCCCCTCCAGGTTTACAAGCACTGTCGTTCCCGCACCCATTTGGAACCCTTTGAGGGTTCTACCCACCGCACGCGCTCCCCTCTCAAAACTGGCGGCACATAGGGTTTACAGCCTGCCCCGGCTAAACCATGGCTTCCCTCCTTTTCCCCAACGTGAGTGTTTCCCGTAAGGCGACACAGCCGCACGCCTCTACCGAGTCGTTAGACTCAAAACGCAACACGCCTAAAATTGGTCGTTAGGCCATCTTTTGGGGTTCCTAAATCTGCCTCCAAAAGGAGGACAGTACTAAAGGAGCTTCGGTTACTTCGCCCAAACTCTGTCGTGGGTTGGGTGGCTCAGAGACGGATGACCATCGAAAACAGGGACCCCCGACACCGAAGCCACACCGCTCACCTAAGATTTCGATGCAGAGGGAGGAAAAACACTCGCATGGCGAGCCCAACCTCTCCCTATATGTCCTCGAAGGCGACAGTTCCTTCAGCGCTTTGTCTGACAAACAGTGCCCTGAATTCTGTCTCCCGGAGTAACTAGAAAAATAAATAAATAATAAACTTAGGACTATTCAAAATTTAAACTTCTTAGTTGATTTAAAAATCTTAGCATTCGTACATTAAAGCATTAGAATTGGGATATTTAAAAGGATCCAAAGCCCAAGTCTCTCTTCGTATTGGCAATTGAGGAAATTCCGTAAGCTCGAAATGAAGAGGGTGAGCAAATTAGTAGGATATTCCTCCAAAATTCATTTGAAAGGGAAACTCTAACGATTTTTTGAGGTCCCTTTGGAGATTGCCACAGTTCCAGGGAGCAAAGTAAAACTGAAATACCTCAGTGCTGGCTGAGTGTGTATTGCTCTGTGAGAAAAAGAGAGCCTTTTGCAATCCATTGGTGCGATGATCCTCCAACTACAAGAGAATTCCACGGAGAGAAATTAGAAAGAAGAGACCAAAGCTTTAAACATGACACGCGGTAAACCCCTTCAAGCTATTTGGTCTGGGATTTCAGAGATGGAGTTAAATTTGCCACCAGGAAGGGAAAAACCAACGACGGAAAGGACAATCGTTCTCCCTGACATTAAAACTTAGCTTGTTCCAAGATGGAAAGTAAATGAATATTATGAAAGGTGAAGGTAGAGGTGGACCACGTTGTTAAAAAACACCATTCCAAACCGGAGCTCAGGGGTGAGGGGGCGTTGTCCCCTCCCCCTCGGCCCCGATCCGGGATGGTTGGCTGAGAGATTTCTAGTCGGCCTCTACCCTGAAGAATTAGAGGCCGACCAGAGAGATTTGTGGGAGAAGTTGTATGGAAAATGAGGAAGCAGGGTAAGAAGAGAATGTGTCAAAAAGAAAAAGAAGATGCTAAGCTGGTGTCGGACGGAGCGCTGTGTCCCGTCAGTACGGCAGCCAGGAAGACAAATCGCCGTGCCCCTTACCGGGGGCAATTAGTTTACAAACCATAGCCATGTAAAGGTATCCTTCAATAGTTAGGGTAGTTAGATAAATGCAACCATAAGTAAGTACAGGGACCCTGTAACAATGAGAGTAATTAGATCAGGCAACCACATATAGGTATATGTACACTGCGACACTGAGAAGAATTAGTACAGACACATAAAACAGACATATAACTGTTTGGGTAATTAGTTAGGAAAACCATAAACAAATATATGAACAGTGCAACAGTGAAGGTAATTAGTTCATGTAGCCATGTGCAAGAATAGGGAAACTGCAACAGTGAAGGTAATTAGTTCGCAGAAACATTTAACAAGTATAAAGACTTTTCAAATGTTTAGGTAATTAATTCAGTCAACCCTAATCGAGTATATGGTCAGTGCAACGATAAAAAGTCTGCCCAGAAGTGGAATGACTCCCAAATTATCATCCCACTGATATTGTAAACAAATACGTGTATCATTATATAACTGGAGTTCATGTTTCAGAGACGACCATTAAGAGATTCCTTCACCAAAATATTCTCCACTACTAATTGACTGTAAAAATGCTACCTATTTGTAAGTCTAATGGTTCGATATGGTTCATGTTTTCAAGGGCAACGATCACCGTGATAAAACCATTTTGCCGGAGATATTTTGCCAATAGTTGCACAAGAAATGTTTTGTGGAAAGCTAAAAAAGTATAATGTTATAATTACTCCATTGCTTCAGATAACACACAAATAGATGCTGAAGTCTATCAAAGAATAAGAAAAGAATATTATTAGAGTATTTTCAAAGGGACCCCGACCATATGCAAGATTTGAAGACTCCAAAATTTATGTTTTGAAAAGGCCATTACAAAGTCTTTACCTGTTTCCGATGGAGATAGATTTAAAACAAGGTTTGCTGACCCCAAAAAGTCGCGTTCTCCCACTTATTCTGATTTATGACCTTGTGACCTTCAAAACTTTCAATAGTTCCCGGACTAACCTTAGGAGGACATTGGCGATTCTATTATTCGAAAGAGAATGTAAAACAACATAAGGGTTTTAAATTTCGTTAGAACCTAGCCTAAAATGGAATAGCCTAACTGTGGTGGGCCTAACCTAGCCTAGCTTAGTATAATCTAACTAGCTTAGTATAACCTAGCATAGTATAGCCTAATATATCCTATCTTAGCTTAGTATAGCCTAGCCTATCGTATCCTTGTATAGCCTAGCCTATCTTAG
Source organism: Ceratothoa steindachneri (assembly GCA_963969495.1). NCBI lineage: Eukaryota > Metazoa > Arthropoda > Malacostraca > Isopoda > Cymothoidae > Ceratothoa > Ceratothoa steindachneri. Next base: position 26,141,244 of record OZ018327.1, on the reverse strand, counting down.
TAGACCCTATCCTAACCTAGTATATTATATTGTAGCCTAGCTTAGCCTAGCCTAGTATAGCCTTGCCTAGCGTATCATCGCCTAGTGTAGCCTAGCTTAATATAGCCTAGTCTAGCTAACCAGGTATGGCTTATCATTTCATGCCAGAGCCTAGCCTAGCGTTGATTAGAGTAGCCTAGCCTAGTATAGCCACTCTAGAATAGGGTACTATAGGCTAGCTAATATATCCTTGGATACCATAGTCTAGCATTACTATAGGCTAGCTTAGTATAGCCTATACTAGGATAAGCACACCTAACATAATATAGCTAAGCGTATCATATTAAAGCCTAGCCTATTATATCCTAGACTATTATAGCATACAGGACCCTAGACTACAGAAACTTTGCATAGCTTAGCTTAGTATAGACTTTGTTAGCTAGCCTATCGTAGCCTAACATATTATTACATAGCATAGTCTAACATAGCATAGCTTAGCAGAACATAGGACCTCTTAGCCATTATATTTTAGCTTACCGTAGCATATAGCCCTGTCTAGCCGAGTATAGCTTAGCATAGAGTAGCCTAGCATAGCATAGTATAACCTAGCCGAGCATTTACTATCCTACACTAGTACAACCTATATTATCTTATTATTCCCTAGTCAATCATAGCTTATTAATATCTAGCATAACATACTTGAATAAAGTAGGCTATCCGAGCATAGCATTTTATAGCCGAAATAAATTAGCACCCTTGTACATTATATATTAGCATAGATTAGCATAGTATAGACTAGCCTATAATTGCCTAGCATAGTATAGCCTATTCTAGGCTTGCCTAGCAGAATATACCATATTATAGCCTACTCTAGTCTAGCAGAGTATCCGCTAAAATAATTATGTTGTTATTGTCAAAATAAAATAATTTCCGGGCTAACATTGGGGAGACTTTGGCAATTATATCAATATTTGGCAATTATTCAAATACATCTAGCCTACCATAGTATAACCTAGCCGAGCATTAACTATCCTACACTTTTACAACCTATGTTATTTTATTATACCCTAGTCAAGCATAACTTATTATTTACAAGCATAACATACTAGGATAAATTAGGCTATCTTAGCATAGCATTTTGTAGCCTGAATTAGCATAGTATATCTTACCCATGTACATTATATCGTAGCATAGATTAGCATAGGTTAGCATATTATAGCCTAGTCTATAATGGCTTAGCATAATATAGCCTATTTTAGACTTGCCTAGCAGCGAATAGCATATTATAGCCTAGTCTAGTCTAGCAGAATATCGGCTGAATTAAATCATTCGAAAGAGAATGTAAAACAACATAAGGGTTTCAAATTTCGTTAGAATCAGCCGACAGTTAAGATGTTATTGGCAAAACCAAATAATTTCCGAGCTAACCTTGGGAAGACTTTGATAATTATAGCATTCGAAAGAAAATGTAAAACAACATAAGGGTTTCTACTTTGGTTAGAATCAGCACAAAAGTTATGATGTTATTACTCAAAAAATGCAAAACGGAGACCGACCGACTACCCGCTCGACCGACGACAAACATAGTGAGATGTAGAGAGCTCGCGACTATACTCGAACGCGAGTAAAAATCGCGTCTACAAAAGAAACAGAATGTTATGAATGAACTGTAAAGCTGAATAAAGTAAAATTTATAAAAATTAACTGATTCAATTTAAAATAACTATGACAAATATTTAGAATATAATTGATAACAAAGGTCATGAGCCAAATATTAATTATTATTTTTTATTTTTTATTTTTAAACATTTGTTCTATCTCAAATTTGCTCTTTCGCTGCCAGGAACACTTTAAATCAGATATCTGTAATACGTTTGAATGAATAACCAGCTTTTATTATATCACCAAATTAATCAAATATAATCGAGTGAATAATTAGAAGTCCTACACCACCATTGACGTGGATTTAAAAATCTGTTCCCAATTGCAGATTTCCAACCAAACATGTCAGAGTATAATCCCTCAACTGCGAAAGAGTAATATGTTTTTGATCACTTTCAATCAAGTTCTTGTCAGTTTTAAAATATTGCTCTCCAAATTTGATATTTTGGGTAACAAAACTAATTAAAACAAAAAGACAATTAACAACTAAATAATTAAATTTGCTCGAGCGAAAACCCTCAAAGTAATCATGAATTTCTATGATAACAAGACCGATCAAGCGGTAATTAAAAACTGTGTACTACTGAATGTTATTTAGACAACAAAATTTCATGAGATCATACATACATATCATGTATACTCAACATTTTCCCTCACGGACAAGTACCAAAAGTCCTCAAAGAGCAACATTCACAGAAGGGTATTTGGAACTTCTTTGAAAGACAAACAGAGGATTAGAGACGAGCAACTGGCACAGACCCTCGGAACCACCAGAGGCCAGCCCATAAGAAGTAAGGCCTCACTGCCCTCACTCACAACAGCCAGAACCGCCAGATATAACCAATTTTGTTTTTGCAAAGAAAGTATCCAACCTATTCTTGAATAAGCTTACTGAAGTACTAGACATTACGGTAGCAGGCAACCATGCCATGAGGTTATTTTCTCAAATGAAAAGAAATTTCTTGCAATTTCCGTCAGAAATAGACGAGAGAAATAAAATAGGAAAGACAATATCGTATATGGAGATGAATTCCCTCCAATATTTGACGTTTACTCTTCATGAATCTCATCCATGAATCTCCTTCAATATTTCACGTGTTCCGTGCATGAATCCTATCCATGAATCCCCTCCAATATATCACGTGTTCTTTGTATGAATCTCATCCATGAATAACCTCCAATATATCACGTGTTCCGTGTATGAATCTCATCCACGAATCCTCTCCAATATTTGACTTGTTTCGTGCATGAATCGCATCCATGAATCTTCTCCAATATTTGATTTGTTCTCTGCCTGAATCCTCTAAAATACTTGACTCGTTCCATGCATGGATCTCATCCATGTATTTGATAAGTGCATCAAAATTTGGAGCATCTCTCATTTGCTATCTAAAAATAGATGCACCTTTCCCCTTTGCTCTCTCGTCTGTGGATAAAATAGTTCAACTTCTTAACAAATATTTAATTCTGCGTTATATTTAGGAAAACGCGATAGTTATTCTTAACTACTGTGTTACCGCTTGATAGTTATGCCTTCGATATAAAGATTATAGCATGGAGATAAGCCCATTATCCTACTTCCCCATCGTATTACTGAATTTTGAATCCCATTGATATCGAAGTGGCATATTCCTGGAGGCTTTAAATAATTATTCCACTATGTAATCCTGATGAATTCGCAAAGAGAAATACTGCACGGATCTCAAAGGAATTTTAAGCCCAAATTATCCTCGATTAGCTCAAATGATAATTTGATTTCCATTTCGGACGAAATTTTCTCATTTCCACTCAAATCTCTCCATGTAGCTGCGAACAGAAATGAGAAAGGCTTTATTGTTGCTTCGATCACGAGAGAAGCAATGAGTGAGACAAGAGGAAATGAGAGGAAAACTAATGCTTAATACGCTAATATAAAATAATATTTCAATTTAAAATGAAAGGAGAGAAGTGAACTGTAAAACAAAATCATGCGACGGAATTGTGTGAATTTGCAACCCTCGTCTTAAAATGGCAACATATTTCCCTGTTCTTCCTCATGAATTTCCAAGGGTCTCCAATTACAAATTTAAAATACGGATTTTACTCTCTCTTTCATCTTCACTTCTCTTTTTTAGGCAGTAGAACAAATAAGAACATAAAGAAGTAAACAATAGAGTAAAAAATAAAGTGAATAAAAAACGAGTTACATACATCAATCATCATTAACGTCAAAGAAGGTCAAAGAAGGAAGGGGCATTAAATTCCAATTCGAAGGAATTCGTTTACAAATAATATAAATAATAACTCGAAAACGTGAGTTTGAAACCACCTCTCCAATACCACCACCTTCAGAGATAATAATAAATACTAAATCCCAGGTGGCAAATAAGGGCTCCCTCCCACACACAGTCAGATACAGGAGAAGAGGAACTTCATTACCGAATTAATGTGACATTGGCGCCTTCAGCCATCATTATTCTCAGAAGCACCCTGTAATGATTCTTACATCGGATCCTAAATTCATTTCATTACTAAACTAGGAGATCTCCTTGGCCAGGCGATGCGGACGTGGCTTCCTTAAATTGCAACAGCTTAAGACAAACAAAGCTCAGGACATTTCAAGCCACTTGATGTCGGTTATGCCTAGATGAGCGTTTTAATGTGATTAATTAGGAGAAAGTGGGTAAAACACCATCACAATTGATGAAAAATAAATCCATTGTATGTTTTGTTCAACTCTTTGAAAGAATAGATCAAAATGGATTCAGTTGCTGAGTATAGATAAATATTCTTGCTACTTGAAGAATATAGTAAGTAACATTCTTGAGGAGTTCAACCAATATATAATGAATACGGGCAGGAATCGACTGTAACAAGTCTTGTTTTCAGAAAGAAGGAGCGATTGCTTCCCTTTCTTAAATCTAACAAAATGTTAACTTTTTTCAAGATGCCTCAAACAATTATGTTGTTTCCTTGAGAATTTAAATACTACTTTGTGAATATTTGCCCAATGTTGATTTATTTGACGGCATTTTTTCAAAGATGAAATATTTCCTCAGGCCATCCTGGAGGAGAGAACTACCATGAATTACTTAAGCAAGGCAAGAGGGAAATTTAAAAACCAATTTAAAAACTTCAAGTGTTAGGTTTTAGCCAAATGGAAATCCCTCGAACACCGCAGTGGGGCTTGAAACGTTTCCGAAATTCCCTTCGAAGCTTTGGCTAGTTGCGCTAATAGGAAAAGCAACATGTTTCCAAGGTTTTTATAATGTTTTAGGAGTACAAAAGTTTTTGCTCATTTCAATTTTGGGGAAGAAAATTTCATCTCCTGAAAATTATAATAATCGTAAAACTTAATGACATTTCTCTCGGACGGTGAGGACGGATGATAGATGCACTATAAGATAGCAGAGAGGTCAAAGCCATGTTCTTTAAGCGACTCATAAAAAATAGGAATATCGTCTATGAAGGTCTGATTAAAAGGAAGCATTTTTGGACTTTTTTAGGAAAACTGACTGCGGATAAGTCCGGTTAATGACAAAGATGGTATGCTACAGGACTGTAAGCTTGATATCGTCAACAACCTTAACGATTACTTTTCCTCTCTATTTAAGAGGCCATTGCCACTGCTAAATGGTTGACAACTTGAAGTTTGCCTCAACGAGGTCATCTTTGAGGTCTTCCTTGTTCTTGAACCTCGCCCCGACTCTGTTTGATATATTTATTTTCAGTTGTTCCCTGATAACTCTTTTCATTATAAATTTATTTTGTTTATTTTCTTTGTTTTATATTTTTATTTACCAATTTTTCTATTTATTGTTGTAATCGTTTGTAGAGATTCAAAAATAAAGTAGAACTCCATCAATTTTTTCGGGCCGAGCTTACGAGGCCGATATGCAAAAGAAAGAAAACAAAAATGTAGATAACATAAGCGAATACTAGACCTAAGGGTTAGAAATAATTAAACAAGGCTTAATACAAGGTTTCTTTTCATTATAAAATAATACAACCTTAGAATATCTTGTCGAGGAATGTCGCAGAAAACATTTTAGAAAATATATTTACGAATAGAATAGTCGAATAAATAAATAATAATTTAAACGAGGAAAGTAGAGATATATTATTTGTCAAACTAATTCTTAATCCATATCTTCTCCTTGCCTAACTTCGTTTTTGTTTAGCTAGTCCAGAGTTGTTCTTAGTCTTTACTGGTTTGTAATTCTTTACTTGTGAAACTGACTTCAGGGAATTGTTCTTAAAAACTCCAAGGAAATACATATGATTAATTTTAAATCCTTTTGATTCAGTTGCACGACACAAGCTCAATTTAGTAAAAGGAAATAATAGATGATAATGGAAGGTAAAGGAATCAATCCCTTTGTGAAAAACACCGAGATACAGCCTCATGGAGGAAAATGAAAGGTTGATTGGTCAATCATATTACCTCCACTTGGAGTCTGGAAGTTAATTTTATATAAACCGCTTTCGCGTAAGATGAGATCGGTGCACATCAATGATAGTACCAGCATGACCGGACGCTTAACTCTAAAGGCCAGCCCATTACTGCCAATGCGTATTGCGAACGCAAACTTTCGTGTACGTGGCTTTTTAGCAAATAACCAATATCATGAATGCTAGGAAAACCATTGACTATTTTCAGGTAAAGGTAGTACTTAGTGTACTATTTGTAAATTTATCTTTATAAATCAAGTCATCGTTAGATACAATACAAAATCTATATGTTGAGAATGACACTTTTCTTTATATATGTCGTAGAATTCTTTCTGATAAAAACCCTACTTACCTGACACCACTTTTATTTAGTGTCGTAGAATGCCTCCTCCTTTTTTTGTTCTATTCTAAGAGTGCTAAGAGTGTCTAATATATATTGATATTATAGGAATATCTTAAAGAACAGAGCCGTTACCAAACACGTAAGGATATAAAAGAAACGCCCACTAATTCACAAAATAAACTTATATTTTATCTTTAACCATTGAATACACAACCTTTATACATTAACTACAGCAATACTCTAAATATTATTATAAACAAGAATTAATTAAATTAGTTTACCCTCCAAAATTTGGTTAACGTTTTCTCTACACAAAACAATAATATAAGAATTAGGCTTACGGACTCATGTGGAGTTTAAAGGGCCTCAGAAATGTTATTGACTCACGACGCGAGCCGTGTGTCCAGTTGTAGATGGGCGAAATTCCACGGTCGTTTTGGCGAGGGTAGCAGCTGGGGGGTCCACACGTTCTTCCGGGAGGGGCGGAAGGGTTCTTCAAGGACAAGAACCAATACGGTGCCTTATGCAACACCTAGGCAGTCGTGGTCTCTCTGGCGAGAGTGAGTCGAACTTGTTTCTTGAATCAAGTTAACTTGGAGTGCGGTGTGATCACCGAGTAACGAACTCGAGGAGGAGCTTTTCTCCTTCGTTACTTATTTATATATGGACGAGGACAGAACTGGGGGAGGTTCTTCTTCACGGGCGAGGATAACGGAGGGGGATTTCTCTGGCGAGAATAATTTGAACTTTGTTCCTTACCCAGTTAACTTAAGAGTTCGGTGTGGCCACCGAATAACGGGCTCGAGGGGGAGCCTTTTCCTTCTTCTTCCTAATTCCTCAAGGACGAGGAATACCCCTGGTGTTTAAGGTGCACCAGGATATGAGGAGTCTCTCTAGGCGAGAGTAAGTTGAACTTACCAAAGTTAACTTATCGTTCGGTTTGATAACCAGGGACTTAGCTCGAGGATGAGCTTCTTCTTAGCCCCTTAAGGTAGGTTGCCCTGCCTCTCTTGCAGGGTACTTCTTGGTCTGGCGAGCCAAGTATTCTACCTCTCTAGTCTCGGTAGTTCGGTTTGATCCGAAGACTTCGTCACCTAGAGACTGACGTATACTACCTTCTTCTTTTCTTAATTCCTCAAGGACGAGGAATACCCCTGGTGTTTAAGGTGCACCAGGCTATGAGGAGTCTCTCTGGCGAGAGTAAGTTGAACTTACCAAAGTTTACTTATCGTTTGGTTTGATAACCAGGGACTTAGCTCGAGGATGAGCTTCTTCTTAGCCCCTTAAGGTAGGTAGCCATACATCTCTTGCAGGGTAATCCTTGGTCTGGCGAGCCAAGTACACTACCTCTCCAGTCTCGGTAGCTCGGTTGTGGATCCGAAGACTTCGTCACCTAGAGACTGACGTATACTACCTCCTTCTTCTTTTCTTAATTCCTCAAGGACGAGGAATACCCCTGGTGTTTAAGGTGCACCAGGCTATGAGGAGTCTCTCTGGCGAGAGCAAGTTGAACTTACCAAAGTTTACTTATCGTTTGGTTTGATAACCAGGGACTTAGCTCGAGGATGAGCTTCTTCTTAGCCCCTTAAGGTAGGTAGCCATGCATCTCTTGCAGGGTAATCCTTGGTCTGGCGAGCCAAGTACACTACCTCTCCAGTCTCGGTAGCTCGGTTGTGGATCCGAAGACTTCGTCACCTAGAGACTGACGTATACTACCTCCTTCTTCTTTTCTTAATTCCTCAAGGACAAGGAATACCCCTGGTGTTTAAGGTGCACCAGGATATGAGGAGTCTCTCTGGTGAGAGTAAGTCGAACTTACCAAAGTTCACTTATCGTTTGGTTTGATAACCAGGGACTTAGCTCAAGGATGAGCTTTTTCTTAGTCCCTTAAGGTAGGTAGCCCTGCCTCTCTTGCAGGGTACTTCTTGGTCTGGCGACCTAAGTAAACTACCTCTCTAGTCTCGGTAGTTCGGTTTGATCCGAAGACTTCGTCACCTAGAGACTGACGTATACTACCACGATTTTCCTCAGAGTTTCTCATTTATACCTCGTCACCCCACTGGGGGAGTGGTAAGAGGGGGGGAGGGGCTTGAGGACGGCCCCAGGAGAGTTCTTTTTCCAAACGGTCTTTCCCACCAAGTCAAACATCGGCTCCTCATTAGCCTTCGAGATTGGGAGAAACACGTCTCCAATTTCTTATTTGACGTGAAACTGGATCTCACTCTCCTGGGGGAGATCTTATATTTTGACCTTTAGGGTCTTTCATGGCAGCGAGTTGTGCCACGTTGTGGTTACGCTTTTGACTCGCCGATGCCCGGGCGGATGTCCTTGCGGTAACGGCCTTGGGACTGCATCACGAGTGAACGGGGGGGGGGAGTGACCATTCCCCTCCAATATATATATATATATATATAATAACTTGCAAAAGCTTTGATACATTGTTATTTAATCTTTAATTTAGTAAAATAACTTGACTACTATATATAAGAATTCCATAGTAGATACAAACGTTATTCAGTCCATAATCAGTGGCAGTATGAATGTTTTTCGACCATATTCTGCACATTAACCATAAATGAACTTTCCTAAAGTCCAGCCAAATCGATCTTATCCTTGAAAGTCAACCTCGACTAAAAATCAAGTGAATTAACCTAAGTCGATCTTAAGTCTTTGTGTTAGTAAATATTTACCCCAAATCACAATGACCTCTTTGTTCAGTATGACTTTGAGAATGGTCTTCAAGATTTAACTCTCGTCTCTAAACTTATATCCTTGATAAAGAAAGAAAATGAAGCAGAACTTTGTTTCTTTTTGATGATTAAATATTAAAACGAAGTCACTTGTTTAGGGGCTTGCTGCTACTCGATTGATGCTCCAGTCTTAATGTCAGATTTTTCCTCTGCTCCATTGACTGTGGTCGGTTCGGAAACACTTTCTCTGAAAAGATCCCCATCAACGTCGTGTCTTTCATCGTTTTATTATAACATCGTGTTTTTCATCAAGATTTTAAACATGATTTATTTCTCCGTTTTATTTTATCACGGTTTGATTCATAGTTTTATTTTAATTGCTTTCTTTTAAAGTTTTTTGATCGTTTTATTTCCATACAGTTGTTTTCATCGTTTTATTTTAACAGGGTTTTTATCGTTTACTTGAACATGGTATTTTTCATTGTTTTTTTAAAATATGGTGTCATGGGTTAGCCGAGATTATACTGTTTTTATTATTATGATTAATTAAAACGAGTCGTACTTTTGTACTTCCAGTGATCGCTACAGGATCGGTCTCTAAAAGTGCCTTTCTTATCTTTATTCTATTGAATGAATAACAAGGGGAGTTCTCTCTTTAATATACTAAATACTGCCAACACAACTCGTTCAAGGATAAATTAAACACTACAACAAAAATAGAACTTTACTGTGCATTAATCGACTCCAATAAAAATTAATATATACACATACAAAATACAACTTAGAAATGTTTCTTAAGTCCCTTTACCGACACTCAGTTTCAGGATGTTTTAAGGGAGAACAATTTACTTTAAAAAAAATCGTCTTTAAGATATACACAATACTTTACGTTAAAGGCACGGGGACATAACGATAGAATTGATTACTCACATAAGGTATTTTATCCAGAACAACCAAACGAAATAGCTTCACTCAAATCTCGTCCGGAAAGGCGTCGTGAGTGTAGTTTATTTGCTTCTCAATAGATGGTGTTACTTGGAACGAGGAATGTACAAGTGACGTCACGCGGAATAGAAAGAATCAAAACAAACGTCGATGAGGAGGCTATGTTTCGGACGCTTATGACCTTTAAACGTTTTTTTTCAGACGAGGGTTGCATATGGTTGTATGCTTTTCCAGCGATTTGGTTGCGTTTGTAGAGCTTCTCTTTCGGGTGGGAAATCTATCTAGTTTGGGGTTGTCAAACTCAGATAGGGTAAGATCACATGACGATCTTTGGTACTCAAACTGTGTCGAGGGTACTGGGAGGTAAGATCACTTGACGATCTTTTGTAATCGAACTGTGCCGATGGTACTTGAAGGTAAGAACACTTGAAGATTTTGGGTAATCGAACTGTGCCGATTTAACTTGGTGCAATCTGGTATTGACCAAGAAAATGAAAGTCCTTCTTAACTTGCTGGAGGATTCTCTCCCGGCAAGTTCTTCTCGATGTCGTGACGAAAATGAAAAGGTCCTCTTCTTCTCCTGACGAATCGTGTTCTACTCAAATTAATCCCGTTGGGTAATGAGAGGGGAGAGGGGAATAACAAGGTGAGAACCGTGGGTGCCCTGCCTTCTGGGCATCTGTTATTTCTCTCCCTCGACATTTTTAAATTAGGGAAACGGGATCTCATATTGATTCGAAAGACGTGGGTATCAATTCCGCCGTGTTTTGGCGTCGTGGCGCTCTGGGGAGAGCGTAATACGAGATCGACAGTTTGAATTTTTTACTTGCATGTTTATAAATACACACTCGAAAGGCCTGCCTTTTGAGCTGAGGTCAGGAATAACTGTCTCCTAAATTTTCCATTTTTATAGTTTTTGTATGTTACCGTAGAACGATTAAAGGGGCTCAGAGAAACCCAGGTGGGCTTTGTTTTTCCTTGATTATTTCTCCTCGCCATGAGGAAGACCTCGATATATATATATATATATATATATATATACACTCGCATTTTGTTAACTGCCTTGGTTGACTCGTATATCTCTACACATGGGTTCTTTCATTGTTCTTTATTAATATATGTTCTTTCATAATTTTATTTCAACAAACTTTCTTGTGTTATCATATTTTAACCCCTTTTCTTTCATAGCTTTATTTTTACATGGTTTCTTTCATCATTCAGTTTAAATGATTAATTTTGGTCTTTTTGAGATTGCAGAAGTTGTTTTTGTCTCTGCAAATACCGAGAACTAAATGACAGACGGCTTCTACGCATCGTTTCCTTGCTTCTTTACGCCCAGCCTCAAGATAAATCCTTCCCTTCTGACGACTCTCTTTCCCTCCAACCCTCTCTTAGGGTGACCAGGAGGGGGCATGAGGGGGGAGTCCTTGTTATGGAATTCAGGAATTTTAGAAATTTTACATTTTAAATCTTTGAGAATTTCATCTTGAAAGAAAGAATGAGAAACGTGATGGGTAAAGATTTTATAGTACCGAGTGGCAGATAATTATTTTAAATAGGTTCTCAGAGTAATTTGCATCGATTCTACTCATCAACGATTACCTCTTAATGACAATGTTACAATTATTTTAACTTTACTATGACTAATATTAGAGCAACCAAGAACTAATCACAACTATGAATAAAAAGCAGAAACTTGGAACCCTCCAAAAAGCTTAGATCAAAGGTTAGAACAAAACAAAACGTCTATGAACGCATTATGATGGCGTGAGAAAATCAGCCATTTGGATACAGGAACAAACCATCCTTTAGGATATTGATGAACTATAAAAACCTAAAGTGCAGCTGGGCAGGCAATGTGGCAAGATTCCAAGACGATAAAAGGAAAAGGATCATAAAATTCCAAATTGGACTCCACTTAATAAAAGATGACCGAAAAAAAGACCAAAAACAAAAATGGATAGATGATCCTCAAAAATATGCTGAAACTGTGAAACAAATTGCCCCTTAAGAAGGGTAAATATTAAAGCAGATGAGAAAGGGTTTCTTTAAGAGTAGGAGGCAAAAACTTGAAATGGTGTTAATGGTGAAGATTAGAGAATCGGAATCTCCCACCTGTTTTGGAAGAAACAATATCAATCATTTGGTTTGTTCCCTTCAACAACCTCTGATCTTTTGCTTGGCTGCTCATCAGTACTTCCTTATACCGGTACCCTTATGATTAACGGGAGTACTTTGTTCTCAACATCAACGTTAACTAAGAGTTCACCATACCAAAAGCTGAATAAGATCAATCCATTAGCCGATATAAACTTTCTAAAACCATTCTACCATCAACGCTATTAATTTCGCTGAATTAATTATTATAAAATTCAAAAAGGCTTAATCAGGCAAAGGGAGAAAATTAATTATATTAACTAGATAATGATTACAAAGCATACGTTTGTCATGCAGAATCAAAATACTCAATTTGCGATTGTGGAATCTTGAAGCAACAAAGATGTAATTTCCCTAAATTCTCGATTGGGAATGCAAATATTAGTGAACCTCTTTAGTCGGGTTGAACTTTTGGTTCGGTGCTCTTGTAGGGTAATTTTTTGAGTCTGATTTGTTCAAGGAAGGAAAATAGAGGTTAATTTCTAGTGGTTTGGCAAAGAATAACACAGAAAGTTAGGAATCCATTTACTAAACTTAAAATCGAGAAGTAGACTATTTAAGTAACTAACTATGTATAATAATTTTCGATGAAAAATATTCTTAATGCAAACGCTTTTAGTACCTTATGCAACATTGAAACATCAGGAGTAATTCCTTCTTGATTACCTTTTTATGTCATAACTATCAGTGAGGAAAGGGGCAGAGAGGAAACAAGACTTAGTTTAAAATGATATTTTCAACAAGGAAAAAATAATCATCGAAAAGAAATGAGGTTCAAATGGCAACATTCCAAAATCGTGTGCAAAAATCCCCCAAATAGAAATTGTCTGGGATATGAGTAACGAGAATCATAAATACAACTTAAATACAAGTTGAAGTGACCAACCTCATTAAAAGATCGAAGGAAGAGTACAACTAGGGACCAACACGGAAGAGCATGGTAGAAGGCCGGATTACCGATCAGAGATTCATACCATGTTGATGCAAGAAGGCAAGATGTCGAATCGATCTGGGTATATACAAAGTTTCCTCCACAAATGTACTCATTCTTTGACTGCCCATTACTCATATATTTTGTTTAGATTCAGGTGTTTATTGACAATGATACAATTCTAATGAGTTAAATTAAAGAAAGGAACACTAAATTTAAGAAAATTAAATGGTCAATAGATTTTTGTATGGGGATAGATTAAAGATAAGGTTTACGCCACAAAACCAGGGACATTCGATGAGTTGAAAGAAGAAATTAAAGTAAAATTTCTTGGAATTCCAAAGAAAATGTTCCTCAATGTTGTCCAATCCATTCGTCGCGTTATCAGCTGTGTTTGGAAAATGGTGGAAACTAGTTTGAAAATTTGCGTAAACGCAGGAATGAGTAGATTAGACTAAATGATGATATTTAGAGTAATCTTTTATATCGTGTAATTTTCTTTAATTTAATGTTATCTTCTTTAATTTAACTGTTTAAACTTTATTTTATGTCAATACACACCTAAATTTAAACAAAATATATGAGTAACGGGCAGTATTTCTATCCCAACATCTTTCATAAATTTTAACAGTAAAAATCCAAGGTTTCCTAAATTGGTGTACGTTAACCTAAATGACTAAACTACATAAAAGTTCATTTATCAAAGTTTTATTGTTGGAACGATAAAAAGAAAGTTATCAACAGATAAGCAATTTACTATGAAGATTTAAGTGTTCAAAATGACCCGAACTACAGCGAAAACAACTTTGCATGGCAGTATAACGATTAAGTAATCGGTGAAGACATTTGTACTAGATATGAGTAATTCGTATTAAGATTGGATGCCATTTTTATAAGTGATCCTTTGAAATCTCCTTCCGCAGGAACGAACCAACTGTTGACACTCTTGTGCATTCTGCTCCTAAGAGTTTTCGGATTTCTTGCTATGTCTATTTCTCCGATCTGTTCCATCATTTTCAATGGCTGCTGAAACAACATTCAACAATCTTTCTTTTATAAATGTCATTAGAATGGAATATACATTTAGCTTGGGCAACCAGAACATTACTAAAGTTAAGATCTTTTATGGGATCTGCTTCGATTTATTGGCCGTTCGTTCCCAATTTCGCGTCGATCTCCGCTCCCTTATTCAACCTCCTACAAAAGAAATCTCCCGACAGCATTATTTCCCCACCAAAAACTACATTTCATTTCTACTAACTAAAATATAAACTTGCGTCCATCCCCATTCTTAGTTTACCTAATTCCAGTAAGTCTTTTGGATTCCGGACTGATGCGAGCAACAAGAGCATAGGCTGTGTCCTATTGCAATATGGAGACGATGGTGAAAGCCACCCGGTAGCGTAAGCGAGTCGCAAACTCCTCTCACGCCAAACCAACTATGTCATAATAGAGGGCGAAGAACTTGCCATTGTCTGGGTGGGGAAAAAGAAATTCAAATTATACCTTTTAGAAAAAGAGTTCTTGATCGAGACGGATCACCGACCTCTCGCATATTTACGTAATGTTAAGAAAAACGACAAAAGAATCATACGTTGGAGTTTACTTCCACAGGAGTATCATATTATGTACATAAAATGTTTGGAAAATTGTCCAGCGACAGCCGAAATCCTTTGGGCCCTAACCCGAGCTAATTGTAAAAGAGGAGCAATTTTCCTTTTTGGGTCTGTTTGTCCTGATTGATTCCTTGTATATATACTTATGTATGTTTATGGTATGTCGGCAAGAAGAAGACGCCATGGTAAATATTTTTGTTGTCTATGTACTGTATACCTTTATTGTCATAGTGACCTTCTGTATATATATCAACATTTATAGTGTACGATCCTATTGATTTATTTATGTTTCTATGATGTTTTTTGTACCATGTATTTATGTAATTTTTTCTTGTCTCTTTTTCTGTATACTTTTGGTCGCTAATGAACCGAGGTGAGTGAGCCTCCATTCAAGATTGACTTTGTATGTATAATTTTCCTTTTTTTTATTGTAGCGGTTCAATTAAATTATTTGAATACTCGGATTAGTCATGCGCTTTAGCTAGGCAAATCTGTATTGAAACAGGTCAGGTATTTCCACCTTTATTGTACACTCGACCCTGGAAATTTGAAACGCGCCTTTCCCAGTCAAACTTTTCTTTATGATGCCCCTTTTTCCCACAGTTGAATAGCGTCATCTTTCACAAGGGAAGAGATGTGAAAGAATAGAGTCAAGATGCCTCACGTGGACCCTAGAAACCCACGTTTGATATCATCACCTAAATTCGCTTCCCTTTGGGGGATCGAAGATCAAGTACGAATCTACTTCCCTTCTCCACCCTTAATTAATATTATATTCATTTGTGTTAGTTATAGTTTTTAATTTATCTTTAAACTGCCTAAATCATTTCACGTCCATCATCACCTTTTTTTATTTAAGTATATTAATTTTAAAGTTTGTTTTTCCTTGAATGTATACTTACTTTAGGGGTTAACTACAGTTTAACAAATCGAGAAGGTTAATTCGAAAAGGGGCCTAGAAAATTACCCCTCCACCCGCAAATTAACTATTGGCCACTTTCTATTGCGCTAGGTATTTGGGATACTGGTGTAAAGTCTGTAACTCTGAGGTGGCAAATGAAGATTTCGTTTTGAAACTACTCTATGTTGATCACGTATCTTTGTTGTGTGTTTTAAATGTGAAAAAGCTACCGAAAAAATCATTCTTAAATGATGTTATTTGTCTTATTATCAAACATTATTTTACGTTCAATGCAAGATTTAACTATATACAGTCCTGTGCTAAGTGTATAAAGTAATAGGATAAGTGTTTGTATTTTTAAAATATTTCATTTTTATTTTTTGCCATTTTTAATTTTGTAGATTATTTTCTATTCAATCTTTGTGATTTTCAATTCTAAATTTGTTAGTTGTATTATTGCAGTAAGATGAGGATTTTACATTGCCTAATGAAGGTATTAATATATTTCTTAATATATTTGCTTACCTATCTATCCTATAATTTGGCTTTTCTCTCCTGTGTGTTTGGGGGTAAATTTGCAAATATTTAAATATATTTTTGCTTAGCTATCTAGCCTAAGCCTATAAATTGCTGATAGGCTCTTTCCATAATAATCTATAGAATTGCTTAATTTATCATATCGTAGGATAATACGATAATTTTCATTCCATTTTGTATTCGATTTTGCAAATTTCAATTATTAAATGTACAGTTGCATTATTGCTGTAAGATGGGGATTTTACATTGCCTAATGAGGTTATTAATTTATTTAGGTAATGATAAACAATGAGGGCTGTGCATTACCTGCTCAAAAGTGTTCGAAAAAATTAAAAAATTTATTATCTTTTATATTATTTTTGATACCTAGGTATAAATGTTGTAAAATAACAATTCTAACCATTGTTTTTATATTATATTTCTTTTCATAACATTTGTGTATCATTTAGTAGTAGTAGATCCTTTAATTAAGGGTGCTGCATATCCCTCCAAAATTACAAACAATGATACTAATGGCGTTCGGAGCGTGTCATACATGGTCACGACCATTACAAAAACAGGATTTTCAAAAATTACACCATAAATCTGAACTGGTAAACATATTTCAAAGTTCCCTATGTGAAAAATAAAGGTATTTATGTGTGTTACCTTTTAGTGCACTTTGAATTTCGGCTAAATTTACACTTTCGTATTAATAACCAAAAAAACAACAGCAGTACAATCTATGTCCACCTGACCCCCAACATAGACACATCCATCACCATTACTCATTAACTTCACATCCATTTTTCTCATTCCTACACTTCTCTCAGTACTTCATCCATGAATATATTAATCAGCCATGGTCACATCACACAACTTTCTCTTACACCTAGCCGTCTTTGGACCTGAAACTCTCTTGACTTCATGCATAAATACTCTTCACACCATCCAATAATTTACCACGCACTGCGTATATTCTTAGCACCTATCTAATGATCCTCCTCCTACATACTTTTGTCTCACATAGAGAAAACATCTGCAATCACTGTGAAAGAATAGAGTTAAGGAGTTCCACGTGGCCCCTAGAAACCAATGTGCCTCTCAATACGAGATCAAAAGAGGAGGGGAAAACGGGCCTAAGAATCAAGCGAAGATGCTTTTGAAACGCAGATGTGTTTACTCATGGAGGTTCTGCAATTTTGCCTCCCTCCTACCATCTTGAAGCATGCAAGATTCAGAAAGGACATCTGGTATTGCAAATTCATAAAAGACCTCCATCCCCCAGCTTCGTAAGTCGGTATTTATCGCCATGCACAGACAGGTCAATTGAGTACCGGCCCGCGAGAAACGTCACTTGTCGATTTGGCTCCTTTTTCGTTTACACGAGCGTAAAAGCAAGAAATTATGCCGTCAGAACTCCGCCTCAGTCAATTTGCGATTTCCCCGTAACGGCCGTTCTCGTTAACCAGCGCATGTAGTACCTCGTCGATTTATTCCGAGGTAAATATCAACCTCCTGCAATTCTTTTCCTCGAATTCCCCCTTCCCTTCGTCACCTAAGCATTAACTTCTGCAAGGCGTCGACACGTGTGATCTCTTTTAATCCGGTTATCCCATAGAGATTTATTTTTATTTCGGCTCAGCGCAGCCTTTGAAACCTCAATCCGAGTTTGGCCATTTACCTGCCCTAAGCTCATTAGCTTGTCCCTTTTTGCCAGACTATCGAGTACCCCATAGTCTTGGATATTCCAATTTAATTTCATCTGTGTAAATATTTATCCTTTTTTGTTGTGTTATTTAATATTATTTTTGTACTCCTCTTTTAAATAAGCCTAAACAGCAATCAGCCATAGCTAAGTAATTTAGGGTCAATCTGCACTCGCTTTTTGTTATATGCCAGCATACTCAGCGGATAACTTTCCTTCCCCCTTCCCTCCATTAGCTTAATCCCATCATCTGGTAACGGAGACGAGGAGAGTTCAGTTGAGCGTCCTTAAACTCTTTTCTTCACCACACGGCTAATAAAATCCTCTCTCACTCTCTCTCTCTCTCTCTCTCTCTCTATATATATATATATATATATATATATATATATATATATATATATATATATATATATAATAGGGCACTGATAAAATTTGGAGTGACAGGCCACATCTGAATGGGATAGCTTTGGTAAGACTGGGAATCCTTTAAATAATTTGTTGATTGATTTTAATACAAAACTACTTGAGAGAGTGTATGCTACATATGAGACTGTTGTTTCATTTAAAATATCAATGTTAAAAATTTGATTAATAATTAAAGCTGTTGTTTTATTTCTAATTAGGTTCAAAGGTGTTTTAAAAAAATGTTATCATGCTCTTCCCTTTACCTTGTTGTCCAATAGACAAGAACAAATTTGATTTAATTCGTGTTTATTATGAATTATATAGCTAAAATCCTCAGACAGACCTAATATTTATATCGATATCTTTCGTTTTTAATATCTAAATAAGGTCTCCGACTTTTATACTAGACATATCCCAGTTAAATCGTTTGTAATCTACTGTTATATTCCCCAATAAGATATTGTCGTAGAATTCCCCCCTTTTTGTTCTATCTCTAAGAATGGTAAGAGTGTCTAATATATTGATATTATAAGAATATCTTAACGAACAGAGCCGTTACGAAACACGTAAGGATATGAAAGAAACGCCCACTAATTCACCCAAAAAACTTATATTTTATCTTTAACCATTGAATACCCAACATCTAAACATTAATTACAGCAATACTCTGAATATTATCCTAAACAAAAATTAATTAAATTAGTTTACACACAAAAATTGGTTAACGTTTTCTCTACACACAACAATAATATAAGAATTAGGCTTACGGACTCATGTGGAGTTTAAAGGCCTCAGAAATGTTATTTACTCTCGAAGCGTGCCGCCGACCAGATGTAGAATAGCTAGATCACATGGTTGTTTTGGCGAGGGTGGCAGCTGGGGGGTCCACACGTTCTTCCGGGGGGGGGGGGAGGTTTTTCAATGACAAGAACAAATACGGTGCTTTATGCAACACCTAGGCAGTCGTGATCTCTCTGGCGAGAGTGAATCGAACTTGGTTCTTAAATCAAGTTAAATTGGAGTGCGGTGTGACCACCGAATAACGAGCTCGAGGAGGAGCATTTCTCCTTCGTTACTAATTTCCTTATGGACGAGGACTGAACTCGGGGAGGGTCTTCTTCAAGGGCGAGGATACCGGAGGGGGGTTGCTCTGGAGAGAATAAGTTACTTAAAGTTCGGTGTGGTCACCGAGTAACGAGCTCGAGGAGGAGCTTTTCTCCTTGGTTACATATTTCCTCATGGACGAGGACTGAACTCGGGGAGGGTCTTCTTCAAGGGCGAGGATAAGGGAGGGGAGTTTCTCTGGCGAGAATAATTTAAACTTGGTTCCTGACCAAGTTAACTTAGAAGTTTGGTGTGGCCACCGAGTAACGGGCTCGAGGGGGAGCCTTTTCCTTCTTCTTTTCTCAATTCCTCAAGGACGAGGAATACCCCTGGTGTTTAAGGTGCACCAGGATATGAGGATTCTCTCTGGCGAGAGTAAGTTGAACTTACCAAAGTTAACTTAACGTTTGGTTTGATAACCAGGAACTTAGCACGAGAATGAGCTTCTTCTTAGCCCCTTAAGGTAGATAGCCCTGCCTCTCTTCCAGGGTACTTCTTGGTCTGGCGAGCCAAGTACACTACCTCTCCAGTCTCGGTAGTTCGGTTTGATCCGAAGACTTCGTTACCTAGAGACTGATGTATACTCCCTCGATTTTCCTCAGAGTTTTTCATTTATACCTCGTCACCCTACTGGAGGAGTGGTAAGGGGGGGAGGGGCTTGAATACGGCTTCAGGAGAGTTCTTTTGGCCAACGGTTTTTCACACGAAGTCAAACATCGGCTCCTCGTTAGCCTTCGAGATTGGGAGAAACACGTTTCCAATTTCTTATTTGACGTGAAACTGGATCTCACTCTCCTGGGGGAGATCTTACATTTTGACCTTTAGGGTCTTTCATGGCACCGAGTTGTGCCACACTGCGGTTAAGCACTAAAGCAGCCGATGCCTTCAACGGATGTCTTTGCGGTAACTGCCTTTTGACTGCACCAAGAGTGAAGGGGGGGGGAAGGCTTAAGGGACGATTCCCCTACAGATATCTTTAACAACCTTCGATCCATGTTACTCCAATAATATTATATTTTTCTGCTTCAACTACCAGTGTAACTTTCATCAGTTTTGTTACTTAATTAAACGCATTTGCCTTATAAAAGTTATATAATAAAAATTAATTAACATTCGATTAATTAACATCTACGGTCTTCAATCCCAGTGTTACAATATCTCCATTCTAATTTATAACCCAAATTAATGCCCTAATTCAGCCACATAGAGATATTGGCCTTTGGCCAGCTAAAATTTCAAATTAAAATGAATTTGAAGAATTTCCTCAGTGGTGAAGGGCTTTGTAATTCATTGCCAGATCTTTAGAATATACGTGATATGCATAACCAGAAATCTAGAATGTTCCCAAACTGTTTTGTTAGTACTTGTTTCAAATGGTTCTCCTTTACCTCTCCACTCTCCTTAATTCCGCCAATTATATGTCCTTAATCGCAAAAGAACAATCATTAATACAGATTTGGTTGAAACAGGGCAAGTTTATTTACAGGAAATTAATGGTAGAAACTTATTGAATTGTAAACATTGTTTGTAATGGTTATTTCAACTTTAATACGCAATCAATTACTAGATATATAAATGTGCGTGACTGAGAGTATTTTTGTGAATAAAGTAAACCTATTCGTATTGAAACTTTAATAATTTGAGGGTTTATGGCAAAACAATTAATATTCAGAATATTCTCTGGTACATTTCAATCGAAACAAAAGAACCGGACGTCCTCTTTCTTCCCATAAAATCTTCTCATGTTTTGATATTCGCCTCTAATTTCTTTCCTTTTAATCGGTAGTTTTCTCTTGTCGTTTTCTAAAGAGGACTCAATAAGACAACATTCAATTCAATCAAGTGTTGGTGAGATGTGAAATTCTTCTTATTTGAATTTCTTCTTTCAATACTTTTTCTTAAGTTTGAAAAAGGAAATCAGTCTGAAAATAAAGTTAAGTAAACAGAAAGAAAATCAAGGTAAATAACTGCGCCCAATTTCTAAAAGATCCTTCGAATTTTATTCCGGATGGCATAAGAAAATATCTCCCACCACTTAACAGTTTGAACTTTAAGTAAACAAATTTTATAAGTTTTCCCGTCGTTGTTATTTCATGGTTTAATTTATATTGACTGAACTTAAAGTAAATTTTTAAAAGAAAAAAAAGAAAAATTCAAGTTCTTCATCGAAATATAAATAAACTAAGTATTTTACCTTTGGTCAAATCCAGTTAAATTCGGAAAACTTTGAAATCGATAAATATTCTACAACTTTGAGCTCAAATATATCTTAAAAAGTACAGGAATATATTAAAATAAAACCATAGAAGTAACGTATAATTCTGTTATGATTTTTATTATTTCTAAATAAACCCCGTTAATCATCGTCATCACTAACACTATAATTTAGGTAGTGGAATTTTTTGAGTATTTGAATAATAATTTTATCATAGTTTAGTTATGAATTATGTTTTTTATCAGTTATTTCCAATAATTTTTTATAATATCAAAAAACAAAATGGTGAAGTTCAGAAATCAATATAAGTATCGAAATTTTGTGATTTTTTTAAAAACCCCAAATTACAAATGGTGAAGTTCAGAAAATATTTTTTTATATATCTTCTTCTCCTATAACTCTATATTTTAGGAACGTGATGTTTTGAAAGGGGGAAAAGTTAGTTCGCAGTTCCTTTTTAAAATTATTATAATTGGCGAAGTTCAGAAAATTTATAAAACTTTAACCATAGCTGCTTTTTTTATAATTTAAATTTTAATTTTAGTAGCGAAGCGCAAGCTCTCTCCGTTAGGGGAAGTGGCGAAGCCATTGCCTGGTATAACTTATTAAATTATGAGGCCACATGTGCTCATTACATATTTTGATGGTAATTTAAAAAATTAATTGTGTGATTCAGACCGTAAAATATAAATCTAAGGAAAATAATTAAACAATTTAGATACTCTAAAATCTGCGCTTGAGCAATTAGTGGATAGTTGGTTGGTGGAGTGGATACAGCTACTTGCTTTATGCGGAGAAAGAGCGGCCCCCAGTCAATCAGTTTAAGAAAAATGAAGAAACAATTTAAAATAATAAAAGATTACTGTAGCGATTAATAGTCAGCATAATTATTATCAATCTATAATCCCTTTAAATCATATTTAAAGAATTCAAAATTCCTTTTTATGAAAATCAGAATGTTAAAGAACGCGGTGCTGGAATCCATAAAAAGGTCGGTAGGATCCTTTTTACCTGTTCTCTCAATTAATAAAAATAAATATAACGGACACCAAAATTGACGATACAGCAGAAAATTATAATTTTTTTTAAGAAACTTTAATACTCACTTCGGGTTTTTAGTTTCGTTATCAAAAATCTATTGTACTTTTCTAGGTTTGTGGTTTTGGGATCTGTTCTAATTAAAGTAAAATTGCTTCATGGTTAAATTTATAAATCAAACTGAAAATTGACCCACAAAATATGCGTATTTCTTTATTTTATACTAAGCGAAAATCCCATAACTCTCTCTGATGTCGTGTCTATTAAAAATATTAATATTGGAACAAATTGTTATAAATAATTGCGCGTAAAAGTATATATATTCCCTACTGCCTTGATGTATTCTCTTTATTTATTCAGTTCGGGTTGCTAGCTACCAACCAACCGCTTCCTTCAATCCCAAAACAGCTTAACCTGGTACTCCTTTGCACGCCAGCTGTGTTTTTTGCTTGGAAATTATTTCATCACTTAATTAACCTTTTGATCGCAATTTAAATTACAATTGGATTTTAATTGATTCAAGTTAAAACACTCAAGAAATTTACCTTAGATATTTTAATAATACCATCAAATTGTGTTAGAAAATTACCAACTACATTATGTAAAGGATTGCCCTGTAACAAAGGCAGGGTGAACGAGTTATATAGAAATTTCATTCCACCACACAGATCACAGGGGAATGTTAAGCTTCCCTCTTGTTAATTTGATCATCATTATTATTTAGCAAATGATTTTAGGAAATCTACAACCGATTTCTAGTGAAACCTTGATTGTACATAGCAAGAGAATTGGTAAATTGGAATTCCATAAACTATTTGAGATGAAAAAAGGAGTAATGAATTCTCTGTTGACAAGGAAGATGATCAAGCCAAATTTGAAATCATTTTCCTGCGTAAATAAGTTAATGGACAGATCCCGTTCATGACGAATTATACTTAGGAATATTATTGTTCCTGGAGATCTGAGAACATCATCACAACCTTTGCATTTACGTATTTGCTATATATCTTTGGTTTTTCCCCTAATCTTGTCCAAGGTAACTAAATTAAATTTAATTGACCTATAAACCTCTCACTAACTCTATCAGAAATCGAATTGATTCTAATACAAATACACCTTTGAGCGGTCAAGGTTAGTGACCTGAAAAAAGTGACATTTTAAAAATATCATGGCTGACGTGCCATTCTTTTAAATTGGGGGTTCTGACGCAAGAAATTTGGCACCAAAATTGCGAAATGAGACATCGTGTCTTGAAGCGATGAGTGCGAAAATTTAGGACCAGATTAAGCGGCTGTTTACATCGTCACAATTATTTTCACTTTTTGGTTTTCATCATATATTTCTCTTTTTTTTGTATTGTTGAGATAATTATTCATTCGCCATAATAACTTATTTTTGATTTGGATTTATTTCCTTTAGTAAAATAGCTATTTTAATCAATCTCAGAGTACACTTTATTAGATGGATCAAATTACGAAACCATTATTTAGCAATTACAAAATAGAAATTACTCCAATTTCGTAAACATACAAAATGGAGGTGAAAAGAATCGTCTATTAAGTGGAAAAAAGAGCAAAGATGGGATAATTTACTAAAGGTTTTACGTTTCTTGCAAAAATATTCCAAATTAATGCAGTTCTTTTTGTTTACTTTTGTTTTAACGACGTCATTCCCCACCTTCCTCAAAACAATCATCACCTCCTTTGCCCATATTATGGTTGGCCAATATATCACAAATAAAGAAACAATTCGGCGGATTATATCATGCATTGGCTGTCATTTAGATAACTCTACTGCCCCAAAATGAGGACCCACAACTTAACTCGTATTGTTCCTTATATTTTATAATATAACTAAATGACTAAACATGGTCCTTTCTCCAAACCAAACTACATAAATTTACTGGTCAAACATTCTAAAATCTATTTATATATGAAAATAGGAGAGAAAACTAGGGAAATATCTGTATATTTAAGCCCATATAAATCGAATAATTCCCCCTCGTTCTACATAGTTGAGAATGTGAAATGTTTAGAATAAAGTTTAAATGAACAGAAATGTTGTCAGGGTAGCCGTTAATTTATCAAGTAGTTTTAATCTTATCAACAAGTTCAACCATGTAATAGATTTCCTTATGTCTCAAATAAATTTCCTCTGCATCGATTTTCGTTAAAAATATTATAGCGTCCACATTACGGAGATCAGTCCCCAAATTCAAGCTATCCGATAGGCAATTTAAATGTTTGTCTATTTATAAAATCTGATCTTAAAGGTTATCCTCAATCAACTGTAGCTCGCATACGTCGATTAGGAGCATTGATTGAATTTCTAAATTATTAAAGTAGCGATGATGTCTATCAATTTTCCTTTTTTGACGGCGTCTGTGGGATTCATAATCTTTCGAAATTTTGTTTGGTCGTTTAGGTATGCCCAATTTGCATGGTACTTTTACATAGGTATGATGACAAAGATTCCTGATATTTCTGCTTTACTGATAGTAATTTCGCGGTTATTTCTCAGTTCTTTAGCACAATCTTTAAGGCGAATGGTGAAAATTTCAGAAATAAAGCATCCTCTGCTTTTACCGGCCTCTGCTAAAAGCTTCGCTTTGAGGGTGAGTGTGGTAATAACTTTTCTATCATTTTCCAGCTTGTGGAATGTAATCAGGGAGGACTTCGATATTAAGTTGTTTTTTGATGTTTTCTTGGCTTTCCAATGGAGTACTAATTAATCACAAGTTTAAGGCTTTTTTTTGTTCTTGTGTGTAGGTGTTATCTTAGAGGTTGATGTATCCTTTACTGGTTTTGGCTAGAGTTTAAGGATCTTGCTTTTGAAAGTAGCTTCGTATTGGTGATTGATTTCTGAGATTGCTTGGGCGATGTTCTCTTTAACGGCGGTGCTTAGCTTTTTGAAAGACTTTTCTGGAAAAACAATATATATATTTAAGAAAAGCAACCAACGTTCAACATTCAATTCGATGCCCACGACATACTTCTAAGTATATGGGGGCGGAGTCGAGCTACAGTACGCGATCAAGCTATTTGCTCAAATCTGCAAATCATCACGGGAAAAGAGCCTAAACTCTGCCCACTACCCCCCGGCCGCAAGTTCCCCACCTTTGATTTATCCCTTTGACCTGGTTCGCGCCCTTTATCTTACTGAGAAAAAAAGAGAGAAATTTAAAGTGAGAAATAGATAAAGAGTGGAAGATAGAAAGCAAGGAAATAAGAAAGAACAAGAGAGAATTAAAGTGAGAAAGACGCAGATAAATAAATAAATGAGACAAAAGAGAGAGAAGGAGAGAAAGTAGGAAAAACATATAGAGTGAAAGGGTTAAAGAGAGAAACAGAGAAAATGAGAGAGAGTAAAAACCCTTAAAAATTGAGAAAGAGATAGGTGAGTGAAAGAAAGAAAAAAGAGAGAGTAGGATAATGAAAAGGAGGGGTAGAGTGTGTGTGAGATGGAATCTAATTTTATAAGAGCGTGTGTGAGTTAGAGAGAGAGAGAGTGTGTGTTTTATAATTAGGGTGAAAACGATTATGCGTGTGAAATATAGTGTGTGTATGTAAGTTTAATTGAGATATAGAGAGACTGTGAATATATAAGAGATAGAGAGAGTATATGTATGAATTTGACTGTGAGAGAGATGTGTTATCTTAACTCGAGGCTCTTCAATCAAGAGACCATAGATGTGTGATTTAAATAGAAGGAAATATGGGATTGTACGGCTTATGGGTCAATGAGATTCTTCAGATCTAACATCGGTACAACCAGGTCTCTATTTTTATAATTCCAACTTTGTGTCGCTTATTACCTGAATAATATCGACGAGTACAACTAAGTTTTCTCTCACGAAATCTGTTGCATTAAATCTTATTTTTCGGAAGCCCTAATTATCTTACCTTTAAATATTCCGCTGCAGTTGTTTTGTTCTATTTCCGAGTTAAAATATGCCCATTAGAGTTTTTCTGTTCTTTTGAAAATAGTGTTCTTGGTAAACTACCAATAATGATATATCAAATTTCCCATAAGGCTGCTTTTTTTGCTCTGGTGTCATTAGTTTGATAGATATTGAACGCTCGGTAATGTAAACAAAATACAATTATGTATTATCTTCATTTATAATGCAAGTTATGAATTCGTCTTGATTGATCGAGTCAAGTGGCTGTAGTTCGTATGAATGGAGAACCTTGCAAGCTGGTGTCCCAGGCTGGGACTTGGCGTGAACAAACGAGGGAGTTGAGAGAGTTAAAAGGCCATGAAAATAGAAGTTTATTCGTATCTCTTCTCAGTGCCACAAAATAGACCCGAATGGCGCGAAACTCCCAGGTTTCGCCATCATAAAAGCTATTTGATCTTATATGAGTCCTTCTTTTGTGGGCACTTTGCTCTCCTCGGAAATGCCCAGATTAGGATTTCTTTCAGCCATCTTGTGTCATTTCTCAGACACGTGCAGCCTATCCATTTCCTTTCAAAACTTTTATTGTTATATTTAAATCTGTCATCCGAATTTAGCCCCTCTTGGTTTTTCATAACAGATATTATTTCTTGCTTCTCTGAGTTATTCCTCCTTTGCTCCTTCTTTTAGTGTTAATTGCACAAGTTTAACATCAATAAGTTTAGATTTGTAAGACAAATTGTTTAAATAGTCTAGGTAATTAAGCATAGAGTGTTGTTACATCGGAGGATCAAGCCAAGTTTTTTAAAACCTCTTCAGTCTTATTTCGCTCCACTAATTTTATATTTCACAATCCGCTCCAAAGTTCCAAATTAACCTTTGAATCTGTATTCTTGTACTTCCTCTAAGATTTGATACTTTGCGGGAAACTTATGACACTTTCAGTTCTTCCTAAAAATCGTTTACACTTTAAAAGCTCGGTTCAAAACTTTGCCATCGAGCGCTCTTTCCTTTTTGGCCATCTCTCTTTGCTTTCTTAATCTATTTAGGATCCTTTATGGTCTTAAACAAGGTCTGCTGAGCAAAGTAGAGTGCTCTCACTTATTCTAATTTATGACCTTATGACCTACAAAACTTGCAATAATTCCCAGGCTAAACTTGGGAGGACCTTGAAGATTATATCATTCGAAAGAGGATGTAAAACAACATAA
This sequence comes from Ceratothoa steindachneri, assembly GCA_963969495.1. Taxonomy (NCBI): domain Eukaryota; kingdom Metazoa; phylum Arthropoda; class Malacostraca; order Isopoda; family Cymothoidae; genus Ceratothoa; species Ceratothoa steindachneri. The sequence goes on along the minus strand of OZ018327.1, from coordinate 26,113,494 downwards.
GGCTCCCATATGTCGTTAGAATCGGTCGAATAGTCATGAAGTTATTGGCAAATAATTACCCCTGCTAACCTTGGGAGGACTTTGGCAATTATATAATTCGAGATAGATTGTAAATCGTCAAAGAGTTTTTAAATTTCGTTAGAATCGGCCAAATAGTTATGATATTATTGCCTAAAAAGTATAATTCCCGGCCTAACCTTAGGAAGACCTTGGTAATTATACCATTCGAAAGAAGAAGTAAAAAAACATTAGAATCTCAAATATTTTTAGAATCGGATGAAGATTTAAAATGTTATTACTAAAATAAAGAAAAGCATAACGGAGCTCCAACGGACCGACGACCGATCAACATAATGAGATATAGAGTCGCACGTGACGGAAAAAGAAAAATAGAAGACGAAGTTGCTTGTCTATCATCTGTTCGTATTTTCTATGGGTTAATGAGTACTTATTTTGATGTGGCATTTTATATATATGAATATATATATATATATATATATATATATATATATATATATATATATATATATATATATATATATATATATATATATATATATATATATATATATATATATATATATATATATATATTTGCTAAAATATACTTAATAAACTAAAAAAAAAAGATATTGACACGCGCAATATAAGAGACCGATTTTTTCAGTATTATTATAGTAGTTTCTTAAATCTGGCAACATTTTTCTCAGTAGATAAGAACTGTACAACTACCATTGTTGTACTTACTCTGCAGAGATGCGACCTCAAATGAAAGTGTCTCCTGAGGTCTCTCAGAGAATTATTTACTTAACAATTTAGTAGAGGACTCTTTCTGCTATTTTAAGAGATATAGGAAGCTCCAAGTGTGGGATTTCGCGTGTTTTAAAGTTATACAATGAAAAACTATAAATCTCCTGATAAAGTCGGTCGACTCTGTATAATCGCCGTCAGAGAAGACAGGGCGATTAGTTGCCTCTCTATAAAGGACAGCAAGTGTTCAAAGAAGTTAGCCGTTTCACAGTGGTTTGTCGCCTTAAAGCATCTGGTTTAAAAGCTTCACCTCCAGCAACCAAACCACTCAAGGTAAGAAGAACTAGAAAGCGAGAGTGGTATGTGATAAAGCTCAAGTTGTATGCTGGTGCAAAGATTCAGAGATAATTCAATTTAGAGACGAAAGCAAATTTAAATTAGTTGGATCTGGTGGCACACGTTTTGTTTGAAGCGCATCACGCGACAGACGTGACCCTAAATGTGTCAAGCATGGAAAGGGCAGCGTCATGGTATGGGGGTTGTTTTCTTCTCAAAGAGTTGGTCCGGTAGTGCGAATAATTACAACGTTTTTTTCGAATGTGTATCTAAACCTAGTAAAACAACATGTTATACCTTCACTCTGACCTATTTTAAAGCTGTTAAAATAATATTTCGTACAAGTAGATATCTAAATAATGAATTGGGCTGCTCAGAGCTCGATACAATATCCAAGTGCACATCTATGCAAGATCATTAGAGACAAAGTTCGAGACCAGTAGTCTTCAAATGGTAACGGATTAATGAACAAATATTGATCAAGAATGGAACAAAATAACACCAGTTTTTCCAGAAACTAGGGAGGTTCTATGGTAATCGTTGGGCTGAAGTAGATGGGTTTTAACACTCAAAATAAGTGTAATAATTTTATAGTTATCAAATCTTACTGTTTCTAGTGTATTTGCTTGCCAAGCAATGAAGTCAATAATCCTTCTCTTATTATGCATGTAAGTTTATTTAGTATAATTTCTGTATATACGATTGTATAATATGAATTGTTCATAAAATATTTTAAATGCATGCCTTTTTGCACCATGAAAATTTCATTTACCTACTCATCATATTTTTAAAAGTATTTAAATAATGGAAAATCGTCACTTTACTTTGATCAGTAGTGTATATATATATACATATATGTATATATATATATATATATATATATATATATATATATATATATATATATATATATATATATATATTATACCGGGTTTGCGAAAGTTTTGTTATCCTCGGTTTTTGATATTTTGACAAGTTTACGTGCATGAGAGAAAAAGATTCGTCAAATAAACCTTAAATTTTACTTTTGCACCATATGTCTGAAACGTATTTACATTATTTAAATGTTTTTTTAGAGATGGAAGTGAAAAGAATCAAGATCTCTTTTACGAGGGCCACAACAAGTCCGACATCAGCAGGTGGTTCACGATCAGCTAGATGAGCTTCCACAATGTCGTGGAAAGCCCCAAGAACGGAGAAGACCTCCCAGATCGATCTCTTTAGAGATACCTTAATCTGCCAACAGGTTGCTTTGAAAAATGGCCTTCGAGTGTGCTAAAAAGTTTCAAATAACTGCGCTCACGTAGAGGAAGACATCTCGGTGGCCACGGTTCCGAGGGCCGTCAATGAAGAGACCGGCTAGAGCTTTCGGTTCGTGGAAAAGCGAGTAAAGCGTTGGAGGCGCTGACATTGTCTTCTAAGCGACTGCAAGAGTCATGGCAACCAAATTTTGATTATATCTGAAGAGAAAAACTAAGAAAGCTTAAGCCAGGATGTTTCCTAGATCCGGATGGTGAAAATATCCTGCGAGTGTGGTTGGCGATCGGTTGCAGGCTCTCCTTGGCCGATTACTGGGACATCTTGGCCATGAAATTACTGCCTTGGATGAACAAAGATTACGATGAAAGCGGAGTACAAGTTTCAGCAGGAAGATGCTCTGGCCCACACGGCAAAGACCGCCCAAAAGTGGTTCAAGTCAATCATAAACTTCTGCCTAAAGGACTTTTGGCCACCACAGGACCCGACCTCAATCCCCTCGACTACTGCATGTGGGCGCATTTTGCTAGGTTAGCTACAGCAACATCGGTGACCTGAAGTCCTTCCTCAACCGCGTGCGCGACTTTCAAGTCTCGCCTGGAGCGCGTGCTCGCCGCCGAGGGTGCCTACATTGATTAATATTACAATTTAAACAAATAATTATGAGAATAAAACAACTAGAACTTCTCTAATTACATCAAAACTATCATTGTGTCCTTTGTTGAGTAAGTCATAATGAGTGTAACAGGACTTGTAAAATACCCGGTATATATATATATATGGAGAGGGAGAATAGGACAATAACAAATATATATTTTTTGTTCATTTGTTTATAAAATTTGTGATGATTTGAAAATTATTCTGATATTTAAATTATTGCAAGTTTAATGAAAGGTCAGCATTTAAAAAGTAATGAGGAATAAAAGTATGCTCCGCTGAATCCGAAATCGTGCTCTGATCCTGTTCTTGTAGTTGGTCAATTTGAGGCCCTGGAGTGTTGTCATTTTATCAAATGATGACAAATAAAAGTTAAATGAATGAAGCATAATTATAATCTCTTTCGTATTTTGTAGTGTGAACGTAAATGTTTGAACGAACTTGCATACATGTTTAACGTCCCTTTTAAATTAATATTAATAGATTCAGGTTTTTATGTTAGTTTCAATGTTGACAATCTGAAATGATGAGATCATCCAAATTAATATTAATAGATTCAGGTTTCTATGTTAGATTCAATGTTGACAATCTAAAATAATGAGATCATCCAAAGAGTGTATATGAGAGAGATTTTGAGGCTGAAAATATATTCTGATTGGGTAACACTCTGGCAGAGCGATGGCGCCTTGTCTTACCTTTTTAATTCCAAATTCTTAAATGTTGGCATTCAATGTAGACCGCGACGATGTGAGGCAGGTCTGCGCCTTACAGCAAGAGCTGTTGCAGTGCTAGGATTAAGCATTAATTGGCAACGGCTGGAAATCCATTTTTCGCGACAATTTGAAACTTCATGCCCTATTTCGTGCCAATGAGAAGCGATGCGAATCAGTTTGAATCGTCTCGCCATTCGATGCAACTCTCGTTCCACGCCAAGTTCCAGTTTCACCGTCAACCTCGAACCTCTATATTCACACGAGCTGCAGCCACCTGACTTGAGCAATCAAGAAGACTTCCTGCCTGACATTCTTAACAATAAAGATAATAATAAATACCTGGAGTTGTGGTTGTATAACCAACCGCTATAGATCAAAGTGCCGTTAACTTTGGTTACTTGATGTTAAAAGATGAGCTTTTTATCCTGCTTAATTTTAAAATATTGGGTCTTCTTTGAACTTAGTGTGTGTTTGGGCTACCCCTGGATATTATTATAACTTACAAAAATACTATATACAAAATTTTATCAAATTATTTTATATTATCCGCGGCCTAAATGACCATTAACTTTCTTCAAATTTACACTAAATAAGTTATCAAATTAAACGATTGGAACATTTAGATATATATTATAAGAATAACACAAACATAAATTAAGGCAAAATATAGCAAAAAAAATTATTAATCAAAAGTTCCATTGGGAACTGTTTTTTGTAATTTTCAACGACTTGGAGGAGAAAATGTTGCTTCTTTTCATCTGTTATGACAATAGGATTAAATTTTTTAATCAGTTCCATATCTATTTCTTCACAGTTATTGGTACTTTAATAGTGCTGATACACAGAGGCAAGTCTATAATCTGGTCTGCTTCTCCACTCCTTATGAGCTATTCAGAGGAAATCATTCCGTAGATTGAATACTTTAAATAAATAATAAGATTTGGAAGTGATAAATTCTATATCATTTTTTCTTCTTCAAGCAATCATCACCTCCAAGGATATTAATACGCTCTGGAGGGACTTCTGAACCCTTTTTTTTTAGCCTAGCAAATATTTGCCTCATTTTTCTCGTGCGATTATTTCCTCCCAAAAAATAGTTCAGCTAATCCTTCCGAAATATGCCACAAATGCCCAGCGATACTTCGAATCGAATTGTCAGAATTTCTCAGCTTCATAAAGAAAATATTGCCTGTATAAAATAAGGATATTAGCTAATACATAGTTATGGAATAAAGCTAGTACACATATATTTGTGGCAAATATAAGGAAATGTTGAAGATTTTGCTGCTCTTTTCAAACAAGTTGGAATTATTTTCGAAATAATTTTATCCATCTCTCGTACATGATATAATGCACCAAGTTGAATAAATCGAGTATCTGTTGCGGTCCGTTTACAAGAACTATTATTGTGAGTTCGAGCAATTCACGATAATCAGGGTGAGGGTGATATTTGTAAAGATCGATCTTATAAAAGACAATAATCATAGAGCTCTGGAATACTGGTTCAAGGGTTCGAAATCATTTCTGTTAAGCTTATTCCAAGCTTGGTGAATCTTTTAAAACGATGTATTTCAAGTCAAGTTGAGGATCTAAAACAGGTACTGTAGCTTTTTAGGACTAGAATCTCGAGAATGTGATGAAACATGTAAATGAACTAGGTTTTTTCAAGTTTTTGTTAAATCCGAGCACATGCCCCATTTCAAGCCCCAATATTGCTGTCTGTTGTATCAAAAAACGTGCCTATAACTTGATCCGTCACATTTCACTAACCTAGGATCAGGATTACTCATAATAAATAAAGTTTTCTTTTAGAGCAATCATTAAGAAACCACATTTTAGAAATTACAAAATGAGGTAGCATCTTGGGAACATTAATCTAAGTTGTAGGATTCCAATATGTCTATCTCAAAATAGTTTTACTCGTATAATTATATCAGACATTAGGAGCAAATAAATTGTTTATAAAATATTTTTGGGAAAAACAAATTTATTGTGCGAGGAAAGGTAGGCGGAACTAAAATTAAAACTTAAATATAGTAGGTTTGTATTTCAAAGTCGCTAAAAAAATTAAGCACCGCATTGATGTGTATTTATTAAATTGTCTCGATTTTACTGGTGCCTCTTACATCAGCTGCACTGTCGGGCCTCATGGAGCTAAGATCTCTGCCTATATGGGGATTATTTGGCGTACAAACAAAATATTGTGAGAAAAATAAAAATATTCGATTAGAGAACATCATAATAGGCAAGACTGATACTTCATTAAATAGCTTGAAAATATTAGCTTCGAACCATAACCTTTACTATTAAATAATTTTATTCTTTAAACACTACAAAACTTCTCTCAACGACGATTTAAGTTCAATGCATTAACTTCTCTCAACGACGATTTAAGTTCAATGCATTAACTATTTACATAATTTTAACCTGGCGATGGTTAGGTGGTTGCCTCTCTGGTGCGTGCGCTAACTTTCCGTCCATAAATCCTATAAATAGCAATTTTAGATCAAAGTCTATTAAACCTTGCTCATAATGTGATCAACGATGGTTGCCTTATATTAAGTAATGACAATATTTTCATAAGTGGTTTTAAATAATTGCTTTTATTTTATATTTCCTTAAAAGTTATTTGCGAAAGTATATTCCCTTTAAACTACCCTAATATCTCTTAAATTTATTCATTTTAAGTGTATTTTAATTTAGTCAACTTCAAGTGTAAATTTCTTTAATTCAACACAGCATTTGCGCTAACTTTATATTTAAATTTGCTCTTACTTTAGTTATTTTACATGTTTTGATATTTGATAGTTTTTAAACGGCTGCTAATTTATTCGTTCTCCATTTTTAGGCTGAAGATGAAAATTTGTTAACGAAATGTTGTAGAAATGAAAATAAACGTTGTTTATGGTGACTCTTAGATTTCTTCCCAAAATTATATATATAAATATATATATATATATATATATATATATATATATATATATATATATATATATATATATACATATATATATATATATATATATATATATATATATATATATATATATATATATATTGTCATAGGGACTACAGAATGAAGTGGGGTTTTGGGCTGGTGTCTTTGTAATGGGAAAAGTACGAAGGCTTCGATTGAACAAGTTTTCAACTGTGAGGGAAATAATTAGAGGGAGGGGACTTCATTATTAAATCCAATGTATGAGAATCCGAGGTTAAAGGCGGACGAAAGTAGGTTTTAATGGCATTAAGTTTGAAGTTGGTGGCGCAGAGTCAGTAAAAATGTTATCCTTAGGAAGGGGGGGGGGATTTTATCTGGATAAATATAGTAATATATTAGGATGAAGGCGATAAATAAACTGGGTAAATTTAAAGGAGTCCTTTTCAGAGAGAATGAAGGTTATATCCGTGGTGTGTGATGGTGGAGTTGAAAGCAAGTGTAATTGGTTTCGTCATGAATGATTAATTTTATTTGGGGATGGAGTAGTGAGGAAAGTGCAAATCCGAATTTGGGAAAGGGTTGTTAAGGTGATAAGGAATAGTTCAATCTCTGCTAAGAACCTGCAACTAGTGGCTGAGGGTGAGATAGATTTAGCAATGACGCTGGGATCATGTAGCAAGATATCTGTGAGAAACGGGTAAAACTGAATGCAGTTTTCACACAATAATTTCTACCACTCTTTATAACTTGTGCAAATGCATTAAAAGGAGATAATTCTGTAACCAGACAAACGGTGATAAACTAGTAACTAAATTCTCAAGAAGCCCGTTTCTATTTCACTTCTAGAGACCCATTAATCCAACAAATTCTCCATTATTGTATTCGGGGTTTACTGTATTGAGTGGTAACCAAGCTACCAAACAAGAGTGGAATTCTGTTAGGTTATCAATTTGGGTTTTAACCAGGTTTCATATGAACCGAGTCATCGCCAATCAGTTTAATAAATATAAAATGATTTTCTTTTATTTTGCTTCTCAACAGTAAGTTTCATTCTAATTTCATTACTAAAATTAATTTCCCAAAATTTCATTTGGGAAATTTATGTATTCCCCTGGAAGTTTCCTCTGTACAGCTATGAGTAACCCCCGCGAGGTTTCTTAAGAGGTTTCACCATCATATGTGCCATTTCTATGTAGCGGTTTTTTCTATGTAATGGGGTTTCTTTAAATCAGGGAGGGTATATTCTATGTAGGGTGATTTCTTCTAATCAATCGCTCTTCACCAAAGAAGTCTTGACAAATTAATCTCGGCGAATCAACTTAATTAAATCGCCATTATTTGTGTTCTTCCTTCTATTCATTTACCTTTTCATATCATTCATTTTGAGTCTCACCTGTGTATAAGGGCGAGAAAGTGTGGGAGGATGCATGTGAATAAAGTATCTTGATTCTTCTTAAGACGCGAAATTAAAAAATAAGGAATCAAAATATCCATTAAATAACAAAACAACGAAGAAATATCATAATTTAAATTACGAAATGTACGCAATATTCACTGAAAATGGCGCTCTTTTCCTCAAGTGTATGTACCTAAGTATTTACGTGTGAGTCTATTTATGCATACACTATTTGACACTTTAAAAATAAGTTTATATGGATTTACCCACCCATATACACACGTTAATTAGAGACCTGGTGTTTGCCGTGGCATTCAAATTAGGGGTATTAACAGGGTATGACAGCCGCCGTAATGGCGACCCGTTTGGGGACTACGGACTATTTTGGCGAACTCATCCCTCCCCCCCTTCGCTAAAATCGAAAGCGTCGTCTCACTTTCGCTCCGTCGTAGTCCGCATCGAGCCTCAGCTTTAAACTCCTGGTAAAGAACTAAACTTCCTCTTGCCGACACTTGCGGTAATCAAGAGCCGCATTGATAATTATATGTTTTACTGCTTTATTTAACTAAATAAATGAAGTGAAACGTATCATGATGTGTCGTTACTACCACAATCTTCCTCTTGGGCCCTCATTAACCAGAATGTCGAGGTCTCATTAAGATAGAAATAAAGAAAAATGAGGCTGAAATGAGGCTTCAAGCCGGTGGTGCGTGGAGTCGCCACGCTTCAGAAACGGCTGTGTTATTTCGAGGAGGGAGGAAAGATTTCGGATTGTTTTAATCTTTTAAAGAGATTTTCTATTTTTGTTTTTTTCTCCTCCTGAACATTTAGAGAGACTAGTTTCTCCAAAGCGACCTTTTATCAAGTAGTTCCTTCACGATGTTATGGTGGATGTTTTGTCTTTCGTATTCCTTACCTTTATCTCTTTCACGAGCAGAGAAAAGTTTGAGAAAATAGGGCTTAGAGCTCAGTTAAAACTCATTTAATTGAGGGGTTTTGTGTATCTTCAATACTTGCAATTTTTCATGTTTAGGTTAATAAAAATGTAAATGACATATCTTACATTATCATTGCAAGTATTTTACTCTTTGTAAAATCTCTTCCAATTATGCTTTGTATTGTTTAAATTCCACTACTAAATGGGCTAGGGGATGCTTATGAAAGAAATAGACGTTTAATATAAATTGCGAATTAACGATATAATGAGAAAGATAAATTGTGGGAAAAAGATATGAGAAAAAAAAATTTCTTTTGTTATTTAACGTTGCATTTGCGATGAAAATTGTAAAATGGTTGTTGTAACCAAACTTCAGTCTTATCAAAGGAGTACAAAATATGTGTATGCATTTATATACAAAGAGAACTAATATTATATTCTAGTGCATGAGAAAATTTCTAGAAAACAAAATTTTCCTTAGCCTTTGTTCCTCGTACTTGGAATTTTTAAAACGGGTTTCATCTAAAAAGATTCTTCTCCGTGATCAAGGACCAAAGAAAGAGCGAGGCGGAGGAGAAGCTTGGGATGACAGGGACTATTACGGTCAATCTCATAAATTTGAGAATGGATCCAAGTATTTAAGGTATATAGAGAGAATGTATAATAAAGAAAATTGGAGCGGATTAACTGTCAATAAATAGAAAGTTTATAATGATCCTTAACACTTAGGAAATTAACCTCTTGCGTGTTTCTTCCTAGTGTCGACAGGCGGAAAATGAATGTTTGGGAACTTTATTACTTGTTTGGGGGTTTTCTGGATTGGTAATTTGGGCTTCAGTTCTATGACTTATACCGAGATGAGCGCTAATACGACCACGTAAATTGGACTGGGTCAGGCCTAAATAAACCTCGGATTTACATCACCAGAAGTTAATTTCATGAATAATTGAGGATCGAAGCAGCGATGGCACTTAGTCTTTGTCGTTAAAAAGGCGTCGTAATTTGAAATACGGGTTGAAAGTTGATTGTGTTTTATCATAGGTGAGTTAAGACCAGAGATTGACTTAAGGGGTTCAATCTAAGGCAAGAGTATGAATATATTCATTTTAAGAACTTTGTAAGAAGGAACTTTAGGGTTGAACTTTGCATTTAGAAACGTTGGATGCGTTAGGTCGAATAGGCTTAGGGAGTATAAGTTTTGGTAGAAGTAATTGGAGAGGAAGGTAACTTCGTTGTGAAAGCGGAGTTAGGAAAAGGCGGGATTAAATTGAAGGTAAAGAAGAGTCTTAAAGGAATTCAGTTTAAATTTAGTGGTACAGTAACTGAACAAATTTAATCCGGAGCATATATATGAAGATTCACGGTAAATAAACGTGGATAAACTGCCAGGTATGTGAGATATTTTTAGGTTTAGGAAGGAGATGGAGTTAGTGTCTTCTTTTCCTTGGTTGAATTATATATTTGGGTGCAGTTAATTAACTCCTTAACTGAGGGATTTAAACATAATAAAGCAGCGTCACTGTCACGAGTTATTTTTCCCAAATTCGCCCATTTATTCATTGCTTTGCATTTCACCTAATTTAATTGCTTATTGTACTCTCTATATATATTTCTACTTTCTCTATTATATTTTGATAATTATGTTATCTATTGTGCAAATGTATAACTACCTAATTCAACAAACAAATTGCTAAATACTATATAAAATATAGAAAATGAATAAATTGTTTACCGTAGTAACGATTTTTTATGAAAGTTTTGCCTTTCAATCGTAATCTTTAAAGAATTCCGTAGGGCAAAGTACGATTGTAATGATGGTTTTTATCAATCCCCCTAATTAATGACCTCAAAATTCCTAAAATACTCAACAGAAAAATCTTTCTTGCACCAGAAATAAACTTGGCTGCAGAACTGTTTGTCGCGTCACAAATAAATTAAATAATATTATCATTCACTACAGATTCAAAACTTTGTAAAACATTACTTGCTTCTTTTGCAACCAGAATTACCCGTAAATGCAAATGAATCACGAGCTGTCTCAAAATCACCCCATGAATCATTGAGTCGCATCACTCTCACGCAAATCATGCTCAGATTCCCTCTGTAAACTTCATCTATATCCACATCACTATCTGAATCACTAAGAGAAAAGCTTGATATATCACTATTATCAATTAATAGCTGTTCACAATCGTTTTGATTTAAATTTCTTTTGGCCATGATAGCTGGGCCTATTTCAAATTCCTTAGAAAACCACAACATTACAGCTCAATCAACGTCTGACAACATACTGAGTAAATAATATGGCGTAATTAACTAATCAGCGTGTTATCGACGTATCCGGTTACAACTTATCACCCAATCAGAACCTATATATCAAATATGTGCGCTCCGCATATTTAAGCTCAAGAAAAAAACAGAGGCCAACATAAATGTGCATTCCGCAATAGCCTATCAATTTACGACCGCACATATTTCTACGCTTCGCAGGTAATGGGTTTATGTACCCTAGAGAAAATTAAGCAACTGCATGCCACGCAATATTTATGTCCTTTCTAATGGTTTACCTTTCCATACCCTGCTTTTTAAATTCAGTCAATTATTTAGTGGATTTTAATACTTTTAGAGGTAATATTTTTCCCTCTTTCTTTAGTCGCTGATTATGGTCCCAGTTTAGGTCTGAAATGTCTAGCCAATTAACGTTTAGTGGCATATATATATATATATATATATGTATATGTATGAAACAGAAGTATTGGCAGGTAGACGGGTAATGAACAACTATAGAGATAGATTCGCCAATTTTCGTCTGAGCCTTTCAAAACTTTTCAATCCAGAACAAAATTGAAGAGACCGAATAGATACAGACTGTATATCAATATAGTGAAGAAAAGATGTAAAAGAAAGGAAACGGGAGTTTTAAAAAGAGAGAAGGGGAGTTTAGAAGACACTCCAACTCAAGAAGAGTTAGGGAAGGCTCAATACAGGCAAATAATACTTGAAAAGACAGAAATAACGCTGTGGGCTTTTGAATTGTCACTGGATCGGAGATTTGGTATAAAGTCCCTTGGAATTACCTTCAGGTTTGGAGAGATACTGAAAATGATTGGGTGACGCTTCTGGTAGCTTTGAAGTGTTCTTCCTAGTAGATGAGTGGTAGCAAAGGTGACCAGCAATTGTGAGACAAGGGTTTAACTCCCGATCAAGTTATTTAAATTTCTTCCCCTCAGCGTTATTCCTGTCTTATTCATGGATTGCCTTTATTGAGTTGCTCATTGTTCTTTTTTGCCTTGTATTGTCTTTTAATATTCTATTTTTTTCCCTATAGACATCGGGTTTTCAGTCTCATACGCTCATTCTTACCAAAATTGCTTTATTTGCTTTTTAATGAATGAAATATATTTGAACAGTGAAAATGGCCATTATTATTACTTTGTGAACTTCTTATTTATTTTTTAAAAATCTGAGTTTACTTTGTCAGGTTCATCTATAGTTTGCCTTTTTCTTATCATTTTAGGGTAGTCTAATTCCCGTTTATCATTAGTTTTGGGTTAATTATCTTGGTATGGTTGAACATTTAAATTATTGCGTTGCTTACTTTCTTTAGTTTCTTATTCTCAGAATTTATAATTCATAAGGAGCCTTTTCCTCGTCCATACTGTCTTTAATGCTCTTCTTTATCATTTTCTTCGCTTTATTTTGAAGCCTTTCATAAATCGGGTGTATTTTCACCTCGCAATGTATTTTTTTTCCGCCTCTCCCTTCTTCTTTTTCCTCTAATCAAATACGAGCCTATGTATTTTACCATCTAAATATTTCATTTTTGCATCTTCCAAAGACATAATAGGGAAGAGGCTGGGTAGACCTGTGCTTCGCTGATCCTTGCTAGAAAGATATTTCTTTCGTCTTTATAGCGGAGCTTACTAAATTTCTAACTGCCGTACTGGCTCGTCCGCCCCTACTGAAAAGTCCTTCCTCTAACCGGCTGAAGTAATCTTCAAACCGAGCTCGTTGCATTCTTCATTGTTTTATTTATCATGCCCTCATATTGCCCCTATCAGTTTCCTTCCTATCTTGTCCCTAAAAGGGGAATTTCGAATTTACCAGCATTGAGCGGATCTTGCATTTATCCTCGTACTCATTGATGACTTCTATTTCAGTGGCAGTCACACGAGCTTGTATCACCGTATCAATATTGTAATATATATATATATATATATATATATATATATATATATATATATAAAGAGAGAAAAAAAATGTTGGGGTTATGCGAAACCCCATACTTTTAAGAAAATGGTAAAGACCAAACCCGCTTTTGGGCTGAACAACTTCATTTGGCCGTGTCGAGCTCCAGCTTAATCGTCTACATTAGAATAAAAAATATATAAATTGATTTTAATCATATTAAATAGTTAGAAATTGAAAAAAATTCAATTAAAATGAATTAAATATATGAAAGTTAAGTGTTAGAAGGGAAATCATTGCCTCTCTGATACACTTTGAGGACGAAAGCGGATCGTTTAGAATTTAGAAGTTTACTTTTTGTGGTGAAATGAAAAAGATTCTAAAATCCTCAGGTAAATGGAAATGGAGGTGTCTCTAAGTATTTTGAAGATGTCGAAAGAAATATTGAACTTGCATATTTGATCATGATCCTTAATAGACTATCTTCTGTTTTCGTAGGACCGCCCCCGTGTGGGCTGATTGCCCCCGATGATGCTTAATGTAACAGTGGTTCAATCTTATGGTCAATCGAATAGACAATGTGTCACGCGAATCCCAAAGAGATTTAAAAATAACAGAAGATCGGGATTGAAATAGGATTTAACCTTATGTTGAAGTGAGATTCAATGGTCCGTGGATGTCTAAGTGTAGATTTTGGCTCGTATGGATAAAATTTTCTTATTTTATAAATCATTTAACTAATCTATGATTTAATCGCCGAAGTTTGGGAGACTTATAAAGTAGGTTCATTTTTGGAGCTCTACTAATCTTCTTTTTATTCCTGTAAATTTGAGTAAGGACCCGATTAATGTACTTGACCACCACTGAGTTTAAGTATCCATTAATTTTAAAGTATTTCTTCATGAAGTTAAATTTCATGACGAGTAAATTATATTTGGAAAAGTGTGATAAAATTGGTCGATAAGAGTTTAGAAAGAGGCAAATTTATGTCGCTTGGGATATAACTGGTAAAGTTAGTACATAACCCTGTAATTTCGGTTTGATAGAAAGTGAAATTTAGAAATTTGCTAGAGATCGATCTCTATCGATTTCAGAAAAGCGAGCCGACCATCTTTCCCTATGCCCCTGGTGTATTTTATGCTTGGTTGGCGAGATTTTTAATAGTTAAGAAATGCTTCAGGATGTTTACTTGATTGCAGTAAAAGAATTGTATCATCAAAAAATTGTCTGTTTTAAATGGAGCAAAATTCAGCGGGGCAATTTTTAATTCTAAACTTGCTCGTCATAAGCTGGGCCAAATGATAGTCTAATTCTCACCCCTACATTTTTACATAGATTTTGTTAATAAAAACGCATTGAAATTTATGAGAGTAAATTCCAAAAGCGATTTAAAAGTTTTTTGGTAATTACTAATACATTTTCGCGTGATGTGAAAAAGGAGGTTGTACAAATATCGATCGTTTCTTTCATTGGAAAATTTGGCATAAAATTGTCTAGAGCGTATCTTACCATTATGACGTCATTAGCATCTTGGAGGGTGAGTATATTTTCAACAAATTTACTTGAGTTAGGTTCGAGGTAGTATGGTTGGTAGCTCAGGGGTCCGAGCACCGGAATGGCATTTGGGACACCATGGTTCGACTCCTGGACAGAATATTTCATTTTTTTTCCCTCATAGTTATTCCTGTCTTCTTATCATGGATAACCTTCATTGCGATGATCTTGTCTCTCATTGATCTTTTTCTCCCAATTTCCCTCACTTTTGCCTTTAAAACTCCAGTTACTTGTTAGTAGTCGTACCCATGGTGTCGGTTTAACTTTTCTTTCCTATAAGGGGCTGCTGCTCATCTTTCCTTCGCGAAAGGCTGGGAGGGGAAAGCTGCTCCTGGATCCTACCTCTCGATGAGATTTCTTACCACAGACTTATTGAACGTTGTCGATGGCATCGTTGAGTATCCTGTCTTTGTGGTTTTCTTTCTATCGAGTCAAGCCAATTCAGCCATAGCGGAGAATTAATGCCATCTATATGGCCACAACGTGTAGTAATTTTGAATGGATGACGCGATCATCCGAACACTTATGCGACGGATATTCAACCAGGGTTTGCTCTTTTCAGTGGCGGTTGTGGTTGCATTTTTCATCTGCTTCACGCCTTTCCACGCAAAACGACTCGTGCCTTATACGGCGATTACAACAGTGAGATCCAATAATATTTATAGGTGTAGGGGAATCGTCACTCCCCTTCCCCATCGTTCACTCTTGGTGCAGTCACAAGGTGGTTACCGCAAAGATATCCGGTCGAAGGCATCACCGGGTTCTGCGCTTAACCGCAGTGTCACGCCGCTCGGCCTGCTGAAAGACCTAAAGGTGAAAATTTAAGATCTCCCCCAGGAGAGTGAGAGCCAGTTTCACATCAAATAAGAAATTGGAGACGTGTTTCTCCCAATCTCGAAGGCTAACGAGGAGCCGATGTTTGACTTCGTGGGAAAAACCGTTTGGAAAAAGAACTCTCCTGGGGCCGTCCTCAAGCCAGTTCCCCCCCCCCCATACCACTCCCCCAGTGGGGTGACAAGGTATAAATGAGGAACTCTGAGGAAAATTGTGGTGGTATACGTCAGTCTCTAGGTGACGAAGTCTTCGGATCAAACCGAACTACCGAGACTGGAGAGGTAGTGTACTTGGTTTGACAGACCAAAAAGTACCCTGCAAGAGAGGCAGGGCTACCTACCTTAAGGGGCTAAGAAGAAGCTCATCCTCGAGCTTAGTCCCTGGGTATCAAACCAAACGATAAGTTAACTTTGGTAAGTTCAACTTACTCTCGCCAGAGAGACGCCTCATATCCTGGTGCACCTTAAACACCAGGGGTATTCCTCGTCTTTGAGAAATTAAGAAAAGAAGAAGGAAAAGGCTTCCCCTCGAGCCCGTTACTTGGTGGCCACACCGAACCCATAAGTAAACTTGGTAAGGAACTAGGTTAAAATTATACTCGCCAGAGAAATCCCCCTCCGTTATACTCGCCCTTAAAGAAGAGTGGAACTGAGAAGAAGCTCATCTTTGAGCTAGTTCCTTGGTTACCAAACCGAACTTTAAGTAACTTATTCTCGTCAGAGAAACCCCGTTTCTTCGATCCTTGCCCTTGAAGAAGACCCTGCCCGAGTTCAGTCCTCGTCCATAAGGAAATAAGTAACGGAGGAGAAAAGCTCCTCTTAGGGCTCGTTACTCGGTGGTCACACCGCACTCCAAGTTAACTTGATTTAAGAACCAAGTTCGACTCACTCTTGCCAGATAGACCACGTCTGCCTAGGTGTTGCATAAAGCACCGTATTTGTTCTCGTCCTTAAAGAACCCCCCCTTCTTTCCCGGAAGAACGTGTGTACCCCCAGCTGCCACCCTCGCCAAAACAACCGTGTGATTTCGCCCAGCTAGATCTGGCAAGACGACACGCGTCGTGAGTAAATAACATTTCTGAGTCCCTTTAAACTCCAGATGAGTCCGTAAGCCTAATTCTTATATTATTGTTGTGTGTAAAGAAATTAACCAATTTTTGTGGGGAAACTAATTTAATTAATTTTTGTTTATGATAATATTTAGAGTATTGCTTTAGTAAATGTTTAGATGTTGTGTATTCAGTGGTTAAAGTTAAAATATAAGTTTATTTTGGGATTATTTTGCGTTTCTCTTATATCCATACGTGTTTCGGAACGGCTCTGTTCTTCAAGATATTCATGTATCAAAATATATTTTAGACACTTTTGGCCCTCTAAGAATAGAACAAAAAGGAGGGGAATTCTACGAAAATAGGTATTCTTCCAAGAATAGGTGCGTAAAAGCTTTCGGTCGCAGATCCTCGTACATTTAAATCTTGTTTTGTGTTCTCTATCATAAAGAAATTGTGTACACTTTGACAATCTTTAGCCAGTTTTAATAAGGTATTGTGTTATTCTGGAGTGATAGACCGCATCTCAATGGAATTGCTTCGCTAAGACTGGGAAGGCCTTTAAATAATTTGTTGATTGATTCTCAGAGGTAACATATGAGACTGTTGTTTCATTTAAAACACAAATTGAAAACAGATTAATCGCTAAATAAAACCTTTACCTTTTTTATTATTAGGTTCAAAAGTGTTTAAAAAATAATGTCATCATGCTCTTTCCTTTAACGTGATGTACATTTATTTTCTGTTCATTATGACCTTTATAGCTAAACCACAGACAAGCGTAATATCCATATCAATATCTTTCGATTCTACTGTATAAATAACGCCTCCGTCTTTTATTCTAGACATATCCTAGTTAAATAATTTGTAACCTACTGTTACATTCCACAATAAGATATCTTTTACTTCTTTCGATCAATGTAACTGTAACACATTTGATTTGGATATCAATATTAAGAGAACACTGTGTAATTTCCGCCATTTATTTTAAGATACAGTCTACGGTCTTCAATCCCAGTGTTACAATATGTCCGTTCTAATTGATAAGCAAAATTTAGGGCATTACGAAACCCGCATGGAGATATTGGCCGCTAGCAGCAGCTAATATTAGGAATTCAAATGAATTATGAGAAATGTTGTAGGGAGGAGAGATGTGTAATTTTTTCCAGATCCTTACGATATACGTAATACTATAACCAAAAATATAGAATGATACTAAGCTTTCCTCCATCCTTAAATACACCAATAATATCTCCACAATATGAAAGGAAAAGTTTTTAATCCAGAATTGGTTCGAACAGATAATAGAGGCGAATATTTTAAGGCAAGATTATTCGCAGGAAACTCATGTCAGCAACTCATTGACTTGACAAACATTGTTAGCGGTGGCGTTTTCAATTTCAATACGCGAACAATTATAAAAAATACAATTGTTTGAGACTGAGATATTTTGAAGAAAAAAAAACCTATTCGTGTTGAAGCTTTTGTAGTTGTGGAGTCGAAATGAATATTCAGAATATTCTCTCGTAAATTTCAAGCCACAAAAAGAACTGGAATTCCTCTTTCCTTTTTTTCGAATCTTCTCTTCTTTCTTTTAGTTCGAAAGTTTCCTCTTTACATTTCATGAAACGGATTCAATAAGTCAACATTCAATTCAATCAGAATTCGTAACAGGTGAAGCCATTTTATTTAAATTGATTCTTTCTAATTTTTTTTCTTAAGTTTACAAAGGTAAATCAATCAGAAAATAAAGCTGAGTAAACACGAAGAAAAACAAAGTAAATAACCGAGCCACATTTCTAAAAGATCCTTCAAATTCTTTTACGGTTGACATAAGAAAATTTCTCTCACCACTTAACAGTTTGAGGTTTAGATAAACAACAAAATTGACGATAGAAGAGATAAGTTAGAATTTCTGTCATAAACTTTAATATTCACTATCTGTTTTTAGGTTAGTTGGCCAAAATATTTTTAGCTTTTTTGTTTTAGGGTTTTGAATCTGATTAAATAAAATTGCATCAGTCTATAATTTAAAAAGCAACCTGAAAATGTTAATCCTAAGATATCATTGAATTAATAGAGGCAGTCACAAGAAATATGCATAACCTTATCCTTTTAAACTAAGTGAAATTCCCTATAACTCCCTCTTTTGTCCTATCCATTAAAAATAACACTAATGGAGAGAGGTGTTATAAATAGGTGCGCGAAAAAAATATATTTCCTTCTCCTTTGAATTCGATTCATTTCTTTAGTTCTGGTTGCTAGCTATGAACCGACCATTTACGATAAAATGAATAAGCTGAACTTGGGACTCGTTCGCACGGCAGCTGTTTTCCTCTGATTGGAATTGATTTCATCACTTAATTAACTTTGTGATCGCAATTCAAAATACAATTGGGTCTTAGTTGATTTAAGTTAAAACAATCAAGAAATTTAGCTCCGTTTTTGTTTAATACCATCAT
The DNA here is from genome assembly GCA_963969495.1 of Ceratothoa steindachneri. NCBI lineage: Eukaryota > Metazoa > Arthropoda > Malacostraca > Isopoda > Cymothoidae > Ceratothoa > Ceratothoa steindachneri. The sequence goes on along the minus strand of OZ018327.1, from coordinate 26,094,424 downwards.
GTTATGTTCGTAAAATAATAGAATATATTAGGGATTTCTGTGTAACAATTGTAGGACGAACAAGTCATACATAAATTTCATTCCAATCCACAAATCACAGGGGAATCATCTCAGCTTCCCACTCGCTTTCATCTTAACAATAGATCATCATTCCTTATCTATCAAAGAATTTTAGAGAATCTGCAAATATTTTTTAATACAGTCTGGATTATACAATAGCAAGATAACTGGTAAATTGATGTTACATAATCATTGTCTGATAGATGAAGGATTAGTAAATTTTCCTGCATAAATATGTTAATTGATAAATGCACCTAAAGTATATTTACTTGACCTATAAACTCCTCACCAACTCTATTAGATTTTAAATTTATCTTAAGTAATACGAATAAATCTTTAAACGTTGATTGTTGGTCACCTGAAAAAAATGTGGTACCTTAAAAATATTATGGCTGACGTGCCATCGCCTGAAAATTGATAGCTCTAAAGCAAGTGATTTGGAACCAAAATGCGAAATGAGGCATCGTGTCCTGAAGCGATAAGTGTCAAAAACGGTGACGAGCATCAGCGGCTGTTTACATTTTTAAAATCATTTTCATTTTTTTGGCAGTGTTTATTTTACATACCTCTTTTTGCGCTCATTAGATATCACTATTTGAAATTTAGATAGCCATTCGCCCTAATAATTATTAATCAAAATATTTTGGGAAAAACACAATTACCTTACTTGTAATTTAATTTTGTCTAAAATGATATGAATATATTTCCATTAGATAAAACCGAGTTAAAGGAACAAATATTTAGCAAGAACAAAATATAAGTAACCGTAATTACGTAAACATAAAATAATGGATGTGAAAAGAATGGTCTATTATGGAGGAAAAAGGCGAAAATGGGAAAATTAATATAAGGCTTTTACGCTTCGTGCGAAAGATTCCAAACTACGGCAGTTCTTTGTTTTCCCCCCTGTTTCTTTCCACGATTACGTTATTTTTCCTTTTATACCTGATAATTTTCAATCAGGTTTCATTTATGTACATTTATTTAAAATTCACATCTTTTCCTTCAAACATCTATTTTATCTATGTACTCATACCACTTTCTATCACGTTAGTGTCTATTACTGCAGTAAAATAACTGTATATTAAAACTCCACTAAACTTCTAAAAGGAATCAATCCACACATTAGCCAACTCTTTAACCAGTCAACGCCCCTTTTTCCCATATATATGGCTGGCCAAAATATCACAAATAAAGAAACAATTGAGCCGATTACATCAAGCATTGGCTCTTATGCTGATAACTCTTCAAATGATGAACTCCATTTCTACTGATTTAGTTGAGTGCCTTTTTGATCCCATATAGTTCATTCATCAAATTTCATTACCAAATTTAGAAAATTAACATTAAACACAGAATACCTTTTATAAATGGAGCCAGAAATAAAACGCACATGGTATTATAGACTATATTATAAATTACAATATTAAACCTATTTCATTATCTAAAACCAAAGTTGTTAACTTTGTTAAACTCTGTTTTACTGACAATGTTTTCAATAGTTACCTGGTACTAGGTCAAAAATATGGCATTAGTTTCGGCAACCTTCTATCGACTATCCTTTGCCATCATTTATTTAACTTTTGGGAATTTTCCCTTCAGCATTTTATTATGCTAAACTCAAATAGTGTATGGTATAGGTTTGTTGTTGATGCCATCTCAATTTGGGTATTCAACGTTTAAGATGTCTTTGATAGCTTCTTTAACAGCGTCAACAACTCCAACTCATCCTAAATTTGAAACTTGAAACAGAAAATGAAAATGGTTTATCATTTCTTGATATCAAATTTATAGGAATAAAACCATATTTTCTGCTCACTGAATGTCACTTTATCATAATTCGCGCATTCATTTTTTTCTAATATCAGTATCGATGTTTTTAAAAGCACTTAGAATATATGGTTCTTGCTTTTAGCAAAATTTACCTCTATAAATGCCATTATTATAGAATTGAACCATCTCCTCACCTTATTAATAGAAGGTTATCTAAAGCTAGATAAGTATTTAAATGCCCCAAAACGGGAATCCAGAACCCAATTCGAATCTTCTATCTCTTATATTTTCTAATATAATTCAACGGCTAAACAAGATCCTATCTCCAAACCGAACAAACTAAAAATATTTTTGAACCATTATGAAATTTTTTTCTTATACGAAACAACAAAAGGAAACTAGTAAAGTATGTGCATATTTAATCCCATATAACTTCACTAATTATTTTTCGTTTTAGGTAGGTAAGACTCGGAGATGCTTAGAAAAAAGTTTCAATGGACACAAATGTTGTCAGGTGGGTCACAGTATTGTAACAAGTATTTTTAATTGTATCAAGTTCAATAATGTAATAGATTTCCTTTTGCAGTATCCTTCTTTTCTAATGTTCTTATGTTCTTATATGATAGAATCCACATTAAAGAGATCAGTTCCCGAATTCATCCTCTCAAATTCGCAATTCAAATGTATCTTCTTTTTCAAAATCTGTGGTTGGCATATGGTGATTAGGAACTTTGATCGGATTAGTGATTATTAACATCGTGATGTCTTTCTATTTTCCTTGTATGCAAGCGCAGATACAGGAGCGGTTGGAGGGCTTAGAGGGGGGGGGGCTAAATATCCCCTATTCAAATTGAATCAAAAAAGGCTCAAGGGCCTGGAACTGATCGGTGTTCGCAACGAAATTAATGTCAGAAATAGTCAGCGTAATAAATGTATTTGTTCAAAGGAATAGAGGTTGATGTTCATGTGAAATACTGTAACTAAGGCTGTGTTGTTAATGTGTGTTAGATGCTGTTATTAACCCCGTCAGACCAGTTGATATTTATATTTCTAGGACGCAGGAAAGACTTTGGTTTGTTTGAGTCTTTTAAAGAGACTTCCTTTTAGTCGTTTCCTTCCCAGATCTCTCATTAAGATATCCCTTAACGATGTTAGACTGGATGCTATGTCCTCCGCATTCCTTAACGTTATCTCTTTTATGGGCAGAGCAAGTTTAAGGAAAAAGAACTTAGAACTCTTTTAAAACTTATTTATTAGAAGCTATTTGAGTATCCTCAATACTAAGAATTACTCATATTTTTGTAAATAAAAGTGTAAATCAAATTTATTTCATTATCGTTAAAACTATTTTACTCTTAAAATCTCTTCTATTATGTTTCGTAGTATTTAAATTCCACTACTAAATGGCGTGAGGGAAAGACAAACCTTTAATATAAATTGCATATAAAAGTAAAAAGACAAAGATTAATTGAGCAAAAAATATAGGAGGGAATAATATCTTTTTCCTCGTGTTATTTTACGTTGTACAATATTTGCAATGAAAATTGAAAAATGCTCCTTATAACCTATCTTTACTCTTTAAGAGTGAAATCAGATCCATAGAGTACAACACATGTGCAACATATTTATATATAAATAGATATAATATTAGAATTGGATGCATACGAAATTTGCTCGACTATAAACTTTCCCTAAACCTTTTTGTACCTCTTCCTTGGAAGTCTTAAAAGAGATTTCATCTAAAAACTTTCTTCTCTATGATAAAAGAAGCAGAGAAAAGGCGAGGGGGATGGAAAGTTGGGGAGAAGAAGGAGCATTACGATCAATCTCATAAATTTGAGTATGGATTCTATTAAATGAGAGAGAAAGAAAGAGAGAATGTAAAGAAATTTATATCGAAGTATATTAACGGTAAATAAATACTAAGGTTTTAATGATCATTAACACTTAGGAGACTAACCTCTTGTGAGTTTCTTCTTTGTGTAAACAGGTGGAAAATGAATGCTTGAGAGTCTTAATATTGTTTGGGATTTTTCTGGATTGGTAATTGTGTTTTAGTTCTATGAATTATACCGAGATGTGCGCTAATACGAGCACGTAAACTGCACTGGGTCAGGCCTAAATAAATCTTGGATTTATGTACATCGCGAGCAGTTATATTCATAGATAATTGAGGATTGAAGCAGCGATGGCACTCAGTTTTGTTGTTAAAGAATCGTCATAATTTGTGTGGGGTTTAAAATACGAGTTATAAGTTGATGGCCTGGAAATTTTGTTTTAGTATAGGTGAGAGTCAAGACCAGATAAGGGAGTTAAGAGGTCCTATATACATAAGGCAAGGGTATAAATACATTCATTTAAGGGACGTTGTAAGAAGTCAATTTAGGGTAAAACTTTTTCATTAAAAAATGTTGGATGCATTCGGTCGAATAGGCTTAGCGGCTCTTTGCAGGTATTTCTATTAGGTCAAGTAATTAGAGAGAAAGAGAACTCCGTTGTGAAAGTTCAGAAGGAGGAGGAGAGAGTAGATGCGGGGTGAAAGGAGTTTTAATGTAATTTACTTGAAATTTGGTGTAACAATTCCTGGGAAATGTAATTCAGAGAATGTATACATGTATGCGGGTTTACCATATATGGATGTGTAGAAACTGTCAGGTGTGCGATTTAATGTAGGTGTAAGTAGTGGTTGGCATTATTGTCTTCTTTTCCCTGGGTGAATTTTTTATTTGGGTGGCGTTAGTGAATGTAATCTAGATTACATTAACCAAATGCATACCACTACATAATTATCTCCTTTTCACTGGTTTACCTTTCAAAATCGCGCTTTTTAAATTCCAAGTTTAATACTTTTAGTGTTAATATTTTCCTCTCTTTCTTTAGGTCCTGATGATGGTCTCAGTTGAGGTCCTAAAAGTGTAGCTAATATAGCTTTAGTGACACACACACATAGACCCATATATACATATATATAGAGAGAGAGAGAAAGAAAGGAGAGAAAGAAAAGGATCATTGAGATGTCCTTTGCTCTCATTGATCTTTTTCTTTCAATGTCCCTTTATCTTTCCTTTAAAATTTCGATTACTTTTCACTAGTCGCACCCATCGTTTCGGTTTAGCTGTTCAGCCGTATAAGGTGCTGCTGCTGGTCCTTCATTGAGAGTGGCTGGGGAGGGGGTAGCTGCTCCTGGACCCTACCTCTGGATGAGATTCTTAACCACAGACTTATTGAAACCTCTCGAAGGCATCGTCGTGTATCTTGTCTTTGCCTCCTTCTTCCTAGCAGGTCAAGCCGAATCAGCCATAGCGGCAAATTCTTGCGGGGAATTCATATCATTTTTATGCCCGCAACGTGTAGTGATTTTCCATAATCCGAACACTTATAAAACGGATATTAAACCATGGTTTGCTCTTTTCCAGTGGCAGTTGTGGTTGCATTTTTCATCTGTTTCGCGCCTTTCGACGCACAACGACTCGTTGCCTTCTACGGCGATTACAACAGCGAGATTCAATGCCAAATCTAAACCTTCTTGACCAACGTCTCTAGCATCACTTTAGATCTGTCCAGGTCCATCAATCTTTGTTCTTTACCACATCCTCAGCAGAAGATTCCAACAAGCCTTCAAGGTAAGCTGGTCGTCTAAGTCTCAGTAACAAACACAGCTTGTGGTGGATTGCAGCTTGAAAAAGGCAATCTAAGAAAGCAATCCGAACGTCAAAGGAAACCCCAATGATATAGAGGAACTCTTGAATTGGCTTCATTCATTAGAGGTAGCGGAATGCTGCCGCTTTCTAACCAAGACATAAATAAAGTGTAAAAGAAACAGGAAGGAAAATAGAGTAAGTAGTAGGCAATTGGGAAAATCAATATTACTAGTAGTATCTGTATTAGTAGTAATAGTAGTGGTACATGGGTAACCATAATTTTCTCACCTAGGCCACTGCGACCTGGGATGAACTACAGGCGACTATACCCTCCTACCATTCTCTTGGGTTCCTAAACAAGCTTTCATTACCTAGCTGTTTCATCAATCCTTCTATCATAGCAAGACAGGTCCATTGGGAGGACCTAAGCCTCTCAAGCGGACCAAAGGAATGCATTTTTATTATTTTAGTGAGATAGGTTAGGTTAACTCTAATAAGATGACCTCATGATCAAAGGATCGAAAGGTCACCACAATCATTTCAACCCTTCAGTGCATGAGATCGGCGTCAGCCCAACCGTCGTTAGAAGAGTTCTTTGGGGGAAACTGAAGAGGAATAAACAACCAAACCAAAAGACAGAGTTTCCCCCATTAATCCTCACTTTCTTTACATCCTTCTTTGCAGAACCCATATGAACAAAGGCAAATGGAATCTCCTCATTCAACCTCTTCTCTTACAAAAAATCCTTCAAGCAATTGACAGGAATGGCAAAGATCTGGTGTGTATGGAAGAAAGGATAAAACTCTGCTTTTATACATTTTTATAACATAAAAAGCGCAGACAATCACATATAACCCGGGATCATGATGAGATGAAATGCGAAGAAGCATAACTCAAATATAAGATTTATTAAAGAATTAATGACGTGGTAATTCCCATGAAAATTTTGTTGAGTGAAAATGTGATTAATATGTATATATTTACATATATATATATATATATATATATATATATATATATATATATATATATATATATATATATATATATAATATATATATATATAAAGAAATATATATATATATATATATATATATATATATATATATATATATATATATATATATATATATATATATAGCTAAAGTTAGCCACCCTCACACTTTTTTGAAATACCTAAACGGAGGATGTTTATCCATGTCAGGCAAGTGATTGTATCCAACTAGGTCAATAAACAGCTCTAAAAAGAATTGTTTCCGGTATCAATTTGATCTTCATTTTGCTGCCGCCTTACACATGAGTTTACCAGCACTCCTTTTTGCACGTCTTCGTACACTGCAATTGAGCTAACAATTGATTAAAAATGTTAATTTTGGAATTTTGCTCTCATATCACGACACAACTTTTCCAAGCTTGAAAAATGTTTTGAACCGAGAATAAACAAATTGTCCGAAATCTTCCGCGATTTTTGGCCCCTAAAAAGACAATTTTTCGCTCAAACGTAGACTTTTCAAAAATCAAGTTCTTGACATGGGTGGATGCAGTTTGACGGGATTAAGTGTGTAATTCTTCCATTTATTTGAAAATCCTTTGATACTCCTACCTAATTAGGCTTTTTAGAGGATTCCTTTGAGTTGGCGAGGATGTTTTGTGTTCAGATTTCCTCTTTGGTTTTCAGAAACACTTCACATCGGATTGCTTTATCACCTTTAAGTGAATAGCTAACTTTTATTATATCAATGAAATTAGTCAAATATAATCAAGTGAATAATTAAAATCCTAAACCAACATTGACCTGGATTTAAACTTCTGTTCTAAATTGCAGATTTTCAGCCAAACATGTCAAGGTATAATCACTCTACTGCGAAAGAGTCATACGATTTTGATCTCTTCCAATTAAGTTTTGGCAATTTTAGAATATTGTTCGCCAAATTTGATATTTTCCCTATCAATTAACCAAATAATGGCTAACAAAAACAATTAAAACGAGAAAGGCAACTAACCAACTTTAGTTTTTGAAATTAAGTATCCACCGTATTCTTAACATGTTTCTTGTATTATTAGATACTAATGTAACAGGCAAACTATTTCAAGTAGTTGTTTTCTCAAAGGAAAAGAATTTTTTGCAATTTTAGTCAAAAATAGAAGGAAATAAAATAAAAATGACAAAATCGTATATGGAGATGAATCACCTCCAATATTGACTCGTTCTGTGAATGAATCTGTCCAAGACTCACCTACAATATAAGACTTGTGTCCTTGCATCAACATCATCCATAAATCACCCACAATATTCGAATTGATTGAGGCATGAGCCTCATCCTGAATATCGTCTTATATTTGACGTGTTCCCGTCCATGAATCTCATCCATAAATCACTTCCAATATTTGACGTGTTTAGGGCGAGAGTCTCATCCATGAATCCCCTCTAATATTTGACGTGTTTGGGCTATGAGTCTCATTCATGAATCCCCTTTAATATTGGACGTGTGATCCACCCATGAATCTCATCCAGAAATCACCTCCAATATTTGAAGTATTTAGGGCATGAGTCTCATCCATAAATTCCCTCTATTTGTGGACGTGTGTCCGTCCATGAATCTTATCCATATATTACCTCCAATATTTGAGGTGTTTGGGACATGAGTCTCATCCATATCCCCTTTAATGTTTGATGCGTATCCGTCCATAAATCGCATCCATAAATCACTTCCAATATTTGACGTGTTTAGGGCATGAGTCTCATCTTATATTTGACGTGTGCCCGCTCATGAATATCATTCATAAATCACATCCATATTTGACGTGTTTGGGGCATGATTCTTATCCATGAATCCCTTCTTATATTTGATGTGTGCCCACTCATGAATCTCATTCATAAATCACGTCCATATTTGACGTGGTTGTGGCATGGTTCTCATCCATGAATCCCTTCTAATATTTTACGTCTGTGCATCTATGAACTTCATACGTTTAAGCTTCGTCCAAAAAAGTTCTATCATCTCTCATTCGCTATCCAATATTACTTGCACATCCCCAGGATTTCTATTTCTCGGTCTTTGGATAAAATAATTCCACTTCTTTACAAAATAATTAATCTTGCATTATATTTAATAAAACGGGATAGTTATTTCTAAACACCATGTTCCTGCTTGATAGTCGCCTTCGCTAGAAAGATGATCGCTTAGGGATAAGCTCATTATCCTAGTTCCTCATCATATTACTGAGTTTATAATCCCATTGATATCTAAGTTGCATATTCATTAAGGCTTTAAATAATTAATGCACTCTCTATTTCTGGTGAATTCGCAGAGAGAAATAATGCACGGATTTTCGGCAATTGTCATCTCAAAGAAATTTTAATTCCATATTTTCGCCAGATTTTGCTCAAATGAAATTTTTAGTCCCATTTCGTACGAAGTTTTCTCATTTCCACTTAAATCTTTCCATGGAGATGTGAGCGAAAATGAGAGAGGCTATATTGTTGCTTCTATGACGAGAGAAGCAATGAGTGAGACAAGAGAAAATAAAACCCTGGTCTTAAAATGGCAACATATTTCCCTGTTCTTCTTGATAAATTTCCAAGGGTCTCCAATTCCAAATTTAAAATAAGGATTTTTAGTCCTTCTTTCATCTTCACTTCTGTTTTTCAGGCAGTGCGACAAATGAGAACTTAAAGAAGTAAACAATAGAGTAAAAAATAAAGTGGATAAAAAAGAGTCACATACATCAGGCATCATTAACGTCAAAGAAGGTCAAAGAAGGAAGGGGCATTAAATTCCAACTAGAAGGAATTCGTTTACAAATAATACAAATAATAACTCGAAAACGTGAGTTTGAATCCACCTCTCTAATACCACCACCCTCAGAGATAATAATATATACTAAATCCCAGGTGACAAGTAAGGGCTTCCTCACACACACACACAGATACAAGAGAAGAGGAACGTTATTACCGAATTAGCGCCCCGAAAGTGGTGCCTTCATACATCATTATGCTCAGAAACACCCTGTAATGCTTCCTACATCGGATCCTAATTTTATTCCATTACCAAACTAGGAGATTTACTTGCCCAGACAATGCTGATGTAGCTTCCTTCGATTGCTACAGCTCAAAATAAACAAACTTCAGGGTATTTTAAGCCGCCTGATGTGGGTTATGCCTATATGAGCACGTTAATGTGATTAATTAGGGGAAATTAGGTAAAGCACGAATAGAATTTATGAAAATCAATCCATTTTATGTTTTTTTTCATCTAGTCAGATGGATATGACAAAATGGATTCAGATATAGATGTTATGAACTTAAGTCATGTCCTGGAGGTAATACCAGAGTGCCATAAATCTGACTCCTGCCATTTTGGTTTATCCGCAGTGGCCTTGAATGAATGTGACTGAATACAGCTCCTATTCCACATTACGAAGCAAAGTCTATTGAAATGCATAATAATATAAAAGTATTTACTCACTATTTTGCATGTGACATCTCTCAGCTTGACACTGGCAAGCATCTTACATGAGGAACGCCTTGGCATGTCCTTTAGACATGGTTCTGCAATCTTCAGCATGTATGAATCTTTTATGTAGATGTTGGTGCAGCTTGTAAATCTATTATCTACTCAGTCTATTTTCTAGATTATTAATAAAGTCTCCCTTCACACATCCTTTTCAAGAGAATGCTTAGTCTGAACGGTTTTAGATAGTTTGGTTTATTATTTTTAATTGGTTAAAATAAGAAAAACCTACCAAGGGGGATCCTACGATAGGAAGTTTTGAATGTAGCTTCAACTATAAAGCGGTGAATTTAATGAATGTGAAAATGCATGATTGAGATATAACTAAATCTGTTCACTCGAGAGCTGGCGTAAGGAAATGGATAAGATTTTACGCCGTTTCGAGGAATCTTATCAACATCAAAACGCGCGCAAGTTTCTAATTTCGGGTAAATACTCCGCCTTTATTTGGGGATAAAATTAAAAGGAAAATTCCATGAGATTTTGTACTTGAGAATATGGAGATTCCATTCTGGTAATTTTTCTTTTACCGAACTCTATTTAAAAGAGGATTCTTATTGAAAGTGCTAACGTTAGACGAATAGAAAAACATGTAGCGTTAAAACACTGTGGAAGAATAAGGAGAGAGACAAGAAGTCACCCCTCTGACTTATTCAGGTGGCTGTTATCCGCTCTAAATTTGTCTGCCCTATATACTGCGAAAATTAGAACAATGGAAAGACTATTAAGGAGGCATCGCGTCTTCGCGCTATGTAACTTTATTGCGACCCAATGCAATTCAGGAAGTCTGTTGGCGATGAATCTCTCTCGGTTAGATAATTTCGGACTATATACTCTAGAATCCGAAGTTCACATACAGATTGTTTCTGAAGCCGCAGTCCAGTACGTTAGCTATAACGTCTTCGTTAGTCGAGAGGAAATCGACTACATTCTTGTTCAGAGAAGAATTGAGTGATTGTCGAAGAGCCAAGGAAAAAATAGTTGTCACTCAGTGTTGTTCGTGGAGATAGTTTAGGCGCGCTTCAACCCTTTTCACCAGGTCTTTGGATTTTATGGGTCGAAAAAGCCATCATCGAAGCAGCCTCCTTTTTCCACTTAAGGATAAGAGGCCTCCAATTTCAGTTTCCCGAAGTTGTATTGAGCGTCCCTTGAGACGCCCACAGGTTCAAGGTCAAACTTACCTACCTGGTCCTGCTCGCCGCACATCAAGGGAAAAGGGATTTAACCCCCGCTTCGTCACGTTCCTCCTACCTTTACTGCCTCGAACCTCAAGGATCCCCTTTGCTTTAGAACTTGAATAATTGTAAAATTATCACTTAATTAATTATCCCTCGGGTTAAACTTAAGTGATTGTGTTAATCTTCTTAGCATTGAACCGTCAATATTTAATTGCATTGCTATTTAACTTGCCCTATATGTATATCTAAACTTTACTCCAATTAAAGTATTTTTTTTAGTCGTCTTTGAATATTCCTTGACCTAGTAACTGTGTATTTAAAGCACTCTTAGAACCATCTCCAGGTGGAGCCGTAAATTCCGTTGGCCAGTAAGCCAGTGTGTGAATAACCGCATACATCTGGTCATACATACCACGACAAACTCGAGCAGTTAAAAGTGAAGACAACTATTGGTGGTAGGAAACCGGAGTAGGGTGGGTTTCCTAACTTAGCCTCATTTCACTACGAAGCCAGAATCCTCTGCTGCTCAACTTAAATATGCATCTCCAGGAAGAGACATAGGAACGGTTAGTAATGAAGTGACATCCTTGAGAGTGAACGAGGAATGGTTTTCTCTATTATTGAATCATGTGAGTAGAAAGTAAGCTGTTGTAATCCAACGTGGTATCATTTACCCCCATTAAGAAATGAGAGGCTAGACAGAAAAGTGAAAGAATGAAGAAGCTAAACGCAAATTCAAAGCACATAATTGAGTCTACATACACACATTTGAACTTAAATTCTGGGTAAAAAACGAACATTTGAAGTTATCTTTTGGGGGAATTTAAGGCATTTGAACTTACCTCTAGGAGAAAAAAAAGCAGCCTCATTTGAGCCTACCACTAGATACAAAAACCTCACCCTTGAACATACCGTCAGGTGTAGATGAGCAGGAGAGATTTACTTTTTGGAGGACTATAACGCTCTCTTCAACCTGGTCTCACGTCTCTCTAAAGAAAGGGATAAAACAAAGCAAATGACCGTTAGAGAAAGGATCTGATGATAATAGGTGGGGATTGCACAATAGCGCTATAAAAGAAATGGTAGAGGTTTGACCTCCCGTGTGGAGAGAACTAAAATGAAAAAGGGCAGAAAGTGTGAAGAAGCGTATTCAAAAGACGAAATCAGCTCATGCCCGTAGCTGACAAACCGCATTTCGCATACCCTGCTGTGTTCAATGTAGTACCAACCAAGAGAGGTAGAATTGAGTAGAAAAAGAGAAACAAAGAAAAAGACCGGGAGATACTGGTGCATTCAGAATTACTTATTCATGTAATTAGGGGTACACTTTGAAATATTGTTTAAAATATTAAGGAATAAAATAAATTTTAATATAGGGAAATTAAAAGAGTGGAATTTATAAGCCCCAACCAAATATTCTTCTAAAGATTCGCTGAGGCCAATTCTCAATTAGATTTAGCTTCTGTGCAGCGATCAACATAATATAACAAGAAATAATTTGACGAATGATAAAAGCAACAAGGGCCTATAAAGGGTAATCCAAGTCAAAAAGCTTCTCAAGAATAACCCCATCATCCCTAAAGATTGCCTGTTTAGGATTTCATCCAGAATATTGCTTCTAAAGCATCACCCATCAAGGTTTGCCAAATTGTAAAGCAGGCAGTTACAATATATAAAGCAATATTAAAATATTTACATTTGGCCCTACATAAAACTCAACCCTCATAATCTTTCCCCATCCATTTATCTAACTGCCCTTGAATACATTTAAACTTTGACTTCTCACAACCTCCTTACATAATTAAGTCCATAATCCATAATCCAGAATTGTCTCCTCTTAAGGGTTATTTTAAGGTCGATTTTCCTTTTCCTTACAGGTCTCGGTCACCTTAATCAAGGAACTGCTAGTAGAGAACAATATTAGTGATTAGCAGTTAGGTGTTAAAGCAAGGAGGGAAAATGTTCTCCTGAATCGGAATCGGATACTATTTGTCCTTTACATAAAAAGCTGGTTTGGTAATCGCTCATAAACGAGGCACAAACGTGACCATCAGATGGAAGTGTCTCGAATCCAATTTTACCTGATACTAACCACTTGAAAGGGTCGGGATGGGAAGGTTTCATCATCATAATCGTGCTCGCCAGAGTTTTGCCTTCCATCAGGGTCTCTTCTTTTAGCTGATATGTTAATTAAGATTAGAAACTTAATCTATGCTGTAAATTGTGAAGCATTGTTGAACTGATTATTTCTCGAAGTTTCCTCGTAAAAGGCAGAAATATATTTTTATTTTAATTAGTACAGCCATGATCACGCCTTAAATAATAGCCACACAAAGCTGGAGCTTCTAAAAAGGACTGCAAATCATCCAATACAGATTTAGGCAAGATTTCATAATACGAACTTGAAAGAGTTTGGGAAAAGCGAAAAACAACGAGCGAAATACAGTAGCGGCCATAATATAAGGGTCAGTAAGAACAAGTATATTTACATATTTATTATATAGGTTTTACAAAAGGTTTAGGCTATACATTATACACATATTTATATATATATCTAATATCTATCTTTTATGAAACTCTCAAGTGAATGAATTACATATTTCGTAAGTTATGAGGAAATAAACAAATTATCTTCCAAATTGCAGCTGCCAAAAGTTTAGTGTCACTTGGAAAAACAATGTAAAATAGAACAAGAACAAAAAAGAAACCCTTACTATTAAAATTTTGTGAATATCTCTTTACTATCAATGACCTCCCGACATCTGTTACCACAGGACTGAATTAATTTCTTGCAAAATGATAGGGTAATATTTTTCAATTCATTCTTCAATAATTCCCAGAGTTCATCTTGGTTCTTTGGATTCATACTTCGCGTCACATCTCCATTAATCTTCCAAACGTTTTCTATAGGGTTGAGATCGCAACTTGGAGGTGGCCAGCCTACTATGAAATTAACCCCTTTATGACTCAAAAAATCTTTGTCTCTCTTCGCAGTAGGGCTTGGAGCGTTGTCCTGCACGAAGATAGAAGGTTGAACGGACGAGGATCCGAGATGTGGAATGGCATTTTTCTCGAAGAATCCGCTTGTTGACGATTTAGTGGACTAAGACTATTACACTGCCTCCTTCATATGTCTTCTTCGCATATGCACAAAATAACCTTTCGCAAGATCTTCGTCGGACGTACATCTCGGCATCGGAAGCAATCACATTAAACTTCGATTCATCGCTAAAATCAACCTACGCCGACTGTTCTTCTATCCAAACGACATAATCGTGATCATAACGAATACTGGCTCTTTGATTTTCTTAGAAATCAGAGATTTCTGTGCTGGTGCTCGTAACTCCCTAGGAAACTGTTTTGCGCTATACATTGACATCGGAGCTGGATCTGAACTCGTGGGATATCTCGCAGTACCCTTAAACCTATCATATCCTTCAGTGACATTCTAACCATAATATGGTCCTGTCTTGGTGACCTTTTACGAGGTCTACCGGCCGTGGGTATAGCATCTGTCGATCGTAATGACTTAAAACGAGCAACAATTCATTGCACAACACTCCTAGACCTTCTTACAGTAGTTGCTATGAGAAAATTCGACTCCCCCTCTTGGTAGAGGCACACAATCCTTTGTTTTTAATCACAGGAACTCGGTCATCTCTCACAAGCCGCTATGTTTTCAGTTGAATGTTTCAATAATGTATGATCTTTAGAAGTAACTGTTAGCCCATCAACTGTCTCTAAAACACAAATACCTCGGTTAGTAATTTATGTTTTCTAAGTGACCCTTAACTTTTGGCAGCTTCAATTCGTTAGATAGCTTGTCTATTTCCTCATAACTTACGAAATATCTAATCCATTCAATGGAAATTTTGACTAAAGATAGATATTATATATATATCTAAATAATTATATAATAGATAGTCTCAAAGCTTTGTTAATATTCAATATTAAATATTTAAATGAACTTGTTCTTTTTGTCCCTTATATTATGGCTTCTACTGTAAATTGATAAGGAGATAAATACATACTTTCAGAACAGGTCACAAGGTTACACTTAAAATTTACTCCTGATACCGATGTAAATAAGGTATTATCATAATTTTTGCAAGAAACGGTCATATCCCTTATAGTTTTTGAATACTAACATCCTTTTTGCAGATAGGTCTACAACCGTAATTAATGTTGGGGAGTATACGAGTTGTGTATTTACATATAAATGAGGACGCGTGTGAATTTTACCTACAATACAGTAGGTGTGGATGAAAAACAGGATCGGAATGTTCTTACTACCAATAATTTTAACTCATAGTGGAGGGCAAACTTTATTCCTAAAACGCAAATGAAAGTGTTAATATCTTTTGCTACTTATGTCACGTCTCCGTCGGTTATTATGTGAATCTGTGCGAAAGCGTTTCGCTACTCCTGCCTCAAGGGTCAATTAGGCCGATGAAATAATAGATCGCGAATGAGCTTCCTTCTGGTTCTATTTCTACGGAGTTCGATCTGGAGTACCTCACTTCATGATTGAAGCTCACTTGTTTAGTGCAAGGTTTTCTGCTCCGACCAAATGGGAGTTTTTAATTAAGGGACCAGAGTTTCGTCCCTCCTCGCTTAATCATTTGAGTCAAACTCCTCCGCGTGAAAGAAAGGCTTCAAATAATCTCCGCTGTTGTTTATTTGTAAAATCCAATTAATGAGCGGCAGATTTCCACTTCTAAAGTTATTTTTCTGACTTAAAATCCACTTAAGATTGCGCTGCCTGCGCCTTAAGCTCCTTCGTACACGAGCAAATTCTAAGAGTTTTTTTTCATTTTTTAATTGTACAGATTTTCTTCAACTAAACTTTTTAATTAAGGAAGCCATTTTTTCACTTTTTCCAAACCCTCCTCTTAGAAAAATATGTAATTAATATCCATTTTTTATCTTTATAAGTAACAGGAAACTGCTTTGCTTTTAACAAGGTTTTTTATGTTTCGAAAAATATTGATTGTCTCAAATTTGAAATATATATCAATGTTACAGATTTGAGACAGCCCTAAACACAAATTCAAAAATCAGATTAATGAATAGAGTTCAAACGTTTATATTGGATGTCCGAAAAGTTACTTTGTAGTGGAAAAGGCTAAAGTCAGGTTTTAATTGAAGTGAAGTTTTATTTTTGACATTTCAATTTCTCCTACAGTAAATGCTGAAATGTATCCTATAATTTTGAACACAAGTCTGCACATGTCGTAGGATATTGCGTTTTACGTTGCGTTATCTGTACACGACAGCCTGTACACAACTCAAAATTGAATGCATAGGTTTAAGTAAGCATTTGCTCATACACAGTAAACCAAGAGTTCAGGCTTAGTTCCTTCTTTTCCTTCTCATAATGGTGTGACGATTGAGCAGCGAATTTTTTTGGTTTGAGCGTAGGTTCCATAAGGAGGGGAAATTCACAGATAGCGTGCAACAAAAGTTTTTTGCGCAATTTGCAGATACACAGATACCTCACCGTAATACCGTGCCAAAGTTTTAACCAAATTTCGCCAAACGGGTCGAGCTGCAGACGTTCCCCGAAATGGTAGGTCCCCAATCAGAAGACAAATTTCTTGAGATCCAGGAAATGATTCTGAAGTGTCCAAAGAATTCTATAAGACGCCATCCCATCAGGTCTATTTAAATAAAAGGAACAGCGCATGACATTCTGCGGAAGAAGTTGAAGGACTTTCTATATTCAAGTGTCGGTAGTTGACCAGTTGAAAGAGTGGATCAACAGTCCACATCGATTATTGCAATTGTTTCCGGAACTTTGCTTGTGAGAAATGTAACGGCATCCTTGATACATGAAAAGCCAAAAGACCTGTCTATAGAGCACTGCAAACACTCATAAATTCAATGAGATTCCTCAACACGAATACAAGGTCGGGGTGTGTTGTAAGTGAAATCGTACGTGTATAATTTACCCATTTTTCTTCGACGACCCTATAAATGCAAAAGGCTTCAAGTTTATGGGGACTAAATTATCAATGAAAAAAATTACCCTGGTCAAAATTTAAAACGACCATTTTCGGTTGCATCAAATTATTTTGGCCTGAAACCATCTACCAGACTAACTACCATTTAATATATCTGATATAACTTCGTTCTGTCGTAAACCTGTCAACCAAAGCCGTTACATAGTTTTCCTTAACATTTAAATTAACTCAAGTTCACGACCGAGATCAATGACGACTTGCGTTTATCTCTGTTTATGGTTCGTGGGATCATCTCTTCGTCACAGGGTGTGCGGGGCCAGTGCCGGTACAAAATGTCTAAAAACTGATATGAGACTCGGGCCGAAAAAGAACATATAGTTCCGTCTCATTTCTTGCAGTCTCAGTGATAAGTTAAAACCCAGCATGGAGAAGGAAGGGGATGCAAACACACTCACACTTAATCTCTAGTGGTGCAGTGTGACGCTCTGATGCTAAATGAGGTTATGCAAAAATCAATACTTAAGTAAACAATTCTTGAATCCTAATCGACCATTCTAGATCAGTGTAAAACATTTTTTACAAAAATATTCTGCAAATAATCAATTATAAATTTTCTTCCATGTCTAAGTACTTATATTTCTACCTTTATTTTGTCTCTTCGCCAATAAAATATAATATACTCGTATCACATTTTTTTCTTTCATTAACAAATCGAAATACGCTAATGGTAGGACTACCCTTCTTTTTAAAGGCTGGAATATACATTCAATGTCTTACTTAAATGTATCCAAATATTTGTTTCAGCCCTTTTGCATTGTCTTATCAGAACTTTCACTCATCCTATAATGGTTGGCAACTTCATCTTATTTGTGAGACGCGCCGAGACAAAGAGAAATAGCTGTGTTCTGAGACTGCAAAAGATACGGGTCCATTACTTCCCTTATTTGTTTCTATTCTTAGTAATGGGAGAGGATTTGCCTATTTTCTTTTATTGATAAAAGAGTTAGACTAGGCATTCCCGATATAAGTGGAAAGTAGTTACCTATTTCTTTACTCACCAGATAACTGTGGTGTATACATTGCTGATTAAGTGGAATTTACCAAAGAGGGAGTCACCGTAAATAGGTAAAATCTCCGGAGTCTTGTGACAGAAAAATGAAAACTTAAAATATTCTTTAGTTATTTAGATGCAATGATTACGTTAGTATAAATGAAGAGCATACCCTAGATATGCCCATTGCACTGTTACAGTGGTGGCTAATTGCTGTACCCATCCCAGATTGCTTTAAATTTAAACAACGTTTGAAAATGATAATATCTCCGGCGTCACAAAATTTATTCACTATTAAATGCATTTCTTTCTTCTAAGATTAAAAGTGTTTTTTTTATTGAGCTTTTTATGAGTTTATATAGTTTTTACTTAACTTTTGAGTCTTATATGAGCAAGATGCACATCGAGAAGTTCTAGAGGCTTTTTGAAGACCACAAAAGATGTAAATATGATAGTAAGCTTATATCTGCTCTTCCACATTGAATTATAAACTAATAAAATAACTAGGGCCCCTAGTATTTGACCTCAATTAAACGGCCTAAAGATCCTGGAGAATTTACTATTCTTCTACATAGATTCAAATTGACTAAATCCGAACAAGGAAAATCATCTACCTTCGCATCTCAGATATGTCTCTCTATTAGACCCGAAGTAGTTCATGACCTCATTGACAGGGTTTGGTATTATCTGAGTGAACTAACATTTATGGCTTCTTATTTCCGCTGTTTTATTACACGCGATTTTAATCCTATTAAATTTCCTCCGTGGAAACTCAAACTACCATGAGTAGTTTTTTCTAATCGTTCCAAGTCTCTTTACACTTTTTGTCTGAAGAGTTTCGCGAAAATTATTGTTAAAAATCTATCCATTTTGTTATGTAGAATGGCTAGCAAATTGATCGCAGAAGAGTAAATCCAGTGGCCGAAAAAGAGAGACATTCACAAGCAAGAATTTTTAAATAAAGCAGCAAAAATATTCTACTTTCTAAGAAAATTTCTTGTACAAAGTTAAAACGAACTCTTTTATCTATCAATTAAAGAAGTTTATGATTTTCCTCCGCTTGTTAATAGTCTCAACGCTTTTTTTTACTAACTTTATTGCATTTTTTCCCTGGATTATTAACTAATCAGAACTGTTATAGTTATAATTTTTTTAATTGTTTGAGCTCATCTCAGTCTCTGTTTCGAAGAATTGTATAAGATTCTCCAATGGCGTGTGGCGAATTGGTTTACAGCAATTCATTTACAATTACACTTCCATTTCATGACTTTCTAAATTTTAAGCTGGACCTTGATATGAGATTCAAAGCAGGTGTAACTAAAAGTATGGCGGACTTTACAATTTAAAATCAAATTGTGCTCATCTTGAGGTAGTTTAGTTAAAATTATATTAACGAGGTCGTTTTCATTTATTTATTTAAACATAACTGTCCTCTAGCGTCAGTTTCCTTTTCTTAAGTGATTCAAAACACAAAATTGTTTATTCGCGCTCATTAACCAGTGTAATGACTGTTGATTTGCCGTGAAACAATTTTGCAAATGGTCACGGCCACAATTCAATCCCACTTATTTTCCATCCTTTAGTTCCATCCAGATTGGTTGGGAATTTGGTGTATTAATTTGGGTATACCGATTTTATCTCGTCTTACCTCCTTTGCCAAAGTTTCAGGAGTGAGTTAAAGGCCTGAAATTTACCTCTGGAATTGGGCTGTATGAAAGATTTCATAATGAGTGTATGCAAAAATATACCTCCATAGTAATGTAAAAATCTTCCTTACTCTTAGAAATTAAATTCGTTTATGAATTACAATTGTCCTTCAGCCGCTTCATTTTATTCGGTAATTGAGGCAAAACTGGATTTTATTCTTTTTTTGCTTTTGTTTCGCAAATGAATTATCTGCCAAACTTCATGGCTCACTTTCTTGCTTTCCGAATATTAAAATGAATAATGAATTTGATTCATTTATGTCTCTATCATTCACTTGCTTTTGAAAGATTTAAAAGACCCGCGTCCCGCAGGGCTCTATAATTGAAAAGACTATAATAAGTCAGGTCCGACTAGTAGTTATGCTCAATGCTACCACACTTTATAAAATATTTCCTTTATCACAACCATGCATACTGTATGTACTTTATCGAACTCAAATAAAAAATGAAATTTTATGCTTGACCTTTTTCGTAAAGTGTCATTTTCCAGAGACCTTTTGAATTCCCTTCGAATTTGTTTCAAATCATGCCACGCACTTTCATTCATTGTTTCTCTTTTGGAGCCACCCAATCAAAGGAAGTTTCTATTCCGATTACATTTAAACTCATTCAATAATATTTCAATCTATTAGTTCGCTCTCAGTTAATACAACTTCACTTGTTTCAATCCTTCTCCCTAGGATTTACATCTTAAACTTGAAATCATTTTGGTGGTGCGATGCCTGACTTTTTCAAGTATCTTCATCATTATACACTTTCCAAAACAAGCATATTAAAGTTATACATTCATGGCAAAAAGCTTTGAGGCTAATATATTTTTTTATCAGGATAAATTAATAGAACTAATCCAACGTAGCATTTTGGTTTAGTATCTTTGTATCAAAAAATGATGATCAAATATACAAATATTTAGAACCCAAACCCATTTAATCAATAAATACAGTCAATTGATGTGGGTAGTCATAAATTAAATGATGTCCTTTGTTTTTAAGGATTGCTTCAATTCGTTTTGCAATGCTAGAGACCAAGTTTTTTATGATATGTTGATTGATATTGCTTTATTTATGTTCAATAAGAGGCAGCAACTGGTTACAACTGGATGGCTTCTGTTTATCAACCGCCAGTTTGAATTTCGCCATCAATTCTCTATTTGGTTCAAATCTAACGAAATCCCGAAACAAGGTCCAAAAAAGTTTGATGTTATTTTCAGCCAAGAACTTTGCTATTGGTTTTGCCTCGTGAAAAGTTGTGCCCTAATACTAAAAAATATAGTGATCATCACTCACATTGGTCGTGAACTGCAAGGAAGAGGTAGTGATGAACCACTTTTTGGTATAATTGGGGGTTAATTGCAGCATTTTGGGGCAAAAGTGTTAGTTTTCCCTTAGATAAAAAGCAGCCCCAGATAAGGAGAGTGTCCAGATGCTTCACCATGGGTTGGTACAGGACTCCTTAAAGCGCTCTCATTTTCTATCAATAATGAGGGACCTTCCAGAAGCTCCAAACAAGCGGAAGAAAGCTTCATCAGAGAATATCACTTTGTCCCAGTCTTCAACAGTGCATCCTCTATATTTCTAACAAAGGGGAAACCTATCCGTAAGGTTCCTGTTGGTGTAATTATGCTTCTTCTCAATTCTTACACTTCTTGAAAAGCCTCCGCCTCACTGTGCGCACTGAAACGTTCACACCTGCTCCTTCCAAGCGTGAGCAAACTTGGCCCTGGAGGCATCCCGTTTCTTGAGCTGAGACATTACCAGGAGGCGATCTTGACATTAATTTGCAGCTCTTAGCCGTCCAAAAGACGTCTTCACACGAAGGTAACCAATCATTTTAAGTTCATTAATGATCTTAAAGATGATGCTCTTCTTGCAATACCTTTAGCAATTATTTTTTTAAATTCAAGACCACTTTATGCAGAGCAACAATGGTTGGGAGTTTTTCTTTGGAATAACAATTTATGGAATTATAAAAGATTCAAACATTTATTTTTACAAAATATTAATAGAAAATAGATCATAATACACTACATCATTCATTTAACCCTTCTTTGCCATCCTTTTGCCCTATGATCGAATAGCGATTTTGTTCGTATCACTTGGCCACTTGGCTAAGCGTAGCCAACTGGCCTAAGACCTGATTTAATTGAGATCAAAGCGGATGCTTGCTGCCTCAGTGTGCACAGTTCGAATCCCAGCCGTGTGCGGAAGTTTTGCGAATTAGGGAGTAATATTTCCGAAGATATTTTTGCTGTTTTCAGTTTCCTGCGGTTTGTTGGATTCATATATATATATAAGAACATAAGAAAAGAAGTAGACTGCAAAAGACCATTCATGGCCTACACTTGGCAGCTCCTGTAAATATATATATATATATATATATATATATATATATATATATATATTTATATGTATATATATATATATATATATATATATATATATATATATATATATATATATATATATATATATATATATATATATATATATATATATATGTATATATATATATATGTATATATGAATATGTACCACGGAAGGAAACTGAATAAAAGGCGGATTTGAGTTAGTTCATTTCGTCTATTTGACACTTTGAAACTCAATGGTAAGAAAAATAAGACACTAAGTATTTATACAAGGCACGTTTCCCTGGGATGAGGTCAACGCTTTTATGCTATCAGATAAGTCGAATTTTAGAAAAAGTTATAAGATTGGATCTAGCGAAAACATCCCTGGGCTAATGTTCAGATTACTCTCCTTTTTGTGGGAGATTAAAAGTGATTCCAGGATATTTCTCTTTATAAAATCATTACTATGGATTATAGTATCAGTTTTTGACCAGTTAATTCCGTGTCCCATCTTGGGATTGTGGACAGCTAAGGCATTATTCAGATATCCCTTAATTACTGCTTTTTTGTCTTGTTGGCTCCTTATGGAAACATTTTTTGGAAGTTTGGCCTACATAGAATAAATTACAATCTAAACATGGAATTCGGTAAATTACATTATTATCATTATTGGGGCGATGCTTTATTAAGAGATTATTTAATGTATGATTGTATTTAAAGGCTACCTTAATATTAAGTTTTTTTAGAATAGGCACTACAGACATAAAATTATCATGATATGTTAAAATTAATAGGTTTTAACGAGGTTTCATTGTCTCTAATTTACAATTGTAAAAGTTTTTTTGGCTATATTCAGACATTTTTCTAGAAAGTACTTTGGGTAGCTTAAATTGACGCTTTACATGTATCATATAAGATACATTCGATCGCAACGGTTAAAATTATGTTAGATATATATTCTTTATTATTACATAACTCTTTCTGAGCAGAAACACTGCTTTCTTTTCTCTCTCGTCTTCGCAGCACAACACACACAAACACACCGTGTCGTAGAATGACCCTTTGTTTTGATCCCTCTACTCTTTGACACCCTTTTAGTAGCGGTATGCTTTAAGGGGCGTGAGTTACTTCTATGATGAAGTAGGCTTTGTTCTAAGAGTGCTATTTTAGTGGTTTAGTCCTTAAGGAAGAGCTATTTTTAAACACATAAGGATAAGAGGAAACACCAGAATCTACCAAAATAAACATGTATTTTAAATTAAATATTACAAACCAACAGTAAACACATTTCTATATTTGGCCTCAAAGAATTTTCAATGACAAAACATAAACAAGTAGGCTTGCAGTAAACATACCAATTGCCAATTAGTATTTTTATCACGACCCTATTTGATTAGCATAAAACATTAAATTAACGTACTGTCATCTACAAACACATATGACCTAGGTTCAAGAATAATGGTTTCTACTCTCCTTTAAAACGTGGGACGTACTAAACTTCTACTATCGCAATAGAGATATAAATGTTATTGTTAACTTACAGGTAGGTATTAGGGATTGCCGGATGTCGCTGGAGGACTTATCTCTCGCTTTGAAGTGTGGTGGTCGCTGCTTGAATTTTCGTCGCCTGTGACGGGGGCTGATTCTTCAACGTAATTTATGAACGGGAGCTCGTCGGGGCAGGGTTCTTCTCCTCTCACTCTTACGGTGCTTGAGATGTAAGAATCACTCGAGTGTGAGCGGCTTTGCTTTTCTTCAGTAGGACTTCTTTGCAGACGGAAAAGGCTTCTTCGGTATGTCACCGATATAAAACTTGACTATTTAGGTTAATACGGCCCTGAAAGGGGGGATCGATTTTCTCAATCTGATCCTATCGTTTCTCACGTAAATGGTCTTATATGGCTGAAGGATCGATCTTTACGAACTAATCTTTCTACTGGCTAATCGACTTCTAATAATCTTCTTGTCTGGCCGATGGATCGATCTTCACGACCTAATCCTATTCTGGCGTATCGACTTCAGATAATCCTCCTTCTCTTTATTTGCGGGGCTTATTTATAGGCGGATTGCCGCCCCATCTAAAGGAAGAAGTGACCAGGCCACAGATGCAAAGGCGGGGGGAGCGAATAGTGAGTTAGCATCTGGGGAGAGCGAGAATTCCTGAGGTGGCACTGGGGTGCCCAAGTCAGCTCGCAAATTATAGGCTCGCAACCGCACCGCTACTTGGCGTGCCTTCTGACTCGCACCGCTTTTTTTTCCATAACCACGGGTTTATGGGTCTCGTAGGTAATTCGATCGTTAGAGCGTCGTTTAAGGACCTTAGGTGGTCGCCTTCAAACATATGTTAGCTCCAACTGCCCACAGCGGCGGGGAGATCACACATGGTAAGCATTTTCGCCGGCTACCTTTCCCACGCTTCTCCTCATGAAGAAGGCGGGGGGGGGGTTTGAATGTACCTATACTCCTACAGGATGCTTAATGTAGCCATTTCTCCACATTTACCTCCATCCTTAAGAAAATAACGGGAGGGGCGGGGGGTTCCAATCCGACGCTTCCAATAATATACATGGGTAACTTACGGAACATTATATTATACAATAAATTCTAGTTCACTCGGGAATGCCTCGATAACATTTCACCTGACCTTACCTTAATTCCTATATTACTGTGCCAACTTAGGATTTTCTTACCTACCACTAGGGGGTTACTCGCCCCTACTTACTTACAATTCTACTGATTTACACTTAACTTTGCTATAATACAATAGTTGGGCTGCTCCTTAATCGTCGACAGGGTTCCGACTTAACGAGTCGGCCATACAATTGTTGGACCCTTTTATATAGTGAATGGAGTACTGGTACTCCATCAAGAGTAAACTCCATCTCAGGAGTCTTCCATTCTTACACTTATTTTTACCTAAGTACGACAACGGTTTATGGTCGCATTCCAACTTAAACTTGCGCCCTATTAGATAATATTTGAATTTACCTATGGACCATATTATGGCCAAAGCTTCGATTTCGATAGTAGCGTAGGCTTTTTCTCTACTCAACAGTTTCCTACTGACATAAGCTATGGGATAGGCTGTTTCGTCATCTTCGTATTGAAGCACTACTCCGCCTAACCCGTCCCGACTAGCGTCCGTGCGAAGGCCGAAGATCTTGTTGGGATTAGGTAAGCGAAGAATGGGCGCAGTTACGAGTTTTCCTTTTAGAACCTCCAACTGAGTTATTGCATGGGGGTTCCACGTGTCAGGGTCTGACGCTCTCTTTTTTAACAAATCATTAAGTGGGGCCGCAATGGAAGCGAAGTGTGGTACAAAGCGCCTATAGAACGAGGCCGCTCCCATAAACGATCAGGGTTGTTTCTTTGTTTTCGGCCGGGGCATCTTGACTATGGCGTCCACTTTTTCTTGCTGGGTAGTCAAGTGTTTTTGTCCTATTTTGAATCCCAGGTAGTCAATGGATTCGTAGGCAAAATAACACTTGGTCGGCCCGGCGGTTAGACCTTGCTCCTTCAATTTATCCAGCAATGAGCACAAGGCGTGTAAGTGTGACTCCCATGTACGGGTAGCTACGTACACGTTGTCGAAGTAAAACGACACGTCACTTAGTCCAGCGATAATTCGCCTCATCATCCTATTATAATTGCTACCGGCTGTAAGTAGTCCGAAGGGTAGCCTGGTAAACTGTAACAGACCTCTCTCGGTCGCAAAAGCCGTCAGTTTTTTGGACTCCTTAGCGAGAGGTATTTGATAGTACGCTTTACACAAATCCAATTCGGTGATGAATTTAGCGTCTTCAAATAAATGGAGATTCTGATCTATTAGTGGGATGGGCTCGGCGTCGAAAACGGTCACTGAATTCAATTTTCGGAAGTCCACGCACATCCGAAATGATTGATCCGGTTTCTTAACCATTACTATGGGGGAGCAATAATCGGACTCCGATGGCTCTAAAATTCCCAATTTTAGTAAATTCCGGACTTCCTTATTGAAGGCTTCTCGTAGGTGGATCGGTAAAGGATATGGTTTGCTCCGAACCACTGAATTAGTTTTTAGTTTTATTTCATGGATAAAATCCTTGGCACATCCGGGGTTTTCAGAAATGACTTCCGGGAATTCCATGAGCAAGTTCAACATTTCCGCTTTTTGTTGAATTTCTAAGTGGGGATTTATCTTTAAATCCACCCGAGGGTCTTCCGGGGTAGGTGAGAGCGAGGAAAGTTCGTATTTCTCGTCTTGTTCCACACACACACGGTGTGTATGACTTGCAGGGGCGTACCCGGGTAAACGGCATCCATCGGTTCTTCTTACCTTCCCTCTATCTCACCCCCATCACCTGTGCAATGATTCATCGCCTTGTGCCGAAGAACCCAAGGCACACAACCCTTTTCTTTTTAAGAAGAACAAAGTTGAACTATATTTCATTGAATTAGAACTAGATTTGATTTAATTTAAATAGTAATAAATAATATCTTGGATGTAATTTCCACCATTTGTGAAGTAAAGTTGGAAGCGCTTAGCGAGATTCACCCGATAAATCCGATGCATTAACTCCAAATTTCTCTCAATGTGAGCACATTCATTTATGACGCGCTGTTCCCTCAAGGAGATCTTCGCTTTGATTCCCATTGAGTACACCCTTCCCTTTAGCAACCCCCCAAATAAGAATTCAAGGAGGTAAGGAATTGAGAACTATCAGACTATTGTGATATTTGCTATGGCTTCAGATTTTAGGGACACCCTGTATATGGGAAATTCCATCTCGCTCTCGTTTTTTGGTCCATTGAAAATAATGGATCGATTCTGATTAAATCCAACGTATATTTAAGAAAATAATCCTACAAACTTTGACTTTCGAGTCTAAGCATAAAAAAATCCCCCAAAATTATACAATAATTTGACTTGGAAATTAATTGGTAAAATTTTTCTAACAAAATATCCCACCCAAATGACTTCCACCATCCCTTCCTTTCCAAAAGATTTCGCTTCTTCCTCACTTAAAAATTGTGAGCATTGAAGGAATTCAAAAAGATTAACACTTGATCAAAGATTGTTAAGCCCAGCTTTTAGAGTGTTTCTGAAGTCATGCCGATGTGGATCGACCCAAAATGGGTGATTGGATCATGTTAATCTTTATCAGTTTTTGGTAGGATTAGATTCTTTTCAAATTTTAAGGCCATTCTGTTAAATAGAAAATATACAGCTCCAAGTCTTACTTTAAAAAAATGCGTCTCATTACCATAAAAATTTGAGGCACTGACCTGGGAAAAAATTCACACCAGGGTCCAACATATTTACAGGTTCCTGCAAGAACAGGAATAAATTTTGCATCAAATTCTGCGCGTGAAAGTCGCCGTCTATCTATCTTTGTCCCTCTTTTTCTATTAACTCTAAAGGGATCACTAGAATAATATTATTTTCCCACCTCCTAAGATATTACTTCGAGAGAGAAAGCAGCCCTTACTCCCATTTTCCCCCTTCCACTTCACCCTTTTCGAACTTGCCACCTGGTCACCGCAAAAATTCATAACGAGGCATGACGCTGAACTTGAAAGCTACGTCGCTGCCGTCTCAATCCCCCCCCCCCCCCTCCTTCGAGCCGGGAGATTACCCAGCTATTTCGTAGGTTTGCAGTGAACAGCTTTTATGGCTCAAGCCGCTGGTCGTCCATCTGACCCGCTGATCCCTGCACCAGATTTCCATTGCATGTTTATTTAATTAATTTTAACCCGAAAATGAAGTAAATAGTTGTTATTTATTTCTTACAAAATAAGATTTCAATTTTCACTTGAATTTCACCATCATTATGCTTGCTTTAATTCGATTCCTGGACTCATTACAATCCAGGGTCCTTGTGTTCAGTTCACTTAACATTACTTCAGCAGTTTCATAACTGGAGCCACTGTAGTCCAAGATGAATTTTTAAAAGTAAAAACAAGGACAAATTCCGGAAAAGTTTGCAAAGAATGATATTTAAAATATATTTAGATGGGGGGAATGAAAATGGGGGTCCTGGAGACACCACAGCCCTCCAGATATTTGTTAAGGCAAGATTGCCCATAATTCAACTAAGACTCTGTGGTGGGACATCCAAGACGAACACTCCTTTAAAATTCCTTTGAGAACTTCCTCTTTGGGAGGGTCGGAGATTTTAAGACCTTGTAATAAGATCAAAGCTAACTTTTAGAATAGGAACGTTTATTCGTGTTTTATTCACTACGATCATTAAGTAAATAAAGAAAACACACCCAAAGTACGAATTCAAACTCATTTGTGTGTACTTACTATTATATAAAGGCTGATTCATTCTTTCTTGTCACAGATGCCTGACCAGACTTCAGTTAGGTGTATGTTGTATAATTCTCGGAAACGAAATTATATTGTTTAGGAAAGTTCAGCGATGTGCCATCTAATTGATGTCAACGACAGTCACAACTTTACTCTTAGAGACTGAACGAAACTAATTTTATTACAAGAAAATTGAGAACAGGGATAATTAAAGTTTAAAAGGGTTTAAAATCTTTCAACACTGCTATAATGAAACAAACTAGATCCAGGGAGCATAAAAGCAGAGAGAATAGAGGCTGGATACATGCTCTAAAACTGTGTAATGTTTCCCCGAAATGGTTTAATAAAACCTAAAATACAGGCTTAAGAATGACTGGGTGACCTTTTATAAACCGTAAATTTCCTTAATCTGACTTTATACTCATCGTATGTCCTTAGTTCTTAGTTCTGTTTGATCCATAACTCGGTTTCGCTATTCTGATACATGGACAAAGGTATGCGTAATTTTTGGCGTAGGATAGGGGTAAAGTCCTCAATTTGCCCTCTGCACGTAATTATAATCATATCTGATGGAATTATTCCATATACGTGAGTTCTAAGCCATCAGACCTGTAAGAACCAAGAACAATTCCAGCCTGATCTTGTTAATAAATACAGATTTTGTGGTTTACTTAACCAATTTCTCTACCTCTCTCATCGGATCCTTTATCCCCCCCAGATTATTGCTTGATTTGTCTCTAGATGCTCTCCTTTTCGTCTTCGTCTCTCCATTTATCTTCCTTTGCCCGCCAATATTCTCGTTCTCTGCTGAATTGGTAACAGTTTTATTATTCTACCTTTTTGCATTTCCTGTAAGAAGAGAAATAGGCAGGGGTTTGCACCAAAAATGGGCCGCAAAGAGAAGAGGTCCCGTCACCTGCCAAGTGAGCAAAGAAAGATTGCTTTAAAGACGAATAATCTATTCACAGTATCTATTCGGTTCAAAATAATAGTAATCCACATATCTTAAATGAAGAGATAAATTATCTTTTTATATACAAAAGTATTCTACAAATAACTCGAAAATACTTTTTGTTTTATTTTATACAAATGCTTCGGGGACATTTCCTATTTGCAACATCAATTTAAACTCAATATGGAGAAATTTCCTATTTAGAACACCGATTTAAACCCTATACGAAGAAATTTCCTATTTTAACTCAAAACGGTGACATTTTCGATTTGCAACACTAATTTGAAAGCAATATGGAGCCATTTCCTATTTGAAGAAACATTTTTAACCCAATATGTCGATATTTCCTAATTGAAAAACTAATTTGAACCTAATAAAGAAACATTTCCTAATTTCAACTCAATACAAAAACGATATTTAGCATCGTCTTAACGGTGAAGACATCTGTACTGGTGATATTTCCTTCAAAAGGTCGCACGAATTTAGAAGTGGACGTGTGTAGATTAACTCAGTTAATCAACTTCTAAGAACTCCATTTTGTGTTCATGGTTCACTTTTATTTAGAAATAAATGGTTATAACTCTGGTTTGTTCTTCTACAGGTGTCACTCAATTGGTAGTTTCGTTGTATTCTTTAAAAAAATATCACAATATATATCTGGCCTCCCTCCCCCATTACGCTGGACCAGGAATAAGAGTATCGTCCCAAAAGATATTAACATCATTCTTAAAGTAATATCCAAGAGGAAAAGGGAAAAGATTGAGAAACAAAAGAGTTTGGAAGAATTACATGTCGAGTAAATTGAGGAAGAGACTACTTAGGGAATTTGATCTCGTAGCGATGCAAAACTCATCAAATTACTACCAACTTTGATATTAAAGATTTATCGCTGATGCAAGCATGCCTTTGGGGCCCGGGGGGCAGGAGTCTTTTAGGTGTTAGCCACAGCCTGATGCGTCTGCCAGTGGCTGGCGCGTCGCCAAATCTAGTGAGAAAAGGATGAATGGAAGAAGAAAGAAGAGAGGAAGGGTGTAGGAATATAAGGACGAGAGAGGGAGGAATGCTACCCCTGGGGGCAAATTGGTGGTTCAGATTAATTGGATTGAGATTAAAATTGGTATCAACGAGAACATTTTGACTCGGTCAGTCGAGAAAGTGAAGAGTAAAAACAAGAGGCGAAAGTGGATGAAAATATAGTGATAAAATGAGTCAGACAGATGTCATCTCAAACCTCTTTTTTTCTATTTCAAATACGAAATGGAAGGAAACGAGACATCACATCCCACTTTCCTGTTGGACGATGCCAACAGGAGCCCTGGGTGTGTGGTGGAGAGATTCATTCACAAAAACTTCACACTGGAAAATATGTCCTATTATCCCAATAATTCCACTCCGCCACCCTTGTCTCCAGAGGCCATCGAGGTGGACCTCAACGTCAAGATCCTGATGACCCTTCTGTATGCGACCATCAGCGTGGTCGGGATGATAGAAAACATCGGTGTATGAGCGGTTGTGGTTCAAAACCACCTCATGCACACGGCCACCAATTACTACTTGTGTAGCATGGCGCTGAGCAACCTACTTCTACTGGTGACGGGGATGCCCCACGAGTCCTTCCTGCTGGGAATGGGGTATTCGTATATCTTCAGCCTGGTGTTCTGCGTGGTACGGGGCCTGACCGCGGAGATGTCGACCAACGCCTTCATATTGACGATCACCGCATTTACGGTCGAGCGCTACATCGGCATCTGCCATCCGCTCCGCAGCCACGTCATGTCCCACCTCGGCCGCGTCATCAAGTTCATCGTCTCGATTTGGTGTCTCGCCTTCATCTTCGCCATCCCCCAATGTATACAGTACGGGATCACGCCCCAAGGGGACTGTAATATCCTGTCGCCCGTGTCCTACGCCTTCGAACTCTCCACTTTTTTCGTTCTTCATCGTCCCGATGACTCTAATCACCGTCCTTTACATGAAGATCATCATTGAACTCCGTTCGCACCATCTAGGGCGCTACCACTCCACCCGACACGAGTGCGCCATCGCAGCCGATCGCAGTCGCAGCGTCATCAATATGTTAGGTACGTTCTTTCCAATGGCTTTATTTTGATTGTTTTTTCAATCTAAGAACTAATTTGGAAAATTTCCATCCTATGAGATGTTGATTAGTTACCAACAGAAACAAAATTAAGAGACAGACCTAAAATCTCTAACAAATTCTGAGTTATTAATACATAAATCCTAAGATTGCTTATGTATGTTTGTGTGTGTCTGTCTGTCCCCTGGTAGTTAAAGAGATCCCTTCATCTTCTTCCGCAGGATTTAATGATGCATCCACAATAATAATCATAGTCAAATTGTATGAATCATACAAAACAAAGAAAACTAATTTAATTGACCTAGTGTCCATAACCTAACAAATGCTTCATAATCATCAAATAATACCCCCAAAACAAGCTATCCTAAAGTACGTACTACATTAAACAACTGAAAACCAGTAAATAAACTCAAAAACCCTAAATAATCTGATCTAACTTTAGGCCAAACAGCTTACACTCATCAATTAAAATCGACACAACATTACCCAAACGAGGAAACATTAAGCATTTCATCAGAGCACATTACCGTGCATTGGAGAGATAGCTACAATAAACCCCGATCATCGCTGAAAGTCTTACACGTAGAACATAAGATTTAATAATCTTATATAAATATGAAAGGGCAACTATAAATCGACTCAGCCATTAAATCATTAGCAAATGAATAAAAAAAAACATTCTTGCATCAAAGATTTGAAGATACTTAAAGTAGAATCAGTTTTACGTTCACGTTGTTTAATAATCATATTAAAGTCCTTTAATGTGATCCAACATATATTCACAAGAGTGGCAAGTATGGTTTAGGACTTCTCCTACCCCATTTAGGTGCAGCATTTAATGCATCGAATCCATAAATGAACGGAAGATCGTTGGAGTCCCGCTGAGCGACGGCTGTCGAGTGTTCCCAGAACTCTTAAGCACAGAATCTTGGGTCTGATTAGAACTGCCCACAACATCACATAAATGCTAGATTGAGACCCTGTTTGGTGAAAGTGGGGCTTTCCCCTCACCACCACAATCGTGCAAATGGTCACCAAGCAGGCGGACCAGTGGACTATTTCTATGCAATATGAACACATACTGTAGCATTATGGAAGCACCACTAGCCATCATAGCGCCTTGTTAATAACTGAAGTCCATGGCCACACCCTAACCCTACCACCATCCTGAAAAGAACCGGGGCCGTACCTCATTGGGCCACGCTACATGTATCAAGTCGTCCGTGTTCGATATAGGCCTTTTTCTTTAATTACAATCCTATCCATTTATTTATTACCTATTTCTATCCTATTTCTTCACTTCTAATTCTACTTTTTTCACTTAACAATAAAAATATATTCCGTTCAAAAGGTGGCTGTCGTGGTATGACATTACATTATATCAATACCATATTATATCTACCAGGGAGGGAACAATAACTTGAAAGCAAACCGAGCAAAGGGACGGAAAACTACGAGTTCAGATGGGCTGAGAAGTGAGAGAGTGCACCGAGGTCAGATAAATTATGGACAATGGCAAAGCTCAAGGTTATGCAAAGAGGCATGTATAAAAATATTATTTTATTTACACAAAAATAATGAGAGAATTAACGGGCAAAATCACATCAGTAAATGAAAGGGGGAATTGTAGTTATAAATCAGGCTATGAAGTTAGAACTTAAGGTATTCCCGGAGGAGACTATTTAAATTGGGGGGGATTAACTCAATTGGGTTACTAAACAGGGGAGAGGGGTTGGCTTATGGATGTCTTCTGCACGTGAGGTGAGACCGCTCGGACTTCAGAGCGGGAGGTTGGAATGATGACGATTCTCCAAAAGCAAGGAGGATTGGGGGTAACTTCCGGTCCAGGGGAGAGTATTTTGGCTACCGGAAATGAGGAGGGCTTCGACAAGAGTTGATAAAAGAAGTCGGGAAAATCTCTCGGGGCGATCGTTTAGTGGAATTACCTCCTAGCTGGGGCTAATTCTAAATACACAAAATAGTCAAGCTGTCACTTTGCTTTGTTGCTAGCACTTGACTTGGAACCATGGGGAAATCTTCTGAGTTCTGGGCGAGACTTCTCAACTTTGTGTCTCTTCCGGGGCGTCGAGCGTTATTTATGTCCGAGGATCTCTCCGGAGTTGGGGGTTAGCGGGAAACAGCTCTATTCTCGAAGGGCCTCGAATCTTCTTGCAGAGCTATTTTAGCCTGCATAAAGGTGAATCGTGGGGAACTTGATTCGAGGCTACCGCTTGTGGAAGGGAGGGGGGAGGAGTAGGCTTCCTACTTTAGGCCTAGCCGGGCTTTCTGCTGCACATGGGAGTTCCTTTCTGCTAAAGATCTTCCACGTGGAGATTCCCTCACGGTCGCACTTATGCTGCAAGTCAGGAATTTATGACCAAAACAAGTTATCAGAAATTTATTTCTCGTCATCATTTATCTTTTATTGATTTTCTAGCTTTTTTTCGTAGAGTAAATTATAAAATTCTTCTCAATAAACTAGATCAAATCAGAGTCACTGGCATTACTCATAGTAATAATAATAATAAGGATATTTTATGAGGCTTTTTAATGCAAGGAACCTTTATAGAGCCTCTCTATCGACTAAGGAATAGATAGAGAGAAGAGGTGAGATTTAAAGGGACGTTTGAAGGTACCAAGGTAGGGCGAGGCCTGTCTTGCATTCGGAAGATCATTCTACATTGTTGAGTGAAAAAGATATAAACCACGATCAAACCTTTAATGCAACGCAGACGACTAATAGGCATATTAGTATGGGAATAGAGCCTGAGGAAAGGGGACTGGCGGTCCTGGATAGGGTCATTGAGAAGCAAAGTAGGGAGAGCTGTGGCATTTAAGGTTTTATATGTAAACATACGGACTTTAAAGGCAAATATGTAATGCATGTCGCGAGGCAAGGGAGATGTACAAGAGTAACGTCTCTGGTGGATAGAAATCCTGGCTGAGGAGTGTTGAACCACTTAAAGAGGTTGAAGAGACGAAGGAACGAGTGGAAATATCAAGGCTGTTTTGGTCAAAGTGAGAACGGATACGTAATAAGTCCTCTGTCAGCAGCTTGTAGCAGCAACATCCATTGCTGCGACAGCTTGCCACGTATAAGAGACGATTGAGCCAATTCCAACAGATATTAAAAGGCGAGATGGTGGCTGTCAAAAGCAAAAAACAAAGCAAATATGATGAAACCCATCACAAAGGGGAAGAGGTTGCTTTTAAATAGTGGACTGTTATTTTTTACTTTCCTACCTCTCTTATTAGAGGTCTCAACATGGACAGCTCTTTTTCCCTCGGCAGTAAACAACATGAGTCTATCTTCCTCACCTCGATTAGAACTGTCTTCCGCACTGATGAATTCTTCCGGGATAAGTTTCGGCAATTTCTTGTCTGACGTCCTCAATTCGCCTTGACCTTGATGACGCCTGATGACCTTGGTTTGGCGCCTTAACCCGCCTAACCATTTACTGAAAGGTTATAATCCCAAGCGCTCTTCGAAGATCATCTTTGTTTCTATCCCGTTTAACAATTTGAGAGATTTAATGTTTTATTCAAAAACGTTTTGAATCAACGTGATTGCACAGATGGAAGAAAGTTCACTGTATTATTCTCGTCGTTAATTCCAAGGTGTTTATAGTCAATTTTATTTAGTGAACTATTTTGTTTAGTTTTTATGGGGTTGAACGGCGAATATGATTTTCGTCATTGTATATATTTAGGGGGTTATAAAACTTTTTTGTACTCTATATCAAATTATTAATTATACTGAATGAAGTTTACCAAGTATATTTTGCGACTGTCTATAGTAATCACATT
Organism: Ceratothoa steindachneri; assembly: GCA_963969495.1. Lineage (NCBI taxonomy): Eukaryota > Metazoa > Arthropoda > Malacostraca > Isopoda > Cymothoidae > Ceratothoa > Ceratothoa steindachneri. Next base: position 26,059,042 of record OZ018327.1, on the reverse strand, counting down.
TCGGGTAATGGGATAATTGTATTCATTCCATTTTTTTTTGTTTACCCCATTTTGTATTCTTAAGCTTTGCTTTATATTCTTATATATATATATATATATATATATATATATATATATATATATATATATATATATATATATCTATACCTAGACAAAGAAATAGATAGAGTATATAAAATAGGTATAAATTTGTGCTACCCTTTGTACTATCTTGACAATTGTTATAAGTCCACCAAGCGTTATTATTATCAAACTAACGTTAATATCCCTAAGTTCCAGGCTAAAGACTTATTAGTTTTAAACTATAAAACATATTTTCATTAAATTACCTAGTTTACTTAGGCCTCTGAACATAAATGTTATTTATAAGTACGAGACTACAATTTATCCCATCCTTGTCAAAGATCCCCCCCCCCCGCGACCTGGCATTGTGTATTCGATATGCTGCAACAACTGCCAAAAATGTTATTATCGACAAACCAAAAAAGAACTACATGTCCGGGTTAAGCAACATCAAGCCAATGTACGTAATTCCAGTGAGCAATCTGCGCTTTTTCTACATATGTACAATCTTAACCATAGCATTAAATGGAACAGTGCCAAACCAGTCATCAAATATTTAGAGATCAATACGATATCTTTTGCCATTTATTATATATATAATCTCGGTCTTCAATATCAGTGTTACAATATCTCCGTTCAAATTTGTAACGCAAATTATGACATAACGGCATAGAGATATTGGCCTTCACCAGAAGCTAATATTAAGAATTAAAATGATGGGAAGAGTTATCTCAGTGGCAGAGAGGAGTGTAATTCATAGCTAGATCCCTAGAATATACGTGCTATCCATAACTAAAAATCTAGAGTGATACTAAGCTGTTTTGTTGGTTGTTGTCCAAATGGTTCTCCTTTACTTCTCCCCCTTTCTTAAGTATGCCAATAATATCTCCCCAAGAGGAGAGTAAAAATCTCTAATGCAGATTTGGTTCGAATAGAGACAAGATGTGAATATTTTAATGGCAACTCTATTTACAAGAAATAATAATAGGAACTCATTGAATTGCAAAAATTGTTAGTAATGGATTTTTCACCTTCAATTCGCGATCAATTACTACAAATACAAATGTATCTGACTGAGACTTTTTTCTAAATAAAAGGAAGGTTTTCGTATCGAAGCTTTTATAGTTGTGTGGTTTATGGGAAAACAGTCAATATTTAGAATATTCTTTCGTAAATTTCAATCCACACAAAAGAACCTGAATTCCTCTTTCCTCCTTTCAAATCTCCTCTTCCTTTCTATTAGGCGAAGGTTCCCTCGTTCCATTTCCTAAAGAGGATTCAATAAGACAACATTAAGTTCAATCAGGATTTGGTGAGAGGTGAAAGCCTTATTATTTGAATTTCTTCTTTCAGTCCTTTTTCTTAAGTTTTAAATGGAAAATAAGTCCGAAAATAAAGCTAAGTAAAGACGGATAAAAACAAAGTAAATAACCTAACCCCATTTCTAAAAGATCCCTCAAATTATTTTCCGGATGTCCTAAAAATATATCCTCCACCTAACAATTTAAACTTTAGGCAAACATATTTTAAAACATTTTTTTGAAATTGTTATTCGAAGGTTTATTCTATTTTGATTGAATTTAGTTCAAGTATAAATTATATTTATTAAAAGAGAAAATCCAGTGCTTAATTGAAATTTGATCAACAAGTTATTTTTGACTAGCTACAATCTTGTGTGTGGCTATAGAGAAACAAAGTAATTCTCAAAATAATTTGCAGCACCTTTGGTTTAATCCAATTAGATTCTGATCATTTTGAAATCGAAAAATATTGTACAAATTTGTGCTTAATTATACCTTAAAAATACAGGAATATATTTAAATAAAACCAAAAAGGGTAACGTATACTTCTGTTCTGAATATTATATTTCTAAATAAACTTCGTAATTATAACTCATATAACATATGAGGCCACAAATTCTCATCAGTTTTAAATATATTAAGTCCATAAATCAATTGTATGATTCAAGCCGTGAGATATAAATTTAAGTTTAAAGAATTAAACGATATTAAAACTTTAAAAGCGTAATTGGGTAGTAGTAGATTTGCCTATTGGATACAGCTACTTGATTTCTATGGATAAAGAGCGTCCCGCAGTTCGCACGATGTAGAATAATTAGGGCAAGAGATTGCTTTGATAACCACATTAAAAAAAATATTTAATATTACAATAAATAGCCAACTTAATTATTAACAAACTCTAGTCACTTTAAAAGATATTTAGAGAATTCAAATTCATAATGTCAAGGAAGACGGTGATCGAATCCATAAATAGTTCGGGTAGGATCCTTTTTACCCATTCTTTCAATTTATAAAAATTAATAAAACAGACACCAAAATGATAATGGAGGAGATAAGTTATAATTTTTTGTCAGAAATTTTAATATTCAATACAGTTATTTAGGTTTGTTAACAAAAATATGTTTTATTATTTTTGGTAAAAGGGTTTTGGAACATTTTTTTGATTTAACTAAAATTGCCAAAGGAGTTAACTTACAATCAAGCTGAAAATTGTTATTCCAAAGGTCTTATTGAATTAATATTAAAAGACACAAGAAATGTGCCAAACTTATTTATATTAACCTTCGTGAAAGTCCCTATAACTCCTTTTTTTGTCCTGTCGATTAAAAATAACATTATTTTAACGAATTGTTATAAATAGGTACGCGAAAAAAATATATATTTCCTTCTTCCTTGAACAATTCTATATATATATATATATATATATATATATATATATATATATAAATATATATATATTTAGTTCTGGTTGAAAGTTAGGAGGGAACCACTAATTAAACTCCAAAATACCTGATCCTTGTACTCTTTCGCAAGGCAGCTGTGTTCCTTTCCTTGGAACTGATTTCCTTAATTAATTAACCCTGTGATCGCAATTTAAGATACAATTGTATTTTAATTCTTTTAAGTTCATCAATCAAGAGGTTTAGCTCCGTTTTTGTTTAATACCATCAATTTATGTTATTCAATTACTAGACTATATCAAGAATTTCTTCGTGTCAATTGCAGGGCGAAAGTGTTATATATATATTTCATTCCAACACACAGATCACGGGGCATTGATAAGATTCTCGCTTACCTTCCCTCTTGCGAATTAGAACATCATTCCTTGTTTAGAAAAGGACTTTAGGGAATCTTTTACTTATTTTAGCATAGCCTAGATTTTACATTAGCAAGAGAATTGCTAAATTGGTGTTCCATAAATTATTCTCACATACAAGAAGGAGTAATGAATTTACATCCTGTTTACATTGCAGATGATCACGGTAAATTTGGAATTATTTTCTGCGTAATTAAGTTAATGGACTGATGATGTTCAAGGTGACTTATAATTATCGGAAATTAAATTTATGGTAAGTAATACATGAAAAAGAGTGACACCTTAAAAATATTAAAAAATATTACGGATGACGTACCATCCCTTTAAATTGGGGGCTCTGAAGCAAGAAATTTGGCACCAAAATCGCGAAATGAGATATCGTGTATTGAAGCGATGAGTGCCTGAAAAGACCACCAGCATGACCGACTCTTTACATCTTCACAATTACTTACGGGTTTTCTTTAGTTTTCATCACACATTTCCCGTTTTTCTTGTTAAACATCACTACTTAAGTTATAGATAGGAATTCGCCGTAGAATTTAATAAACTGAATATTTGGGCGAAAACAAAATTTTCTTAATTTAATTTTGAGGCGAAGAGTGAAAGTTTATTGTTGACTAAAATGAGATGAATTTATTTCATTTATAAAAATGGGTATTTTAATAAACTCCGGAGGGCACTCCATTAGAGGGAACCGAGTTGAATGAACATACTTTTAGCAAGAAATTAATATAAATAACCTTATTTAGGTAAACATAAAAAAAGGAAGTAAAAAGCTTTTACGTTTCATGCAAAATGATTCCAGATTACTAGTTATTTTTTTAACTTCTTTTTTAAATATACTTAGGTTATAATACCTTTTAAAGCCTAAGATATTTTATCTGTTTTTTTCTATGTGCGTTTATTTAAAGTGCATATCTTTCTCTTCTCACATCTATTTTATCTATGTGCTCATACCAATTATTATCCTGTTAGCATCTATTACTGTGGGTAAACTCTCTCTATATAAAACTCAACCAAAACCTCTATATAGAATCAAGCCACACCTTCGGCAACCCCCTTAACCAGTCAACACTTCCCTTGTCAAGAGATATGACTGGTAAAAATTTCAGAAATGAAGAAGCAATTTGGCCACTTATATCATGCATTGGCTCTCATGCAGATGACTCTTCAAATGGTTAGCCCCAATTTCTTCTAAGTCAGTTGAGTGCCTTCATTATTAGGCAGAGTTCATTCATCAAACTTCATTGATAAATGTATAAAATTAACATTAAAAATAGTGGTTTTGTTAACTTCGATGTGGACAGCCTTTTACAAATATAGCCGTAAATGAAACCCACATGGTATTATCGACTATATTATAAATTCCAAGATTGAACCTCTTCATAATCTAAAATCAAGGTTGTTAAACTTTGTTTTATTAAAAATGTTTTTAATAGTTACCTGGTATTCTCTTAACCAAATATGGCATTAGCTTTTAATAACTTCTATCGACGCTCCGTTGCAATATTTTGATCAAACCTTTTGAAGTATCACTCCTGCATCCTATTATGCCAAACCCAAACTGAAAATGGGATAGGCCTGGATATGGTAAAGTGCCTTTACAGTTTCTTGAGAAGCGTCAATAAATCGAACTCATCCAAAATTCGAAAGTTGAATAAGAAAATGACAAATGTTTATCATTTGTTGATGTCAAAGTTATAGGACTAAAACCATATTTTCTGCTTCGAAAATCAACCTATCCTATTAAGTACGTTCATTTATTTGTTCTCATATCGGTATCTATGGTTTCAACAGCATTTAGAATATTAAACTATGAAACCATCTTTCTATAAAAGCTTATCTAAAGTTAGATAAGCATTTTTAAGACACAAATAGAGAACCCAGAATCTCGTTAAAATCGTCTCTCGCTTCTATTTACTAATACGAATATAATTAAATGGCGAAAGAGGCTCTTTTTTACAAACCGAATCACCTCGAAATATCCTTCAACTATTTTAAAATCTTTGCTTTATATGAAACCACAGGAGCAAACTAGGGAAGTACGTGTATATTAATCCTATATAATTGCACTCATTTTTCCTAATTCTACGTAGTTGTGACTGGGAGATTTTTAGACAAAAGTTTATATGAAGACAAATGTTATGTCAGGCGAGCCGTTAAAAAATCAAGTATTTTAATCATATCAACAAGTTCAAACATGAAATAGCTTTCCTTGTCTCAAATAAATTACCTGTGCAGAGATTTGCGTTAAAAAATTATAGAATCCACATTAAGGAGCTCAGTCCCTTGATTCAACCTCTCGAGGAGGCTATTTAAATCTATCTACTTTTTAGAAAAATCTGATCTTAAAAGATATTCTTAATCAACTGTAGCCGATTAGGAGCATTGATAGGATTTATATATTATTAAAGTAGGACTGTCTATCTATTTTCATTCTATGGGTGAAGATCCTATGGTAAACTTCATAGCAAAATTAATCTTGTGTAAAAAGTAATGCGTTCCTATATAGTCGCTTTATTTATAATAATAATTAACTTGCTTTTGAGTGAAAAATATGATTTGGGTGGTTCTCTTTGTACTTGGGAAAAGCGAGAAAGGTTCGATTGAACAAATTTTCGATTTTATGGGGAATAATTAGAGGAAGTTGATTTCATTATCAAACCTAATGTATGAGAAAGCAAGGGTAAAAGATGGCGAGAGTGAGTTTTAATGGCATTAAGTTTAAAGTTAGTGGTACAGACTCAGTGAAAATGTAATCCGTAGGCTGTATTGGTGGAGTTTCGACAAATGGATAGGAAGAAAACCTTGAGAGTTATTTCTAGATCAAGGAAGAGATCGGGGGATTTTATCTGGGTAAATAAAATAATATATTAAGATAAGGCGATTAATAAAATTCAGAATTTTTATGGAATCCTTTTCAGAGAGGATGATGGTTATATCCGTGGTGTGTGATGGGAGAATTAAAAGCAAGGGTAATTAACGTCGTCATGGAGGTTTAATTATCTTTATACATGGAATAGGGACGGAAGTGCAAATGAAATTCTGAGAAAGGGTTTTTAGATTTGTAAGGAATGGTGATGGAGGATTCAATCTCTGCAAATGCATGAAAATGCGATAATTCTGCAACCAGACAAACGAGACTAAACCTAAAACAAATAACTAAATTTTAAAGAAACCTGGTTCTTTTTAACTTCTAGAGACCCATTAGTACAAGAAATTCTCTGTTATTGTATTCAGATTTTTCTGTATTGAATGATAAACAAGCTAATAAACAATGGTAGAATTATGGTAGGTAAATAATTGAGGTTTTATCCAGGTTTCATATCAACCGAGTCATCGCCAATCAGTTTAATAAAAAAATGATTCTCTTTTATTTTTCTTCTCAACAGTAAGTTTCCTTTTAAGTTTCATTACTTAAAAGAATTTCTTAATATTTCCTTTGGAAGTTGATTCCCCTCGAAGTATCCTTTGTACAGCTGCGACTAACTTACGCGAGGTTTCTTAAGTAGTTTCACCATCATATGTGTCGTTTCTATGCAGGGGTTTCTTCTATTTAAGGAGGGTTTCTTCTAGTCAAGAGAGGGGTATATTCTATGTTGGGATGTAGGGGAGTTTCTTCTAATCTATCTCTCTTCACCAAAAAGGTCATGACTATTTAAGCTCGTCTAATCAAATTAATTCATTCACCATTATCTGTGTTTTTCTTTTATTCATTTACCTGTTCATATCATTAATTCTCCTCCTGCTCCGTAGTAGTACGCATCAAGCTTCAGGTTTGTACTCAGGGTAAAGAACTAAACTTCTTCTTGCCTACACATGCGGTCATCAAGCCACGCATTCATAATTATCTGTATTATTCCTTTATTTAAATAAATAAATGAAGTGAAACTCGTCACGATGTGTCATTACTTCTACAATCTTCCTTTTAAGCACCCATTAGCCCATATGTTGGGGGTCTCATTGAGACCGAAATAAAGAAAAATTATAAATGGCGCAGATGAGGCTAAAATGACGCTGTCGTAGATTAGGCTCTCGACGATATACCATATTTCTAACTATTCGTTAAGGGAATTTCTATATTTCAAGTGCGTGGTAATCTGATTGACCGAGGTTAGTTCTTAAAAGAAGGGAAGGGGGACTGCAGAGGCATATTTATCTTCAATATTAATAAGAAGCGGAACGGAGCACAAGGATAAATAATATGGCTACCATTAATAAAATAGAGTTTTATTAATTAAACTATCAACGACACACAAAGAAAATGTTTAGATAACTGGGGAATGAAAAGGCTCGTGGGAATATCTGACTAATCTGAGGATTAAGATTTGGAGAGATTTAAAAAGGTAAACAAACAAAATATAAAGGGGGGAATGGTTCGCTAAACCACTTAAAGCACAGGGTTGCGTTGACAAAAGGTTAAATGATTAAAGGTAATGCCGAACTTATGTATTACAAAGTTTTTGTGCAGAGGAAGACGATGCGAAGGAATCTTCGGTCAAACTGGCGATTTCCAGCCGAAGAATTCTTCGGTGATTGTCCTTAACGAGGGGGAAGGACTGTCTTCGAGGAGTGAGAGCGAAGTAAGGCTCGGAATTACGAGCGATCCTTGTGACAGCATATCGGAGATGTTCTAAATGAACAATAGAGGTTATTGTTGAAACCAAGCGTTCTCTTAAAAAACGTTAAAAAGGGGGGAATTAAATTACCCGTTTCTTGACGAACGGGCTTGAAGAACAATTGCTGTTCTAACGTTGTTATCTTTCTGAACAACAGGGGGGGGGTGAGAACCGTTTCTTGGCGAACGGGCTTCAAGAACAATGGCTGTTCTAACGTTGATATCTTTCTGCACAACAGGGATGGGGGGGGGAGGGAGGGAGAACCGTCTCTTGTCAAACGGGCTCAAAGAACAATGGCTTTTCTAAGGTTTTTCTCTTTCTGAACAACAGAGGGGCCTTGTTGACTCAGCGTCTCAAAGGGCACAAACCTTGGCACTCAAGGGATATTGTCTTCTTCTGGACAATAAAGGGTTTCTCGGCAGAGTTCTTAGGTGCACAAGGGAGATTGGATCAGCTTGATGCCTCTCGAAGATAACCTGGATCTGCTTCAATTGGGAAAAGCTATGGTATAAATACCCGGAACCATCTCCATGGCGTAGGGGATAATTGAGTGGAGGACTTCGGGGGAATCTCCCAGTGGTGACAGGGAAAATACCTTATCTGCCCATAAGCCTAATTCAATCTGGCGAGATTGACGTATGGAGGTGAAACAGGGGAGTGAACCTCCTTGATTAAACATTAACTATGATAGGAGATAACGCGCTTCTGCTTCCTCTCGCAGTCAAGATGCACGTGGGCAAGCATGTGGGTAAGCATGGTTAACATGTGATAGAGGCTGAAATAAAGCGGCCTCAGACCATTCTATAACAGACGCTTTAAGCTGGTCATTCGTGGCCGCCACGCTTCAGATACAGCTGTGTTATTTCGAGGACGGAGGAAAGAATTCGGTTTGTTTTAGTCTTTTAGAAAGTTTTTATTAGTTCTTTTCTTCCCCCACACAACATTCAGAGATCAGTTTCTCCAGAGCGATCTTAAATTAAGTGATTTCTTCATGATGTTACGGTGGATGCTATTTCTTTCGCACTCATTAACTATATCTTTTTTACGAGCAGGAAGGGTTTAAGGAGACAAGGCTCAAGTAGAGCTCTTTGAAAAATTATTTATTTGAAGCATTTGAAGAATCCTCAAAACTATGAATTTTTCCATATTTTTTCAAATATAAATGTAAATAATTCTCTTACCTATATCATTGCAATTAGTTTATCACCCTTAAAATCATTTACACTAAGCTTTAAAGTGTTTAAATTACACTAGAAAAGTGAGGAATTCTTTTGAAATAGATAAACATTTAATATAAATTGTGAATTAAAGTAAATACAGGAAGATTAATTGTGGAAAAAAGTAAGCGAAAAATACATTTTTCTCGTGTTATTTAATGTTTCATTTGCGATGAAACTGCTTCTTGTAACCACTAGTTACTAGCTAAGAGTATTTTCATGTTAAAAGAGTACAGCATATGTGCATGTATTTACATACAAGGAGAAGTAAGATGAGAATCGAGCGCATACGAACATTACTCGACTACAACAATTCCGTAAACCTTTATATCTTGTCCTTGGAATTGTAAAACGCTTCTTTTCCGTGATCAAGGATCAGAGAAAGAGCGAGAGTGATGGTAAGCTCCGTATGACAAGGACTATTAGGGGCAATTTGATATCTTAGAGGGTGAATTCCATTACTTGAAAGAGAATGTAAATTAATGAAAATTGAACCGGATTAAGTGTAAATGAAAAGAAAGGATATAATGATTCTTAACCCTTAGGAGATTAACCTTTTGCGTGTTTCTTACTAGTGTAGACAGACGGATAATGAATGCTTGTGAACTTTATCACTTGTTTGGGGTTTTCTGGTTTGGTAATTGGGCTTCAGTTCTATGACTAATACCGAGATGTGCGCTAATACGAGCGCGTAAAGTGCACTGGGTCAGGCCTGAATAAACCTCGGATTTACTTCGCTCGCAGTTAAATTCATAAATAATTGAGGATCAAAGCAGCGATGGAGCTTTGTCTTTGTTGTTAAGGAAGCGCCGTATTTGTGGAGTGTTTGAAATACAGGTTAAAAGTTGGTAGCGTGGAAATTCTGCTTTAGGATAGGTGAGAGTTTATACCAGAGAAGGGAGATAAGGGGTCCTATATAAGGCAGAGGTCTGAATATATTCTCTTTAGGGATGTTGTAGGAAGGGACTAGGATTAGTTAAGATAGGAGGAGGCGGATTAAATGCGGGGTAAAGAAACATCTTAATGGATTTAGTTTAAATTTGGCGGCACAAAAAGTGCGAAAATGTAATCCGGAGCATCTATGTGAGAGTTTACGGTAAATAGATGTAGAGAAACTGTCAGGGATGCCCTTTATTTATTGGTCTAGGAAGGCAATGGATAAATTATCTTCTTTTCTTTAGGTGAATTTTATATATGAGTGCAGTTGATTAATGTATTCTACAATATATTAAACAACTCCAAGTCACTCATTATTTATGTCCTTTTTACTGGTTTACCTTTCAATACCATGCTTTTTAAATTCAAACAACTATTCTTCAGAGTGTCTTTCCTCCTTTATTGGTGAAGATAAAGGAGGAAAGACAAGCTGAAATGATCGCAGAGATCGAAAGCTAAGCAATTAAAGTCAAGGTTGGTTTTACCAATCCCATTTAATTTAAAAAAAAAGAGATAAACGTAGGAGAAGTTGTTTACCATCTACAATATGAACTAAAATGGATAATAAGAAAATGGAAAGTTTCCAAAGAAAACTAATAAGGGCGAAAAATAATATGGTCTTTAACAAAATCTGTATAAATATATATTGAAAATAAGTTACGACATTTCTCCGGGTAATGTACGACCCTATAGATAGATTCAGCATTTTTCACCTTTGATTTAAAAACTTAGCAATCCAGAAAAAAAATGAAGAGACTTGTTTATGTAAATGTTGCAAGAAAAGAGGTGAAAAAATTGAACCATGAGTTTAAAGAAAAGAGAAGGGGGGGTTTGGAAGACACTCCGAAGCAAGAAGAGTTAGGGACGCCTCAATACAGGAAAATTATACTTGAGAAGTGCAGAAATAACGCTGTGGGCCTTTGAATTGTCAGTGGGTCAGAGATTTGGTGTATAAATCCATTGCAATTACTTCAAGTTCCGAGCGATACTGATATGGATTGGGTGACCCTTCTGTATATGTTTGAAGAGTTGTTCCTAGTAGATAAGTGGTAGCAAAGCCAACCAGTAATTGGGACACTCGGGTTAAACTCCCGACCAGGATATTTCAAAGTCTTTCCCTGAGCGTTATTTCTTTCTTTTTGTTCTATGGATTACCTTTATTGAGCTACTACTTACTCTTCTGTGCTTTGGATTATCTTGCAATATCCCTTTCTCTTGCCTTTGACATCTGGGATTTTAGTCTCATACGCTCATTCTTATCTAAAATTTCGCTTTCCGAAAATGCTTCATTTGCATTTAAAAAAAGAAAAGTGTGAGAAAATCGATAACCCCCCACCCCCCACCTTCACAGTCGAGCCACGGGACGCTGACCACAAACATCCTGGCAGTGTAGACGCCATGGTTCAAACTCTTAATCACGTCGCTCTCGTCCCTCCTCCCGATGAGAAGCTGAACGACTTCCCGAAACCACAGGAGACACTAATCAGCTCAGGTCGGACTGGAGACCATAACATCGCTTTCAAACTACAAGATGCCCCCTAAAAGCGGATATTCAATTTCACCTCAGAGGCGAAATTAGAGGAGCGTCGCCCGGAATCCTGAAGGTCCCACCGGGCCATCTGTTCGATGCCCTGAGAAAAACCGTTGGAGGAGGAACCTTCATGTAGCCTGTCCACAAATCGCTCCCCTACTACCCATACCACAGTGGGGTGACAACATATATATAACAAAAACTTTGGAAAAACAGGGTAGAATACGTGAGTCAGCAAGGCTACGAAGTACCAGGTAAGAGGCCGGGCTACTAAGAGAAAAGACTAAGAAGCAGATCAACCTCGAGCTAGTTCCTGGTGATCACAACGAACTTTAAGTTAACTCGATCAAGTTCAACTCACTCTTGTCAGAGACCTGCTCCCCCCTACGCCTATCCTGGTGTAGCCCAAAGCACTGAGATAGACCTCGCCCTTGAGAAACCTCTCCTATTCTGGTGCATCCTAAAGCACAGAGATAGTCCTCGCCTTTGAGGAAGACTCCCGAGTGCACTCCTCCTGTACTCCCCTGTGTCAAAGGAATCAAGCATTGGATCAGCGCTAGCCAGTGCGAATTATTCCCCAGAGGAATCCAAAGAGAAGAAAGGAACATTATTTCACTATCCCGTGGTAATATCAATTCCAGCCGAAGGCGTGTGGCTCCCCATCTGCCACACCCACCAAAGTCCTCTGTGGCTTTAAAGCTATTTCGCCCGCACCAGCTATCTGGACGAGCGGCACGCGTCATCCAAACAACAAGATTCCTGAGGTGATGTAGCTTATTGTATTCAAGGTCAGATTCAAACCCGATTCAAGAGGGATCTAGAAAGGTATTTAAACCCCAGTATCCGTCTGGTAAAGGCCATTAGCATTTGTTTATATTGAAGTGAGCGGTGGGCAACCATCACTATAATTTCAAGTAGGTCAATTTAGAAATCCTTACTTAAACTTATTGAAGTCATTTCTGTGTATTTAGTGTGTAAAATATCTTTGGTTCATGGTTAATTTTGGGAGGGGTTTTAATTAAAGTTTTAGTTTATTTTAACAAATTTTTATTCTATCCTCGAAACGCTAAGTATGGCACAAGGAAATATCAAAGATTAAAGAAGTTATAATCAGATAACAATAAATAATATATAATAATCAGATATATAGCACTCTTAGAGAGATAAAACGTTAATCACGGAGTGTTTTTGGTGTAGAACGTAAACAACTGATACGTACGAACTCATTTCTTCACTCGGTCCTTCCTATACCACGACATAAAGATATTTGAACAGTAAAAGTAACCATTATTAATAGTTTATGGACTTTTTTATTGATTAAATTCTTGGTTTATTTTAACAAGGTCATGTATATATTTTTTTTGAAAATTCAGTTTGTTTCGTTATTTTAGGGTTGACTAAATCGGCTTTATCATCATAGTTTTTTGTCAATTATCTTGGTATGGTTTATGTTTTAAATTATTACGTTGCTTTCTTTGTTTGTTTTCTTTCTTCTCAGGATTCATCATGCTTAAAGAGCTTTTTCCTCACATTTTGCTATTTTATTTATTTAGTTCGGAAATATTACGTGAATTGAACATATACTATTATCTAAGAGTCTTCTTATCTCCCCATCGTGGATGATCCTTCGCAAGGTCGATCGACCTTGCAAACTTGTCTATTCTGAACATTTTTGTGGCCTAATGGGCGGTTTAATTGATATCAAAGCGGTTAATCACTGCCTCAGTGTGCTTGGTTCGAATCCCACCTTTTACGGAATTTTTGGAATTAGGAAATAACTTATCCTGCTTTTCTGTTTCTTGCAATATGCTAGATTCGTATATATATATATATATATATATATATATATATATATATATATATATATATATATATATATATATATATATATATATATATATATATATATATATATATATATATATATATATATATATATATATATATATATATATATATATATATATATATATATATATCATACATTCTTAAGTTAGTGCGCAAGCGTAGATCAAAATAATGGTAAAGACCAAGCATTGTGTTGGCTTAAACATCTCTATTTGGCCGTTTCGATTTCCAATTTAATCGTCTACATAAAATATAAGATATTTAAACTACAATCTTTTAATCATATTAAATAGCTCAATATTAAATCTATTTAATGAATGTAAATTAAATATATCAAAGTCGAGGTTTAAAAGGAAAAGCATTGCATCTATGATACAATTTAGAGGGCGGTAGGGGATTGTTTGGAATTTAAGTTTATTTTTTGTGTTAAATTAAACAAAGTTTCGAAAATTCTCAGGTGAATAGAAATTAAGGCCTCGCTAAGTACTTTGAAGATGTCGATAGAAATATTGGCTTGATCCGTAATAGGCTATCGTTCGGTTTGCTAAGGACAAGTCCCGTACGGGTCGACCACCTTTCCCGATGATGTTTTATGCGACAGTGGTTCGATCTTGTGGTCAATCAAATAGACAATCTGTCACTTGAATTACCAAAAAATTAATAAATAAGACAAGAGAGGGATTGAAATAGAATTTGACCTTTAAATTTTAACACGAGGGATGGTTCATTTTTATTTGTTTTTTTAATCATTGTCTCGAGCGAAACTTACCATTATGAGGTCATTAGCATCTTGGAGGGTGAGTATATTTTCAATAAATGTACATGATTTACGTTTGAAGGGGTGTGGCTGAAGCTAAGTGGACCGAGGACCCGACTGGCATTTGGGACACGTCAGTTCGACTCCCGGAGAGAATATTTTAGTCTTTTTCCTTAATGTTATTCCCGTCGTCTCATTCTGGCTTACGTTCATTAAAATTATCTTTGCTCTTCATGATCTTTTTCTTTCAATGTTACTTGTTACTATTCGCACCCATTGTGTTGGTTTAACTCTTCCCCTTAATAAGGGGATACTACTGGCCCTCCATCTTCAGGGACTGGGGAGGCGGTAGTTGCTCCTGGACCTTATCTCTAGAAAAGATACTTTACCATGGAATTATTGAAAGCTGTCAATGGCATCGTTGAAAATCCTGTCTTTGTGCTCTTCTTTCCATCAGGTCAAGCCAATTGAACCATAGCGGTAAATTCTTACAGAGAATTAATGCCATTTTTTATGGTCACAACGTGTAATTATTTTGAATAGAAGACGCGATCATCCAAACACTTATGCGACTGATATCCAACCATGGTTTGCTCTTTTTCAGTGGCCGTTATGGTCGCATTCTTCATCTGCTTCGGACCCTTCCACGCACCACGACTCGTTGCCTTCTACGGCGATTACAACAGCGAGATTCAACGCCAAATATACACCTTCTTGACCAACGTCTCTGGCATCACTTTCTACCTGTCAACCTGCATTAACCCTGTTCTCTACCACATCCTCAGCATAAGATTCCGACAGGCGTTCAAGGTAAGCTCAGCGTCAAATAGTCAGTAGCAATCACATCACGAGGTGGATTGCAAGGGAAGGGCAATCGGGGGAAGCAATCCCAACGTCACCAGAAATCCCATTAATCATGAGGAATCCTTGAATCAGCTTCATTTCTCAGGTGTAGCAGAATGCTGCCGCTTCCCAACCAGGACATAAATAAAGACTAGAAGAAAAAGGAATGAGAATAGAGTTGTAAGCAATAGGGATAATAAATATTAGTAGGAGTATCTGTAATAGTATTAGTGTTAGTGTTTTATGGGTAACCATACTTTCGTCACCTCGGTCACTATGTCCTGGGATGAACTGCAGGCGAATATACCCTCCTTTCACTCTTCTGTATGTTTAAAACAGCTTTCAACACCTACCTATTACACCTAACTTTCTCCTGGTTTAAGCCAAGCAATCTGGCGGTACCGATTCCTCTAGAGAGCACCAAAAAAATGCCTTGGAATTATCTTAATTAGGATAGGTTAGGATAACTCTAATGAAATGAGCTCATCATCGAAGAATCGAAAAGTCGGCACAATCATCTCAACCCTTCAGCGCACCAGATCTTAGTTAACCCAACCGTTGGGACAAGAGCTCCTGCAGGGAAATGAAGAGCTATAAACACGCAAACAACCAACCAAAACCAGAGTTTTCACAATTATTCCTCACTTCTTTCACATTCTTTCGTGCAGAACTGAAATCAACAACGGGAAATAAAGTCTCCTGATTCCACCACATTTGTTAGGAAAAATCCCGCAAGAAATTGACAGGAATGGCAAGGAGGCGTCTAGGACGGATGGATAAATCTGTTTTTATACAATTTCATGTCATAAACAGCGTATAATATCACGCGAGCATGAGGAGAGCAAATGTAAAGAAGAATAACACAAATATAAGATATATTAAAGAATTAATGAGCTGATGATTCAAATGAAAATTATCTTGAATGAAAATATGGTTAATATATATATATAGCGAAGTTTAACCACCTTTGCACTACTTTAGCATGCTAAAGGAGGATTCTTTATTCATGACGGCCACTGGATGCATCCAAATAGGCCAATCTAACCTCTGCAAAAGGAATTGTTTCCTGTAGCTATTGTCAGCTACATTTTGCTGGTGCAGTCCACATGAGTTTTGCCTGACCTCGTCTGTGCAAGGCTTCGTACACTGCAATTTAACTAGAAAATGATTGGAAATGTTATTTTTGCAATTTCGCTCCCATATCACCACACAGGTTTCCAAGCTTGAGAAAAAGAACAATCCCTCTCTCCAGATGGATCTCAATTAAGAGACGAAACGAATTGAAAAAGACGAATTAATTCGAGATGTGAATGAAATGATTTAAACCGAAAATAAACAAATTGTCTAAAATCTTCCGCGATTTTTGCACCTGAAAAGAAGATTGTTCGCCCTCGAGTGGACGCTTCAAAAATGACTTTATTGACATTGGTCAATGCAACCTGATGGTTTTGTGCCTGTCCTTCTTCCCTTTAACTTGATATCCTTTGATATTCCTACCCAATTAGACTTTCCCATTGATTGCTCGAAGTTGGTGGGTCTAACAAAGGACAGACTGCCTTAAAAGCTACAAAGGCTAACCAATCAATCCTGATCTTTATGGAAAAGATCTAAATTTAATTGTAAATTCTTTCATTGCATCTATTGAAGCAAAGATATCAAATCTCGGGACACCGATAAGGAGATATTATTTTTTGGAAATAAAAACTTAATTGCGCCAAATTACAATTAAGAAGCAAATTAAGAAGGGCAATCTTTCCTCTTAGAGACCTAAACAGGTCTCTTAGAGACCTGAAAAGAAGATTGTTCGCCCTCGAGTGGACGCTTCAAAAATGACTTTATTGACATTGGTCAATGCAACCTGATGGTTTTGTGCCTGTCCTTCTTCCCTTTAACTTGATATCCTTTGATATTCCTACCCAATTAGACTTTCCCATTGATTGCTCGAAGTTGGTGGGTCTAACAAAGGACAGACTGCCTTAAAAGCTACAAAGGCTAACCAATCAATCCTGATCTTTATGGAAAAGATCTAAATTTAATTGTAAATTCTTTCATTGCATCTATTGAAGCAAAGATATCAAATCTCGGGACACCGATAAGGAGATATTATTTTTTGGAAATAAAAACTTAATTGCGCCAAATTACAATTAAGAAGCAAATTAAGAAGGGCAATCTTTCCTCTTAGAGACCTAAACAATCGTTGACAAGTTGCGTTTAATACAACAGCGCGCACAAAATTTCTACCAGTCAAGAAGCAAAATTCATGAGAAGAAAAGCAAAAATATTAAATCCTGTAGAATTCGAATTTTGAACAAATTGGCCCAAATGCAAAATGTACCTACTGAGAGGTTCAATTAAAATTGGGGAAGAGTCAAGGGACCAAGCAATTGGATCTTTTAAATAAACTTTATATTAAGATTGGAACTTTGCATAATATGAGTCTTTTGCTATTTCAACATACGTTTTCTCCTGTAATAAATTATGATTCCAATGACCATTTCAAAAGCCAAAGAAACATCATTCTTAATTTGTTAAATAATCGAAGAGTGATCGAATGATATAATTGACAGCGGTTTCTTGCTTCTTGCTATTCCAGACAGGCTAAACCCTTGATTCGCAACTATCAAACCCACATAAAAATCCACTGATTGCTTTTCACAAATATTTGGGAATGGATAATAAGAAAAGGGGCTACTTAATAGTCAATTGTCGTTCACCCACACTTCCCTTGTCAATGGGTCTGATACCTAATTTCTCCGCAATCTCAGCTTGATTCATTCCCATTTATAAATATAATTATATATAAACCATATATCACATATTAACAAGGTTCTTACATGTAAAAATGCTTATGTCCAAAGCACTCGAATTAAGTGGATTTATTTTCACTCTATCAGCTGGATACATCTGCTCTGCCTTCTTGATTATTTTGATTTATTTTTGTGTATTAGACCATTAATAGCAAAATATGATCCATCCCCCATTCTGTTTAGCATTTGGGTATTGATGGCGTCCAGTATATTAGATACATTTCTATGGGTAAACTTCTCTTTTATTATCCACCCTTTCTTGTTTTCCTTTCATTCTTTACTTCGATTTACTCATCTGTTCTCGCCATTATTCTTTATCCACTGTAAATCTACGTTAAATTGATCACACCTACCTTTTCTTCTTTAGCTACACTCTCCAGGCTCTTGGATATGGAAATGTGGTGGAGATAAATAAACCGATCCTTATCAAGAGCAATCTTTATCCCTTATCATTTCATTCAACAAAGTATCTCACCATTGTTTTTTTCTTTACTCTGAATTATCGATTTCTTTCCTTACTGTCCTCTATGCTTTCATTGATCACTGCAAGACTACCTTTTTAATAAATACGTTAAAATTAAATAAATTATTTACCTACACATATACCGCAATTAAAAAATAAAATAAAAAAAGCTCATAAAAATCAAGTTAGATATCAACCTTTTCTAATGGTGGCGAGCAAATCAGATAATGTTGAAATACTAAGTGAAATCATAGTTATGTTGCAAGAAGAGAAAAGATGATATTTCTGTTCTTACTTTTGCAGGATCCTCTCAGACGGTGTTGCATATCTTGCCATTGCAATGGATGCGTCGATCCACCAAGAGGTACAGTGAATAATTGTCTTCCCAATATATCGATTTTAATTGTACGAAATAAGAATAGAAGGAATATGCAAAAGGTTAATTGCTAGCCTATACGAGGCAGCCATTGCATAATTTTAGTAAAACTAAATGAAAAAATACAATTTCTTCCATAAGCTTTGGTACAAAGGCAAATTATTTACCTTCTCAGATTATTTTTCAATAATATTTCTCTGATACCAAAAACGACAATATCTAAACACATCTAATTTGCTCAGAGGTTTAATGGATCTAAATGAGACTTTATTTACTGTGTTTTAGTAATTAAAGTCTTAGCTCTCTCTCTCTCTCTCCTCATTCGTGACTCGATTAATTTGGTCTTACACCATGGTTAACACTTTTTAGGGAAAATGCTGAGAACCCGCTATCGTTTTTGCCTTAATACACCCCACTGTGTGATTTATTCACCACTCATAATGTTAACACTCAAATTATGTTCTAGGAACCTTTCAGTACAGGCCTAGACTATTTCATTTATCGATGTAAAAACCACTAGGTTACTAAATGACCCTTAGACGGTGTTTCTACCTGGTAAAATACATCAAGGATTACCAAACAGTTTTAGTTCATTAGCAAAATTTGCTCGTAGGTGACAATTTGGCTCGTTTGTTTCCTTTGTGGTGTTTTTATGAGTAATATGAATGGACAACAAACATGGAAAAGAGGCAGCCCAAATCCCGCTTCCAAGAATGTTCAATGCTGAGGACTGTTGGTCTCCCGTTTCTTTTCTGACCAATCGACATCGCAAAGCTTCAAACCAAAAATATGGCCCTCCATCGGCAGGTGTTTTACAAACGATGGGCATCAAAGCTTTGGCTCTATTGAGGCATTTTAGACAAGAGAAATAGTCACTTGGATAGAAGGCTCATCCTTGAACTCAGCAACTTGAAACGACCCTCCGACGATGATTGCTTTTATTTTCTAGGTCGCCCTTTACCCCATCTTCTTCTATGGTCTCTTTAGATATAATAAAATTTATTAAGAATGAAAATTGTTGCCTAAGGTAATCACACTAACATCAAAAGCATCATAATTTTCGTTATAAAAGTGAGTTACTGACAACTGTAGTTGAAAACTGACCTTATGTCCTATGAATAATGAAACAATGAAACATGTATGTTGTTTTTCTCTCTGTGGATTTTTAAAATTAATAGAGGAGGTGAGTAAAATATGAGAGATAGTTTGAGTAGAAGAGTCTCTCAGGTTTTAAATTTTGAATAGAGATTTTGTCTTTAGCAAATTGAAAAAAGATTTCACCCAGAAAAGAGCGACAAACTGAACTTTGGTCATCGTGATCTATCTAACCTATTTAAACCATCACTTTAGCCGTTGCTGGACATGGGGTCGTTTTTTCCCACCCGTAGGGAGATGCTATACCCACTAATTGGTATAATAACCGCATACCATCAATTCAGTTTACTTTACCAGAGCAAAGACAGTAATTTAACTTCAGAACATGAGAACCACTGCACTTAAAGGCACTTCGCACAGTCTGTATTTCTTAAAAATTATGTGAATTGAAAGATGTTGTTATTATTATTATTTTGATAATGAAAAATTTCTGAAGTGAAAAAAATCTCTGAAGTTTATATAACCAGATGCATGGTGAAAAACTACAACCTTAAATCCGCCACACTCTTCAAGAGAAAATCAATATTTCATCCATCGATTTTGGATGCCTTGCAATTTTTTTAAATAACGTTTTTAAGTTTTAAAATTTTATAAAACTTTCAACACAAAAAAGAAATCTCTTAGAAATATACCAAAATTTTCGACAAATCTTTGCTTGAAGCTGTACTTTTAATTATATTTTTCCCTGTAGCTCAGAGATCCTGCCATCGTTTCCCCTTAGCTCTTAGATCCTGCGTTCGTGCTTCCATAGCTCTTAGATTTTGCCATCTTATATTTATAGATCGTAGTTCACGGCATTGTGCCTCCTAGCTCAAAGATCCTGTAATCGTTCCTCCGTAGCTCAAAGATCCTGCCTCCATAGGTCGTAGATCGTGTCATGTTGCATCCATAGCTCGTGGAGCATGTCATCGTACCTTTGTAGCTCATAGATGCTGTCATCGTACCTCGGTAGTTCGTAAATTCTGCCATCGGGCCTCGTAAATCCTACCTTTATGCCTTCGTACAACCGTAATTCGTTGATCATGCCATCCTACCTCCTTAGCTCATAAAAACTGCAATCAAAACTTGGTAGCTCTTACATCCTGGCATCATTCCTCCATAGCTCTCAGATAATGTCTTCGTAACTACGATGTTCCTAGATTCTACCCTCGTTCCTCTGTAGCTCATATATCCTGCCATAATGTCTTTGTACATTGTAGATACTGCAATTTTAACTTCGTAATTCGTAGATCTTGTCATTGTGCCTCCTTAGCTCATAGATCATTCTATCCTGTCTCCGTAGCTCATTGATCTTCGCCTCGTGCCTCCGTAGCTCATATATCCTGCAATCCTTTCTTTGTAGATCGTAGATCCTGCAATCGTAACTCAGTATCTCGTAGATCTTGCCATTGTGTACCTGTATCTCGTTGATTCTGCCATAGTATCTCCGTAGTTTGTATATCCTGTCATTTTTATTCCGTAACACTTATATCCTGCCATGGTGCCTTCTCATCCATACGATCTTTCTTTTCTCGACAGCTCTGCACCAGCAAGAACATTCCATCTTTTATCCTTTTTTCTCAAACACCAGATTCATCCTAAACCCAACCCCTACTGGCCCCAACGCAGAGTTGTTTACATCCACCCTACATCTCTTATACCGCTCTTTATCAAAGATCACTTTCAACATACACCCATACAATCCCCGTGCTCGCTTTAAGGAGGTTTTTCACACCCATACCATTCCCTCCTTAATCCTTCTGCCACCATCAGTTAAAATTCGTCCTCCCGCATTGCCATAACACGCAAAAGAATTATTTCCGATGATTTTCTTCCATTCCTCCTACCCCCTCCCCTTCTCATGGACTATAATATCTTCTCCTCCTTCCATTCATCGCACACCATTATAGCAGCTCCCACACAATTGCACAAACACCAATCGTCGTAAGCTTTTAACGGATCTTTTATTACAATTTCTGTCATAACTTGGAATAAATTGGCTTTAATTAGTTGTAAAAAATTGTAATTATGCCGTCAGCACATTTTATATATTGCGTTTATCTCTTTTGAGTTTTAATTGTTTTTTAATATCTAATGATTAATCTTGGCTTTAATTTAAATTTTTAATTGTGGGAAATTATTTTAGAATTAACCCAGGAAGTGATTGAGGCTTGTGATGGTTTTTGAGGTACAGACCTCAAGGTTGTATGTGTGAGTTCCTAATTGTAATAATAATAAATCATCCACCCGAACTACCTACTCCTAATATTTCATCCCATCACACTGCTCTTCATGCTTACTGGCTTACTACCCCGACATTATGTTAACATTCCCTCTCACTTTCACACCCACAGTATACATAAGAAGAGCCCATCCACTCTATCGCTCATTAGATACTAACTTAGGAGATAACATTAGAAATCTCTGTAGAAGAGAAACGCCCCCTTTTAATCTTTTAATGGGAAGAATCGTTACGAAGAGATATTAATTATTACATAGAATTATTTTAACAAAAGAAGAATACCGATTAGAATCAACCATTCAAAATTGCATCCTCCAAACATCTCCACTTGCTCGTTTCGTTGGTTCAATATTTAGAGCTATTTTTAATTCAAATTGGCAATTAGTTTAATAGTTGTTTACTCTTTTTGGGAGAGAACTTCAATAGTTGTCTCAGCACAAAACGACTCGGAGTCGTTTCCCTCAATCCCGCAAGTGTCTACAACCACAACCGAGGCATGTCCACAGAGGCTTCGCGAGTCCTTTCGGTCAACACATCCAGATCCGCTTCCCTCAACAACAACCAAAGGTGTCAAAATGGGTTACGGAAAGAAAGAGAAGCCGGTGGGGTTAGGTGCTCGGTTCCTCTCGTTCACCAAGCTACACAGTCCACTACTCTCACAGTTGACGTCGTGCCAAATCCCGAAGGCTCAGAGAAAGTCTAGCACCACACTTGGGTGTAAGACTAGCGGCAGTGAATCAGTGTTATACGAGAAGCACCATGACAATATCGATGTACTATTAGTAGGAGGTTCCGTAGAGATGGAACAAAATTCGCGAGTTATGGGAATATACAATTAAGTTCGGACTTAGGAAAGAATTCCAATAAAGTCTCGTCCTAACGAGAAAAATATAAACCCTTGCGAGTTCGATTGAAACCCTAAAGAATCAGTTTGAAGTTTAAACTTTTGTCTCAGCTCTTATATCCCATTGTAGTCAATGAAGTAGATTTAAAAAAATGTAGGAAATGTGTACAGAGTGGACGTATTGCCATTCAGAAAGGTAGTCAGCCATGAGTGAAGCGAAATGAGTAATTGTCTTAATAAATAGAACACTCATATTTTGCACAATAGTTTTATTTATATAAAATTGTAAACTATCGCACACAGTGTTTGTATTTATGGAGTTTCTATGCTATATGGTGTGGTTCGTTACCAGTAATCATAAAAATGATGCCATATATTTTTTTCCTTTAACGATCATAAACACAATTTGACTCAAATTTATAATAATAATTTCTATAAACAACTCGTGTCTTTGAAGCTTATGTAAAAATTCAGCGAATGTTAGTATGTATAATACATGTGTCTCTATGCATCGCAAATATGCATATATATATATATATATATATATATATATATATATATATATATATATATAATCTAAGGGATTAAAGGGGTTTTTGCAATTTAAAAGTCTGTAGTTCCGCGGGGGTTGACCTGGATCACGATGTACCAGAGTCATTGTAATTAGCTCATGCCCAGGAGTAACCAGTTCTGGTACATCGCCAACCAGTGTTGAATGAAACCCAGATTTTTTCCCTCAAATACTACTTTCCTCAGGGTAGTTTGTAGAGCTTTTGTGTCCAAATATATTTGTGTTATGTGTTTGATTAAGGGTTTTTTATCCCACAAAACTGCTAATTGTAATTCAGGCAGATGAGAGTCAAGTGTTGCTTGCGTCACCATCGGTTATTGGTTCGTGAGGTTGTTTTAGACTGTGTATATCCACATCCACGTATGACGTGACGTGGAGCAATAGGATTGTTTCAGTCTTGGCTTCTCATGGATCATGGATCGTCATGGGAAAATAAGGAGGGAAGGCCTTTGGAAGCACTTCTTAGACATTCTTTTTCCTCTCACACGTGACGAGATGGTTGTAAATGTAAAAGGTTTCTAGTACTTATTATCAAGATTTTCCTATTCGTTCCTGATACCTTTTTCACGCTCTCTTGTTCTTATTTATTTTGTCTTTTCTTTCCACAAAGATTTATTTTTTGTGTTCTAATTCCGTCTGGTCGAAAACTGGCCCAGAATTGATTTCCCTGAAATCAAGTGGAAAATAGGGTCTCGCTTTCGTTGCAAACAATTCCATAAATTATCTAAATTGAATTAAAAGTTTAAAAATATATTAATTTTAATGTTAGAGTCATTTGAAGCAATTGCATTTTATATAATACAGGATGATCTGTGGCAAAAATTAGGATTTCACAATTGAATCATTAAATAAAAGTTTAATCCGCTGGAACAAATAAATATTAGATCTCATGCGATTTTTCTTCTTAAGGGGACCTTATAAATACTATGCTATCAGACAAAAACGTGCTATAAATGTCGATCTATTTTTACCTAGACTTTGACTCAATGATTAAAGTGGACTGTCAACCAATCTACGAAATGCTCCCCTTGGGATAAGAAAATACAAGCGTACGCTGCACTTCACAATTCCCTTATTAGTTCCTTTACCTCGAATGAACCAGGCAATTAAATATCACGGAATGGATCTTAATTTAAGAAGTCCCCAGCAAGAAACCACCAGCGGGATATAAGCCAGGAATCAAACTCAAATTACCATATGCTTCAGGACTCTAGTTTCCCTTAGTCATTTTTAATATGCTGAAAAAACTGTGGATATCGAGAAAGAGAAAAGAAGCAATGGACACAGTGTTAATTATTTACTGAGGAATTTATCGTGCCACTATCCACTGTTCAGCTTGGTAATAATGAGGCCTCATTCGTTCAATTTTAGCAATTGCGAAAATGGAAGATCGCGAAAGAGACATCCACCCTCAGTCGATGTAAAGCGGTGCGCGCCGAGCTGATTTACACTTAAGGTGCTAGTGCTTCCATACTACGACTACCAGGAGTTGATTGCTCTATTAGTACTAATAACGAAAGGCCGTTTACAATCTACTTCGTGGCTCGGGGAGAGAGAGATCGAAAGGATTTTCCTTAACATCTGTCACTCTTAGCAGAAAGGGGCACCTTCTCTTCTAAAGTCATGCAGGTCTTCATGGCAGGCTTAAGTTGCCATTTATAAGTTCCAATTACTATTTTACGTTACAATTTTGAATCCAACGCAACAACACGTAAAAGATTTCCTTTCGCTTTCACTAAATAAAAGTTCTGAAGGCAATGAATGACCATATTAATTTATTTAATGTAATAAAAAAATTAAAGAAAACCTGACCTCTGGTATACAAATGTTGAATTATCTTTTACTTAAGAAATATTTTAGCCTCTCTCTCTAAAATTCCTTGTCTCTTTATATACCATTTAACCTGGGTCACACATGAAGGTCAGGCTAGGTCTGATTAGAGCAGTAATTACTGTAAAATGTACATGTGTGGCGGGATATTCAATAAATATTTTTTTATGTTATAGCTTTCAAGAATTATCTTTGTTCAAAACTAGCATCCATTTTTAAGCCATAATAACCATTGGACTTACCATTAAACATTGCTATATTTGAACAATGTAAAGAGGTGCATGTAAACTTCCACGATAATTTTATTATCTTTTTCCCTATTAGACATTTATTGGTCATAATTAAGCCAATTTTCTCCTTTTAATACATGGAGGAGGATACTTTTAAAATGCATTGTTATTTGCCAAGATTATTTGCAAGTGTCAACGGTTGGTTCGTTCTTGTGGCACGAGATGTCGATGCCTCGTCGAGAAGAAAGGCCTCCACACTAAATATTAATTATAACTTTTAATGCTGTTTTCCACTGATCCTTTAATGGTTATATTCCCATAATTTTTTTCCGCTCTTTTTTGGAGCATTTTGGACGCTGCAATTTTTCTAGTCAATTGCTTAATTTCCGAGAACTTTGGTTTTATTCGTCCAATTTGCATAACCTGTACACATAAGTAGTCCCTGTTTATACCTGTAGATCATCGTACCTCAATTTTTGGAAAACTTGGATTTTCTGTGGCAAAGGTTATGGAAGAGGCTGTGACAGAAATTCAGGTATTCTGATCTTTTTGGGGGGTATTGTAGCCCTCAAACACTTATTCCCATACAATACGAGCCATATTTCTCTTTATTTGAGATAAAATAAATATACGAGACAAGAAACTTGGTCTCGAAATAAAGAATTCTTATAATATTGTTTTAAAGTTGGTTTATTTACGTTTTCGTCTTTTTACCTACTTTTGGTAATGTGTCAGCTACTGGTGTGTAGCAGCTACTTGGATGAATGTTAAGTTGCTGTTCCTAACTGCATCGATAACAGGTGGCGTTCGCATCAGTCAAGGCGCACTCGTTACCTCGGGTTTAAAGCAAGGGACGGTGCCAATTATAACAGCACTGTTCTTCCCTTCTTCCTTCTTTTGGACACAAAACATTCTATGAAGCCCTCAAAAGGAGAGCCATAGACTGAAGAATGATATCTGACGGAGAAAGGGTGACTCTTCCTTGAGCCATGAAGGGTTGTCAATCCCACTCACCCTCAACAAAGAATGATTCGGTTACCCTTAAACTTATCAGTGATGGTCAGACTTATCTTGATGTTGAATTCATTTTTACAGTCTGGAGAAACAAGCCAAAGAAAATGCAGTGGTAGTGAAATAATAATATTGATACTAACAAATGTCTTCTTCTAAAAGAGACATAAAGTGATTTTCTTTGATGAGAGGAATCGCCGCTTTCCTCTGGATAAAGACCCGATTTGGATCTTCCGCTCGTTTCCTCCTCTGAGCAACTCCGAGGCGCCCGAAGCAAACGTATTCGTCGAAGACTTTATCGACCTTTCTGGCGTCTCTTTCTTCATCAAATCCATCCTTCATGATTTGACAATTTCACTTTAACTCGTGTGGAGGGATTTACATCATTAAGCGAAAGCTTATTGATTTGAAAGCGCTAAGTAATGAAAAATAAGTATAGATTAAACATTAGAAATAAATGAGCTTGATGTAAAGCTAAAAGAGAACGGAGATTGGCGCTTAATTTAGACACCAGTGTCAACGCTTATATAAAAACCAACTGATAATCACCAAACAGTTTCCAATCTACAACGGAGCCAAGTATTAAAATGACGGTTAAACTTGCTCATCATTACTCATTGCAGCTACATGAATAGCATCCTATAGTTTTACATGTCTATTTCAGGGTTTTATCTAATTAAAGAAGTCCTGCGGTTCTTATCGTCTCGCCTCAAATTGAAGAAATTAAACACTGGAAGCAAAAAGGCATTTTAAGGTATTAAATCGGTCCTTTACCTACAAATTTTCGACAGATCATCGCCTTTGAAATATATATCTACATCATGTACACCTTTAATCATTAATCCGTTTAAAGTTGTGTATTTGTTTTTCTTGTTGTCAGTCCTTTTTAATTTTGTAATTTTCTATGGTCTGGGCTAGTTTGAGATGGCTTTAGCCCCAAAAAACGCATTCTTTATTGTTTTAGAATAATAAAAAATAATTATCGTTAACTTGCCTTACATTTTAATGAATTAATGATTAACCATGCTCACCTCCGATACCTCTATAAATTCTGCTTCTCCTTTGTCCTTCATCACCATCGTTCAAACAATTCCAAATCACTGCACTTTTTCAAACATTTTGCACTGCATTTAACGAGATCAAATTTTCCCGCCTATTTGATTCCGCAGCTGCGCCTGTTCGCCCGAGGTGAAATTTAGCCTCATTTTCATCAAGGGTAAATCAGTGTTGCGAAAAGAGGGAGCTCTTTCCCGCTCTTTCGCTTCCTTCTTCGAACAGGTTCTGCTTCTTTCTCGAACTCTTTCTCTTCTCATTATTTTTTCCTTTTCTTTTCAGGAAAATATGGCGAAGGTTGCAATTCAATGGATCATTAATTGTATCAATTTTCTGGATTATTAAATTCAATTAGCCAGAGAAATGGTTACATTGAGACGAAGCCTCGGGAGCTCTTTGCTGATCGGGACATTCAGACCGAAGTTGCCGAAAGGAATTCGAGGCAGAACATAAATTAAGAATGATAAATTTAGGGACGATTAGTTTCTGTAAGTTTGAGGTTGTGGATAAAAGACAAGTAAATTATGCAACCCGTTCCCTATCATTCACGGATGACATCCCTCGAAAGAATAATCAAATTCGCATAACGATCAGAATGACAGTCCTTGGCCGGTTAGCACAAGGAAACCAGGGGTGGCGAGGGCTGAGGTGTCAGGTGCTATGTATTGTCTTTGATACCAAGCAGCGAGGAGAGAGCCCTTAAAGATCCAGTGAGGGGGAATTAAGGCAGGCCAAGGGGGGTTATATAAATACCCCTTGGCCCGCTTCAAAGAGAAGAAAAGGTGGATAGGTTGAATCGTAAAAGGAGAGAGAAAGAGTTGCTATCAAAATAATGATTAGTTTGCGACCAAAATCATGGTTAGTTTGCGAACAAAATTATGATTAAGGGGCGATTAAAATCCTGATTAGGTTACGAATAGTATCGTGATTTCTTTGTGAGCAAAATCCTGATTAGGCCTCGAAAAAATAATGATTAGTTTGCTACCAAAATCCTGATCAGGTATCGAACAATATCCTAATTATTTTGAGGGCAAAATCCTTATTAAGTTTTGACTAAAATCATAATTAGTTTGATAACAAAATCCCGATTAGTGTGCGAACAAAAATCCTGATTAGTTTGCAACCAAATTCATGAGTAGTTTGGGAGCAAATTCATGATTATGTCAATATTAGTCGGTCGCTCATTTGTTCCAAGTAATCCCGCAACGCTATGGAGAAAGTCATCGCTAAATTCAAGATGAACCGCACCATCAATCTTTTGAAAACCATATTCTTTAATTTTGTCGTTGGTTATGTCGCTGCTGGCCTTGCCAATGATCCCAATTTTATAGTCATTTCAGTCCTTTCTCTCTCTTCCATTATATTTATCTACTCGGATTGATCAAGTTTTTATACCTTAGAGTAAATGTCACTTTATTCGGGAATATTTGATTATAAAAGCAACATTCCTCTCTCTTCCATTGGTGTTGGAGATCGTCATGTTTCTATAATATCCTTCAAGTCCTCTATCTTTTCTCTTAATGAAACTCTACTCTCAATTCCATTGGTGTTGGAGATTGTCATGCGTCTATAATATCCTTCAAGTCCTATATCTCATCTCTTTGCGCAACTCTCCTCTCTCTTCCATTGGTGTTGGAGATTGTCATGCTTCTATAATATCCTTCAAGGAGCCTACCCCTGGACAGTTTTTGGAGGATCGAAAAGAGCGAAATATTTACAACAAGAATGGAGGTTGTACATAATGAATTTGAGGGAGAAGAAAATTTCTTTCTGTCGAAGAGGGTAAGCTAATAAGAAATTTACGTTAACCGAGATATTCTCGCAATAACACCTCCACTACAAAGAAATATCTTCTCAAAATGTATTAGTTTAAGCAAAAATGTATGAAAGAATTTCGAAGTAAGATATATTGGCCGTGTATAGGATAGGATTAGCAAAGTATCTAGCCAGAACGTTAGTTTAGCAAATGGCACAATTAAACAGAGGGAATCTTTCAGAAATATTTTACAGAATATCGAAAGAAAATCAACAATGAAATTTTAAATACTCGTACCTTAAAACCAAAGATTTATTTACCCGTTTGGAAACAGACCAGTTCCTATAAATAAAGACTTGTCTAATACATGTTATTAATGAATACATATTTTGTGGTTAACGCCTGAATTCACCTCAGTATGTGAATCAATGTGTGATAGAATAAAAATTATATAATATAGAAAAAGAAAAACCGATTAAACAAAATATAAATGAAATTTAAGGATGGAAAAGATCAGGAGAGCAGACCTCACCATCACTGAATACTATATGGCCAGTGCAGGATGAAGTGTAGGCTCATGGCCTATCACGTGCCCTTTGACTCCCATTTGATCACAATATTACTTAACAGGGACAAATAAGCCGAGAAGTATATGTAAATAAATACTGCCTGATGAAAAATATCGTCATTCTAGACAATTTCATTTTTGTCCCTATAAACTAGCAAAACCAAAGCATCGACTGATACACTCGTCAGTGAACCTGGTATCAATTAAACAAGTTTCGCACACGCATTCTGGTATAGAGGACACACGTGAATAATATGCCATAATTGGGAAACAACTCATCTCCAGCGGGAATAACATCCACTTCCCTCAATTGGCCTCAGGTAACCTCCTTCAACATATGTCCTGAATGGACAATGCAGACAAAGTAACAGTTAAAGGCTCTGAACAAATCAAGTGTTGTCCCATCTAAATCTATCAAAATGTCCTGGATTTGCAGAAGAACCAAGCCACTTACCAAAGCTTAACCATGGAGTTGTTTCCTTGAAACTAATAATAAAAATTTGACTTTCTTGGAGTAGAGAAGGCAAACGAGATGATCGGTATGGCGTCGTTTTCCGCAGAAGAATTTGTTCGATCGTCCGCGTGAATCTTCACCAAGAGATACAACTATCGGGGACGGTAGGAAATGAGTTTAACCGTGAAGGACAAACAAACAACATAGAAGCTAATATATTGAGGGCTCTCTCGTCGAGGGCGAGGTTACTGGCATGGACTTTTATGTCAGATTTCATTGTGGATCTTTCCATGCGACGATCAGATGACGCTCGGCTCTTTCTCATGTCGGAGTTTAAGATTGCCTTCTGCAGCAGTTTCCACCTTTCTATCTATTATTATATCCAGGTGTCAATACTTCTCTCGCCTGTAAACCTTTCAAAGGGATGTTTTTCACCTTAAATTGCCATATTTGAGATACCAAATCCGTGAATGAGATTTAAATGACAAACATACTAAGTACGATTACAAGAAAGGTAGCAGAGGTAGTAAGTAGCGAGGTTGATAAAATAAATCCATACAAATCGCTCGGTCCGGAGAAACTTTTCCTTCATTCGCACTACGTCATTTCAGGGACGAAGTAGTTTCTCATCTTTCCAAGATCCTCAATGATTTATGGTTGAAGGAGAATCGCTGATGTGACTTTAATCTATAACAAGGGTGATCGCGGTTGAGCGGATAATTCTCAGCCTTTAAGTCTGACCTCTATTGTGTGAAAAGTTGTAGTGTATTATATTGACAGGATTAAAGAGAAATTAGAAAGCAAAGAATTAGGAAAAACTCCCGATAAGGGGTCAGCTGGAAGGGGTAGTTCCTTGCGAACTTGCACGAGTTCTTTTAAGACAGTGAGCGAGTACGCTAGAAGCCGAGTACTGGAAATTTTAGGCTTGGACTTTCAAAGGCGTCCGATAAGGGACACCACTGCTCAAGGTTGGAATTAGTGGGGAGGAAGGCGATTGGATTGAAAATTAGTTGTCTAGCAAGAGGCAGAGGATTGTGTTCAACCTTTATGATTCTAAATGATCGTCGCTGACTAACGAAGACCTTCAGGGCTTATAGTTAAGCTCATCTATAACAAGACATAAAGGAGGCAATATAGCGTAAAAGCCACATTTGTAGACAACACAAAATTGGGTGGATAGCTTCACCTTCTTAGGCTGCCACTTGAGGAAACTGCTACAATTACAAAAACTAAACAGGTGTAGTATCAAGCGAAACTGGCTTGATACTACGGAGCCTGGAGTGGTCGAACATGTGTCAGATGATATTCGGCATACACAAATGTAAGGTAATGCACAACGTCTATATAAACCTGGCGTAAAGAAAAACATAGATATGATGATAAGCAGCAATAAAAAAGTTCTCTTGACAGTAAGTGGGGGAAAAAGAATAATGTTGCGGGACATTTGGGTTACATTAAGAGACAGTTAAGTTTTGAAACAAGAAAATTGTTCTGTTCTTCTATAACGTGTTGGTGTGGCCTAACTTGGAGTATTCTTCTTAATTCCCCCCTCCCCTCTGCCTCCACAAAAGCTTCGTAAAGATACAAAAAGGATAAAAAAGGATAAAAACCAGACCCACTCAAATGATTCCGTCGATTAGTCACAGAGACTATCAAACGCGTCTGTGAGAGATAGGTCTCCTTTCACTAGAGACTCGAAGACTGCGAGATCAACTGATAGAGGTGGTCAAAATTCTTGGAGGCCTAGATATTGTTGATCCCAAGAAGTTACTCTTAGCAACTATATGACTGGGAGCCAATCTTGGAGGCTTGATCTTTGGGGTTGAGGACTACTCTGGTGGACAACTAATTCACATATAGACTATGTGAAACATAGAATATAAATAGAGAATGCACATTAAAGATATCATAAATAAATATGAAGGAAACAACTGGTAGTATTTAAAATAAAATGTAGAAATATTCAATAAAGTTAAATGAAAAATATAATCCTATTCTACATAATAATAGTACAGAAATCACCCCCCCTAAAGCCCAAAAGATATTACCTAACCACGAATCATAAAAAACGGCTTGGTATAGAAACAATACATAAGACTAAACACGTCTTTTTATCACAACACCAAACTGCTAGCCTTTTCCTCCCACTCACTCATTCTCACTTGTATCTTCCAGTTAGTCACTCCCTACTCAAGGTTGCCAGTTAGTAACTCCATACGCGTAGTTGCCAGTTAATAACTCCCTGCTCGTTTTGCCAATTATTAAATCACTGCTAGTAATTGCAAGTTAGTAATTCCTTGCTCGTAGTAGCAAGTGAGTAACTAACTTCATGTTCATAGTTGCTAGTTAGACACACCATGCTCGTAGTTGCCAGTTAGTAACTCCCTGCTCGTAGGCTCCAGTTAGTAGTACTCACCATTAAGCGCAAAAAATTATTAATTTAATATTTTCCAGGACGCGTCTTTGGAAATTCCAAAAAAACATTTTCAATACCCACGCCACCATGATTGACCCTCAAGTTCGTTACCATCCAGTGATGGTATGTAGTTAGTAGAGCAATGGGTATATATCTATCATCACACTGCATAGAGTACACCTAAGGGACGCTCGTCATCAACGCTAAGCAAGTGACTGTACCCAAATACCAATCTAACAGCGTTCCTAAGAGGTGTCCACTTCCCAGTGCTATACTCACTACATTTACCAACTCATTTATATTCACTTTCATCCTTCCGTTTCTCCTTGGCCCCAGCTTAGCATTTTTTTTTCTGTCACCCTGTCTTCTAACCCTGCTTCCTCGCTTCCCATACAACTTCTCCCACAACTTTCTCTGGTCGGCCTCTAATTCCTCAGGGGAAACGCCGACCTACTACCTTTCAGTCAACCATCCCGGATCGGGGCCGAGGAGGAGTGGACAACGCCCCCTTACCCCTAAGCTCCGGTTTGGGATCGTGTTTTTTAACAACGTGGTCCACCTCCACCTTCACCTTCTTCACATCTTCTTTCTTTCTACTTTAACTATCTATCATTTTTTACGCCGTGCCTAAGGTGGAGCCGCAATCCTGATAGACTGCAAGGTCACCAGGCCTGACAAGTGGCCTAAAAAATGGCTGTAGCTGGTTCTACTGGCCCCATAATCACCCCTTGCAGAGTGGGCTACTGCGCAGTGTGATGAGCGTGTGCGTCCCGTTAATTACAAAGGGTCACCATGCCCAACGATGAGTCAATAAAAAAATCTCCTCCTTTACCTTTCCCTCTACCATCACCAGAGACAACTTCGCGCAGCTGTACTGAAAAAATGGAAGTCCATCCCTCCCGCCCCTGTAATCTGTCAGGAGACGCTCAAAATTTCTTCTACCGGAGAGGAGGCTTACTCCTCTCCTTTGCCTACGGGTGCAGGGGACTCTCCCTCATCCCTTTCTCTGTCACTTTTCCAAGGGGACTGCCAACAAAGCAGGCAGGCGACTCGTAATTGACTGCTCTTGGTTGGGTTGGCGCGATACGGCCAAACACCATTAGGGAAGCAAGGACCCTTAGGGCCTGTCGGCCCGTGTCTTGTAGGCGTGCGCAGCAAGTTTGCAGGGGGTCAGTATACCTGCCCACTTATCTTCCTCGACGGACGCCGGTTCGCCGGCATTAGAAGATAAAAGAAGAACCTAGAATGGGATATGGGATGTCTTAGGGGAGGGGGGCAACTAAAGGCCCCCTTTCAGATGTACCTAGTCCCTGAGGTGACCCAGCCTTAATGGTAGGACGTTCCATGTGGTCGAACCTGCGCTCGGTGCCAAGCACTGAACCCAAGTCCTGCCCTGTGCAACGACCTCCTCAGACGCCCGAGGCCTTAAAAGGAGATAAGTGATCTCCTCCACCGGCTGGTACCCCTATGTCAGCAATGATCTTGTTGAGGCAGGTTATCTGGCATAGGAGCTCCTGCCTATGGAGGAGCGAAACGGGTTCATTCCCACCCTCCTCTCATAAAAGAGTACAGAAAAAAAGACCTAAAATTTGAGCCTCCTCTCCCTCCGCGAGAGCCACGGGGGCGAACGGGTCTGCTGCCGTTTCGATAAGTGACCAAGCCAAGATCGACACGTCCGACCCCGTTACTACCCCAGGTTGGGGGTCCCAGACGAACACCAAAAATGCCCAGATCTGAGCCTAGATTAGGTCAGGGACACTCATTCAGAGGCTACAAGGCGTTTCCGAGCCTGCTGGTTTCAAACGCTTCCTTGTTATTCGCACCACTGAAGGAAGCATGTTGGCTAAGGGCAACATGATCCATCAGAGGAGATCTCTAGCTAGTTACTTAGTAGAGAGCTGAAGGTATCCATTTCTCAGGCGTTAGCCTTCGGGCGAATGCGTCTACTCCCTCTGAGGATGCCAAGATTTGCGCCCTTAGGACACTCAATATCACGCCTGTGAGTGTGACTACTCCATAGATGACATCAGCGTAGAGCTGGCCAACCATGTGACGATCAAGTTCGAATAAGTAATGAGAAAACAGGGAAGGGCCTCGTGACCCACCCCAAAACACTTCGTCACGTTTGAATGTGACAAGCTTACTAAGTCGGTGTTTGCCAGTGGGTAATGATACCACGTGAAGACATTTATGTAACTGCCTTGGAGCTGCTACTACTCTCACCACTTTGGCTATGTTAATCGATCGTACATACGCGCAGAGTCAGGGTTACCCGAAGTCTGTGTAAGTTGCTCCAAGGCCACCCACAATAAGTACAAATCGTGTGTGGCCAAGTGTGTCAATTGCGGAGAGCCGTACCCCACTTCTTCGCAGGAAGGTGGAGCGTATCTCCTTAAGAAGGAAATCCTATCCGTTCAGGCACAGAACCGCAAGGCTAAGGACTTGTTCCTGGCGCTCCCGGCGCTGCCTGGTACATCTTATGCCTCAATAATAAGAAAGACGCCCTCTGCTTCTGGCCCCTCCAGGTTTACGAGCACTGTCGTTCCCGCACCCATTTGGAACCCTTTGAGGGTTCTACCCACCGCACGCGCTCCCCTCTCAAAACTGGCGGCACATAGGGTTTACAGCCTGCCCCGGCTAAACCATGGCTTCCCTCCTTTTCCCCAACGTGAGTGTTTCCCGTAAGGCGACACAGCCGCACGCCTCTACCGAGTCGTTAGACTCAAAACGCAACACGCCTAAAATTGGTCGTTAGGCCATCTTTTGGGGTTCCTAAATCTGCCTCCAAAAGGAGGACAGTACTAAAGGAGCTTCGGTTACTTCGCCCACACTCTGTCGTGGGTTGGGTGGCTCAGAGACGGATGACCATCGAAAACAGGGACCCCCGACACCGAAGCCACACCGCTCACCTAAGATTTCGAGGCAGAGGGAGGAAAAACACTCGCATGGCGAGCCCAACCTCTCCCGATAAGTCCTCGAAGGCGACAGTGCCTTCAGCGCTTTGTCTGACAAACAGTGCCCTGAATTCTGTCTCCCGGAGTAACTAGAAAAATAAATAAATAATAAACTTAGGACTATTCAAAATTTAAACTTCTTATACATTTAAAAAATCTTAGCATTCGTACATTAAAGGATTAGAATTGGGATATTAAAAAGGATCTAAAGCCGAAGTCTCTCTTCGTATTGGCAATTGAGGAAATTCCGTAAGCTCGAAATGAAGAGGGTGAGCAAATTAGTAGGATATTCCTCCAAAATTCATTTGAAAGGGAAACTCTAACGATTTTTTGAGGTCCCTTTGGAGATTGCCACAGTTCCAGGGAGCAAAGTAAAACTGAAATACCTCAGTGCTGGCTGAGTGTGTATTGCTCTGTGAGAAAAAGAGAGCCTTTTGCAATCCATTGGTGCGATGATCCTCCAACTACAAGAGAATTCCACGGAGAGAAATTAGAAAGAAGAGACCAAAGCTTTAAACATGACACGCGGTAAACCCCTTCAAGCTATTTGGTCTGGGATTTCAGAGATGGAGTTAAATTTGCCACCAGGAAGGGAAAAACCAACGACGGAAAGGACAATCGTTCTCCCTGACATTAAAACTTAGCTTGTTCCAAGATGGAAAGTAAATGAATATTATGAAAGGTGAAGGTAGAGGTGGACCACGTTGTTAAAAAACACCATTCCAAACCGGAGCTCAGGGGTGAGGGGGCGTTGTCCCCTCCCCCTCGGCCCCGATCCGGGATGGTTGGCTGAGAGATTTCTAGTCGGCCTCTACCCTGAAGAATTAGAGGCCGACCAGAGAGATTTGTGGGAGAAGTTGTATGGAAAATGAGGAAGCAGGGTAAGAAGAGAATGTGTCAAAAAGAAAAAGAAGATGCTAAGCTGGTGTCGGACGGAGCGCTGTGTCCCGTCAGTACGGCAGCCAGGAAGACAAATCGCCGTGCCCCTTACCGGGGGCAATTAGTTTACAAACCATAGCCATGTAAAGGTATCCTTCAATAGTTAGGGTAGTTAGATAAATGCAACCATAAGTAAGTACAGGGACCCTGTAACAATGAGAGTAATTAGATCAGGCAACCACATATAGGTATATGTACACTGCGACACTGAGAAGAATTAGTACAGACACATAAAACAGACATATAACTGTTTGGGTAATTAGTTAGGAAAACCATAAACAAATATATGAACAGTGCAACAGTGAAGGTAATTAGTTCATGTAGCCATGTGCAAGAATAGGGAAACTGCAACAGTGAAGGTAATTAGTTCGCAGAAACATTTAACAAGTATAAAGACTTTTCAAATGTTTAGGTAATTAATTCAGTCAACCCTAATCGAGTATATGGTCAGTGCAACGATAAAAAGTCTGCCCAGAAGTGGAATGACTCCCAAATTATCATCCCACTGATATTGTAAACAAATACGTGTATCATTATATAACTGGAGTTCATGTTTCAGAGACGACCATTAAGAGATTCCTTCACCAAAATATTCTCCACTACTAATTGACTGTAAAAATGCTACCTATTTGTAAGTCTAATGGTTCGATATGGTTCATGTTTTCAAGGGCAACGATCACCGTGATAAAACCATTTTGCCGGAGATATTTTGCCAATAGTTGCACAAGAAATGTTTTGTGGAAAGCTAAAAAAGTATAATGTTATAATTACTCCATTGCTTCAGATAACACACAAATAGATGCTGAAGTCTATCAAAGAATAAGAAAAGAATATTATTAGAGTATTTTCAAAGGGACCCCGACCATATGCAAGATTTGAAGACTCCAAAATTTATGTTTTGAAAAGGCCATTACAAAGTCTTTACCTGTTTCCGATGGAGATAGATTTAAAACAAGGTTTGCTGACCCCAAAAAGTCGCGTTCTCCCACTTATTCTGATTTATGACCTTGTGACCTTCAAAACTTTCAATAGTTCCCGGACTAACCTTAGGAGGACATTGGCGATTCTATTATTCGAAAGAGAATGTAAAACAACATAAGGGTTTTAAATTTCGTTAGAACCTAGCCTAAAATGGAATAGCCTAACTGTGGTGGGCCTAACCTAGCCTAGCTTAGTATAATCTAACTAGCTTAGTATAACCTAGCATAGTATAGCCTAATATATCCTATCTTAGCTTAGTATAGCCTAGCCTATCGTATCCTTGTATAGCCTAGCCTATCTTAGTAGACCCTATCCTAACCTAGTATATTATATTGTAGCCTAGCTTAGCCTAGCCTAGTATAGCCTTGCCTAGCGTATCATCGCCTAGTGTAGCCTAGCTTAATATAGCCTAGTCTAGCTAACCAGGTATGGCTTATCATTTCATGCCAGAGCCTAGCCTAGCGTTGATTAGAGTAGCCTAGCCTAGTATAGCCACTCTAGAATAGGGTACTATAGGCTAGCTAATATATCCTTGGATACCATAGTCTAGCATTACTATAGGCTAGCTTAGTATAGCCTATACTAGGATAAGCACACCTAACATAATATAGCTAAGCGTATCATATTAAAGCCTAGCCTATTATA
This sequence comes from Ceratothoa steindachneri, assembly GCA_963969495.1. Classification (NCBI taxonomy): domain Eukaryota; kingdom Metazoa; phylum Arthropoda; class Malacostraca; order Isopoda; family Cymothoidae; genus Ceratothoa; species Ceratothoa steindachneri. The sequence continues at coordinate 26,020,837 of OZ018327.1, read as the reverse complement.
TCCTAGACTATTATAGCATACAGGACCCTAGACTACAGAAACTTTGCATAGCTTAGCTTAGTATAGACTTTGTTAGCTAGCCTATCGTAGCCTAACATATTATTACATAGCATAGTCTAACATAGCATAGCTTAGCAGAACATAGGACCTCTTAGCCATTATATTTTAGCTTACCGTAGCATATAGCCCTGTCTAGCCGAGTATAGCTTAGCATAGAGTAGCCTAGCATAGCATAGTATAACCTAGCCGAGCATTTACTATCCTACACTAGTACAACCTATATTATCTTATTATTCCCTAGTCAATCATAGCTTATTAATATCTAGCATAACATACTTGAATAAAGTAGGCTATCCGAGCATAGCATTTTATAGCCGAAATAAATTAGCACCCTTGTACATTATATATTAGCATAGATTAGCATAGTATAGACTAGCCTATAATTGCCTAGCATAGTATAGCCTATTCTAGGCTTGCCTAGCAGAATATACCATATTATAGCCTACTCTAGTCTAGCAGAGTATCCGCTAAAATAATTATGTTGTTATTGTCAAAATAAAATAATTTCCGGGCTAACATTGGGGAGACTTTGGCAATTATATCAATATTTGGCAATTATTCAAATACATCTAGCCTACCATAGTATAACCTAGCCGAGCATTAACTATCCTACACTTTTACAACCTATGTTATTTTATTATACCCTAGTCAAGCATAACTTATTATTTACAAGCATAACATACTAGGATAAATTAGGCTATCTTAGCATAGCATTTTGTAGCCTGAATTAGCATAGTATATCTTACCCATGTACATTATATCGTAGCATAGATTAGCATAGGTTAGCATATTATAGCCTAGTCTATAATGGCTTAGCATAATATAGCCTATTTTAGACTTGCCTAGCAGCGAATAGCATATTATAGCCTAGTCTAGTCTAGCAGAATATCGGCTGAATTAAATCATTCGAAAGAGAATGTAAAACAACATAAGGGTTTCAAATTTCGTTAGAATCAGCCGACAGTTAAGATGTTATTGGCAAAACCAAATAATTTCCGAGCTAACCTTGGGAAGACTTTGATAATTATAGCATTCGAAAGAAAATGTAAAACAACATAAGGGTTTCTACTTTGGTTAGAATCAGCACAAAAGTTATGATGTTATTACTCAAAAAATGCAAAACGGAGACCGACCGACTACCCGCTCGACCGACGACAAACATAGTGAGATGTAGAGAGCTCGCGACTATACTCGAACGCGAGTAAAAATCGCGTCTACAAAAGAAACAGAATGTTATGAATGAACTGTAAAGCTGAATAAAGTAAAATTTATAAAAATTAACTGATTCAATTTAAAATAACTATGACAAATATTTAGAATATAATTGATAACAAAGGTCATGAGCCAAATATTAATTATTATTTTTTATTTTTTATTTTTAAACATTTGTTCTATCTCAAATTTGCTCTTTCGCTGCCAGGAACACTTTAAATCAGATATCTGTAATACGTTTGAATGAATAACCAGCTTTTATTATATCACCAAATTAATCAAATATAATCGAGTGAATAATTAGAAGTCCTACACCACCATTGACGTGGATTTAAAAATCTGTTCCCAATTGCAGATTTCCAACCAAACATGTCAGAGTATAATCCCTCAACTGCGAAAGAGTAATATGTTTTTGATCACTTTCAATCAAGTTCTTGTCAGTTTTAAAATATTGCTCTCCAAATTTGATATTTTGGGTAACAAAACTAATTAAAACAAAAAGACAATTAACAACTAAATAATTAAATTTGCTCGAGCGAAAACCCTCAAAGTAATCATGAATTTCTATGATAACAAGACCGATCAAGCGGTAATTAAAAACTGTGTACTACTGAATGTTATTTAGACAACAAAATTTCATGAGATCATACATACATATCATGTATACTCAACATTTTCCCTCACGGACAAGTACCAAAAGTCCTCAAAGAGCAACATTCACAGAAGGGTATTTGGAACTTCTTTGAAAGACAAACAGAGGATTAGAGACGAGCAACTGGCACAGACCCTCGGAACCACCAGAGGCCAGCCCATAAGAAGTAAGGCCTCACTGCCCTCACTCACAACAGCCAGAACCGCCAGATATAACCAATTTTGTTTTTGCAAAGAAAGTATCCAACCTATTCTTGAATAAGCTTACTGAAGTACTAGACATTACGGTAGCAGGCAACCATGCCATGAGGTTATTTTCTCAAATGAAAAGAAATTTCTTGCAATTTCCGTCAGAAATAGACGAGAGAAATAAAATAGGAAAGACAATATCGTATATGGAGATGAATTCCCTCCAATATTTGACGTTTACTCTTCATGAATCTCATCCATGAATCTCCTTCAATATTTCACGTGTTCCGTGCATGAATCCTATCCATGAATCCCCTCCAATATATCACGTGTTCTTTGTATGAATCTCATCCATGAATAACCTCCAATATATCACGTGTTCCGTGTATGAATCTCATCCACGAATCCTCTCCAATATTTGACTTGTTTCGTGCATGAATCGCATCCATGAATCTTCTCCAATATTTGATTTGTTCTCTGCCTGAATCCTCTAAAATACTTGACTCGTTCCATGCATGGATCTCATCCATGTATTTGATAAGTGCATCAAAATTTGGAGCATCTCTCATTTGCTATCTAAAAATAGATGCACCTTTCCCCTTTGCTCTCTCGTCTGTGGATAAAATAGTTCAACTTCTTAACAAATATTTAATTCTGCGTTATATTTAGGAAAACGCGATAGTTATTCTTAACTACTGTGTTACCGCTTGATAGTTATGCCTTCGATATAAAGATTATAGCATGGAGATAAGCCCATTATCCTACTTCCCCATCGTATTACTGAATTTTGAATCCCATTGATATCGAAGTGGCATATTCCTGGAGGCTTTAAATAATTATTCCACTATGTAATCCTGATGAATTCGCAAAGAGAAATACTGCACGGATCTCAAAGGAATTTTAAGCCCAAATTATCCTCGATTAGCTCAAATGATAATTTGATTTCCATTTCGGACGAAATTTTCTCATTTCCACTCAAATCTCTCCATGTAGCTGCGAACAGAAATGAGAAAGGCTTTATTGTTGCTTCGATCACGAGAGAAGCAATGAGTGAGACAAGAGGAAATGAGAGGAAAACTAATGCTTAATACGCTAATATAAAATAATATTTCAATTTAAAATGAAAGGAGAGAAGTGAACTGTAAAACAAAATCATGCGACGGAATTGTGTGAATTTGCAACCCTCGTCTTAAAATGGCAACATATTTCCCTGTTCTTCCTCATGAATTTCCAAGGGTCTCCAATTACAAATTTAAAATACGGATTTTACTCTCTCTTTCATCTTCACTTCTCTTTTTTAGGCAGTAGAACAAATAAGAACATAAAGAAGTAAACAATAGAGTAAAAAATAAAGTGAATAAAAAACGAGTTACATACATCAATCATCATTAACGTCAAAGAAGGTCAAAGAAGGAAGGGGCATTATATTCCAATTCGAAGGAATTCGTTTACAAATAATATAAATAATAACTCGAAAACGTGAGTTTGAAACCACCTCTCCAATACCACCACCTTCAGAGATAATAATAAATACTAAATCCCAGGTGGCAAATAAGGGCTCCCTCCCACACACAGTCAGATACAGGAGAAGAGGAACTTCATTACCGAATTAATGTGACATTGGCGCCTTCAGCCATCATTATTCTCAGAAGCACCCTGTAATGATTCTTACATCGGATCCTAAATTCATTTCATTACTAAACTAGGAGATCTCCTTGGCCAGGCGATGCGGACGTGGCTTCCTTAAATTGCAACAGCTTAAGACAAACAAAGCTCAGGACATTTCAAGCCACTTGATGTCGGTTATGCCTAGATGAGCGTTTTAATGTGATTAATTAGGAGAAAGTGGGTAAAACACCATCACAATTGATGAAAAATAAATCCATTGTATGTTTTGTTCAACTCTTTGAAAGAATAGATCAAAATGGATTCAGTTGCTGAGTATAGATAAATATTCTTGCTACTTGAAGAATATAGTAAGTAACATTCTTGAGGAGTTCAACCAATATATAATGAATACGGGCAGGAATCGACTGTAACAAGTCTTGTTTTCAGAAAGAAGGAGCGATTGCTTCCCTTTCTTAAATCTAACAAAATGTTAACTTTTTTCAAGATGCCTCAAACAATTATGTTGTTTCCTTGAGAATTTAAATACTACTTTGTGAATATTTGCCCAATGTTGATTTATTTGACGGCATTTTTTCAAAGATGAAATATTTCCTCAGGCCATCCTGGAGGAGAGAACTACCATGAATTACTTAAGCAAGGCAAGAGGGAAATTTAAAAACCAATTTAAAAACTTCAAGTGTTAGGTTTTAGCCAAATGGAAATCCCTCGAACACCGCAGTGGGGCTTGAAACGTTTCCGAAATTCCCTTCGAAGCTTTGGCTAGTTGCGCTAATAGGAAAAGCAACATGTTTCCAAGGTTTTTATAATGTTTTAGGAGTACAAAAGTTTTTGCTCATTTCAATTTTGGGGAAGAAAATTTCATCTCCTGAAAATTATAATAATCGTAAAACTTAATGACATTTCTCTCGGACGGTGAGGACGGATGATAGATGCACTATAAGATAGCAGAGAGGTCAAAGCCATGTTCTTTAAGCGACTCATAAAAAATAGGAATATCGTCTATGAAGGTCTGATTAAAAGGAAGCATTTTTGGACTTTATTAGGAAAACTGACTGCGGATAAGTCCGGTTAATGACAAAGATGGTATGCTACAGGACTGTAAGCTTGATATCGTCAACAACCTTAACGATTACTTTTCCTCTCTATTTAAGAGGCCATTGCCACTGCTAAATGGTTGACAACTTGAAGTTTGCCTCAACGAGGTCATCTTTGAGGTCTTCCTTGTTCTTGAACCTCGCCCCGACTCTGTTTGATATATTTATTTTCAGTTGTTCCCTGATAACTCTTTTCATTATAAATTTATTTTGTTTATTTTCTTTGTTTTATATTTTTATTTACCAATTTTTCTATTTATTGTTGTAATCGTTTGTAGAGATTCAAAAATAAAGTAGAACTCCATCAATTTTTTCGGGCCGAGCTTACGAGGCCGATATGCAAAAGAAAGAAAACAAAAATGTAGATAACATAAGCGAATACTAGACCTAAGGGTTAGAAATAATTAAACAAGGCTTAATACAAGGTTTCTTTTCATTATAAAATAATACAACCTTAGAATATCTTGTCGAGGAATGTCGCAGAAAACATTTTAGAAAATATATTTACGAATAGAATAGTCGAATAAATAAATAATAATTTAAACGAGGAAAGTAGAGATATATTATTTGTCAAACTAATTCTTAATCCATATCTTCTCCTTGCCTAACTTCGTTTTTGTTTAGCTAGTCCAGAGTTGTTCTTAGTCTTTACTGGTTTGTAATTCTTTACTTGTGAAACTGACTTCAGGGAATTGTTCTTAAAAACTCCAAGGAAATACATATGATTAATTTTAAATCCTTTTGATTCAGTTGCACGACACAAGCTCAATTTAGTAAAAGGAAATAATAGATGATAATGGAAGGTAAAGGAATCAATCCCTTTGTGAAAAACACCGAGATACAGCCTCATGGAGGAAAATGAAAGGTTGATTGGTCAATCATATTACCTCCACTTGGAGTCTGGAAGTTAATTTTATATAAACCGCTTTCGCGTAAGATGAGATCGGTGCACATCAATGATAGTACCAGCATGACCGGACGCTTAACTCTAAAGGCCAGCCCATTACTGCCAATGCGTATTGCGAACGCAAACTTTCGTGTACGTGGCTTTTTAGCAAATAACCAATATCATGAATGCTAGGAAAACCATTGACTATTTTCAGGTAAAGGTAGTACTTAGTGTACTATTTGTAAATTTATCTTTATAAATCAAGTCATCGTTAGATACAATACAAAATCTATATGTTGAGAATGACACTTTTCTTTATATATGTCGTAGAATTCTTTCTGATAAAAACCCTACTTACCTGACACCACTTTTATTTAGTGTCGTAGAATGCCTCCTCCTTTTTTTGTTCTATTCTAAGAGTGCTAAGAGTGTCTAATATATATTGATATTATAGGAATATCTTAAAGAACAGAGCCGTTACCAAACACGTAAGGATATAAAAGAAACGCCCACTAATTCACAAAATAAACTTATATTTTATCTTTAACCATTGAATACACAACCTTTATACATTAACTACAGCAATACTCTAAATATTATTATAAACAAGAATTAATTAAATTAGTTTACCCTCCAAAATTTGGTTAACGTTTTCTCTACACAAAACAATAATATAAGAATTAGGCTTACGGACTCATGTGGAGTTTAAAGGGCCTCAGAAATGTTATTGACTCACGACGCGAGCCGTGTGTCCAGTTGTAGATGGGCGAAATTCCACGGTCGTTTTGGCGAGGGTAGCAGCTGGGGGGTCCACACGTTCTTCCGGGAGGGGCGGAAGGGTTCTTCAAGGACAAGAACCAATACGGTGCCTTATGCAACACCTAGGCAGTCGTGGTCTCTCTGGCGAGAGTGAGTCGAACTTGTTTCTTGAATCAAGTTAACTTGGAGTGCGGTGTGATCACCGAGTAACGAACTCGAGGAGGAGCTTTTCTCCTTCGTTACTTATTTATATATGGACGAGGACAGAACTGGGGGAGGTTCTTCTTCACGGGCGAGGATAACGGAGGGGGATTTCTCTGGCGAGAATAATTTGAACTTTGTTCCTTACCCAGTTAACTTAAGAGTTCGGTGTGGCCACCGAATAACGGGCTCGAGGGGGAGCCTTTTCCTTCTTCTTCCTAATTCCTCAAGGACGAGGAATACCCCTGGTGTTTAAGGTGCACCAGGATATGAGGAGTCTCTCTAGGCGAGAGTAAGTTGAACTTACCAAAGTTTACTTATCGTTTGGTTTGATAACCAGGGACTTAGCTCGAGGATGAGCTTCTTCTTAGCCCCTTAAGGTAGGTAGCCATACATCTCTTGCAGGGTAATCCTTGGTCTGGCGAGCCAAGTACACTACCTCTCCAGTCTCGGTAGCTCGGTTGTGGATCCGAAGACTTCGTCACCTAGAGACTGACGTATACTACCTCCTTCTTCTTTTCTTAATTCCTCAAGGACGAGGAATACCCCTGGTGTTTAAGGTGCACCAGGCTATGAGGAGTCTCTCTGGCGAGAGTAAGTTGAACTTACCAAAGTTTACTTATCGTTTGGTTTGATAACCAGGGACTTAGCTCAAGGATGAGCTTTTTCTTAGTCCCTTAAGGTAGGTAGCCCTGCCTCTCTTGCAGGGTACTTCTTGGTCTGGCGACCTAAGTAAACTACCTCTCTAGTCTCGGTAGTTCGGTTTGATCCGAAGACTTCGTCACCTAGAGACTGACGTATACTACCTTCTTCTTTTCTTAATTCCTCAAGGACGAGGAATACCCCTGGTGTTTAAGGTGCACCAGGCTATGAGGAGTCTCTCTGGCGAGAGTAAGTTGAACTTACCAAAGTTTACTTATCGTTTGGTTTGATAACCAGGGACTTAGCTCGAGGATGAGCTTCTTCTTAGCCCCTTAAGGTAGGTAGCCATACATCTCTTGCAGGGTAATCCTTGGTCTGGCGAGCCAAGTACACTACCTCTCCAGTCTCGGTAGCTCGGTTGTGGATCCGAAGACTTCGTCACCTAGAGACTGACGTATACTACCTCCTTCTTCTTTTCTTAATTCCTCAAGGACGAGGAATACCCCTGGTGTTTAAGGTGCACCAGGCTATGAGGAGTCTCTCTGGCGAGAGTAAGTTGAACTTACCAAAGTTTACTTATCGTTTGGTTTGATAACCAGGGACTTAGCTCGAGGATGAGCTTCTTCTTAGCCCCTTAAGGTAGGTAGCCATGCATCTCTTGCAGGGTAATCCTTGGTCTGGCGAGCCAAGTACACTACCTCTCCAGTCTCGGTAGCTCGGTTGTGGATCCGAAGACTTCGTCACCTAGAGACTGACGTATACTACCTCCTTCTTCTTTTCTTAATTCCTCAAGGACAAGGAATACCCCTGGTGTTTAAGGTGCACCAGGATATGAGGAGTCTCTCTGGTGAGAGTAAGTCGAACTTACCAAAGTTCACTTATCGTTTGGTTTGATAACCAGGGACTTAGCTCAAGGATGAGCTTTTTCTTAGTCCCTTAAGGTAGGTAGCCCTGCCTCTCTTGCAGGGTACTTCTTGGTCTGGCGACCTAAGTAAACTACCTCTCTAGTCTCGGTAGTTCGGTTTGATCCGAAGACTTCGTCACCTAGAGACTGACGTATACTACCACGATTTTCCTCAGAGTTTCTCATTTATACCTCGTCACCCCACTGGGGGAGTGGTAAGAGGGGGGGAGGGGCTTGAGGACGGCCCCAGGAGAGTTCTTTTTCCAAACGGTCTTTCCCACCAAGTCAAACATCGGCTCCTCATTAGCCTTCGAGATTGGGAGAAACACGTCTCCAATTTCTTATTTGACGTGAAACTGGATCTCACTCTCCTGGGGGAGATCTTATATTTTGACCTTTAGGGTCTTTCATGGCAGCGAGTTGTGCCACGTTGTGGTTACGCTTTTGACTCGCCGATGCCCGGGCGGATGTCCTTGCGGTAACGGCCTTGGGACTGCATCACGAGTGAACGGGGGGGGGGGAGTGACCATTCCCCTCCAATATATATATATATATATAATAACTTGCAAAAGCTTTGATACATTGTTATTTAATCTTTAATTTAGTAAAATAACTTGACTACTATATATAAGAATTCCATAGTAGATACAAACGTTATTCAGTCCATAATCAGTGGCAGTATGAATGTTTTTCGACCATATTCTGCACATTAACCATAAATGAACTTTCCTAAAGTCCAGCCAAATCGATCTTATCCTTGAAAGTCAACCTCGACTAAAAATCAAGTGAATTAACCTAAGTCGATCTTAAGTCTTTGTGTTAGTAAATATTTACCCCAAATCACAATGACCTCTTTGTTCAGTATGACTTTGAGAATGGTCTTCAAGATTTAACTCTCGTCTCTAAACTTATATCCTTGATAAAGAAAGAAAATGAAGCAGAACTTTGTTTCTTTTTGATGATTAAATATTAAAACGAAGTCACTTGTTTAGGGGCTTGCTGCTACTCGATTGATGCTCCAGTCTTAATGTCAGATTTTTCCTCTGCTCCATTGACTGTGGTCGGTTCGGAAACACTTTCTCTGAAAAGATCCCCATCAACGTCGTGTCTTTCATCGTTTTATTATAACATCGTGTTTTTCATCAAGATTTTAAACATGATTTATTTCTCCGTTTTATTTTATCACGGTTTGATTCATAGTTTTATTTTAATTGCTTTCTTTTAAAGTTTTTTGATCGTTTTATTTCCATACAGTTGTTTTCATCGTTTTATTTTAACAGGGTTTTTATCGTTTACTTGAACATGGTATTTTTCATTGTTTTTTTAAAATATGGTGTCATGGGTTAGCCGAGATTATACTGTTTTTATTATTATGATTAATTAAAACGAGTCGTACTTTTGTACTTCCAGTGATCGCTACAGGATCGGTCTCTAAAAGTGCCTTTCTTATCTTTATTCTATTGAATGAATAACAAGGGGAGTTCTCTCTTTAATATACTAAATACTGCCAACACAACTCGTTCAAGGATAAATTAAACACTACAACAAAAATAGAACTTTACTGTGCATTAATCGACTCCAATAAAAATTAATATATACACATACAAAATACAACTTAGAAATGTTTCTTAAGTCCCTTTACCGACACTCAGTTTCAGGATGTTTTAAGGGAGAACAATTTACTTTAAAAAAAATCGTCTTTAAGATATACACAATACTTTACGTTAAAGGCACGGGGACATAACGATAGAATTGATTACTCACATAAGGTATTTTATCCAGAACAACCAAACGAAATAGCTTCACTCAAATCTCGTCCGGAAAGGCGTCGTGAGTGTAGTTTATTTGCTTCTCAATAGATGGTGTTACTTGGAACGAGGAATGTACAAGTGACGTCACGCGGAATAGAAAGAATCAAAACAAACGTCGATGAGGAGGCTATGTTTCGGACGCTTATGACCTTTAAACGTTTTTTTTCAGACGAGGGTTGCATATGGTTGTATGCTTTTCCAGCGATTTGGTTGCGTTTGTAGAGCTTCTCTTTCGGGTGGGAAATCTATCTAGTTTGGGGTTGTCAAACTCAGATAGGGTAAGATCACATGACGATCTTTGGTACTCAAACTGTGTCGAGGGTACTGGGAGGTAAGATCACTTGACGATCTTTTGTAATCGAACTGTGCCGATGGTACTTGAAGGTAAGAACACTTGAAGATTTTGGGTAATCGAACTGTGCCGATTTAACTTGGTGCAATCTGGTATTGACCAAGAAAATGAAAGTCCTTCTTAACTTGCTGGAGGATTCTCTCCCGGCAAGTTCTTCTCGATGTCGTGACGAAAATGAAAAGGTCCTCTTCTTCTCCTGACGAATCGTGTTCTACTCAAATTAATCCCGTTGGGTAATGAGAGGGGAGAGGGGAATAACAAGGTGAGAACCGTGGGTGCCCTGCCTTCTGGGCATCTGTTATTTCTCTCCCTCGACATTTTTAAATTAGGGAAACGGGATCTCATATTGATTCGAAAGACGTGGGTATCAATTCCGCCGTGTTTTGGCGTCGTGGCGCTCTGGGGAGAGCGTAATACGAGATCGACAGTTTGAATTTTTTACTTGCATGTTTATAAATACACACTCGAAAGGCCTGCCTTTTGAGCTGAGGTCAGGAATAACTGTCTCCTAAATTTTCCATTTTTATAGTTTTTGTATGTTACCGTAGAACGATTAAAGGGGCTCAGAGAAACCCAGGTGGGCTTTGTTTTTCCTTGATTATTTCTCCTCGCCATGAGGAAGACCTCGATATATATATATATATATATATATATATATACACTCGCATTTTGTTAACTGCCTTGGTTGACTCGTATATCTCTACACATGGGTTCTTTCATTGTTCTTTATTAATATATGTTCTTTCATAATTTTATTTCAACAAACTTTCTTGTGTTATCATATTTTAACCCCTTTTCTTTCATAGCTTTATTTTTACATGGTTTCTTTCATCATTCAGTTTAAATGATTAATTTTGGTCTTTTTGAGATTGCAGAAGTTGTTTTTGTCTCTGCAAATACCGAGAACTAAATGACAGACGGCTTCTACGCATCGTTTCCTTGCTTCTTTACGCCCAGCCTCAAGATAAATCCTTCCCTTCTGACGACTCTCTTTCCCTCCAACCCTCTCTTAGGGTGACCAGGAGGGGGCATGAGGGGGGAGTCCTTGTTATGGAATTCAGGAATTTTAGAAATTTTACATTTTAAATCTTTGAGAATTTCATCTTGAAAGAAAGAATGAGAAACGTGATGGGTAAAGATTTTATAGTACCGAGTGGCAGATAATTATTTTAAATAGGTTCTCAGAGTAATTTGCATCGATTCTACTCATCAACGATTACCTCTTAATGACAATGTTACAATTATTTTAACTTTACTATGACTAATATTAGAGCAACCAAGAACTAATCACAACTATGAATAAAAAGCAGAAACTTGGAACCCTCCAAAAAGCTTAGATCAAAGGTTAGAACAAAACAAAACGTCTATGAACGCATTATGATGGCGTGAGAAAATCAGCCATTTGGATACAGGAACAAACCATCCTTTAGGATATTGATGAACTATAAAAACCTAAAGTGCAGCTGGGCAGGCAATGTGGCAAGATTCCAAGACGATAAAAGGAAAAGGATCATAAAATTCCAAATTGGACTCCACTTAATAAAAGATGACCGAAAAAAAGACCAAAAACAAAAATGGATAGATGATTTTCAAAAATATGCTGAAACTGTGAAACAAATTGCCCCTTAAGAGGCGTAAATATTAAAGTAAATGAGAAAGGGTTTCTTTAACAGTAGGAGGCAAAAACTTGAAATGGTGTTAATGGTGAAGATTAGAGAATCTGGAATCTCCCACCTGTTTTGGAAGAAACAATATCAATCATTTGGTTTGTTCCCTTCAACAACCTCTGATCTTTTGCTTGGCTGCTCATCAGTACTTCCTTATACCGGTACCCTTATGATTAACGGGAGTACTTTGTTCTCAACATCAACGTTAACTAAGAGTTCACCATACCAAAGGCTGAATAAGATCAATCCATTAGCCGATATAAACTTTCTAAAACCATTCTACCATCAACGCTATTAATTTCGCTGAATTAATTATTATAAAATTCAAAAAGGCTTAATCAGGCAAAGGGAGAAAATTAATTATATTAACTAGATAATGATTACAAAGCATACGTTTGTCATGCAGAATCAAAATACTCAATTTGCGATTGTGGAATCTTGAAGCAACAAAGATGTAATTTCCCTAAATTCTCGATTGGGAATGCAAATATTAGTGAACCTCTTTAGTCGGGTTGAACTTTTGGTTCGGTGCTCTTGTAGGGTAATTTTTTGAGTCTGATTTGTTCAAGGAAGGAAAATAGAGGTTAATTTCTAGTGGTTTGGCAAAGAATAACACAGAAAGTTAGGAATCCATTTACTAAACTTAAAATCGAGAAGTTGACTATTTAAGTAACTAACTATGTATAATAATTTTCGATGAAAAATATTCTTAATGCAAACGCTTTTAGTACCTTATGCAACATTGAAACATCAGGAGTAATTCCTTCTTGATTACCTTTTTATGTCATAACTATCAGTGAGGAAAGGGGCAGAGAGGAAACAAGACTTAGTTTAAAATGATATTTAACAAGGAAAAAATAATCATCGAAAAGAAATGAGGTTCAAATGGCAACATTCCAAAATCGTGTGCAAAAATCCCCAAAATAGAAATTGTCTTGGATATGAGTTACGAGAATCATAAATACAACTTAAATACAAGTTGAAGTGACCAACCTCATTAAAAGATCGAAGGAAGAGTACAACTAGGGACCAACACGGAAGAGCATGGAAGAAGGCCGGATTACCGATTAGAGATTCATACCATGTCGATGCAAGAAGGCAAGATGTCGAATCGATCTGGGTATAAAAAAAGTCTCCCCCACAAATGTACTCACTCTTTGACTGCCCATTACTCATATATTTTGTTTAGATTCAGGTGTTTATTGACAATGATACGATTCTAATGAGTTAAATTAAAGAAAGGAACACTAAATTTAAGAAAATTAAATGGTCAATAGATTTTTTTATGGGGATAGATTAAAGATAAGGTTTACGCCACAAAACCAGGGACATTCGATGAGTTGAAAGAAGAAATTAAAGTAAAATTTCTCGGAATTCCAAAGAAAATGTTCCTCAATGTTGTCCAATCCATTCGTCGCGTTATCAGCTGTGTTTGGAAAATGGTGGAAACTAGTTTGAAAATTTGCGTAAACGCAGGAATGAGTAGATTAGACTAAATGATGATATTTAAAGTAATCTTTTATATCGTGTAATTTTCTTTAATTTAATGTTATGTTCTTTAATTTAACTGTTTAAACTTTATTTTATGTCAATACACACCTAAATATAAACAAAATATATGAGTAACGGGCAGTATTTCTATCCCAACATCTTTCATAACTTTTAAGAGTAAAAATCCAAGGTTTCCTAAATTGGTGTACGTTAACCTAAATGACTAAACTACATAAGAGTTCATTTATCAAAGTTTTATTGTTGGATCGATAAAAAGAAAGTTATCAACAGATAAGCAATTTACTATGAAGATTTAAGTGTTCAAAATGACCCGAACTACAGCGAAAACAACTTTGCATGGCAATATAACGATTAAATAATCGGTGAAAACATTTGTACTAGATATGAGTAATTCGTATTTAGATTGGATGCCATTTTTATAAGTGATCCTTCGAAATCTTCTTCCGCAGGAACGAACCAACTGTTGACACTCTTGTGCATTCTGCTCCTAACAGTTTTCGGATTTCTTGCTATGTCCATTTCTCCGATCTGTTCCATCATTTTCAATGGCTGCTGAAACAACATTCAACAATCTTTCTTTTATAAATGTCATTAGAATGGAATATACATTAAGCTTGGGCAACCAGAACATTGGATGAATAAACACCACTAAAGTTAAGATCTTTCATGGGATCTGCTTCGATTTTTTGTCCGTTCGTTCTTAATTTCGCGTCGATCTCCGCCCCCTTATTCAACCTCCTACAAAAGAAATCTCCCGACAGCATTATTTCCACACCGAAAACTACATTTCATTTCCACTAACTAAAATATAAACTTGCGTCCATCCCCATTCTTAGTTTACCTAATCCCAGTAAGCCTTTCGGATTCCGGACTGATGCGAGCAACAAGAGCATAGGCTGTGTCCTATTGCAATATGGAGACGATGGTGAAAGCCACCCGGTAGCGTAAGCGAGTCGCAAACTCCTCTCACGCCAAAACAACTATGTCATAATAGAGAGAGAAGAACTTGCCATTGTCTGGGTGGGGGGTGAGAAATTCAAATTATACCTTTTAGAAAAAGAGTTCTTGATCAAGACGGATCACCGACCTCTCGCATATTTACGTAATGTTAAGAAAAACAACGAAAGAATCATACGTTGGAGTTTACTTCCACAGGAGTATCAGATTATGTACATAAAATGGTTGGAAAATTGTCCAGCGACAGCCGAAATCCTTTGGGCCCTAACCCGAGCTAATTGTAAAAGAGTAGCAATTTTCTTTTTGGGGTTTGTTTGTCCTGATTGATTCCTTGTATATATATTTATATATGTTTATGGTATGTTGGCAAGAAGAAGACGCTATGGTAATTTTTTGTGTTGTCTTTGTACTGTATACCTTTATTGTCATAGTGACCTTCTGTACATATATCAACATTTATAGTGTACGATCCTATTGATTTATTTATGTTTCTATGATGTTTTTTGTACCATGTATTTATGTAATTTTTTCTTGTTTCTTTTTCTGTTTACTTTTGGTCGCTAATGACCTGAGGTGAGTGAGCCTCCATTCAAGATTGACTTTGTATGTATAATTTTCTTTTTTTTATTGTAGCGGTTTAATTAAATTATTTGGATACTCGGATTAGTCATGCGCTTTAGCTAGGTAAATCTGTATCGAAACAGGTCAAGTATTTCCACCTTTATTGTACACTCGACCCTGGAAATTTGGAGCACGCCTTTCCCAGTCAAACTTTTCTTTATGATGCCCCTTTTTCCCACAGTTGAAAAGCGTCATCTTTCGCAAGGGAAGAGATGTGAAAGAATAGAGTCAAGATGCCTCACGTGGACCCCAGAAACCCACGTTTGATATCATCACCTAAATTTGCTTCCCTTGGGGGGATCGAAGATCAAGTACGAATCTACTTACCTCACCCACCCTTAATTAATATTATATTCCTAATTCATCAACGAATAGATTTGAGACTTGTTCATTTGTGTTAGTTATAGTTTATAATTTATCTTTAAACTGCCTAAATCATTTCACGTCCATCATCACCTTTTATTATTTAAGTAGATTAATTTTGAAGTTTGTTTTTCCTTCAATGTATACTTACTTTGGGGGTTAACTACAGTTTAACAAATCGAAAAGGTTAATTCGAAAAGGGGCCTAGAAAATTACCCCTCCACCCGCAAATTAAATATTGGCCACTTTCTATTGCGATAGGTATTTGGGATACTGGTGTAAAGTCTGTAACTCTGAGGTGGCAAATGAAGATTTTGTTTTGAAACTACTCTATGTTGATCACGTATCTTTGTTCTGTGTTTTAAATGTGAAAAAGGTACCGAAAAAATCATTGTTAAATGATGTTATTTGTGTTATTATCTAACATTATTTCACGTTCGATGCAAGATTTAACTATATACAGTCCTGTGCTAAATGTATTAAGTAATAGGATAAGTGTTTATATTTTTAAAATATTTCATTTTATTTTTTGACATTTATAATTTTGTAGATTATTTTCTATTCAATTTTTGTGATTTTAAATTTTCAATTTGGTAGTTGTATTATTGCAGTAAGATGAGGATTTTACATTGCCTAATGAAGGTATTAATATATTTCTTAATATATTTGCTTACCTATCTATCCTATAATTTGGCTTTTCTCTCCTGTGTGTTTGGGGGTTAATTTGCAAATATTTAAATATATTTTTGCTTAGCTATCTATCCTAAGCCTATAAATTGCTGATAGGCTCTTTCCATAATAATCTAGAATTGCTTAATTTATCATATCGTAGGCTAATAGGCTAATTTTCATTCCATTTTGTATTCGATTTTGCGAATTTCAATTATTAAATGTACAGTTGCATTATTGCGGTAAGATGGTTATTTTAAATTGCCTAATGAGGTTATTAATATATTTAGGTAGTGATAAACAATGAGGGCTGTGCATTACCTGCTCAAAAGTGTTCTAAAAAATTAAGAAATTTATTATCTTTTATATTATTTTTGATACCTAGGTATAAATGTTGTAAAATAACAATACTAACCGTTGTTTTTATATTATATTTCTTTTCATAACATTTGTGTATCATTTAGTAGTAGTAGATCCTTTAATTAAGAGTGCTGCATATCCCTCCATGGTCACGACCATTACAAAAACAGGTTTTTCAAAAATTACACCATAAATCTGAACTGGTAAACATATTTCAAAGTTCCCTATGTGAAAAATAAAGGTATTTATGTGTGCTACCTTTTAGTGCACTCTGAATTTCGGCTAAATTTACACTTTAGTATTGATAACCAAAAAACCAACAGCAGTACAATCTATGTCCACCTGAACACCAACATAGACACATCCATCACCATTACTCATCAACTTCACATCCATTTTTCTCATTCCCACAATTCTCTTAGTACTTCATCCATAAATATATTAATCAGCCATGGTGAAATCACACAACTTTCTCTTACACCCAGCCATCTTTGCCCCTGAAACTCTCTTGACTTCATGCATAAATACCCTTCACACCGTCCAATAATCTACCACGCACTGCGTATATTCTTAGCACCTATCTAATGATCCTCCACCTACATACTTTTGTCTCACATAGAGAAAACATCTGCAATCACTGTGAAACAATAGAGTTAAGGAGTCCCACGTGGACCCCAAAAACCCACGTGCCTCTCAATACGAGATCAAAAGAGAAAGCGAAAACGGGCCTAAGAATCGAGCAAAGATGCTTTCGAAACGCAGATGTGTTTACTCATGGAGGTTCTCCTCAAGACTTGATGCAATTTTGCCTCCCTCCTACCATCTTGAAGCATGCAAGATCGAGAAAGGACATCTGGTATTGCAAATTCCTAGAAGACCTCTATCCCCCAGCTTCGTCAGTCGGTATTTATCGCCATTCACAGACAGGTCAATTGAGTACCGGCCCGCGAGAAAACGTCACTTGTCGATTTGGCTCCTTTCTCGCTTGCACGAGCGCAAAAGCAAGAAATTCTGCCGCCAGAACTCCACCTCAGTCAATTTGCGATTTCCCCGTAACGGCCGTTCTCGTTAACCAGCGCATGTAGTACCTCGTCAATTTATTCCGACGTAAATATTAACCTCCTGCAATTCTCTTCCTCGAATTACCCCTTCCCTCCGTCGCCTAAGCATTAACTTCTGCAAGGCGTCAACACGTGCTATCTCTTTTAATCCGATTATCCCATAAAGATTTATTTTTATTTCGGCTCAGCGCAGCGTTTGAAAACTCAATCCGACTTTGGTCATTTACCTGCCCTAAGCTCATTAGCTTGTCCCTTTTTGCCAGACTATCGAGTACCCCATAGTCTTGGATATTCCAATTTAATTTCATCTGTGTAAATATTTATCCTTTTTTTGTTGTGTTATTAAATATTATTTTTGTACTCCTCTTTTAAATAAGCCTAAACAGCATTCAGGTATAGCTAAGTAATTTAGGGTCAATTTGCACTCGCTTTTTGTTATATGCCAGCATACTCAGCGGATAACTTTCCTTCCCCCTTCCCTCATTAGCTTAATCCCATCATCTGGTAACGGAGCCGAGGAGAGTTCAGTTGAGCGTTCCTAAGCTCTATTCTTCACTACACGGCTAATAAAATCCTCTCTCACTCTCTCTCTCTCTCTCACTCTCTCTCTCTCTCTCTCTCTCACTCTCTCTCTCTCTATATATATATATTATATATATATATATATATATATATATATATATATATATATATATATATATATATATATATATATATATATATAATAATAATAATGCACTGATTAATTTTGGAGAGACAGGCCACATCTGAATGGGATAGCTTCGGTAAGACTAGGAATCCTTTAAATAATTTGTTGATTGATTTTCAGACAAGACTACTTGAGAGACTGTATGCTACCTATGAGACTGTTGTTTCATTTAAAATATCAATGTTAACAATTTGATTAATAATTAAAACTGTTGTTTTATTTCTAATTAGGTTCAAAAGTGTTTAAAAAAAATGTTATCATGCTCTTCCCTTTACCTTGTTGTCCAATAGAGAAGAACAAATTGGATTTAATTCGTGTTTATTATGAATTATATAGCTAAAATCCCCAGACAGACATAATATTTATATCGATATCTTTCGTTTTTAATATCTAAATAAGGCCTCCGACTTTTATACTAGACATATCCCAGTTAAATAGTTTGTAATCTACTGTTATATTCCCCAATAAGATATCTTTAACAACTTTCGATCTATGTAACTCCAATAATATTATATTCTTTTGCCGCAACTACCAGTGTAACTTTCATCAGTTTTGTTACTTAATTACACGCGTTTGCCTTATAAAAGTTATATTATAAAAATTAATTAACATTCGATAAATTAACATCTACGGTCTTCAATCCCAGGGTTACAATATCTCCGTTCTAATTTATAACCCAAATTTATGCCCTAATTGCAGCCACATAGAGATATTTACCTTCGGCAGCAGCTAAAATTTCAAATTAAAATGAATTTGAAGAATTTCCTCAGTGGTGAAGGGCTGTGTAATTCATTGCCAGATCCCTAGAATATACGTGATATCCATAACCAGAAATCTAGAATGATACTAAGCTGTTTTGTTAGTAGTTGTTTCAAATGGTTCTCCTTTACCTCTCCACTTTCCTGAATTCCGCCAATTATATCGCCTAAATCGGAAAATAACAATCATTAATACAGATTTGGTCGAAACAGAGACGAGACGTGAATATTTTAAGGGCAAGTTTATTTACAGGAAATTAATGGTAAAAACTTATTGAATTGTAAACATTGTTTGTAATGGCTATTTCAACTTTAATACGCAATCAATTACTAGATATATAAATGTGTGTGACTAAGAGTATTTTTGTGAATAAAGTAAACCTATTCGTATTGAAACCTTAATAATTTTGGGGTTAATATAGAAACAATTAATATTCAGAATATTCTCTGGTACATTTCAATCGAAAAAAAAGAACCGGACGTTCTCTTTCCTCCCATAAAATCTTCTCTTGTTTTGATATTCGCATATAATTTCTTTCCTCTTAAGCGAAAGTTTTCTCTTCTCATTTCCTAAAGAGGATTCAATAATACAACATTCAATTCAATCAGGTGTTGGTGAGATGTGAAATCCTTCTTATTTGAATTCCTTTTTCAATACTTTTTCTTAAGTTTGAAAAAGTAAATAAGTCTGAAAATAAAGCTAAGTAAACAAAAAGAAAATCAAAGTAAATAACTGTGCCCAATTTCTAAAAGATCCTTCAAATTTTATTCCGGATGGCATAAGAAAATATCTCCCACCACTTAACAGTTTAAACTTTAAGTAAACAAATTTTATAAGTTTTCCCGTCGTTGTTATTTCATGGTTTAATTTATATTGACTGAACTTAAAGTCAATTTTTTAAAGAAAAAAAGAAAAGTTCAAGTTCTTCATCGAAATATAAATAAACTAAGTATTTTACCTTTGGTCTAATCCAGTTAAATTCGGAAAACTTTGAAATCGATAAATATTCTACAACTTTCTGCTCAAATATATCTTAAAAAGTACAGGAATATATTAAAATACAACCATAGAATAACGTATAATTCTGTTATGATTTTTATTATTTCTAAATAAACCCCGTTAATCATCGTCATCACTAACTATATAATTTAAGAAGTGGAATCTTTTGAGTATTTTAATAATAATTTCATCATAGTTTAGTTATGAATTATGTTTTTTATGAGTTATTTCCAATAATTCTTTTATAATATCAATTAACAAAAATGGTGGAGTTCAGAAATCAATATAAGTATCGAAATTTTGTGATTGTTTTAAAAAACCCAAATTACAAATGGTGAAGTTCAGAAAATATTTTTTATGTATCTTCGTCTCCTATAACTCTATATTTTAGGAACGTGAAGTTTTGAAAGGGGAGAAAGTTAGTTCACAGTTCCTTTTTAAAATTATTATAATTGGCGAAGTTCAGAAAATTTATAAAACTTTAACCATAGCTGCTTTTTTTAGATTTTAAATTTTAATCTTAGTAGCGAAGCGCAAGCTCTCCCCGTAAGGGGTAGTGGCGAAGCCATTGCCTGGTATAACTTATTAAGTTATGAGGCCACAAGTGCTCATTACTTATTTTGATGTTAATTTCAAAAATTTATTGTGTGATTCAGACCGTAAAATATAAATCTAAGGAAAAGAATTAAACAATTTATATACTCTAAAATCTGCGCTTGAGCAATTAGTGGATAGTAGGTTGGTAGAGTGGATACAGCTACTTGCTTTATGTGGAGAAAGAGCGGCCCCCAGTCAATTGGTTTAAGAAAAATGAAGAAACAATTTAAAATAATAAAAGATTACTGTAGCGATTAATAGTCAACATAATTATTATCAATCTATAATCCCTTTAAATCATATTTAAAGAATTCAAAATCCTTTTTATGAAAATCAGAATGTTAAAGAACGCGGTGCAGGAATCCATAAAGAGGTCGGTAGGATCCTTTTTACCTGTTCTCTCAATTAATAAAAATAAATATAACGGACACCAAAATTGACGATACAGCAGAAAATTATCATTTTTTTTCAGAAACTTTAATACTCACTTCGTGTTTTTAGTTCCGTTATCAAAAATCTATTTTACTTTTCTTGGTTTATAGGGATCTGTCCTGATTAAAGTAAAATTGCTTCATGATTTAATTTATAAATCAAACTGAAAATTGACCCACAAAATATGCGTATTTCTTTATTTTATACTAAGCGAAAATCCCATAATTCTCTCTGATGTCGTGTCTATTAAAAATATTATTATTGGAACAAATTGTTATAAATAACTGCGCGTACAAATATATATATATTCCCTACTGCCTTGGTGTATCCTTTTTATTTATTCAGTTCGGGTTGCTAGCTACCAACCAACCACTTCCTTAAATCCAAAAACAGCTTAACCTGGTACTCCTTTGCACGCCAGCTGTGTTTTTTGCTTGGAAATTATTTCATCACTTAATTAACCTTTTGATCGCAATTTAAATTACAATTGGATTTTAATTGATTTAAGTTAAAACACTCAAGAAATTTCCCTTAGATATTTTATTAAAACCATCAAATTGTGTTAGAAAATTACCAACTACAATATGTAAAGGATTGCTGTGTAACAAAGGCAGGGTGAACGAGTTATATATAAATTTTATTTCACCACACAGATCACAGGGGAATGTTAAGCTTCCCTCTTGTTAATTTGATCATCATTATTATTTAGCAAATGATTTTAGGAAATCTACAACCGATTTTTAGTAAAACCTTGATTGTACATAGCAAGAGAATTGGTAAATTGGAATTCCATAAACTATTTGAGATGAAAAAAAGAGTAATGAATTCTCTGTTGACAAGGAAGATGATCAAGCCAAATTTGAAATCATTTTCCTGCGTAAATAAGTTAATGGACAGATCCCGTTCATGACGAATTATACTAATGAATATTATTGTTCCTGGAGATCTGAGAACATCATCACAACCTTTGCATTTACGTATTTGCTATATATCTTTGGCTTTTCCCCTAATCTTGTCAAAGGTAACTAAATTAAATTTAATTGACCTATAAACCTCTCACTAACTCTATCAAAAATCGAATTGATTCTAATACAAATACACCTTTGAGCGGTCAAGGTTAGTGACCTGAATAAAATGACATCTTAAAAATATCATGGCTGACGTGCCATCCTTTTAAATTGGGGGCTCTGACGCAAGAAATTTGGCACCAAAATTGCGAAATGAGATATCGTGTCTTGAAGCGACGAGTGCAAAACTTAAGGACCAGATTAAGCGGCTGTTTACATCTTCACGATTATTTTCACTTTTGGGTTTTCATCATATATTTCTCTTTTTTTTTGTATTGTTGATATAATTATTCATTCGCCATAATAATTTATTTTTGATATGGATATATTTGATTTAGTAAAATAGCTATTTTCATCAATCTCAGAGTATACTTCATTAGATGGTTAGAGTTAACGAAACCATTATTTAGCAATTACAAAATAGAAATTACCCGAATTTCGTAAATATACAAAATGGAGGTGAAAGGAATCGTCTATTAAGTAGGAAAAAGAGCAAAGATCCAAAAACTTACTAAAAGTTTTACG
Organism: Ceratothoa steindachneri; assembly: GCA_963969495.1. Taxonomy (NCBI): domain Eukaryota; kingdom Metazoa; phylum Arthropoda; class Malacostraca; order Isopoda; family Cymothoidae; genus Ceratothoa; species Ceratothoa steindachneri. Next base: position 25,998,146 of record OZ018327.1, on the reverse strand, counting down.
TTTCTTGCAAAAATATTCCAAATTAATGCAGTTCTTTTTCTTTACTTTTGTTTTAACGACGACATTCCCCACCTACCTCAAAAAAATCATCCCCTCTTTTGCCCATATTATGGTTGGCCAATATATCACAAATAAAGAAACAATTCGGCGGATTATATCATGCATTGGCTGTCATGCAGATAACTCTACTGCCCCAAAATGAGGACCCACAACTTAATTCGAATTGTTCCTTATATTTTATAATATAATTAATTGACTAAACATGGTCCTTTCTCCAAACCCAACTACCTAAATCTATTGTTCAACCATTCTAAAATCTATTTATATATGAAACTAGGAGAGAAAACTACGAAAATATATTTAATCCCATATAAATCGACTAATTCCCCCTCGTTCTACATAGTTGAGACTGTGAAATGTTTAGAATAAAGTTTAAATTAACAGAAATGTTGTCAGGCGAGCCGTTAATTTATCAAGTAGTCTTAATCTTATCAACAAGTTCAACCATGTAGTAGATTTCCTTATGTCTCAAATAAATTACCTCTACATCGATTTTCGTTAAAAATATTAAAGAGTCCACATTACGGAGATCAGTCCCCAAATTCAAGCTATCCGATAGGCAATTTAAATGTTTGTCTATTTATAAAATCTGGTCTTAAAGGTTATCCTCAATCAACTGTAGCTCGCATACGGCGATTTCTGGATTATTAAAGTAGTAGTGATGTCTATCAATTTCCTTTTTTGAGGGGCGTCTGTGGGGGTTCCTAATCTTCTGAAATTTCGTTTGGTCGTTTAAGATATGTCCATTTCGCATAGTACTTTTCGATAGGTATGATGACAAAGATGCCTGATTCGTCTGCTCTTCTGATGGTAATTTCTTGGTTATTTCTTAGTTCTTTAGCACAATCTTTAAGGTAACTGGTGAAAATTTCAAAAATGAAGCATCTTCTACTTTTACCGGCCTCTGCTAAAAGCTTTGCTTTGACCTTGGGTGTGGTAATAACCTTTCTATCGTTTTCCAGCTTTTGGAATGTAATCAGGCAGGATTTTGCTATTAAGTTGTTTTTTGAAGTTTTCTCGGCTTACCAATGGAGTAGTAATTACTCACAAGTTTGAGGAGTTTTTCTTGTTCTTGTGTGTAGGTGTAATCTAAGAGGTTGATGTATCCTCTACGGGTTTCAGCTAGTCGTTTAAGGATCTTGCTCTTGTAAGTAGCTTCGTATTGGTGATTTATTTGTGAGTGTTTCGTCGATGTTTTCTTTAATGGCGGGGCTTATCATTTTGAAAGACTTTTCTGGAAAAAACAATAGATATATCCAAGAAAAACAACCAACGTTCAACATACAATTCTATGCCCACGGTATACTTCCAAGTCCAAGGAGATGGAATCGAGCTACAGTACGCGATAAATCTATTTGCTCAAATCTGCAAATCACCATGGGAAAGGATTCTAACCTCTACCCACTACCCGCCTGCCGGAAGTTCCCCCCCCCCACGTTTGACTTATCCCTTTGACTTGTTTCGCGCCCTTTATCTTATTGAAAAAAAGAGAGAAATTGAAAGTAAGAAAGATATAAAGAGTGGAATGGAGAAAGCGAGAAAATAAGAAAGAACAAGAGGGAATTAAAGAAAGGAAGACGCAGATAAATAGAGAAATAATAAAAAGAGAGAGATGGAGAGAAGGTGAGAAAGACATAAAGAGTGAAAGGGCGAAAGAGAGAAACAGAGAAAATAAGAGAGAGTATAGACCCTTAAAAATTGGGAAAGAGATAGATGAGTAAAAGAAAGAAAAAAGAGAACGTGGGAGAATAAGAAGGAGGGGTAGAGTGTGTGTGAGATGGAATCTGAATTTATAAGAGCGTGTGTAATTTAGAGAGAGAGAGTGTGTGTTTTATAGTTTCAAACATTTGCTACCCACACGCAATACTTTGTGAGTTTTTCATTATATATATATATATATATATATATATATATATATATATATATATATATATATATATATATATATATAATGCAATGTCACGCAAGAAAAAAATAAAAAGGTGTTTCCAAGTAGTTTCGAACTTTATTAAGTTCCTTATCAACGATAACTAGAAGAAATAATATTATATTAGAGGTAAATATACGAAAGAAAAGTATGAAAGACCGCCTCAAAAACAAGAAATCACCAATGAGGAAGACGGAAGGGGGAAGGTAAAGAAACACATTAAGAATTACAAAAAGCAGGTAGTTAGGTCAAACTAATCCGACGGAAAGGGTAACTGATTCAAAGAAATGAAGATAGCCTAACGAGGGAGATTATAAGACACGATGAGCAAAAGGGGGAGAAATACAATGTACAAAACAGAGCAGTGACAATTAAAAAAAAAAAATAATAATAAAATATATAACTGCGCTCACGTAAAGGAAGACATCTCGGTGGCCACGGTTTCGAAGGCCGTCAATGAGGAGATCGGCTAGAGCTTTCGGTGCGTGGAAAAGTAAGTAAAGCGTTGGGGGCACTGACATCGTCTTTTAAGCGACTGCAAGAGTCATGGCAACCAAATTCTGATTATACCTGAAGACAAAAACTAAGAAAGCTTAGCCCAGGACGTTTCCTAGTTCCGGATGGTGAGAAGATCCTGCGAGTGTGGTTGGCGATCGGTTGCAGGCTCTCCTTGGCCGATTACTGGGACATCTTGGCCACGAAATTACTAACTTGGATGAACAAAGATTACTAAGAAAGCAGAGTACGAGTTTTAGCAGGAAGATGCCCTGGTCCACACGGCAAAGACCGTGCAAATGTTGTTCGAGTCAAACTTAAACTTCTGTCCAAAGTAATTTTGGCCACCGCAGTACCCGACCTCAATTCCCTCGACTACTGCATGTGGGCGCATGTTGCTAGGTCAGTCAAAGCAACATCGGGAGCTGAAGTCCTCCCTCAACCGCGTGTGGGCCAACATGAGGAAAGACTTCGTTCGATTCGTGTGCGCGACTTTCAGGTCTCGCCTGGAGCGCGTGTTCGCCGCCGAGGGCGTCACACTCAATAATATTACAATATAAACAAATATTTATTAGAATAAAACAATTAAAACTTCTCTTATTGCATCATAACTATCATTGTGTCCTTTGTTGAGTTAGTCATAATCAGTGTAACAGGACTTTTAACAATAACAAAATTTTTTTTCTTCTGTTTATAAAATTTGTGATGATCTAAAAATTGTGCCCTGATCTTGTTCTTGTAGTTGGTCAATTTCAGGCCCTGGAGCTTTGTCATTTCATCATATGATGACAAATATAAATTAAATGAATGAAGTATAATTATAATCTCTATTGTAATTTGGGAGGTAAACGTAAATGTTTGAACGAACTTGCATACATGTTTAATGTCCCTTTTAATTTAATATTAATAGATTCACGTTATTATGTTAGTTTCAATGTTGACAATCTAAAATAATGAGATCATCCAAAGAGTGTATGTGAGAGAGATTGTGAGGCTGAAAATATATTCTGATTGGGTAACACTCAGGATTAGTGATGGCGCCCTGTCTTCCATTTTTAATTCCAAATTCTTAAATGTTGGCATTCAATGTAGACCGAGGCGATGTGAAGTAGATCTGGGCTTTACAGCAAGAGCTGTTGCAGTGCTAGGATTAAGCGTAAACGGGGAACGGCTGGCAATTCATTTTTCGCGACCATTTCCAACTTCACGCCGTATTTCGTGCCAATGAGAAGCGATGCGAATCAATTTGAATCGTCTGGCCATTCGATGCAACTCTCGTTCCGCGCCAAGTTCCAGTTTCACCGTCAACCTCCAACCTCCATGTTCAAACGAGCTGCAGCCACCTGACTTGAGGAATCAAGAAGACTTCCTGCCTGACATTCTTAACAATAAAGATAATAATAAATACCTGGAGTTGACTTTGGTTAATTGATGTTGCAAAAGGAGCTTTTTATCCTGCTTAATTTTGAAATATAGGGTCTTCTTTGAATTTAATGTGTGTTTGGGCTACCCCTGGATATTATTATCACTTACAAAAATACTATATACAAAATTTTATCAAATAATTTTATATTATGTTCGGCCTAACTGACCATTAACTTTCTAAAAATTTATACTAAATAAGTCATCAAATTAATCGATTGGAATATTTATATATATTATAAGAATAAAAAAAACATATATTTACGCAAAATATAGAGAAATAATTATTAATCAAAAGTTCAATTGGGAACTGTTTTTTGTAATTCTCAACGACTTGGAGGAGAAAATGTTGCTTCTTTTTCATCTGTTATGACAATAGGATTAAATTCTTTAATCAGTTCCATATCTATTTCTTCACAGTTATTGGTACTTTAATAGTTCTGATACACAGAGGCAAGTCTATAATCTGGTCTGCTTCTTCACTCCTTATGAGCTATTCAGAGGAATTCATTCCGTAGATTGAATACTTTAAATAAATAATGAGATTTGGAAGTGATAAATTCTATATCATTTTTTCTTCTTCAAGCAATCATCACCTCCAAGGATATTAATACGCTCTGGAGGGACTTCTGAACCCTCTTTTTTTAGCCCAGCAAATATTTGCCTCATTTTTCTCGTGTGATTATTTCCTCCCAAAAAATAGTTCAGCTAATCCTTCCGAAATATGCCACAAATGCCCAGCGATACTTCGAATCGAATTTCTCAGCTTCATAAAGAAAATATTGCTTGTATAAATTAAGGATATTAGCTAATACATAGTTATTTAATGAAGCTAGTACACATATATTTGTGACAAATATAATGAAATGTTGAAGATTTTGCTGCTCTTTTCGAACAAGTTGGAATTATTTTAGAACTAATTTTATCCATTTCTCGTACATGATATAATGCACCAAGTTGAATAAATCGAGTATCGATTTGCAGACCATTTCCAGAATATGATTGTGAGTTCGAGCAATTGACGATAATCATGGCGAGGGTGATATTTGTAAAGATCGATCTTATAAAAGACAATAATCATAGAGCTCTGGAATACTGGTTCAAGGGTTCGAAGTCATTTCTGTTAAGCTTATTCCAAGCTTGGTGAATCTTTTAAAACGATGTATTTTAAGTCGAGAGGAGGATCTAAAACAGGTACTGTATCTTTTTAGGACTAAAATCTCTAGAGTGTGATGAGACATGTAAATGAACTAAGTTTTGTCAAGTTTTTGTTAAATCCGGGCCCATTTTCCATTTCAAGCCCCAATATTGCTGTCTGTTGTATTAAAACACGTGCCTATAACTCGATCCGTCACATTTCACTAACCTAGGATCAGGATTACTCATAATAAATAAAGTTTTCTTTTAGAACAATCATTAAAAAACCACATTTAAAAAATTACAAAATGAGGTAGCATCTTAGGAACATTTATCTAAGTTGTAGGATTCCAATATGTCTATCTCAAAATAGTTTTACTCGTACAATTATATCAGACATTAGGAGCAAATAAATTGTTTCTAAAATATTTTGGGGAAAAACAAATTTATTGTGCGAGGAAAGGTAGGCGGAACTAAAATTAAACCTTAAATATAGTAGGTTTGTATTTAAAAGTCACTAAAAAAATCAAGCAACGCATTGATGTGTATTTATTAAAGTGTCTCGATTTAACTGGTGCCTCTTACATCAGCTGCACTGTCGGGGCTCATGAAGCTAAGATCTCTGCTCATATGGGAATTATTTGGCGTAAAAACAAAATATTGTGAGAAAAACAAAAATATTCGATTAGAGAACAACATCATAATAGACAAGACTAATACTTCATTAAATAGCTTGAAAATATTAGCGTTTGAACGACAACCTTTACTATTAAATAATTTTATTCTTTAAACACTACAAAACTTCTCTCAACGACGATTTAAGTTCAATGCATTAACTATTTACATAATTTTGACCTAGCGATGGTTAGGTGGTTGCCTCTCTGGTGCGTGCGCTAACTTTCCGTCCATAAATCCTATAAATAGCAATTTTAGATCAAAGTCTATTAAACCTTGCTCATAATGTGATCAACAATGGTTCCCTTATTTTAAGTAATGACAATATATTCATAAGTGTTTTTTTAATATTTGCTTTTATTTTATATTTCCTTAAAAGCTATTTGCGAAAGTATATTCACTTTTAAACTAACCTAATATCTCTTAAATTTATTCATTTTAAGTGTATTTTAATTTAGTCAACTTCAAGTGTAAATTTCTTTAATTCACCTAAGCATTTGCGCTAATTTTATATTTAAATTTGCTCTTATTTTAATTATTTTACCTGTTTTAAAATTTGATAGTTTTTAAACAGCTGCTAATTTTTTCGTTCTCCATTTTTAGGCTGAAGATGAAAACTTGTTTACGAAATGTTGTAGAAATGAAAATAAACGATGTTTATGGTAACTCTTAGAATTCTTCCCCAACATTATATATATATAAATATATATATATATATATATATATATATATATATATATATATATATATATATATATATATACATATATATATAATATATATATATATATATATATATATATATATATATATATATATATATATATATATTGTCATAGAAACTACAGAAAGAAGTAGTTTTTTTGGCTGGTGTCTTTGTAATGGTAAAAGTACGAAGGCTTCGATTGAATAAGTTTTCAACTGTGAGGGAAATAATTAGAGGGAGGAGACTTCATTATTAAACCCAATGTATGAGAGAGCGAGATTAAAAGCGGAAGAAAGTAAGTTTTAATGGCATTAATTTAAAGTTGGTGGCGCAGAATCAGTAAAAATGTAATCCTTAGTAAGCGGAGGGGGGATTTTATCTGGGTAAATATAGTAATATATTAGGATGAAGGCGATTAATAAACTGGGTAAATTTAACGAGGTCCTTTTCAGAGAGAATGAAGGTTATATCCGTGGTGTGTGATGGTGGAGTTAAAAGCAAGTGTAATTGGTGTCGTCATGAATGATTAATTTTATTTTGGGATGGAGTAGTGAGGAAAGTGCAAATCCGAATTTGGGAAAGGGTTGTTAAGGTGATAAGGAATAGTTCAATCTCTGCTGAGAACCTGGAAGTAGTGGCTGAGGGTGAGATAGATTTAGCAATGTCGCTGGGATCATGTAGCAAGATATTTGTGAGAAACGGGTAAAAGTGAATGCAGTTTTCACACAATAATTTCTACCACTCTTTATAACTTGTGCAAATGCATTAAAAGGAGATAATTCTGTAACCAGACCAACGGTTCTAAACTAGTAACTAAATTTTAAATAAACCCCTTTCTTTTTCACTTCCAGAGACCCATTAATCCAACAAATTTTCCATTATTGTATTCGGGGTTTACTGTATTGAGTGGTAACAAAGCTACCAAACAAGAGTGGAATTCTGTTAGGTTATCAATTTGGGTTTTAACCAGGTTTCATATGAACCGAGTCATCGCCAATCAGTTTAATAAATATAACATGATTTTCTTTTATTTTGCTTCTCAACAGTAAATTTCATTCTAATTTCATTACTAAAATTAATTTCCCAAAATTTCCTTTGCGAAATTTATGTATTCCCCTGTAAGTTTCCTCTGTACAGCTATGAGTAACCCCCGCGAGGTTTCTTAAGAGGGTTTACCATCATATCTGTCATTTCTATGTAGAGGTTTCTTCTATGTAAGGGGGTTTCTTCAAATCAGAGAGGATATATTCTATGTAGGGTGATTTCTTCTAATCAATCGCTCTTCACCAAAGAAGTCTTGACAAATTAATCTCGGCGAATCAACTTAATTGAATCGCCATTATTTGTGTTCTTCCTTCTATTCATTTACCTTTTCCTATCATTCATTTTGAGTCTCACCTGTGTATAAGGGTGAGAAAGTGTGGGAGGATGCATGTGAATAAAGTATCTTGATTCTTCTTAAGACGCGAAATTAAAAAATAAGGAATCAAAATATCCATTAAATAACAAAACAACGAAGAAATATCATAATTTAAATTACGAAATGTACGCAATATTCACTGAAAATGGCGCTCTTTTCCTCAAGTGTATGTACCTAAGTATGTACGTGTGAGTCTATTTATGCATACACTATTTGACACTTTAAAAATAAGTTTATATGGATTTACCCACCCATATACACACGTTCATTAGAGACCTGGTGTTTGTCGTGGCATTCAAATTAGGGGTATTAACAGGGTATGACAGCCGCCGTAATGGCGACCCGTTTGGGGACTACGGACTATTTTGGCGAACTCATCCCCCCCCCCTCGCTAAAATCGAAAGCGCCGTCTCACTTTCGCTCCGTCGTAGTCCGCATCGAGCCTCAGCTTTAAACTCCTGGTAAAGAATTAAAACTTCCTCTTGCCGACACTTGCGGTAATCAAGAGCCGCATTGATAATTATATGTTTTACTGCTTTATTTAACTAAATAAATGAAGTGAAACGTATCATGATGTGTTGTTACCACCACAATCTTCCTCTTGGGCCCTCATTATCAAGAATGTCGAGGTCTCATTAAGATAGAAATAAAGAAAAATGAGGCTGAAATGAGGCTTCAAGCCGGTGGTGCGTGGAGTCGCCACGCTTCAGATACGGCTGTGTTATTTCGAGGAGGGGGGAAAGATTTTGGATTGTTTTAATCTTTTAAAGAGATTTTCTATTTTTGTTTTTTTCTCCTCCTGAACATTTAGAGAGAATACTTTCTCTAAAGCGACCTTTTATCAAGTAGTTCCTTCACGGTGTTATGGTGGATGTTTTGTCTTTCGTATTCCTTTACTATATGTCTTCCACGAGCAGAGAAAAGTTTGAGAAAATAGGGCTTAGAGCTCTGTTAAAACTCATTTAATTGAGGGGTTTCGTGTATCTTCAATACTTGCAATTTTTCATGTTTAGGTTAATAAAAATGTCAATGACATATCTTACATTATCATTGCAAGTATTTTACTCTTTGTAAAATCTCTTCCAATTATGCTTTGTATTGTTTAAATTCCACTACTAAATGGGCTAGGGGATGCTTATGAAAGAAATAGACGTTTAATATAAATTGCGAATTAACGATATAATGAGAAAGATAAATTGTGGGAAAAAGATATGAGAGAAAAATATTTTTTCTTTTGTTATTTAACGTTGCATTTGCGATGAAAATTGAAAAATGGCTGTTGTAACCAAACTTCAGTCTTATCAAAGGAGTACAAAATATGTGTATGCATTTACATACAAAGAGAACTAATATTATATTCTGGTGCATGAGAAAATTTCTAGAAAACAAAATTTTCCTAAGCCTTTGTTCCTCGTCCTTGGAATTTTTAAAAGAGATTTCATCTAAAAAGCTTCTACTCCATGATCAAGGACCAGAGAAAGAGCGAGGCGGAGGAGAAGCTTGGGATGACAGGGACTATTACGGTCAATCTCATAAATTTGAGAATGAATCCAAGTATTTAAGGGATATAGAGAGAATGTATAATAAAGAAAATTGAAGCGGATTAACTGTCAATAAATAGAAAGTTTATAATGATCCTTAACACTTAGGAAATTAACCTCTTCCTTATTTCTTCCTAGTGTCGACAGGCGGAAAATGAATGCTTGGGAACTTTATTACTTGTTTGGGGGTTTTCTGGATTAGTAATTTGGGCTTCAGTTCTATGACTTATACCGAGATGTGCGCCAATACGAGCGTGTAAAGTGCACGGGGTCAGGCCTAAATAAACCTCGGATTTACATCACGAGAAGTTAAATTCATAAATAATTGAGGATCGAAGCAGCGATGGCACCCTTATCTCTGTCGTTAAAAAGGCGTCATAATTTGAAATACGGGTTGAAAGTTGATTGTGTTTTAAGATAGGTGAGTTACGACCAGAGATTGATTTAAGGGGTTCAATGTAAGGCAAGAGTATGAATATATTCATTTTAGGAACTTTGTAAGAAGGAACTTTAGGGTTGAACTTTGCATTTAGAAACGTTGGATGCGTTAGGTCGAATAGGCTTAAGGAGTATAAGTTTTGGTAGAAGTAATTGGAGAGGAAGGTAACTTCATTGTTAAAGCGGAGTTAGGAAGAGGCAAGATTAAATGGAAGGTAAAGAGGAGTCTTAAAGGAATTTAGTTTAAATTTGGTGGCACAGAAACTGAGAAAATGTAATCCGCAGCATATATATGAAGATTTACGGTAAATGAACGTGGATAAACTGCCAGGTATGTGAGATATTTTTAGGTTTAGGAAGGAGATGGAGTTATTGTCTTCTTTTCCTTGGTTGAATTATATATTTGGGTGCAGTTAATTAACTCCTTAACTGAGGGATTTAAACATAATAAAGCAGCGTCACTGTCACGAGTTATTTTTCCCGAATTTGCCCATTTATTCATTGCTTTGCATTTTACTTATTTTAGTTGCTTATTGTACTCTCTATTGTACTCTCTATATATATTTCTACATTCTCTATTTTATTTTAATAATTATATTATCTATTGTGCAAATGTATTACTACCTAATTCAACAAACAAATTGATAAATACTAAATAAAATATAGAAAATTAATAAATTGTTTACCGTAGTCACGATTTTTTATGAAATTTTTGCCTTTCAATCGAAATCTTTGAAGAATTCCGTAGGGCAAAGTACGATTGTAATGTTGGTTTTATCAATCCACATAAAACAAAATGACCTCAAAATTCCTAAACTACTCAACAGAAAAATCTTTCTTGCACCAGAAATAAACTTGGCTGCAGAACTGTTTGTCGCGTCACAAACAAATTAAATAATATTATCATTCACTACAGATTCAAAACCTTGTGAAACATTACTTGCTTCTTTTGCAAACAGAATTACCCGTAAATGCAAATGAATCACGAGCTGTCTCAAAATCACCCCATGAATCATTGAGTCGCATCACTCTCACGCAAATCATGCTCAGATTCCCTCTGTAAACTTCATCTATATCCACATCACTATCTGAATCACTAAGAGAAAAGCTTGATATATCACTATCATCAATTAATAGCTGTTCACAATCGTTTTGATTTATATTTATTTTGGCCATGATAGCTGGGCCTATTTCAAATTCTTGAGAAAACCACAACATTACAGCTCAATCAACATCTGACAACATACTGAGTAAATAATATGGCATAATTAACCAATCACCGTGTTATCGACGTATCCGGTTACAACTTATCACCCAATCAGACCCTATATATCAAATAGGTGCGCTCCGCATATTTAAGCTCAAGAAAAAAACAGAGGCCAACATAAATTTGCGTTCCGCAATAGCCTATCAATTTACGATAGCCCATATTTCTACGCTTCGCAGTTAATGGGTTTATGTACCCTAGAGAACATTGAGCAACTGCATGCCACGCAATATTTATGTCCTTTCTAATGGTTTACCTTTCAATACCCTGCTTTTTAAATTCAGACAATTATTTAGTGGATTTTATTCTTTTAGAGTTAATATTTTTCCCTCTCTCTTTAGTCGCTGATTATGGTCCCAGTTTAGGTCTGAAATGTCTAGCCAATTAATGTTTAGTGCCATATATATATATATATATATATATATATATATATATATATATATATATATATATATATATGTATGAAACAGAAGTAACAACAGGTAGACGGGTAATGAACGACTATAGAGATTGATTCGCCTTTCAAAACTTTTCAATCCAGAACAAAATTGAAGAGACCGAATAGATACAGACTGTATATCAATACATATAGTGAAGAAAAGATGTAAAAGAAAGGAAACGGGAGCTTTAAAGAGAGGGAAGGGGAGTTTAGAAGACACTCCAACTCAAGAAGAGTTAGGGAGGGCTCAATACAGGCAAATAATACTTGAAAAGACAGAAATAACGCTGTGGGCTTTTGAATTGACACTGGATCGGGGATTTGGTATAAAGTCCCTTGGAATTACCTTCAGGTTTGGAGAGATACTGAAAATGATTGGGTGACGCTTCTGGTAGCTTTGAAGTGTTCTTCCTAGTAGATGAGTGGTAGCAAAGGTGACCAGCAATTGTGAGACAAGGGTTTAACTCCCGATCAAGTTATTTAAATTTCTTCTTCTCAGCGTTATTCCTGTCTTATTTGTGGATTGCTTATATTAAGTTGTTCATTGCTCTTTTGTGCCTTGTATTCTCTTTCATTATCCTTTTCTTTTCCCTATAGACATCGGGTTTTCAGTCTCATACGCTCATTCTTACCAAAATTGCTTTATTTGCTTTTTAATTAATTAAATATATTTGAACAGTGAAAATGTCCATTATTATTACTTTGTGAACTTCTTATTTATTTTTTAAAATCTGAGTTTACTTTTTCAGGTTCATCTATAGTTTGCCTTTTTCTTATCATTTCAGGGTAGTCTAATTCCCGTTTATCATTAGTTTTGGGTTAATTATCTTGGTATGGTTGAACATTTAAATTTTTGTGTTGCTAACTTGCTTTAGTTTCTTATTCTCAGAATTTATAATGCATAAAGAGCCTTTTCCTTGTCCATACTGTCTCTAATGCTCTTCTTTATCATTTTCTTTGCTTTATTTTGAAGCCTTTCATAAATCGGGTGTATTTTCACCTCGCAATGTATTTTTTCCGCCTCTCCCTTCTTCCTTTTTCTCTTATCAAATACGAGCCTTTGTATTTTACCATCTGCATATTTAATTTCTGAATCTTCCAAAGATATAATAGGGAAGAGGCTGGGTAGACCTGTGCTTCGCTAATCCTTGCTAAAAAAGATATTTCTTTCGTCTTTATAGCGGAGCTTACTAAATTTCTAACTGACGTACTGGCTCGTCCGCCCCTACTGAAACGTCCTTCCTCTAACCGGCTGAGGTAATATTCAAACCAAGCTCGTTGCATTCTTTATTGTTTCATTTATCATGCCCTCATATTGCCCCTATCAGTTCCCTTTCTATCTTGTCCCTAAGAGGGAGAATTTTAAATTTACCAGCATTGAGCGGATCTTGCATTTATCCTCGTACTCATTGATGACTTCTATTTCAGAGGCAGTCACACGAGCTTGCATCACCATATCAATATTGTAATTTTTTATATATATATATATATATATATATATATATATATATATATATATATATATATAGATATATAAAGAGAGAGAAAAAAAAATGTTGGGGGGTTTGGTAAAGACCAAACCCGCTTTTGGGCTGAACAACTTCCTTTGGCCGTGTCGAGCTCCAGCTCATTCGTCTACATTAGAATATAAAATATTTAAATTGATTTTAATTATATTAAATAGTTAGAAATTAAAACAAATCTAATTAAGATGAATTAAATATATGAAAGTTAAGTGTTAGAAGGCAAATCATTGCCTCTCTGATACACTTTGAGGACGAAAGCGGATCGTTTAGAATTTAGAAGTTTACTTTTTGTGGTGAAATGAAAAAGATTCTAAAATCCTTAGGTAAATGGAAATGGAGGTGTCTCTAAGTATTTTGAAGATGTCAAAAGAAATATTGAACTTGCATATTTGATCATGATCCTTAATAGACTATCGTTCTGTTAGCGTAGGATCACCCCCGTGTGGGCTGATTGCCCCCGATGATGCTCAATGTAACAGTGGTTCAATCTTATGGTCAATCGAATAGACAATGTGTCACGCGAATCCCAAAGAGATTTAAAAATGACAAAAGATCGGGATTGAAATAGGATTCAACATTAGGTTGAAGTGAGATTCAATGGTCGGTGGATGTCTAAGTGTAGATTTTGGCTCGTATGGATAAAATTTTCTTATTTTATAACTCATTTAACAAATCTATGATTTAATCGCCGAAGATTGGGAGACTTATAAAGTAGGTTCATTTTTGGAGCTCTACTAATCTTCTTTTGATTCCTGTAAATTTGAGTAAGGACCCGATTAATGTACTTGACCACCACTGAGTTTAAGTATCCATTAATTTTAAAGTATTTCTTCATGAAGTTAAATTTCATGACGAGTAAATTATATTTGGAAAAGTGTGATAAAATTGGTGATAAGAGTTTAGAAAGAGGCAAATTTATGTCGCTTGGGATATAACTGGTAAAGTTAGTACATAACCCTGTAATTTCGGTTTGATAGAAAGTGAAATTTAGAAATTTGCTAGAGATCGATCTCTATCGATTTCAGAAAAGCGAGCCGACCATCTTTCCCTATGCCCCTGGTGTATTTTATGCTTGGGTGGCGAGATTTTGAATAGTTAAGAAATGCTCCTGTATGTTTACTTCATTGCAGTAAAAGAATTGTATCATCAAAAAATTGTCTGTTTTAAATGGAGCAAAATTCAGCGGGGCAATTTTTAATTCTAAACTTGCTCGTCATAAGCTGGGCCAAATGGTTGTCCAATTCTCACCCCTCCATTTTTACATATATTTTGTTAATAAAAACGGAATTAGAATTTAGGAGAGTAAATTCCAAAAGCGACTAAAAAGTTATTTGGTAATTACTAATACATTTTCGCGTGATGTAAAAAAGGAGATTGTAAAAATATCGATCGTTTCTTTCATTGGAAAATTTGGCCAAAAATTGTCTAGAGCGTAACTTACCATTATGACGTCATTAGCATCTTGGAGGGTGAGTATAATTTCAACAAATTTACTTGAGTTAGGTTTGAGGTGGTATGGCTGGTAGCTCAGGGGTCCGAGCACTTGAGTGGCATTTGGGACACCCTGGTTCGACTCCTGGACAGAATATTACATTTTTTTTCCTCATAATTATTCCTGTCTTCTTATTATGGATAACCTTCATTGCGATGATCTTTGCTCTCATTGATCTTTTTCTCCCAATTTCCCTCACTTTTGCCTTTAAAACTCCAGTTACTTGTTAGTAGTCGCACCCATGGTGTCGGTTTAGCTTTTCTACCCTATAAGGGGCTGCTGCTGATCTTTCCTTCGAGAGGGGCTGGGGAGGGGATAGCTGCTCCTTGATCCTACCTCTGAATGAGATTTTTTACCACAGACTTATTGAAAGCTGTCGATGGCTTCGTTTAGTATCCTTTCTTTGTGCCCTTCTTTCCATCAGGTCAAGCCAATTCAGCCATAGCGGTAAATTCATGTGGAGAATTAATGCCATTTTTATGGCCACAACGTGTAGTGATTTTGAATGGATGACGCGATCATCCGAACACTTATGCGACGGATATTCAACCAGGGTTTGCTCTTTTCCAGTGGCACTGGTGGTTGCATTTTTCATCTGCTTCGCGCCCTTCCACGCAAAACGACTCGTGCCTTCTACGGCGATTACAACAGCGAGATTCAACGAAAAATTTACACCTTCTTGATCCACGTCTCTGGCATCACTTTCTACCTGTCCACCTGCATCAACCTTGTTCTCTACCAAATCCTCAGCAGAAGATTCCGACAAGCGTTTAAGGTTAGCTTAGCGTCGGATAGTCAGTAGCAATCACATCACGAGGTGGATTGCAGGAATATTGAGGAACCCTTGAATCAGCTTCATTCCTTAGCATTAGCGGAATGCTGCCGCTTCCCAACCAGGACATAAAGGAAGACTAGAAGAAAAGGAATGAAAATAGAGTTGTAGGCAATGGGGAAAATAAATATTAGTACTATTAGTAGTGTACATGGGTAACTGTACTTTCTTTTCCTATACCACTATGACCTGGGATGAAGTGCAGGTGACTATACCCCTCTCTTATTCTTCTGGGTGTTCAAAAGCCCCTTTAACACCAACCTCTTCCATTAAACCTTCTAATAAGGGAATAAAGGCCCTTTGGGAAGAGCGATGCCTTTAGCCCTTTACGCCACTACGTGACGAATTCCTCCCATAGAAAATAAAGGCTTTATACATAGATAAATTACATGGGTGGAGTCTAGCAAGCAAGTGTGAGGATTACGACAGATGATTTGTTTAGGCTCATACAAGGGTCGCATCAGATTTGCACCACTTAATAGAAACGATAAATGTAATTAAACTTTTTTCATTTTTACAAATAAGAGTATATTCAGAGCATAAAGGGCTAGAAAAAACCAAAGGAATGCATTATTATAATTATTTTAGTGAGGTTAGGTTAGGTTAACTTTAATGAGATCATCTCCTCATCAAAGGATCGAAACCTCAGCACAATCATTTCAACCCTTCAGCGCACGAGATCTTAGTAAACCCAACCGTCGGTAGAAAAGTTCCTTGCGGCGAAATGAAGAGGTATAAACACGCAAACAACCAACCTAAAACAAATATTTCCCCCATTATTCATCGCTTCCTTCACATCCTTTCGTGCAGAACCGAAATAAACAAAAGGAAATATAGTATCCTGAATCCACCGCTTTTGTTAGGAAAAATCCCGCAAGAAATTGACAGGAACGGCAAGGACTTGGCGCGGATGAAAGGCTGGATAAATCTCTGCTTTTATACATTTTCATATCATTAAAATGCACATACAATCACATATAACACGCGATCATGGGTAGGGAAAATGTGAAAGAGTATAGCCAAATAAAAGATATATTAAAGAATTACTGTGATAATTAAGATGAAAAGTTTTTGAGTAAAAATATGGTTAATATGTAAATATATAGCGAAAGTCAGTCACTTGCAAACTCCTTTGGCGTGCTAAAGCGGGTTCTTTATCCACCACAGGCAAGTGACTGCATCCAAATAGGCCAATCTATCATTTATAATGAAAATTGTTTCTTGTAGCTATTGTAAGCTGCCATTTCGCTGTCAGAATGCATATGATCTTACCTGTACTGTGTGTGCACAAAATGTTACACTGCAATTAAGCTAGCAATTGATTGAAAATGTTATTTTTGAGTTTTGGTCTCATATCAGAGCACAGCTTTTCCAAGTTTGACACAAAGAAAAAATCCCTCTCTCCAGATGGCTCGAAATTGATAAACGCAACGAACTCAAAAAAGACAAAGTAATTCGAGAAGTGAGTGAAATGTTCTGAACATAGAATAAACAAATTATCCGAAATCTTCTGCGATTATCTTGACATGGGTCCATGCAACATGACGCGTTTGTGTCTTTCCTTCTTCCATTTATTTGGACATCCTTCGATATCCCTACCCAATTAGGATTTTCAGAAGATTCGTTGGAGTTAGGGTCTAACAAAGGTCCCTTTTCGCCCCCCAACACCAAGAGGTTGGATTGCTAAGTTCTTAATTTTTTCGGAAGCAAAGAGACGGACGCAGTTAAAGGTCGGAAAATAAAACGTGGCCAAAGAAATGTAAAAAAAAATCACTTTGGGAATAAAAAGGGAGAAGAAAATTAAGAGAAAGAAAAGTCGGATAAAGTGAATGACAGAAATGAAGATGACGATAAAGAGTATAATGAAGAATCCTCATCCAGACTTCAGAACCGGGTTCGACTATCATCACCCATCAGAAATTGGGTCGTCAAAAGAGAACGGCTGCCAAAAATGATGTGAAGGAGATGGGAAAATATTGATAAATGAGGGGAAGGAGATTAAAAAATATTAATAATATTTATTTATTTGGAAGAAAGAGGCAGTAACTAACGAGGGCACTTCGAAAATGTTTGAATTTAAGGGGGCTCTAAAAGAGGCTCGGTGAAATGAGCAACATGGGAAATATATATGGGGACCCTTTGGAGGTCTTAGTTCTTGGGCCCTCTCAACTTTCCTGAACCCGCCCTATTCCTTCTAGAAGGGGGGGGGCGGTCCCCCAGGCGTGGAAAGGCAAAGGATGAGAATGCCCCTGTGACCTATGGCGAATATGCCCTCCCCCCCTCCCCTGGGCGCGGGGTTCGCGAGTTGATTGTTATCCCCCCCGAAATGGATGAAGTTCTGGATGTGTGAAATCATCTATGTCACACACTCAAGTTAACCACCTTTTGAGCTAATCTTGAGGATCATCACCCCCGGAATACATCGGTTATCCTCACCCTGTGGGATCCACCGTACCGATACTGTTGACCCCAGTGCCATGGAAGGATCCCGGGTCAAAAGGAATCAAAGTCAGTCTTTTCAGAGGATTTTCTCATCCTCCAACGCAAAATACCTTCAATTTGTCTTACCTTGACCACTCGAGTGCATCCCTCACCCTTTTGGTGCTCTTTGCCGACATCAGGTCAGAAATGGCGCCAACCATTAAGGAAACGGCCTCTTTAATTCGAGTGGACTTCTACAGAACGAAAGAGACCTCCTTCATCTCAGTTCTACGTGGTTCGAGGACGAGATACGGCGAGATAATAACGATGGACAGCGTGGGTAGGAGAGTGACCCAAAACTAGACGAGAAAACCCACAGAGAATGATACTAGATTTACCCCAAGTTTTACCAACAGCCTTTCCACTTTGCTTCCCTATCCTTCCCCCTTTGTGGACGTATCCTACGTTATGCCTGTTTTCAGCCCTGACTATCACCCACACCCGAGGAATTCTGGTGTACAAACAGCTTTAAAAGATTCAAGGGCTGACTAATCAATCCTGATCTTTATCTAAATGATATAAATTTTATTGTAAATTCTTTTAATGCATCTATTGAAGCAAAAATAGATATCAAATATGCTTGCGTGAAAGCACAATTTAGACGCAACATGAAGAACGGCAATCTTACTCTTATAGAGCCAAACAATCGTCGTCCTTGCGTATAATACAACAGCGAGGACAGAAATGTTTGAAAATGTATATAAATCTATTTTTAAAAATCAACTAAACAACTTATGATGCATTTTAATGATTTATTAGGGCAAATTTACACCAGTCGGAAGCAAAATTTCCAGGGAAGAAAATTTTTTGTAAAACTTGAAATAGTCATATAAAAAAAAATGGACACACAAAAAAAAATGAAACTGCTGACACCTTTAACTAAAAGTGGGGAAAAGTGAAGGAACTAAGGAATTTGCTCTGCAAATCTCTTCATTAAATTAAAAAATTATTGTCGTTGTACTATGCTATTTAAAAAATACTTGTATCCCAAAATCCGAACAGGAGTCTATCTCAACATACATATATATGAACTAAATACATGAAGGATTTTTACCATGAAACTCAAATTACTGTAGGAAATCAACATCAGAAACGAATCAATTAATTCGATACAGTGAAGTAAAAAGATCAAAGACGAACTCAACCGTTGATCCTCGAACACCAGTGGAGAAGATGGGACGACGTGATCGACAGCCTCGATCACGAAGCATCTCCCAAAGTTTTGGGGAATAACATCAGCCGTCTCAAAGGATCGACTGGCAAGAAGAAGAAGATTGAAATATTAAAAGAAGATGTAAACCTAGAAACAGAAGTTATTTGGAAAGAATCTTCAGTATAACTGAAAAGGAAAACGAAGATTATGCTATTGAGTTCGAAAGCAATATCATAGACGAGCTTAAAGACCAAATACATACGACGCATCCTCACCATCAAGTGGATCGACAGCGCGTCGGAGACGCCGATATTAGCGAAGAGGAACTACTCGGCGCGCTCGGCTCATTCCATCAACACGCCCCAGAAAAATCAGGGCTTACAAAGTTAAACTTTGAAAAGGCACTAGCCAACGTCATCGAGAAAATGGGAAGGATTTTAACGCCCGTTTGAACACGGCATACTTCCTAGATGCTTATAAAACTGTGAAAATGATTTTTTGGCCAAAGCATGGGAAGGACTCGAAGTTGAGGGATATCTAACGCACAATTCACTCCTGGTGGGAAACTCTTTGAGAAGAGCCTCAACGGAAGACTGGTGTCTCACCAGTCTTCCAAACTAAAACAACCCGTTTTAGTTTGGATTTCGTTATAAGTGAAGTACGGAAATGACGATAAATGTAATTACGGTATAGCTAGCCCAAGCCAAATGGGGGATAAGTTACGTAGATATTGTTTGTCTTGATGTATCAAAGGCGTTCGATGAAGTGATTCAACGGGAAATGCAGTACAAGAGCCTACGGCTGGGCCTAAGGGAAAACTTAGGAGGAACTCTCTGTGACTATTTCATGGAGATGGTGGCATATATGTTTAGGGTGCATAAACAGACCGAGGTTTCCGCTGACTGCGGGCCTCCCGCAGGGGGTCTGTCCTCCACTCTCTACTTGTTTTACACCGCAGATGTCCGAGCTCCTGCGGACATCACTTTCCACAATATTTAATTTGCCGATGATTTTAGCCATATAATCACTTGCCTTTGGAGGAATGATCCTATGCAAGCTCGTTGACAGTGGCAGAAATCGAAAGATTAAACATCTATGAGGTCCAATGGAAAGTAAGAGCCAACCAGGAGGAATTCAGAGTAGTACCTATTGGCAGGAGGCTACTTTCTGATGTTAGAATGGAGGATAGGCGCTATCCCTACATCATGGACTGCAATGTAATTGGAAAGAAAATTACTTAATTCGGGTACAGGAAGCACGTCTCAGATCGAATATCTAAGGCCTAGGCTGCAGTCATGAATCTATACATGTTTAAAAATCTCCGTGAGAGCAACAAGTAGAAATTCTACAATGCCATGTTAAGATCCACGCTACTCTCCCTAGCTTCCACCCTCTCTTGTGTCTCGAAGACACAAGAGAAAACTACAAGTGGTGCTGAACAAATGAGTATACCATATCACAGGTACACACCGTCCAGCTATAAGACGCCAAGAAGAGCTGCACAGGGAGGCAGGGATGACTCACATTAAAATTCTCATCGAAGAACAGACAAGGAATATGCCGGACCTAGTTAATCGCGAATTGAATGATGAAATCATTTAAATGGTTAAGCATAACAGGAGAGCTATAAATCGCGCTAGATTTCCGAGATGAAGTGCCGTTATACTGAAAAAGATGAGTGTTTTGAACAAAGATATTGACAAAAAACCGATTAAGAGAACACCACCACGAACAATGGAAAATCAACAACTATTGACTACAATTTCACCGATGAAGACTTATCTACCCCGATCAAGACTTCAAGAAAGAAGAACCAAAAGACACAAAAAGTAAACACTACAAAATAAATAAAAAACAAAAAAACTAAGCACCAAACCTAAAGTAATTTATTAAAGCAACAACAAATTCGCATTACATACCCCAAAATATTAATTATATTAAACAACAAATGGCTTGAATGCCAAAATAATAACAACTTTAACGAAAACAATAAAGTAAACACATGACATAAAAATGTTGAAAGTGATATGCCTGATCACCTGGCTCTGGCATCTCTTTGCAAATATCCTACACTACCTCTTTTCTTCACCCCTTGTCTATTTTTGTCTACATACCCACACTCCCTTTTCTCCCCTACACACACACACACTCAAACTCGCAATTCGCAGCAGGACTAGAACGCGTTTTTAGGATTATGCGAACTAATGCAGATTTATTTCTTATTATTTTTGAAATAATGAATTTTTAATAAACCAGCAATAATTTAAATATTAGAATAATTATTCCTATCACGTAAATTTTCAAAACGAATAAAAAAAAAGTAAAATATATATTTGTCCCAAAATCCTTTCCCTATGACTGTATATATATATATATATATATATATATATATATATATATATATGGTAGATAGGGGCAAAAATCTTTTTTGGCTCACCTACTGCACATGCGCAAAAAATTATCAACTGAGAATGGCAACATTAACTCAGTGTAATGGAAGTTCTTGTGTGAAGAGGTTGTGTCATCAGTTCAACTTAGCTAAAAGGTAGGTAAAATTATGTTTTTTTGTTGATAATCATCTAATATTTCATGAAATTTAATTGATGAAAAGAAATGGTTCTTTGTCTGCAATCTGTCCATAATGTAGTTTATACAAGTAGCCTAGTATCTCTTAGAATTTACAGAGTTTTAAGTGATTTATTTGCAATATGTTTTCACAATGGCTTCTTGAATGCTACATGGATTTCAGGGGCAAGAGGCCTACCTACTTGTAGAGGCAAACGGCCCAGGGTGGGCTTTTGGCCCCGCTGTAATTGTAGGCTATAAAAAAGGACTATTGATTAAGATATAAAGTGAGGTACATAAGTAACTACCTTTGTTTATTTCTTTTCTAGTAGGCTTAATGCAAGATGGTACGGACATACAGGCGGAAAAAAATAGAGCATCCTACAGTGACGATGACCTAAGAAATGCTGTTGTAGCCATCGCAAATGGAGCTTGTGTTATTGGAACATTCAGAGAGTACAAAGTTTCGGCCAGAATTCTGCGTCGTCACAGAGATGAAAAAGTGAAAAATTCCGGGTCTTCTACATTTTGATTATTCAAGAAAACTTTCAGTGAAGAGCAGAAACATCAACTTGGGAATCTCATAAAAAATTCTTTCTATGGAGAGAATTACTGCCTTCACTGAATCTAGGTGGATTGATGAGGACTGTTTTATAAAATGGTTGACTCATTTTATCAGTGTGGAAAAGCCAATTAAAGAAGACGCATACATTTTAATCCTTAATGGCCATCATTCCCATAAAACACTAGTTGTAATGGATTTAGCCAGGGAAAATGGTATAATTATTATCACACTTCCCACCCAATTGCACCCATAAGATACAATCTTTAGATAGGACATTCTTCAAATCACTTAAAACAGCATACAGTCAAGCGTGTGACTTCTTTATGTTTTCAAATAAAGGAACAAAGATAACAACCTATGACATTGCAGAAATTTTCCCAACTGCCTACAACAGAGTTGAAACAATTGAAAAATCAGTGAATGATTTGGAAGTTTGTGGGTTGTGGCCACTGGAATAAACATATTCTCTGATTATGACTTTGTTTCATCAGATATGATTCAAGCAGGTGACAACAACGAAGATCCTTTGGGAGGGCCATCTGGCCTTCAGGCTCCATCTAGGCCTATCTCTGAACATTACGCTCTTGCTGTAGAGGAAAATGACCAAGAGCCAAGCGGTCCACCAAAATCTCCACCTAAGGTATTAAAAAGCATGATATGTCCCTAAACTTCAAACCACACAATAACAGGCAAAAGAAAACATGAGCAAGCTCAAATTATTACCTCAAGTCCTTTCAAAAGGCAAACTGAATTACTCTCTCAAAAAAAGAAGGTCAAATCAGCCCTGAAGAATGCATCCACATCGAAAATGAAGAATCAAGAAAGAAAAGAGGTCAAGAAACAGCTCTTAAAAACGAAGAAGTTAAGGAAAAGAAAGCCGGATGACCTCAGTGACACGAAAGGTAAATGACCTTGCATTATTTATCTAGAGCCGTACAAGACAAGTCGTCAGGACAAGAGTAGGTCCAGTGTTTGGCATGGAAAAAGTGGGCTGATGTAAAGTGTTTATCAGGAGATCCTAGTTACTACTGACCCAATTGCCTGTCTGATTACAGTGATGAGGACTGAACTTCTTTTGTAATTTTTTTATCATGAGGCATGGCCAATGTTATCTTACATATTTTTTGTAGCTGAGTACCAAAGTGAATTTTGTTTCAATTATAAATTAATTTTTTTTTTTTGTGTGTGTGTGTGTGGCTAGGGCAAAAGGCCATAATTAGGCTACTATTTTTTGTAATTGTTATAATGGGGAATGGTCTATGTTTTCATAAATATTTTTGTAGCTACGTACCAACGTGATTTTTGTTTCATTTGTAAAGTGATTTCAATTTGTTAATTTTTTTATTTTTTGGGGGGGTGGGGAGAGCAAAAGGAACATATTAGGCTCATGTAGGCTACTATTTCTGTCATTTAGTTATGAGCCATTGCCTATGTTTTCATAAATATTTTTGTAGCTAGGTATCAATGTGATTTTTAAGTCACCTGGAAAGTAATTTGTTTAATTTTTGTTGTGGAAGCAAAATGCCCATATGTAGGCTTCTTTGCCCAGCAATAAGACATAAGGCCTATTTACACATTTTGTGAATTGTGTATTTTTTCGCAACTTTCTTTAAACTGTAAAATAATATTACTTTGTTATAATATGAGGAAATACTATAACTGCATCATTCCAAAATTACACTAATTTTGAATAAATGGTATATTTTTTATGAATATTTTTTTCTTAAGGTGGGCTTATTCGCCCACCCTACCCTACCTACTGGCAATCTCATTTGAATGCTCAAATTTCTAATAGCACTAAGATCAAAGAACAAGAAAAAGAACATAACATAACGACAATTATTTAAAAGTTTATTTCTTGATTAAATTTAACTTACTCCTATATAGTTAGAACTAGTTAAAACCCTATTACCTCGTTTTATATCTGCCCGATTTTAAAAGATACGTGTTTTAAATTTTACAAACTCCCGTTTTCAACGGCAGATATTTTGGAACAAGTTTTAGACAGTGTCGTAGAATAGGCTCTCGACGATATACCATATATAACTATTCGTGAGGGAATTATTCTAATATTTCGAGTGCGTGGTAATCTGATTGACCGAGGTTATTTATCTCCAATATGCTTAAGAAGTGGAACGGAGCTCAAAGATAATAATATGTCTATCATTAATAAAATAGAGTTTTATTAATTGCACTATCAACAACACACAAAAAAAAATGTTTACATAAACGGAGAATGGAAAGGCTCGTGGGAATATCTGAATAATCCGAGGATTAAGATTTGGATAGATTTAAAAAGGTAAACAAATAAAAATTAAAGGTGGATGATGGTTCGCTAAACCATTTAAAGCACAGGGTAGCGTTCACAAAGGGTAAGATGATTAAAGGTAATGCTCAGCTTACGTAATTACAAAGTTGTTGTGCAGAGGAAGACGATGCGAAGGAATCTTCGGTCCACTGGTGATTTCCAGCAGAAGGGTTCTTCAGGGGGGGGTTGTCCTTAGCGAAGGGGAAGGACTGTCTCTGAAGAATGAAAGCGAAGTGGGGCTCGAAGGTACGAGCGATCTTTGTGACAGCAAATCGGGATGTTCTAGATGAACAATAGAGGTTATTGTTGAAACCAAGCGTTCTCTTGAACAACTTTAAAAAGAGGGGAATTAAATTATCCTGAAGTGATGTCTTGGGAATGAGAACCGTTTCTTGACGAATGGGCTTGAAGAACAATGGCTGTTCTAACGTTGTTCTCTTTCTGAACAACAGGGGGGTTGAGAACCGTCTCTTGTCAACGGGCTCAAAGAACAATGGCTGTTCTAACGTTGTTCTCTTTCTGAACAACAAGGGGGGCCTTATTGACTTGGCGTTTCGAAGGCACGAACCTTGTTACTCAAGGGATATTGTCCTCTTCTGGACAATAAGGTGGTTCTCGAGGTAGAGAGCTCCTATGGCGCACAAGGGAGACTGGATCGGCGTGATGTCTCGCGAAGATAATCTGGATCTGATCTGCTTCAATCGGGGAAAGCTATGTATAAATACCCGGAGCCGTCTCCATGGCGTAGGGGATAATTGAGTGGGGGAAGGGTGGAATGCCCCGGTTGCGCCTGGGAAAATACCTTATCTGCCCATAAGCCTAACTCAATCTGGCGAGATCGACGTATGGAGGCGAAACGGGGGAATGAACTTCCTTGATTAAATATTGGCTAAGGTGGGCGATAACCTGCACTGCTTCCTCTCGCAGATGCACGTGGGTAGCATGTGGTTCTAAACATGTGATAGCGGCTGAATTTAAGCGGCCTTAGACCGTTCTATCACATTCAGTATTAAATACACGCGATAACCTTCACTAGGTGTTTTTCTATTCGAACGACATTTTTAAAAGTTATTATATTGAAAATATCAGAATATGGTACTCGTGAAAACAAATATTCTTAGATCCGATAGTTTGGGAGCAATAGTATGATTATGAAGATCTTATTCCTTATATCAGGTGTTATTAGGTGTAAAATAAGTGTCTTTTTTTCTCGAATGGCACATTTGATACCCCAAATTATGGAAGTACCTTGAAACAATAAGATTGGAAGTAACAAGTCAACTACACCTTAAAAGAGACAAGGAATATAAATATGGTATACATTAATAATTGGGACAAAAGAATATGTTAATTATATTGAGTTAACGCAATCGGATTTATGTCAGTGGTCCGTTGCTCGATTTTCTTATGGTTTTTAAATTCATCAGTTTACGGCCCTAGTTGATATGAAAAAATACATCTCGAAGCTAGTTCAGTGCGAGTCTGTCAAACATGTCACCTGCTTTTGAGCTAACTTCATCTTTGCACGTCCGATAAAAACGTCTTATGACTTCTTCCATAATATATCCATTTTAAGATATCTTTACCCCAACTTTAGTCGTTTATTTTCATACTACAAAAGACATTTATTCTAGTAATTGCAATCATCATTTTCCTGCACACTCACGGACATTTATTCAAAGGCTCCACATCCCACGTTATCTGACCAAATCTTTGTTGTACAAAACTATGACTTCATCCATGGATATACATGGTATTTCACATCTTGGATCTGCACTTAATCTTTTTTCATCACCAGACGCTTGGCTATAGATTTTATCAAACACACATATAGAGTAGAATAGACTTTTTTAGTTGGTAATATAAATTACATACGAGTTACAAGATTATCAAAAAAATAACATAAACCTCTAGACATGCAGTCAGGAAAGTATAGATAGATAGATAGAGAGAGAGACAGACATATTTTTATTTCGTAAATTGAAATACACAATATTAAAATTGATTATACAATTTTAGATTTATGAAAAAAAAAACTGGTATACATATAATGGTTTTACAGATTTCATAGTTTAGAAACAAATTTATCACCATAGTTGAGAAGGTTTGGCTCATTAGCGTGAACTGTTTAAATATAAACATATATATATATATATATATACATAAATACACATATATAACTATACATTCACATATACATATATATACCTACACATCATATACATAAGATAGATAGATAGATAGAAACATTTACTCTGTATAAAGGATCGTTTATATTTGAACGTTTGATAGGCGCCCTCATCGTCGGCACTGGAATACATAAAATAATTATTATGAATTAAAATAAATTCAATGACTAAGATATAATTAAAGTAAAAATCAGAGGAAAACAGGTTCTAAGTGAGAGGTTAAGGTTCTCTGCCTAAATTTTAGCAAAGGTTTTTTGAATTTAAACTCGATTTTGCTTTTAAAATATACAACAAAACATCGTTAAGTCAAAATCTGTTTTCTCGAAATATTTGATAAGTCGATAGACTCGTTAAGTCCTTGCCAAATTCCATAGTAAATACTATAAATTTAATCCTTTTAATTCGAAAACTGAGTAGTCGAAAAACCTGTCGAAAATGACTCTTTCTTGGGCTTCAATATAAGTGCTAATCTTAAAAAAATTCTTGGTGTTTTTTACAGGAATTTAAGGGCCTCACTAATCCTGTGGGTTCAGACATTTAATTAAAGGGTGAATTATAGTCACGTGAGCTCATTTTTTTAAATTGATATAATTTTATATCAGACTATAAAGGTTAAACAAATAGAGTATATTCAGTTGTATTTCATCAGCGTCGCTAAAAGTTTTGCATTAACAATGTTATGTTCTTGTTGTCGAAACCACAATTATCCAAAGTTACCACATGACAATTAGACTTAGAGCTTTAGGAGGTACACATGTGTTTTCAAGTAGACTTTTGAATAAAAAAAATTCAATTTTAATTCTTTTTCAATAGAAATATTATCAAGGATATGGTAATGTTAACATGATTAGATATTCAGATGAATAATTTTAATTACTATGCTGTAAATATAATTCAATTAGCATTGCAAATGAAAGTAAAGTGTGCAATTGAAACAGGCATCAAAGAAACCTGTAATCGAACCTGTTCAAAAACTTGATTAGTAATTTGGTATCTTTTTAGTTATGGAAATTAATGATTCACGAGGTGTAGACAATCATTGAACACTCAAGGGGCGGTTTTAATAGGGCAAGATGGCGTCAATGCTTGATATTGATTTCCAAATTTAAAATCTTTAAAGCTAAGATGTGTCAAGTGGAGAAAAGTGGGGAAGCGAAGTATGAAAAAGCTTTCCCACCATCAAAGGAACAAAGGGAGGCCTCCATCCAAGAACACCTGAAATTCATAAAATTTTATCTAGAGAAGGAAATAAAAATGTATGAATGAAGATAAGTCAAAGTTTAGATGTAAAAGGTGGAGGATACCCACTTTGCTGGTATTTTATAAGGGAGGGAAATATAATTATTTTCACTCTAGTGGCTGGATACTACTCGTCTGTATTCTTCATTATTTTGCTTTATTTTTTGTGTATCAGAACATTTCTCCCGAAATATGAGCCCCACTCCCTCCAGTTAGGATTTTGGTGTTAATGGCGTCCAGTATATTAGTTACATTTCTATTGAGAAAATATATCTTTCATTATCCACCATTTTTTGATTTCCTTTAATTCTTTACTTAGTTTTACTCATCAGTTTTCTCATTTATTTGTTATCCACTGCAAATTTTTCCTTAAATTGATCACATCTGCTTTTCTCTTCTTAACTACACTGTCCAGGCTCTTAGATAGGCAAGTGTGGTAGAGACAAATACAGCAATTCTTATCAATAGCATTAAACAGAATTTCATTCAACAAATTTCTTACTTTTGTCTTTATCCTTTTTAGGAATTATCGATTTCTTTCCTTACTGTCCTCAATGTTTTCATGATCACTGCAAGACTACCTTTTTAATAAATATTTTCAAATAAAATAAATCATTTACAAACACGTAAACCGAAATTAAAAAATAAACTAAAGATATCCACCTTTCATAATGGTGGTGAGAAAATCAGTTATTATTTAAATACGAAGTGAAATTCTAGTTATGTTGTAAGAAGAGGAAAGATGATTTTTGTGTTCTTAGTTTTGCAGGATCCTGTGGGACGATGTTGCATATCTTTCCATTGCAATGGATGCCTCGATCCACCAAGAGGTACAGTGAATAATTTTCTTCCCAATATCGATTTTAATTGTACGAAATAAGAATAGAAAGAGTCTACAAAAGAATAATCACTAGCCTATACGAGGCAGCCATTGCATAATATTAGTAAAAATCAAGGAAAAAAGTACAATTTCTTCCATAAGCTTTGGCAGACACGCAAATAATTCACCTCCTCAGATTATTTTCCAATAACATTTCTCTTATACCACACACGATAATATTTAAAAGCATCTAAAAATCTCAGAAGTTTAATGGATCTAAATGAGACTTTATTCACTGGGTTTTAGTAATTAGAGTTCTGGCTTTCTCTTCGTATTCGTGAATTGAGTAATTGAGTTTTCCATCATGGTTAACATTTTTACGGGAAAATTCTGAGAAACCTCGTTCGTTTTTGCCTTAATACTCCTTAACTTTTGGCACTGTGTGATTTATTCACCAGCCGCAATGTTAACGCTCAAATTATGTTCTAGTAACTTTCCAGTACAGGGCACATTAGTTCATTTATCGATGTCAAAATCACTAGGTTACTAATTGACCCTTAGACGCTGTTTCATCCCGCTAAAATACATTTTAAGGATCACAAAACATCATTGAGTTATTGGTAGAACTTGTTTTAATAAAGTCATTTGGTTCGTCTTGGTCCTTATGGGTGTTATTGTAAGTAATATAAATGAGCAACTAATATTAACGAGAGTCAACCCTATACTCGATTCGAATAATGTTTATACTTCGCTTAAAGTTTGCGTCCATCAATTCAGTTGCCACCTATATAAATATATATATACTTATATATATATATATATTATGTTATTTTTATATACTCTGTATGTGTTTTTGTCTGTAGCATCTTCCTGGTAAATTACCCCAGTGGAACTTTTCTGAAGCGTCTTGGGAATGGAGCCTCTAAGACATTTTTGACATCAGTATTAGAACAGATTTGCAATTTTGAAAAGCAATCATGTCAGATTTAATTTAGTAAACTACAGTGTGGCCCATATGTGTCAGGAAACACCACGTACAATTTGGGGCGCAAAATACCCTACTTGTTATGATATGGGCAGGTGTGACATCAGAAAATTTGATCGCGTCATATTACTTTGAACCCAGAATTAACCAGGAGACGTATGGAGCTATGCTGAAAGGCTGCTTATTCCCTCACCTTAATGACTTGGGCATTATATATCCCCCTTTTTTCAGCAAGACGGTTCCCCAGCTCTCTACGCAAAAGCAGTTAGGCAGGTTCTTAATGAAACATTCCCTAACCGCTGGATTGCCGCGGTTCAAATGCCATAAGCTGACTAGTGAGGAGTCCTGATTTGTCTACTCCAGACAACTCCTTGGGGGGTAGAATCAAAAACACATTTGTATCGAGAAGATATAAGAGAATCAATGAAGTAGAAAAGGCAATTTTAAGCGGTAATCCCAATTATTTCCAGTGAGACATTAAAAATAGGGCGTAAAGAACATGGCGACGTTTGCAGTTATGTCAAGACAACGAAGGCGCGCAAACTAATCCACTAGGCCATTGAGGTAAGTACGTGTTTCATAACACTAACTATTACATTTGATTTACTTTAATAAAATATTAATAATTAATTAATACAACAATTAATGAAAAAATTACTTTGTTTTCCGTTAATAACATTCTTATACAAAAGTTGTATGTGGAGTATTCTTAGACTTATGGGACACCCTGTATGTTAAAATTAGGCTTGAAAAAACTGTTTCGGCAAATAATAAATGAAATAAAATATGCAAAATACGTTGCATTGCATAAGTCCTGTTAGACTCGTTAAGATGGTCTTAACATCTAAATATGTGTTAAAATTGTAACCTTAATCAATATGGCTGCCCCATGCGGCAAACACCCGCCCCAGGCAAGACCTGAAGCCCACACACAGGTTGTGGGCGAAGTTCTTCCTTATGCTGGCGCAACCGTGGTTGACGGACGACTTCAACTCTTCAACGTTTTGGTGGCGGACCTTGCTTGCCTTGCCCTGGACAAGCTCAAGCACGTTGTAGTTGAGGGGATTGAATTCGAGCGACTGCAGTGGTCAAAATTCCTTCGACCAGTTCATTTTCGACCTCAACCACCCTTGCACGCTCTTAGCCGTGTGGGTCGGGGCACTGTCTTGCTGAAAGACGTAGTCCGCCTTCTTCGTGATCCTTCTCACTCAGGGTAGGACATTTTTGGCCACGATATATATGTAATTGGCTGCGGTGAGCGTGTAACCGGGCGTCAGCCACACTGGCGGCATCTTGGACAGGTAGCTGACCTCAAAGACGTCCTGGCCGAAGCTCGCCGCGCACTCGTTCTGTTTGTTGACAACGAAGGTTTATTCATCAGAAATTTTAGAATTCGTTGAAATGGCGACGCCAGCGCTTCCGACGTTGTTCTCGCATACAGTCGGTGAGCAGGGGCCTCCTTTCAATGCATCTCAGGCTCTTGCTACCCTCCTCCTTGACGGCCCTGGACACCCTAGCCACCGAGATGTTCTTCTTCTTTGCGATCGCAGTTATTCTGAGCTTTTGAGCACTTTCGAACAGCTTTCTTACAGACAAACGGTTGAAAACTTGAGGTCTTTCTGAACGAAGTTAATCTTTTAGGGTGCTTTTTCCTTTTTGAAGATCTCCGCGACTCTGTGACCGGTCATCCGGCTGACGCTGAGCAGCGGGTTGATGTCGGACTCGTTGTGCCTTGCGCGCAAGAGAGAAGAGACCTTGATTCTTTCCACTTCAATCTTGATATACCTCAACACAATGCAAGAAACGTTTCAATGACATGTGTTGAGAAAGTAGAACTTCAAGATAGTTTGACCGAACTTTTACTATCACACATGTAAACTTCTCAGAAGATAAAAAACCGAGTATTACTGATTTTTTTTAGGTAGGGCAATAACCAGTGGTATTTTTAACCCTGTAAGAAAACCTTAAGGATGATACTGAATAGGACGGGTAACGAGTCCACTTTATGTACTATTGGCGTTGCACAACTGTCGCGAAATAAACAAATACCCACCCATATTGAAGTAGACGAGAGTATATGTGCGTTCGTCCATGTTGCTTAACTTTAATACAAATTAACTCTGGTTGGGGGGACCTTTTTAGTTTATTAAAGTCCCCAATTTAAACCTTTGGAGGGATCATTCTTAACGACCTCAAATTGGATTTGATCTTTACCTAGATTTTATGGTCTGGTTGAGGTACATCGAAAACGCTTGAAGTGAAAAGGTGAAGCAATTATTTGAGTAAACTAACGTACATTTGTTTGTTCTTGCTTTAAATATACTCCTTCCTCGGATTATCATTTTTTTATCACATTTCAACCTATTAAATAAACATTCATGTCATTTTTAACAAAAATTTGCTAGAAAAATTAAGAACTTAAAATTAAAAGGAGCCAAATAAAAGATTTCATTTTATGCTATGATTTAAAATTATCCAAGAAATAATCAGAAAGCAAAGTTTTGTCTCTTTGTTATTTGAATTTTATTTATTTCAGACTCATTATTGAAGTAAGACATTTCTAGGAACATGAAAAAATCCTTTTCTAATTTATTTGGTGATTAGAATATACATGTATGGGGTGTCTCAAATTTCTCTGATTCTTTTTACTTATTTATAACTTTAATAATTTTAATTGATTACGATAAAACTTGCACACTTCAAAGATATTACTAAAAAGTTTTATAAGAATTTCGATTGAAATTCATTGAAAATTTTCTCAAAGTTCTCCTAATCTTGCTTTTGAGTTAAGGATTATCTCCTGTGTTGGTCGCTTACACATTCGATTTAATGAATCCCCATTAAATAAATCACACGGCGATAGATCGGGGGAACCAGGCAACCATGGCGTGTTAGAGGAATTTCGCCTATCCAAATTTAATTCAGCCAAGACGAACTTGTCCTAAGCATTGGATTACCATCTTCCATACAATTTATTTTTGCCTCTAGCCGATTTGCTTTGTAGCTTTCTATGGATATGTTTCAGTTGCGATGTTCTGCCCCCCCCCCCCTCGCCAAAACCCAAAATGAGCCTTTGTCAAATTGGTGCCCACCGTGTTGCTCGTGGTGAGGCTAGAGATTGTTCTATTGTCAGTCTTGGCTATGAATCAGATATATAACGATTGTTAGTTGGATTAAACCCCTCTAAATGATAGATTGACTGAATTAAACTTAACAAATAACGAAATAGCAATAGTATTTTCGTCAATTCTTGAAAGTTGTTAACTGCAAATTTTTTGCTTTGTCTTCGCTATAAAGTTTTTACACAATTTACATCCTTTATGAATACAATTTTGCCGCTTTTATAATTGAATTCTACAATGAGTATTCATGGCAGAAATTTGCTCATCTCAACGAAGTTTTTGAGTTGGTCATAAAATGTTCCAGAACTGCATCCTCGTTTCTTTGACTCTAGCGATTCCTTTTTATATTTTTCTGATTATTTTGAATACTATTTGTTTAAATTAAGTTTTAGTAATTATTCAAAATCTTTCTAATTACAGGACGCTGTCTATTTAATTCCTATCAGAACTTCCCCAGACGGGTTGTAACTTATGTCCATTCGTACTCTGAGTCCCAAACTCTGCAATCGTAAACTCGATCTAATTCAATCATACATACATTTAAATCTGCACGAAAAAAATATTTAAGATACAGAAAAATACCCCATTTAATATGAATGCAAAATGCATACATTTTTTTATCTAAATCGTTGTCAGAAATAGGGAAGACACCTACAATTTACCAATTTTTACAAGTGGGTTGTAGGTATACTTCATATTTGCACAACTTCGTATATGCTTCTTCGCCATTTTAAGGTCATCATGTGAAAGTATTAAAGTAATTTATATCGAATTCCTGAAAACGGTAGAAGTAAAAAAGGGATTTGCTTTGGTATGGGTTGGCAGACAAACAAGTAAATGAAGGTAAACGGCATATATCAAACGATCAACGATTAGAGACGTTTCTGTAGAGTGGTTTTCAGGTGATGAAGGCAGAATATTACAGACATGGTGAGGCAAGTAAAGTATTTTCATGTAAATGTGAATTGAATTTATAGTAATTGTGAACTACCGATAAGTAGAGGACAGATGGTTGGAGATAATAACCTCGACCCAAGCGTTAATGACCTCAAAAAAATTTTTGGGTTGATTAATTGTTGTCGGTGGTTATTTTCGCCCTTAGTCGTCGATCATTCCCTAATACACCGATTAATGATTGAAGCAAAATCTAAGGGCGACAAGGGAGTCAGACGAAATTGGCTAAGTTGATCTTTCTAAGCCGCGATCATTTGTGTTAATAATAATGTGAGAAAGTGGGAATAGGTTTCTGGTTAAGACGTGTTAAATTTCTTCATTACTGCTCAAGAAACGTTATTTAGATGGGGCAACGTTATTTGAGGGGAATTGACCTTTGGCTTTCAATTTGATTAGATCTTTATATTATCGCCGTAGTCATTTTTGAAGATTAACTTCGCTACATGATGAGATTCAAACTCCCTAAATGGATAAATTATTAATAAAAAGAATATATCTACAAAATTGGAAGGAAAAATTGAAACTTAAAATTAAATTTATTCCCGCCAATTACAAAAAAACTTTAAGTAAAGGTTTACTAAGTAATCCATTTCATCAATATCTAATTAATAACTAAATTACTTTGTAATTCTTCATAATAAGATGTTTTTAAAAAAGATTATCCAATTTTTTTTATTTTTTTAATGTTTGACTCAATTGGCTACCGAGGAGACTAAAATTTTACTATTTTATAATTACCAATGTTATTTCCCTAATCACTGAAGACTAGTGGACTCTTCACTTGTGACATTCACAGACTCTGAATCTTGTTCGTTTCTACCAGTACACTCATGATACTTCTGAAGCCTTCGAACTGGCCTTGTTTTATGCGACACTCTTTCCTAAGGAATGATTAAACATTCTATCTGATTTTTAAAAAAACTCATAGGTAAGATCATAAAACAATTCATGCAATAAAAAGTAAAGAAATAAAAAATAATGGAAGAAATTTCTATAAAAACTGAAAGCGAGAGCAAAGCAAAAAATTACACTTCTTGTGTTTTCGTTTTGATGAGAACCTCTAACGAGGCATTTTCACGACCTGACCGAAAATCCTCTTTGCCTTATTACATGGCCTTGATTTAATATTGGCTATATTCAGAACTGAAGCGGGTTCCCTAATTTTATTCCTTCTAATGGGCTTAATTTCGTATTTTTACTTTCCTGTCTTTTTGCATGGAATTTTCTTGCTCAGTTTATGTTAGCCCTTCCCATCCACATTTTTTAAACTTTTCATGATTTATTTGCTCTCCACTTTCCCTTATCGTCCCTTCTTCCATTCATTTTATCATTCCTTTCTTTTATCATCCAAAGTTCCTCTCCTTAAGTACCACCCTGTTCTCGTTCCCTCCTTAATCCTAAAAATGGAAAAGCCATGCGTAATAGCTTTTAACGTACCAAAGTAAAACAAGGCTTAAATACAATCAAGTTAAACGAGGCTAAAATAAAACAAAGTATAGTTAAGTTTTAAAATAAGTATTTTATATATTATTTTTATTAGAAAATATTTGTATTCTTCCATTAAGTCTTTATATTGAGAAGAAAGGGAGAAATAGTCACGGAATGATGGCATAGAGGAAAACGAGTCAATTTTGTAAATTATAAATAAGCCGAAAGAGAAAGAAAAGAACATTCATAGAAATAATTGCCATTTAACAACTTAGGAGGCCTTCAAATTCCTGCTCATAGGGCCATTAAGACTGGCAGTACCGCTTACCTCTCTTCTCCTCTCTGATTATCTCTCTCTCTCTCTCCCTTTAGATAAACTCGAGCAAGCAATACGATCCAGCGCTGTATTTGCCTGCAAGCCCCCTCTAACCGTCTCTGGTCCATCATGGAACGCGCATTCTCGGTCTTTGCTACGACACTGAGGAACGCCCTCCCCTCTGACATTGCTTCCTCCTCCTCCCTCTGTAAATTCAAAGTGCTTCTCCATAGCAATTTACAATTATTCCCGAGTCTAAGTGTTCTAGGAAGATCTGTGACCTTAAAAAGCGTTGTATAAACATTTACTTACTTAGTAATAATTGTTCGATGAAATTGTCGCTAGTAAAAAAAGAGATTTCTTTTTATTCTTATTGATGAAATTTTGTACCCGTCTGAAATGCATTTGTGAAAAACTGCTCTTCCACAGGTGTTGCATTTTTGCCTAAGATGGGTAATTTACTAGCACAATTACAGTTAAATTAGCTCATTTAAAAAGATAGAGAATCAAACACCTAAAAAATTAGATTTTGAAATTATTCACTAATCTAGTTGAGGCAATAAACAAATTTTCAGAACGGAATGACATTTATTTCCCCCAAAAAAGCTTGCGAAACTCATGTTCTGAGGTTTAACTGAATTTCTTAACACCATTATGAAGTCTAATAGAATTGAGGCGGCTTTTAATTTTTTGTCCCTTATTCCTGAAGTTCACATTATAAAATTATGGTTCATAGGAGAATAAACGTGAAATTTCTAATATTTGTTCTCATTTTTGAATGACATTTCCTTTTTAAATTCGTCTCAAGCACGTTTGACCGTTTTTAATATTTTATCAGTAAAATTTTAAATAATACTTTGAAAGAAATAAAACAGTTAAGATAAAAATAATTGATAAAATAGCCTTAAAAACTTAAAAATTATTCGCTAGTTGATTTTATTTTTTTCAAGGGCATATATAGTAAAATACGTTTAATATTAAAAGTTCTATTTATACAAAGAAATGAGGTGCAAAATTTGGATTTGAGTAGAGGATCAATTTGAAACTTGACCAAAAGGATAATAATAACACCTGTTGCGCTGATATACTGCAGGATACAATTAAATTTCAGAGGGGGGGGGGATATAATAGAGGACTAATTACAACTCATTTAATTCGTTCTGTAAATAGTAATATTTGTCGAAAACTTTAATTTTTTTGAGAAAGTGAACTTTGGCTAAAGGTTATCTTTAAACTTTTTCCATTATTCCTGATAAAGTAAATTCTTTTTAAAGCTAATTTTATATTAAAATGATAAGACGAGTTTTGGACGTATCC
Source organism: Ceratothoa steindachneri (assembly GCA_963969495.1). Lineage (NCBI taxonomy): Eukaryota > Metazoa > Arthropoda > Malacostraca > Isopoda > Cymothoidae > Ceratothoa > Ceratothoa steindachneri. The sequence continues at coordinate 25,961,327 of OZ018327.1, read as the reverse complement.
TGCCTCCGGGGTCACTCTTAAAATTAGTATATTAAATTTATTTAAATCACTTCGTAATCAAAATTTTATCTTGGAAAAAGTGCAAATGCGAATTATTATGAAAGGTAAATTACTTAAAACACTAAGGTGATTGTCGAGATATACCTGTGTAGACTAGTTCGGCGATCTGAGTTGTACAGAAGCACTAGCAGACAGCTGACCACCGGCCACCTGAGATAGTTGGGGCGATTAAAAATAATGAGTGCGAATTACGGTTGACCGGGTTTAGATTAATGGCTTGCCAAGTTGCAGTATATATATATATACAAAAGGAAGAACAAATTATTATGGTAGTTAAATGAATTAAGTGAATATTAACGAGGTAATCTGGGGATGAACATACCAGATCGCTTTACCTTCAAGCGCGGGCGAATTGGATGGGTGGAGATACAACGGCGCAGGTCTTCAAGAAGATATTACAGGGATTCCTGACGAGGAGGACTCTACGAAGGGCTAAGGTTTACTTTGAGATGAAGAATGATATTTTCTCTGCTACAGAGAGACGTAATCTCAACTCGAGACGATTCTGTAGATTGGCCGTGAGTCTCAGTCTCAAAAAATGAGAGGGCTGCAGATTCTACGGGAAGAAGGGGACTCAATAGCTTTCCTCTGAACTGGGGCCAAAGTTTAACAAAGGTAGATCTACTGACGAGTTCTTTGACGACGTACGACGAAGGGTTATGGGGGTTCACGGAAAACAGACGGCAGTCTGGATGGTATGGATGGCGGGCTTTTAATCTCCTCGAGAGATGGTGATTTTCGAGTTAAATTCCCGGGTAGCTCATGCGATAGACACCTCAGGGCCTGTGGTTCCTATGGAATTCTTTGCGCAGGTCTAAGTCAACACAATTCATGATAACGCGTCGTTCCAGACGATGAAACTTGCCTCGCGATATAGAGGGAGAAATAATGTGGCTTCGCACGGCATTATCGCAGGGGAGGTGGGGGGACAATTTGCGTCTGAAAGCAAACACAGCTGGTACAGGTGATTAAGAGAGTGACGGATTCTTCTTCGACTTTCTAAAATTCTCACGCTGGCATACGTGGTCTTGAAAGAATCGAGTGGTATTTCCAAGGGGGGCTTCCTCTCACGGTGGTCGTTTGAAGGCATTTCCTCCCACTGATAATATCTCAGATTTTGCCACGAATGCGAAAGTTGAGGAAATTCAAATAGACATTTTGGTTTTGTTTGTAATTATAAGGGCAGAGAAAGAAAAAATCATTCAACTGACATAGAGCAGGTTCCCTCAGAAAAACATATATGAAAGAGAACCAATAGATTAGAAAACAAGAAAAATAAAAGAATTGTAGATGAATCGTCACCCACCCGTTCTCTCTCAGTGGAGACTCAAGATGTTAACCGCAAGAGCATCCGGCCAGGCAACTTGGGTTAGGTGCATAACCACAGTGCCGCACCACTCGTCGCTATGAAAGGCCTAAAGGTTAAAATACAAGATCTCCCTTACGAGAGTGAGATTCAATTTCACCTCAAGTAAGACATTAGAGATGCGTATCTCTCAAGTTCGAAGGCTAACGAGGAGCCGATGTAAGACTTGGTGAGAAAAACCGTTTGGCATAAGAACCCTCCTGAACCCGTCCTCAAGCCTCTCCCCTAGTGGGGTGATGAGGTATAATTAAGAAACACTGAGGAAAACTGGGGTAGAATACGTCAGTCTCCAGGTGACGAAGTAACCGGTTTAAGATCGGGCTACTGAGACTGGATTGGTAAAATACGTCAGTATTCAGGTGACGAAGTCCCCGGATTGAGATCGGGCTACCGAGACTGGATAGGTAGAATACGTCAGTCTCCAGGTGACGTAGTCCCCGGATTAAGATCGGGCTACCGAGACTGGATTGATAGAATACGTCAGTCTCCAGGTGACGAAGTCCCCGGAATAAGATCGGGCTACCGAGACTGCACAGGTAGAATACTTGGGTCGTCAGACTACGAAGTCCCTTGCAAGAGAGGCAGGGCTACCTTAAGGGGCTAAGAAGCAGTTCATCCTCAAGCTAGTCCCTGATTATCAAACCGAACGCTAAATTAACTTGTTCAAGTTTAACTTACTCTCGTCAGAGAGACTCTTCATATCCTGGTGCATCTTAAACACCAGGGGTATTCCTTGTCCTTGAAGAATTAAGAAAAGAGGAAGGAAAAGGCTCCCCCTCGAGCCCGTTTCTCGCTGGCCACTCTAAACTCATAAGTTAACTTGTTTGAGGAACCAAGTTCAACATATTCTCGTTAGAGAAACTCCGCTCCATTATACTTGCCCTTGAGGAAGGCTGGAACTAAGAAGAAGCTCATCCTCGAGCTAGTTCCTGGTCACCAAACCGACCTTTAAATTAGCTTATTCAAGTTCAACTTATTCCCGTCGGAGAAATCCCCCCTCCCCCCTCCTTGATCCTCGCCCCTGAAGAAGACCCTTCCCCGAGTTCAGTCCTCGCCCATGAGGAAATAAGTAACGAAGGAGAAAAGCTTCCCCTCGAGCTCGTTACTTGGTGGTCACACCGAACTCCAAGTTAACTTGGTTTTAGAACTAAGTTCGAATTACTCTCGCCAGAGAGACCACGCCTAACTTGGTGCCGCCTAAAGCACCGTGATTGTTCTCGTCCTTGAAGAACCCCCCCTGAACACCGTGTGGACCCCCATCTGCTACCCTCGCCACAAGTACCTCGTGCTCTCGACCACCTCCATCTGGCTGGTCGGCACGCGTCGTGGAGCCAATAACATTCCTGAGGTATTTAAACTGCAGTAGAGTCAATAAGCCTAAATCTTGTATATTGAAGTGCGTAGCGAATTTAACCAATTTTAGAGGGGCAAGCTAATTAAAGTAATTATTGTGTATTATAATATTCGGAATATCTCTGTGGTTAATGTTTAATTTCTGTGTATTAAATTGTTTTAAGTTAAAATATAAGTTTATTTTGGGAGTTATTGTGCACAATATTAGCACTCTTAGCACTCTTAGAACAAAGCCTACTTCCTCAAAGAAGTATATCACGACCACAAAGAATACCAATACAAAAGCGGTTTGTGTGTAGAGAGATGAAAAATGGGCATTCTCCTACATAAAAGTGGTTTATGGTGTGGAGTGATCAGAAAAGGGCCATTCTACGACAAGAACAATCTAAAGAAATATACTTTGTAGAGTGTACAAGAACTTCGATCATCACAAATGGCACTATTGAGACATCACATCACAATTTTAAGTGGAAAACTGAATAAAAAATCTCAAAATTGAAAGTTTAATGCTCGTATTAAGCAGATTTGAAATCGGTGAAAAATATAATTCACAGCACAGGAATTAAAATGACCAGCAAAGAAATGATTCCATTACGAGGATTCCATCAGTAAAGATTCTTAAAATGTTATCCTCATTAAGATGATACGAATTATTAGGTAAATCGAGCACAAAAATTACACTCTCTATAAATGCAGTTTTAGTGTGGTTGCTTAAAGGCTCAGTTTATATTTTCTAGTAAATTTAAAATTATAGCAATATGAAATGTCATAATTCATAAAACGGATAGAGATCCCTATGAAAACTAGTACTAGGATTTTGCTATGATAAATAATACAAGCGTTCCTGTAACTGTTGAATGGTATCCTTTTTATGTGTTAGCAATTCCTCCTACAAAATTTTATATGCATTTTTATTTTCTGTATATTCTGACAGTATATACCAAACAAATTAACATATTAAGACGTCCCATATATGGCAATTACCATACAAAAACAAGTTTTCCTGTTATATTCTTGTATAGAAAATGGATACATACTCGTATGTCGTGAATACTTTGCCAGAGCTTATTTTTGTACCCAAATTAAACAGTTGTTTCTTTTTGGTGGTTTTATTGTGACTAAACTTCTGCCCCCAGCACTCTATGAAATTGATGTATTAAATTAAAGTGTGAAACACAACTTTACTATTCCATGTGGCTTTACAGAAGTGAAGGTTTAAGCGTGGTTTCCCAAAGAGTTTGGATAAAGACCATTTGAAATGGTTCTTTCGCTAGAAAAGGGACGAATTTGAAAACTTTTCAAATATCTTTAAATTAGTATTGATTTCGTATTAATCTCCAATACTATATTTTAATAACGGGATTATTTGTATGGGTTGAATAATAATAATATGTTTCCTCCTATTTTGTATTTACAAATTGATCAAGAGCAAATGAAGTTCAGAAAAATAAATATGATTTTCAAATTTTGGAGAATTTTTGAAAAGAAAACAATTTAAGAATGTTGAAGTTCAGAAAATTTAGTAAAATTAAGATATAGCTGTTTATTTATCTTTTTCGTTTATTCGAATCTTTTATCAAACTTCTTTCTTAAAATAGATTTTTCATTTTAATCACCCGGGTACACTTCCTTCATCATTGCTTTCTTCGTCAATTTTATCCATACCCATTGCATCCATCATTGATGGAAAATTGTCAACAACACGCTGATCATCTTCAGGAGATTAAAATCTCTCAAATTGTTCGTATTCGAGATCTCAAAATGAATCATCTGAATCTCCTTTTGAGACATTATTCGGATATTTTTCAAGTAATTCAATAACTGATTTTTAAAATGTAATATTCCTGAAAAGATTTCCTGCAGATGTAATGGGAAAGCCAACGATAATATCTTCTCTTATTTCTATGAATAATAAAAGAAATGAAAGATTAGTATTTTAAATATATAATACATTAATAGTCTACAATGTGAAATTGTGAAACAAACTAAAAAAAGCAAAGATCATAAATTTAGCTCACAATTACCAAGGGGAACTCAAACATCTACTAACTAAAGGCTCTAGTTCCTTAAGCATGGGGCAGTCACATACTACAAGATGGTTTCATGCACCTAGGCAGCACATTTCACCCAATTCTCAATTGTGGCTCCAAGTAGCTGCTAGTATAGGGCAGCGGCCACACCCCGGGCAACCATCTTGGCTGATGGGCTGAACCAAGAAGGGGGAGCCATAGGGGCTATTTATTGCACGGCTCCCATGGAGTCATGAAACCTCTACTAGATGAGGTCTCAAGCAGCAAGCTAAGCCTGTGAGCATAAATCTCAGGCCTTTGGTGAGTTTAGTGTGAGAGGAAGATGGGTGACACATCTAGAGCGAGACTGACACATAGAAGGTAATCGGCCACTCACTGTAGAAAATGATTGGAGCCCTTACTACCTGCTATCCAAGTATAACCATGAAAGAGAGCCAAAGAAATAAGTGCCACTCCTTGGTTGCCGAAGTTCAGGTGGATGTGGCACGTCGGTAGTTAGTTAGGAGGAAATTGCTAACCTCGGCTAAAACCAGTAACGCAAAATGAACCTATTAAATCAAATTTAGATGGAAAAAATAAGCTATGAGGATTAATATTTTGGTATTTCAAAAGAATTCCGATGTATTTTTATTGAACTTTACTAAAAGAAAATAAGGATGGATCTCAAAGAACAGAACAAGCAAGTAAATCATTAGGAGACAAAATATGGTCTTTTTTCTTATATATTGAAAGCTTTTATCCCAATAATTTGTAAGAGTTACCATTTCTATTTCTTTATATTTTTTAATCAATGAATCTAAGAATAAAAAACAAATTAGAAATCGTGAAGTTCATAAAATAAGTTAAATTTAAGGCATGGCGGGTTTTGAGGGTGGTGATTTTTAGTACATAAAAAGAATTTAGATGAAAAAATGGGATGAGGATGGTTTTTACAATAAATAAAAAGAATTAAGCTAAAAAAATTCTAAAACCTGGCATAGAAAATAAATATCGATATAAAAAAAATATGTATACAAATTTAATCATTAGAAAGTAAATATTATTTTTTTTAGACCAAATCCCCGTTGCTGGATCGAGATAGACCGTAGGCCACAGATTGCGTCTGTCAGCGAAGCACAAGCTCCTCATAGTGGCGAAGCAGCTTCTCTTGTTTATAGTAGATTCATATTAAGGAAGAACCAAGACAAATAAGAAGTTAATATTGTTAGATATTTTCTATGGTCTGTTATATTTCATGGGATAACCTGTCTATAATTGCATTCAGATGTGTTGAATGTAAATGGTGTGCAAGAACTTCATACCACATCGATTGCAATGCGTAGCCGATAATTCTCTACCTCTAATTCATCTCCACACGAATAATACAAAGGAAGCCATCGTGTTCCAAATGTTAATTCTTGTCATCGTTACAGAATGAAAGGATCGCGTGAGTTGCGCGCCCTCTGAATATTTCGTGATCTTTGAAACATTTGTCTTTATTATAAATTTCCAAGTTTCTTCTTGAACCTTTTTTATTGCATTTACTAAAGATGAGTAAATAAAGTACATAACTACGAAGTTCCCCGAGTGGACATTCTATAGTTACTCCCAGTCGTCTCAGGACGCAGTGGCATTAGATATACCATACAAAATGTGGAATTAAATGTATGGAAAATCTGTAGAAACTGCTGTCAGAAAGGAACTACCCGATCAAGGGAACTGAAGGAGTTCTGTCCTGTGGGATTGTGGAAGAGTAGTTTTTGAAGGGGAGATCATTGCAATCAGAATAAGACTTCGTTTGAGACTCCTCAGAAGAGACATAATGAACGGGGCTCAATTAGGAATAAAAGTATAATGCGAAATATCTTCCAAAGCCTGTTTAGCTCCATAATAGGCCAACCTTCCCATGGGAACCATATCATCGCGAGGGGTCTCCTGGAGTTCACATTTGTAATCGTCCTGAAGCCACCATAAATGCGGTCCAGATCGCCCGTCGAATCGGTGGTGGCGGCAGCGAGTGAGTGCTCGTCTCCAAGGATTTGGGCCGTCGCCCATAAGTCAGAATCGCTTCTCTCGTCTGAGATTAGGATTTTATTTATTTACCTAAGATTAAGAGGCGAAACACAGCAGTCTACATTACCAATAAGAATAAAGGTACATATGTGGGAAAGTGGGGACAGGAGGGTACGCAATCTTGCACTTGGAGTGACAGAAAAGTTGAGTTGATAAAAGAAAACTATATTTTGTGAAATACTTTCATAATTTCCTATTCTTAATTTATTTTTAGGGACAAAAAATAAAAAGACTCCACCAGTTGCGAACGTTGATAACAACAGGTGGCGAAAATCCATTCTCCTATTTTTTTCTCACTATTTTTGTTTCAATGATAAGGAATTTCCTCCATAGATTTATGTCAGGAAGATTATGATTCGTTTGGTTACGCCACGCCCAAACTTCGGCAAAACTCCCAAACTCCGGCAAACTTCGGCAAAACTCCCAAACTCCCAAACTCCGGCAAACTCCGGCAAAACTCACAACTTCCGAATATTAAACAAATCAATCATTTAGAATGAAATGTCGATTGCTCCCTCCTAAAAGATTTTCGTGGAAAAAAGTATATCAGTTTTGATTTTACTTTACTTTTTAGATTCCATTAAAATTCACGCATTTTTCTCTCAAAAAGAATCGTCAGTAATTAAATTCTGATGGGAAAAAGTATTTCTTAAATTTGAAATGAAATCTAAAAGTATAATAAAGATTTTTGTTATTCTCCTACCTAACTCTTGGAGGCTATGCGTCTTAACCTTCCAATTACATGATCAAGTTTTCCGAAGAAAAAATAATAAAAACTATTCTATTCTCAGCATCTTTGATAGATATCCCCGAGACGAGGTCATCAGGTCATCCTAAAATAAGAAAGAGTTCTAAAATACCTTTCGAACAAATGCACAAAATGAAAGGAAATAGAACAATTAGAGGAAGAGTTGAATATACTAACCTATTTAAGCCGACTCCAAGAAGATTCCAGAAATATAACAAAAATCATGAGAAAAATAATAAAAACAGGATCACTGAGACATAAGAGCTAATAAACAATTCGCAGAGAGTAAGTCACACCACTCAATGATAAACATTGAACTAAAAAACAAACAAAATAAAAGCAATGAAAATTTCGTGTAGACGGTCATGTTTCATGAAAATAGTCGTTATCAGGGGCCACATGGAGCGCCATTTAATTACACACTGAATACATACATACATAGTTTAGCCTTAATTTTCTTTCCAGTAAAAATATTTCTTTTAAGTGTTCGTTCAGTTTTCTTTGAACTAGTCTTTTCGATTCTTTACCATCGTATTTCGTTCATTATATTTCTTTTGACTGTTCTCTCGCGCTCTCTGCTTTATTTATTCACTCGCGTTTCCTATTCTGGTCAGAAAATCTTCTTCTTCCTAATGATTTTAGAACTAACCCTAATATACACATATGATCATCTAGAAGCTACTGAACAATTATTGGAGCGAACTAAATTGTCGACACCACGCAAATCATCTTCCTGAGATTCCAATCTCTCAAATTGTTCGTATTCGAGATCTCAAAATGAATCATCTGAATCGCCTTTTGAGACATTATTCGGATACTTCTCAAGTAGTTCACTAATTGATTTTACAAATGTAATATGCATGAAAAGATTTCCTGAAGGTTAAATGGAAAAGCCATCGTTAATTTTCTCTCATATGTATAAAAATAATAAAAGAAATATATATTGATTATCAGTTCATTCAAGATTGGTAGCGAGCACTGATTTATTCTTACATGCAAGACCAAAATAAATGGCAAACACAAGATTGACAAACTCATGAAAACGAGAACGAGTCAACCTATCGTAAAATAACTCGCAGTCAGGAACGAGTTCAATAAATTCCATGATCCAGACACGAAATCCTCGTTAGAAAAGTAAACCAATAATTCATTGAGAAATATTTTGCGATGTGCAAATGTAATGTGGTAAATAAGAATAACGAACGTAAGTGTCATCAGTTGTTTAGGAAATTACAAAACCATTTAAGTGGTCTTAAGACGGCATCAAGAGAAGAGGGTGAAAACGACTTCATATTTTGCATCAAAACGAAAGAATTTTACAAGCGAGTCATTTAGAAGCTTGTCGTCGACCGAGGTTCTAGAAAGCAATGGAGGTTATGTTATGATTAAATATTTCCATTAGTTTGCTTCATTTTTAATATATAACTTAAAATCAGACATTACTTTCCTTCAAACCTTCGAGTAATCCGAGGGGCACTTCTCACACGTGAATGGATGCTAGAGTTGATTCAGTCCACCGTGAATCCAGGAGTCCTACTGGATCCACCCATCCATTTGCATCTATTAATCATCTCCCATACTTGAAAGAGGAGAGACACCATCCTCTTTCAATTACAATCGAAATAATAGATCCATTTCGATTAAAATAGACACTCCGCACACACATGATGCCAGGTATTTTTTTATCGAAGAAAACGGAATAAAAAGAAGGAAGAAAAACCAGGTACTCCATCTCCCGCCAGGGAATGGCGTGGGCGATGGCAAATAAAAAAAGGGGGTCCCCTTAAAGACAAACGACACCCCTGAAAAACAAGAGGATCTTCCTACCGAAACCGGGCAAAGCGAAACACCAAGTCGAAGGCTACCTCGCGATCTCGCTATTGGAGTTTCTAGGAAAACTCTTTGAAAAACTCTTAAATGAAAGATTAATTAAACATCCCAATCACAACAACCTTTCCAACTTATGACAGCACGGCATCAGGAGCAGGCGAGGAACGGACACCGCGCTTACGATCATAACAGAGAAAATCGCTACGGAAACAGCGCGAGGCAACAGGGTAGATTGAATACTCTGCCATGTTGCTAAAAAACAAACTCACAAGCCAAATAACAAAGATTTTTCCTATTTCTTTCGAGCTTTATTCCGTTACTAATCAAAGAATAGAGAAATGCAGTTAAAGAATAAAGAAGTTAAAAGGAATAGTCTGCAAAAGGACTATCAATAGCCTATACGAGGCAGCTCTATTTCCCTTCACCCAGCATCCTCATCTATAAATCTATCCAATCAATTCTTAAAACTACACAGGGAAGAAACTTATATCACTGACTAGTGAGCCTATTCTATTCATTTACCACTCGATTTGTAAACCAATTTCTACCACCCTCTTTCCTAATCTTGTCCAACTTAAACCCATTGTTCTTTGTCCTATCCTGTTCACGAAAAATAAGACCCTTTCTCTGTCTCCATTCTAACTTTTTACTTCAATCAAGTCCCCTCGAATTCTTCTCCTTTCTAATGTATGAAGGTTAGTCTCCATAAGGTACAAGTAGAATATTCCTAAGTTTAAATACTGAAGGAAAACATATTTTTAACATTATGGCCATTGCATCACTTAATTAATTTCACAATTTCTCTAATTAACATTTTAATATCCTGAATTAGCTAATTATAACTACCTTAATTGTTCGTTACCATTTTTTATTTTGCTATAAATGCCCTTTTCCCCTAGTTGAATTCGGACACACTTACTTGTTAATTTGGGAATTACACAATACTCCAAAAGCAATTTCACTGTGTGACAGAAGAAGAGTATGAGAAATAAAAACATCAAAAGAGAACGACTCGCAAGTATGTAATGGTCTAGTTTCGAAGAATTACCCTCCATCCTTCGGCTGCACAAAGACAAAATATTGACATTCTTCTAAACATAAATGAGAGCTTGGCTTCTCCATTCTTCCACGAGATTAACTTTGAAATCTCCTTTCGACAGAATAAAAAAAAAGCTTGGACGTGAATTCAGACAAATCAGAGTTCTTTTTTTTTTAATTCGGAGCTAATGTATTTAAAACATGGGAGATTTTCTTCTTAAATTTAGGATCACACCAACACTCATATACACAACACACGTTGTCTCGGGGATACATTCTCTCTCTCCCTCTCACACACACACGCACACGCACACAAAGTCAACGGACGAACCAACGTCAGGGTCTCCTTTCTTGATGGGAGGTTTTGACCTGCTGGTGAGCATACTCTCCCATCTCTACCCCTTCCACACATGCTATCTCTCGCACCCACAAAATTTAGCTTCTATAAACTCTTCTCTTTCACAACCAGGGTATAGAGAAGAAAAATAAACAGGGTTGTCTCATATTTAAAGCTGACCCAAATATTCAAGCATTTCAGGAGATGAGGGAGAACGCAACAGACATCAGAGAGATAAAATCAGAATTCAAATAATTAAATGGGTTTCAGTTCCATAGAAGTTTCCTTTTGTAGAGTTTCAACAAGAAATTTATGTGGGTAACTAAAGTTGTGACTTTTTTCAAAGATCTTGGATCAGTCAATATCCCAAGGGTCAGTCAGGAATTTGACCCTTGGCGCCACGCCAAAAAAAAAACCCATCCTCCTCTGTTCACGATGGGTTGCAACATCAATGATTGACCCAGCGCGAATGTGTAGACCTAGTGTAGAGGGATCCTCCCTTTTTCCCCCTGTTTCGCAACGCTTATCACGTTGCAGGAAGCTACATGGGTAGACAGACCCCACGTGTCCTAGAGTCACATGACGAAGCAAGCTCAGATGTTCCCCTCCCCCATCGTATCATCCAATCAAGTGTGGACAACCTACCCCACGCGTTCGGAAATTCCAGAAGTTTCTCCCTGCGAAGATAGGGAGAGGGAGGAAAAGAACTGTTTGTCGCCGACAGTTGGCGCCTCGAGCTACCCCCTGGAAATTTCCCAAAGTGCGAGTAACTCTCCATCTCTCACTTGAGGAGACTCTGCATATCTAAGCCTTTTCCCGCCTGCGAAGAACAGTAAAGACCAGGCTCGCTCAAAGAAGACATTACAGGTCCCAAGTCGGTGTGTACACAGTCAAGGTCTGGACACTCTCTCTGGAAAGGCATCCACGTTCAAACTGAACTCTCTCCCCCCGCTGTCTTCTGAAGCCACTGCGCCGGATTACTCCTTCGAGTCCTCGAAGCACCCAGCCTCATCGAAGTTACTCTGAGGTAGCCATACCTATCACGAGAATCACCAGCGATTCCAGCTCCCCCTCGAGCATCAGCTAAGGTTATAACTTACGCCTTCACAGCCCCAGGAGTAATGTGCGTACCACACCCTTCCTTCCCACTCTTCTCGTGATGAGGATGCCTCCTTGAAGATGCCGACAAGATCGTCTCGCCGAGCCCCTACTTTGCCCTCAAGTCTCTTCTGGAGTCGCCGTTGCCCTCTGACTCGTAAGCCCATTTTTCCCTTTTATCTGTTTAGCCCATTTGGAGCTAAGCAGGTAGCTCTAAACTAGTTAATTGAATTTAGATTTTCCCAGCGGTAACGCTTAATCATTAATTTTCCCTTGTATAATTTTGATTAATTTTAATTTGTAAATAAAATGTATATTTTCTTATTTATCTTTAATTAACCTTAACGTTACTCTCGGTCTCGTTATTCAAATCTCGCCAACCTCGAACTAGACCTGATTAGTTAAGTGAATTGACCCCACGTCTCAACTTGACCTTTATAATCTGAATAGCAACGTAGGGTTCAGTCTTTGGATGGTTCGCTTTAATAGCCTGAGTTCTCCCCCTAAATACTAATAATAGATATTATATTGGATCTTCGGCTATACCAAGACACCTAGCCTATTCTCGTATAGCCCTGGCTAGCCTATTCTTGCAAAGACTAGCTTTGTATAGCCTATCAAACATAGCCTACCTTACCCTTATCTAGCTTAGCATAGTATAGTATAAACTAGTCTAACATAGTATATCCAAGCTTAATATAGTACATACTATCCTATTCTAGCAAGGTATATCTTGGCATAGCAAACCTAAACAGAGTCTAGCCTAGCCTAGCGTCGTATAATCCAGTATAGCCAAGAATAGCATATCATACCCTTGTATAGCCCAGCATAGTATATCATAGCATAGAATGGCCTAGAATAGCATAGTATATCCTAAAGTAGCCTAGTATATCTTAGCCTACTCTAGTATAGTCTTTCACATATAGCATAGCATAAAAAATATATATATATATATATATATATATATATATATATATATATATATATATATATATATCTTAACATAGCTTAACTAAGCCTAGTGTAGTATAACTCAGCCTAGATTAGAATAGTATACCTAAGCCTATCACAGTGTATCCTAGCCTAGCCTAGCTTATCGAAAGTATACCCTATCAAAGCCTCGCTTATCCTAACCTGGTATAGTAAAGCCTAGTTTAAGGTAGCATAGGTAAGTATAGCATAGACTAACCTAGCATAAAATAGCGTAGCCTAACAAAGTATAGCCTTTCATGCCCTGACTATCCTAGTATAGTTTATTCTAGCCTAGCATAGTATAACGGTGGCCTAGCATTAACTATCCTAGACAAGTATAGCCTATACTATCCTATTATACCCTAGTCAAACATAGCATGTTAATGTCTGGCCTAACGTACAATATGCTATTCTAGCATAGCATTTTATAGCCTAAATTATCCTTGTATATCTTATTCTTGTGCATTTTATCTTAGCATAGCTTAGCATACTATATCCTGGCCTATAATAGCCTAGCATAGTATAGCCTATTCTATGCTTGCCTAGGAGAGTATAGCATATTCTAGCCTAGTATAGTCTAGCAGAAAAAGAAATCACTAAGAAACATGAAAAACGGGGTTTGACTGAAAAACGATTTAACTGAGCAACAAAATAGTGACTGAGAAACTTAAAAATAATATTTGATTAAAAAAACTTTAGTGAACGGGAAACTAAAAAAATATATTTCCTGAAAAATCAAAAAATGTTTTAACTGAGAAAGAAGAACAAAAAATGATTTGACTCGAAAAACTATTTAACTGAGAAACAAGAATAATATTTGACTGGATAGACTAAATATTTAACTGAGAAACTTGAAAATCCTAATTTAAGTGAGAAAAACAAAACAAAACTTTATTTCATTGCGAAAACTTTGACTAAGAAAACAAGAAAAATTTATTCGATAAAGAGTCAGGAGTCTTTCTCTCAGATTTTTGTTTGCGAGAAGTAGGAATTGATCCCTCCTTCTCCTTCCCTTAAAGTAGGAATCGATCCTTCCTTCTCCTTCCCCCCCAAAAAGGAATTCAGGGTGTAATTTCACGAGGTAGGAAGCAGAGAATAGAGAGACGTAGATGGAATGAAGATAAAAAGGAGAGAAGAAGATAGGAGGGAGAAAAGGAGAGAAAACAGACTGAGACAAAGCGGCGGAGAATTCGACGCTTTAGTCTCCTACTCCAATGTTATACACACACTACATATTGTACGCACATAAATACACAGTCACAGTTTCTACTCCGCAAGATTTACTTTGTAGGAGAAACCTTAAGAAATTTTTCAAAAATTGTTGAACTAAGAATTCCAAAATTTCGAGTTTCTTTATCCTCGTCCTGACTCACGAACTCCATTTGTACCCTGACCACAAGTGCTTCATTTTCACAAAACTTTCTCTTGCAGAAAACGGATTCAGGGTATTTCTCCTGGCCTCGATTCTTACCGATTTCATTTATTCTTCCCTACCAACCATTTTCATGACATTTTGATTTTTCCCCTATTTCGATCTCAGTTCTACAATTCTTTAAAACCAATTTGCTCAATGTCAAAAACAATTTAAGGCCAAGATCTTTTTCAGTAGACTGGCAAAATGCCGGACACTGCAATTTCTTGTTTCCTCTGATGAATATTTGTGTCATTGGGAAGAATTTCTTCTATCCTTCTCACGAAACCTGTAGCGTATGCGTATCTTTTTCATAAGAGAACCTTTCAAACAGTAGCGCATACTTCAAGGCCACTCAAAATTTAGTAAAAGCACAGTTTTCTCACTCATCTCTGGCTACATTACACATTATTGTGCCCTAATATCTCCCCTATAGCATATTAAATCCCCCTATTTTGATTCACTACTCATTTGTAAGAGTCACTTGGATTAGAGAATGACGAAACATCTTGTTCCAGTCGTTGCCATCCCTAACCTCTTATACTATTGTTGTTTCGCTTAATTTATATTTATCTTCCTCTCTTTACTGTCATTCCTTTTCTAATGAATAAAAATATCCGTAGTGGTTACATTCCTTACTTTTTATTTCTCCTCCAAACTTTTCTAAGATTTACGCCATACTAAAATCCCAACAGTAAGACTTATATTAAATGGTTTCCATTGGCCTCTAATGACAACCAGAAATATATTTAACTTTCGGCTCACCTCACTTCCATTATTCTACTACAATACAAAGCTGAATTCGAACATATTGACAACTTTGTCAATACATTTATTCTTACAAACATGTCAATCTTTTTCTCTTGAAAATCTGAATTTGCTGTTGTCACCAACGCTTTTGTTTGTCTGAATTGCTGCCTTGACACAATATTTTCTTAGGATAATTATTTCGTAATTTCTTACTCTATCTTTCTTTTCTCTATCCATCAATCTTAATTTTTTAAGGACAATATGGCACGGCACTAAATAGGCAACTATATACCTTGCAAAAAATATGGCCAAACATCTAATATTATACACTTATTATAGTTTAACAATGAACTACAAACAAGAAAGTTTGAAGCAAATAACAACTGAAATATCCAATGAACAGCATTATAAACATCAATAAACAAATGAAAAGAAACAAGAGAGACAATAAGAAATACAAACGAACGCCTCTCAATAATAATGAATCGAGATACTATGAAAACGTGCTCAATATCGCCGGCTCATTTCTGTTGGGCGCGCGCCCATTTCTTTCTTCTCGCTCGATAAATGGAATATTTGCTTTGCGGTTAAGGTGTCTATAAACACTTGGGGCCTCACATCGCTGTGGCGAGAGAAGCCCTCGATTCCTTCTCGCAGAGACGCGGTTTGCTATAAACAGCAGCACAAATAGGCAGTGAGAGCAATGCAATGGACTTAGGCCCACCTTGCAATGAAAATAATGATGTTAGCAGAGATTAATAACAGGAAAAAGGAGGAAAACATCAATAATTATCCACCTTTGTAGTGAGAAAATCATCGTAATATCCAATCAATTAAATTTCGATATAGAGTCAATCTTCTAGCGAAACCTAATGTGAATCTATCAATCCCTTTGGACGTGAATCATAAAGACCCATGAAAACAACATTCTTAGAAGGGAATTGAATTCATGTGGGTCCCTTATATCGGGTTTATCCCCTGAAATATACACATAATCCTCCACATCAATAAGCTTATAGGTATCGGGGTCGATAAAAGGAACGAATGACCATTAAGGGGTAGTGGTGGGGCTTTTGGATCCATAGGAGTATCGGATCATCTGATCGTAGTAGATGGGGGACCGTCCAGCTAACTTCCCTCAGGCCAATATTGTGGACAGGAATTAGCGGCCTTGGCCATGGGGAAGGAACGCTTGGAGTGCCACCAATTTCCCTGTCACCTTCCAAGATTGATTTGAGGGATCCAAAATGAGATTGAACCAAATATTTCTCTCGTTTGTTGCCTTTTTCTCCATTTTGTTATTCTGAATGAACTTAACTCCTTAAATGCCCCCTGTCTCCATCATACGGCCTCCCAAGAGAATTCGACTTGGAAGTTTTGAGTTCTTTTACTTACTTATTCCTTAAGGAATGATTAAGCTCATTTTCGTTCTGGGGACTGCCCTCGTTGCGAACCTTAATGGAGGAGCAGGACAGTTTCATAACATCTCGCTATGTAGCGCTCCAATTAGTCTCCTCATTTGGATACTCGAGCTAACTGCACCTTTTACTCGTACCAAGTTATTTTCCTTTATTTGGTCGAAATGCCTCCGTTGACTTTCTTTTTCAAAAATAAATCGAGGTAATTAACCCATCCACAACAAATTTACCAGCTAATGTCTTCTCTTTTCGGGTTGGTGGGGGTTCCAGCGTGGACTAGAGTAGTAGGTAGGGATAAAGTGATTCATTCTATGTTTCTGTTTCTGTAGGCAGGGGTGGTAGCGTAAGTCTGATAGGACTAGTTAGAATGGTGAGTCAGGTTAGTGAGGATTATGATGGTAGTATACCTAGCAGGCTGTTTTGGAGTAGGTTTGATCTGGATTAAACATAATCAAATCAAAGAACTGTACTTGATAACTGGTGCTGTGCTTCATCAGATTGATGATGAAGACTTGAGCTGTCCTGCAAGGTTCATCATAATCAATGATAATGTTAATACTGAATTGATCATTATCTTATTTAAATTTGCAGATGACTCATAAGTGGAAGAGTAAAGAAACATGAGGAGTGAATAATATTTATAACTAAGAGAGAAATTATTATTGTTTGTTCAATGTAAGTTCAGAGTTAACGTAGAAAAATTGAAAAAATCTCACATTGGGTCTAGAAACTTTAACTACATTTATACACTGTTTGGAAAAGAGAATTCGAGAGTTATAATTAGCAAACCCTTCCAATTCACAAAGCATTAACGCAACTCTTCGAAGAAACCTAAACGCTGCGCTTTTATTTATCTATATAATATTTATTTTTCGTATTGAAAGAAAATATGAATTTTATATTAATGTATGTTACACTCTTCGTTGATGCAAGAAGTTCAATTTTGATTTCCCTACTCTCGGCAGAATGTTGCAGTGCAAAAAAGTATATCGTTCTACAAGCCACTGCAATGCCACAAGTTTAAAAGGACGCTCCTATAAAGAAGAATCAACGATTTAACTCACAATCGCCTCAAATAAGACGATTGATCAGCGAGCAAATCTAAGTTGTAAAATCATAAAAGAATTAAACTCTTTTTCTTCCTAAAATCCGAGCAAAGACACAACAAGAACCATGAGTAAAACTGCGCATGCCGTATTCAAACTTCTTATTAATCATTTCTTTAGTTAGAAAAATAGTGCGATAGTCTTTTATTAGGGATGGATAGTTGAAGTCCCATGAGTGAATTCAAAATCCCCTCTGATGATCATTCTATGATATTGGTAGCATCAACCTCCACCAATTTACGGAGGCTAGTCTTTATTGGTCAACATTGGGTATAATGGTTGGCAACAAACTCAGATTGATATGTTTTGGAAAAGTTAAATGCCTTTCCAAAGATGCTGTGTGATAAGAGATATCCCAGTTATTTTAGTAGTTCTTTCTTAATTGTAGGTAGGAATGAAATATGATTTAATATTTGATAAGTTTAAAAATAAGAATGAATGTGAATAGAAGATTGACGTTGCAGTTTGAACGGAACTGATTATTTTTGCAGTTTCCTGTCTTGTCATTTTATTCTAATAAAATAAGATTTTGCAGACATTTTTAAAGACAACCTAATTTGTCAAAATCCTTGGAGTGACATATCAATCTTGATTACTAACCATCAATTTCTTTACGACACTGAAAAACCTTCTGTCTTAGAGCTACATTTTCTTCTGTTAGAATGAGGAAAACGTTAATTACTTCATTTGCGAAATTCCGACAGACTAATCATCTCCCTAATTAAACAAATTTTTTTCAACTAAAACGCAAAACTCCGTCCTGAGGCAAATGAGAAATTTGGAAATTTATCATAATCTCCAAGAAATTAAACAGCTGGTGAATTAATGGAATTTAGTGAATTAAATTGCGTTTATTAACACAGAAAAGCGATAAATAGAACTTACAAACGAGCACTCAGCACGAACACCTTCAGCAAAGGTCCGAAAATGACGTCTCTCGCAATGTTACAGAAACTGAATAAGTGATCGATATAATCTGCATCGCGATTGGGATCAACCACAAGATCTAATCGCCATTTCCTTGACCAATTTTTATTGGTCATTGTAATCCATCACTTTCCTTTTGAGTCATCTTGTACACAAACACACACACACACACGGGTGATCACATATACCGCGGCAAAATCTTATGCAGGACGTAAATGACATTCAAAGACCGAGAGGAATCGGAGGGATTTCTTTTTAATAGCACCCATCTGGCGACTGTGACCAAGACCATAAGATGCTGTAATTAATCTTCAGCCTATTTCTAGTCTACATTAAAATACACAATTTAAATCAACACAAACACTAAAAAAGAAACCAAAAAAAGCAAAACCAAGGCCCCTAGGACAAAGAAACAAAACAAAAGCAAAAAGAAGTAAGCACACTCAGGCGTCGGAGGAAGGCCTCCCTCCCCCTATCCCCCAGTTTAGCGGAGGGATAAAAACACATGATTAGGCGACCTCGATCGGGGCGAGACGGACTCCATTATCTTTCGAAAAGAGTCTCCGGCTACTCCTTTGAACTAATTTATAAAGTTACTAATTGACAAGGATTTGAATCAAAGGATTTGTTCCAAAGGATTCGCGTCAAAGGATTATGTCAAGGGATTTGTGTCAAAGGATTTGTGTCATATGATTTTTAGCAAAGGATTCGTAGCAAACCATTTCAAAGGTTTACAAATTTCCATCATCATTAACCGCTCTCCCTCGAGGTATGGTATACACGCATCAATGCCACTACCGGCAGAACTGAGCGGTGTCAACGATACCCAGGTTATTAAATGTTCCCTGTAGCTTCCCAGTTACCTATATCTTGATTTATTGGCCTTTTTCAACACGCCCAGGAAAGGACTTTGGGTATTTATTCTTTCTGACCCATAGAGAATCAAATTGTATGAAACTGAAACTACAATATCTAATTATAAATCCCTGCCCCACTGCTTCCCCCCCCCCCCCCATTACTTATTTTTCCCCTGTGTCAAAATGAAGAGAGCTTTTCCATTATCAGGATCCTTCGAAAGGGAAATAGTCTCCCTCCTTCTTCTGCCTGTCTCAGCATGATTTGAATCTCAGACCTGGTATTAAGGGGGAAGGGGGGTTTAAGCATCATTATATATTTTATCAAATGGTAACCAAAACGGTAATATTCCTTCAAGAACAGGACGATCTTGACAGTGGAACAA
This sequence comes from Ceratothoa steindachneri, assembly GCA_963969495.1. Taxonomy (NCBI): domain Eukaryota; kingdom Metazoa; phylum Arthropoda; class Malacostraca; order Isopoda; family Cymothoidae; genus Ceratothoa; species Ceratothoa steindachneri. Next base: position 25,941,591 of record OZ018327.1, on the reverse strand, counting down.
TTACTATAAATGCGATGAGCTAGCACCGGCAAATTGGAGAACCAGGCTTCATTTCCGGAGAGGAAGTCTGATTAACGGCTACCATCTGGTAGTAGTTGTAGGACGGCTCAGGGTTAAGCAGGTACCGGCATATTGGGCATAAGCTGTACCAGAGGAAATAATGGTTGTTGCGATTGGAATTGGTCCGTGAATATCGCTATTGTGGTTGATTCTGTTCGTGAGTTTTTTATTGAAATATTTTAAGAATAATTTCGTGTTTGTTTCCTGCGATGTCTAATTTCCTGATCTAATGTCGAGGAATTTATAATTTTCTACATTTGACTTTATTCAGCAATTAAGTGACCATTAAACAGAGTTGCTTATAATCATTATTAGGTTTCATTTTTGGCAAATCGATTTTACAAAGGATTTGTGTCTGACCAAATATTAAATGTTTATTTATCGAATTCTTAAATCTTGGGGATTTACATTTAATTTACGAGCTAGCCAATGTTGTCATACTGATCTTGATCTTTATGGAGATTTCATTGTCCTGTCCGTGAACTCTGCCAAAAAGGAGGCGTAAGTGGCGATGATATCAATAATAATAATAATCTTCGATTCATCTTCCATACTCAAACTTTAATTCATTTTATTATAATTTTTCCGATATTTTCTAAAATAAAATTTAAAAAATATAATGTTTATAATGTTTTTCAATGGGGGGGAGGGGCGAATTAATGTGTCTGAGTTGAGTTTCTTTGAAAGATTTCCTTAGAAACAGAATGAAGAAATATCACTCAATCGGAAAAAAACAAATATAATCGTAAATCATGATTAACAGATCAGGAACTATTAGGAATTGTGATAAAAAAAGGACTTAGGATTAAATTTGTTAAGTCAGTGAGAGAAGGCGTGAGGGATTACAAGGAGATACAAGGGATGTATATATATATATATATATATAAATATATATATATATATATATATATATATATATATATATATATATATATATATATATATATTCTTTTATAGCGAGATTATGGTGCTCCCCCCACACCTCTCCTGTCCGCCTAAGCAGAATGAAGTAAAATCTAACTAGTCGTGTGAAAATAAAGACTAAAACTAAGAATTTTGATCGTAAAAAGATAATTTGGTTCCTTCTTCTGACTTCGCACTTCGTTGCTTTAATTTTGTGATAATTTATCTAACTTTTTTAAATGTTTCTACATTAATTCTAGAAACAATTTCTTTTAACATGTTCCAGACTGAACTCTTTTGTGTGAGATAAAGTCTTCACATAAACTTGTGTTAAATGGTTTAGAAACCAGTTTCACACCATAGCTACGTGTAGAATTTTTATTAATTTGAAACTAGATCGAATGATCTATATTATCTGTTCCTCTCAAAATTATTTAAAGACTTCCATTTATTGGCCTGTCATATGTCTAATTACCAAGCTAAATAGATTTTACTTTTCTGTTCACGTTACCTAGTTGTGGTTTGTTATGAAGGGAAGCTTTCCATATATTTTCTCAAATATGGCGATCAAACTTGTGCACATTAAATTTTTTCTCATTTTGTCAGCTGAATTGCCTTAATGTAACCAGTTAGTTTTAAAAATCTCTTTTCCAACTTAAATACATCGCTGCGAATAATTCAGATTGCTTGACAGGTAAAGGCCGAGGTCTTTTCCTTTTCGCTGACTGACCTTGTTCCGTCAAATATCTTGTATTCGGCTTAGGGAATTATTATTATCACTGTGCATTACATTTTTCTAGCATTAAAAGCGTCAGCAATTTTGAAATGTTTGACTCCAACTTTATGTCTATATCGTTTAATAAAATGATTAAGAGGATGGTCACCGGACTGGAACCTCTAGAACTCCACTAGCAACAGATGTCCACTATTGATTGCCACTTTCTGTCTGCTATCGTCGACCCAGGTTTGATCCAATTTGCTACCCATCCGACATTCCCTAATGAACTAATTTTAGATATTATATTCTTGTGTGCCATCTTACTGAAAGCTTTTTGAAAAGCTAAACACAACACATCAAACTGATGTTGCATCATCGTAAATTGAATTAATATAGTGGAAGAATTCTAAGAGATTAGATAGATACACTATGTTTCCTGAAGCTCGATGTTAAGCTTATGGGCAGGGAATTGCTGACTATTCCATTGCACACAGTTTTATATATTGGCGTTACATTAGCTATCTTACAATCTTCATAGGCAATTCCACTTTCGGGGGAAGAATTAAAGAATTTCCTTAGTTGTTCAACTGTAAAAACTTTAACTACCTTTACTCTGGGGGATATCCTGTTGGGGCCAGGTAATTTATATATTTTTTATTTTAACGATAAACCTCTTAAGTTAGTTTTTAAGTATTATTGCTCGAATGCCTTTTAATGGGTGATGGGCTAAAAGTCCCATTGTCAGTAGTGAATCCTGTGGCAAAAATAATCATTAATGTATGGGTTATATCTATAACCTTGAATTTTAATACGTGTTTCTTAGCTTTAATTGTCTAGTTCTACTTTTTATCGGTTTCTTCTTAACAAGTGCAAATAATTCTTTGAGATTTAATTGACACTTTAAGGCCACTCTAATTTCCTCAGTGGCTATTTTAATTTTCACTTTAACTATTCGTTTTAGGTGAAGATATGTTTCTTTATAGCTTTCAAACTTAGTATTTTTTAATTCCTTAAATATTTTAAAGGAATAAACTGAGAATGTGGTAACAAAGTTTTCTTTAAAATTAATCAAAGTCTCCTTGAGCAACAACCACTTAGACTATAATTACACAAGCCCTCTTTTAGGGATAGAGAGAGAGAGAAGAACATTTTGACAGGTATCTCATTTTGGAATACTGATCCTTATCTTGATTTACTTTGGGGATAAAGTTGCATAAATTTTAAAATGTGAATGAAATCTTTCTTTTAGCTTCAATTAATCGTCATTCTCCATCGCTTACATAGCAATTTGCTTTGTTTACTTCCAACACACTAACCTTATTTCAAGTCAAACTTGATCAATTTAATCTATTTTCCTCCTCCCTAAATCTCAATCTAAGCTCTTTGATCAAATAAGTGCTGCAAAATGCCTCAAACAATTTTGCACTTTACCTCCAAACCTTTTGCAATTTTAGGGATAGAGAGAGAGAGAAGAACATTTTGACAGGTATCTCATTTTGGAATACTGATCCTTATCTTGATTTACTTTGGGGATAAAGTTGCATGAATTTTAAAATGTGAATGAAATCTTTCTTTTAGCTTCAATTAATCGTCATTCTCCATCGCTTACATAGCAATTTGCTTTGTTTACTTCCAACACACTAACCTTATTTCAAGTCAAACTTAATCAATTTAATCTATTTTTCTCCTCCCTAAATCTCAATCTAAGCTCTTTGATCAAATAAGTGCTGCAAAATGCCTCAAACAATTTTGCACTTTACCTTCAAACCTTTTGCAATTTTCTCCATCTAGAAATAACTATTTCTCATTTATATAAATTCGCTTATCCTAAATAATTTAATATGAATTTTAATTTCACATTTCATGTTCTGGTCTATGTATGCCACTAGGGCAGGGTCTATTTGAGTCTAGTTTCCCCATTTTTCCACACACAATATTCTCTCAATTTTGATCATACCCTTTTTCTGCCTGTGTTCTTGCCGTCAGTATCACTCTCTATGAATTAAATCAAGAAGGATTATTGCTTTCTTTCAATAATGGTATTTGTGGTTCTAAAAATTACCCTTCAACTTCAGTAATCGTGCCTCAATTCGATAATCTTTGTCTGAATTATCTTTACGTTGTCAATGATTTGTTTAAAATGATGAAATACAATGAAAACGACTCATTATGAAGATAAAATGTTTTTATGTCGACTGATCGCCTTTAGGCCTATGTTTGGATTGTTTTTACGCGTGCCTCGATGGTTTGGCAAACGTTTTAGAAACATAATAAAAATTTATTTTCCTAATATAGGGAAACTTATATTAACTGATCATTATGTGGTATTGTTGATAGTAGTAAGGAGGAAGGATAAAAGGACAAAGGGATGATACCAGATATCTTGGCGCGAAATATTAGGACATAAACAAACCTGGAATCAGGGACACTTTACAATCCTGAAATTTCGCAAGAAATAATAATTTCCTTACCTTAATTTTTAAAGGGTCCTTTAAGATCTTTTTAGTTATCAAAAGAAAACAAAAAGAGAAAAGGTTGATAAAATAGAAGGGTAATAATAAAGAAAATTCAAAGAAATAGTTGTATAAAATGAAATGTTTAATCGAATTGGGATCTTGTAATATGAATAAATATGTACAGACAATTTACTGATTATAATCCAAGGATGTATTAAATCTCCCATCTTTCATTTTCCACGTCTTGCTCTTGAATTACTCTACCTAATAAGGCATTTTAACCAAATCATCCACCTCAATGGCTAAAAGTCGCATTAGCATGCTAGCGACCAAATAGGAGCACATATGTCAAAACTTTGATCACTGCGCGGTGCTCAACCTTCTCCATTGTTGAAAAATTTGTGAGTCAGGATCTTCGATCAGCTACTTCTTCTTAAATAGACGAGGCAGGAGCATGCAGTTGCAGGTCCTGACTTGTCATAACTTGTCCTAACACCCCCACAAACAGTCATCCCCCTTTCTCTGTTTTGCCCTACCGATTCGCAAGACTTATTGACCGCCCCTCAATTTGAATGACTTGGGAGCAATTTAAATTTGGACCCTGCGGTGATACCGTGGATTTATGTCATCAATGTTCTGGTTAAGCTTGGTTGGCAGGAGAGTGAGATTATGGATGCATTAAAAAAACGTTTATAGGGATAGTGGCCCCCAAAGCCTACTGTTTATAAATGAATAAATTGCCTTGCGGATGGAAGATGCCTGGTTGAAGACAACATTTGGACTGGCTGACCGTCATCATCAATAACGGAAGAAAACATCAATCGTGTGCGGGAACTAACTGAAGATTACTGTCGCTTAACTGTGGAAATGATAACAGTCACATTGAACAAATCGGCAGATTCAGTTTATTCCATCCTGGCAGACATACTGAAGCTCAATAAGCTTTCTGCTGTATGGGTGCCAAAATTGTTCCGTAATTTCACTGTAAGTTTAAGGAAGTGGAATAAAGATCCCGAGGATTTCTAACCAAGAACTGTAACCAGTAATGAAACTTGGATTATTTACCGATATGATCCGAAAGCGATTTCTAAGCAAAGGGAGAAACGGTAATGGACACTGTTTGAGGAGAATTTATGTCTATGAAACCCTAATAGAGAAATTCTTCCTGGTGTGTCCGTTTCATATTTTATTCCATCTTAAGGGAGAGAAGGAAAATGATGGAAAAATGGATACATAATATTATTTTAGCATGTTATATAGCTTTACCATTGATACTTATACATATGAGAGTAAGAAAGCAATCACGAAAATTAAAATTAGATATAAAATGAATAGAAAGCTGTAAATCTTTAAATGATATTTTATGACAAAACTAAACCATAAAAATACATTGTGCATAAATACTTATGACAACTCATCAAAACACAACCCAACTTAGGGCTTCAAAGGTCGTAAGCCTCCTAAGCTAAATAATGCACTTCTATTGACAGCGAACAGACACGATTATTGAGAGCGAAAAAGGACACTGAGCCCAAAGTTATGTGACGGTGGCGCGGGTTGTCCTACCTGCTTCCAAGTCAAGGTTCAGACTCTTGTAGATTATTGCCAACTTTAGAAATGGTCTCCGCAAATTAGATTTTATTTTTAATAAGAAAGCGAAAATTAGTATTTTAAAAAATATAACTTTTATAATTTGCCGAATTATTAATTCAGTTTTTAAAAGGTTCTGCGCTTTTATTTATGAGTCTTCATTACCACGCAGAGGTAAGTTACACTGGTTCGTCGACCTCTGTTCTTGGGTGAGGAATAACCCTCAATTTTTTTATTAGGAGCTTACAACAACTCGGAACTATACTTAAGAAAATACAAACTTTAGCCGACAAATAAATAAAAGCCACGAATAATATTGTAGGTCAATGGATCGCACAGGGCAGAATAGAATGAACATGAGAAAGAACGGAGAAAGATAGAATAAAGAAGGAGGAAGAAACAATTAGCATCATCCTTGGTAACCAAACTGTAATGGTAATTAAATTTGTGCTACTCGTACTTCTAATTTGAACTGAGAGTTAGTTCCAATTTGGGAGTAAAACCTTACGCATCCAGAAGACGATAGATGACGATTGACAAGATTAGTTTCGTGGGTGAATCGGTCATCATGAGAGGCATCAACTTGACGTCAAAGCGCTCAACGATAGAAGCGATGAAAGTGTCTTCAATTTGTCTCCTGATGGAGAGGAAAGACTAAGAAAAATCAAGGAGATCAGTGGGGCCTAGGGTAGGACCCTCCACTCTGATGCAAGGGGCCACTCCTTGTTGTCCGCTGGTTTTCTCACCTACGAAACAGTCGTCACTTAAGGAGATGTGATCTGAATCAGAAATCAGTGTGCGGCAGCAGACATCTGTAGAATTACGTACCACCCAAGCCTTAACACATGCAGGTGGATCTCCGTCTATATATCTTCAAAACATTTTTACTTTCTTCATCTTCACCACAGGACATATATCTCCTTACAAACAGTCTCTGGCTAACATATGCAGAATGGGGCCTCGCCCTAGCCGGGTAACGTGATGTTTCCTTGGGGTTCTATAGCTACGTCTGTAGACGAAGCAATGGAAGCTGAATAATAGAAGAAGGAACAAGTGGTTTATTGCTGCGAATGTTCAATTGACGTCCCCTTCTCTTCGCGGGGAAACGATGGCTGACGCTGTTGGATTTCTTCTGATTCCGTATCAGGTAGCTTTTTTTGTGAAAATGTGATTGAGTTAACAAAATTGGTGTCGTCTAGGGAATTCCACTACCATAAAACTGACAGACAGTGACTAATTTAGCATCCTCTTACATCCATGTTGTAACACACCAAAATGGCCACATATTTGGCGGGAAAGAAGTTCTCAAGATTTGTAGTGTCTACTCTGCGAACCAGACCTATACCGAGTGTGGGCAAAACCCCATTTAGTCTTGCAATCCATATTTTCCGATTATTATTATTTTTGTGCCCTTGAAGGCAGTATATATTTATTTTATATTTTAGGAGATTATTAGAAAAGCATAACAAAATATATAGAAGCAATATCGAATGAAACAAAAAATCTTAATTATCATCAAATTTTATTACTTTTTACATCCCGAAATAGTTTCCATCGTTTGCAGCGAATTAGACTCATTTTTAAACCCTTTGTAATTTAATTGGGTTAAATATATGTAATTCTACAATCTTGCATACAAATTTATCTTTCATATTGTTTTTAAAGTTAATAAAAAATGAAATATGAAATGATTAGTAAAGATGAAAAGGAAGTGCTTGCTTAACAACGAACACTTAGCAGTCGCAATAGAAGAAGAGCGAGGGACCATCATGCAACTCTAATCTAATTTTTATTAAAAACAATCTCAATTACAGGAATTTATTACTTTCTATTTCAATGAGTAATCATTAAATCGAATTTCATAATTTGGCATATCAATTTTTATTGGCTAAATGCTTCTAAATTTGTTACTTCTTTTTCACACATTCTCTTTTATGTTTACACTAACACAACAAATTTCGCGCCTGCCTTTCAAGACGGAAGAAGAACATTATTTATCGTGTCTTTTACGGAAATTGCTCTTTCATTTTCTTCGCTATCCAATCAGGTTATTGCAGACGCGTTCAATACATACACAAAGGCACAGAATTTGTGCTCTCAAGAAGTATGGCAATAACTGTTTAGGGTGTGCATTGGGTGAGTAAAAAGTAAATTTGTTTTAGATCAAGATTTTAATACAAATAATTGAAATATTTTAAGTGAAGCCACTTTCCATCGGAGACGTTTTCAGTTTTTAAGTTGCAATCAAATTGTATTGATCCGTTTTAAAAGAATTAAGCTCGAGGGAGAGGAGGGATATGCAAATCCTCTCAAGGAGAAGACTGCTTCTCGACGAAGATGAGGGAATTTTAGAGGTGATAAAATGTTGTTACAGAGATGAATCAACTTATTCAAAGCAAAGGAAGCTTGGAACGCTATTATATAGGTGAGAAAATTACAAGGGTATACTTGATGTTTATCAATTGATGGAAATAGACGAGATTTGGTCTATCTTCTAACCGATTTTGCTTTTTAGACATCCAAAAATGGAAAATCGACGATTGGATATGGTACCATCAAATTTTTCTGCAATGACTACGAGTATTCTTTGGCAGCGCTGGATTCTTTCGCAAGCAGTTCTGAAATCCATTAATTCTGCAATCGCTTAATTTTGCACTCACCAAATTTCATCTCTACTTCTTTTTTATGGTAAATGATAGATAGATTTTTAAAAGATAAGATTGAATTTGGTGACCGTAAAACGGTAGGAAAATTGCAGCTATTTGAAAAGCTACCACCTCAAACGGAGCCAAAAAGGAGGGGCTGAACATCTCCCCTGCCTACCTTGATGAATGAACAAAAGTTGTTCGCAGACTAGCCTGCAAATATACCTGGCGGCCATGCAAATAGGTGAAAATAGCCTCCTCTGAAATACAGCGGCTAAAATGAAAATGTATAGAAAGAATCTTGTTTAGATAATACTAAGCCATTGAGGCAACTACAGGTACTAGATGTAACAGTCTACTCTGTGCCCGTCCCCTCTTATTTATGGAGTGAATGTATAGACGTATTTAAACATGAGCAAAGCCGCAAAGTTTTTCTAGATTGATCGAAACCTCAAAAGTGCAATCAAATGAAAACTTCGCAATGGAAGACAGCGGATTTGCGGAAGTGAGGAAAGAGATTGGCATGTGATAGTCTACTACCTCAGGCAAAGGGCACTACGAAAATAACAGAATCGGTCGCTACCAAACGAACCAGAATAGTTGTAATATCATCTAGAGTCCATTTTGGACTTGAAGAATACTGCACAATTTTGTGAGGCCAAAGAAGGTATATAAGGTAAATTTATTTAACTTACTTTCTAAGTACCATTTCTCTTAGTAAAAAATTAGGATTTGATCTAATTCTTAGAAAATATCTAAAATAAGGAAAAGAACATCGATTAATACACTTAGAATAAAAAGTAATAATAATATTTTATTTACTTACTTCCTAAGATCATTTTCTTTAATAATATGAAGGAAAATACAATTAAATATATATGTTTTAATTCCTTTCATTTCGTGCTTTCTACCCTCTGAAAGGAGAAAAATATCATTTGTACACCTAAGGGTAATTAATTGCTCAATGACAATTAAATTTTATCCCCCGAAATCTCAAATTCCTTTTGACCAATAAATATTCAGCGGGTGTTGCCTCCCAATTCCAAGTTCTGCCCAATTAACGAAATGTAGCAGAGTCTATGTTCATATTTATTCCCTGATTGGTCGATGCCTAGACGAAAGATTAACTGTTTTGAGCTCTTTTTTATATAAGTGGAAATCTCGCTTTGCAATTCCAAAATTAAGTGTTGAAGGAGAGATGGGAGAGGGAGTATGTGTTTAAAACATGGAGAATAAAGAATGTGAATGGTGTTTGAATGCTTTAGAATCCGGAGCGGTTTGAAGTATTTGTTGGGAACAAATGCGTGAAATAGAGAAGTATAGGTGAAGCTGAGATAGCAAATGGTGAGCCCGCTTGATTGTATTGTATTAACCATGATATAAAAAGTGGGGTTAAGAAGGATAGATTTTAAAATAACTTTGTGATGAGTGATAGGTCGAATTGGATAAAGATGTGAGGTAAAATAACTGGAGTTTGGATACACCATAAAAATAAAACTCGTGTTATCCTGTGTCTGTTCAAAATATTCTTTATGTACCCCTTGCTTCTGTGTTTAAAACATGGAGAATGAAGAATGTGAATGGTGTTTAAATGCTTTAGAGTCCTGAACGGTTTGAAGTATTTGTTTGGAACAAATGCGTGAAATAGAGAAGTATAGTTGAAGCTGAGATAAAAAATGGTGAAACTAATGGATTGTAGTGTATGAACCATGACATAAAAAGTGAGGTTAAGGAAGAGAGCTTTTAAAATAACTGTGATGATGGATGGGTGGAATTGAGAATAAGTCTCGTTTGGTGGTTGTAGGAGAATGAATGGGCAGATAATAAGTAGCAATATGTGAGATAGAATAACTGGAGTTTTGGTAAACCATAAAAAATAAAACTCATGTAATGATGTGTATGTGAAACATATTCATTCAACACCAGTTGCTTAAATTTTAAAAGCCTCCTCCTCCCCTCTTGTTTCTATTCTTCGATCTCAGATGATTTAATGCTCCTGACGGACCAGGTTCGATGCCTTGTTGGTTGCTATGCCAAATAAAAGTCTTGGGTGTTGTCGCTAGACAGTTCAGTCGATCGCTTTTCAGATGACATATCTTCAGACCTTAGCCATCCGCTGAGAGGTGCAGTTTATTTTTTGATTGACCGGCAAAAGGGTGACCTCTGGTCAGGCTGGAATGTGCTCTCTCTCTTGTGCGATCAAGATTCCTTCAAGCGAATTGGTTGTGATTTCTGAACGGTCTAAATGCTCATCCAAAATTGTCAAAACGGTTGGATCCGAGATACATCTCCCCGCTTCCTTTAAATGTTCCCTGTAGTAAGAATAAAGTCGGGGGTAGAAGTGCGCTCAGTAATTGATTTGACAATCCTCCTCTGCCCAGAAGACAAGAGATTCAGTTGGCGATGTCTCATAGGGAAAGCTGATCCCACCTTACATTATACCTTACCATCAACTCTCATGAATTCTCTGATTAATTTGGATCTTTTTCAAAATAGGAATGAAAAGAAAGTCTAGTCAAAACTAAACTTTCACAAAAATCTCTGATAAAAACATTATAATTAATCGCAAAAGTATGAAAGAGAACGTGTCTAAATATATAGCAAATAAATGTTCCAAGTTAAAAGGACCCGAATGATTATGGCAAATATAGAAAAAGAATAAAATGGAATAATCCTTGTGAAAATGTAGGTACAAAGAGCAAATGAAGCATTGCAGTAATCAGATAATTCGCTTTCTGGATTCAATGATTATTTATACAAAGAGTCTTTCGTCCCCGCAAAAATATTCTAGCTAGAAACATTATGTAAGCCTTAAATATGTTAAATATATCCATTATGAAGCTGAAAACCTGAAGAGTAATAAGACCTAAAGCGATCTTCTGTTCAAATTTATTTCTCACGGATAACGGATAATGAAGGAAACCTTTCTCCCAATTTGTCTTTCTATTGCATCCTTTATTTGTCCAATCGAATCTTTGTTAGAGAAAGGAAATGAATTGCGTGGGAGATTTAACGCGGTAACTAAGAGACGAGGTTTGTGATGTGCCAACGGAACAGGAATAATGCCTTTGAGATGAGTTAATGGACAGCGTGTGTCCACTACTCTATTACCATGTTGAGTAAAGGTTAAATTGGCCTAAAAGGTTTTGGCCATCTCAAAACGTGGAGGAAAAGAAGAGTTAGAAACTGTCTACAGAAATACCAGCTTTCAGATTCCTAAGGCTGGATTGAAAGCTAAAATAGGAGAGCCGGAAATCAAGCAAACGTTATTAGATTGTTCTCTCTCAGATTTTAAAACTAAAGAAATAAGCGACAATATAAGAGAATAGCAGAAAAGATCCTGGTGCTCTGCGAAAATAAATGCATAGGAGTTTTTGCAGAATTTCGAATACCTAAGCCTATAAAGATATATTAAAAAACAGTGTGGTAACGGCTGTGTAGTAAATAGTAATTTGTCCCATTTGTTAGAATGTAGCTGAAAGGACAAGCTTTAAAAAAGACGAAAAAAATTTATATTATTAAATCACGGTAAATAATTTGTAAAATAAAAAATCAATTGGGAGCCAATTGCCATTTATTGTCTCCCACAGTGAAATTGTTGTAAGTTATTTATGTGACGATATGAATGGTCCTGGACCGGTTGAAGACCTGGGCGGGAGAATTATATTTTACTTTTCTTTTGTGTAAATCCTCGCATGCAGCTTTTAGCCCTTGTTTAAGTGGGGCTTTTGAAAGAGGCAAACCCTGAGACTACCTTCTGCTTCAAAATAATGACAATGAATAACTTGCACTCTTTACAAACCCAAGAACTATGAAAGCGTACAGTGGGATGCATAATGGGTGATTTTGTTTCTGTGTGAGAAGGAATGTTTGGTGTTACTTTCGCGTCTACAAAGCTGGGTAGCGTTACGACAATAAACTTTAATGGTCTTGAGAGATAAAAGGGAGAATGATACCGGATAAATACAATGACATAAATCCCCCTCTGACCTTAAGAGTTGGAATTTCCAGGTGGAAAAGGGCTGTGCGAAAGAGAGTGCATCAGAGCGAGATATGAAAACACCCTTTATAAATATTATGATGGGACTCACCCAAACTAAAAGCTGTTAGACAATAGGGGCTTGGGGAGGGATCCTGGGTGGTGAATAACGGATCAGAGCAGGCATCCATAAGGAGTATCCAGAGATCCTACGTGCAAACTACTTAGAAGAAGAGTTTTTTGTTTTTGAGTGATGGTTAGCCGAAATGTGCATTAAAGAAACATTATGTCATGCAATTGTGTGCAACTTATCGTTACCATTTTTGCTATAATTACACGTTTCAGTACCCCTGTGCAGCAATAGTTGAATTGTGAGGATGAGATAGAGTGAAATAGAAAACGAGAAAAAGTGTTCTTACCATTTTGAACCTAGTATTTGAGTCACAGTTATTGCTAAAACGTCAGGTTAGAAGGAAAGAGAGGCCAATATTTGGCATAGCAAGCAGATGGTGGTACACAATTGGGAAAAAGAGAATGCTGAGGGGAGAATAAATGTCCTTGTTAGCGTAAAGTCGTCTTTAAGGAGGAAAAAAGTTGACTAGGAAAGCTTAGTTTCGATTGTCCCTCAGATTAGTCTAAGCCTGTTAATCCCTCGTAATCCCTTGCTGCTCAAGGTGAAGGGTGGAAGATTATCGCTATATCAGAGTGATGTTTTTAATGGTGTTTTTTATCTATTTATGTTAGAAAGGGAGAGAAGTTGATAATTACTTCCTTGAAGGAATCGTAGCTGCGGCTCTCATCTGTTGAATTCTGCGAAACAGTTCGAAATTGTTTTTTGTTAATTGATTCTATGAGCACCTAATTTTGAAGCACCCTGTAGTGTGGCCTTTCGGCCATGAATGCTTTCTGAGAAAGCGTAGCTGAATTAACCTCCGAGGTGTTTGGTGTGAATGCTGTGAGTGATTTCACTATAAGGTTCTATTTCAACGCTAAACTAAACCTATGAAGTAATCGATGATTAAGTGATAATTCGATTAATAATCAAAATAAAAAATTCCCCGATTAGGTTTATAAATGAAGCTTATTGATGTTCGTAGCTCTGTGTAACAAATCAAGGATATGCACAAATTTGCTGTAGCGAAATGATTAAGGTTCTTCCAATCCTTTCTGGGTTCCAAGGATGTCTATGCCCCTGGTGGAAGTCTCCAGATGGGCGGTTTATATCAATAATTAATTTATATTTCAGGTATTAATCGAATGATGTGTTTCTGGCGTCAGTAATTGATATTCCCGGTCCAAATGGAGTCAGATGAGTAAAGAAAATAGGTGGTTTTTGTTTATTATCGAAAAGTGAATGATTTTTCTGGTTGGTTGCAATTGATTGGTAAATGAATGATTGAACGCATCCAGTGCTCGATTGGGTATAAAGTTGAAGGTTTGGAAATTTCTTCCAACAGAATCATGACTCGAGGAAAGCTATTCATCAACTGCAATCTAAGCGGGATTTGAGCTGTATCATTGTTGCTTTGCTTCGGTTTTCTACCCTTCCAACCACCTTTGAGACTAGGAGGTAATTTTTTGTCGAATTATGTCCATTTAAGTAGTCATCAGGTAACGTGGATAATCGGGCTGTGATTTTGCTCTTGAACAAATACTGATCAATTCTCGATATCACTTTTAGATTTTGCCACAATTTCCTTCTATTGATCTTGTTCTCGCCCTAATTCCAAATTGAAATCCTATTCTATTTTAACATTGCGAAATCCTTCAGGATGTTTACAATTTAAATTAACTCTTTCCTCATTCGGCTTAGTTTGAAAATATAGAAATTTTGTTTTTTTCAATACATTATCATAACTCTTATTAGGTCCTAGGGCAGATATTAATTTATGTAGTGGCGCAAATCTAACCTCTTATTTCTCATACTCTAATTATACCCCTTGAAATATAAATAGAAAATGTGTCAAGGAACACAAGTACTCTTTCCTTGGTGTTTTGTGGCACTGATCACTTTCTCTATTGTTTAGCTTAGGAAAACAATGATATCTCTTTTCTGATACGTTTCGCCACACCAATCAGAACAAACTCGTACATATGATTGAGAGTTTAATTCCATTTTGTTTTCATATTAACTTTTCTCAAGACTTCTTTCTGTCCATAAATTTAGATATAGTAGAAAAATATATCTAGAGTAGTTGAGGCCAAACAGAACCATATTAAAAACTATTGGTTACTATTCTCTTTTGAGAAACAACAATTTGCTTCTGAGGAAATTCGATTAATTACTTCGTTTCGCGCGACATCCTAGCTTTTATGAGTCTAGAGGAATCCTAGAAATACTAGAGAGTAGTTATAAAGGACGAGAAGAGGGATTGACGCAAATAAAGTGGATATTTAAATGGAAATCGGTAGTTCGTAAGAAACTTTATTTTGGGGGTAAATGGAAAATAACTGGGTCGTAATGGGCTAACATAATTTCGTGAAATAATTAAAAGATAACCTTCAATTTGTCCCAATCTCCTTGAGGTTAAAAGAAATGAAATCGGTAAAAGAATATAAATATTTAGAGGAAGAAAAATAAGATTAGCTAAAATAATGTTACAGGGGAGACAGTTGTATTTGATCAATTTTTATGATAGGTATTTGAATTTAATATAATAAAAAATTGAAGTTATAAACGAATTCTTAAATTTTGGGTTCCCTATGACTGAAGGGATGAGAGAGAGTTTCCAAGAAAAATAAATTCAACCTGTAAATGAAGAGAAGAGAGAAATGTGGTTAAGAAATATATTTATCTGGAAAAGTCGAAATTATAAAACTGGAAAGCATAGATCATCTGGAACATTAAACCAAATGTATCTTTGCAAGTTAGTGGCATTTCCATAGAGATAAATTAAATTATTTTATTATAATTTTCTAAACACCGAAGGGATTTGGAAGTGTGTGGTAATTTACATGGACTAGAAGGACTAGTTTATGCAGCTCAACCAAGGAATAGTGAGAAAATTGATAGAAAAAATATATGAGTGAAAAAATAATGAATTTAACGTGCGTTGGGCTTTGCCATTCGTTTATATGCAGCTTATATACAAATTACCACTATAACACCACTATAATACCAAGTATACAGGCTTATTAAATTTTATCTTGTATCATCATCGAAATATTTTCATCTCACAAAATCTTTTTGGTTCATTTGCGTTTATTCTTTTTGTAGGACCCTTCCTCCTTTATTATTTCCGCACTGATTTTTGCCTTAGTGAAATAACTAATTTTCATTTCCTAGATTTAAAAAACACCAAACTCCGCTGTCGATCCCCCAAAGATACGAATGATAACGTTTATTTGCGTTGCTTTAATATATATTGACGTCACTTCTCTAATGTAAGCCTCTGAAACACGTCACCATTCATTTTCATCCACGAGAGACTCTAACCACACACCGAATACATGGTGACATACCGATTTAAGGGAAAAGATTGATTCCAAATCCACCTGACTTCAATCAATAATCCGTGAGATTAAGCCATTTGGGAGTGGATGGAAGAGAAATGGAATATCAAAGTTTAGAGAGAATTCTAAATCTTTCTCAAGAGCTCTTGAAAAAGAGCATTAATAGATTTGTTAACTTTGATTTCACGTTGGAAACATGATTGAAATAAAAATGATGGTTAACTTGTACATATAGTAAATTATGTCAGAAAAAATTAGATAAAGGCGAAATTTCTTAATAAAAAAAATATGAGAAAATATGGAAACAGGCTAAAGAAGAAAAAGAGAAATAATCCGGAAACATCACTTCAATTGAGTCTCTTGTATAGATCCATTCTGTTATATCTGCAGACAGTTCATCAAAGCAAGGGCAAAGAGGTTCTGTGTGAGAGAATATATGAGGAAGGGTGAACATTAAAAAGCATACTTTGGCATGGAAGTTAAAGACAAAGACAAACTCCGGGCACTTCATCTTGCTTGTGAACACTGCAGGTAAACTTTGGAATATAAAAAAAATGTTTGTTGTAAAAAATAAAATATTAAATCTCACATTTATTCAAACAATTAACTTTGTTTATAAGCCAAAAGATTAATAAAGTATGGTATAGAGGGAAATAAGACCCATGAAGTTTGGTATTTACACGATTGGCGTAGACCCACTGACCACTCAAGCAACTACTACTTCGTCTTAGTGGGCCCTTCAAAATTTTGAATTCGCACAAATTCACCTGCTATTCTAAATCCAGTTCTTCCATCCACCGTTGCACCAGTACCACTCAGTGATGATCTTCCTGTATCTCATCGTCCAGAAAGGAATAAATCAGCCTCAGAAGAAAGAACGAAATCAGAAAGTGAAAAGATCAGTGAAGATGTATACCCCAGTGTCAGAGATGTGGCTGTTGAGAGGAATCCATATTTTTCAAACCACAAAGACCTTACTGACGTTGTCAGGGATCTTGGTTTGCCAAAGTCAATGCTGAGCTTTGTATTTACAGCCTCAAAGAGTGAGATTTGGTGTATGAAAATGTGAAAGTGACAAACCAAAGGAAACGACCGAAACATTTCTCAAGATTCTTTACGTATCAAGCTGACCTATGCTACTTCAATGATGTGTATGGTGTGTTTGAGGCAATTTGAATTACATGACATCCACAATAGTCAAGCTCTCCACATTACATCAAAGAAGCATACGAGTAAAGTTCACAAATAATGGCTATTTTCGAATGGTTTGCAATAAAATATTATGAAAATAACACTTACTGCCTAGGAAAAAATACTGTTACATAATGTAGAATTGACTGATTTGAAAGGTAATTATCCTGTAATTATAAAAAATTAGGGCCAGCAGAAACGAGTGAAACTGCTCAAAGCCCTCGTCATTTAAGGAATATTAACTTTTATGAAACGGTTCTTTCTGAAACTGACCTCCTAAAAGAACAATCGTTTTTGCTGGAATTCGAGCAAATATCAATTTTGACTTAATTAGCGATAAACTACACCATTGTTTTAAAAAAATAAGAAAAGGAACCCCATGCCCCCTGGAAAACTTGGATTAAAAATAAAAATTCTATCCCAAAAAATTTGTTAACATGAAGGGTATTAAACAGCCATTTGCAAAATAGCGCATACGAATTTGCCTTTTTGTGTCAATAGTCATTAAGCTTTGTTTGAAGTGGAATTGATTTCTGTTAATGTTTAACCATCAGAACTGATCGAGACACTATTCAACCCTCGGGACGCTGCAAGAAATTGATTGGTTGTCCTTGTGGTTCTGGTGGTCCTAGTGAAGAGAGTTTAATAGGAGTAGGAAACTAAAGGTCAGTAAAATCCAATGCTTGTTCTATTATAAAAATATACCTAGAAGATTATTACGATTAGATAGTAGTAGCTACAATTCCAAGTACATTTTGCACATACTTTCAAATTCTACCTCACTCCAAGTGTAACATTTCTATATTTACATGAGCTTATAACACATGTAAATATATCCAGATCTAAGATATGACTTAATGTCGGTATAAGTTGAGATAAGATTTTAAAGGAAGGAGGTATACAGTTAGGGGGAGAACATAGTGGAATAAATATAGTTTAATTGATTTAAAAGGTACCAGGAGGCTGGTTAATCTCTGTAACTCTCGTTCTAACTTATTTTTTAACTCAGTGTTACTTCTTGCACATTTGTACTTCAGTGTACATTTATGCCCATCCTGACAATTGTTCTTATTTTCTCTTCTCTTGGTTGATTTCATTATTCTTTTAAGTCTTTCGGAATATTTTTATTGTTCATTATCATTCATATTTGACCTTGATTGTTTTATTGACATCCCTATTCCTTTATTCATTTTTATTGACATGGCATCATTATTCTGTATATTTGAGTGGAATATTCCTCAAGTGTATGGTGAAGCTGCCTTATTCGATGGTTTTTCGACTACTCAGAATGTATTGTTTAGTCGAAATATATCGGCTAGACTATTTATAAACCCAGCTTATGATTTTCATATATTCTAGCTTTTGTACCATCACCAAGATACTTTCCTCTTAGTTTGCCTCCCGATGAAGATCACTAAGTTTTTCCCCATTAGTTTGTTATTATGTATACACTATTATTCCCTTTTTTTTTGTTTTCCTCCTTAAGGTAGATTCTGCAGAGGCATAGGTATGTAGACCAAGATGGTCCTCATTAGTTCAAGTCTATTTTCGCTTATTTTCTCTAATTAAAATCCAAAGAAAATCCGGAAGTCGGAGTTCTCTTCGAGCCGTCGCACGCATATTTTCCCCATGTTTCTAATATCAATTTTTTACTTACCTTTAATCTATCATACTTTTCCTCGTTATCGTATCTGTAATTTCATTGTTTATTATGATAGCTGTTTTATTTCTTTCAAGAGAAATAATGTTAATTTTTTTTTCGTTTGTTTGCATCTTCCACTTTCATTCATAGTTAGTGTATTAATATTAGTGATTTTGGATGCAATTCTTCTGGATTGACAGGGAATATTTTACCAAAGTGACGATTTATATTCTGGTTGGTTGATGTAGATAGGTATGTTGTGTAGATTGGGTAGATGATAGAATATAAGAAGACACGAGCTATTAAGTTGTATTCTAAGCCTCCAAAGGCATCATTGAGAAAAACGCCTTTCTGTCCCCACAAATAATTACGAATAATTATATTATTATTAGATTAAGATTCACGCCTCGTTATAAGATTTTGCTCTGCTTCCTTTTATTCCAACTTTGACCAAAGCTTTTACAACATTCATTATCACTCTATGACTATATCATTTTCTGTTTTTGGCTATTGATGTCGCTTTTTCTTTATTAATAAGACCATAAATGTATCCTTCTCTTTCCTAAAGCTATAAATCATTGTACAATTCTCATTGTTCGACGTAATCAATTATCATCTCCCCAGTAGATTTTCCGGGCTTAGCGAAGAAAGTCCATTTTGGCGACTTGAAAACATAAAATAATGCCAAGAGTTTTTCTTTGTTATCCGGCTCAACAATGAGTTTTGTAGATGAACGATTGTTGGGCACTCATTATATCTTCTACTATTAGTGTTGGGTACTCATCATTTCTGGTACTATAGTGGATTTGCACTCATTATAATCTCTGTTACTATAATTGAATGACAGTCATTATCTCTTTTACTTTGATTGTTTGACATTTATTATCTCTTCTAATGTGATTGTTGGGCACTCATTATCTCTTCCACTGCAATTGTTGTGCACTGATTATTTCTTCCCTTGTGATTATTGAGTACTTATTATTTCTCCTACTGTTTGAAGCCTAATCATCGCACTCAAAATAAACTGTAGTGAATGGCATTTAACTAAGAAAGAAAAGGGTTCAACCGGAATTTCAAGACCTAACCTCAAAATCTCTCTCTCAAATTAAAAGAGAAGTAGTTAAATCCCCTTAAGCTACCAATAACGCCATATTGAAAGCTGATGGAAGCCTTCTGTATCGAGAGAAACAAGGTACAAGAATCTCAAGAAATTTTATACCATTAGGAGTGAGACCAAAAAACCGTTCCTAACTATAAGAAACAGCAAGAAAACGTCATGTGGCCATTGCACATATATGAACTAACATTAGCAAAGTCATCTGCACTAAGGTATTAAAAGTCACTCCAGATTGGCCTGATGGCTTGACAAGAGGATGGATTTTCAATAGGCTTCAGATCAAGTATTCACCGAGCGACAACAAATAAGAAGCGGATCTGTGAATTGAGCGTGAATTGTTCGTGGCTATGTTACTACGACCATTCAAAGTGGATGGTCGCATCAAAATGGATTCGAAAGAGCACTGAGAGTTACAGGAGAAAAATTTCCGACCTTTGTACAAGAATCAAAAGTTTAGGATGAGGAAGTCACTTATCTTGATGAAAAATAATACTCCTAGTCAGTCCTCCAAGGTTTCTAAGAATTGGATAGAGACGAAAGAATTTGTAGTTGACTTCTTCATGGAAAGACTCTAAACAGTTGCGACCTAAATCCAATAGAAAACTGGGGGATCCTCCTTAGAGTGAGGTTTAAGCAGATTGCAGTTAATTTAACAATAAAAACTGACCTTGGGGAAGCCATCCAAGATACGACAAAGGATGCTTTTGTTGAATGCATCAAAATTTTGATTTCAGTTAACAACTGACTGTTCAAAGTCATTCATAAGAAGGATTCCTTTGTCCAATAAGTCTTGAACAGTTCTCAATTAAAATTATTTCTCATCGAATTTCCTTTCATTATATTTCTTAAAATTAATTCGAAGATGTCCTTTACATTTGTTATACTTTGTTATTATATGATTTGTTTATATATTTAGGACAAGACTTACAACATTTTCTACCATAGTCCGTTAGGAAGATTGCAGACAATTTAACAACATAAATGACCTTTGGAATGTGGAGTAAATAGCTCCTCTTCCTACATACTCTTATCTACATATCTCTGACGTGGAACGGGCGACGCAACCTTGGGCCATGAAGGGTTCACAACTGATAACAAGGAACAACAAGGAAAGAAGGTACCCTAGGAGACCTTACGGTCCATAAAAAACACTACGCAGCTGAAACCTCCTTCTCGTCCTTAGGAGTACCGTGCCTTTGGTCCTTCTGGCCTACTGGTGATTATCATTTCGAGCTTAATGTGCATTTCATTATACTTTCCTGGTGTTTTGTCCATAATGCAAAGGAGAGGGATCTTAAATTGCTACAAAAGTGCAACATTTGTCTTTTTATTTCTACTAACTTATTTATAATTAAATAAGTATTTATTTATTAATTTAATAGGTTATATATTTTTCACAACTTTTTCATCACTAGTCTCCATCTCTATATTAACTTTTCCATCCCATGTTTGTAAAACTAGTTTAACTTTAATTGTGAAAGCTTTTTCTAATTGTTTCGACTTCTTCTGTTGTTAACATTTTCATTCTCTTAAGGTGATTCGCTAAACTCTTAAAAAGAGAGTAATTTGATGAGGTTGATTTGGGTTAGTATGGAGGAAGATTCCTTAGTTTGCGATCTAAGAATTGTGCCGTTATGTGGTAGCTCTTTCAATATGAGGTCGCGCGTGGTCTCGATAAAATAGCCTCTCCTCTTTTGAATAATGTCGCTTCTGTCTCCAAGTACTACATGTAAACGATGGAATTGATCACAGTCAAACTATTTAAGTGGTTAGTGACTTTTGGCTAGGGTATTTGTTTTCTCCCAGGACTAATCATTGTCTATAACATTTATTAGTATTGTTTCTAGGCCACTTTTCATCTCCTCTAACAATCCTATTCAAACATTGTTCCTATTTTGATAGAGAAAGGGAAGATGAACTAATGTTAATTATTTGTTGCAAGTCTACCCTTCACAGGCCTTAAGGAATCCATTGGCCCAATTGTGAAATGAAACCTTGCCTTTAAATGAAAATGCACAGTGAAATGTTGTTTTTTTATCCAATTCTTCAACCATTACTATCGCACTTTTTTCTATTGTTATTTTTAAAAGATTTGGATCAAATTCTATTAACGCTTCCGATGAGAAAATTTTTAAACCTCTTTGGCTGTGGCTCACACTCGTTGTTCCATCACTGTTGATTTGACGCAACTTTTCTGCAGCAAAATCAGTATTTTTGCCTTTTCGAAACTCCAAATGTATAAGGTTGCGAATGTGCTTTTTAGACACTTCAATAATATTCAGAATTTAGCGACATTTCGCATTAAATAAACAATAATAATACAAAAGTAATAGTTCCAACAATGAAGAGTAAGATATATAAAACATAATCCTTAGTTTAGGTGATGAATTGAGGTAGCTCCGTTTCGAGTTTCGTAGACTAGTATAAAAATTAACCTGCCTCGGATTTTTTCTATTCCCGAAAATGAGAATTATCATAAAAAATACCGCATTACTAATGGAAAGACAAAACAATTCGCATTTGATTCGTTACAAGCCAATTCCCTCTAAAGGAGCAAAATTGCAATTTTTCAGTCCAAAAAGTAATGTTTGTCGTAGGAATTTTTTATCAAGGCAAAACCGATCGGAAAAAGACCCTTGGCCAAAAGTATAAAGCACCCTATGGAATCCTTCATATATTTCAATTAGACATTTGTGGTAAATAAATTCATTGTATATATATATATTTATTTATTTTAAAATATTTTAATACTTAGTGTGACGGTTTTTTGCTTTAATTATAGCCATAATTCTTCGTGACATGGGTTTCACCTAATTTCACAATCTATGTTGCTATCTTTCTTCACTCAGCTTTTAATTTTTGACATAATTTTGTTTTATTTTTAATTGTGGTACATAAATTGTGGCTTTTCAAATCACTCCCTACAAGGGTCCTATTGGATTTCATTCTAGGCTCTGTGTTGGCCACTTCACAGGGGTGACCGCCACTTCTCCAAAACCACTTTCTGATGTGGCTGGATGTGTATGGAAAGTAGGGTAATCTCACACAGGCACAAACTCAATAAGGAAAAAAGGGGACGAGAGATCAATAGAACCTTAAAATCATGTATGTATATATTTTCAAACGTCAATTTAAATTGTGTACACCTTATAAAAAGAACGACACACAAGATGTCAATCTTTCAAAACTTCTTCATATAAATCTGAACGCAAAAGCGTTTGAATTTGGAGAGATGAGCTTTGAAAAGGTCCGAAAACGGTAAAAGTAGAATTGATTAAATAAAGGAACGACCGAGCGTAAGGAAATAGAATCGCTAATGCGTGGATAACCAACGGGAGCAAAGATACACAATAAAATGGAAGGATTTATCGAATCGGCCTTTTCTCGTCTCGTCGTAGAAGAAAAACGTGACGGTTTGTTCGTCCCAAGGAAATCCAGGATAGTTAAAAAATATTGTCGCCTAAATTCACGAGAGGCTGCTTGGAATAATGAATCGTCCTGCGGAAATATAACTTCATTTGTTGGTGTTGTGTAATGCATTCTCTCGATAGATGGCTCTAAAATCTGTGTGAATAAGGTAGTATAATATCTGAATATCATTCTTTTTTGGCATAAGTAAATCTCATCTGGTCATGATGAACACTTGCAGACCCATACCATGATAGAACCAGCTCATTGCTTTACAGTTGGTTCCACACAAGCAGGATGAAAGTCATTCCAACTTCTCTTCTTCTCACAAAGTTAGACCAAAATGTCCTGAAATTGTTCATATTTGTTACAAAAAAGTTATATTTTCAAATGCTTTTCTACAAAAGTAAATTTAAATATACTTTTATGTATTAAATGTAAACAAGCAATACAAAGAAAAGTATTAATTACATAGCTGATAATTACTTTCATCTGAGCAAATAACTTTATACCATTGTCCATGTGTGAAAAGTGATTTGGACGGACTGAAGACATTTATTTGCGTTAGAACCCAAATATCAATGGCTTCTTTCTCGCCTCACACCATATTAAGCCTCATTTTAATTGTTTTTGATAATAATTTTGAAAATGAATCTTAATTAAATTTCCCCAAAAGTGTATAAGATGTTTTTTTGTGATTCTGTTTTGAAGCCTCAATGATAGATGTCTTCTCTGGTTGTTCTAAGACGTTTTTGTGCCACTTCTCTTTGTTGATACAAAGCTTTTGGTCTCTTGAGATCGTTTTATACTGATTTAGAAAACAGATCTTGAACATTTTATTGTTTTAGCAGTTTCTACCTATGATAACCCTTGACTCTGGAGATTTGAGATTTGTACTCCCTTTGATTCTGTAAGTTCTTTTGTTTTAGCGTTATTAATAATCTTTTAATGATATTGACTACATAATAGTTATAAATTTAATCTTAAAAAAATAATTGTTAAATTCTGATTTAAAAAACATAACATTTTATTAAATACAGATTATTTAGTGAAATACAAAATAATTCAAACATATTAGCACAACACACATTATTTTCATCCATATTTATGAATAATATGATAAATTCTAAAATGTTTTATTAAGTATTTCAATATATAAATCTATGAGGGGTGATACAAGCATTCATTCGTTAAAAAATATAAATACTATCATTAGTAATGATTTTGGTCCACCCTGAAACAAGTTTGCTGATTTGACAGACAAAATTTTCGGGTTCCTTACAAGAGAAAAAGCATTTGAGAGAAACCTTCTTTGCTTCGGAACTTTTTTTCCACTATAGAAGTGTTCAAGTGATATGAATAACTGAAAATCGGATGATGTTCTTTTGGTAGATGTTGTTTTGGTGAAGGTGGTAAAACCTCCTAGCCTATAGATCTTTTCTTGCGTGACCTTCGCTTAATGTGACCACGCATTGGCATATTTCAGAATGACGTCGTTTCTCTTGATTAGACCTCGCTGTGTCTTGAACTGAACTTGATTCACACGATCAAGTTGTTACAAAGTTAAGTTAAAGTGATAATTTTAGTAAGATTAACTGTAATGCACGCAGTGATGGTATATGATTAGTATAGCAATGAGGAACTACCTTCATAGTGCATCAGGCACAACTGGGGTACATACTTCGGCCACGTCAATCGAGTGACTTGATCCAAGAGACCAATGTTTTAGCCAATTTTTCTTTGTTTCAATAATTAAAAGTCACCATACAGGTTCAATACCAGCATAAGCACAACAACAAACCTTTATTGCTGAAACTCTGGTTTAAGGGGTGGAACTGGAGTTTAATTAGATGATATTCACTGCTTATTTGGTTTATTTTTAACTTAGAATATCTATTTCTCATTCGGATTACAATTTGATTAGGAACAGGTGTTATTTGATCCTTGATTGGCAAATTGTTGAACGCACAGCTTCATTCTCAGGGGACGACCGTTCATGGGGAATCCGATTGCCATCTTTTTAAGATGATCTTGAGCAGTAGCCCGAGGTTTATTCAACTTCTTGGATGCCTTCGATCCCTTGATACAAATTTCTCTTCAATAGATGCTTTCACTGCATCGTTATAAAATATACTTGGTTTATTGATCTTTGCCTAAGAGAGAGACCAAAATTACCGTTTATAAGCTTATTAAACCACTTCTGGCTTTGTCGAACAGTCATTTTTCCAGATTACACATTCCATTGCACGTGGGGCTCTTAAGAAACTCCTAAAAGGTAAGGAATTATATGTAACTCATTAAAGTCATTGTCCTCCTTTTGTTATCTGATGGAGTACATTAATAATTCACTTCAAACAAAACAAATAATATTATTTGCCCATGAACTTCTAACCCAAGGCTTCCTTCGTTCCAATATAAGGATTAGCTCAAGATTAGTTTATTAGATGAAATTACGATTGGTTTTTACTTTCACTACCTGCTCTTGGTATTGATCTGTTTCATTTTATAGGGGTACCATTTGATCATATCTCGGTTTTCGTCTTATTCCTTCAATTTTTTTTATTGCCTATATCGTTATAGGCCTGTGGCTTTAGAGGTCTGCAAACTCCTGGCAAATTTCTTATTTGTCTTTCCATATTTAATATTTCAATATCTTGTTTCCTGAATTTATAACTGAAGAAAAATTTGTATTTTGTTTCTTTAATTCATTAATTAAGTCTCTAAACAGGTGACGCTTTTTTAGAGGCTGACTTTCTCTTGTAAATAGTGAATTTCTTGTCTTAATATTTACAGCCTTCTTCCTAGAGTAAAATTTTCATCCTCTTTTTCAACATTACTTCTTTCGTCCCTTGTTGTTTTTTTCTTCAACTTCCTCTCCAATCTATTTGTGAATATTAAGTCCTTTCATTTTGTAAATTCCGCCTTGAACGTTTATACCACCAATTTTTAAGGATTGATGTTAAGGTTGTGGTTTGTTGAGTGTTTGTAGGTCGGAATTATATTTGCTACATGGGCAACATCGAGGTGACTCTTAGTTCCTTATATTTATTTATGATAGAGTTTGCTATTAATTAATATTTCTATTTTCTTTAAAACTTTATTGTTCCCTTGTTTATATCTTTTCCTTAAGTTTCCTTCCGATTGGTGCAAACCAAACCAGACAGGGGTAGAGTCTCGGCAGTTGTGACCCGTTTCGCAACATTCCCAACCTCTTTAGTTGCATAATTATGGACCGGCTATGACCCAAGGATCCATTTGAGGCCAATCTTAAAAAGGAAAAGAAAGCATGAAAGAAGATCGTTCTAATTCCTAAAGAGAATTTGATAGTCCTTTTTGGATAAATTCCTTTGTCTACTTTCATTTCTTTGAGATAAAGATTTGTTTTGTTTTCGGTTATACTAATAAAGGATTGCCTTTATCGAAATTAATGTCCAAGTCTGTTGATAAATAATAGAGTGTTCTACGTTTAAGACGTTTTCAAATGTTGATTTAATGCTTTCACTACATGGATCAGGTCTTCATTAGGCACGCTTTCAGTGTCCCCCGGAAGGTTGATACACCTTTGATTGGTTTAAGATAAGGAACCTCTATAACATCTATTAGGTTTGCGTTTGGATGATGACGTTCCTTTTCGTGGTGCCAGTAATCTCTCATGTGAGTGTTCACGAAACAATAAAAGTATATTAGTTCCGTTTTTCTTGCAGAGTATTACTAACTATCTATTGATATTGATTCTTATATTTTATCACTTATTTGACGAATGCTTACAAGGGTAACTAGAAATTAAAATTTTATAACGTTGGTTATGTTCTTTTATGTAGTATTTTAATTTTTTATTTATCCAGGGAGAGGTCTAGTAGAAAATCTAGGTTTATAACGCACAAACTCATTATTTAGAACAAAACATGATCGTTAAAATGATGCTGCATACATTTTGTGTGCAATAAATACGTTCAACATTGCAGAGATCCAGGTTATACGATTTAAAGTATGGAATTAACTAAAAACTTTATTACTTAATAGTCGAGAAATGATTCACCAAGAAGATTTAAACACGATTTTCGACACTGATAATAATCCAATCTGAAACGTGATCGTTGTGGGTCGGTTTATCATCTTTTTAATGAATAAAATTATCGGGCCGTTGATGGCAACTTGCTCACACTGTATAGCGAATAAAAAAATTCCTAACGTTGCTTTATTCTCGTAAAATTTATCATTCATAAAAGTTTTCCCATTTTTTATAAAAAATTATATTCAATAAATTTAATTGGACGCATCGAACTGTTATTCATTGTCTAAATACATCAAAAGTTCTTTCCAATATGAGTTTTCATCTTGAAACTGGAGAATTCGTTTAAGCGTTTGTACATTTATATTTTTTAACATATTGAGTTAGTATTCACTTATTAAATGAGTACTTTACGTTCTTTTGCTCGTTGTGTCATGATTTTAAAAAGCATGTCTATGATTTCGGAACTTAACTTTTTCGGTGAACTTTCCTAATTTCTTAGTTTTGTTGTTTTACTTCTTTTTGTTTGTTTCGTCTGTGAAATGAGCATCATCCTATGCATCGATTTTCGGACATATAACATACCTATTTGTTTTGATTTATGACGGTATTTTAAGCCTGTTCATCCTTGATTTTATAAAAGTGAACTTCGAATTTAAAAAGTTGAAGTTCAAATTTAAAAGTTAACATTAAAATTTAAAAAATTGACTTTCAAATTAAAATAGTCGGATTTAAAATTAACAAGGTCTGCTGACCAAAAGTCGCGTGCTCTCACGCATTCTAATTTAATGACCTTACAACCTTCAAACTTCTAATACTTAATGGACAAACTTTGAGAGGACTATGTCAACTATATTATTCGAAAGAGAATGAGAAGCAACTTAAAGATTTAAAATTTCGATGAAATCGGCCGAATAATTATGAGGTTATTGATAAATAATTCTTTGGCTAACCTAAGGAGGACTTTGACAATATGTCATTCGAAAGAGAATGTAAAACAACAAAAGCGTTTCAAATTTCGTTAGAATCGGCCAAATAGTTATGATTTTATTGCCCAATAATTCGCCGGCTAACCTTGGGAGGACTTTGTAAATTTTAACTTTCGAAAGAAAATGTAAAAGAACATGAGGGCTCCAAATTGTTTGAATCAGCATAATAGTTATGATATTATTGCCAAATAATTCGCCGCAAACCTTGGGAGAACTTTGACATTATTTCATTCGAAAGCGAATGTAAAACAACATACGGGTTCCAGATTTCGTTAAAAATAGACCCTATAATTATGATGTTATTGCCAAAACAAAATAATTCCAGGGCAATCCTTGGGAGGACATGATTCCTGTTTTGCAAATATGAGTCGAGACTAATCCTGGAAATTACCGGCCCATTTCCCTCTGTTCTTTCTCAGCACGTTACCCTCGTAAAATATACAAATCCATGGACTATACCCTCACAAAAAGCAAACACACCTCTGGTATCGCCTTACGAACATGGCCATGAGTTTTGTATTTAAATCGAAATATATTAATCTTCTCCTATTAAAATCACCCCTGAAACGTCACGTAAAAGCGATTCTATTTTGGTCTCCTCGGAGATGAAACGAGATTTTAAACTTAGTAGGTGTTCAAATTAGAGCGAGGGAATTAATTCCTTCACTTTAAAATAAATCCTACGCAGCCATGCAGGGATTTTCATTTGTTTACCAAGGAAAATCGTCCTTTCCACTTATGAAGTGTTCGGCCATGTTTTAAAAAAGATTGCACAGATTTTATTTTGTATAAAATTATACAGACATCGAAAAAATTACTCAGAACAGCGTTCCAAAATTATGCCAACAGTTGCCGCGGCGACAGCAATTTTTGTGTCGTGGTCCTCATGTGAGTCAATGGGACTCGAGTATATGAGGTTGTTTATCTGTTGCAGGAGGAAACATTTGATAGGTGTTATATCGGAAGATGTTGATGGCAGAACTATAAGCCTACCTTGCTTATTCAACAGACCGCAAAGTTGGCATAAGTAGTAGTGGAGTAAGTTCAGAATAATAAAACGCACATAAAGCGTACATTTTTCGCGTGCGTTCACATGACTAGTACGTACACACATTCGGGGAGTGTACACCTAGCGCATCAAAGCCAAAAGACCTTATCAGAGATTAGGGATTAAGTGAGTAAGTTTAGTTATGCTTAGGACTAAAAAACACACCAGCCAGTTCAAGGGGAACAAAGGTTAGCCACTTGGGGCAAAAAATGACCCTTAGTTACATAAAATAATACCTATAAAACTGGGCAACAACAAAAGAGATTTGTCTGGTGTCTGAAATATTTAACGAATTCTTAAGTGATTTTGCGCCGAATTAAAAAATTACTTCAGTTTTCCCTAATCAGGTGTAGTTTTCTGACTCTCCATATTCCCATTTTCTCTATTTTAGATGATAAAAATGCCCATAAAAATATTTCGAACAGTGTACATGAATTGATATTTGGTGATTTTCGGCATTAAACACGACTGTTTCTTTAAAAAAGTATTTTATACATAAAAGAGGCAAAAGATATAAAGAAATAAAGAGAGCATTATGCAAAACAAAGCACAAATAAAAAACAAAATAAAAGATTTATGGCAGAAAATTCAAGGAATAAATTTACGCTTATTTGTGCGCCGTGAATGTTGAACAGTCGGAGTATCTCAATTAAACAGCAGCAATAATCTGCCATCATCACGGCGTCCCAACATCCTTGGTACCGAATATCCATTTCCTTGATGGCCTCATGAATTCGTTCGTCTTGTTCATCGCTTCCATCTCCGAGATTTTAAGGAAAACGATCAAGATGACTGAAAAGAAAATGCATTTTTATCGTTTTCACTTTTGTGGTTCCTAAGGAAATTTTGCACTACTTCTACAAAGGTTGGACAAGCTGATGCTTCAGTTTCGCTCATCATTTTCACGAAGTTTGTGTCCTTCAAGAGCTTACGAATCTGTGGTCCCTCAAAAATCCCTGCTTTGAGTTTTGCAATTGCCAAATCTGGAAATACACTGCAGATATACTTGAAAAAGTCCCCATTTTTGTCAAGAGCTTTGACGAATTGCTTTAACAGTCCAATTTTGATGGGCAAAGGGAAGAAAATGATCTTATCTCGCTCAACTAAAGGTTCATCCAATATATTGGCAGCTCTAAATGGAGCCATATTTGTCGGAGGCGGCCAGTCTTTCTTAACATAGTGGTTTAATCGGTCTTTACTATCCCATATGCAAAGAAAGCATGGGTATTTGGTATAACCAGATTGCTGTCCCATGAGAAAATTCACCATCTCTAAGTCAACCCAGATGACCAATTATGATCATAATACAGTATCTTCTCTAAAACCACATTAATTTCTTCATATTTTAACTTCAGAGTTGTTGAGCGGCCAAGTGGGACAGAGCCATACAAATTCTCGTTGTTTAACCATAAACATTTTAAATTACGCTTAGAGCTGTCTTTGAAAAGACGCTATTCCTCTGGTTTGTATTCTTCAATAATAAGTTTATTAGTAAGCTCACTGACATCTCTGCATAAACCAGATCTTCCTCTTTTGTGAAGAAAGAAAGGAACCCTTCATGCCGGCTCCGAGAAAAGGTTATACGGATACCATTCTCTAGAAGATTCTTCTTTGTCAGTCGGGAAGCCAACAGTTCTGCAGAGTTTCTGGTAGGTTCAAGTCACGAACTAGATCATTCAGCCCTACCTGGGAGAGTAGCTGTGGTAAGGTCTCAACTGAAAATTCTTGATCTCTAGTGTCATCTTCAGGTGATGAATCTTCTTCGGTTGAGGGCAAAGTTATCTGAGGCAAAACGCTGAAGCCAGGAACAGGAAGTTCTTCACTGAATCAGTCTGATAGCAGAGGCATTGTTAGGGTAGACAAGCGTTTGTCGGTTTTTCTAGTAAATACCTTTAAATTTAAAACACAAAAATAGCAGTCGTCCACGTGATTCTTTGGTTCCCGCCACACCATTGGTATAGCGGACCTCATACTTTTTCTTGTCCCTTTAGTCCAGTGTGGCAAATGTTCGGTACATTGTTTGTAGATACTATGCGGTGCCCAATATTTATTTTGGTCTCCCAGCTTGAGCCCCAAAAATGCCATATACGCTCTTTAAACAAAATCAGTGATGTTTTTCGATTTTCAGGTAATGTGTATTCTCCACAAACACATTTGGAGAATTAGCCCAACACCTTCTTGAAGAGGAAATCTGGCTCATATTCTATTGCTTAGTTCACCGCAACATCTGGAACAAAGAAAGAAATTAGAATTAGATATGGTAAAGAAAAGTGTAGTGAGCGTACGCACATACATAGTGACTATAGGGAATTTCACTAACTTAAAAACTAGAACGGATAGGTCAAAATAAAGGTTATTTTATTGATTCAGGAGGCCGATTTCATATAGGAGTGGTCTCTATTTCCTAAACACCAAACACCTTGTAGACCTTTGTAATAAGACGGTATTGACCTCTAAGTGTTCCATACCGCTTCTACGCACTTTATTTCTTTGTTCTTCGACTCTGGCTAAACATTATTCTTTAATTCAAATCTTTAACCATTTTGTTTTCTTTATTTCTTGTACATTTCTTTCTTAGATAGCCTTATTGAGTAATAATATATAAAATAAAATTATTATTACTTATCCAAAGTAATAATTTCCTTTTTTTTCTCTAATGACCCCGAAAGCGGAATCTGTGTGTTACTAATGACGTCATCAGCCCTGAGGTGAATGTGCCTGTCTGTGCCCTTCCCTTTTTAAAAAGTCCAAAGCGACTCTACATCTCACTATGTTGGTCGGTCGTCCCGTTTTGCTTTTTTAATTTCTGTAATAACATCATAACTATTTGGCCAATTCTAACAAAATTTGAAACTCTTATGTTGTTTTAAATTCTCTTTCGAATGCTTTAATTGACAAAGTCCTCCCAAGGTTAGCTCGAGTTATTTTGTTTTGGCAATAACATCATAACTATTCGGCCGATACTCTGTTAGAGTAGACTAGGCTATAATATGCTATACTCTGCTAGGCAAGCATAAAATAGGCTAGACAAATCTAGCCTATTATCGGCTAGGTTATACCATGCTAAGATATAATGTACAAAGGTAGAATATACTATGCTAATTTATGCTATAAAAATTCATGCTAGTATAGCATATAGTATGTTATGCTAGACAATACTAAGGTATGTAGACTATAGTATAATAGGATAATATGGGCTATACTTGTCTAGAATACTTAATGCTAGGCTAGGTTATACCTTGCTAGGCTAAGCTAAGTTATACTAGGCTATAAAGGATTATACTAGCTATGCTAGGGTAGGCTAAAATATAATAGGCTAGGGAGGACTATGCTCTGCTATGCTAGGTAATACTATGCTAGGATACTATAAGCTAGCTAAACAACGATATATTAGGCTAAACCATTGCTAGGTTATTCTAGTCTATGAAATGGTATGCTATAATAGGCTATAAAGGGCTATACCATGCTATGCTAGGGTAGGCTAAAGTATAATAGGCTAGGGAGGGTTATGCTCTGCTATGCTAGGTAATACTATGTTCGGCTACTATAGGCTAGCTAACCAAATCTATAATAGGCTAAGCCATTGCTAGGTTATTCTATTTTAGGGTATGGTATGCTATACTAGAAGAGGATAAACTAGGATAGGCTATAATCTGATGCGCTTGTCCATATTATGTTATGTGTTGTTATGCTAGGATAGGCTATATCAAGCTAGCCTATAGTACGCTAGGCTAGGCTATGTTATCATATGCAGGGATACATTGGCTAGGCTATAGTAGCATATTCTAGCTTGGCTATACTAGTCTAGGCTACTCTAGGCGACGCTAGGCTTGGCTCTGACATGCAAAGCTAAGCTATTACTGGTTTGCTTGGCTAAGCTACACAAGGCAATGATACACTTGGCAAGGCTATACTAGGCTATACTATAATATGCTAGGTTATACTAGGCTAGCTAGATTATACAAAACTAGGTTAGGTTAGGCCCGGCGCAGCTAGTCTATTCTATTTTAGCCTAGTCTATCTTATGTTTGTCTAGGCTTGGATATACTAAGCTAAAACAGGGTAGGTTAAACTATGCTATGCTTGGATATGATTGATATGCTATACTAGGCAAGTTTAGGCTAGGCTATTCTATGGTAGACAATGCTACGCTATGCTAGGATAGGCTATTCTATACTATGCTAAAGTATGGGTCTACACTATGCTATTTTAGGCTACGCTAGACTATGTTATGCTATACTATTCTGTGCTATGCTGGTATTCTATGCTATAATATACTATGATATGTTAATCTATTTTGTTATACTATACTGTGCTATATTATACAATGCTCTGATATGCTATACTATTATATGCAATAATATTCAAAAATATACTATGCTCTAATCTGCTATGGTATATTATGCTATACTATGGAATACTGTGCTATTAGTGTGTGTCAATCTTTTCAACGTTCTAATTACAAAAATGAGGGATGCTATAAATTTACAACCCTACTTAGGAATTCTAAAGTTATTTTTTATTTTAATATAATTTTAGTTCTACTTGTTCAGTTACTTAAAGGTTTTGACTTATTCTTGTCATCTTGGGGAATTTAATGACTTATTATATTAATAATTATATCTATTTCACCGTTTGAAACATATTCATCAGTGTGCTGAAGATTACGTGGGCTTCAGTGCTACCATTCCTACCAGTGGGATTTGACCTACAATTGATTTTAAAATTAGGATAAGACTGGCTCCATTCACACATTTGAATATCTCAATTCCAAACTCTGGTTCCTGTTCTGAAATGTAAATGTGTGAAACTACCCAGCAGCCAATCTTGCAAAGAATATTTACCTTAAAGTGCTTGAAAAGTGGGAACAAGAGAAGAGTTCTTTTCTAGCACACGTTGGAAATTCAAGAATCACAATCTTAAACAGATCTAAAAGAACTGGGAGCTGGCCAAAGAAATATCCCTTGGGAGAGGAGAGCTACAGGCCTAAGACTCTTTCATTACAAAACTAGACAACCTGTTGATATCCTCAGGCGCAAGTGTAAAATTGTTTTATTTGCTATGAATTTGGCTGCCCTGATTGCACAAATGAAACTCAAATTAATTTAAATCTCCTCCGGAGATGAATATCTCTGTGAAGGAACTTTCTTTCATCAAAAGTAAGATATAAATGATTACTTCTTTTCGACTACATCAGATTTGCTTTCTAGGTTAAATTGAGTAAAAAGAGACAAGTCAATAAGTAAAAGCGACAAGAAGGTGAAAGAAGAATAGTTGCTTACTATAAGTAGGCCAACGTTTCAATGCCATCAAGGAAAATAATTTTCTCTCCTGAATAAAATGAGGAACAAATAGTTGATGCTCAAGATGGAAAGGATTGAATTTATAAAGTAACATTAAAATTACCAACCACATCTTCAAATTCCATTAAAAGGTAACCCGGGAGTTATTTTGGGAAGCAATAACATCATAACTATTCGGCCGATTCTAACGAAATTTGAAAATCTTATATTGTTTTACATTCTCTTTTAAATAATATAATTGGCATAGTCATCCCAAGGTTATCCCGGAAATTATTGAAAGTTTTGAAGGTCGTATGGTCATGAATCACAATTAGTGAGGGCACGCGACTTTTTGGTCAGCAGACCTTGTTATTTCCCCATTCCTTGTCTTTCCTCCTCAACCCTTCAACAACCTTTTTATTCTCTCTATTCATGTAACCATCTTTCATCCCTTTTTGTGTATACCGATCATTCTTTATTTCCTTATTTTTCCTTCTTTTACTATTTCCTTTTTTGTTGATTTGTCTCTTTACGGTTTAATCTCTCCATTCTAGCTTCGTTTCTTTTCCAGTCTCCCCCTCGCCCCAGTCTATTAATACATCCTTAAATTCTTCTTAACATCGTTTAATTTTTCGCTCCTTTTTTTTCTCGCATCAAAAGCGTACATAATACATCTTTTCTCTCACCATTTAATTCCACAATGGTTACAATCTGTGCGCAATCAACGCCGCACACTTACTATATTCTTTCCCCTACCCCTACCCTCCCTGCCCCGTAAGGTAGGAGCAGCCTGCTTCAACGGACCCCAAATTATCCTCGTTCGTCCCCCATTTAAGCACCACATTTTGTGAGTCGCGGGTAAAGTAATAATAATAACAATTATTACTCTTTGTCAATGTGAGAAACCAAACAAACATGATGACGTTACTTGTCCAAAGTACACATGTGTACATATCGCGATCACACCATACGCATAATCCACGTGTTCTTTTATAGAAGTTTTTAGACTAGTATTTTATAGGCCTTCAGATTCGGACGTAATGAATCATTACGAGGGGTGAAACCCCTCCTTATAGGAGCTTTTAGATCTGGATGTGTTTAATCAGTTTATTCAACCTCTCAAAGAGAAAATTCCTCGTATGAGATCAGGTAGAACGTTCATCTTTATTTTCAAGCCTTCAGAATGCTACTACAAAAAGTACGAAGATTTGAATCGTGTGAATCACTTACTCATTGAACGTTTACCAAAGCTTAAATTGGTTGGTGTTTCAGTGTTCCCATAAATCCCAGAGCAATGCAGTCAGGAGTTTTAAACTCCTGCCTGAGTCACACAAGGTGATGAAGTTCCAGGCTAAACGCAACCAACAGCAAGACCCCAACGGCGGACCAAACAGACATGGGCCATATAAGATTCCTATGTCTGGCTCGGGCGGAAGAGGGCAGCGCCCAGCGAGCAAGCGCGACAAAGTTGGGCCTTGATAGACCAAGAAAGAGCCCGCCAGCGCGATGCAACCAGCCTCACCGAAAATGCATGTCTCAATCTTTTCAACCGCAGAGGACTCGTTACTGACCAAGTGCGCGCGCATGGCCGTCGCAGCTACGATCGCACGAAACAAATTCGTCTCTGTTTTCCTTCCGGCCTTCTTCGTCTCCTAAGTCAAATCCGACACAAGCATCCGCCGAGGATAACGGATAACTGACGACGAAACCGATGCTCGGATACGAGATGGAGCCGACGACGACGACGAATATTATAGAGCGGAAAGACGTTTTTTAAAATACATATTTGGTATTAAACGTGTAATTCTACTCCTCCCAATGCGACATCCATTTCACTATAATTTAGGAAAACAATTTTCTTCACAGTTTGAATTTTTAGTTTGAGCTGTTGCAAATTTAGGGAAATAGATTTTAACTATTTTATAGCAAAAAGAAGTATAAATAGGAAAGGTCAGAAAAAATAGAAGAAAAAAAAATCTTAAGATATGGGTTTTAGAGGGGTTTTATTAATATATTTAACAGTTTTATCGAAATTATTCAAAGATATATTTTCGATTTTAATCTTCAGGACGATCGTCACATTATAATTTAAGTACCATTTGATGTAGTTGTGTTTTTCGATTTTTAGTCACGGGCGACTCTACATCTCACTATGTCGTCGGTCGGTCGGTCAGTCCCCGTTAATATTTTATTGTTTTTCTAAATACATTGTAACTATGCGGCGGATTCTACCAAAATTTGAAACACTTAACTTGTTTTACATTTTCTTTCGAATTATCACCTACAAAACCTAAACCAGCACCACCAATACCACCACCGCCTTTCCTACCTACGCCTACACCACCACCACCTACGCTACCACCACCTGCATCACCACCACCACCAGCTTCTGCACCACTACCACCTACATCAACATCACTTACACCACCATCACTTACATCACCTACACTACCATCACCTACATCACCACAACCAGCACTGCCTACACCAGTTGAGCACTTACACCACCAACAATACCAAGTACACCACCACCTAAACAACTAGCACCTACACCAGAACCAGCTACACCAGCAGCACTTACACCGCCCACACCAGCCCCCGCCTACACCACCACCACCTACCCGTCCTCAGGCTACACCACTAGCCCCTACACCGCCACCACCAACACCACGTAGATAGATATAACCCGACAACGAAATTACGGCCAGTAATGAAGAAATTGAAATAGGTGAACAAATAAAATTAATAAGATCACCATCGAAGTCAGATAAGAACAAGGCAGGAAAAGCAACAAAATAGTAAAATGGACCAAGTCGTACACTACATAAGAAACCTCAACTTCCTTACCCTGAAAGTTGACGGATGGAAAACAAAGAAATTCGTATATAGGAATATAATTAGAAAAATAGATCCTTCTATAGTAATAATAACAGAACAAAGAGTTAACTAAAAGAAAAATATAAAAAAAAAAACAGTAATAGCTAAAAACCCTATCCAAAAACGCTATGAGGGAACAGCAATCGGAACCAAAAGAGGCCTCGTTTTCTTCGAAATCAAACATCTACAGGAGTCATATTTGGCTATCAAGATAAAAATAACTACAGGTGACTTAGTAATAGCGAGGGCATATCAACTTCCCTAGCGGTCGTACCTTCCGTCCCACAACTTTATCAGAAAATTCCGCCCCCTATAATCAGCAATCTTTTTACGGGAAATGAACGCAAGGCGCCGATCAGTGTGATACAAAACGTGCAACAAAGGCATCAGTAAAATCCTAGAACTACACAAAAAAGGAAAATAGTGCAGAGGGAAAGAACCGACTTCCCAACCTTCATGAGTGTGAGGTTTTCAACCACTCCTACATATTATTCTGACAATCTCGAACATGGAATTTAATTTCCGCACTTTCCTCAGCAATATCCTTAGATCATGTTGGGGTTGTCACATAAATCTTCTCCTCGTCTATTCAAAATCACATACCCCACAGGAAGGCTGAATCCATGAATAACTTGACCGCATGCCAAGATCCTCTACTGATTATAACATTGCAACCTTTACAACAGCCCCAAAGAAGCAGATACCCCGTATACCCCTAAAAAAAATTACAGAACAATCCCACCCCAGACATGGACCGAATAAATTACGACACAGATAGAAGTTATCTATGTACAATAAAATCGAGGAAATCCCTCAATATGGAAATAAAAAGGATATGTACCTACACCTGAGAAATATAAGAGTCCGAATAAACGAAATTATAAGAAGAAACACAAACACACCTTGAAACAAACTAATCTCAAAAATGAATATCGCCAGAGAACTCAGGAGATTCTGGAACCAGTATAGAAAACTAGAAGATTCCGAGCCTAAAAAAGAAAATGCAATTAAAAGAAGGAGAATCTACGATGAACAACGACAGGGAGATCAAAGATCGATTACAGAGACACTTGTCAAAGATCATTTTCATCATTCCGGAGGAAAACCAGAACAGCGAGTAATACAGCAGCTTGAAGCGAGGGAGCCCGAACCCTCACTTTACTCGCAGGTAAACGAAACCCTCGAGCAAGGAAAAGGAGTGGTGAGAGAATGACACCCTGAGGGATACCGATGTGAAAGTGTAGGATAGGGGATTTGTCTGTTTTGTGTATAACTTGTCTTTTTCTGCATAAAATGGAGTTTGTTAATTAATACACAATATTAGGTATTGCACTCTTATCATTATGTTAAATTCTCAGACAATTTAAAATAATATTAGTGCGTCGGAACGAATGTATCTGCCCCGCCCCTCATTTTTCTGGTTTTGGTATCGCTTTGTCATTTTCTTCACTCACTGGATGCAAGACGGGATCTGAACATCGTCAGAGAATACGCATATTTTGTTCAACATTCTTTTGTAAATAGAAATTCAAAGTGATTTAATGAGCAATTTTATTTGGTCAATTGAAAAGATGTCCATTTAATAATGAAATTGGCTTGGAAAACGATGAACGCCATCTTTTTTCGTCACTATCTTCAAGTTGTTGCTCTGAACTCTTTCAAGTGTTTACTTGAAGTTCACAACCATTTAATCGATGTTCCAGGAAAAAGTTGAAGTTCGGACTTTTATATTCTAGGGGGCTCTCTATGAAAGTGTTTTTAACGTTCATCAATGCACATCGAGGCTGTAGAATTGTCCTCCACAGCAATTCTTTAATCCACAATTGATTTTTGCCACTTTTCTTTGTTATTCTTTTGTTCTTTCATAAAAAAACATGGCATAGGTGGAATTCTCAAATCTTCAATTCCTTGTTTAAAATGAAAATCCCACACCCAAAAATTCTTCAATGTTTTATGCCTTATGTTGTGAAAGAGGTTTTTCTGCATATATGAGGTGGAAGCAGTGGATAATTTAACCAAAGTAAAAGATACTAAAGAGCCACGTGGCAGTCTTTGCTGCATGATAGCGCAAAAGATCGAGACAGAATGAAGCGAGATCTCTCCAATGGTTAAGCCGGTGAAAGATGTAGAAAGTAAAATCAACTCGACTAGAGTTAAACAACGGTCTGAAATAAGTAGAAATATTAACATTATAAAAAAAGACTGAGATGTGTATGAATACAGAAGGGGTGTGACTGCGTAACGAAGGGAGTTCGAACGCTGTTCGTTAAAAGTATTTCTCTTCACTCATTTTTGCCCCAAATACTAATAAAATGAAGACTCTGTTTGAGGCTTTTCCGGAGTACATTTCCATTTCTTGTAATTTACTTATCCTTTACTTTTACTAAATATTTTTCTAGGTATTTAAGGAGATTGAAAAGATCTGAGAGAGAAACTAGGAAAAAGAAGAGAAATAAAAGAAAATATGTGAATACCTACAAAGAAAGTCCTGGTGGCAACGAAAACAAACAAACAAGGAAACATCAATAGTATAACAGAAAGTGTAAGGGAAAGAGGCTGTGATGTGAAGAGACTTGACTGTGTGGCAGATACCCTCAAGGTAAACTAGGACAAAATCCTGATAGTTCCCTGCACAAGGCTTTTAAGCTAGGAAAGGCTATACAGGTACAAGGGTGACTGACAAACAGGTATCGTCCTTTATTTTA
Source organism: Ceratothoa steindachneri (assembly GCA_963969495.1). Classification (NCBI taxonomy): domain Eukaryota; kingdom Metazoa; phylum Arthropoda; class Malacostraca; order Isopoda; family Cymothoidae; genus Ceratothoa; species Ceratothoa steindachneri. The sequence continues at coordinate 25,901,516 of OZ018327.1, read as the reverse complement.
ATAAAGGAGCACGGATAAACCTCAGGACCTGAGGTGTCCCCTGGGTCGGTGACCTGACCTTTGAAAAAAAGACTCAAACCTTGGTTGACAAATCTGATCGATCGCTTTCTACAAATGATCTAAAAAATCTATTCTGAAAGTGAAGCAGATCTAAATAGTCTGTATGTTTATAAAGCCATTAATATAGCTAGCTGGAGTAAGGTTGTGGCGTAAGAATTATCTACATATGATATTTAACCCTGTTATAAAAAATCACGAGATATTTGCAATTTATTTCAAAACTGGAGAAAATGACGATAAATTATTTTTCTAGGAATTGGTTAAAGTTACATCAGATCTGGCGCAGCCAGCCACCCCTAGCAACCACATGATGGCAACAGCTTGCAACCCCACCCCTTAGGGCCTATTTAGTGACACTGAGAAGAGACGCGAATCATGTTGCACTCTTATTGCCTCTTCATTCGCTCAACTCATTCGCTGGCTCAGGCCAATCTAAAAGATCCCTCTTTATTCACGCGAGCTGCAGCCACTTCACTTGACTAAACAAGAAGAATTCTTATCTCACTTTGTAAACAAATATCATAAATAATTAGAGTGTGTTTGTATAACCAACTGCTCTAGATCTATTTTTAAAATAATAAATGATGCAAACATTTATGCAATAGAATAACCTTCAAAAATGCTGAAAATTTGCTAGAACCTGTAAATAAAAAGAACGAAATGGAAAAATTGGATAACGTAAAACAAACAAACAATTTATTAGTACCTACACGGAGCTATATCAATTCATACAAGGTAAGCTCTATTAAGAATATGGCTATTTGATTAACATAGTTCTATTCTATTTATATTATATTATCTAATATTTAGAAGCCTTTAAGAGTTTTGATACCTTCTATTGGCGATTAGACTTTTGTACCTTATCACGCATTATTTAGGTCTAATTTGTGGACAAGAGATAATAACATATCTTAGGATTTTTCTAAGTCGTGACACTTTATTTGTTCTAAAAAGAAGTCTTTTGCGGTATTTTTCGCCTTTTATTTATTTGTTGTGGGTGAAAAATAATCTGATGCATTTAGGGCTTTCCAGTCATGAGGGCTTCAAGTAAATGACACGGTAGACAATGAAGAAAAAACTGCAAATTCTTTGCAGGATATAGTTCCTTTAAAGTACTCTGTTGAAGTACTTTTCAAGGTATTTCTTTATCTCATTACAGGACAATGGCTGCTTAATGGTCCAACTGCAATGGGATACTACCTAGCTGCAATCTCAAAATTATTGAGTTCTAACAAGAAATTTCGAATAAGTCCTTGCTTCTCTGAGAGGTAATGTTAGCTGCCGTAGTCCTGAACACCATTTTGATAATGCCCTATCAAGACAATGGTGTTCCTGTGATGCTACCTTAAAGCCTGGACTTGCTATTACACAATGACCCATATTTGTAATTCACAGGCAATCTATGCTGCTACATTTCAGGATTAATTCAATTGATTTTTATATGAATATTCTGAAAAAAACGAAAGCCTAAAAGGACGATGTTAACATTTCAAAACATAAAGATATGAGCTCTCTCATCGAAGAAATAGTTATCATTAGCAAATAAGAATTTTAATAACTAATGTAATTATCGCCTACTGCCAGTGGTTTTAGCGACATTTAATGAAAGTTATCTAATTTCTCCAAAGTCACTTCTTAAAGATTATATACATACGAGGGTAGGTCAATAAGTTTTGCGAATCGCTAGGGCAAAACAGAGGAAGGGGGATGGCTGTTTGTGGGGGTGTTAGGACAAGTTATGACAAGCCAGGACCTGCAGCCACATGCTCCTGCATCATCTATTTAAGAAGCAGTAGCTGAACGCCAATCGTCAGTCGCAAATTTTTCAACAATGGAGAAGGTTGAGCACCGCGCATTGATCAAATCATCATTGACCAAAGAAGGCAAGAATACAAAAGAGATCCATGAACGCATGGTTGCAGTGTACACAGACACCCCCTCTTCCTATGGAACAATTGCTCGCTTGAATAAGGAGTTCCGCCATGGTCGTGAGTCCCTTGAAGTTGACCCCGTCCAGGACGCTTGTCAGACGTGACCAACGAGGACAATGTGGCCCGTGTGTAGATGATGATCCTTGCAAATCGACGGGTTAAGGTCGAAGAAATCGAGCGAAACCTGGAATATCACATGGAAGTGTTATTAACATCATCCACGACAATTTTGCCATGACCAAGGTCTTGCTCATTGGGTCCCTAGGAACCTCACGCCACATGATTGACTTCAACGTCGTCAAAGTCCATAAAGCCAGAGTTGCACAAGCTGCCCTGCGACAGTGCGGATTCGGGGAGCTCAACCATCACCCCTACAGTCCAGTTCTGGCCCATAGCGACTACTTTTTATTCAACCAGCTCAAGGCTGCACTGCGTGGATGCCGGTTTGGGGACGGAGGAGATGTCTAGCTCGCCATCCAAGAGTGGATTGAACAGCAGTCGGGTGATTTCTGGTTGTCGGAAATTCGAAACCTCAGGGACAAGTTGCGCAAGTGCATTGAAGTCGAGGGTAGTTATATTGAAAAATAATAAAACACTTTTCCTCATATCTCGTTTCCTTATATCCGAATTGCAAAACCTATTGACCTCCCTTCGTATATGCAGAAGTACCATCTGAAGAGAATCCTTCAATTGATTAATAAAAAACTATATAATGGGGAGTATTCCAATTGGTGTACATCATTAGCAAATAAGAACATTAATAACTAACGCAATTATCAACTATTTTCCCTCTTTTCAGTGACCCTTAATAAATAACTACCTATAATTTCTCCAAAAATATTTCTAAAATAACTAACTGCTGAAGTACTTTATGTAGGAGAACCTTCATGTCAATAAATAAGAAAAATCTAATAAGTATTATTTGATTTGGTACATACTACTGCTAATATTTACAGAATTATATGGTTACTGGTATTGCTATATCGTATAGTCCTATATTCTTTTGTATGGTTAACATTTTTATGTTGAAGGTACATGGCACTGACCAACGTCTACATCAAAGCCTGGCTCAAGTTGAAATGGTTATAGGTTTAGAAAATATAAAAGAGACGCGGAAGAGGATGAGGGATTCTTGGGAAAATGAAAGATCTTAGGTTTGAATCGTGACATATCGCAGTTATGAAGAAATTCATAAATCGGTAAAGCGCCCCAAAATTTGGATGTGGTCGCCACCCAAGCATGCAATTCAGAAACCTACCGAGTATTGCGTGGTGTGGATAGTGGTGGGGGCAAACAGGCGACTAGGTTTCGGGAGCAAAGTAATAATACCTGTAGAAGAGGTAAAATGAACCGACATCACGGAATTATGACATTAACAAATAAGTTAGACGTTCTTTGGTGTGTTTTATCTGCGTGTAATAAAACCGTAATTTTCTCTTTGCTGGATAATGATGGCAAAATTCATTATGGGTTTAGCAACTATAAATAGGAAACGTAGTCATGAATATATCGAAAGGAAAAGGTAACAAAGTGCTTGAATAAATCACAATTTTAATTGAAAAAATAAATCTGTTCTGAGGAATGAGTGTTTCCTTTTCACTCATTAAAGAAAGAGACAAAAGAATAACGACAGAAGAAAGGGAAATATTAAGAACACGAATAGTGAAAATAGTTAAGAATGACATAACTGATAGTAGCGACATTTTCAAACATAATGAGGAGTGTGATGAATAAAATACTCCTCTAACGAATTTTACAAATAAAACACAACCAAAGTATGAATCAAAATGTTCTTGTGTGTAATAACTATTAAATAATGGCTAATTGTTTTTTATTCTCATAGATACCTGACCAGACATTAATTACGTGTATGTAGTGTAATTTTGCGAAAGTCTATTATAATGTTTGAAAGAAATCAGCCATGCTCCATCTAAAGGATGCCCAACACAGGCACAACTTTAACTAAAGAGGCTGAAAGAAGTTAATTAACATTTAGTGCCAAAAGAAATTTGAGAAGACAGCTAATTAAAGTTTATAAAGCCTTGGAATCTGTCAACACTCTTAAAATGAAAAAACTAGATACAAGTTCCATGCAAACAGAAATAATAGAGGCTGGATGCACGTGCACTAAAACTGTGTAAAGTCTCCCCTGAATGGTTTAATAGCACCTCGATAAAAAGGGCTAAGAACGCAAGGGGGATTATTTATAAATTATGCCTTAATAGGACTTTCTATTGAGCGTATGCCCTTAGTTCTCATGATCTCATGCACTTTGGATGTCAAGTACAGGGACAACAAGCCCATTTTTAACTCCAAATACTACGGCAACATGAAGATGATGTAGAGCACGCGAAGAGAGCAAACTACTTTCCTCTATGGGAAAAATTCCATCTTCACGTCGATTATAAGCCAATGCTGCTTAAGGTCACGAGACAATAGGATAGAAAATAGGCTCCAAGGATCACATTTGAGACATTTGCCACAAGGAATTTCCAGCTAAAGGAGCATCGTATTAAAAAGCAAGTGTGTGCCGTAATTGACCGTAGGGTGAGATTTAGACATCACTTTTCAGCCTGCAATTGAAGAGAATGAGCTGGCTTATAATAATCATAAAACCACTGCGCCCACGATAATGGCTGCTCTAAAATCTACTGGGTCTTGGTAACTATATGAACCAGTAAAGGTAGCTAATCTGTATTCACTCTTTGTACCAGAATCTAAGGGAGTCTTTGTTTGATTTCCCTGAAATTAACAGGGTGAAACACACTTGCGAGTATTTTCTTTAACTCTGTTGTGAAATTAAAGTAGAGGATGAATGCAACTGTGGGAGTGTCAGCGAGGATGGGACAATGGGTCGCGCTTGGTTGACTAGGGACAGATGAAATGAAGGGAAATATGGAAGGAGAGAGACAAAGTTTCACTTTCTTTCCCACCCTATTCCTCGGCCATCGATGTGGTAGACACGGCACAACCTAACCTCTCTGCTTCTCAACCGGCCACCTGGCGGGTGCCAGTAGGAGGGACAAGTAAGGCGAGGAACAGAGAGGAAGAGGAAAAGTAAGATAGTAAAGTTGTAAATACCGAAGTAGAGAAGATGAATAACCAAACTGGTTGGTGAAAGTACACCTTTACGTGAGTTCCGAACCAAAGGGAATGCGAACAACTCGAAATTCTCTGAGAGCAAAGATAACTCTCGCTTCAAAGCGTCTATCTCTGTGGTTGCTACAAGGAAAGACAATTCGAATAGGGTATCAACTATTATTTTCACCTGATCCAAAGCGCTGTTCGAAGGTAGGGTGACTAACACCTGCTACATCTGGGCTGAGAAAGGTTGTGTAAATAGATCCCGGGGAAACAGTGTTGCTGATGAAAGCGTTCAAGGCTTCATCGAGGGAACTTATAATGGGCTGTAAATAAGTTTTGCGAATCGGTAGGGCAAAACAGAGGAAGGGGGATGGATTTTGTGGGGGTGTTAGGACAAGTTATGACAAGCCAGGACCTGCAGCCACATGCTCCTGCATCATCTATTTAAGAAGCAGTAGCTGAACGCCAATCGTCAGTCGCAAATTTTTCAACAATGGAGAAGGTTGAGCACCGCGCATTGATCAAATCATCATTGACCAAAGAAGGCAAGAATGCAAAAGAGATCCATGAACGCATGGTTGCAGTGTACACCGACACCGCCCCTTCCTATGGAACAATTGCTCGCTTGAATAAGGAGTTCCGCCATGGTCGTGAGTCCCTTGAAGTTGACCCCGTCCAGGACGCTTGCCAGACGTGACCAACGAGGACAATGTGGCCCGTGTGGAAAGGATGATCCTCGCAAATTGACGGTTTAAGGTCGAAGAAATCGAGCGAAAACTTGGAATATCACATGGAAGTGTTATTTACATCATCCACGACAATTTTTCCATGACCAAGGTCTCTGCCCGTTGGGTCCCTAGAAACCTGACGCCCCATGATTAACTTTAACGTCGTCAAAGTCCACAAGACCAGAGTTGCACAAGCTGCTCTGCGTGAGTGCGGATCCGAGGAGCTCAACCATCCCCCTTACAGTCCAGTTCTGGCCCCTAGAGACTACTTTTTATTCCACCAGCTCAAAGCTGCACTGCGTGGATGCCGGTGGGGGACGATGAAGATGTCCAGCTCGCCGTTTAGGAGTGGATTGAACAGCAGTCGGGAACTCGAATTCTCAGGGACAAGTGGCGCAAGTGCAGTGAAGTCGACGGTAGTGATATTGCAAAATAATCAAACACTTTTCCTCGTATTGCAAGGTACCGCTCCATGGGTCTGCCATCGGCAAGTTCTTCCTGCGTCAGATGTTGCTATACTCGTGGGAGTTTGGAGGTGGTAGTGTGTGTACCTAAATCCTGCTTGAGTGCTTATATCGTCCCGTAGTTGGGGAAAAAGTTTAAATAGCACAGGATCTTAGCGGTTAACGTTGGAAGAAAGACATCCTGTACCTATACTTCACTGTATCGATTAAAGCTTTATGGAGATGAAAGATGGCCTTGCACTATCTGATAGATAAGTCAAAGTAGCCATCCTAGTAGCGGAACAAGGGTATGCGCAATATCTCGAGTGGGATAGGAGTAAAATCCACAATAGGCCGATGCACGTGATTGTAATCGTATCTTGGATAAACAGTGTGTTCAGGGGGACATTTAATTAAACCTAGTTTCTAAAACACGACTTTGGAGAGTGCATGAAAAGAGATTCCTTCTATTTGTTTCTTAACATATACGGTAAATAATTGATTAAAATATATTAGTAGAATCTGACACAGGAATTGGTATCGCATAACATATGGAATTATTCCATTTACGTAAGATATATGCAACCTGACACGAGAGAACCAAGTACAATTCCAACCTGACCTTGTTAATAATTTCAAATTTACAGGTTGTTTACTTAACTAACTTCTCGACCTCCTCATCCGTTCCTTTCTCACCCGAAATTGTTCCTAGTTTTGTCACCATATGTGCTTTTCCTCTCCGTCTCTCCATTTATCTACTTCTACTCGACAAAGTTCTCTTTATCTGGTGAATTAGGAACAGTTTAATTATCCTAACTTTTGGCATAAAGTGGATGAAGAGAAGAAGTTTGTAGGGGTTTTTACCGAAAATGTGCCACAAGAGATTTTCCGTCACGTGCCAACTGAGCAAAGAAAAATTGCTCTGAAAGCGAATACCAGATGTCGCCCTCAAAACGATGGGAACCAGGGAATAATAGACTTACACGAATTAAAGTATATACATATACTCCCCCCTAATTATCGTATATTTACAGATAATACACAGACTTGGCAATAAGTTGCCAGATGAACAATATTAACACACTGCACTAAATTGTCATTGAATTCCAAAGTGAACAGTATTTATACACCTTTCCACACAAGAGGCAATGAAGACCCTTAAACATATTACTCAGACCTTCACATCTGAATGAGTTGAGATGAAACACAAGGGCTGCCAACCAGTCCTAGATTTACGGTGACAAAGTGCATAGATTTCCAAATAAATAATGGTAAAAGACTAGAGAGCCTCAACCGTAAGGTTGGCCAACCTTACGGTAAATTGAAAATGGTTAGAGTAAAGGTAGTTAATATTAGAAAAATATTTGGCGCCACAAATACAAAAATATAAGAATTACTTTAGGTCGGAAGGTTTATTTTGTAACAAAGTACTCGACACGTTTTGTTTTTTAAAGATTTTTAGTACATGATTACAATAATTGTAAATTTAACTGAAATAAACTTATTTCCCCCTATTTATAGGATTGCTAAATAATAATTATCCACATATGATAAATAAAAAGATAAATTAATTTTGTATGTACATAAGTATTCTATACATTACACGAAAACACTTTGTGTTTGATTTTATACAAATGCTTTGCAGACACTTCCTATTTGCAACACCACTTTTAACCCAATAGGGAGCCATTTCCTATTTGAAACACTAATTTGAACCCAATATGGGGATATTTCCTATTTGAAAAACCAATTTGGAAAACTACTTTGAACCCAATACGGAGAGATTTCCTATTTGATGAACCAATTTAAACCGAATAAGGAAACATTTCCTATTTACAACACAAATTTAAACTCAATATGGACACGTTTCCTAAATGGAACCTAATTTTAAGCCAACGCAAAGACGATATTTAGCACTGTCTTAACTGTGAAGACATCTTTACAGGTGACATTTCCTTCAAAGAGTCGCTTAATTTAAGCAGTTGACGTGGGTAGATCGACTCAGTCAATCTAACGCGTTGTTCTACTACTAAGAACCAAATTTTGTGTTCGTGGTTCACTTTTATTTAGAAATAAATGGTTGTAATCCGGATTTTATCTTCTACAGGTGTCATACAACAGGTGGTTTCGTTGTTTACTTTGGTTTCGACACAATTTATATTTGGCCTCCCCCCCCCTCTCATGCGGGTCCGTGATATAAAATTATCTCACAAAAGATATTAATTAATATCATTTGTAAAGTATTATTGAGGAACAAAAGAGTTTGGAAGGATTACAGACCAAGTAAGTTGAGGAGGAGCCTAATTAGGGAATTGGATTTCGTAGCTATTCAAAACTCATCAAATTATGACCAACCTTGATATTTAATATTTATGGCTAATGCAAGCATGTTGTTGAGGACCGGAAGGCACGAGTCTTCTTGGTTTTAGCCGCAGACGGCTGGGGCCTAGCACCTGCCACCTACAAGAGCATCGACAAAACTAATGAGAAAAGGATGAATGGAAGAAGGGAGAAGCGAGGAAGGGGGAAGAGAATGGAGGGCGAAGAGGGTGGGCATTCTGAGCCTGGGGGCCAATTTGGGGTTAAGTTAATTGAATTGAGACATAAAGATGGTATCAACGAGGGCATTTTGCCTCGGTCAGTTGAGAAAGGGAAGAGAGAAAGCCAAGAGTAGATGGGAAAATAGTGATAAAAATAAAAAAGTGGAACAGATGTAATCTCAAGCTTCTTTTTTCATTTTTGATACAAAATGGAAGGACACGGGACATCACACCACACTTTCCTGGTGGACGATGTCGCAGGTGCCTTGAGAGTGTAGTAGAGAGCTTCTTTCACGAAAACTTCACCCTGGAAAATATGTCCTATTATCCCAATAGTTTCAATCGGTCCCCCTGTTTCCCGGAGGCCATCGAGGTGGACCTCAACGTCAAGATCTTGATGACTCTTCTGTATGCGACCATCAGGGTAGTCGGGATCCTAGGAAACATCGGTGTGTGCGTGGTTGTGGTTCAAAACCGCCTCATGCACACGGCAAACAATTACTACTTGTGTAGCGTGGTGCTGAGCGACCTACTTCTACTGGTGACGGGGATGCCCCACGAGTTCTTCCTGCTTCTTCCTGTCCGTATGTCTTGGGCCTGGTGTTCTGCGTGGTACGGGGCCTGACCGCGGAGATGTCGACCAACGCCTTCATATTGACGATCACCGCGTTCACGGTCGAGCGCTACATCGGTATCTGCCATCCGCTCCGCAGCCACGTCATGTCCCATCTCGGCCGCGTCATCAGGTTCATCATCTCAATTTGGTGTCTCGCCTTCATCTTCTCCATCCCCCAATGTATCCAGTACGGGATCACGCCCCAAGGGGACTGTAATATCTTGTCGCCCGTGTCCTACGCCTTCGAACTCTTCACTTTTTTTGTTCTTCATCGTCCCGATGACTCTAGTTACCGTCCTTTACATGAAGATCATCATTGAGCTCCGTTCACAGCATCTGAGTCATTGCCACTCTACCCGACACAAAGGCGCCATCGCAGTCGATCGCAGTTGCAGCGTCATCAACATATTAGGGACCTTTCCTCCAATGGTTTTCTTTTGTTTCTTTTTTTAAATCTAAGAACTAATTTGTAATAGTTACTAGTTTGTAATATTTATAATACAGATCTAAATATCTCTAACTAAATCTGTTATCAATACATTAATCTAAAGATTTTTTTGTATCTTTGTCTGTTTCTGTCTCTCTGGGGGAAGATATAGAAATCCATTCATCTTCTTCCGCAGCCACAAAAATAATCATAGCATAATTGTATAAATAATACAAAGGTAACAAATCAAACCAATTTCACCTACTCTCCATAACATATTAAATGAGTCAACCATCGAATAATACCCCAAAACAAGCTTAAGCTAAAGTACGTACTACATCACACACCTCAAAACCAGTAAATAAAATCAACAACCACAAATAACTTGACTTAACTTTAGTTATGCCAAACAGTTCACAACCATCAAATAAAATCAACCAACGGAAAAGGTTACCTATATTTCGTCCAAGTTAACCCACCCAATCTAACTCAACCAAAGAAACACCAGAAATTTTATCAGGACACATCACCGTGCCTTGGGGAGATACTTTCAATCAATCAGACCATCGCTGGATCTCGTACAAGTAGCCGATAAGATTTAATAATCCCCTATAATGAATGAATCAAAAGAAACCTTTCTTGAATCAAAGAATTGAAGATGCTATAAATAGAATTATTTTGGTTTCAGGTTGTATAATAATCATATTAAAGTGATTTAATGGGATAAAACTTAAACTATATTCGCGTCCTCACTTTCCCAATTCTAGGAACAAATTACAAAAAATAGGTATCTATATATATACATACAATAAAGTGCAAAAAGCCATGTTATTGGTACTTAGTGTAGTGTAGGACCACCTCTACCCCGGTAAGGTGATGCATTTCGTAGCATCGAATCCAAAAAAGATCATTTGATACCCACTGACCGATGGCTGTCCACAGTTCTTTGACATCTTTAAGTGCAGGATCTTGGGTCCAATTACAACTGGCCACCACGTCACATAAATGCGAGATTGGGTTCCTGTCAAGTCAACGTGGTGGTCCCCACTCCCATTCTTCGATGCAACTTGTCACCAAACAGCAAAACCTAACATTGGACATTGGACATAAAAAGTGAGGAATATAGTAGAAGAAGGTTTTAGTAGCAGAAATAGTGGGGAAATAGGGAAAAATGATAGGAAAGCGAAAATGAAAGGTAGGATGAAAGACAGATCCCTGGTGAAAGGGTATCACTGGCTTTCTTTGCGTTTTGGTTGTGTTTTTTTTTTGATAGTATATAAATATACCATCCGGTAAATGCACTGGGCATTCAAGCCTTTGTAGTAGTAGATATTATCTCTACGTGGCTTTGTAGAAGATTTTCATCTTCGATTCTGGGTGTTTCACACCTAGATTTGGATTTTTATGTGTTGTTTAGTTTTGTTCTGTTTTAATTGTTTCTTGGCGATATTTCGCACAAAAATTTGGGGGAAGTGTCTTTAGAACTAAATCAGCAAATGCTAATTCAGTGGCTAAATTCGTTTGGCTTTGTTAATGATTTGTTGTGTTATGAATGCGGGGTTGTTTAGCTTTAAGTGAACTTTGGGTCGATGTCAATGTCATTCGGTAGTCTACTGCTTTTAAAACAAATTGAACGTCTTATGTTAGGTAAATTGTCAAAGTCAATGTGCTCGTGCACAAACTCGGGAGGGAGGTGCCGGTCCACTTTGTCCCAGATTTTAGTTGCTCTGAGGTGAAGCTCCACGTTTATGGGGGTCATCCCCAGTTCACCATGGAGTCTACTCTGCCTTCTCCCTTCTCTCCTTTGGGTTCCCGTAATAATGTATACTGCCTTATTCTGGACCCTTAGCAGTTTAAGGACTTGGGTCTTGGAAACTACGTTTATAGGGACCGGGGGTTACAGGAGTTTTGAGCGAATGCACGCATTATAGATCTTAAGTTTGTTGGAGGTGCTCAGGTTTACGAATTTGTAAAATTCACTCAAGTCCCTCCGTGCATTCTGTGTAGTTTTCGCTAGATGACTCCTATACCCACCAGTCGTAAATTGTAGTCCCAGAACCGTGCCCTCCATGCGGTATGGGATGCGTGCACCCCCCACACGGATGTCTGCAAGTGTCCTTCAGAATAGTGGAATTACACGGAACTTTTGGGCATTGGTGGATATCTTCCATCTTCTCTCGAAAGAGTTGATGTTTTCGATTTCCACTGCCGTACTTCGTGCCATGAAATTCGCATTCCGATAAGGCCCCGTACATATCATTGTTATGTCGTCCGCAAATTGGACGTATAAGGAACCCTCAGTCAAGGGTTGGGGAAGGTCTATGGTGTAAATATTATAGAGCAGGGGACTGATGCACCCGCCTTGCGGCACCCCCGCCTCGAGTTCGAACTCAGGGCCGCTATAATCTTTAATACTCAGAAACGCTCTTTTCTCCATCACGTAATCACAAAGAATCCTCTCGAGTATGGGATTGAGGCCTAGTTGTAAGATCTTGTATTGTAGGCCTCTCCTCCATACTTTGTCAAAGGACTTTTTGACATCGCGTAGCACCAGATTTGCGTGGCGTTTTTCTGATTTTACTTTTGCCAACTTCTCGGTAATTACGGCTAGCGCCGTTTCTGTTCCTCGCTTCGCTCGGAAGCCATGTTGTTGTATATTGTGAGAGTTGTTATTCTCGATGAACGTATTTACCCTGTCGGCCAATATCTTCTCCAAGACTTTCCCTGAAAATTCTAAGAGAGATATGGGCCTGAAGTTGGCTGGACTGCTCGGTGGTTTACCTGCTTTTGGAATGAATATCATTTTCGCTACCTTCCATCCGACTCGTGCTTTGACCCAGGGGACCCAGCCTGAGGAAAGGAGGATTGCCAGAAGGGCGACCCTGGAGCTGCGCGCATAGGCCAGCTGCGCCCAAAACCGAGGAAGGCCTATTGCCATGCCGACAAAGTTGAGAAGGCCTCCCAACCTGGCCCAAACGGGGGAGGAAGGGTCAACACGTGGGGCCCAGTCAAGAACGTCGGTGTCTTCCGGTGCATCTTCAGGGTGAGGCGGGTGAGGCTGGCACGCAGGTCAATATCAACGCCAAGGTAGACTAAGTGTCGGGTAGGGGTGAGCACGGACTTTGCCTCATTAATATTAATGGAGGAGTCGCCGACAAGCTGGATGAATTTCAAAAGGGCGGCGGGACAATCTAGGCCCAGGATGTCATCAATATAAATGTATACTGTGACACCCACTTGCCTCGCAAACTCAGCAAAGATGGGAGCCATGCATGACTGTATAATGTAGGGAGATCCCGCGAACCCCATGGGCAAACGCTTAAATCTAAAGCGATCCTTCCCACAGAGCACGCCGAACCAAGGCCAGGCATTAGGGTGCAATTTGATATGGAAAAAGCCATGTTGGAGGTCGAGTTTTACAGCCCACGTGGCCTTTCCTGCCTCACGCAGTACCTTTCCAAGGGAGGGGAGCTGGAAAGGGGGGGTTCATACAAACCGGATACGCCCAAGGGGGACATATCTTAAATGAGCCGGTCTTCGGTCTCATTTTTGGGGACCAGGAACACATGATGGGCGCACCTAATCTGCTCCGAGCGTTCAATAACGCCAGCGCGCAGAAGGGTCTGCAACACCGGGAGCATTACAACAAGGAGTAACAACAAGAAAAGAAGGTACCCTAGGATACCTTACGGTCCATTTAAAGAGGGTACCTTTGGACTAGCAATCGAGCGGGCACATGGCTGCTCAATTGTTTTGCGTCCCTAAACGGCCACTTTTCAAGACTTTGTCTAGTCTTGACTTGAACTGGTCAACAGATTCACTGTTGACAACATCCACTGGAAGTGCGTTTCACTTACAGCAGATACTGTAGGTGAAATAATTTCCACACAGATTGCGGTTGTAACGCTTCAGTTCAAGTTTGAAGCCGTGATTGCGCGTTCTGTTCTCACTCAGTGTGAAAATATCCCGGTATTTAACATTGTCGAACCCTCGAAGTATTTTGAAAACTTCGATGAGCTGACCACGCAGTCTACGGGTTTCCAACGAGAACAGATCTAATGTCCTTAGTCTATCCTCATAACTTTTATGTCGGATAGAGGGAATCAGTTTGGTTGCCCTAGCTTGTACGCGTTCCAACCTTGCGATGTCCTTTCGAAACGAAGGACTCCAAAATTGTACGGCATACTCCAGGTGCGGCCGAACCAGGGAGTTGTACAGACAAAGTACTATCTCCCTGTTACGGTATCCAAACTGGCGCTTTATGTAGCCTAACATCCTTTGGGCTTTCTTCTCTGCCTCGATGCACTGTTTCGAGAACTTGAGGTCGCTAGTGATAGTAACACACAAGTCCTTCTCAGTGTCACTCGATTCAAGAGCAGTGCCCTTAAGGATATAATGAGATTGGGGATTTCTGTGGCCGATATGCATTACTTTGCATTTGTTCACGTTGAAAGGCATTTGCCACGTGTCCGACCACTCCCCAATCTTCCCAAGATCTTCCTGCAGGCGGGCAGTATTTCCATCCTTTGCAACGTTCATACCAAGCTTGGTATCGTCGGCAAATTTAGAAATCTTGGCAACCATGTCACCGTCCATGTCGTTGACGTAGATGATGAATAGTAGTGGTCCCAGGACAGAACCTTGAGGCACTCCGCTAATAACGGGCACCCAATCAGAAGCCTGTCCATTCTCCACCACCCGTTGCCGTCTGCCACTTAGCCAGTTCTCGATCCAGCCGGCTACTTTTCCGTCTATGCCCAGCGCTCCGGAGAAGGCGGCGGTGTGGTACCTTATGAAAGGCTTTCTGAAAGTCTAAGTAAACCACATCCACCGCCTTGTCCCGATCGTGCTCACTGAACACGAAGTGGAAGAATTCCACAAGGTTCGTCAGGCATGACCGTTGCCTTCGGAAGCCGTGCTGGGAACTCCTCAGTAGCAGGTTTGACTCTAAATACGACGTTATTTTCTCCACCATCATGCTTTCCATGAGTTTACCGACTATCGAAGTCAGACTGATAGGTTGGTAGTTTGACGGCTGGCTGGGGGCTCCTTTCTTGAAGATCGGAGTCACCTCCGCCTCACGCGAGTCTCTAGGAACGCATCCGGTCCGGATTTATATGTTAAAGATAGCGCACAGATGTCGTGATACTTCATCGCACACTTCCTTCAACACCTTGGGTAGAAACCCGTCTTGTCCAGGGGACTTATTCGTCTTTAGGTCAGCGATCTTTTTCTTTATTTCTCCTTCGGTGAAGTCCATTGCCTCCAGCTTTTCCCCCGAGTAGGAATCCGTGGGCTGGGGGATGGGACCACACTCTTTAGTAAACACTGAGGAGAAGTAGTCATTAAGAAGGGTAGCATTTTCTGCATCTGACTGAGTTAATGCACCCTCCTCGTCCACTAAGGGCCCAATCCTACGATGGATTGGTTTACGGCTATTTACATAGCCGAAGAACTCCTTGGGATTCTCTTTGCAGAGTCTCGCCACTCGGAGTTCCTCAGTACGCTTAGCCGCCCTTATGCTGGACTTCACTCTCCTGGCTAGCCTCCGGTACTCGTCAAAGGCACCCGAGATCTTCGATCGCCGGTACGCATTTCTCTTCTCCCTAAGCAGTTGGCCGATTTCTCGATTAAAGCACTTTGGTTGAACAGAAGACCGACGGAGGCATTTCAGAGGGATGCAACTTGATTGAAGACTCATGAATTTATTTTTGAAATTTTTCCACGAATCCTCAACCTCTTCGCATACCGCTAGCCTTACATCAGTCAGCCCAGCACGAAGGCTTGCAAAGTCTGCTCTTCTCAAGTCAAGTTTCCTTGATTGACTGGCAACAGACCTTACCTTTGGGATCTTGACGGTAAATCTAACTAGCTGGTGATCACTGCCACCGAGTTCTTAGCCTACAGAGACATCCTCAACGATATAATCCTCAGAGGTGAAGACCAAGTCGAGGATATTGTCTCCTCTCGTCGGTTCTCTGACCCATTGAGTGAGAAACTCGTTGTTGGCGAACTTCAGGAGTAGCGCGCTCTCGCCACAGGCTGCTCTGGTTTCCCAGTCAACTTGTCTGTTGAAGTCGCCCATAACGATGCACACTCTGCCTTGAACAAGCTCACCCAGCAGCTTATACAGTTCCCTGTCCTTCTCAACGGGTTGGGAAGGGGGTCTGTAAAGCACCAGGGTCCTGTATCTGACAGGACCTATCTCTAGGTCAACGCCTAGGAGCTCGTGATCGGATATAATGTTGAAGTTCGTAGATTTGATTGTATCCTTGACATACAACATTACACCGCCACCCTCTCTGTCTGGCCTATCTTTGTGGAAGAGTTGGTAGCCAGGAACCGTGAATTTGCCTTCAAAGTCTCGGTTTGAGGTTTTTATCCAGGATTCTGTTATGGCTACTGCTGGTTGCAAAGTGACGGTAGCGACCAAGGAACACCCGCACCCCTTTTCCTCATGCAGTTTTGGCCACATTGGAGGGAAGGGGCACGTGGTGACACACGTTGCCAGGGAGAAAGTCACAAATATGACGCTGGAGGGGATCATCCTGGGCCCGCGCCAGGGGGTCGAAGACACTTCCAGCCTCACCTTCACCGTTGTCGTTTTCCTCGTCGTGGTCGCCGTCGCCCTGGTTCTGACCAGACTCAACCCTGGCTGTCGGGGGCGCATCCTGAATAGAAGCCTCCACATCCGGCGAAGCAGGATGGGCGTCCGGCACCGGCAGCGGGACGTTTTCAATGAAGTTGATCACGTCGCGCAGCTGTGTGTCAGCGTCGATGAGTTCCTGGGTGTTATCCTCAACAGGTGATACCGTGGATTTATATCATCAATGTTCTGGATAAGCTTGGTTGGCAGAAGAGTGAGATTATGGATGCATTATAAAACGTTTATAGGGACAATGGACTCCAAAGCCTACTGTTCATAAATGTATAAATTGCTTTGGGGGTGGAAGACGCAAGGTAGAAGACAATATTTGAAGTAGCTGACCGTCATCATCAGTAAGGGAAGAAAACATCAATCGTGTGCGGACACTAGCTGAAGAGGACCGTCGCTTAACTGTGAAAATGATAACAGTCACATTGAACATATGGGAAACACTGAGTTTATTTCATCTTGACAGACACACTGAAGCTCACTTAGCTCTCTCTTCTCTGGGTGCTAAAATTGTTCCGTGAAGATCAGCAGGAGAAGAGAGCTACTCATTCACTGTAAATTTTAAACAAGTGGGGTAAAGATCCCGAGGATTTCTAACACAGAACTGTAACCAGAGATGAGACTTCGATTATTTACTGATATGATACAAAAGCAAAGTCTGAGCGACCAGGAGGAACGTTACTGGGCACTATTTGAGGAGAATTTATTTCTATGAAACCCTAATAGAGAAATTCTTCCTGGTGTGTCCGTTTTATATTTTATTCCATCTGAAGGGAGAGAGTGAAAATGATGGAAAAATGGATGGATAATATTATTTTAGCATGTTATATAACTTTAACATTGATACTCATACATATCAGAGTAAGAGAGAAATCGGGAAAAATAAAATTAGATAACAAATGAATAGAAAGCTGTAAATCTTTTATGATATTTTATGACAAAAATAAACCATAAAAATACATTGTACACAAATAATTATGACAACCCATCAAAACACAACCCAACTTAGGGCATCGAAGGTCGTAAGCCTCCTTAGCTAAATAACGCACTTCTATTGACAGCGAACAGAGACAATTATTGAGAGTGAAAAAGGACACTGAGCCCAAAGTTACGTGACGCTGTCGCCTAAAATGGAAGAGGCGTGGTCCTACCTGCTCCGAAGTCTGCCAGCAGCTGCAAACCTTGGCCCTTTTACATTATTGCCAACTTCAGAAATGGTCCCCACGAATTAGATTTTATTTTTTTTTAAGAAAGCGAAAATTAGTATTTTAAAAAATATAACTTTTATAATTTGCCGAATTATTAAATAAGTTTTAAAAAACTTGCACCTTTATTTATGAGTCTTCATTACCACGCAGAGATAATTTACACCGGTTCGTCGACCTCTGTAATTGGGTGACGAATAACCCGCAAGTTTTTATTAGGAGTTTACAACAAATCGGAACTATACTTAAGAAAATACAAGAAATTAATCAGGAGAAGGAATAGGTACAAAAGTTCAAATTTTAGCTGAAAAAATAAACAAAAACCACGAATAATATTGTAGGACAATGGATCGCACGGAGCAGAATAGAATGAACATGAGAAAGCACGGAGAAAAATAGAATAAAGAAGGAGGAATACGCAAAGAAAAAATAATTATCATCATCCTTGGTAACCAAAGAGCAATGGCAATTAAATTGGTGCTATTTCTAGATTTGAACTAAGAGTGAGTTCCAATTTGAGAGTAAAGCCCCACGCAATTTGAGAGTCAAACTCACGCATCTCTTAGACGATAGATCACGATTCACAAGATTTGTTTCGTGGGTGAATCGGTCATCCAGAGAGGCATCAACTTGGAGGGGAAAGACTCGGACAAATCAATGAGATGAGTGGGGCCGAGGGTAGGACCCTCAACAGTGATGCAAGGGGCAACTCCTTGTTGCCCACAGGTTATCTCACCTAGTGAGATAAAACAGTAGATTGGTCTACGAAACAGTCATCACTTAAGGGGATGTCATCTGGAAAAAAAATCCTAATGCAGCAGCTGGCATCTGTAGAATTCTGTACCACCCCAGCCCTAACATATTCAGGTGGGTCTCCGTCTATATATCTTCAAAATATTTTTACTTTCCTTATCTTCACCACTTAAATTATCTCTCCTTACAAACAGTCTCCGGATAACGATGCAGAATGAAGACTCGCCCTAGCCGGGTAACGTGATGTTTTCTTGGGTTTCTATAACTCAGTCCAAGGACGGAGCAATGGAGGCTGAATAATAAAGTAGGGAGAAAGTTATTTATTGCTGCGAATGTTCAATTAACGTCCCCTTCTCTTCGGCGGGCAACGATGCCTGACACTGTTGGATTTCCTCTGATTTCCTATCAGGTAGCTTTTTTTGTGCAAATGTGATTGAGTTAATAGAATTGGTGTCGTCTGGTGAATTCCACTACCATAAAACGGGCAGACAGTGACAAATTTAGCATCCTCTTACATTCATGTCGTAATACACCAACACGCCCACATATTTGGCGAGAAAGAAGTTCTCAAGATTTGTGGTGTCCACTCAGCGAACCAGACCTATACCGAGTGTGGGCAAAACCCCATTTAGTCTTGCAATCAATATTTTCTTATTATAATTTCCATGCCTTGGAAGGCAATATATTTTTATTTTATATTTTAGGATATTATTAGAGAAGCATAACAAAATATATAGAAGCAATATCGAATAAAACAAAAAATCTTCATTATCATCAAATTTTATTACTTTTTACATCCCGAAATACTTTCCATCGTTTGCAGCGAAAAAGGATCATTTTTAAACCCTTTGTAATTTAATTGGGTTAAATATATGTAATTCCACAATCTTACATACTAATTTATCTTTCATATTGTTCTAAAGTTAATAAAAAATAAAATAGGAAATAATTAGTAAAGATGAAAATGAAGTGCTTGTTTAAAAGCGAACACTTAGCAGTCGCAATAGAAGAAGAGCGAGGGAGCATCATTCAACTCTAATCTAATTTTTATAAAAACAATTTCAATTCCAGGAATTTATTACTTTCTATTTCAATGAGTAATCAGTAAATCGAATTTCATAATTTGGAAAATCAATTTTTATTGTCTAAATGGTTTTAAATTTGTTACTTCCTTTTCACACATTCTCTTTTATGTTTACACTAACACAACAAATTTCGCGCCTTTCAAGACGGAAGAAGACCATTATTTATCTTGTCTTTTACGGAAATTGCTCTTTCATTTTCTTCGCTCTCCAATCGGGTTATTGCAGACGCGTTCAATACATACACAAAGGCATAGAATTAGTGCTCTCAAGAAGTATGGCAATAACTGTTTAGGGTGTGCATTGGGTAAGTAAAAAGTAAATTTATTTTAGATTAAAATTTTAATACAAATAATTGAAATATTCTAAGGGAAACCAGATTTCATTGTAGACGTTTTCAGTTTTTAAGTTGCAATCAAATTTTATTGATTCGGTTTAAAAGAATTAAGCGCGAGGGAGAGGAGGGATATGCAAATCCTCTCAAGGAGAAGACTGCTTCTCGAAGGAGATGAGGAAATTTTAGAGGGAATAGTATGCTCTTACAATTAAGAATCAACTTATTCAAAGCAAAGGAAATCTGGATCGCTATTATCTCTCCTTGGACACTTTTAAAATGAAAAATCGAGCATTGGATATAACACCATCAAATTGTCCTGCAATGACAACGAGTATTCTTTGGCAGCTGTGGATTCTTTCGCAAGCAGCTCTGAGAACCATTAATTCTGCAATCGCATAATTTTACACTCACCAAATTTTATATTCAATTATTTTTTTATTGTCAAGTAAAGATAGATTACTAAAAGATGAGATGGAATTTGTTGGCCGTAAAACGGTAGAAAAATTGCAGTTATTTGAAAAGCTACCACATCAAACGGAGCCAAAGAGGAGGGGCTGAACCTTTCCCCTGCCTTCCTCGATGAATAAACGAAAGCTGGTCGCAGACTAGCCTTCAAAATTAACCAGTGGCCAAGAAAATAGACTCCTCGGAAATAGAGTAGCTAAAATAAAAATGTATAGAAAGAATCTTGTATAGTGACTACTAAGCTCCTGAGGCTCCTCCAGGTCCTAGTTGTAACATTGTACACTCTGCCCTCCCCCGCCTTTATTTTTGTAGTGTTTGTGTGGAAGCATTTAAACATGAGCAAAGCCGCAAAGTTTTCTTAGGTTGATCGAGACCTCAAAAGCGCAATCAAATGTAAATTTCGAAATTGAAGACTTATCGGATTTGCGGAACTGAGGAAAGAGATTGACTTGTGATAGTGTAATGCCTTAGGCAAAAGGCACTACGGAAGAAAGACAATCAGTCGCTACCAGACGAACCAGCATAGGTGGGCGTTATCGCGATAACGATATCGGGTTATCTGTTATTTTTTTCCGCGTTATCGATTAATTGGTATCGCCGATACTTTTGGTTCCAAACTAGCGATAATCGATAATTTCAGTTCAGTTTTTGGTTCCAGTTTAGCACAGGGGCGAGCCACGCGTGCCTTGGAGGCAGAAATAGTTCAGTCTGAGCTGGGAGGAGGATCCTCAAAACTTATGAGGAGATGAAGGAGAGACTCACAAGGTAAGATACTAAGTAACAGTATTCAAATATTTTTACTATTGTATTATAAAATAAGGCTATATATAGTCAATAATCAATATTATATTATAATTTTGGATTTATTGATTATCGATTTATCGGTTATCGCGCTTACCTATGCGAACCAGTATAGTTGTAATGTCATTCAGAGTCTATTTTTGACTTGAAGAATACTGCACAAATTTGTGAGGCTAAAGAAGGTATATAAGTTAAATTTATTTAAATACCTTCTAAATACCATTTTTCTCAGTCAAAAAATTAGTTGATATAATTCTTAAAAAATATCTAAATTAAGTAAAAAAGTCGATAAATACACTTAGAATGAAAAGTAATAATAATATTTTATTTACTTACTTCCTAAGATCATTTTTTTCAATAATATGAAGGAAAATACAATTAAATATATATGTTTCAATTCCTTTAAACTCGTGCTTTCTTACCATCTGAAGGGAGGGAAATATCATTTGTATACCTGCAGGTAATTGCTCAATGACGATTAATTTTCATCCCCTAAAATTCCAAATTACTTTTGACCGAAAAATATTCAGCAAGTGTTGCCTCTCGATTCTCATTTCTTTTCTGCCCAATTAACGAACTGTAGCAGAGTCTAAGTTCCTATTTATTTCCTGATTCTTCTAAGCCTAGATAAAATATGAACTGTTTCCAGATCTTCACTGTATGAGGGGAAATCTCGCTATGCAATTCCAAAGTCAAGTGTTGAAGGAGAGATGGGAGAAGGAGTATATGTGTTCAAAATATGGAGAATGAAGAATGTGAATGGTGTTTGAAAGCTTTAGATTCCGCTGTGGCTTGAAGTATTTGTTGGGAACAAATGTCTTGGGTGTTGTCGCTACACAGTTCAGTCAATCGCTCTTCAGATGACATATCTTCAGACCTAAGCCATCCGCTGAGAGGTGCAGTTTATTTTTGATTGACCGGCAAAAGGGTGACTTCTGGTCAGGCTGGGATGTACTAGGAATCCAACTGCAGACACTCTTTTTCTTTCTCTTCTGCGACCAGAATTTCTTTTAGACAATTACTTGCGATTTCTGAAAGGTCTAAATGCTCATCCAAAAATGTCGAAACGGTTGAATCCGAGATACATCTCCCCGGTTCCTTTAAATGTTCCATGAGGTAAAAATAAAGTCGGGGGGAGAAGTGCGCTCAGTAATTGATTTGACAATCCTCCTCTGCCCAGAAAACAAGAGATTCAGTTGGCGATGTCTCATAGGGAAATGTGATCCCACCTTCTTCATAGTCTTGGTGAGGATGGTAATATCGCATTCCTCCCTGGTAGAGGGACTTCCCTTCACCCCATATATTTCTTTTTAGTTTTTCTTCTCCATCTCTAATTCTTTCTTTCTCTCTCCCTCCCCGTCTGCCTGTCTGTGTTTATACTTGTTAATTCTTACTCAGCAGAAAAAGCAGAAATTATCTATGGCTGAGAGTTATCACTACGCCCAGGTTCCCGCCTTTCCCCCTCCCCCTTCCTGGTTATATGGCATTTCTGTCTGACATAAAGCCGGACTTACTCACTGTATGTGTAACACAACTCTTCCAATGTGTCAAGCGAAGAGTCTTTTCTCTTTCAGTCGGAGATATTAAAATTGTCATCGGTTTATTGTATTATTCCTTGCCATCAACTCTCATGAATTCTCTGATTAATTTGGATCTTTTTCATAATAAGAATGAAAAAAAAGTGTAGTCGAAACTGAGCTTTCACAAAAGTCTCTCATGAAAACATTATAGTTAATCGCAAAAGTATGAAAGAGAACGTTTCTAAATATGGCAAATGAATTTTACAAGTTGATATGACCCGAAAGATTATGGCAAAGAGAGGAAAGACAAAATAGAAGAATCCTTTTGAAAATGTAGATAAAAAGAGCAATGGAAGCATTGTAGAAATCATACAATTCGCTTTCTGGATTCAATTCATTATTTATACAAAGGGTTCTTTCGTCCCCGCAAATATATTTTAGATAAAAAGATTATGTAAACCTTAAATAGTCATATTTGTCGATGTCCATTATGAAGCCGAATCCACCAATTTGCCCTTTCTAATCTATGATTGAAAGAAACGCGTAAAACCTGAAGCGATCCTCTGTTCAAAGTCATTTCTCACGGATTACGAGTAATGAAGAAAACCTTTCTCCCAATTTAACTTCATCTTAAACCCATTAGTTGTACAATGAAGGAAACCTTTCTCCCAATTTGTCTTTCTATTGCATCCTTTATTTGTCCAATCAAATCTTTACTAGTGAAAGGAAATGAGATTACGTGGGAGATTTAACGCGGTAACTAAGAGACGAGGTTTGTTGTGCACAAACGGAACAGGAATAAGGCCTTTGAGATGAATTAATGGACAGCCTCTGTGCACTACTCTCCTACCATTGTGAGGAAAGGTTAAATGGCCCTAAAAAGTTTTGGCCATCTTAAAACGTAGAGGAAAAGGAGAGTTAGAAACTGTGTTCAGAAATACTAGCTTTCAGATTCCTAAGGTTGGAGTGGAGTGAAAGACAAATTAGGAGAGCTGGAAATTGAGCAAACGTGATTAGATTTTTCTCTCTCAGACTTGAAAACAAAGAAAAATGGGCGACGATAGAAGAGAATAACAGAAAAGATCATGGTGCTATGTAAAAATAAATGCATGGGAGTTTTTTAAGAATTTCGAATACCTAAGCGTATGTAGAGAAATGAAAAAAAACAGGGTGGTAATGGTTGTGTTATAAATGGTAATTTATTCCATTTGTTAAAATGTAGCTGACAGGACAAGCTTTACAAAAGAGGAAAAAAATTTAGATTTTTAAATCGAAGTAAATAATTTGTGAAATAAAAAAACAATTGCCACTTAGCATTTATTGTCTCCCAAAGTTACATACAGTGAAATTGGTGTAATGGTTTTATGTGACGATATAAATTGGACTGGACCGGTTGAAGACCTGGACGGGAGAATTACATTTTGCTTTTCTCTTTGCGTAAATCCTCGCATGCAGCTTTTGGCCCCATGTTTAAGTGGTGCCTTCTTAAGAGGCAAACTCCAAGACTACCTTCCACCTCAACATAAGGCCTTAATGAATAACTTGCAGTCTTTACGAGACCAAGAAATATAAAAGCGTACACTAGGATGCGTAATGTGTGGTTTTTTATATGTGTAAGCAGGAATGTTTAGTGTTAATTTCGCGTGTACATAGCTGGGTGGCGTTACGACAACTTACTTTAATCGTCATGAGATCTAATAGGGGAAATGATGCCGGATGAATCCAATGACATAAACCCCTCTCTGACCTTAAGAGTGGGTATTTCCAGGTGGAGAAGGGCTTTGCGAAAGAGAGTGGATCAGAACGAGATATGAAAATACTCTTTATAAATATTATGATTGGACTCACCCTAAGTAAAAGATAGATAACAATAGGGGCTTGGGGAGGGATTCTTCGTGGTGAATAACGGATCAGAGCGGGTATCCATGAGGAGTATCTAGATATCCTACGTGCAAACTACTTAGAAGAGAAGTTGTGTGGTTTCGAGTGATGGTTACCCGAAATATGCATTAAAGAAACATTATGTCATGCAATTGTGTGCAACTTATCGTTACCATTCCTGCTACCATTAGACGTTCCAGTACCCCTGTGCAGAAATAGTCGAATTGTGAGGATGAGATGGAAGGAATTAGAAAACGAGAAAAAGTGTTCTTATCATTTTGAACTTAGTGTTTGAGTCACCGTTGTTGCTAAAACATCAGGTTCGGGGAAAAGAGAGGCCAATATTTGGCATAGCAAGCAGATGGTGGTACACAATTGGCAAATAGAGAATGCTGAGGGGAGAATAAATGTCCTTGTTAGCGTGAGTCGTCTTGAAGGAGGAAAAATGGTGACTAGGAAAGCTTAGTTTCGATTGTCCCTCAGATTAGTCTAAGCCTGTTAATCCCTCGTAATCCCTTGCTGCTCAAGGTGAAGGGTGGAAGATTATTACCGTATCAGAGTAATGTTCTCGGTGATGTTTTATATACTTTTTGTTATAAAGGGAGAGAAGTTCGATAATTACTTCCTTGAAGGAATCGTAGCTGCGGCTCTCATCTTTTGAATTCTGCGAAACAGTTCGAAATTGTTTTCTGTGAAGTGATTCTATGAGCACCTAATTTTGTAGCACCCTGTAGTGTGGTCTTTCAGCCATGAATGCTCTCTGAGGAAGCGTAGCTGAATTATTATTCGAGGTGTTCGGTGTGAATTGTGTAAGTGATTTCACTATAAGGTTCTATCTCAACACTAAACTAAGGCTGTAATGTGATCGATGATTAAGTGATAATTCTATGAATAATCAAAATTAAAAATATCGCGGATAGGTTTAAAAATAAAGCTTATTGGTGTTCGTAGCACTGTGTTACAAATCAAAGAAATGCATAAATTCGCTGTAGCGAAATGATAAAGGTTCTTCCAATCCTTTCTAGGTTCCAAGGGTGTCTAGGCCTTTAATGGAAGTTGCCAGATGGGCAATTATATCAATAATTAATTTATACTTCAGATATTAATCGAATTATGTGTTTCTGGCGTCAGTAATTGCTATTCCCGGTCCAAATGGAGTCAGATGAGTAAAGAAAATAGCTGCTAGTTTGTTTTTTCTAACTTTTCTTTAACACTAATGCAATCACTCAACTATTTTGGAGTGGATTTATTCCATTAGAAAACTTGAATTTATCGCTATTAATGATTTCTGGTCGTTCAGCAGTGGGGGCATTTAATCCACCTCCGTTCTCTTTTGAGTAAAGGGATCATAAACCTATCGGCACCAGGCGACTCTTAGATCACCACGGCCCCCTGGTCCTGGCGCCAAGTAGGCCCACTTTGTCCCTACAAAGTTCTTAGGGTGCCCTCTTATGAGGTCAGAGGCCGCTGTTTCAGATTTTTTGAGGCAGGTGGCACCACATGATAACGAGCTGTTGCCCTTCCAATGATTTCATCCATCAATTTCTGAGTCCAAATTAAACGAAGAAAGAAACCATGCCGAACCATTTCAAGAACCTCTCAATATCGACAAAAAAAACGAGGTACCTGCGGGCTTTGGTAAAGGACAGGCGACAGAAGAAAGCGAATTAATGGAAAGGGTGCAATCATGGTAAGGAGCAGCTAATCTCTCCTCAGCCTAATGTTGACATGGGTAGGCGGGTGTCACAGCTCATGTCACACACAAACACACACACCCGTCAATTTATGCGCAAACCTTCTAAAAACGATCGCAAGTAAGCTCTTGGTGAACACCAGACGACCTGAGTGATTGCAACGCGTCTCAAACCCCCGCAATGGGTTTTGAATCCTACCTTTCTTGAATCCTGAAGTCTTTGAAACGACCTTACTCACGGAGCGTATATATCTAGAGTCAAGAGTTAGGTCTAAGGACGCTGGCAACCGCTTTTGCTTTTAAACCTGAAGTTCGGCTTTTAAAATTGTGCATACAACGAGCGAATTACAAATAGAGATGGAGAGGTACACTCCCAACTGTTAGTGAGAGGTATAGGGGCTTTGCCTCGATTTTAAAAGTACTAACCTTGAGGGTAGAGCTTAAATGTAGTTGAAAGACGTTGTTAGGTGCTAAAATGTTAAACTTTAGTCGCGACCGAATCTGGTCGTAGGCGACTCTACAACTCACTATTTCGGTCGGTCGGTCGGTCCCCGTTTTGCCTTTTTTTGTAACTATTAGGCCGATTCTAACGAAATTTGAAAACCTTATGTTTTTTACATTCTCTTTCAAAGGATAGAATTACCAAGGTCATCCTAAGGTTAATCCGTGAACTATTGAAACTTTTGAAGGTCTTAAGGTCATAAATCAGAATAAGTGAGAACATGCAACTTTTTGGTCAGCACAGCGTGTTATAAGCGGGCTTTATGCAAGAGGGTGAGTATTTTATAATGACTCTATTTCCCTGAAGAGGGTTAGTATGGAAGTCTCCTCGTTTTAAAATTAAGTCATTAAAGTTTATTGAGGTAGGTGACGGTATTTTATTATGAATTTCTTTCTAACTGATGTATACAAACTTCATTTGTACATAGATATTGATTGCAAAAAAGATACGTTAATTAATAAATTATTACAGGTATTCTCCATGCAATAAAAAGACATTTGGGACAATATATACGAGGAGCAGTCAATAAGTTTTGCAATTCAGATATAACGAAACGAGATATGAGGAAAAGTGTTTTAATATTTTCCGATATAACTACCCTCGACTTCAATGCACTGGCGCCACTTGTCCCTTAGGCTTCGAATTCCCGACAACCAGAAATCTCCCGACTGCTGTTCAATCGACTCCTAGACGGCGAGCTGGACATCTTCATCGTCCCCAAACCGGCGTCCACGCAGTTCACTCTTGAGCTGGCGGAATAAAAAGTAGTCACTAGGAGCCAGATCTGGACTGTAGGGTAGATGCTTGAGCTCCTGGAATCCACACTCGCGCAGGGCAGCTTGTGCAACTCTGGCCTTGTGGACTTTGACGACGTTGAAGTCTATTATGGTGCGTGAGGTTTCGTGAGGTTTCTAGGGACCCAACGGGCAGAGACCTTGGTCATGGCCAAATTGTCGTGGTTGATGTTGATAACACTTCTATGTGATATTCCAAGTTCTCGCTCGATTTCTTCGACCTTCAACCGTCGATTTTCGAGGATCATCCTCTCCACACGGACAACATTGTCCTCGTTGGTCACGTCTGACAAGCGTCCTGGACGGAAGTCCTCTTAAAGGGACTCACGACCATGGCGGAACTTCATATTCCAGCAAGCAATGGTTGCATAGGAAGGGGCGGTGTCGGTGTACACTGCAACCATGCGTTCATGGATCTCTTTTGTATTCTTGCCTTCCTGGTCAAAAGTTTGATCACTGCGCGGTGCTCAACCTTCTCCATTGTTGAAAAATTTGTGACTGACTTTCTGCGATCAGCTACTCCTTCTTAAATAGACAAGGCAGGAGCGTGCGGCTGCGGGTCCTGACTTGTCATAACTTGTCCTAACACCTCCACAAACAGCCATCCCCCTTCCTCTGTTTTGCCCTACCGATTCAAAAACTTATTGACCGTCTCTCGTAATTCAGATCTCATCTTTATAGATTGCATTATAAAAAAGTAGACAATTAATATCCCAATTCTTCCTAAAATCTCCCAAGAGGATAAATACACATCTGGCTGTGCTAATTGAGTCTCATTAAAACAAAGTAATTCGCGTGAATTATAAAACACGCAAGGTATTACATCACTAATTAAAAGGATTGCCTGTATATATATATATAAATGAATGAATGAGAAATATAATATTAAGTGCATTTTTAATTTAATTAATCTTGTTATAGAGAAAAGAGTCATTTAAAAGGAAAAAAGACAGTTTCCTAGGGTAAACAAGAAAACGGAGTTAATTTGTAATTTGCGCAAAATTTCTTTTTGACGTAAATTTATTGGAACGGATCTCGCGCCTGTATTTGCCTGTATTCGCTTTATTTATCAAACATGTGATTGCAAAAGAGTGAACGCATTTGCCTGAAATTATTTGCTTCATTTATCAAATATTTTATCATGAAACAGTGAACGCAATTAAAGGAATAAGATTCTCGATCTCCATCTCCCAAACAGGCAATCAGAGAGGGAAAGGACGCAAACAAACGGGTAAAGGAGGCAAGTAGACCGGTAAAGGATAGTTGCTTGTTCGTATCTATGAAGAGAGATATGAGAGATGTGGTCCTTGGATTTTTGTGTCTAAAAGAGTAAAACAATAACAGGGGGGTAGGGTATAGCAATCATGACTTGATCTTGCTTTTTAGCAACCGCTTCTCTCAGAAAAGTGGATGACATTGTTTAACGCAAATTTTATATTTGCAAACTTGCTTTTTAAAAATGTTAGAAGATTCTAGTTTATAGATCCTTACCAACTGGCCAGAAAGCTAGCAGTTAGGCTGAACACCTGAAGTAGGTTGCCTACTCCAACGAGACTAGAATATTTCATGCGTTCCTTCAATCTTTATCATTAACAATTTTCTACCATTGGCAACGCATATCAACTCCACCCAACAATAACCAAACACACGACAACCCAGGAATGTTTTCCTCCATAAGCAATTTATATCAATAGCTAGCTATGGATTTCAGCATCTCGTTCGGTCAGGGAGCTTAGTTGATAGACAGGCGCGATTTGTAGGCCAGTAACATTGAGATGCCATAGAAATAATTGTTATTAATTTATTAATTAAAATTAGAGATTTGAAAACGTTTTGTTCGGAACCATTTTCCAATGAAGGAATAAAAATTAAAAGAGAATCACAGTGAACTAAATCAAGAAGTTGAGTAGGGTTCTCATAACTGACTCTATCAATCCGAAATAGATGGAAGGACGGGATAGCATTCAAAGCCTACAAAAATAAAGGTCTACAGGGATCTCGGGCATTGAAAACCTACAAAAATAAATGTCTACAGCGATCTCCGTTCTTTAAAAATACAAAATTAGAATTCTTCGCCGGTTCATTGGATGGAAAGAATTACTCGGTTGTATCGACTAAATTTCTGTGAATAACTTAGGAGAAAACAATGACCCCGTACATGCTCTTTTGTCCTTGGTCTTCGGACAGGTGGAACCCGGGGTTTAACATTAGCAGCCCTAAGTGCGTCCACCGACTGCGATGGATAAATCACTTATTGTTGTCTCTACCAAAATGAAACCACTGAGTATATTCATTACAAAAATTTAACCGTGTCCTTATGGTCATTTTTACCGTCAGAATGGTCATTATCAAAAGGGAAATTGTGAGGGACCACCTGTAAGGTCTGGTCTCTAGCTGAGGTATGGTAGACGGTGGAGCAAGGAGCATACAGATAAAATAAAGTAACGGGGATTTAAAGGCAAAGGCAGAAATTGAAGTAAAACTTCAAAGGTGAAGTAGAAACCTTTAGTACACCAGGTTTGGAAGGCGGAAAGCGCATTCCAAATTTAGGCACAGTTAGAAAATTTCAAACGAGAATAAGTAAATATCCCCATTAAAATATGACGTTTCCAAAGGTTTGACTCTCATTTCTCAAGTCTTGCCATTTATCCCCTGTCTAATGGATACTATCATAAGTAGGAAGTCTTTATTTACCATTAAGGGGACGTTTATGTGCCACCAAATGGGTTGAAGGTTCTCCTTAAGCTCACCCAGTCGAGTCGTATCTTCTGCAGGATGATGTAGTTATTGAGCTTCTGGTAACGCATTCCCAAGAGTCACAAATAAAGGAGAGACGTTAACCTCTTTTATTCATTCTCTTTTTTTCCTATTCTAATATATATCCCTACGTTAACTCCTACATTCACAATGGGAATCTAACCAGCATTTTTGTGGTCCTTGACCGATGGTGTGTATAAATGTTTGCATCCGCTTCCCAGTCTCAATTAGTTGTTGCTAACAAGCCTCGCTAATCCTTAACGCTCTTCCTTTTCATTCTATTTCTATATTTATTTTCTCTCTCTTCATGCTTTCTATATTGAATGGAAATAGCTTCGTTGATTACAAAAGCTGCCGAAGCCAAGTTCAGAGGAAAGTGGAGACGCAGCTTTTGACGAGTCTGTAAAGAAATGGTTTCCGTGTATGTGGCTCAACCGTGAGATTGCATCATAAGAGATTGATTGACAGTTATGAGATATTCAACTTCAAAATATTAAAAAGTCTTCTATTTATTATATTTTATAATGAATAAACTAAAGCCATGGATAATCTCTCTCCCATTTCGAAATTAGCAATTGATTCCCTTAAAATCAGGACAGATTTTTCCCGAAGTCACCCAAGTAATCAAACCAACGTTAAATCCACATTGAAACCAA
This sequence comes from Ceratothoa steindachneri, assembly GCA_963969495.1. NCBI lineage: Eukaryota > Metazoa > Arthropoda > Malacostraca > Isopoda > Cymothoidae > Ceratothoa > Ceratothoa steindachneri. Next base: position 25,870,586 of record OZ018327.1, on the reverse strand, counting down.
ATCAAACACAAACTTTAAAGAATTTCGAATTTAATCTAGGAAAAAGTAAGATTTTATGCACTGGATCAAGACCCTACTTCTACTGATCGGTAAACCCCTCCTCTCTTATTATGGCACATCACGTCACACAAGAACTAGCTTCGAAGCTCCTCGAGACCCCACTCTACCTGACGCCGAAAGAAGTTCATGGGTAACATGGCCAACCATCCTGCAGCTGTTATCTGTCAGATTGCGTGTCCTTCCTTCCCCAACTCTTTCTCTCGCTTCGCCACTTTCTTTACAACCACTTTGGTTGAGCGGCATAGTCCCCTAGTCCTACCATGGCTTCCCAGACGATAACCAGAGCGACCACCAGCAAATAAAGAGAAATAAAACCTTAAGGGCCTTCCTTCTGCTGGGTTTCAGGTACCCTTCCTAGCCCGCAAGGGACTAAATTCATTGCCGGACTTCCTCAAGTGCAAGGATGAAGAATAGCGCTTCGAGGTCCTGTTTCACCTACTTTCCACCGCTGACCTCGAACCCATTAATTTCCCCTTGACTGATCAAAGCCGTCGTGAATTTCTCCCTCACATTAGGATCTCCGTATTTTCAATTTTTCAATTCCTCATCTTCTGATGTCAGTCGCCTACTCCTGTGCGTTTACTCCGTCTTAATCGCCTACATTCGGAAAAGTAGCACCGACCCAATCACGATCGAAGATAACTTGCGATCGCGATTTAAATTCCAGAGCCTTTGTGCGTCAATTGTTGCAGGTCAATAATCGCTGTGGATCACTTACTCTGGATCAATTACTATAGACCATTTCCAAGCCCATTACTGACTTTGCTTTTTCGTTTCGTCTCATTCGATTCAAGGAAATGCAACCGTATTAATTGCTTTTGGGGGGTGGGGGGCATCAAGGCGGGAGAGGTTTATTTGATTGCAGCCCAAAACATTTTGTTAATTAAACCAAAAAATGACGTCGCTATTTAGTATTCACTGGTAACAACAATTACCCTCGTTGGTCATCATTTTTAATTCCCCTTTAGTTATTTGATCCTGCAACCATTCCTCAATCGGGGGCCAATTTGGCAGCCACGCTTTGAATGGATTTCAGAACTGCCCGGGGGAAAACGGAAATGGAACTCTGCTCCCAGAGTCAATCTTTTTCCTTAAATAACAAATAAATGAGATGTCTTGTGATTATTAGAATTTTATCATCAGGTCAATGAGGTAACCAACGATGGCATTGCTTCATTGAGGTCTACTAATAAATATCGATTGACCCTGGCGACTCCTTAAACCGGCTTTCTGCGATGATCGACCTTGAACCTGTGACCCCTGGTGCCAGGCTGAACAGTCTGCGATAAAAGGTCAGCGGGGGATATACAGGAGAGCTCGTGGAAGGTTTCCAACACATAATCCTACCCGCCCGCAACATCCTGCCCTGATATTGGTGACCATTGAAGCACATTCAAACACATCAAATGTTACTAGAAAATAGAAATACTAGAATTCGGATTGCGGACCATCTAGCTGTGAAAGGCTACTTCACTCCTTCCATTCTATTGCACTGCTTATGGTGGCTTAATATTAAAATATCATGTGTGATATATAAAGTTAAATGACTTGAGACTAATTGGATAAACTTGTGTAGGTTGAATATTTCGTGAAGGTGATAAAAAGGGGCGAAATAGACAAATCGGCAGCAAATCCAGGATGCTCGCAGAGGAGGCGCGCAACCCATCCTAGAACAAACTGATTACTATTATATCTTAATCGTGAAATGCCATTAGTTTGCAGCGAAAGTTTAATGCTGATTGATTAAATGAAATCCTATCTAGTCTTCATCCATCCATCCAAACTTAGGATTTATCCAGGGAGCGTAGGAAAGAATCCAGCATTAAGTTGAAAAGGATCGGAATTGCGCCCATAAGAGCAACTTACCTTTTAAAAGCCTTTGTGAAGATACATAGACTGAATGGAGGCGTCTGCATAAAATTAGAGCAGATTTCTTTCCCCTTAGAATTTATGATATTATGGCGTGAGGCGAAGAGGATCCTAAATCCGAGGGGCAAATGCGTTACATAGAAAGGAGATGCGAAAATTGAGGAAATAAGAATTTTATGGAAAATACAAATGTTTTGAGGTACATAGGCAATTTTGACTTGAGAAAAGGATGCAGGAGTTTTTTTGTTAATAGATAAAAAAATAAAGACTGCTGTTTTATTACATTTGGATTGTTCCTATTTTAATTTGCAAACTAAACTCTTCAGAAATTAATAATAAATAGCAATTGTGTTTCATTGTTCACACGCGAGCATTATACATGTTTCCTACTCCTATTTGATTGCTTACTGAATCACATATACTACATACTTTAAAATAATTATAGACATACAGGCCACATTTTGTTAGGATTAATTATATTATCGCTTTAAATTATCTACTCATATTTTCCATGTGCGTACCGATGCAAGGGGTATTTTATTCACCTCCACTGGCATTCGAACCAGCGACCGCTGGAACTAAAAGTGTCCCTGTTATCATTGAGCCAAGATGGACATGAGGAAATGCACATGACCGTCACTACCATGTCCGAAGGAAAGACCGACCATACAATTCGAAAGTAGGCTGGCTATCCCCGAGCCTCTCGTATAAGAGCATTGGGAAGCGTCTGGCAAATGCTAAACAAAATCATCCGCCTTCACCAGGATTCGAACGAGTGACCTGTTGCATGGCGCAGGTGTTTCCCTGAAGACAGGATTCACAAGATAAACGCAGCCTGAATGAACTCTGTTACGACCCCCGGAAGACCATTGGAAATCAATGGGCACAGGTCCTTTTCATGTTACCCCGTCCACACTGGGGAGGGGTTAGTCATTTAATTCAAAATAGTGAGTGTCGCTCAGGAACTCTTTTTTTGAGTTCAATAAAGAAAAATAGTACTCATTACGAAAGATGAAAAACCATCAACCTCCTTCGAGATTCAAACCGCCGACCTCTGATACAAGAAGGGTGTTCGTTGCAAATTTGCTACAATGGAATCATTGAAATTATGTAAATGTTGCCCACTACCAGAGTGTGGGCATAAACATGTGTAAAAGAACTTTGCCCAATGAATTAACATGTCTTTCCTCGGAAATACTCAAAGAGTTCATTCAGTTTGCGTTTCCTTTATTTATATTTTATTAGTGACGGAGTTCAGTAAAAAAGACGACGCTGCATAGCCATATATGTAAGTGAAAATGTTACCATATTTTTAATTCATTCCTTTTTCTGTAGTGCTCTTACTACTGAATCGACGTTTATTGAGTAAGTTTTTTCAAGGCCTCTGAATACCATGCAGAGAGATATTTTGTACTCATTTGTTCTCCTGTGCCTCTTGGGTCACTCTATAAGCAATTTCTATTCCTTGCTGGTATTTAATTCTAGGAAATATTAAAGGATGAGGAATACCACTACAAAAGTTCTAAATAAGTACCAAATTACGTATTCATCGCTCTTTATTAATTATAGGATTATATAATTGCAGTTATTAAAATGGTTTACTGTATTTTTAACATAAAATTATAACTTTTGTTCTATTTTATCATTGTAAAGAAAACTGGCTCTGAAGATGGTCACGCAAGACAATTAACTCAGTTGAAATAATGGATAATGATGAAAAGAGAGTAATAAGAGAATAAAAGATAACAATAAGTAATGTATTGAAACGAGGAACATTACTTAAGGCCTTTTGATATGGTCTTCCAAGAAAGCTGCATTGAAGAGAAACCTCTAGACTGATATATGGTGGATTAATATCTGAACTCCACTGAGAAGAGAAGTGATGTAATTGAAAGGTGTTAAATGTTTTAAAGAAGAAGATTCATTTATACATATTATTGAGAAAATTCACAGATTGTCCGACAGTAACTAACTTATGTTTCATTTTTATATTTAATTAAATGTTTTTTTCTGTTTGCAGCCGAGGTTTTATTAAATTAGAAAAACTTGATCGAAACGAGAGCAAAATTTATTGCCATTATATTTGTATTAACTACTGCTAGGATGGAAGAGAATATTAGCAAGATAGGATTCATTTATTACAACGTTTAGAACTTTCATGCCCATCTTCAGTTACTGTAGTAGTAAAAGCAAAGATATAAGAAGATAACCTAAAAAAGGTGTTGGAACCCCGCCCCCAGAAATAAGGCTGGTGTTAACTGGAAACAAACTATAAACAAGGATCCTAACTGGAACTTAAATATATAAAATTACTGAAGAAGAATAGGTATACACTTGTACAGAAACTCCATAAGCAAAAGATAAAAAAAGCAAAGACACAACAAACACAAAATAAAACAGAGAATATAAATGAACAAGAACAAGACCCAACACAAATAAAACGGATTTAAAAGTATCCATAAAAAGTAAATTATTCCTGATAATGAAACTACCGTGATTATCCTGACTTTCGGTTTCTCTTTGCAAATTTAATAATTTCTTCTATTTTAGCCGCTATTTTTCCAATCTATCACTAAGTACTCTAACCCTTATACTTATCTCACCACTTTTCTCAAATCAAATAAACATTTCGCACGAAAATATAGGAAACTTTTAAACTATACAATGTTTGACGTGGTGGAATAAAGTCAGGAAAAGATTGAGATAAAGGAGGAAAGAGTCACGGAATTAAAACTAGTTATAGATGAAAGATAAAATTTAATTGGTTGAAGTTATGTGATTAGAAGCGAAAAGTCAAAATTGAGAGGTGGATTATGTACCTTAATGTAAGTGATTCTTTAATAATAAGTAAAGTATGGTCTCAGGTTCAACTAAGTATTTTAAAATTGTTGATTTATACATCGGTTTTACAATCAATAAAATGATGTCCAATAGGTACATTTTTACGAAGGGCATTAAATACACGTTCCTGGGCTGATGCAAGGAGGAGAATAAACTCCTGCCCTCAACGAACGCACAGTACGTCCTATGTAGCTCTATTGGCTACACTCAGGGCAAGTAAAATTATAAGCTCTTCTCAGAGGGAAGTCTGTCCTTACATTTGAAAAATATGGCCAACTTGAAATTAAATATAAAATCAATTTTGAATATTGTGTGAAAAGAATATTACCTCAGGAATTTGGAAAATTTGCAACGAGTAAACTTTTTAAGTTGGCCAGGTTCTGCTAAATCAAGTTATGCGGTTAGTATAACAATGAAGAGCTACATATATAATGCATCATCTACACCTGGGTGACTCTTTTATTTTCCACACCATTTAAGGGATGGTATACATTAGACCAATCTAACAGTCCTGAAAAGAACTGTATCAATTAGGTGTTTTAACCTTCTCTTTGGACGTCGCAGTAACACTGGATCTTTTTGATCCATCCTGCCACGGAATCATTTTCACCAACCCGTGTTGCCACACTATACTAAAACCATACCATCACTGTGTACAATTATTACATCCTTAAGAATATTAATGGTGGGAATTTGGGAAAAAAATGACTTAAAATCCCTCGGAATAGATTTTTATACGTAAGATTGTGGATAACTTTTGATAATAAAATATTGTGCTAAGAATTAGAAGTGGATACGTGAAATTATATTACTTCATTACTAAATCAGGTTTCGACGGAGACATCTGTCATCTTCAGCCATTGGCAAACTAATGTGTAAAGAAAGATGCTTAATGTAAGGAAACACAAATTTACAAGTCAGAATTTAATCAGGGGAATGTGGGGGAAGACAATTTTGAGTAGAGGTCGGATTAGTGTTCCGCTTATCAAAGGATTAGTGTTGAACTAACCAACGATTGCATCTTCTTTTCTGACGTATGTTTAAATTAACGCGTAATTCCATTTATGGCGTATGTTAAAATACGCGCCAATTTCCTTTATGACTTAGGTTGAAAAACGCAAGAATTTCCTTTATGACGTAGGTTAAAGAATCGCGAGAATTGCCTGTATAACGTCGGTTAAAAACAAGGTCTGCCCACCAAAAATTCGCGTGCTCTCACTTATTCTGATTTATGACTCTACGACCTTCAAAACTTTCAATAATTACCGGACTAACCTTGGAAGGACCTTGTCAATTCCACCATTCGAAAGAAAATGTAAAACAACATTAGGATTCAAAAGTTCGTTAGAATCGGCCGAATAGCTTTGATGTTATTGCAAAAACAATATAATTCCCTGGCTAACCTTGTGAGGACCTTTTCAGTTATATAATTCCATATAACGGTTTCAAATTTTGGTATAATCGGCCAAATAGTTATGATGTTATAGCCAAAACAAAATAATTCCAGGGCTAACCTTCAGAGGACTTTTGTAATTAAATCATTCGAAACGGAATGTAAATCAACATAAGTGTTTGAAATTTCGTTAGAATTGTCCGAATAGTTACAATGTTATTACAAAAACAAAATCAAAACGAGGACCGACTGACCGACGGAGTGAGATGTAGTTGAGTCGCTCGCGACTAAAAAGCTTGACTTTCTTTTATGATTTAGATTTAAAAAACTCACTCATTTTCCCAGAAAATTAATAGTACGATTCTTTAGGAGCCCAACGAGAAAATCTTGGAGGAGAGGTTCGTAAATAAAGTGGTGAGTTTAGGAGAAACGCCTCTTATAGATAGCTAGAGATCGAAGGAGAGTGCAACTCTCCTGAATTTGCTAACATTTGCGACAAGAGTCCTTGAAGCCAGTTGTCGTATAATGCAATCCTTTTAATCACCCCACACCTGAAACCACTTTTGTCGTAGAATGGCCCTATCTGATCACTCCACACACCAACCGCTTTTGTCGTGGTATTCTTTGTAGTAGTGATATACTTCTTTGATGAAGTAGGCTTTGTTCTAAGAGTGCTAATATTGTTATTTAAAAGAAGAGCCGTCTCAAACACGTAAGGATATAGAGAAACGCACAATAACTCCCAAAATAAACATATATTTTAACTTTAACAATTTAATACTCAAAAACTAAACATTAACCACAGAAATACTCAGAATATTATAATACACAATAATTATTTTAATTAGCTAGCCTCTCTAAAATTGGTTAAATTCACCACGCACTTCAATATACAAGATTTAGGCTTATTGACTTTACTGCAGTTTAAATACCTTAGGTATATTATATGCTCCACGACGCGTGTCCACAGGCCAGATGGAGGTGGTCGAGATCACGAGGTATTTTGGCGAAGAAAGCAGATGGGGGTCCACACGTTATACAATGGAGGGGGGAGGTCTTCAATGACGAGAACAATCACGGTGCTTTAGGCGGCACCAAGGTAGGCGTGGTCTCTCTGGCGAGAGTAAATCGAACTTGGTTCTTAAACCAAGTTAACTTGGAGTTCGGTGTGAGTACCGAGTAACGAGCTCGAGGGGGGAGCTTTTCTCTTTCGTTACTTAATTCCTCATGAGCGAGGACTGAACTCGGGGAGGGTCTTCTTTAAGGGTGAGGATCGATGAGGGGGGTTTCTCTGACGAAAATAAGTTAAACTTGAATAAGTTAACTTAAAGGTCGGTTTAGTAACCAGGAACTAGCTCGAGGATGAGCTTCTTCTTAGTTCCAGTCTTCCTCAAGGGCGAGGATAACGGAGGGGGGGTTTCTCTGACGAGAATAAGTTGAACTTGGTTCCTCAACCAAGTTAACTTATGAGTTTGGTCTGGCCACCGGGTAACAGGCTCGAGGGAAGGCCTTTTCTTTCTTCTTTTCTTAATTCCTCAAGGACGAGGAATACTCCTGGTGTTTAAGATTCACCAGGATATGAGGAGTCTCTCTGACGAGAGTAAGTTAAACTTAACAAAGTTAACTTAGCGTTCGGTTTGATAACCAGGGACTAGCTCGAGGATGAGCTGCTTCCTTAGCCCCTTAGGTAGGTAGCCCTGCCTCTCTTGCAGGGTACTTCGTAGTCTGGCGACCTAAGTAATCTACCTGTCCAGTCTAGGTAGCCCGACTTTTATCCAGGAACTTTGTAGCCTGGAGACTGACGTATTCTACTTATCCAGTCTCGGTAGCCCGGGGTCTTAATCTGGGAACTTCGTCACCTGGAGACTGACGTATTCGACCTATTCAGTCTCGGTAGCCCGGGGTCTTAATCCGGATACTTCGTCATCTGGAGACCGACGTATTCTACCTCAAATTTCCTCTGTGTTTTTTATTTATACCTCATCACCCCACTGGTGGAGGGTTAAGAGGGGGGCGGGGCTTGGGGACGGGCCCAGGAGGGTTCTTATTCCAAACGGTTTTTCTCAAGCTTGAGGGAAATGCGTCTCCAATTTCTTACCTGAGGTGAAATTGAATATCCCTCTCTTATGGAAGATCTTGCATTTTACAACCTTTCGACTTTACCTAACGACGAGTGGCGAAGCGCTGTGGTACGCGCTTAACCCGCGTTGCCTGGTCGGATGTTCTTGCGGATACCATTTCGGGTCTCCACTGAAGGAGAACGGGAGGGTGACGATTCCCCTACACCAGTTCGTTTCGGAGGATCGTCGCTTTCCATTTCGGTCTTAAATAGACATCAAATTTCCACGTGACTACTTATTATGGAAATTGTTGTAGGATTTCGGTTCTTTGTGAATTCTCAAATGGATAATATTGTCGAGTCCTTTTAAGCTATGCTCAATTTAATGGTAATTTCCTTATTATCGGGATTCGAACTATGACACTTTTCCAACTTTTTTACCTCCTCTCCCGCCATCACTTTTTGTATGCAACTCTATGATGTTGATGACCTTTGGTTCTGTAATTTTTAGTATTACCCCTGCTAATAATTATTATTGTATTAATAATACTATTGCTAAAATAAGTATTACTACTATCAATAAAAATAATTGAATATGAAGGAAGAAAGAAATTTTGGCAACATTAAATCCACATCTATTCAAAAGTAAGACTCACGAAAGGAGCTCAGATGATTCTTGGTGATGGCTTCTTGTATTTCCCTAAACTTGAGTATCGGAAGTTTTGTATCTTTAATGCTTTTAATGCATAACGCAATAGAAGCTTAACCTATTCTATTCATATAAAAATCGATCGTACACATGCAATAAATACACATTTTCGCTTAAAAGTACATTTTATATTAGTACAGTAATTTTGCGGTTGGCAAATATGGTTAGGCGCTCCATTGTTCATTGTTTTTATGCACTGCCAAAAACAGGCTCTGCTCGCACTCTGAGCAATTGGATTGAGTTTAATTAATTATAAATAAAGCCTACCTTTTATCCAGAAAGTAAGTAAAGTGCTGAGGGAAGGAACATAATATTCGAGTTCCTGACACCTAAAAACCTAAATAAAATACATTTTAATACCTGAAATAATTGGTGGGGGATACTCTCAAAATCTAATGAATACAATATTATTATTACTATTATCATGATTTTTACATTTGCCATTAAATTCCAATTTATAGTCATTGCTAAGCTTATTAGTTTCAAAAACCGCTCCTCTTTTTTATTTCTTTACGTCTCAAAGATCTCCAATTTAGGAAGTTAAATCAGTAACCGTCGAAGATACTTTCGGGTTTGTTGATTTATTTTATCCATTTCTAACCATTTTATTTCAGGTCTCATTATGCATTGATTGCAATTTTTTAATCTTTTATTATTAGGGTTAAATCCATTTTAGTTGACAATAAATTAGAGCCGATTACAAAATGGAAGAATCAATGAAAATGAATATTTTTAGCGACAACATCTACATAAATCATAGAAATGAGGCTGAATTCATTCACCTATATCTTTGTTTCTTAAGATTTTTCTTAATGGAAGATATTGGTTTTAAAAATATAGTCCTTATCTAGTAAGATTACTCTAGGTGAACTAGCGGCTATTATTTAATTAACCGTAATCACTTTTAGGAATATTTTTTTAGGAATTCCTGTAGTATTTTTTTCTTTTGTGCTTTTGGTTCCGATTCCGTTGAAATCGGAGTAAACCACGATTGTTAACTCAAAAGATAATATTCCAGGATTAACGTTTAATAAGTCAAGAGGTAATTCTCTGAAATGATTGAAAAGTATACTAAATAAGTTTAAATTGCGTTTTCACAAAGAATCTTCATGCAGATTTCAGAACTCCGTTTTTACATATAGATTCTGTAGATCGCCTTGTGTAAATCTAATATTTCATTATTATTACTATACTTGTCTTATGAAATGTGACTTAGCGGAGTAAATTTCCTGTTCGAATGTAAAGCATTTCGTACTGAAATTAATTTACTAAGAACAGATGCTGGAATTTAAATTTCAAACAGAAATGACCAGGGAAAATTACTATTTAGGAAAATTGTTTCAGAACGGCAGGAAAAATGTTATGTAGTAGCTATTTGTGTGAATTATCAAAGCCCAATAAGACAATCTCTGGGGGAAGATGAGACAACTGGACCGAAGTAATATCTCTTGATGCAACACTTTCAAATGAGTCTAATAAAACTGGCAATCAAAGTTGGTAGCTAACTACCTAGCACAACGCTAGAAAAACACAGAGTTTCTAAGTACAAAGAGAAAATCTCATTCAAAGACATTTTGATTGGGATTATTTTAGGAGATCTGCTTTTGGATTGGGATAGCAAAAGTGGTGAAGATGTTTAAGAATAAAATAGGATAAGTATAAAATATTCTGTCTAAGTAAGATGAGTAATGTTAATGATATGAATGAGGAGAAGGGATAATTATAAAAGTCATTTGGATGAGGACGATAATAAATTTGTGGCAGGTTGCTTAGCAAATGCTTTCTTTGGTTTTTTTTTCTTTGGTATGTTTAGGTTTGTATTTAAGCATTAGAGCCTTTGTTCTCATTTGAGCGTTTGTATACTTTGTTTCTGTTTAACAAATTTTGTACATTTTGTGCTTTTTCTCGCAAATCTTTCCTTTATTGTTTTATATTTTCTCTTTCAGGTACCTCATCATCCTCAATATTGTTTGTTCGAGTTCTCTGTTTGTATGGTCTTATCAGTTTTCTGTATCTGATTTAGCGTATATTGGATTAATAGTCCGGATTCTTCTTTTACGACTGGCGTCAGATCGTCTTGTATAACGAACTTGACGGATTTCTTGGTCATGTTTGGTTCTTCGGGTATTTCGTAAATCTTGTTCCAGATGCTTGTTACACGTTTGTGAAGTATCTGGTTTATTGTTTTTAATGTTGTTCTCTGGTGTAGTTCTATTTACGTTAATCTATCATTCCTTGTTTTGTTGGAAATTAATCTGTTAGCCCAGTTTAGGATCCTCTGGGGCATTTTTTTGTGTTTTGCTTAATATTTGCGTATGGATTATTGGGTATGTCATTTTGGGCATGAGGAGCAATAGGTAGATTTCCTCTTGTTTGGTTTTTGAATCTGTAAATTTTGTCATCGTAGTTTTTGCCTTCGTTATTTTCTGCTAAACAAGAGGTGTGGTCGTTTGTGTTCAGTTTGAATCATAGAACTCCTCTCCCCCTTGTGTATGGATATCCCTCACCATCTATTTCTATTGCAAATTTCTTCGCTTTACAGGAATTATTTTCAAATTGTTTGTTTTTATTTCGTTCTTCTTTTCATAAATATTTGTTGGGGTTTTTTTTATTTCACGTGCTGCTCTTTGTGCAATGTCAATTGAGGTAGGTCACTGGTGTCTAGGGTGTAGAAGGGGATGGGACGATTCATCGAGGCTGACTCAAAGCCATCGTCTCATGGCGAGCTAACTAATCGCCAGTCAACCCATCACCAGCCAACCCATCGCCAGCCAACCCATCGCCAGCCAACCCATCACCAGCCAACCCATCGCCAGCCAACTCATCACCACCTAACTCATCGCTGCCGTATCAGCGACAGTCAGCTCGCCGTTTCTTCATCAGCCAATTTATCACCAGCTAACTCATTGGCTGTCAACTCATTGCCAGGCAACTCATAGGCAGGCAACTCATAGGCAGGAAACTTATAGCCAGCCAACTCATTATCAGCCAACTCATTGCCAGGCAACTCATAGGCAAGCAACTCATAGGCAGGCAACTCATCGGCAGGCAACTCATAGGCAGGCAACTCATCGGCAGGCAACTTATAGCCAGCCAACTCATTGCCAGCCAACTAATTGTCAGCAACTCATCACAAGCCAACTCATAGGCAGGCAACTCATAGCCAGCCAACTCATTACCAGCCAACTCATCGCAAACTAAAACATTGCTAGCTAACTCATCGCCAGTTTATATTTAATATTATACTCGTAGGAAGAGTGTTTAAAGTATAATAAGAGGAGCGATCGGTTTTGATACTCCTTCTTCAAGGATGAGCTTGCTCTTCGCTGTCAGACCTAACTTACAACTTATACTGATATAGCAAAGGAGTTTTGGTCTAAATATTTTTAAAAGGCTTCCAGTATATATCACCTAATAATTTGCTCTTAGTCTTTTTTATTTTCAGACCCTTGCTTATTTTTAAGGCCTAAAGGGCAGAAAAAACTTTTATCAGAATTCTTTTTAAATTCTGATTAAACAATCCTCACAATTCTTTTTTTCCTGAATATAAATTTTCTGGAAAAAATTAATTTCGTTTTACTCTCTTTTAGATGTCAAGAGCAATTTCGTCCTGCTACAGATTAAAACGGAAAAATCTATTTTGGATAGAATTTGTTAAAACCATCGAATAAATGAAAAAAAGGCCAGGTCTTAATTATAATGCACCTTCTGAACTTCACAACTTTCCATTATTAAAAATAAGGATGCTAATATTTATTTTTAGTCGCGGGTGAGTCTAGTCGCGAGTGACTTTATATGTCACTATGTAGGTCTGTCGGTCTCCGTTTTGCTTTTTTTTTGTTTTTGTATAAAATTGTAATTTTTGGCCCATTCTAACAAATATTTAAACCTTTATGTTGTTTTACATTCCCTTTCTAATGATATATTTTACAAGGTCCTGCCAAAATTAGCCCTGGAATTATTTTGTTTTGACCATAACATAATAACTATTGAGCCGATTCTTACAAAGTTTGAAACCTCTATGTTGTTTTACATTATCTTTCGAATGAGATAATTGCCAAAGTGCTCCCAAGGTTAGTTAGAGAATTATTTAAAGTTCTGAAGGGCATAAGCGCATAAATTTGAATAAGCTAAGCACGCAACTTTTTGAGGCAGCAGATCTTGTTTCTGAACGCTTCCAAAAAAGTTTGATACAAGCTTAAAATATACAAATAAACAGCCTAAATTTGAATAATTTTGGAAAAAGTCTAAATCTTTCTCTTTCCATTTTTCTTCTAAAAACTCCAAAATATTAAATAATAGCCTTTTATTTAAAATAGTTTAATATGTTAATTGTTTCCTAAAATTACAATAACATATAAAGTTACACTTGATCTACGAAAATAATGTTTTTAAAATTCAAACTTTTCCCCAAAATTGCCTTCCTAAATTATAGCGTTTGGGAAAAAAGATCAAGAATGATTTCAGAGTTAAAATAGTGTAATGGAAAAGGAAAATCAGAAAAAAAGGTTCTTATTTATCAAAAAGCATACATTTAAATTTAAAATGAATTTAATACTTTATTATTTTAAATATTCCATATTTAGTGAATTTCGTAAAATGCTATGAAATTACTTAATCTTCACACAAGACGTTAGCCTTCAAACCTTAGGCAGTTTTTGCCTTCCTCCATTCGGAACACATCTTAACTTATGATGACACCTCCCTACAAAAATGGGCCATAACTCTTCTTTGTGAGATAGACATCTAAGAAATACCCCTACCACAAACACATCTTTCTACATCTTCAACTATGTGTCCCTATTCAACTTTTCTTACAAGAAAAGTTAATTAGGTTTTTCCGCCACCGACAGAGGAAGAGGCAGAAGCAGCTTACTTTAGAAAATTGTTTGTCATTTTACCTTCTCTCATCACCACATACACAAATACATCTCTCCCCAATTACTCATATCAACTAGAAAAAAGCAAATACTGGAAGTTTAACTTGAAGATATTATTATGGAGGGGGTTCCCCTCTTTAAACAACCCCAATGCGGGGATTACTCTACACCATTACCACCATCAATTCTGCAAGTACGAATTTAACCAGCAAATATAAATACGTATCATTTTAATTTTATTATTTTATTTTTTAATTCTTTATTTTAAACTATTTTTTATAGGTTTAGGCAGTTTTATGGTAACGTTGTGATAACACTATTTTAACATAACGGTAGTGGTGCCTTGCAAGAACTAATCACGTTATGCAGGTATCCACTGTATTCTTAAAAATAACATATTACTACTAGTACAAATATCAATGCAATAGTATCCTAAAATACTGATAATACTTTTAATCCGTCTACTGCTACTTATCATTAAGGCAAATTCAATAATTCCCTCAATTTCCTGTTTCATTAGGATAATCCTTGAGTGAGCCGGCATCTCCCCTATGAAGCTGATTTAGCTCTGATCACCCCGTCGGCTTCTCTTTTCCCGCTCGTTTATCTTGTCGAAATCTGCGCGTTTCCTCATTTTCAGATTAGCCCAAGATCAGACGCTTTGATCTCAGCGATGCAACAGGAAGTTTATAGTTCTTAATATTTGTTTATTTTATAATGTAAACTCCATGTTCATTGGAGAAATACGAAGCGTTAACCATATCTCATTGTACACATCCTTCATTTACGCCATGGTATAAACCTATCAAATAATACTTGTATTTTGTTCAACTTAATTAACTCAATCTTTTAGTATTTGTTTATTTGAGAAGAGGTTGGAGAAGAAAGGAAGCTGCCCTTCCATTTATATGAAGTAGAACCATAATCAAGAGAATGATAGAGAGGAAATTTATTTTATTTAAATAATAAAAGGAAAATGAATACTAGTACCCCTTAAGTGGGAGATCTCCATCAGCGAGGAAATGAGGCGAGAATTGAAAATAGGTCAAAATGGATGCTTTTGAAATTTTCATCACCACAAAAGCTGTCGCTGAGATGTTCCGTAGAAGAATATACGACTAAGATGATGTAAAAGAGATAACCAATCAAAACTACGAATTTTGATTTCCCTTAAACCAAAAATTAAGGTTTGGTAGCTAAACGTCAATTAAGATATCCTTTTTTTCCAATAGAATTATGTTATAGTAATTAATGCTCTAACCCGGATAAAAGTCAGTGGTTGCTTGGTAATGTGGAAATCAAATTAAGTTAATTAATTAGATTGTTAATAGTTAATAGATTAGCAAAGAGCACATCCTGAACCATCTCTCTAATTTGAGTGGTTTTATTCTTAAAGACTTGCATTTTAGGAACACTTTTGAGCCATTTACACTATTTGTCTGAGAAACGTGAACATAAGGAGTCGTCCAACCTGAAGTACAAATGTTTTTCACAGCAAAGAATTCATTTCAAAACGACTTGAAATCAATGTAGTGGAATATTTACATATTTCTGATTAAAGGCTGAAAGAGAAGATTGAAAATCATAGTACAATATAAGGAGATAGGCAACTCCAACGCAATTGAAGGCGCTATCATAAATATCTATATTTCTAAAAAAAAAAAACGCTATATAGTTGATAGCAAAGGTATGCACTATATAGCAATTTTACTAATTAAGACGTGCAACTTTCAATTTATAATGTTATTACCAAATATTGATTGCCAGCCTTTTTCAGAGTGAAGGTTGTTTTGAACCACAAAAAGAATGCTTGGATTAAGTGTGGGTTTAGCTAGGTTATTTATTTTTGTTTATTTCTAGGTTAGGTTAATTCCAGGGGGGTGTTAGTTATTAGTAAGTTAATAGTTTTGTTTGCTGGGATTTTCGTTGATAGGAACTAAACTAGGAGTTTATCCTAGTGACACATAGTTGCATAGCCTTGAGGCTCAAATGAGTGCTCTTTGCAATGGTTGTGAAATAACTGTACTTTCATTCTCACCACGCGAATAATATGGTCGTTTCGAACCTGTAATGGAGTTTTGTTAAATGCACGGCCTAATAGGAAAATAACATGTTTGTGAATGCTGCTTTAGTAAGGTTAAATTTGATTTAACTACAAGGATATGGAGATGACAGTTAAATTTGAAGATTCAAAGACAAGAAATCAAATATATCTGGTCGGAATCAATTTTTAAAAACAATAAAATCAAACGTGGTCAAATTACCTACAACCCCTAACCTTCCATATGGTAGTAAAATTAGCATCGTCGTTGGTAATATCTATTTCTTTAGTCGGTGTAATGTAACTCTTCCCCCAAGGTCTATGACGTCATAGTAGCGGCAAATAACACCTGTATGAATTGGAAAAATACGCTATCTAACTGCTTATAACTCGAGAAATAGGGATTTGCGCGCCAAATAAATAGCAAGAGACAATTCAGATAGACCTATAAAATAGATTGAAAGTATTTAAAAAAATCTTTGATGTTCATCTGAAAGCATATGAATAATAAAATTTGTCGAAGACAGCTATTGACAGAAAAATCTCCTATTAACGAGAATATAGCGAAATCATACGTTGAAATGGAGCGACGAATTCAAAGCCAGATGGAGCCAAGTAAACAATTGTGTGGAAAGAAGAAGAGATGGAAAATATGACAGAAATCTGAAATAGACAAGCGAAAATAGATGGAGAAATGAAAAGGAACAGAAATGATAAATGCAAATCGATATTTCACATAAGCGGCTCATTCAATCACGATATAATTCATGAATCAGTTAAGCGATCGAATTAATGATCATGGCAACTTTATGTCATGATCGGGCTGCCGAACCGAAACGTTACACGGACAGGGAGTGAAGGGGGATTAATTAGTGACAATAGAATTTCAAGGGCTTTAGTTTCTCAATGGAACTTATTTTTGAAGCTCAATCCATTCCTTAACGGGTCGTAAAGTGTGTGCATGGCAGCGCCATAAAGCTGTTTACAAACGACCACTCAGTTCACTCCAGCTGGCTTGTACTGCAGTTATCGCAAATAATGCAGTTAAATGCACCTTGTTTATACCGTTATGAGAGGGAATGTGGAAGCATTTTAATTCTATGGACCCTTTTCATATGTTCCATACATCTCTGAGGCGAGTGTTGTTCAATTTTGTACCTTATATTCTTTTTCTACTTCTAGAAGCAAGGCGTCCTCTTTGAGAGCGTCTGAATATTGTAGGAGACCAGTGTAAGAATATTGCTCGTAGCCAATGTCTGAATATTGCATGTAGAAGGCTGAATATTACATGTAGTCAGTGTCTGAATATTGTACGTAGCCAGTGTTTGAATATTGCTTGCACGTAGTGTCTGAATATTTTATGTAGCCAGTCTCTGAATATTGCACGTAGACAGTGTCTGAATATGGCATTTAACCAGTGTCTGAATATTGCATCTAGCCAGCGTCCTAATATTGCATGTAGCAAGTGTATTAATATTGAACGTAGCCAGTGGAGGAATGTTGCACGTAGCTAGTGTCTCAATATTTCACCTAGCCAATGTCTGAATATTACACTTGACCTGTGTCTGAATATTGCACATAGCCAGTGTCTGAATATTGCACGTAGACAGTGTATGAATATTGTACGTACCATATGTCTGAATATTGCACGTGGCCAGTGGCCAAATATTGTACGTAGTCAGTGTCTGAATATTGCACATAACCAGTGTTTGAATATTGCACATGACCAGTGTCTGAATGTTGCACGCACCTATTGTCTGAATATTGGAAGTAGACAGTGTCTGAATATTGGAAGTAGCCAGTGTTTGAAAATTCCACGTAGCCAGTGTCTGAATATTGCACGTAGATAGTGTCTGAATATTACACGTCGCCAGTGTATATATATATATATATATATATATATATATATATATATATATATATATATATATATATATATATATATATATATATATGTATATATATATATATATATGTATATATATATATATATATATATATATATATATATATATATATATATATATATATATATATATGTATATATATGTATATATATATATATATATATATATATATATATATATATATATATATATATATATATATATATATATATATTAGTGGAGTTGAGTAGCAGTCTTTCCTGAATGCAAATTTTGTTGAAGACCATTGTGTATTTTTCCTTAATTAATTTCCTTTGACAACTTTCTCTTCTTCTAACTATCTTTTTTATTCCATCCTGTAGATGGTGGATCACTAAACCAGTATTAATCTCTTTTTTTAATGAATGTGTTTGGTAAAAAAGCAAACTAAATTGCTGAGCTTTCGATCTTATTCGATCTTCTTTGGAGCGTTTTAAAATGTTCTGGCCTCCTTTACCGATGTAATATGTGGAGTGAGGATCTGACCGAGTGAAAGATTTAAAAAATTATTTTTGCATTATCAATGTCAATTGAATGATCTTCATTTGACATGTGTAAGAGATTTTGAAAGATAGTCTTCCACGGGGCACAAAGTTGTGTTTCTGTATTCTCTTGGATTATCCGCTGCTTTTGCCACCCGTATTTGATCGTAAATTTTGCATGGGATATAATAAACGTCCTGTTCTTTATCGCTGGATCTATTTTGGGACTGGCTATATCTTATCTTGTTTTCGTATTAAAAGGCAACTTTAATGTTGTTGGCCCCTGCCAGCATTTAAAATGAATTAATTGGGGCGAATATGGAAATATAATTATGAATACACACTTTTTTCTTATGATTAGATGGTAAATAAAAGTTAGTTCTGGCTTTATAATAACATTTTTTTAGGAACCAAAGAGGATACTGCATCGGAATGAATGTTTGGATAATCGTGTTAATTTCATGTTGCAGGACACCAGAATCAGTTATGTCAGATGCTCTCAGGAAAAGGGAAGAACCTACAGACCTTTGAACAGATTTGTCGTGGCTAGAGAAATAAAAAATATAAGCATTAGAGTTGGTTGGTTTTCGGTAAACACAATAATATGCTTTATTGTTTATTTTAGATAATTTGACACCATGACATACAATGAGTTGTTTATTCCGAGTTAACTTCAAATATAATGGTCGGATGAGTGTTTTTAATTGCTCAAATAATAAATCAAATGCGTTATAATTAATAGGTTATCTTGCACATGTATCATCAACATGGCAGAGACATGTTTTTGGATTAGGTAGGATAGGGAAGGTGGCTGCTTCACAAATGATCCGCACGCTTTGGTCTTTTTTAGAAAAATCTGGGATTGTTTTCGTAACAAGCAATTTGAGTTTAGTCTCGTGTAAGTTAGTTCATTTTTATTCCAGTTTTCATCCAGGTAAGACGATTAAGAAATCTGTCAGGTCTTTCTCTGCCCGCGAGCTTATCCGTCAAGATAATCTTTCCATTGGGGCCAGTGCAGAGAATTTCCATTGGTCCAAAATTGTGGTCCATACTATTCTTTTAACCTATGAGAAAATCGGTTTATTTAAGGATGGTAAATCAACCGGAAAAGACCGAGCCGTATCCAAATTGTGAAGAAAGACCATTTCAGGACGACTACAGCCTTTCCTCGAAGGATTGGTGAGATTTTGGCCATCAATGTCTCCAGAAGGGCTGTGTTATGTTAGCTGGAGGGAGGAGGCAATCTTCCGACTCGCTCACCCGCAGGTAAGTCATTTATGAGTCCGAAGAGCAAGAAGGCAAGAAGGCTCGTCTTGCAATTGCCAATGAGCACGTCACATGGGTGGATAACCAATGGAGCCAAATCCACTTCACTGACGAATCTAAGTTCACTTCGTTCGGATCCTATTGCAGTGCAGGCGAAGATTGTCTTTCAGTTGTAGCAAAAAGTGTGTGGAACTTGGTGAAGGAAGGGACATGGGCTGGGGTGTGATTTCTCTAGAATAAACTGGTCCAGTTGTGCGCTTACACTGCACAAGAAATGCACAAGCATTCATCGTCATGAAAACCTTCAACATTAAGGTGGCGAGGGGACACTTCCCCATTTTTCTCCTAAAGTTTCTATGAGACCGTCGTTTCCGCATTTTCTTAGCCCGTATGGCAACATGGCTCTAATTTAGTTTATACCCTATACCCGCCCCCTTTTGAAGCCCCTTGAGACACTTCTATACACTGCATTCATATCGATAAAGAGATTTCGCTGGGTGCTATTGACGCATTTACCCGCCACAAAATCCGTGACGTCACGGTTATTGCGCGTAAGAGGAATGTCATTTTTTTATTACATTGTGTTCTTGAGTTTATAGGAGTTGCTGGAATCAAGCGCGCTGATAAGGGCCCCACGCTTTTCAATAAAATGATCAACCGGTTAGGAGTCTTGTTCTTCCTCCCCCACAGTGAATACATATATGGCAGCCATCTGAGCTGTCTAGTAAAGAAGATGGGAGACGGCGTGCGGGAATAATAGGAACCTATTTCCCAACGCTTTAAGGACCAAGTTATTTCGGTCGCCTTGGAATCGGAAAAACACGCTTGACACCGTGCCATCAGATGGGGCACTGCCATGAACCTTATTGTGACAATATCTCGGGGATCCAGACAGTAAGGAACGTTTTAGGTGATTATGTTTGATTGGTTGGATCGAGACCATGTGTTCCGATTCGTTGAGATGGACTTTGTGAGAGAGATTATGGCACATTTTTTTCTTTTTTAAGTGTCAAGCCTCCTTCATACAATTTAAATTGAGTTTTTTTGATGGTCCGTTTAGGTTCCTGGTACCTGATCGTAGCTTAATATGGTTAATCGTTTTTGCTAGTTTTTAATTGTTTTTTTGTAACATTTTTAAAATTAAAATAAAATCTGATTAATAAATTTGCTTTTCGGTGGTTGTGCCCCCACATATGGTAGTCAGGTGAGACCGCTAAAAATGAAAACAAATTCTGACTCTTCTTTTCGCCCTCTGCCAAAGGTCTTGATCGACATTTCCAAATACCTCTCAAACTCATCCAAGAACATATTAGGTCATCATCATACGAATATTTAGTTAGATCTATCCCTCACAATTCACCATCACACCCATTTCGTTCCTTTACTATCTTACTTCTCTCGGTACTGCGCTCCTATCGTAGAATATGCCATGTTGTATCCATATTTGTATAAGCTGCCATATTCCATGACCGTCTTAGAACCTGCCTTATTGGTCTCCTATATTAGAACCTGCCTTATTGCATCCTTATCTTAGAACCTGCTATACCTTTTCCTTATCTACACGATCAAATGCTTTCTCCAGATTTATGAACCTAGCAAACACTACATTTTTTAATCCTCATTTTCAGCTATTTTTTCATTACAAATACTTTATCCACACACCTCCTCTTCCCTCTAAACACCGTATCACACCCTGAGTTAGTCTTCTTATACGCTCAAACGGATTATGTTCTATACATTGCTTACAGCCATCAACAAACTCCTATAGCTCTTACATAAACCCTCTTTCCTCTCACCTTTGTACAAAGTTACTATCACATCCTTTATTCAGTCCTCAGGCCTCTTTCACTTGTCCACCTACTCCAACCATGATACAATACTTAGTTTAGAACCACGAATTGATTGATTAAATAATGTTTTACCGTTAAAGCAATAAAAGACCGACACGAAAACGCTTTATTTCCCTCGCTTGACTCCAAGTTATCGCTCTGACATGAGATTCAATTGAATTTCAAGGCTGTAAACTCGATGGTAGCCGGGAAGTAATGAAATTAGCTCCAGTTTCCCAAAGCTCTTAACCTCTTCCGCCGTGGCTCGCTGTAGCGTGTAATATGACAAGGGCTTCAACGAGATCCGTAATCCTCCTGTCCATTAGCAGCTTTCCAATAGCCTAAGACAGAAGGAGAAACAGTTAAGCGTAAATTTGCTAGAGGGTTTCGATGTTTTCTAATTATTTGGCAAATATAATTTTAGCAATTTTTATACTTAATAGTTTCAGTAGTTTTGAGGTGGTTTTAAGACCAAAAAACGTTGTCTATAATTTTTAATAATAAAATAATAACTTCCACACTTTAGCGTTAACTTCAGTTAGATTTTTAGTCGCGTGCGCACCTCTCTAAGTTACTATGTCGGTTCGCCTGTCGGATGGTAACCATTTTAGTTTTCAGGGTTTTATAAGTTTTAAAGCTTTTCAAGATCGTAAGATCAGATAACATGTTTGTTAATTGATGATACATTTGTTAATTAAATCTTTTTTTCCCTCAAAATTATTGAAATAATTGACCTTGTGAGCAAATTAACGGATTAAGTGCGCCCACCTTTGGTCTTAAGTTTTAGAAACTAGACTCGAAATAAACTGTAAAAATGACAGGAAAAATTGCGGATTTTTTATTAATAAACTTTTGATAAATTGGTTTCATTTAGAAATTAAGTAATCCAACACAACTCTGTACGGGAAGGTCAAGCCTGAAATTGTGAATTCCTTCACTCATTGTACAAAATCCTTTTCTTAATTTGTTCTATATTATTTTATCTCGGCCAGACCTCCTCCATTTTGGTAATTCTGCAGATGAATAACACCAAAGTTTTTTTAAAATACTATTTATTCATTACGCAAAGCAATATTTTTCCAGTTATTAGTAATTGAAAGTAGTATTTTTCAAGGAATGAAACTATTATTTGCCGCTGCTATGACGTCATTAGCCTCTGGGGGAGAAAGATATTCATTGCACCGATTCAAGAAATACATTTTATTACCAACGATGATAGTAAGTTGACCACCATTTGGAAGGTTTAGAGTAGTAGGTTATTTAAAATCATTCAGTTTTAATACGTCTAATTACCAAAAGTGGAAAATGCTATACCACAGAGTGTCGCTAGAATAGGTTTGTTGTTTGGTTATTTCCCGGGGAGATAAAGAACACACGAAAGCTAATGAAGACACAAAAGTTAACCTAAAAAATAACGAAAATTACTGAGCTACCTAAATCCCGACGTAACCTGAACATTATTTTTGGAGTTCAAAACAAGACTTCAATGACAAGATGGCTCCCATTCTATTTTTCGTTCGAACGAAGCGCCTTCGATGCTTTAGAGTTGATCATCTCTAGAATTATCTTCATTTTTCCCACTGAGTTTGACCTAATTTAGTTAAGCCAATATCTTTTCCTTCTTATTAATTATCCTTTATCTCTAACATTTTACATCTTTCTCACTCTCAACTTATTTTTCTTTCTCCCTCTCACTATGAGAAAGGGAACCGCTCTTTTTATACAATGGGTATATTATAGTCACTTTGCTACAGCCGTAGAGAAGGCTTGATCATCATCCCTTAGAAATGATAATAATATATTTCCATTAATGAAACGCTGCCTTCGAAGGCCGTTCGCCCCTCCACCGCCCCTTGGCTTCGATCGCCTGAAAAATCAATACAAATTACGGATACATAAAAGCTCGTACTGTTTTATTTGAGAATTAACGAGAATCAACTAGATAAAAAAAATATATAGTTTGAAGAATAATTTTGGGGCCTTAGTAGCAATTCGAGTTGTAAAAATAATTGGAATTATAATTGACATAAATTTTTGGTGGAGAAAATTTCTCAGAAATATATTCTGTAGCTTTATTCTTAGTATATTAAAAATAATTAACGTAGTTAGTCACAATAATTCGTAGCATTAAGAATGAATGGTATAGGATAGCAATCTCACATCTATTGGGTAAAAACAATAGAGGAGAAAGTATCTTAGACTCGGGAATGTTCTTAATTCATACACTATAATCGAAGATATTTCCCACCTAGGTTTACATTCTAACTCCTTAAACAACAATTTAACTCAATTGCCTCCTAAATATCCATGTATATTTTTCACCATATGTAATTTTATTTTGGTTTGTTTTACTGCAACTATAATTAAAAAACCGTCCCTCCAAACAATGTAAAGAATAGGTACCAAAAGAAAAAATTTTCTTGCGTTTTTTAACGTAAGTTAAAATACAATGAAAATCTCAAAGATTATCATTATTTTAAGGTTTCTTTAATATTCTTGTAAATTTATTAAAATAATATCTATTAATAAACAAATATATCGTCGCGGGTGAAATTACACTCAGTGAAATCTATAATGGTTCATACGTAGGTAGGTGGAATGTTTTCAGTTTGATATAGTCTAGATGGATAGAAATATAATGCTAGTCACCTTAGACCCCCCCGCGCAACACGGGGAAAGGTTTCATCTAGATATTAAAATAATTGAGAAAATTTAGCAAGGGCACTGAGATACTCTCATAGTGGGATACTATCTAAACTATATATCACGCTTTTTTCAGGTCAAATGTTCGGCTGATATTTTAAATATTAAACATTATACAAAAGTGAAACTTGGTTCAATGAACTATCCTAGGTAGATACGTACGCAGTCAACATTTTAATCGTATTGATAAGATACATACAAAGTTGTTTTGAGTTATTTATTTTGATGTGCTTTCAACTGTGTCACGCTTTATTACAGGTGTATGAAAATGCAAATTTAAGGTAATGAAACAAAGTATTAGCGTTATATTACTGTCGGAGAAAAGGCTCCCGACGATATACTATATATCTATTTTTTGTGAGGATTATTCTATATTAGAGTGCAGGGTTTAATCAGATGGCTGAGAATGACTCTACGTCAATAAATAGGCCTGGAGAGGGCTTATTTAACTTCAATATACTTAAGAAGTGAAAAGGAACCCAAGGATAAATAATATTGCAAACATTAATAAAATAGAATTTTATTTAATAATTTAACAAAACAACACATGGAAAATATTTACATGAACGGGGATTAAAATGGGAGATACACATGAAATGAAAAAGGTCATAAGATAAATTTGCCTAAGCGGAGGATTAAGATTTGGAGGGATTTTTTATAACAAAACAAACAAGAAGGGAAAGGAGCAGCTAGATCCGTGTTAAACCACGGAGTAACGTTGGCACAAAGTTAAATAATTAAATGCAATTCGTAGCTTACGTACTTATAAGGTCATCGTGCAGAGGAAGGTGATTTGAAGGAATGGCTTGGGTCTGACTGGCGATTTCTTTCCCTGGAGGAGGGGTTTTTAGGGGGGTTTTCCTAAACGAGGGGGAAGGACAGACTTTGAGGAGTGAGAGCAAAGTGGGGCTCAAAAGTACGAGCGATCCTTGAGAGAGGATACCAGAGATGTTCTGGATGAACAATGGAGTTTATTGGTGTAACCAAGCATTCTCTTGAAGAACGTTAAAAGGGGGGAATTAAATTACCACTGACGTGATATCAGGGGAGGGAGAACTATTTCTAGTCAAATGGGCTCGAAGAACAATGACTGTTCTCAAGTTGTTCTCTTCTGAACACAATTGTAAATTATCATTGACGTGATATCAGGGGAGCGAGAACCGTTCCTTGTCGAACGGGCTCGAACAACAATGACTGTTCTAAAGTTGTTTTCTTTCTGAACAACAAGGGGGGCCCAGTTGACTTCGTGTCTCGAGGGGCACGAACCTTGGCACTCAAGGATATTGTCCTTTTCTGGACAATAAGGGGGTTCTCGGGATATAATTCCTAGGTGCACAAGGGATACCGGATCGGCGTGATACCTCGCGAAGATAATCGGGTTCTGATTTAAACGCGAAATTCTTTCGCATAAATAGCCGGAGCCAGCCCCTCGGGGTAAGGGACAATGGAAGACTTCCATGGAATGTCCCGGTAACGCTTGAAAAAATCTTATCTTCCCATAAGCCTAATTTAATCTGGCCAGATCGACGCCTGGAGGCAAATGGGAGATTGAACCTCCTTGATTAAACTTGAAGCTGGAGAAGATAATACTCGGGAATGGTGGGCGATAAGAATGCCATTCTCTTTCTCTCGCAGGATGCACGTGGGAAGAATGAGTTTCAATATGTGATAGAAGCGAGGCGCGGCGGCCTTAGGCAATTCTATCACAATTACCATTTTATTGTAATAATGAAACAAGCTACCGAAGAATAGCAGCAAAAGTTATGAAACAAACAAAATTAAATTGTTAGTGCTGTACTTTATCTGAATACGTAACTTCCTTGTTTAGAAATGACATCAAAGTCTTTTGTCCATACAGAGCTATTAGCCGACTAATCTGGGAAGATTTTATGGTAGCAGCAACTGCTTTGATCTTTTCCCACATGGCATCCTTCGATGAACTCTGGATACCTCCTTCATACACTTTCATCTTTATGATCGACCAGAACTGTTCGATGGGATTTAGGTCAGGAGAACAGGGAAGCCAGGTCATTAATGATTGGTCTGTGATTTCCAAAGTTGCGAGGTATGAAATTGTAGCTTTAGCTAAATGCGAAGGAGCATTATCATACATAAAAATCAATCGCCGTCGACGTGAGAGTGGCTGATCATATAACCAGGCTGAAAAATGCTCCTCCAGAAACGCGGTGTAGGAGTTTCTGGTGAGTTTGACACCTTCTGGAACTCGAAAAGGCCCGACAGGTTAATTTCTTATGACTCCCGCCCAAAACATGACACCACCACCTCGTTGTTGATGCCGAATGCGGTGCAGGCAAGAGGCTACAAGAGGTACCCAAACTTTGGCCCATCTTTCAGGGCCATCTATACATCTTGGAAATTGATCTTCATGTACTTCCGTACCCAATCAATACGCTTCGATATGTGATTCTTGTTTAGAATAGGTCTAGAGATGCAATTAACAGTTCTGGCCGTCTCTTTAAGGGTCCTGTACCGGGTTCTTCTTGACAAAGGAGCAACTCCAGCACTTCCAAATATTACAGCACTTGTGCTACCGATGTCTTTTCTTACTTGTCTACCTATTTTTTGGGTGTCACGCTGGGATACACTTCTTCTCGTACCTTTATCTTGCTTTGGTTCGGTGATGGGATTTTACACCTACGCCTTCAATGTTATTGTATCCCGACCAAGATCTTGGGCTGATTCTCCAATATGTGTACGTCTCACCTTTGGCGAGACCTGCAAAAATCCGCGTCTTTTCTGTATCTGTCAGACGTCGTTTCAGGGGCAATTTCATACACCTGCAAAATAGGTGACACAGTTGAAAGCACATCAAAATACATAGCTAAACATAAATTTGTATGTAGCTTATCAATAGGATTCAATGTTAACTGCGTACGTACGTACCTACGATATTTCAGTGGACCTAGTTTCACGTTTGTACAATGTTTAATATTCAAAATATCAGCCAAAAATTTCACCTACAATAAAGCGTGATACACAGTTTAGATAAATGGGTTTCTGGTTAGAAAAAATGAAACCGTTGAAATAAAATGCTATATCTAAACAATATTAATTCTTAGGATCTTCCTGGTTTTCAGAAGGTATTAATTATTTTATTTGTCAATACATTTAATAATTTCCTTGAAAACATATTTTGAAAGTTTGGGAAAAAATAAACCAATTTTTAAGTTTTTCAATTTCTTGACTTCTTTAATACATTTATTGAAAAGTTAGGAGCAAATTCGACAGATTATTTTTTATTAAAAGAAAAAAATTAATAAAATGAAGCTACATCACGACGCTACAGTTTCTGAAGTTGTTGGTTTTCAAAGAAGCCAAAAATGACAGCTGCTCTGGACTCTTGGTGTAGTTGTTCGAAACAAGTTCTAAGATTATTCCAAGTTTGTTTGAATCATTTTTAATACGGGTATTTACGTGGGCTAGGAAAGTCCAAATTATGTGCTACAAAATCTTTGAAATAGAAATTAGAAATTATAATGTGAAAAGGAAATTAAGTAAATTGTTATCAGCGCACACGCCCCAATTAAAACACTTATATTACTTACTGGCTTTCGCTTCAAAACACATTTCTATAACTCTATTCCTCATCTTGCAGTCAGCTAAGACCTTGATTCTTGCATCTGATATGGCTCTACCAGTTCCAGATGTCAATTTTTGGATTGATAGCATTTTTAGTTCATCGTGGCTAGAAAATACAATTGCTAGATACTCATCCAAATGGTTCACTTTTATGTCAGAACGTAGTTTAACACCGCAGTTGATGAAATTGAAGGATTCGGATTGAAGGCTTCTTCTAAAATGTCATTTATTTCCTTGGTAGAGCTTCTACGGACAGGAATAATACTTAGCCGATGGAATGTCAATTTTAAGAGGGTTGTCTCTAAAAAGAAGCAACTTCATTTAGGATGTTGACAGCATCACGCTTCGTCGTCTCGGTTCCACCTAAAGACGAACACAAACGCTGAAATACTTCTCTTGAAGAGAGAAGTCGCCCACCAATATATATATATATATATATATATATATATATATATATATATATATATATATATATATATATATATATACATATATATGCAAGTGGATTTGTTATGTTAATTATGAATTTGGCTCTCTGCCTCACTTCTACATATTTTGCATTTGGCACTGAGTAATTAGTAATCGGTGCCTGTGAGGAAGGAGCTGATTGCCAATGGTCTTTAATGAGATTTTCTTCTGTGAATAATTTTCAGAAGAAAAAAAACTATTAAAGAGACTTAATTATAAATCCCTAAACAAAGTAAACTAAAATCTTCGAAATTATTATGGAAAAAAAATGAAATAAATAATCAAGCGATAGTTTGCTCATTTGAAAACTGAACAATAAGTAAATACTTTCCCTTTCTCACATATGGGTGGAGAAACATGTAAGCGACCTCTAATAATTACTCTTTAACTGGCAATTTATTATCAGATTTTACACTTAACTTTTAACCATGAGACAATTTAGTCTACCCACCTTCTACAGGTGACATCCTTGGTCTCTTATTGAAAAAGGGTATCCCTTTGAGAATTCTTTGCTTCATTTTCTGTCGTTTCATTGAGAAGGACTCCCATCATCTCCTATTTAGGACTCGTGTTCTTGGATCGAGATGTCACTCACGCTTTGTTGTTATGATGTATGTTTATTAGTAATGGCGTACGCTTCATTTAATCATAGATGACATATTTGGATGAATTAGGATATCTTAATTTGTGAGGCAAACTGAAATCGAAAGTTAATCCGAATATTTTTAAAATACTTATTTCCATTTCGTTTCATAGTTTTCTCAACAGAACAAGAAGATGAATCTAACAGATTGGTCTTTGATATCTATAGATCTCTATTGTATTTTATATATCCACTTATCGCATGTTTGATAATAATGTTAAAGTAAAAATTATTCACTCTAATGGGGGCAGTGGGGGCTGCATCAAAACGATAGTGTCATTGGATCAATATCACCTCTTTCTAATAATTATATAATAATTTTAATGGAATTATGGTGAAATTGGACGAAGTAATGAAAATGTCTGGTCATGCAAACACGCACACATTTAAAAAATTATTAAAAAGGTCAGGTTAGAACTCGTCCTGGTTTTCTCCAGTCAGGTGGTTGAGAGCTCGCGTGGATCGAGAGAATGTTCGAGGTTGATGTGAAGGCGTGGAGCGAGGGTGGCAGCGATCCTTGTGTAAATGACAATTAAAGATAGAGGCAATTTTTGGACAACAATATCACTAAGGCGCAATAGTGGTGCACCAATGACCAAGTTGGGCAGAGGGAGTGTCGGACTAAGTTGTGGCAATTCATGGTTATTTAATTGTTGAGCATTTGAAGGTGTGAGTCGTTCCTGACTAAACACCAATGTGTAACCTTCCAATATCTCACTATTGTTACAAATGTAATGAACCTAAATTTGAATTGAATTTTTGCTTCTCATTTATGTTGATTTTTTATCAATTCAGAAAAAAATATATCCTTGAAGAAGGATTTGTCCACATTTATTAGTCACCGTTTTTGATTTCAATGAAGTTTAGCTGAAAGGAGTGGGGTTAGCCACCTGATGGAGCACATATTCAGCTCGCCTTCCCAGCGGATACCATACCGGTGTTTCGGACCACTCAGAAATATACACATCTTAATTGAGTGCAGATCTATGATCAAAAACAAAAAGAAACAAAGCAAAACATATTTATAAGTGTTGTAATTACAAATAACAGTAGAATACACGACTTCCTTGACCAAAAGTATTGTGGAATCTTTTCAAATATTTTTTTACAAATAAACTCAGGCTTAAATTTTGGAACTCGTTTATACTACTTACTCGAGTTGGTGCTCTTAAAATAGCTAAAGAATTCCACAAATCTGCAAATGCTAAAGGTTATTGGTTCAAAAATGAATGTAATAATCTAATGTTCATTATTAAAACTGGTACATTTTTTGCTTTTATTAAAAGATGGGGTAAGAATGTGGATGGATAGCATGCCATTAACATGGGCTGACCTTTAATTCATGACCTTGCGTTTAGCTTTGTTTTCTAAATTGTGAAAGAAAAGTAAAGAACATAAATTAGGCAAAATTGTCGAAATTCAATCAAATATTTGGCATCAAAACTTTTCATCTGAAGATAATTTATCATCATTAAATTGCTACATCCGCCATCACTTAATCGAAGTAAGGAGCTTCATTATGAAATTGAATCGATTAAATTTTGCTGATGTGTTCTGATTGGGATTTTAGAAATTAGTAAAGGTTTTTAGGGCGATTCGTTCGAAAAGAAGTAAATATTTTAACTCGCTTGGGAGGTGGTATAAGGATTAAACTACAAAGGAAAAGAGTAGGGAAAAAGTTAGATAATCCCGTGGATTAACGAGACCCTAAATGTGAGCATTTTATACCATAAAGTTGCTGGCTAAGACAGTCATCGGATAAGAGAAGAACGACGGCGATTTGGGGAACTCCGCTCGTGTTTGAGATGACCAGAATAACGCTAAGGAAGATAATGCAGCGTCTTATTCAGTTTACTTGGCTGCTTGAAACAGAGGATCCATTGTTCTGTCTTGGTATAAACGGTGTCTGTTGCGCCTCTTACCAAGTGATTAAATATAATCAATCAATGGAAGAAAAAGGTGGAAGAGTAAATGGGCAACTAGTTTTCTTCGTGGGGTACCTCAGATAATAAAATAATAATAATAAATAGTAACAACAATAATAGTAGATTTCAGGAATCTCGTGACGTCTTTAGACTACTAGAAAAGGAAAAGGTGTGTTTAGTTTACTACCACGAGTGATTGTTAACTCCTATTAGAACAAGAGCCTCTTATGGACACCAATATGCTACACTACATCCATACTGCTCCAGTATTTAGAGTTTACGATGTTAATTGACTATAATAAATGCGAATTTTAACATTTTCACTTAACCTATTTTTCTGCTCATCCATATCTGTACCTCATCCTTCTTTTCCTCACTTCACGCTTGCTCCAGTAAGTAAAAAGCTCCAGTTTTTCTTTTTTCAATTAGAAAGGTTAGAAGGGGAGGGAAGTCAAGCTCATAAGGTTCCTTTAAAACGTTTCGTGCGTCAAGCTCTTTCAGAAATTGGATATTGGACAAAAGAAGCGACGAAAATGAAAATTCTTACAAATAAAGACAGAACAGAGTGGATAGATGAAAATAACGTAAAGGTTTAAAGATCCTTGGTAAAAAAGTAGTTCGTCCAGTAATATAATATACAATGAAGTTAATTCGTTTTAAAGTTCAAGAGGTTCTTTTTTTTGTGAATTAGCAATCTAAATACTATATTTATATAATTTTTTTATTTTTTAGGACTTTTTAATATATATTTTTCTTGTTTGTATTCTTTTCTTTTTATTATGCTAAAATTATTCAGTCAAATATATGATAGTATCTCTTGTGGAGTGCCAGAGTGTGGAGGCCTATTAATTTATAATATAGTAGATGTTATTATATGCATATTTAAAATTACCTAACATTATATTAAGTACTAAGGTACATGCATTAATAGGTTATATCATTCGATATTTGCTATACTAATCAGTATTCTGGGTAACAATTTTAATTAAATCGACAACAAAATTTGCAGTAGTTTATCTTAATTTGTTAATTGAAAAAGTAGGTCAATTCTTCTTTCTTTTGATTTTGCAAACTTATTTATGATATTTTCATACCAAGAAGGATTAATAGATTGCCTAACTAATAGTTAATTTTCTATCGAAGTTAATCCCATACTTTGCAGTTTGTTCTTAACTCTTTAAGCACCGGGCGGACCTTTTTATGCTAATTTGACTAATGGAAGCTTGTTTTCGTTAAAATATCAATTATTTAGGTTCAGGTAGGAACCTACAGCTATTGAATTCTCATTCTTTAATTAATTATAGCAAATTTTCAAGCAGTTTTATCATGCAAACACATGTATTGGTAAAAAGGATTTGTTGTCAGTTGAATATCATTACCTCCTAAAGCCTAAGTTTCTGTTTCCCTCACAGGAAAAGCGACTAAATGACAAGATTTTATCTCTCTCGGAGATCGGTTTCTTTCGTTGGTTTTTCTGGTTAATGTGCGCCAACCCATGGGGTCATAGGTATCGGTTTCTTTTTAATTGCGGTTTGATGCCAGACCTTCATTATCACTTAACAAGAATCGCGGGTAGTTAATCATAGTCAATCGATTTTATCCCCCCCCCTAATTCCGAAATTTACTTTTGACCAATCGATTTGGGGTGTGGCTATTTCTTTTTCTGCACAATTAATGAGAGGAGGGTCTATGTTCAAATTTCGGTCAATTATTGGTTAATTGGTTCAAATATTTGGGGAAGGGTTAGGTTGGCTTGGTTATTTTGACTGAAAACTGTGTTACTCTTGAAGAAAAAAGGCTATAGAATTACTTAATGACGCACTAGCAAGGACCAGGTGGTGCAGTCCATGGCCAATCCAAGAAGTTAAAAGCAAATCATATTTATAATTCATTTCAAAAGGATTTTTTAATTTAAGACATTGTCCACCGAGGGCATCTCCTACAGGATGATTGTCAAGGGAGATCTGTAAAGAAAGTGGGGAAGATAAATGAAATAAACGAATTTTTTGAGTTTTGGTACAATTCCTTTTGTAAATTTTATCACTAATGATGGTTCTTGTGCCGATTCCAAATATGTATAGATGATTTTGGAGAAATTATTTGTTTACAAAAAGAGGAAATGCACCAAACCCCCGACCCCCCAAAAAAATTCGTTCTAAAATGATGTTTCAAGTTGATTTTAAACTGGATTCCTGAAATGTGCGTTTTCCCTCTCTTCATTGTATGAATTGATATGATATAGAAAATATAAAAATACAAAACTATTTAAGAAGCAAACAAGCAACGAGAGAAAAGCAAGAAGAAGAAGGAGGAAGCACGCTCCGGCCTTGGAGTGAGGTCGGAATCCCCACAACGGAGGAAAATGCGACTAACAACAAATAAAATGGAGCAGGCTGACCTCCTCTAAAATGTCAAATAGTCCACAAGTCCGGGTGCACGAATTCGTTCCGAATATAAAGGACGGGAGGTAGCAACTAGCAACCACCCTCGCCCCGATACCGGAACACGTGACGTGCGCGAAGATTCCCCAGACTGGGACATTCAACAAGAATGTCCCGAACCGTCTGGGGGACGATCGCAGTCGTCGCAGTAGGGCGCAATTGAGCGCTCCATCAAATGTCGCCGCGGCTCGCGATTTTGCTATATTCGAAGACGCCCCGAAACTAGCGAGAAAGCTGAGAAGAATGAAGGATTGTTCTATTTGGGGGCGTTTAACCCATTAGGGTTGTTGACACTGTAAGACTGAGACGAAAATTTGCTTCGAGACTGTCGACCGAAATAATTTGGTGGCTATGAACTAAACAAGTGTGAACATTTTAATGCTTTTGTTTGCACGATCTTCTTCCAATGAGATATATTGGCCATCTTGGCCCCATCGTAAATGTTCCATAATTATTCAATTTTCTATTTAGTGTTTACATTTTCATATGTTTTCCTCTACGGATATTCTATATTCCAAGAGTAAAAAATTGCCTCATCTTTAAGGGCAGTTTCCTTTGTTTCCTTAAATCAAATAGACTTATGACCTCGTCTCACTTGCTAATCATTATCCGGGATTCTCCCGGTTCGGAATGACACGAATAGCCTCTTCTTTATGCTGCTCGGGCTGAAAGGGGAAGACCAGGAATAACACAAGCTGGCAAAGAGAGCCCAACCTGGGTTTTCTCCTTAGATTTGGTATTTGGTGTCCAAAACATTATAATTACTATTCAGGTTTTTACATTCTACAAAATTCATTTGCCCCATCGCTACACGCTGATCTCAGGTAAAGCCTAGACAATTATGAAGCTGCTAACATCAGTAGGATTGCGTGCCTCACGGTCCCAATGCACGCAGAAAGATTTGTACCTATATCTTGCCCAGGTTTTGCTGGTAATAGTGAAGATTAGGACTATTATCGCTTTCACAGAAATAGATGAAATTTTCTTGTTTTTTTTTAAGGTGTTATAAACGAATATGATCTTCTTTCCTGCCCCAAATGAGGTGTTACTGAGATAGACCTAACCTAACTTAACCCACCTAACCTACTTCTCCTAAACTAATTCTCCTAACCTACGCGACCCGCTCCCAACCAACTTAACCTTAAACTAAGAAAGAAATTGCAATGAAAGAATCTAAATTTATCGAAGAATACCTGATTATTATTTACCTTCAAAATCTGATTGTATGAGGGAGAACCTGAAATCCTAGATTTACGCGGCGCCAACGTTGGTTTTCTTTCGATAAATTCAATCTCTTTTAGATTTCAGACACAAAAATAATACATTTTCGATAACACCCCTTTTTCATTCTTAAATAACTCTCTTCTGTTCAAACACTCAACTCGAGTCAGTAACAAAAAATAAAAATAAAAAGAAACCATAAATAACCCCAATCTTGAAACGAACAAAATCAAAAGCCAAAAGACATTGGCGAATTCCGGTGAAATATATTTATATAATAAAGTGAAATAACAAGCCAGGTATATATATATATATATATATATATATATATATATATATATATATATATATATATATATATATATATAAATAGGTTGAGGATAAATCCCAAAATGAGACATGTAAAATTTCTCATTTAATTAAGTACAACGTTTCGGGTATCTTACCCATCTTCTGGTCTATAAAAGAGATTTAGAACACGTTTAAAATTACAAAAATTATAATGCACACAAAGTTTAAAAATATATTATTTAGTTAATTGAAATTATGGCAAATCGTTTGAAAATTATTGAAATTTAGATATGGATCAATTATGGGTACTTTAAATATGCATAAATATAACACTAGTTGATACAATTATTGGTTGACACAGATATTAGTCACTAAATGAAGCAGCAATAGTAATAAATTATTTAATACAAAAATGTATCCGTCAATTCTTTGATAAAATATACCATCCTCCACAAGAAATTTCCTCTGTCCCCAAGGATGTCCGCTATTGTCTTCTTCCTGATATTGGCCCACTCAACCTACCCTTACGCCGAAAACTTAATAAGCTTTTGAAAAGTTTTTACACGCATACCAACTTCAAAATAGTTTTCCTTAACAACTTTCATATTGGAAAATTTTTCAGAACTAAAGACAGAATCCCACTTGAAATGAGCTGTTCAGTTGTCTATAAATTCATTTGCCCCAGGTGCCACCAGGGGATCTACATTGGCAGCACTGTTCGCTCTCTTAGGGCTAGGGTCTGTTCTCATCTTAGTATTATCTCTCGCACTGGCTCCACCTTGACCAATAAAGAAACATCTCCCATTCGAGATCATTCAATTAAATGTAAGACAGAAATTTCCCACAAAAACTTTCAAATTATAGGACATGCAAAGGACTCCACTTCCATGCGCATTCTCGAATCATTATTTATAAAACAACTAAATCCCAGTTTAAATTCTGATTCAACTGCTTTTGCCCTTCTCATTTCATAAACCACTCAAAATATTTTCACAACCTACCAATCTCTAATCGGTTTCCTCTATAATCTTTCCTCAGTCTCTCCGCTTTTACCGTCCACTAAAGGTGACTAATATTTTTGTGTACCAATTAATTGCCCCAATTAGTATATTCTTATATTTATCCATATTTATAGCATTTATATTTAGTGTCAAGTTTTCAAATGATTTTTTCACATTTCCATTTTATTAAATAATTTATTACTATTGCTGCTTCATTTAGTGACTAATATCTGTGTCAACCAATAATTGTATCAACTAGTGTTATATTTATGCATATTTAAAGTACCCATAATTGATCCATATCTAAATTTCAATAATTTTCAAACGATTTGCCATAATTTCAATTAACTAAATAATATATTTTTAAACTTTGTGTGCATTATAATTTTTGTAATTTTAAACGTGTTCTAAATCTCTTTTATAGACCAGAAGATGGGTAAGATACCCGAATCGTTGTACTTAATTAAATGAGAAACTTTACATTTCTCATTTTGGGATTTATCCTCAACCTCAAAATAAGCCTTCTTAGAAGCAAACCTATAGAATATATATAAATATATATATATATATATATATATATATATATATATATATATATATATATATATATATATATATCCAAAGAAGTACAGTACCTCAGAATAAATGTAAGAATGAAATCACAGTGTTCGGATCGATTTATGTCAGGAATTATTTGCAATGGCAAAATAATAATTATGTTGTAGCTAACTAAGTTCTCCATGTAGCCCTCTTCTCACAGTCACGAGAGGATATCGCATAATCCATGCTTTCTAACGCAAACAAACATATTGCTTGGCAATTAGATATTTAATTGTTATCCCTGCTTTCGAAGAAAATCAAAAATTCTCTTTAGCTATTTTAGCTCTCTACTCGTCGAATAAACCACTGGTTCTCAACCTTTTTTTACCCATGGACCCCTTTTCCTTTAAAAAGATTTGGTGGATCCAAACCCCCCAAATTTTTCGCTAATAAAAAAACAAAGGAATTGTATCAATAAGTAAAAAAAAATAGTAAATAATTATGTTTATTTTGAACGAACACTTTAAGTTTAAACTAATACAAATAAATTATTTAATAGTTAAATTTTATGAAGCATTTATGTACATTAGTAACTAATTCATAATTTTCCTTTAAAAAGATAAGTAAGAAATTAAATAAAAATTGTGGATTTATTCAATGAGATCCCTGTGACTGATGTTGCTCAGCGAGTTTTTTTGATATTAGGCTCCATCGATGTCAATGATAGTCGAAGATCACCTCTTTGCACAATGTCGAGTCTATTACGATTTTTTGATAATAATTGAGAAACACGACTAAATCTTGATTCAACAAGGTGAGATAATGGAAAAGCAATGATGTAGAGTTGTGCTTTACGAGCCAAGAACTATGAAAGCGTACAGTGGGATGCGTAATGGGTGGTTTTGTATATGTGTAAGTAGGAATGTTTGGTGTTAATTTCCCGTGTACATAGCTGGGTGGCGTTAAGACAATAAACTTTAATCGTCATGAGAGGTAATAGAAGAAATGATGCCGGATGAATCCAATGACATTAATCCCTCTCTGACCTTAAGAGTGGGTATTCCCAGGTGGAGAAGGGCTTAGCCAAAGAGAGTGGATCAGAACGAGATATGAAAATACCCTTTATAAATATTATGATTGGACTCATCCTAAGGCAAAGATTGATAACAATAGGTGCTTGGGGAGGGATCCTTCGTGGTGAATAACGGACCAGAGCGGCTATCCATAAAAAAAACAGAGATCCTACGGGCAAACTACTTAAAAGAGAAGTTGTGTGGTTTCGAGTGATGGTTAGCCGAAATATGCATTAAAGAAACATTATGTCATGCAATTGTGTGCATCTTATCATTACCATTCCTGCTACCATTAGACGTTCCAGTACCCCTGTGCAGCAATAGTCGAGAAAAAGTGTTCTTATCATTTTGAACTTAGTGTTTGAGTCACAGTTGTTGCTAAAACATCAGGTTCGGGGGAAAGAGAGGCCAATATTTGGCATAGCAAGCAGATGGTGGTACACAATTGGCAAATAGAGAATGCTGAGGGGAGAATAAATGTCCTTGTTAGCGTGAGTCGTCATTAGGGAGGAGGAGGGCGACTAGGATAGGTTAGTTTTGATTGTCCCTTAGGTTAGTCCAAGCCCGCTAATCCCTCATAATCCCTTGGAGCTTAAGGTGAAGGGTGTAAGATTATTGCCGTATCAGAGTGATGTTCTTGGTGATGTTTTATATCTTTTTTTATTAGAAAGGGAGAGAAGTTGTTAATTACTTCCTTGAAGGAATCGTAGCTGCACTTCTCATCTGTTGAATTCTGCAAAACAGTTCGAAATTGTTTTCTGTGAATTGATTCTATGAGCACCTAATTTTGTAGCACCCTGTAGTGTGGTTTTTCCTCTATGAATGCTCTCTGAGGAAGCGTAGCTGAATTAATCTCCGAGGTGTTTGGTGTGAATGTTGTGGGTAATTTCACTATAAGGTTCTATCTCAGCGCTCAACTAAGGCTGTAATGTGATCGATTATTAAGCGATAATTCGATGAATAATAAAAATTAAATATACCCCGATTAGGTTTAAAAATGAAGCTTATTGATGTTCGTAGCTCTGTGTAACAAATCAAGGATATGCACAAATTCGCTGTAGCGAAATGATAAAGGTTCTTCTAATCCTTTCTATTCCTCTGGTGGATGTAGCCAGATGGGCAGTTTATATCAATAATTAATTTAGATTTCTGGTATTAACCGAATGATGCTATTTCCAGTCCAAATGGAGTACTCATCTAACTCCATTTGGACTTGAAAAGGCAAATGTGAATGATTTTTTCTGGTTGGGTGCAATTGATTGATAAATGAATGATATGACACTTCAAGCGCTCTAATGGGCATAGAATTGAAGGTTTGGAAATTTCTGTCTTCAAAATCGTGAATCAAGGAATGCTGTTCATCAGCTGCAAGCTAACCGGGATTTGAGTTGTACCATTGTTGCTTTGCTTCGGTTTTCTACCCTTCTAACTACCTCTGCAAGTAGGAGCTAATTTTGGCCAATTATGTCCACATTAAGTGACGTGGATAATCGTACTTTGATTTTACTCTTGAGCAAGTACTGAGCAATTCACGATATCAATTTAAGATTTTGCCACAGTTTCTATCTATTGATCTTGTTCCCGCCATATTTCCAAATCCTATTCTATTTTAACATTCCCAAATCCTTCAAGATATTTGCGATTTAAATTAACTCTTTTATCATTCGGCTTAGTTTAAAAATAAAAAAAATTGATTCCTTCAATACATTATCATAACTCTTATCAAGTCCTAGTGCATATGTTCATTTATGTAGTGGCGTAAAGCTCACCTTTGAGTTCTCATACTCTAATATAACACGGACCGATCACTCTAGATTCACAATTATACTCATTGAAATATAAATAGAAAATGTGTCAAGGAACACAAGTTCTCTTTCCTTGGTGTTTTGGAGCACTGATCACTTTCTCTATTGTTTCGCTTAAGAAAACTATGATATCTTTTTTTCTGATACGTTTCACAACACCAATCAGAACAAACTCGTAGATATGATTAAGATTTTAATTTCATTTTGTTTTTTATTATTAACTTTTCTCAAGATTTCCTTATGTCCATAAATTTAGATATAGTAGAAAAATATATCTAGAGTAGTTGAGGCCAAACAGAACCATATTAAAAACAATTGGTAAAATAAGGTAGAGGTGTGACATTATATTATATCAATACCATATTATATCTATGGGGAAGGGACTAATAACTTAAAGGCGAAGTGACAAAGGGGCGGAACGCCACGAGTTTCGACGCGCGGAGCAGCGAGAATAGAGTGCTAAACGAGGCCAGGTAAAATTTGCGCAATGGCACAGCTCAAGGTTATTTAAAGAGGCATGAACAAAAATATAATTTTATTTCCATAAAATAAGAGAATCACTGGGCAAAATTATATTGGTAAATGAGGAGGGGGGGAATTTCAGAAGTTATGCAGTAGACTCTGAAGTTAGAAATTAATGAGTTACAGAAGGAGACTATTTCAATGGGGAGGATTAACTCAAATGGGTTGCTAAAGGGAAGGGGGTTGCTTACGGAGGATT
This sequence comes from Ceratothoa steindachneri, assembly GCA_963969495.1. Lineage (NCBI taxonomy): Eukaryota > Metazoa > Arthropoda > Malacostraca > Isopoda > Cymothoidae > Ceratothoa > Ceratothoa steindachneri. Next base: position 25,830,800 of record OZ018327.1, on the reverse strand, counting down.
CTGGGTGAGACGAAAGGGTAAGGTTTCACGGATGTCTTCTTCAGGCAATAAACGTTAGGGCGAGGGCACTCGGAGCTTCTGAGCGGGAAGTTGACGTGATGACGGTTCTCCAAGGGGGGGGGGGGCGGGTAACGTCTGGTCCAGGGAAAAGTATTTCGGCCACCCGAAGACGAGGAGGGCTGCTACAGGAGTTAATGAGTGGAGTCGGAAAAATCCCTCGGTGGCGATCGTCAAAATGGAAATACCTCACTGGCTGGGTCCAACGACACGAAAAGTTCAGCCGTCACTTTGCTTCCTTGTTAAGCAGCTGACTTGAAACTAGGGGAAATGCTTCTTGGATCCTGGCGGGACTTCTCAACTCTGTGTCTCCCAACTGGAAGACGGGCCGTATATATCCACGGCTTCCACCGCAGGGGTGGGGGAAAAGATGGAGTGTTTGGCCAGCGCTACTCTCGAATGGCCTCAAACCTTCACGCCTAGGAGATTCTAACCCGCGAAAACGTGGTCCAGGGTGAACGCGGCTCGAGGCTACAGCTTGTGGAGGAGGGGGGGGGATGAGGCTTACCAATTTAAGCCTAACCAAATTTTAGAATTTTTTTTAGCGCATGGACGTCACTTCCGTGCTGGCAAAGACATTCCACGTAAAATTCGCCCACACATATTCTCTTTTGAGAAACAACAATTTGCTTCTGAGGAAATTCAATTAATTCCTTCGTTTCGCGCAACATCCTACCTTTTATGAGTCTAGAGGAAGCCTAAAAATACTAGAGAGTAGTTATAAAGGACGAGAAGGGGGATCTAAGCAAATAAAGTCGATATTCAAATTGTAATCGGTTGTTCGTAAGAAAACTTATTTTAGGGGTAAATGGAAAATATCTGGGCCATAATGGGCTAACATAAGTTCCTGAAATAATAAATCGGTAACCTACAATTTGTCCCAATCTCCTTAAGGTTAAAAGAAATGAAAGCGGTAAAAGAATAAATATATTTTGAGGTGGAAAATTAATATTAGCTAAAATAATATTACAAGGAACACTATTATTTTATGATAGGTATTTAATTTTACTTATAAGAAAAAATTGAAGTTATAAACGAATTTTTAAATTTTAGGTTCCCTATGACTAACGGGGTGAGAGAGAGTTTTCCAGAAAAATAAATCCAACCTGTAAATGTAGAGAAGAGAGAAATGTGGTTACGAAATATATTTATATTTGAAAGTCAAAATTATAAAAAAATCGAAAAGCATAGATAATCTGGAACATTAAATCAAATATATTTTGCAAGTTTGTGATATTTCCGTAAAGGGACTTAAATTATTATATTATAATTTTCTAAACACCAAAAGGATTTGGAAGTCAGTGGTAATTTACATGGACTAGAAGGACTAGTTTATGCAGCTCAACTAAAGAATAGTGAGAAAATAGATAGAAAAAATATATGAGCGAAAATATAATGAATTAGACGTGTGTTGGGCTTTGCCATTCGTTTATATGCAGCTTATATATGAAGTACCATTATAAAACCACTATCATTTTAAGTATAAATGCTTATTAAATTTTATCTTGTATCATCATCGAAATATTTTCATCTCACGAAATCTTTTTTGTTCATTTGCGTGTATTCTTTTATAGCCCCTCCATCTTCATTATTTCCTCACTGATTTTCGCCTTATTGAATTAACTAATTTTTATTTTATAGGTTTAAAAACAACAAACTCCGCTGTCTGTCCACCAATGATACGAATGAAAACGTTTATTTGCGTTGTTTTTATATATATTGACGTCACTTCTCTAATGTAAGCCTCTGAAACACGTCACCATTCATTTTCATCCACGAGGGACTCTAACCTTACACCGAATACATGGTGACATACCTATTTAAGGGAAAAGATTGATTTCAAATCCACCTGACTTCAATCAATAATCCGTGAGATTAAGCCATTTGGGAGTGGATTGAAGAGAAATGGAATATCAAAATTTAGGCAGAATTCTAAATCCTCCTTAAGAGCTCTTGAAAAAGAGCATTAATAGATTTGTTTCCTTTGATTTCACGTTGGAAACATGATTGAAATAAAAATAATTGTTAACTTAGACATATAGTAAGTTATATCAGAGAAAAGTTTGATAAAGGTAAAATTTATTAATAACAAAAATATGAGAAAATATGGAAACAAGCTAAAGAAGAAAATTAGAAATAATCCGGAAACATCACTTCAATTGAGTCTCTTGTATAGATCGTTTTTAGCGCTCATCTGGCGAGTGGCTGGAATGGTACAAGTGGTTGTATTTACCTCACAGCCTAATGCTAGGCTAGATTCAAACACATAAAAAAACAACAAAACCAAGAAGAAAAAAAACTAAAACAATGAGCAAGCCCTTCCCGGCATCAGGATGAGGCCCACCTCACCCGCAGTGGGTTCCTGGGAAGTCTCTTGTATATTAACGCCTGAATGTAATCGGGAGCTCAAAGCCAAATTTGAATAGGTATCCAACTGAAGGAGAATGGATGATTTAGAATCGTGGAAAGTTGGAATGAAAATAGATTAAGATTTTAGAAGATATAAATGAATACTAAAGATCTAGTATAAAAGAATCCAAAGAAATGGGTTGCGTGGTTCAAAGTCATAAAATAAATGTGGATAGCAAAGTGCTCTTTGCCGGAAACTGGCAATTTCGTACGGAAGAAAACTCCTATAGGCTTATCGATCTTGGGTCCGAGATGAATGTTTATTTGGTCGGAGTACTGAGTTGTAACTATGTTGCATGAATATAGATACTACAAAGACACTAAAGAACATTTGAATGTAGTCTGTGAACTAAAGGAAACTTTCAATATTGCTTTTTTTGTTTTAAAAACCTGAAATTCACGTAGCACACATTTTAAAGTTTTTATAGAACGAAGAATATTTCGGACCGATTTAAGGCAATTTTTAATCTATTCCATATTTTCTCGCTTACTTACTTTGGGGCCCCCTTTATGTCTCTTCTGTGAAGAGGATTGACCTCGGAAGCGTCACTAGATCAATCAGAGAGATTTATAGGTCCCTTAGTGAGGTAACAGAGGGAATATTTTGTACTTGGGTGAGGTGTCGACAATCGAGGAAGACGTGTTTAGTGCCTTCGGGATATAGGTTACATCGGACAGCGGCTATTCTTGGAACAAGATTTATTCTGTCTATTTTTTGGAAATAAATTCGAGTGGTCTGATCTTAATTAGGTCAGTTTTACTCCGTCTCTTCTGTGTAGTGATTTTCTTTGTGTTGGTGGGAAGATTTAATATTTTGTTTGGTAGGGAGTTGTTTAAGTGCCTGCGGGTGAGAGAAGTGTAAATTTACTTTATTTTTTTTGGTTTAGAATTGAGAGATGGTAAGTTTTTACTGGAGTGGATAGTAATGCACTAGGCTACTTTTTTGAATCTCAGTTGAGGTGGTTTTCATGTGAGGGCCCACAATTTACATCCACGGCAATTTTTTAATCTGCAATTCATTTTTGCCACTTTCCTTTGTTATGCTTCTTTTGTTCTTCCATAAAATACATGGCCGCGGTGGATTGCTCAAATCTTAAAATTTTTGTTTAAAATGAAATTTTGAGAACTAACATTCTTCAATGTTTTATGTGTTATGTTGTGAAAGAAGTTTTTCTACGAGATAGAAGCTGGTCTTTGCTGAAAAATGGCGCGAAAGGTAGAAACATAATAAAGCGCGATCTATCCTATGGCTACGTCAGTGAAAGTGTCGAAAGTAAAATCAAGTCAACTAGAGTTAAATAGCGGCCAAAAATAAGTAGAAATATTAACATTTGTAAAAGAGAATGAGATGTGTATGAATACGGAAGAGGTGTGATTTCGCGTAAAGAAGGGAGTTCGAACGGATTCTCTAGAGGAATTCCTAGTCAGTCATTTTTGTACCAATTACTAGGTAAATGAAGGCTCTGTGAGAATACTTTCTGCTCTTCATTTACATTTCTTGCAATTAACTTCTCTCACTTTTTCTAAACATTTACCTATGTATGTAGGTTGATGAAAAATACTGAAAAAGGATCTAGGGAAAAGGTTGAGAGTAAATAAGGAATATAGATGAAATCTTACAAAGAAAGTCGCAGTGACAACAAAAAAAACTAAAAAAGGACACAAAAATGGTATGATAGACCCTGTAGGGGAAAAGAGACTGTGATATGATAAGGCTTGAGCTAGAATGCGTGTTGAATACCTTTAAGGCAAACAAGGACAAAAGTCTAGGTTACAAGGCTTTTTCAACTAGTAAAGTCTCAACAGGGACAGGTGTTACCGATAAACACGTATTGTTCGTCATTTTAATAATGGAACACAGTTGAACTCTGGACCTGCGGTCATGAAAACAATTTTGACAATGCTCTACCGCGTCGATGCAATTTCTGTGTTGGTATTTTAACTGCTGAATCTGCTATTATACAATGCTCCATACATGCCACTTACAGGCAACCTATGCTGTTATATTTCAGGAGGAATTCCATTGATTTTTATGTAAAGATTCTCAAAACACGAGAGCCAAGCAAGACGCTAATTTTCTTTTATATATTAAAGATATGAGCTCTATGATCTAGGAACAAGTTATCATTAGCAGATATAGATTTTAATGCCTAATATATTTTATCGGATACTGCAAGTGTTTATAGTGAGATTTAAAGAAAACTATCAAATTTCTCCAAAGTTCCTTCTCAATTAGTACACATATACAAAAATACCATCTGAAGAAGTTCATTTAAAAGTGTTAATGAAGTCCTATATAGCGGGAAGTATTTGACTTAGTCTACATCATTAGCTAAAAGGGAATTTAATAACTAAATATCAACTATTATCCATCTTTGGAGTGATATTGTATAAAGAAATACTAACTATAGTTTCTCCCAAGTCATTTCTGAAAAACACTAACTACCTAAGTACTCTATGTAGCACAACTTTCATGGGAATAAATCAGAACTATATAATGAGTATTATCTGATTTGGAAAGTATTAATGTTAATATTTATAGAATTATATGGTTATTGGTATTGCTATCGTGTATGATCCTATTTTATTCTGTGATGGGTTACTTTTATTATGTTGAAGGTGCCTGACACTGACCACATCAAATCCTGACCTAATTAGAAATGTGTATAAATTTAGGAAACATAAAAGAAAAATGTGAAAGAGTATTTAAAGATTCTTGTTTGGAACAGGAAAAATCGTAGTTATGAGGAAAACATGATAAGGTAAAGAGTTCCAATATTAGAATGTGGTCGCCACAAAAGCAAGCGATTCAGAGGCTCGCAAATTAGTGTATTGTGGATATTGGTGGCGGCATACAGACCGCCAGGTTACCGGAGCATTGACCAAAGTAATAATTTACCTGTAGAAGATGGAAAATGAATCAACATCACAGCGAAAGGCAAGAAAGTGGAAATGATGCCGGATAAATGCAATGACATAAATCATCCTCTGACCTTAAGAGTTGTAATTTTCAGGTGGAAAAGGTTTGTGCGAAAGAGAGTGGATCAGAACGAGATATGAAAGTACCCTATATAAATATTATGATTTGACCAACCCTAAGTAAAAGCTGGATAACATTAGGGGCTTTACCTACATTACAAACAAGAAAATTGAAAACCAAGCAAATTAAAGTTTATAAAATCCTAAAATCGTTCAACACCGGTAAATAAAAAAACTAGATCCGTGGACCATGAAAGCAGAGAGAATAGAGGCTGGATCCGTGAAACTAAACTGTGTAATGATTCGCCGAAATGGTTTAATACAACCTTGATAAATAGGGTTAAGAACGCCTGGGAAACCATTTATAATTTATCCTTAATTTGAAATATACTCATTTTTTAACCCTTTGTAATTTAATTGAGTTACATATATGTAATACCACGATCCTTCATACTAATTTATCTTTCATATCGTTCTAATGTTAATGAAAAATGAAATATGAAATGATTAGTAAAGATGAAAATGAAGTGCTTGTTTAAAAGCGAACACTTAGCATTCGCAATAGAAGAAGAGCGAGGGACCATCATGCAACTCTAATCTAATTTTTAATAAAAACAATCTCAATTCTAGGAATTTATTACTTTCCATTTCAATGAGTAATCAGTAAATCGAATTTCATAATTTGGAAAATCAATTTTTATTGTCTAAATGGTATTAAATTTGTTACTTCCTTTTCACACATTCTCTTTTATGTTTACACTAACACAACAAATTTCGCGCCTTTCAAGACGGAAGAAGACCATTATTTATCTTGTCTTTTACGGAAATTGCTCTTTCATTTTCTTCGCTATCCAATCAGGTTATTGCAGACGCGTTCAGTACATACACAAAGGCACAGAATTTGTGCTCTCAAGAAGTATGGCAATAACTGTTTAGGGTGTGCATTGGGTGAGTAAAAAGTAAATTTATTTTAGATCAAGATTTTAATACAAATAATTGAAATATTCTAAGTGAAGCCACTTTCCATCGGAGACGTTTTCAGATTTTAAGTAGCAATCAAATTGTATTGATTCGGTTTAAAAGAATTAAGCGCGAGGGAGAGGAGGGATATGCAAATCCTCTCAAGGAGAAGACTTCTTCTCGACGAAGATGAGTGAATTTTAGTGGTAATAAAATGTTCTTACAATTGCGGATCAACTTATTCAAAGCATAGGAAGTTTGGACCGCTATTATCTAGAAGCAAAAATTACAAGGGTTTAATTGAAATTTGCCTAGTGATGGAAGTAGACAAGATTTGGTCTATCTTCTAATAGATTTTGCTTCTTGGACACCCTGAAAATGGAAAATCGAACATTGGATATGGTATCATCAAATTGTCCGGCAATGATAACGAGTATTCTTTGGCAGCAGTGGATTCTTCCGCAAGCAGCTCTGAAAACCATTAATGCTTTTTATCTCCACTTCTTTTTTATAGTAAAGTGAAGATACATTTCTAAAAGATGAGATGGAATTTGGTAGCCGTAAAACGGTATGAAAATTGCAGGTATTTGAAAAGCTACCACCTCAAACGGAGCCAAAAACGAGGGGCTGAACATCTCTCGTGCCAGCCTCGATTAAAAAACGAAAGCTGGTCCCAGACTAGCCTGCAAAAATTAACCGGTGGCCATGAAAATAGGTGAAAATAGACTCATCTGAAATAGAGTGGCTAAAATGAAAATGTATAGAAAGAATCTTGTTTAGAGACTACTAAGACCCTGAGGCTCATCCAGGTAATAGGTGTAACAGTGTACGCTGTGCCCTCCCCCTTATTTTTGTATTGGGTGTGTGGAAGCATTTAAACATAAGAAAAGCCGCAAAGTCCTCTTAAGTTGATTCAAACCTCAAAAGCGCAATCAAATGTAAATTTCACAATGAAAGACGTAGTGGATTTGCGGAACTGAGGAAAGAGATTGGTTTGTGATACTGAAGTGCATGAGGCAAAGGGCACTACGAAAAGAACAGAATCTGTTGCTACCAGACAAACCGGTATAGTTGTAATGTCATTCAGAGTCAATTTTAGATTCGAGGAATACTGCACATCTTTGTGAGGCCAAAGAAGGTATCTAAGTTAAATTTATTTATGTTACCTTCTAAGTACCATATTTCTCAGTTAAAAAATTAGGAGTCGATCTAATTCCTTGAAAATTATCTAAATTAAGGAAAAAAAGATAAAGACACTTAGAATAAAAAGTAATAATAATATTTTATTTACTTACTTCCTAAGATCATTTTCTTTAATAATATGAAGGAAAATACAAGTAAATATATATGTTTCAATTCCTTTAAACTCCTGCTTCTTTACCATCTGAAGGGAGGGAAATGTCATTTGTACCCCTGCGGGAAATTGCTCAATGACAGTTAATTTTCATCCCCCAAAATCCCAAATTCCTTTTGACTGAAAAATATTCAATGAGTATTGCCTCCCGTTTCCTTTTTTTATTTTCCCAATTAACGAAATGCAGCAGAGTCTAAGTTCCAATTTATTTCCTGATTCTTCTAAGCCTAGATAAAATATGAACTGTTTCCAGATCTTCACTGTATGAGGGGAAATCTCGCTGTGTAATTGCATAAACAGGTGAAGAAGAAAAGATGGGAAAGGAAGTATATGTGTTTAAAACATGGAAAATGAATAATGTGAATGGTGTTTGAAAGCTTTTTATTCCGGGGCGGCTTGAAGTATTTGTTGGGAACAAATGCGTGAAATAGAGAAGTATAGTTGAAGCTGAGATAAAAAAAGGTGAAACCGATTGATTGTAATTCATGAACTATTACAGAAAAAGTGAGGTTGAGAAAGAGAGCTTTTAAAATAACTGTGATGAGTGATGGATGGAATTGGGAATAAGTCTCAGTTGGTGGTTGTAGGAAAATAAATGGGCAAATAGTAACTGGCAAGGCAATATGTGAGATGAAATAACTGGAGTTTTGGCAAACCATAAAAAATAAAACTTATGTAATGATGTGTATGTGAAACATATTCATTCCCCACCAATTGCTTAAATTTTAATAGCCTCTCCCCTTCCTCTTGTGTCTATTCTTCGATCTCAGATGATTTAATGCTCCTGATGGACCAAATTTGCTGCCTTGTTTGTTGCTATGCCAAAGAAAATTCTTGGATCTTGTCTCTACATAGGTCTGTCGATCGCTCTTCAGGTGACATATCCGCAGACCTTAGCCATGCGCTGAGAGGTGTAGGGTATTTTTAGATGGGCCGGCAATAGAGTGACCTCTGGTCAGGCTGTAATGTGCTATGAATCCAACCGCCGACACTCTCTCTCTCTCTCTCTCTTGTACGACCAGGATTTGTTTTCCCAATTGGTTGTGATTTATGAACGGTTTAAATGCTCATCCAAAAATGTAGAAAGGGTTGGATCCGAGATACATCTCCCCACTTCCTTTAAATTTTCCCTGTAGTAAGATTCAAGTCGAGGGTAGAAGCGCGCTCAGCAATTGATTTGACAATCCTCCTCTGCTCAGAAAACAAGAGATTCAGTTGGCGATGTCTCATAGGGAAATGTGATCCCACCTTCTTCATAGTCTTGGTGAGGATGGTAATATCGCATTCCTTCCTGGTAGAGGGACTTCCCTTCACCACTTATTTTTCTTTTTATTTTGCTTCTTCTCTATCTCTAATTCTTTCTCTCTCTCTCACTCCCTCTCTGTCTGCCTGTGTGTGGTTATACTTGTTGGGTCTTACTCAGCACAGAAAGCAGAAATTATCTAAGCCTGACTGTCATCACTACGCCCAGGTTCCCGCCTTCCCCCTCCCCCTTCCTGGTTATATGGCATTTCTGTCTGACATAAAGCCGGACTCACTCACTGTATGTGTAACACAACTCTTCCAATGTGTCAAGCGAAGAGTCTTTCCTCTTTCAGTCGGAGATATTAAAATTGACATCGGTTTATTGCATTATCCCTGACCATCAACTCTCAGGAATTCTCTGATTAATTTGGATCTTTTTCATAATATGAATGAAAAGAAAGTGTAGTCGAAACTAAACTTTCACAAAAATCTCTGATAAAAACATTATAATTAATCGCAAAAGTATGAAAGAGAACGTGTCTAAATATGGCGAATAAATTTTCCAAATTTATCCAACCATAAGGATTATGGCAAAGAGAGAAAAAACATAAAATGGAATAATCTTTGTGAAAATGTAGGTAAAAAGAGCAATGGAAGCATTGTAGAAATCATACAATTCGCTTTCTGGATTCAATTCATTATTTATACGAAGGGTTTTTTCGTCCCCACAAAAATATTCTAGGTAGAAACATTATTTTAACCTTAAATAGCCATATTTCTAGATGTCCATTATGAAGCCGAATCCATCAATTTGTTCTTTCTAATCTATGACTGAAAGAAACGCGTAAAACTTAAAGCAATCTTCTGTTCAAAGTCATTTCTCGCGGATTACGGATATTGAAGGAAACCTTTCTCCCAATTTGACTTCCTCTTGCACCCTTTAATTGTCCAATCGAATCTTTATTAGTGAAAGGAAATCAGATTGCGTGGGAGATTTAACGCGGTAACTAAGAGACGAGGTTTGTTGTGCGCAAAAGAGGAATAATGCCTTTGAGATGAATTAATGGACAACGTCTACCCTACTCTCCTGCCATTGTAAGTAACGGTTAAATGGGCCTAAAAGGTTTTGTCCATCTTAAAACGTAGAGGAAAATAGGAGTTAGAAACAGTCTTCAGAAATACCAGCTTTCAGATTCCTAAGGTTGGAGTGAAAGGCAAAATAGGAGAACTGGAAATTGAGCAAACGTAATTAGATTGTTCTCTCTCAGATTTGAAAACAGAACAAATGGGCGACAATAGAAGAGAATAGCAGAAAAGATCCTGGTGCTATGTATAAATAAATACATGGAAGTGTTTGCAGAATTTTGAATACCTAAGCGTATAAAGAGAAATTAAAATACAGGGTGGTAACGGCTGTGTAATAAATGGTAATTTATTCCATTTGTTAGAATGTATCTGAAAGGACAAGCTTTAAAAAAGAGGAAAGAAATTTAGATTTTTAAATCGAAGTAAATAATTTGTGAAATAAAAAAACAATTGCCACTTAGCATTTATTGTCTCCCCAAGTTACAGACAGTGAAATTGGTGTAATTTTTATATGTGACGATATGAATGGTACTGGACCGGATGAAGACCTGGATGGAGGAATTATATTTTGCTTTTTTCTTTGCGTAAATCATCGCATGCAGCTTTCGGTCCTATGTTTAAGTGGGGCCTTCGAAAGGGGCAAACGCCGAGACTACCTTTCACCCCAAAATAATGCCTTAATGAATAATCTGCACTCTTTACGAGCCAAAGAAATATGAAAGCGTACAGTTGGATGCGTAATGGGTGGTTTTGTATCTGTGTGAACAGGAATGTTTGGTGTTATTTTCGCATGTACATAGGTGGATGGCGTTACGACAATAAACTTTAATGGTCATGAGAGCTAATAGGGGGAATGATGCCGGATAAATGCAATGACATAAAACCCCCTCTGACCTTAAGACTTGTAATTTCCAGGTGGAAAAGGGTTGTGCGAAAGAGAGTGGATCAGAACGAGATATGAAAACACCCCTAAAAAATATTATGATTTGACTCACCCTAAGTAAAAGTTGTATAACATTAGGGGCTTGGAGGAGGGATCCTTCGTGGTGAATAACAGATCAGAGTGGCTATCCATAAGGAGTATCTAGAGATCCTACGTGCAAACTACTTAGAAGAGGAGTTGTGTAGTTTCGAGTGATTATTACCAGAAATGTGCATTTAAGAAACACTAAGTCATGCAAATATGTGCAACTTATCGTTACCATTCCTGCTAACATTAGACGTTCAAGTACCCCTGTGCATCAATAGCTGAATTGTGAAGAAGGGAGTGAAATAAAAAGCGAGAAAAAGTGTTCCTAGCATTTTGAACTTAGTATTTGAGTCACAGGTGTTTCTAAAACGTCAAGTTCGGGAAAACAAGAGGCTAATATTTGGCATAGCAAGCAGATGTTGGTACACAATTGGAAAACAGAGAATGCTGAGGGGACAATAAATGTCTTTGTTAGCGTGAGTTGTCCTTAGGGAGGAGGAGGGCGACTGGGATAGGTTTGTTTCGATTGTCCCTCAGGATAGTCCAAGCCCGCTAATCCCTCGTAATCTCTTAGAGTTTAAGGTGAAGGGTGGAACATTATTGCCGTATCAGAGTGATGTTCTTGGTGATGTTTTATGTCTTTTTTATTAGAAAGGGATAGAAGTTGATAATACTTCCTTGAAGGAATCGTAGCTGCGGCTCTCATCTGTTGAATTCTGCGAAAAAGTTCGAAATTGTTTTCTGTTAAGTGATTCTATGAGCAACTAATTTTGTAGCACCCTGTAGTGTGGTCTTTCGGCCATCAATGCTCTCTGAGGAAGCGTAGCTGAATTATTATCCGAGATGTTCGGTGTGAATGGTGTGAGTGATTTCACTATAAGGTTCTATCTCAGCGCTAAACTAAGGCTGAGAAATAATTGATTATTAAGCGACAATTCTATGAATAATCAAAATTAAAAATACCGCGGATAGGTTTAAAAATGAAGCTCATTGATTTTCGTAGCAGTGTAACAAATCAAAAAAATGCATAAATTTACTCTAGCGAAATGATAAAGGTTCTTCCAATCCTTTCTAGGTTCCAGGGATGACTATGCCTCTGGTGGATGTCGCCAGATGGGCGGTTTATATCAATAATTAATTTAGATTTCTGGTATTAACCGAATAATGCGTTTTTGGCTTCATTAATTGCTATTCCCAGTCCAAATGGAGTCCACATGTTTATTATAGAAACGTGAATGATTTGGCTGATTGGGTGCAATTGATTGGTAAATGAATGGTTGGAGGCATCAAGTGCTCGATTGAGTATAAAATCAGAAGTTTGGAAATTTCTTCATAAACTACAATCTAAACGGGATTTGAGCTGTACGATTGTTGATTTGCTTTGATTTTCTCCCTTCCAACCACCTCTGTAAGGAGGAGCTAATTTTTGTCGAAATCTGTCCATTTAAATTATCATCAAGTGAAGTGGACAATCGTACTTTGATTTTGCTCTTGAGCAATTACTGATCAAATCACGATGTCGAACTATGGCCAAGTGTACGGGAATATGCGCACACAGGCTCTAAGGTAGGCTAAGCAAAGCGACAACTGTTATTGTTCTAAGAGTGCGATTTGAATGATAGCGGCAGCTGCGTGACCAAGGAACATACCAAACACAACGAAAAAAATATATTTTAATGCACACTAAATACAAGGCACAAAAATAAATATGGATACATATATATATATATATATATATATATATATATATATATATATATATATATATATATATATATATATATATATGTGTGTGTGTACAGGAATAAGACGGACTTAGGTTCCGAATACTAATTAGATAACCTGGGTTATTGAATGGTTATAATGGGAGATTTAGGGAAGGGAGTGATTTAGTTCCTTTAAACTCGAGAGTAAAACGGGGAAAATTTGGGGAGGTCTTGGTGACCTTGATTACTCAGGGGGTAACCAAAGACCTGCAGCGGGTGGGGCTACTTTTTCGAACTTGTGTTTTGCGAGATGCGGGCCTCTTGGCCTTGAGAGGTCTCCAGGCAAACTTCGAAGGGGGTGGGGGAGATGACTTCTCCTACCTCTGGTTGAGCGAGCTATCGGGCCTCCTGCCCTTAAGAGGTCACCAGACGAACTTCGAAGGGGGAGAGAAGGAGATGACTTCTTCACACTCGGCTTGAGCGAGCTAACAGGCCTCTTGTCGTCAAGAGGTCACCAGAGAAAATTCGAGGGACGGCTTTTGCAATGCTTGATCCGAAGGCGGTTGAGAAAGGCTGACGTTGCCCCATGAGACTCTTCTCCCTGACCCGAAGATACGAGTGTGATGTTCAGCTCTTCCGTGCCTTGCGACCATCACTCACACCTCTCAGGAGAGAGCTCGTTGAATTGCACTCCTTTAGGGGAAGTCTCGTCTAACCAAATCTGTCTGTAATCCTGGATAGGTTGCATATATATACCCGGAGTTCTTCTAAATAGGGAGACAGGGAAGCCTTCTCGAACCATCGTTATCGGGCGTGACCGACCGAGCGTCTCTTTACGCGGAAGTGTCGGGTGCAGGAATCAGCGGGCAAGACGGTCGACCAGCGGCTAGAGCCATAAGAGCTATTGACGATGAACCAACAAAGTAATCTTCCGACCCGAGGGGGGAGGGATTAAGACGGTGGCTATGTAGCCTCAATTTCAGTGTCAGGCCTTGGTGTAAATTTTGCGAAGACTTAGTCGGAAGGGAGGAGAGAGTAACGGCTCACTTTCTATCCCGAAGTAATATCTTAGGAGGTGGGGAAATAGTATTATTCTAGGGGATACCTCTACACTCCTCCCTTTCAAAGACATTTTTACAGCGCAGGACACTTTGGAGCGAAAAAAATGTCCACAATAATTTCATCCAGAGGAGAATTTATAAAGCTACAATTTTAACATATATCAACAGATCGAAAAACATAACACTACACGGGATTTACATATTTGTAACCACAGATAACTTAATCTATACATATGCGCACATACAACATCAACGAAGCCAAAAAAAGAAAAGAAAACAGTATTTACAAGAATGAATCAAACACGAATTTTATTATACACTCAGGTTATTGGAGAGGGGGGGGCTTCTATAGGATTCCTACTCAAACTATCGGCTAGGAATTTGTCGGTGCCTTTAAGATACATCCTAAACTTACGAATAGACCACACTATGGCTAACGTTTTAAGCTCTATGGTGGCATACGCGTTTTCGCTATGGGACAGCTTCCTGCTAGCATATCCTACCGGATATCTTACTCCATCGTCATCATATTTGACGAGAGTACAACCTAGGCCATCCTGGGAAGCATCAGTACTAACCTCGAATGTTTTATTAGGATTCGATACTCTTTAGAGGGGTCCAATTAACTGGGACAGGGGCTGTTCTTTTAAGCATGTTGTTAAGATGCGCGGCTATGGCAGCGAAATTTGGCCCAAAACGACGATATAATGACACGGGAAAGCTTTCCAATAAGGCAAGGAATTGGGCCCTCTCAATAGGGGCGAGATTGGTAGCGAGATCGATGTCTGCGGACGATAAGGGGACCGGAAGCGGTACATCTTTCTCGCCTGGGCTCTGGTAACGCCAGGTTGGCTGAGAAATTGAGTTTTAGGAGAGCTGTGCGCGCTGTCCAAATGGAACGGAGTAGAATTTCATCGTAGCTGCAACTACGTCAGCTCATCCGGTGAAGTATTGGCACTCAATATGGCACCGTACTACTAAGAAGCTAGGAACATGACCTAAGAAGTCGTGCATCAACGTGAACCTGTTATGCTGGAGACTTACGGGGTTAGTAGTTTGTCGGAAACTATATACGTGGAACAGGAATCTCGGCAACCATTTACTGCGCCATTTTCAAACTGGAGCCCCCTGGGAGAACTTTCGTTGAACAAGAAATTTACCTGTTGATCTGGGGGAGAGAGAGCAGGGACGCTGGCAATGCCGCTGGCGGATTAGGCGAGAGGGCAGCAGAGATTTGCTGGACAGGGTGACTAGACGAGATCCTCAGTTGAGAATTTGGGGGCAATTGTGGTACTTCTTATTTCTCTTCCAAGCACTCTATACAAGTGTTCTATTGGATAGAAATTCTTGATGGGTCATGCCCATTTCTCCAAACTAATTCTTGTTGTGGCTGGATGTATGGTATGGATCATTATTCTGCTGAAATATAACTTCATTTCTTGGTGTAGGATTTAATTTCTAAAATCTTTGACAATATTGTGGTACAAAGTGTAGTTTTAATTCTTCCATAGCAGAGAATTATCCCCCATGTTCCTGAGGAAGACATGCAGCTCTATACTATGATAAAACTACCTCCAAGTTTCAGTGTTGATAACACAGAACCAGGGTGAAATGCCTCTCCAACTTTTGTTTCACAGGTGAAGTGCTGAAAAGCTGCAAATTTGTTATAAGAAACTCATATGTGTAAGTAATAATCTTCCAAGATATATTTAAATGTAATTATATGTAAAAAATACAATAGTCTTTCTTACATACCTTATAACTACTATCATCTAACCAGATTGCTTTAGACCATTCGACGTCTGTCCAACTTTTGTGATCTTTGCCCTACATGTGGCCCTATTGAAGACGTTTACTTCCGTTAACCGTAGATATAAATGGCTTTATTTTCTCGAATTGCATACTTTTAGCCCTTTATTTGTCTCTTTCTAACTATTATGGGTGATAGTTATAAATTTCAAGCTTCATTAAACTCTCCAACAAGTTCAGAAGATGTTCTCTACCGTTCTGTAGTGAAGCTCGAATGCTACATGTCCTCCTTTGGTGTTGTAAGACGTTTTGTGCCATTTCTCTTTCTTGATACAAAGCTTTTCGTCTCCGATATCATTTTCTGGTGTTTTGGAGAGAATCTCTTAAATATTTTTAGGTATACTTGTGATAATCCTTCACTATGGAATATTTTACTGAATGAATACGCAGATTACCATTGTTCAGTTTTAACTTGAGGTTCATCTCTACTGGTAACTATTGTATCAATGGTCAGTGCTGGTTCTTTACACGTAACCTAAGGTTGAAGTGGTTTCGGGAAGCTGAACTTGAAAACCAAGCTCATTCATGCGCGGCGGAGTTTAATCGACGCAGGTAAAGCAGAATTCCTACTATAAATTCGCAAACAAGGCTTCATTTTCTCTTTTGTTTAATTCCTGGTTTTCAGCTAAATGTAAAAATAATTCAGTCCCTGGTTTTTAGCGTATAATTTATGCCCTTAAATTTGCGACATTATTACGACTAATATTGATGGAAAATTCACTTCCGAAACCTATTTCCTAGGTTAAGAATTTAATAATTTTTAGAAAAAAACTCCGTAAACTACGTTTTCTTCTGTTTTCAAAATGCTTTGCTAATCTAAGGAAGAGGGCGAATTAAAAATTCCGAGAAAAATTCTCTTCCCACTACTTCCTTTACAAAAGTAGTGGGAACAAAGAAAAATGGGTGAGGCTCCTAAAATACCCTACCCCTACAGAATGTGACCGTCAAATTCGGGCAGATATCTGAATCTCACTTTTAAGTGGGGGTCCAAAAGAATATGGGGGTGTGTAAATTTCATATCTAGGCCATGAAAATTGGAAGAAATAGGAAACGCACGATTAGATCTTTTTCACTATTTAATGAACAAATCTTCAAAAAAGAAAGTTACTAACATTTTTTTAGTATTTTTCAAACAAAAAGGGTAAGAAAGAAATCATAAGGTTTTACCGTCGTAATTCAGCTTCCGAATTTGGAATAGAGGATTTTATTTAAAAAGGTCAGCATAAAAAGGCTTGAAATAGAGGTGATGCGAAGTGATGTTTCATGAGTGGAGGAACTCCAAAGGCGCGCAGTGTCCTCCTGGTTAAAAAGCACACCCTGGAGTGGGAATTATATCTGCCCAACAATAATTAAGCGATTGTCTTTTATATTATTAACACCGGGTGTAGGACAGGGCCTATTGATTATATCCCCAAAGACAGTACTCAAATTTTATAATTTTGAAAATTCTCTTTATGCCAAACAATCTATCAATCTCATCCGATATATTTAAATACATCATTAGGGTTGGGGAAAAAGGAGTCCCTAAACGAGGTCCTTTACTCCTAAAGGAAGCATGGAAAAGGAAATCAGGTGGGCGAAATTAGGCGTTGAATGTAAATGAATCTTTCCAGAATAAATCGCATCTCTAAAGTTTAAAATGCAAATTATTTTATCAATCTTACCAATTTCAATTTATGGAAGTGAAACCTGGAAAATGAAAAAAAAAATCATGCGTAAACTAAGGACAACTCGGAGAAATATGATAAGAGACATGGTACGAATAATCGCCAGGAGGGACCATAAGGACCATTGATAAGGATACAAACACGACTGACAAATACAGTAAAAATAAGAAGTAAAAATTGGGAAATTAGTGAAAGTAACGACAGAAAATAGAGAGAATATATCCTAAACTGTAATAATTTGACCAAAAAAGTCAGAAAACCCCTTATCAGAAGGGATGGGACAGACTGAAGTTGGATGAATACTGAATAGCCAAGAGTGACGTGAGATTCGTGCTCTGGACTTTGATCATTGAAGGCCTTTCTATCTGTTTTTAGGGCTAATTTCGCCTCACATGGATTTGTGTTATTTTCTACGATAAAAGCGAAATCCTTGCCTATTCCTATTATTCATTTCGGACATTTGACGTGACCTTGAATAAATGTGACTGAATGCAGTCCTTATTCCACAACACCAAGCAAGATCTATTAAAATACATATAATATGAAAGTATTTTCTCACTATTTTGGGTGTGTCATTTTACAGCTTAACACTGGCAAACATCCTGCTTAAAGAACGCCTTAATACGTCCGATTGACATGGTTCTACAAGCTTCAAATAATATAAGTTTTTATGTGGATGTTTGTGCTGCTTTTTCTTCCCTTATATTCTTAATTGATTGTGGGGATTGTTTTTAGTCTCCGCTCACTATTTCTTTTCTTCAGGCCTATTTTCCTATACGGTTTAAGTTACCTTGATTTATTTTCGAATTAGTTAAAACGACAAAAAAAATCGATGGTATTCTCCACCAGAAAGTTTTAAATTAACTTCATATATAAAGCTTTGAATTTAATAAATATGAAAATGCCTGACTGATATATAACTAAAGTTGTTCCCTCGAGAGGTGGCGTAAGAAACGGGGTAAGATTTTTTGCGTTTTCGAGGATTCTTATCGGGCAAATTCTCCGCCATTATTTGGAGATAAAATTAAAAGGAAAAATCCATTAGATTTTGTATTTGAGAATGCGGTGATTTCATTGTGGTGATTTCTCTCCCACAACACTTTTTGGGAGGAGTATTCTTAATGAAAGAGTTAAAGTGAGAGGAAGATAAAATATGCGTAGCGTTATAACACCAGCACTTAAAAGAGAATATTACTATTGATGGCATGGAACGGGAGGAAGGAGGGAGGGTGTTCCTCTCCTTGCCTCGTTTCACCTCAGAGGAAGGTTTTCCCGTAGCTCAACTTAACTGAGTAACTCCTAGAAGAGGCAGAGGAAGGGTGAGTAATGGAGTGACATCTTCAAGAGGGAACGGAGAATGGTTTCCTTCCATTATTATTCACTCATGGTAACAGAAAGGAAGCTGCTTTTATCCAACATGACCACACTTGACCCTCATTAAAAACATGAGGAGAATAGATAGAAAGGCGAAAGAATAAAGAACATAAACATGAATTCAAAGCACATAATTAAATCTACCTCCGAGAGACAGATACACACATAAGAACTTAGCTCCTGGGTAGAAAAAAACATTTAAACCAACCTCTGGGGCCAATAAATCGTTAGAACTTACCTCCGGGAAAATAATAAGATCATATAAGCCTACCACATAGTACATAAACCTTACACTTGAACATAGCGCGGGCGAAGAAGAGCTGAAGAGGTTTGCTTTGTGGAGGACTTCAACCCTCTCTTCAACGTTGTCTCGCTTCTCTCTAATGGAACGGGCGTAAACAACGCAAATGACCGCAATATAAAGGATCTGATGATAATAGGTAGTATGGCATTCCTTCAATCCCTGGAGGAGCAGCGGGTTACCGTAAAGCACTCTTAAACAAGAGGTACAAGGTTGATCTCCCTCAGGCAGGTAAATAAGCTAAAACAGAGTGTGAAAAAGCGGATTGAAAGGACGAAATCAGCTGATGCCCGTAGCTGAAAAACGGCTCTTGGCATCGGTGCCACTCTGTGTTCTTTACAGTACCAAGCAAGAACGAAGTAAGTAAAAAATAAATACAGGGAGATACTGATGCATATACAATTACCTCTTCAGGTAATTGTAGATACCTTTTGATATATGCCTCAAGATATGTACAAATAAAATAGACTTAAATACAGGGAAATAATATAAGTCAAAGTTATAAGTGCCAACCAATTATTATTTGGGGGATTGACTGAGGCCAATTCTCATTTAGTTCTAGCCTGCTGTGCAGCGCTTAACATAATATAACATAATTCAACAGAAGACAAAAGCCACAAGGGCCTATTAAAAGTAATCCGAGTCAAAGGGCTTTGCAGGTATCACTCATAATCCCCAAATACTACATCGTTAGGATATCATCCAGAATACTGCTTCTAAAGCATCGGCCATCAACGCTTGTCAAAAACTAAATCATGCAGCTACAATATATACATCAATATTAAAATATTAAGATTTAGCCCAACATACCCCCCTCCCATAATCTCCCTTTCCTATCCATTTATCTAACCTGCCCTTGAATACTTTTAAAATTTGAATACTCAAAACCTCTGTAGGTAATTTATTCCATAAGTCTATACTTGTCTTTTCTTAAAAGGGGGTTTGTAAGGGCAATTTTCATTACTTGTCTTCTAACCTCAATAGCGGGACTGTTAGAAGAGAAGAATCACATTATTAATCGGTTAGGTACTAAAGCAAGCAGGGAAAAGGCATTCCTGAATCGGAATCGGTTACTATTTGTTCTTTACATAAATAGTCATTTCTTGAGTCTACCTTTAGGTGCTTCATTGGTTTCGATAGAACCAAACAATATTCGATACAATAATGTTACTTTCCTGGAGAAGTGCAGGTAGAAGTTGTTTTGGTAATCGCTCAAACACTAGGCATAAACTTGCTCATCGAATGGTACCGAGAGTTAAAGCGCAGCTACTTCTTGGCCTTCTCATGATGGAGTTGACGATTGAGTAGCGAATGTTCGGGGTTTAGCTTAGGTTCCGTAACGATTGGAACTTTACAGATACACAATAACAAAGGTTTCTTGCCCAATTTCTAGATGCACAGGTACCCTACTATAATACAGTAAGAAATTTGTTAACCAAATTTCTCCAAATGGGTTGTGTTTCAGACATTCCCCAAACTGATAAGCCCTCATCATGAGAAGACAAAGTTGTTGATCTCCAGCAATTGATTCTGAAGAGTCAAATGAAGTTTGTAAGATGGTTATTCCTGCAGGCACATTTAACCAAAGAGTACAGCGCACTAAATTTTGATGAAAAAGTTGAAGTGCTTTCTACATAAGGTATCCGTAGTGCATGAGTTGAAAGGGCGTGACAATCGGTCCCGCGTTGATTACTGCAATTGGTTTCAGAACTTTCTTCATGAGAAAGGGTATGACATTATTGATCTAACTTCTTCACCGAGAAGGAATGGTTTCATCTTTCCGGATACAGGAACAGCCATAACACTCATCTATGAAGCCAGAACATTCGTCTATGGAGCATTGAAACCCCTCCTGTATTCAAAGAACTTCCTCTACACTTACAGAAGGTCGGTGTATGGAGTGTTTTAATTCGTACGATTAACCTATTTTTCTTCGACGACGCCATAAACACAGAACATTACCGCACTCACATTCTGGAACCATTCATAGACCACCTCAATGAGCGTGAGGTTGAAGAAGGTTGGTTTCAATAAGACAGGGCATCTACACACACGGCTCGTGCATCACAAGCGTGTTTGAAAGACTTTCTTTGCTGATCACATAATCTCCCGCGGAATCTGATCCTTCTAATTTTCCAGACATCACAGCCCTGGATTTTTATCTCCGGGCTGCACTCAAGGGAGGGCTGTACGAGAACAATCAGTACAATGTGGAAGAGTTGAAATAATCAACCATCCAACTCACCGAACAAATCACTCCGGTCACCCTCCAGAAAGTGTTCAATGTAGGTTGTCCACAATTTAATTTCAGTCTATGAGTGCGAAAGATACTTTGTGCAATTAAGTTTAGGGCGTAGACCACTGAGTGCACAGAGTGGCAAAGATTGGGTAAGGAAGATCTGTAAAGTAGTGAAAAAGAGGAAATAAAAATATACGAAAGCTATACATACGTAGGTAGTTCCTCCAACTGGACTTGGGGTTCGGAGCGATTTCAATTTTAGGGGTTTGGGTCGCGAAAGCACGCGATCAACTGTGCTTTTGCGATGAGCTGTGCCCCTAATATACCCGCATCCTCCTTGCAAAAGATACACAAGCGATTGACCAACATTGTTTATATTTGTTAATCAAGCTTAACACCACTTATTTTAATCCTTTTGCTAATAGATGAAATTTTATCTCCCTTCGCAAATTAGCCCTCGGATAATAATAAAAATAAGAACACTTAAATAACTTTTGAGCATCATACATATTTTTTTGCTCTAACCCATAACTACTCATCATGTCTAAATATTGTTTATCACAGTAACTAAATCCCTAAAAGCTTCCAAACCGAATAAAAAGTATTTCTTTCTAAATTTGACTAATCATTTGATCAAATACGCCAGTCAACTTTTAATTAATTGAAACGAAAAAAATGACGACGAACAAACGTTTTTTAATCGTCAAATTTAATTATGGGCTGAGGGGAGATTCGGAGAGTTAATAGAACCATCAATAAATTTATTACAAACGATTGAACATTTTGAAATCCGAAATGCAAATATGAAAGTAACGAAGAATAGGAAAATTATTAAAGCCATTTGAAGTAATTATTATAGTTAAAAATAATATATTTCTAAATAATTTGCCCTTGGAAAAAGTCCCTCTGAAGTCAATGGTTTTAATACAAAATAAGCAAAGACATAAAGCAAATACTCCTCAACTACGTAATCAATCATCTTCAGTTAATAAGTCTTGATTGACTATGTAGTCAATCATCTTCCGTAAATACAATACTGAGCAAAATAAAAGCACGATTTTCCTTCATTAAAATATTTTCATGGTACCTGAAGGCATCCACCTCATATTTTGCAATCATATATTCAAGAAATTATAATAAATAAATTAACAAAAGAAAATATTGACACGTCCAAAATAAGAGAACGATCATTCACAGAATTGCTTAGAAAGCAAATACACTAAAAACAAAGCTAGAAAATTAAAACACTTAATAGCAGGCGTTGAGGCCTTTCGTTTCTATTACTTTGCCGCAATGACGACCACAGGACCTCACCAGTTCTGGCAAAATTCTGGTTTTATTTTGTTTCATTCTTTCTCAATTTTCTTCGGTAAATCACTCACAGTTGAAGCTTGGTAGGCTCGAACTTTGTCTCTATTGATCATTTCCGTGCTTAGCAGGCCACTTCATTACTTCGACAACATCTCGTTTGAAATAGTATTTTACTCGCTTTCCAGTATGGCATGACGCGTTGTCCTGCATAAATACTGCTGGCTGGTTCAGAGATGCTCGGAGTGAAGGTATAACGTGTTGTTCTACGACGTTTACGTACACATTCTCATTTCCCCTTTCAATTATTCGCACTTGCGGACAAACACCTTCAGAGGAAAACATCCCCCATACCATGACGCTGCCTTCTCCATGCTTGGCAGACAGTTTAACATATTTATGGTTAATTAAGTCTGTCACCTGCAGCGCATCTAACAAAGCGTCTGCCATCACATCCAACTAAATTAAATTTACTTTAGTCGGTGAAATTAATTCTCTCCCAATCTTCATTCCTTCAGAAAACATCAGCTTTAGCATATTTAAGTGTCACCGAATTACAAGAGGCAAGAGGAATCAACCCATCTCTCCATTTGGCCCACGAAATCCAATGTCACTCCAATATGTCTTTTTCATTTATAAATAAGCTCCTTTAATAACACAGAACAAAGTTCTTCCAGAAGCGTTGAGAAACCACATCTACTAGTCTCTGGTTATTTTTATTAGCCAGGAGAAAGTCGCACCTCTCACATGCTGAGTTGATACCCGCTTGGAATTCTAGCGTCAAGGTGACGGTTTGATCACAGCGATCGCGGGCACAAAACCTTCAGCGGCATTACGAGTTTGCCGCCCATTGGGATTTACACTGAACAGACCCACACGTGTCATTAAGGACTTACCCAAGATCACCTCTTTTCCTGAGGCCTACCAATGAGGTACTAGTAGGGATCTATGATGCTAAGCAGGGTCTCCCCCCCATCCCCCGCCACTACAGTCACATATGGGTTCTGTCAACCTTGTTTGTGTAAAAACTCAATCATCACCCCAATGATCGAACCTTGGCTCATTTGGGCTTGCTAGCAATTGGCATTTTAATTTTATGTACATTTTATTTATGTACATATCCGATCATGGGCTGGCGCAATGGACTACTAGGATAAAGGAAAATGCAAGCTAAGCTAATATACTTTAGTCTTGATGGAGACTGCTTGATGGTTGCTCTGAAGGCGGACACTTCATGTGGAGTCAGGGTTGCAGCTCGCATAAGTGGAGGGCTTCTTGGAGGTTGCTGTGAAGGCGGAGACTTGGCGTCGAGTGAGGGTGGCAGTTTGCGTGCATGTATAACTTCTTGAAGATTGATGTGAATGTGTACACTAACTGTTGAAGGAGGGTGGCAGCTAGAGTGGATAGAGAGCTTCTTGGAGGTTGGTGTGGAGAATTAAACTTGGTCTGGAACGAGACAGACATCTAGAGTGATAAAAGAGCTTCCTTAGTGGTTCAGGTGAAGAAGGATAATTGACTTAAACCTAGGGTTGCATATCGCGTGGATGGAGAGTTTATTGGATGTTGCTGTGATGGTTGACACTTGCGGTTATGCGATGGTTGCAGCGAGAGCTTGGTGTGTCTTACAATTTATGTCTCTTCCCCGTGCGTGCTAGAATAAGTAGGCTTCGAATGGCCTGAGGTTGCCAGGTGTGCCAATCATTGGGTTACTGTGCTGCATACATTGCAGATTAAGTGGAATTTATCATAGAAGGAGGAACTGTGGATAGGTAAAATCCATGGTGTTTTGTGACAGCAAAAAGGAAATTTAAAGTATCTCATTTGCGAATTACTCTTTAGTTATTCGGATACGATGATTCACTTGGTATAAGTGAAGAGCCTACCATAGATATACCCACTGCAGTTTTATAGTGGTTTCCAATTGCTGTACCCAATCCAGATTTCTTTAATTCAAACACTCTATGAAAATGATAATATCTTCCGCGTCACAGAATTTATTCATCATTAAATGCACTTTTAAAAATAAAAATTATTTTGTTAATTTCATTGAACGTGTTATAACTTTATATAGTTTTTACTCAAATTTTGATTCTCACATTGAAACGTTTTGGAGGCTATTTCAATACCGAAAAAGATGTAAGTATGATAGTAAGCTTTCACTTGGCCCCTACACAATAAATTATAAACTGTTAAAACAACTAGGGCCTCCCAGTATTTTACCACGACTAAACAGCCTGAAGATCTCGGAGAATTTACTGGTCTTCTAGTTTCAAACTGAAGGAATCTAAATCAAAGAAAAAAATCTCCCTCGGCCATGTCAGATATCTCTTTATTAGACTTTAGGTATTTCATAACTTCATTGACAAGGTTGTGTATTTTTTAGTGAACCTCCATTCATGGCTTCTTATTTTTTATGTTTTATTTCACGCTATTCTAACCATATTGAATTTCCTCCATGGGAACCCAAACTACCATGAATCGTTTTTTGTGACTTTAAACTTATTCTCTGAAGAGTTTCGCGAAAGTCATTTCAAAATATCCTTTTGTCTGGTTAGAGAGAATGGCTAGCGAATTAAACCCGGAGAGGGAAATCTACGGGCCAAAAAGGAGAGACATTCATAAACAAGAATGTTTTAAATAAAGCATCAAAATTATTCTCCTTTCCTAGACATTTTCTTGCACAAAGTTAAAACGAGCTCTTTTATCGATCAATTAAAGAAGTTTTTGATTTCCATCCGCATGTTAATAATAGTCTCGACGTTTTTTTCTCAAGTTTAATGCATCATTTACCTGGATTATTAACTACTCTTGTGATAGTTATAATTTAAATTTTTTTTAGTGCATCTTAGTCTCTGTTTCGAGGTGATTTATAAGATCTAAAAATGATGTGCGGCAAATTGGTGTACAGAAATTCATCTACAGCTACAATTCCATTTCAAGACTTTCTAAATTGTAAGCTACACTTTGAGATTCAAAGCGGACTTTACAGTCTTAAGTCAAATAAAGCGCAACTTTAGGTAATTTAGTTGAAATCATATTAACAGAGTGATTTTTCAATGAAATGATTTACTATTATTGTCAAGGTCGCGTTGTCAGTTATTTATTTGTACATAAATATCCTCTAGCGTCAGTTTCTTTCTCTAAAGTGATTCAAAACTCAAAATTGTTTCTTCGCGCCCCATGAACCAGCGAAATTGACTGGAGATTTGCCGCGAAACAATTTCCCAAATGGTCACGGGCACAATTCAAACCCGCTTATTTCCCACCCATTAGTTCCATCACGCTTGGATGGGAATTATGTGAATTATTTTGGAAATACCAATTTTATCCCTTCTTGCCTATTTTCCAAAAGTTTTGGGAGTGGGTTAAATGCACGAAATTTACCGCTGTATGAAAGATTCCATAATGACGACTAGAAAAAATTAGCCAGAGTTTTACATAGGTAAAATACTGGAGAAATACATGAGTGCATGCAAATATATACCCACATAGTAATATGGAAATGTTTCTTTCACTGTATGTAATTTATCGCACTCAAACAAGAAATGAAATTCAATACTTATTTTTTCTTTTCTGACTTTTTCTAGGAACCTTTTGGAATCCCCTCGAAATTGTTTCAAATCATTCCACACATTTATTTTACTTTCTCTTTTGCAGCCGCCCAATCAAACGAAGTTTCTATTCCTATTACATTCAAACTCATTCACTAATATCTCAATATATTAGTTCGCTCCCAGTTATTATAACTACACTTCTTTCATTCCTTCTTCCTAGGATTTTCATCTTATGCTTAGAATCATTTTGGCTGGCGATGCCTGATTCTTTCAAGCATCTTCATCATCATATCCTAAAGCATACTAAAGTTCGACAGTCATGGCAAAAAGCTTTGAAACTACTCTATATTTTCATATAGGAAAATTAATGAGAGTAATCAAACGTGGTATTTTGTTTTAGTGTGTTTGTAGCAAAGTTTGAAGGTGAAATATATAAATATTTAGAGCCCAAACTCATTTTATTAATTAATAAATAAATTGAAGCCCCCACTCAATATTTAAAATGATGTCCCTTGTCCTTCAGGACTGCTTCTATTCATTTTGGCATGGCAGAGACCAAATATTTTATCAGATCTTGACTGATATTGCTCCTATATGTTTAATAAACAGCATCAACTGCTTGCAATTGGATAGCTTCTCTTTATCAACCGCCAGTTGGATTATCGCCCACAAATTATGTATTCGGTTCAAATCTGGCGGATTACGGACCGTGGTATCAAAACAACTTTGTTATTGCTTTTGTGAGAAATGGTGCCATAATGCTGAAAAATACAGTTATCGTGCCTCAAATTGCTCCTGAACTGTTGCGGAAAGATGGTTATTTAGGAAATTTTGTTATTAATTAGGGTTCATGGCAGTGTTCTTGGTCTAAGGAAAAGGTTAGAAATTACCGATTTTTTAAAAGTATTATCGTGTAACCAAAAATAATGTATATAGGCATGTCTCTCCATGGAATATTTTGAGACTGAACTCCTTCCCACAATTTCTCGCCCTAACTTTATATGGTTAAGGTACATTGACGATGTATTTTCTGTATGGCCTAATGGCCATGATTTTGATACCTTTTTTAATAATTTGAATAATCTGCATGTCTCCATCAAATTTAAATATGAATTGGAATATGATAATAGATTACCCTTTTTAGATGTCCTCATTAATAAAGATCACTATGAATTAAGACTTGACGTGTATAGGAAACCAACTCACTCAAATGCCTATATACATTATTTTTCGTTTCACGATAATACTGTTAAAAAATCGGTAATTTCTAACCTTTTCCTTAGAGCATACAAAATATGTCATCCTTCCTATTTAGATGAAGAAATTGTCATTATCAGGAACATTTTTTATAATTTGTATTACCCCGATTGGTTCATATCGTCTGCCCATTTTGCAGCTAGAAAAACATTCTATGGTAAGAAGCCTTCCCGCACTAATGACTTCAACAAATGTATAACATTGCCATTTAATAATAAATTAAATAGTTTAAATGACACATTTGGAAAAGCGGGTATTAATCTAGCCTTTAGATATAATAATTCCTTAAACAAATTGATAATTGCCAGGAAACCCAAAGAACATATTAACATAGGAGTTTATGCAATACCATGCAACGATTGCCATAAAGTTTATATAGGGGAACGGGGAGAAATCTAGACAAGAGATTGTACGAACACAAAAGAGATATTGGAGTGGGCAGCGAAAGCAGTGGAATATTTTGCCATTCTAGAGACAAGAATCATACGATCGATTTCAATGGAAGTAAATAGTATTTAAATCGGCTAACTATGTTAAGAGAAGAATCGTAGAATCGAGCTTGATATCGTCAGTTCCTAATTTAAATCTATCTGAGGGTCAATTTTCTTTTAATCCTGTAATAAGAAAGCAAATAAACAAAATAGTAAAATGTCAGCCCTTCAATATGTTTAGGCCTCCCCCTCCCCAGATTAGCCACAAGTAGGGGATTGGGGGATAAAAGAGGAGGGGATATTTCACGACCTGTTATGCTTGTATGCATTTTTTCTTATATTTTCTATCCAGTGTCAGTTGAAAAAAGGTGTGAGATACACCGAAACTGTTCTGAATTAAATTGTCTTCGGAGAATGTGGCTTAATTCCTCATATATATATATATATATATATATATATATATATATTAGTCCCCAAATTATTGCCTATGAGTGCACATCGTACTATGATACCGAGTCGCTGTAATATTCTTCCATTTAAACAACTTTCAGAAATTAAACCAGAGCAATTTGCTTTCATTAATGCTTCGATTTACTTATGACAAATCTTTTTCTATAATTATACAGATTTAATCATGTAATGTAATAAATTCTTCCTTCGCCATTGAGCTGACAATTGAACAAACTTGTTTATATCCGTTGGAAATTGTATTGTCTCTCTCGACAATTTCGGTTGCACCAAGTTTCTCGCCCAATTCGACCTAGTCCTTAAATATTCAATATATCGATTGCATTATTACAAAGACGAGCAGTCGATGTGGTTTGTTGTTTAATTTCGTAGCATCATTATAATGAGCCATATCGGATCATTGTGTCACCCGTAGTTGTCTTTGCCTTCTCCTTCAGGCGATTTAAAACGTGACATCGTCCTGCGACTGTTCCCTGGGACCTAACTTCCGATTCCATGGCGGCTTCAGATCGCTTCCTGTCGTCTCCGAATTGGGCTCAACACTCGCGGGACGCACCGCCACTTGATGGAGCGCTCGACTGCACTTCACTACGACGACTGCGTTCTCTTCAAGACGATTCGAGATATTCGTGTTGAATGTCACAATTTGGATGCTCTTCGCGCACATTACCTGTCCCAGTACCGGGACGAGCGGGGTGGCTACCGCTTGTCCTCTCTACTCGGGATTGGTTCGTGCACACTGACTTGTAGACTACACGACTTTTTGGAGGAGGCTCGCCTATTCTATTTTATTTAACTCTCTTTGGTGTTGGTCGCATGTCCCTCTGCGGGGAGAGGTGGGCCTTCCCCCGACGCCGAGACGTTCTTCCTTCTTCTTGCCTTTGTTTTGTTTCTGGTCTTTAATTGGATTTGGTTTTCTTTGGTTTGTCTGGTATTTTTTGATTTAGTATTTTTGTTGATTAAGTAATTTTTATGTAGTCTGGTATTAGTCTGAAAATTACTTAAGGTGACTTATGCCCTTGATAGCAGTCACCAGAGGGGCATTATAAAGAAGAAAATGAGCGGTTTAAAATAGGTAGCAAAAGTTGTGAATTGTGTACAACCGCAACGTAGGTTTACTTCCATCGTCTTCTTGGAACCGTTCAAAAGTGGTAAATGTTTGAACGCTTTCCTCAAGGTTTACAATTTCCTTTAAATATTTGGTTAAACATTTTGTTTTTATATTTAATATTGGGATATATTTTATTATTCGGGAAGAGGGATAGAATAAGGCAAATTTCGAGTGCTTTGCAATGAATCAAAGTTCGAGTGTAGAATTCGACTTCGATACATAATTTTTTCCATCAATTTTGTACGTCGCTTGTGAGTTATTGGAATCTATTCGATTTTCTTTTCCATTTTATTCTATTTTCTCCGAAAATGGTTGTTGCATTTGCGTTGGGTTTCATAATTTACATCTATTACGCTCTCTCTTCCTTTGCCTTTTCTTTGTATTTTTTTCCTGCAATCGTTTCTGTCTTATACAACTTTCAGCTACTGTACATATGTAGGGGTACGTTTGAGTGTGCGTTATATAAGCGTGGAAGTGCGATGAATAGTGGCATTCCATAAAGTGCTTGGTAGTTTTATTGGGTGAGACCGAAGTTTGCAAAGTCAATTTAACGTCAGTCAAAAGTTAGAATAGCTTTTTAACCAGTAAATATATTTTTCAAATCTGGCAATTGTAGTTTTATTGTCATGAGACGCGAAACGAAAATAAATAAAGATCAAATAAAGAGAACTATTCTTATTAAATCATCAAAGAAACATGCTTTTTCTCTCTTAGATATTAAGTAAAATATTATTGCTACATTGATAAATTTCTTCAACCATGCTTTGATAAGTTTCTACAAGCACGTTTGGATAAATTCCTAGTCATGTATTTACAAAATCCTACACTCATGTTTTTGATAAATCCCTACAACTATGTGTTTATAAATTCCTACAACCCAGTTTTGATAAATTCCTTCCCCTCGGTTTTCATGGGTACACCAAAGGACCTTCTCTCAACGAGTGCATTCCATGATTAATTAGTACACAAATTCTCTTGCCAAGGCGATCTTTCCGTTTTAACGGAACACTTGTCTGAGATACGCGACGAGCAGGTGAATTTAACTGCATGAATTGGGATATCTGGTATAATATGCACAACGAAGTTTAGACGATATGAATTATCTTAAACTTAGTAAATAGCTTATCCTAAAATTACAAGAAGGAAGATGAAGAAGAAGGGGAAATTAACTTACCATTTCTAATCATGTTGGTTCAATTTTTAAAGTACTCAGTCAGGTAAAGTCAAGTCAGGCATTTTGTAATGTCGGAAACAAAATTCTTGCAGAGATAAATTTGCCGATATATTTGCACCTACACCGATTAAGTATTAAGTGACCTAATATATTATAACCTAGGTGATGGAAGGGTAATACGGTAACTGTGTATAGCGAAAGTTACAAGACAACTGCAATACCGGGTAACTCTCCTCATCAAAACAAAGAAACATTTGGCAAGTGACAGTTTCCAACCCTGAGAGCTTGAACAGCCTCATATGGTAACAAGAATGGAGGACCAGGACCCATTTCCCTTTACTTTTCGGTAGCTTGAAATTTTTCACCTTAATCTCGGCATAAATTTGTACTTTTAAGTGTCTGAAATCTTTATACCAACTTATCCATAGAAGCCCTTTTTCTCTAGCCTCCTTAAGATTTAGGGGTAACAACGTTTGTTTTTGCCAACATTGTTATACCTGAGTTAAATTTGTAATATTTTCATAAATTATGTTAAAAAGTCAGTCCAAATCCCTCATCTTGTATTCATTTACCCATAGTTTTTCTTTCATAGCCATTTTTCTTAAACTTTGGCGTGTTTGGTATATTTAATTTATCAACGCTTTAATGGATATTTGCTTAATTATTAAAATAACTTTGAGCGAGAACTTTTTTATCATCAAAATTTGGGCAAAAAATACAAATATTTAATAGGCGTTTCCCTTTCATTAGGAAATTACTAAAGCGATTGAATTACCATACGATGGAAACATTTCCGAGTGGCATTTCGGAACGCAACGAACACGAAAAGACTCCTTTGTAATTTTCCTCGAAAGAAATGTACTCGATTGTTGTTGTTTTTTTAGCGTCTGTCTGGCGACTGGCACCAAGAGCATAGGTAGTACAAATAGTACACTAAGTACTACCTTTACCTGAAAATAGTCCATAGTTTTCCTAGCATTCATGATATTGGTTATTGGCTAGGAAGCCACGTACACGAAAGTTTGCGTTCGCAATACGCATTGGCAGTAATCGACTGGGCTTTAGAGCTCAGCCTCCAGTCATGCTGGTACTGTCATTGATGTGCACCGATCTCATCTTGGACGAAAGCGGTTTATATAAAATTAACTTCCAGACACCAAGTGAAGGTAATATGATTGACCAATCAGCATTTCGTTTTCCTCCATGAGGCTCTGTCTCGGTGTTTTTCACAAGGGATTGATTGCTTTACCTTCCATTATCATCTATTATTTCCTCTTACTAAATTGAGCTTGTGTCGTGCAACTGAATCAAAAGGATTTAAAATAAATCATATGTATTTCCTTGGAGTTTTTAAGAACAATTCTCTGAAGTCAGTTTCACAAGTACAGAATTACTAACCAGTAAAGACTAAGAACAACTCTGGACTAGCTAAACAAAGACGAGGTTAGGCAAAGAGAAGATATGGATTAAGAATTAGTTTCACAAATAATATATCTCTACTGTCCTCTTTTAAATTAATATTTATCTATTCTATTCGTAAATATATTTTCTAAAATGTTTTCTGCGACTTTCCTAGACAAGATATTCTAAGGTTGTATTAGTTTATAAGGAAAAGAAATCTTGTATTAAGCCTTGTTTAATAGTTTCCAACCCTTATGTCTAGTTTTCGCTTCTGTTATCTACATGTTTGTTTTCTTTCTTTTGCATCTCGGCCTCGTAAGCTCAGCCCGATAAATTGGTAGACTTCTACTTTACTTTTTGAATCTATACAAACGATAACAACAATAAATAGGGAAAATTGGTAAATAACAACTGTAAAACAAAGAAAATAAACAAACTAAATTTATAATGAAAAGAGTTATCAGGGAACAACTGAAAATAAAAATTTCAAACAGAGTCGCGGCGAGGCTTAAGAACAAGGAAGACCTCAAAGATTACCTCTTGAGGCAAACTTCAAGTTGTCAACCGTTTAGCAGTGGCAACGGCCTCTTGAATAGAGAGAAAAAGTAATCGTTAAGGTTGTTGACGATATTAAGATTACAGTCCTGTAGCATACCATCTTTGTCATTAACCGGACCCAACCTCTGTCGGGTTCCCTAATGGAGTCCTTAAAATGGTTCGTTTTAGTTAGGCCTTCATAGACGATATTCCTATTTTTAGGAGTCGCTTAAAGAACATGGCGTTGACCTCTCCGCTATCTTAGAGCGCAACTCCCCCCCCCCCGCCCTCCCCGTGCAAGAGAAATGTCATTAAGTTTTATGACTCTTATAATTTTTTGCAGATGGAATTTTCTTCCCTTCCGTCCAAAAATTGAAATGAGCTCAAACATTTGTACTCCTAAAACATTCTAACAACCTTAGAAACATGTTGCTTTTCCTATTAGCGTAACTAGCCAAACCTTTGAAGGGGATTTCGGAAATGTTTTGAGCCCCAATGTGGTGTTCGAGATAATTCCAGTTTGCAGAAACCTAACACTTGAAGCTTATAAATCGATTTTTAAATTTCCCTCTTGCCTTGTCCAAGTAATTAATGGTAGTTCTCTCCTCCAGGATGGCCTGAGGACATATTTCATTTCAGAAAAATGCCGTCAAATAAATCAACATTGGGCAAATATTGACACAGGAGTATTTAAATTCTCAAGTTAACAACATAATTGTTTGAGGCATCTTGAAAAAGGTTAACATTTTGTTAGATTTGAGAAGAGGGAGCGATCGTTCCTTCTTTCTGCAAACAAGACCTGATACAGTAGATTCCTGCCCGCATTCATTTTATATTGGTTGGACTCCTCAAGAATGTTATTTACTATATTCTTCACGTGGCCAGAATTTGTATCTATACTCCACAAATGAATCCATTTTGATCTATTCATCCAAAGAGTTGAACAAAACATCCAGTGGATTTATTTTCATCAATTGTGATGGTGTTTTACACCCTTTCTCTTAATTAATTACATTAAAACTCTCATCTAGGCATAACCAACATCAAGCGTCTTGAAATCCCCTATGTTTGTTAGTCTCGAGCCTTTGCAATTTAAGGAAGCCGCGTCCGCATGTCCTGGCCAAGGAGATCTCCTAGTTTAGTAATGAAATGAAATTAGGATCCGATGTAGGAATCATTACAGGGTGCTTCTGAGAATAATGATGGTTGAAGGCACCAATGTCACATTAATTCGGTGATAAAGTTCCTCTTCTCCTGTATCTGAGTGTGTGTGGGAGGGAGCCCTTATTTGCCACCTGGGATTTAGAATTTAGTATTATCTCTGAAGTTGGTGGTATTGGAGAGGTGGTTTCAAACTCACGTTTTTAAGTTATTATTTGTATTATTTGTAAACGAATTCCTTCGAATTGGAATTTAATGCCCCTTCCTTCTTTGACCTTCTTTGACGTTAATGATGTTTGATGTAACTCGTTTTTTATCCACTTTATTTTTTACTCTATTGTTTACTTCTTTATGTACTTATTTGTTCTACTGCCTGAAAAAAGAGAAGTGAAGATGAAAGAGAGAGTAAAATCCTTATTTAAAATTTGTAATTGGAGACCCGTGGAAATTCATCAGGAAGAACAGGAAAATATGTTGCCATTTTAAGACGAGGGTTGCAAATTCACACAATTCCGTCGCATGATTTTGTTTTACAGTTCACTTCTCTCCTCTCATTTTAAATTGAAATATTATTCTATTTTAGCGTATTAAGCATTAGCTTTCCTTTCATTTCCTCTTGTCTCACTCATTGCTTCTCTCGTGATAGAAGCAACAATAAAGCCTCTCTCATTTCTGTTCGCAGCTACATGGAGAGATTTGAGTGGAAATGAGAAAATTTCGTCCGAAATGGAAATAAAATTATCATTTAAGCTAATCGAGGATAATTTGGGCTAAAAATTCCTTTGAGATCCGTGCAGTATTTCTCTTTGCGAATTCATCAGGATTACATAGCGGAATAATTATTTAAAGCCTCCAGGAATATGCCACTTCGATATCAATGGGATTTAAAATACAGTAATACGATGGGGAATTAGGATAATAAGCTTATCCCTATGCTATTATCTTTATAGCGAAGGCATAACTATCAAGCGGTAACATGGTAATTAGGAATAACTCTCGCGCTTTCCAAAATATAACGCAGAATTAATTATTTGTTAAGAAGTTGAACGATTTTATCCACAGACGAGAGAGTAAAGGGGAAAGGTGCATCTATTTTTAGATAGCGGATGAGAGATGCTCCAAATTTTGATGCACTTATCCAATACATGGATGAGATCCATGCATGGAACGAGTCAAGTATTTGAGAGAATTCATGGATGCGATTCATGTACGGAACACGTGATATATTGGAGGGGATTCATGGATGAGATTCATACACGGAACACGTGATATATCGGAGGGGATTCATTAATAAGATTTATGAAAAGAAAACGTCAAATATTGGAGGGAATTCATCTCCATATACGATATTGTCTTTCCTATTTTATTTCTTTCGTCTATTTCTGACGGAAATTGCAAGAAATTTATTTTCCTTTGAGAAAATAACCTCATGGCATGGTTGCCTCCTACCGAAATGTCTAGTACTTCAGTAAGCCTATTCAAGGATAGGTTGGATACTTTCTTTGCAAAAACAAAATTGGTTATATCTGGCGGTTCTGGCTGTTGCGAGTGAGGGCAGTGAGGCCTTACTTCTTATGGGGTGGCCCCTGGTGGTTCCGAGGGTCTGTGCCAGTTGCTCGTCTCTAATTCTCTGTTTGTCTTTCAAAGAAGTTCAAAATACCCTTCTGTGAATGTTGCTCTTTGAGGCCTAATGGTACTTGTCTGTGAGGAAAAATGTTGAGTATACATGATATGTCTGTATGATCTCATGAAATTTTGTTGTCTAAATAACCTTTAGTAGTACACAGTTTATAATTACCGCTTGATCGGTCTTGTTATCATAGAAATTCATGATTACTTTGAGGGTTTTCGCTCGAGCAAATTTTATTATTTAGTGTTTAATTGTCTTTTCTTTTTAATTATTTTTGTTATCTATTAATTTTTTAATTGATAGTGAAAATATCAAATTTGGAGAGCAATATTTTAAAACTGACAAGAACTTAATTGAAAGTGATCAAAAACATATTACTCTTTCGCAGTTGAGGGATTATACTCTGACATGTTTGGTTGGAAATCTGCAATTTGGAACATATTTTTAAATCCACGTCAATGGTGGTGTAGGATTTTTAATTATTAACTCGATTAAATTTGATTAATTTGGTGATATAATAAATGCTGGTCATTCATTCAAACGTATTACAGATATCTGATTTAAAGTGTTCCTGACAGCGCAAGAGCAAATTTGAAACAGAACAAAGATTTACAAAGAAAAAAAGAAAAATAAACATTAATATTTGGCTCATGACCTTTGTTATCCATTACATTGTAAATATTTGTCATGGCTATTTTAACTTGAATCAGTCGATTTTTATAAATTTTACTTTATTTAGCTTTACAGTTCATTCATAACTTTCTGTTTCTTCTGTAGACGCGATTTTTAGTCGCGTTCGAGTATAGTCGCGAGCTCTCTACATCTCACTATGTCTGTCGTCGGTCGAGCGGTTAGTCGGTCGCAGGGTCGGTCGGTCCCCGTTTTGCATTTTAGGGGTTTTAACATCGTAACCTTTGGCTTGATTCTAACGGAATTTGAAACCCTTATGTTGTTTTACATTCTATTTCGAATGCTATAATTACCAAAGTCGTCCCAAGATAAGCCCGGAAATTATTTTGTTTTGGCAATATCATCTTAACTCTCCTCCGATTCTAACGAAATTTGAAACCCTTATGTTGTTTTACATTCTTTTTCGAATGATTTAATTGCCAAAGTCTTCCTAAAGTTAGCCCAGGAATTATTTTGTCTTGCCAATAACATCTTAACTATTCAGCCGATACCCTGCTAGACTAGACTAGGCTATAATATGCTATAAGCTGCTAGGCAAGCCTCGAATAGGCTATAATATTCTAGGGTCCTATAGACTAGGCTATACTATGCTAACCTATGCTACGATATAATGTACATGGGTAAGATATATTATGCTAAATTAGGCTATACAATGCTATGCTAGGATAGTCTAATTTATCTTAGTATGTTATGCTTGACTAGGGTATAATAAGATAGTATAGGCTAGGTTATACTATGCTAGGCTAGATATAATTGAGTAATTGCCAAATTTTGATATAATTGCCAAAGTCTCCTCAATGTTAGCCCGGAAATTATTTTGTTTTGACAATAACATCATGACTATTCAGCCGATACTCTGCTAGACTAGACTAGGCTATAATATGCTATATGCTGCTAGACAAGCTTAGAATAGGCTATACTATGCTAGACTATTATAGGCTAGTCTATACTATGCTAATCTCTGCTAAGATATAATGTACAATGGTACTAAGTTAGGCTATAAAATACTATGTTAGGATAGCTTACTTTATCCTAGTATGTTATGCCAGACATTAATAAGTTATGTTTGACTATGATATAATAAGATAGTATAGGATGTACTAGTGTAGGATAGTAAATGCTCGGCTAGGTTATACTAAGCTAGGCTAGATGTACTTGAGTAATTGGCAAATATTGATATAATTGCAAAAGTCTCCCCAATGTTAGCCCGGAAATTATTTTGTTTTGACAATAACATCATAACTATTCAGCCAATACTCTGCTAGACTAGACTAGGCTATAATATGCTATACTCTGCTAGGCAAGCCTAGAATAGGCTATACTAAGCTAGGCTATTATAGGCTAGTCTATACTATGCTAATCTCTGCTAAGATATAATGTACAAGGGTGCTAATTTATTTAGGCTATAAAATGCTATGCTTGGATAGCCTACTTTATCCTAATATATTATGCTAGATATTAATAAGCTATGCTTGACTAGGGTATAAAAGGTAATATAGGATGTACTAGTGTAGGATAGTAAATGCTCGGCTAGGTTATACTATGCTATGCTAGGCTACTCTATGCTAAGCCATACTAGGCTAGACAGGGTTATATGCTACGGTAAGCTAAAATATAAAAGGCTAGGAAGGGCTATGCTCTACTAGGTTATGCTATGTTAGACTATGCTATGTAATACTAGGTTAGGTTACGATAGGCTAGCTAACCAAGTTTATAATAGGCTAAGCTATGAAAGGTTATTCTAGTCTAGGGTCCTGTATGCTATAATAGTCTAGGTTATAATAGGCTAAGCAATATGATACGCTTGGATATATTATTTAGCTGTGCTAATGCTAGTATAGGCCATACTAAGCTAACCTATAGTAATGTTAGGCTATGGTATCCAAGGATATATTATCTAGCCTATAGTAGACTATTCTAGCTTGGCTATACTAGGCTAGCCTACTCTAAGCGACGCTAGGCTAGCTCTGGCATGCACGGCTAAGCCTACCTGGTTAGCTAGACGAGACTATATTAAGCTAGGCTACACTAGGCGATGATACGCTAGGCAAGGCTTTATTAGGTTAGGCTAAGTTAGGCTAGGCTATACTAGGATATGATAAGCTAGTCTATACTAAGCTAAGATAGGATAAATTAGGCTATACTATGTTAGGTTATACTAAGCTAGCTAGATTATACTGAGCTAGGCTAGGTTAGGCCCTGCATAGCTAGTCTATTTTATTTTAGGCTAGGTTCTAACGAAATTTGAAACACTTATGTTGTTTTACAGTCTCTTTCGAATAATAGAATCGCCAATGTCCCCCTAAGGTTAGTCCGGGAATTATTGAAAGTTTTGAAGGTCATAAGGTCATAAATCAGAATAAGTGAGAGCACGCGACTTTTTTTGTTTCCATCGGAAACAGGTAAAGACATTGTAATGGCTTTTGCAAAACATTAATTTTGGCGTCTTCAAATCTTGCATATGGTCGGGGTCCCTTTGAAAATACTCTAATAATATTCTTTTCTTATTCTTTCATAGACTTCAGCATCTATTTGTGTTATCTGAAGCAATGGAGTAATTATAACATTAAACCTTTTCAGCTTTCCACTAAACATTTCTTGTGCAACTATTGGCAAAATATCTCCGGCAAATGGTTTTATCACGGTGACCGTTGCCCTTGAAAACATGAACCATATCGAACCATTAGACTTACAAATAGGTAGCATTTTTATAGTCAATTAGTAGTGGAGAATATTTTGGTGAAGGAATCTCTTAATGGTCGTCTCTGAAACATGAACTCCAGTTATATAATGATACCCGTATTTGTTAAGAATATCAGTGGAATGATAATTTGGGAGTCATTCCACTTCTCGGAAGAGTTCTCATTGTTGCACTGACCATATACTCGATTATGGTTGCCTGAATTAATTACCTAAACATTTGTAATGTCTTTATGCTTGTTAAATGGTTCTGCGAACTAAATACCCTCACTGTTGCAGTTTCCCTATTCTTGCACATGGCTATTTGAACTAATTACCTTCACTGTTGCACTGTTCATATATTTGCTTATGGTTCTCCTAACAAATTACCCTAACAGTTTTAGTGTCTTGCTTATGTGTGTCTGTACTAATTGTCCTCACTGTTGCAGTGAGGACAATTACCCTCATGGTTGCAGTGTCCCTGTACTTACTTATGGTTGCACTAACTAACTACCCTAAATATTGCAGGATACCTTTACATGGTTATGGTTTCTAAACTAATTGCCCCTAGTAAGGGGCACGGCGATTTGCCTTAAAAGCCGCCGTATTGACGAGAGACAGCGCTTCGTCTGGTCCCAGCTGCTTAGCATCTTCTTCTTCCTTCTGACACCTTCTCATCTTACCCTGCTTCCTCATTTTCCATACAACTTCTCCCACAAATTTCTCTGGTCGGCCTCTAATTCCTCAAGAAAGATGCCGACCAGCTACCTCTCAGCCAAACATCCCGGATTGGGGCCGAGGGGGAGGGGACAACGCCCCCTCACCGCTGAGCTCTGGTTTGGGATGGTGTTGTTTTTTGATAACGTGGTTCACCTCCACCTTCACCTTCTTCACATCTGCTTTCTTTCTCCTTTCAATATTTATAATTTTTTACGCCGTGCCTAAGGTGGAGCCGCCATCTTGATGGACTGCAAGGTCACTAGGCCGGAGGAGTGGCCTCAAATGGCTGCAGCTGGTTCTGCTGGCCCCATAATCACCCCTCGCAGAGTGGGCTACTGCGTGGTGTGATGAGCGCGTGCATTCCGTTAATTACTGTCGTGGTATGACATTACATTATATCAATACCATATTATATCTGTCAGGGAGGGACTAATAACTTGAAAGCAAACCGACAAAAGGGACGGAAAACAGCGAGTTCAGACGGGCTGATTAGTGAGAGAGTGCAACGAGGTCAGGTAAATTATGGACAATGGCAAAGCTCAAGGTTATTTAAAGAGACATGTACAAAAATATTTACACAAAAAAATAATAAGAGAATTGAACGGTAAAATTACCTCAGAGAATTGACGGGCAAAAATCTCATCAATAAACGAAAGGGGGAATTGTAGTTATAAATCAGGCGGCCCGTAATTGACTGCTCCCGGTTGGGGTGGCGCGATACAGCAAACCCCATTAGGGGAGCAAGGACTCCAGGGCCCGTCGGCCCGAGTCCTGCAGGCGTGCGCGACAAGTTTGCAGGGGGTAGGTATAACTGACCACCTCTCTTCCTTGAGAGATGCCGGTTCGCCGGCATTAGAAGATAAAAAAAGAACCTCGAATGGGATATGTGATGTCTTGGGGGGGGATGGCAACTGGAGGCCCCCTTCAGATGTACCTAGTCCTAAGGTGACCTAACCTTAATAGTAGGATGTTCCATGAGGTCGAACCTGCGCTTGGTGCCAAGCACTGACCTCAAGTCCGCCCCTGTGCAATGACTTCCTCAGCCGGCCGAGGTTTTTAAAGGAGACAAGTGATCTCCTCCCCCGACTGGTGCCCATATGTCAGCAATGATCTTGTTGATGCAGGTTCATCTGGCATAGGGGCTCCTGCCGACGGAGGAATCGGGTTCATTCCTCGCCCTTCTCTCATAAAAAAGTACGGAAAAAGACATAAAACTCAAACCTACTCTCCCTCCGCGAGAGCCACGGGGGCGAACGGGTCTGCTGCCGTTTCGATAGCGACCAAGCCAAGATTGGCACGTCCGACCCCGTTACTCCCCCGGGTTGGGGATCTCAGACGAAGACCAGAAATGCGCAGATCTGAGCCTATATTAGGTCGCGGTCACTCATTCAGAGGCTACGAGGCGTTTCCGAGCCCGATGGCTTCAAACGCTTCCTTGTTATTCGCACCACTAATGGCAGCATGTTGGCTAAGGGCAACATGATCCATCAAAGAAGATCTCTAGCTACTTGCTTCGTAGATAGCTGAAGGTATCCATTTCTCGGACGTTTGCTGTAGGGGATTCGTCAATCCCCCGTTCTCTCTCAGTGGTGACACAGGACGGTAACCGCAAGAACAACAGGGCCAGGCAACGCGGGTCAAACTCGTAACCACATCGCCTCGCCATCGTCGCTATGAAAAGCCGAAAGGTTGTAAACTGCAAGATCTCCCCTACGAGAGTATATACAATTTCACCTCAAATAAGAAATTGAAGGCGCGTTTCTCTCAAGCTCGAAGGCCAACGGGAGCCGAGGTAAGACTTGATGAGAAAAACCGTTGGAGTAACAACCCCCCTGCGGCCCGACCACAATCCACCCCCTCCCTCCGACCCCTACCCAAGTGGGGGGACGAGGTATAAATAAGAAAGACTCTGGAAAAATGAGGTAGAATACGTCAGTCTCCAGGCTGCGAAGTCCCCGGATTGAGGCCGGGCTGCAGAGACTGAACAGGGAGAATATTTAAGTCGCCAAATTATGAAGCCCCTTGCAAGAGAGGCAGGGCTACCTAGGAGCTAAGAAGCAGCTCATCCTCGATCTAGTCCCTGGTTATCAAAGAGAACGTTAAGTTAACTTGTTCAAGTTCAACTTACTATCGCCAGAGAGACTCCTCATAATCTGGTGCATCGTAAAGCCCAGGGATAGTCCTCGCCCTTGAGGAATTACGAAAAGAATTGGACAAAGGCTCCCCCTCGAGCCCGTTACCCGGTTGCCACACCAAACTCATAAGTTAACTTGGTTGAGGAACCAAGTTCAACTTAATCTCGTCAGAGACTACCCTCCTTCTATCCTGGTGTATCCCAAAACTCCGAAAAAGGCCTCACCCTTGAGGAAGATTGGAACTAAGAAGCTCATCTTCGAGCTAGTTCCTGGTTCCCAATCCGACCTTTAAGCTAACTTGTTCAAGTTCAACTTATTCTCTTCAAAGAAACCCCCCTCCTCTATCCTCACCCTTGAAGAAGAACCCCCCCCGAGTACAGTTCTCTCCCATGAGGAATTACGTAACGAAGGGGAAAAAAGCTCCTCCTCGAGCCCGTTACCCTGTGGTCACACCAAACTCTAAGTTAACTTGGTTTAAGAACCAAGTTCAACTTACTCTCGCCAGAGAGAACCC
The DNA here is from genome assembly GCA_963969495.1 of Ceratothoa steindachneri. NCBI lineage: Eukaryota > Metazoa > Arthropoda > Malacostraca > Isopoda > Cymothoidae > Ceratothoa > Ceratothoa steindachneri. Next base: position 25,788,813 of record OZ018327.1, on the reverse strand, counting down.
GCCTACGCTAGTGCCACCTAAAGCACCGTGATTCTTCTTGTCCTTGAAGACCCCCCCTCCCCTGAATACCGTGTGGACCCCCATCTGCTACACTCGCCAAAGTACCTCGTGATCTCGACCACCTCCAACAATCTGGTCGAAGCACGCATCAAAGGACCTACCAGATTCCTGTAGTGTATGGGGCTCATTGAGGTTAAGGTCAAACTCAATCCAGCCGCCAGAGCAACCAAGGTATTTAGACTAGAGTAGAGACAATTAGCTTATTTCTTTTATATTGTAGTGAGAAGCTAAGTAGCCAATATTAGAGGGTCAAGTTAATAGGAGTCATTTTTTTGTGTATTTTAATATTTGTAATATTTCCGGGGTTCATGTTGAGTTTTTGTGTAGTAAATTGTTAAATTTAAAATATAAATTTATTTTGTGAATTCCTGTGCGTTTCTTTATATCCTTACGTGTTGAAGCAGCTCTTCATTTAAAAACAACAAAATTAGCCCTCTTAGAACAAAGCCGACTTCATCAAAGAAGTACTTCACGTTCCACAAGGTATACCACGACAAAAGTGGTGTCCTGTGTGGAGTGATCAAAACGCGGCATTCGGCTATATTAGCCTTGTGGCGAATGCGTCTACTGCCTCTAAGGGCGGCCAGGATTAGCGCCATTCGGACACTTGATGACACGCCTGTGAGTGTGAAGCCGCACTCTACCATAAACTTCGTGAAAGGAGTAGTTTATGCGAGGAAACTCATGGACTAGTCCATAGATGAGATCAGCTTAGAGCTAGCGAACCATGTGACGATCAAGGTCGAACGTGTAATGAGAAAACAGGGAAGGGCCTCGTGACGCACCCCAAAACACTTCGTTACGTTTACATGTGACAAGCTCACTAAGTCGGCGCTTGCTAGTTGGTATTGCTACCGCTCGAAGGCATTCATTCAACTGCCCTGGAGGTGCTACTACTGTCACCACTTTGGTTATCTTAATCGATCGTGCATACGCGCAAAGTCAGGGTTACCCGAAGTCTGTGTAAGTTGCTCCAAGACCACCCACGATAAATACAAATCGTGTGTGGCCAAGTGTGTCAATTACGGAGAGCCGTACCTAACTTCTTCGAAGGAAGGTGGTGCGTATCTCCTTGAGAAGGAAATCCTAGGCCCTTTAGGCCAAGGATCGCAAGGCTAAGGACTTGTTCCTGGCGCGCCCGGCGCTGCCTGGTGCATCCTATGCCTTAATATAAAGAAAGACGCCCTCTGCTCCTGGCCCCTCCAGGTTTACGAACACAGTCGTTTCCGCGCCCATTTGGAACCATTCTGAGGGTTCTACCCACCGCAGGCGCTCCCCTCTTAAAGCTGACGGCACATAGGGTTCACAGCCAGCCCCGGCTAAACCAGGGCTCCCCTCCTTCCCCCTAGCGTGAGTGTTTCCCGTAAGGGGACAGGGCCTTGCGCCTACACCGAGTCGCTAGACTCAGCAGGCAACACGCCTAAAGTTGATCGTGAGGCATCTTTCGGGGTTCCTAAATCTGCCTCCCGAAAGGAGGACAGCACTAAAGGAGCTTCAGTTACTTCGCCCACACCCAGGCGTGGGGTGGGTGGATCAGAGACGGTTGTTCCTCGAAAAGAGGGACCCCTGCCACCAAAGCCGCATGGCTCACCTAAGGTTTCGAGGCAGAGGGAGGAAAAACACTCGCATGGCGAGCCCAACCTCTCCCGATAAGTCCTCGAAGGCGACAGTGCCTTCAGCGCTTTGTCCGACAAACAGTGCCCTGAATTCTGTCTCCCGGAGTAACGAGAAAAATAAATAAATAATAAACTTAGGACTATTCAAAATTTAAACTTCTTATACATTTAAAAAATCTTAGCATTCGTACATTAAAGGATTAGAATTGGGATATTAAAAAGGATCTAAAGCCGAAGTCTCCCTTTCGTATTTCCAATGGAGGAAATTCCGTAAGCTCGAAATAAAGAGGGGAGAAAATTAGCAGGATATTCCTCCAAAATTCATTTGAAAGGGAAACTCTAACGATTTTTTGAGGTCCCTTTGGAGATTGCCACAGTTCCAGGGAGCAAAGTAAAACTAAAATACCTCGGTGTTGGCTAAGTGTGTATTGTTCTGTGAGAGAAAGGGAGCCTTTTGAAATGCATTGTTGCAATGATCCTCCAACCACAAGAGAATTCCACGGAGAGAAATTAGAAAGAAGAGAACAAGACTTCAAACATGACACGCGGTAAAGCCCTTCAAGCTATTTGGTTTGGAATTTCAGAGAGGGAGTTAAATCTGCCACCACGAAGGGGATAACCAACGAGAGAAAGGACAATCATTCTCCCAGACATTAAAACTTCGCTTGTTCCAAGACGGAAAGTAAATGAATATTATGAAATGGCAAAGAATCGCAGTTAATCTCAAGAAGACACGGAAGGATGAAAGTAAATATAAATGAGTTGGCAACTCGAGTTAGTATGGCAATGAATACCCCAACTTCAACCTACCTTGGACAGTGGACACCTGTTAGAAACGCTGTTAGATTGGTCTTTGGGTACAGTCACTTGCTTGGCGTTGATGACGAGCGTCCCTTAGGTGTACCCGATGCAGTGTGCTGGTGGATATGTACTTATTGCTCTGTTAACCACATACCATCAGTGGATGGTAAGGAACTTGGTGGTCAATCATGGTAGCGGGAGTGCCCCTTCACGAAATACCCCAAAGGGAAGCAAAACTTGATGAATGGCGTTGAGGAGAGAGGATAAAAGAAAGAGAAAGAGAATTATACAATAAGTGCCTCAATACCCCCAGAGGGTATCGAACCTGGTTCTTTGAAATCTCAATATTAGATTAATAATTTAGTGCGCTGAATGGTGAGTATTACTCACTGGTAACTACTAGTAGGGAGTTATTAACTGACAACTACGAGCATAGAGTGTTTAACTAGCAACTACAAGCAGGGAGTTATTAACTGGCAACTACGAGCAGGGAGTTACTAACTGAAAACTACGAGCAGAGAGTTACTAACTTGCAAAACGAGCAGGGAGTTACTAAATGGCAACTACGAGCATGGAGTGTCTAACTAGCAACTACAAGCAGGGAGTTACTAACTGGCAACTACTAGCAGGGAGTGACTAACTGTCAACTACGAGTATGGAGTTACTAACTGGCATCTACGAGCAGGGAGTGAGTAACTGGAAGATACAAGTGGGAATGAGTGAGTGGGAGGAAAAGGTTAGCAATTTGGTGTTGTGATGAAAAGGCGTGTTTAGTCGTGTGTATTGTTTCTATACCAAGCCGTTTGTCACTGTTTGTTGTTAGATAATATCTATTGGGTTTGTGAGGGGGGGGGGGGCCAACTTAATATACATTTATATCGATTTATGTACTATTATTATGTGGAGTAGGATTATATTTTTCATTTAACATTATGGAAGATTTATACATTTTATTTTAAATACTACCAGTTGTTTCCTTCATATTTTTTTATGATATCTTTAATATGCATTCTCTATTTATATTCTATGTTTCGCATAGTCAATATGTAAATTAGTTGTCCACCAGACTAGTCCTCACCCCCAAAGATCAAGCCTCCAAGATTGGCTCCCAGTCATATAGTTGCTAAGAGTAACTTCTTGGGATCAACAATATCTAGGCCTCCAAGAATCTTGACCACCTCTATCAGTTGATCGCGCAGTCTCCGAGTCTCTAGCGAAAGGAGACCTATCTCTCACAGACGCGTTTGATAGTCTCTTTGCCTAATTGACGGCATCATTTTAGTGGGTCTGGTTTTTATGCTTTTTATCCTTAAGGGAACTTTACGAAGCTTTTGTGGAGGGAGGGGGCGGAGAGAGGTAAAAGTGAGAAGATTACTCCAAGATAGGTCACACCAACACGTTTTACAAGAACAGAACAATTTTCTTGTTTCGAAAACTTAACTGTCTCTTAGTGTAACCCAAATGTCCCGCAACATTATTCTCTCTCTCAAAGTACTGTCAAGAGTACTTTTTTATTGCTGCTAATCAGCATATCTATGTTTTTTTTTACGCCAGGTTTATATAGACGTTGCGCATTACCTTACAATTGTGTATGTCGAATATCATCTGACACATGTTCGACCACTCCAACCTCCGTCGCAGGCAACCCTCATCCTCGAGCCAGTTTCGCTTGATACTACCCCTGTTCAGTTTTTTCAATTGCAATGGTTTCAGCAAGTGGCAGCCTAGGAAGGTGAAACCATCCGCCCAATTTTGTGTCGTCTACAAATGTGGCTTTTACGCTATATTGCCTCTTTTACGTCTTGTTATAGATGAGCTTAACTATAAGCCCTGAAGGTCTCCGTTAGGCACCGACGATTAGTTCGAAGCTTGATGGATAAAAACAATCATCTGCCACTTGCTAGACAACTAATTTTCAATCCAATCGCCTATTCCCCACTAATTCCAACCTTAAGCAGTGGGGTCCCTTAACGGATGCCTTTGAAAGTCCAAGCCTGAAATGTCCAGCGCCCGGCTTCTATCGTACTCGCTCACTGTCTTGAAGAACTCGTGTAAGTTTGCGCGGAACCACCTCTTCCAGCTGAACCCTTATTGGGAGGTTTACGTAATTCTTTGCTTTCTAATTTCCCTTTAATCCTGTCTAATATAATACACTACAACTTTTCACACAGTAGAGGTCAGACTTAAAGGCTGAGAATTATCCGCTTAACCGAGATCACCCTTGTTGTAGATGGGAGTCACATTAGCCATCCACCATTGCATGAGCGCTTCTCCTTCAACTATAAATCATTGAGGATTTTGGAAAGATGAGTGACTACTTCCTCCCTGAAATGACGTAGTGTGCGTGAAGGAAAAGGTCCTGCGGACTCAGCGATTTGTAGGGATTTATTTTATCAACCTCGCTACTACCTCTGCTATATTTCCTGTTATCGTACTTAGTATGTTTGTCACTTAAATCTCATTCGCGGATTTGGTATCTCAAATATGGCAATTTAAGGTGAAAAACATCCCTTTGAGAGGTTTACAGGCGAGAGAAGTATTGACAACCGGAGATAATAATAGATGGAAAGGTGGAAACTGCTGCAGAAGGCAATCTTAAACTCCGAAATGAGAAAGAGCCGAGCGTCATCTGATCGTCGCATGGAAAGATCCACAATGAAATCTGACATAAAATTCTATGTTAGTAACTTCGCCCTCGACGAGAGAGCCGTCAATATATTTGCTTCTATGTTGTTTTTTTGTCCTCTACGGTTAAACTCATTTCCTACCGTCCCCGATAGTTGTATGTCTTAGAGAAGATACACGCGAGTGATCGAACAAATTATTGTACGGAAAACGACGCCATACCGATTATCTCGTTTGCCTTCTCTACTGCAAGAAAGTCAAATTTGTATTATTAGTGTCAATGAAACAGCTCCATGGTCAAGCTTTGGTAACTGGATTGATTGTAGTGCAAATTCAGGACATTTTAATGGATTTAGATGGGCCAGCACTTGATTTGTTTGGAGCCTTTAAGTAGTTTCGGTTTAAAACTGTTAGTTTGCCTGCATTGCCCATTCAGGCATATTTTGAAGGGGGTTACCTGAGGCAAATTGAGGGAAGTGGATGTTTTTTTTCCTTGGAGAGGAGTTGTTTCCCAATTATAGCATATTATTCACGTGTGTCCTCTATACCGGAATGAGTGTGCGGAATTTCTTTAATTGATACTAGTTTTACTGACCAGTGTATCAGTCGATGCTTCGGTTTTGTTAGTTTATAGGGACAAAAATTGGATTGTCTAGAATGCCGATATTTTTCATCAGGCGGTATTTATTTACATAGGTCTACTCGGCTTATCTGTCCCTATTAAATAATGTTATGATCAAATGGGAGGCAAAGGGCACGTGATAGGCCATGAGCCTACACTTCCTCCTGCCCTGGCCATAGAGTATTCAGTGATGGTGAGGTCTGCTCTCACGATCTTTTTCATCCTTAAATCTCATTTATTTTTTGTTTAATCCGTTTTTTCCTTTTTCTATCTTATATCATTTTTATTCTATCACACATTAATTGACATACTGAGGTGAATTCAGGCGTTTACGACAAAAATTTATTATTAATAACATGTATCAGACAAGTCTTTCTTTATAGGAACTGGTCTGTTTCCAAACGGGTAAATAAACCTTTGGTTTTAATGTATTTAAATTTCATTGTTGATTTTTTTCGATACTCTGTAAAATATTTCTAAAAGATTCCCTCTGCTTGCTTGTGCCATTTTGCCAAAGTAACGTTGTTTAGATATTTTGCTAATCTTATCCTATACACGCCCAATATCTTTTACTTCGCAATTCCTCCATACATTCTTGCTTACACTAATGCATTTTGAGAAGATATTTCTTTTTAGGGGAAGCGTAATTGCGAGTATGTCTCGGTTATCGTAAATTTCTTATTAGCTTACCCTCATTGACAGAAAGAAATTTTCTTCTCCCTCAAATTCATTATGTACAACCTCCATTCTTGTTGTAAATATTTCGCTCTTTTCGATCCTCCAAAAAATGTCCAAGGGGGAGACTCCTTGAAGGATATTATAGAAGAATGACAATCTCCAACACCAATGGAAGACGGAGGAAAGTTGCGCAAAGAGAAGAGATAGAGGACTTGAAGGATATTATAGACGCATGACAATCTCCAACACCAAGGGAATAGAAAGGAGAGTTGTATAAAAAGAGAAGATAGAGGCCTTGAAGAATATTTCAGAAACATGACGATCTCCAGCCCCACTGGAAGAGAGAGGAAGGTTGCGCAGAGAGAAGAGGTAGAGTCGCAATGCTTCTATAATCAAATAGTCCCGAATAAAGTCACATTCACTCTAAGGTTTAAAAACTCGATCAATCCGAGTAGATAAATGTAATGGAAGAGAGAGAAAGGACTGAAATGACTATAAAATTGGCATTATTGGCAAGGGCAGCAGCGACATAACCAACCAAAAATTTGATGGTGCAGTTGATCTTGAATTTAACGATGACTTTCTCTTTAGCGTTGCGGGATTACTTGGAACAAATGAGCGACCGACTAATATTGACATAATCATGAATTTGCTCCCAAACTACTCATGAATTTGATTGTAAACTAATCAGGATTTTGCTCTTAAAATAATTAGGATATTGTTCGAAACCTAATCAGGATTTTGATAGCAAACTAATCATTATTTTTGTCGAGGCCTAATCAGGATTTTGGTCACAAACAAATCACGATACTATTCGTAACCTAATCAGAATTTTGGTCGTCCCTTAATCATAATTTTGTTTGCAAACTAACCATGATTTTGGTCGCAAACTAATCATTATACTGCTAGCAACTCTTTCTTCTCCCCTTTTCCGATTCATCCTATCCACCTTGAACTGACTTAATTTCGCCTCACTGGCTCTTTAAGGGTTCTCTGTTCGCTGTTTGGTATCGAAGACAATACATAGTACCTGACACCTCAGCCCTTGCCACCGCTGGTTTCCTCTGGCTAACCGTCTAAGGACTATCATTCTGATCGTTATGCGAATTTTATTATTCTTTCGAGGGATGTAATCCGTCAATGATAGGGGATGAGGCGCATAATTTACTTGTCTTTTATCCACAACCTCAAACTTACAGGGACTAATCGTCCCTAAATTTGTCCTTCTTAATTTATGTTCTGCCTCGAATTCCTTTCGGCAACTTCGGTCTGAATGTCCCGATCAGCAAAGAGCTCCCGAGGCTTCGTCTCAATGTAACCATTTTTCTCTTTAATTGAATTTAATAATCACGAAAATTGATACAATTAATGATCCATTGAATTTCAACCTTCACCATATTTTGCTGGAAAGAAAAGGAAAAAATAATGAGAAGAGAAAGAGTTCGAGAAAGAAGCAGAACCCGTTGGAAGAAGGAAGCGAAAGAGCAGGAAAGAGCTCCCTCTTTTCCCAACACTGATTTACCCTTGATGAAAATGAGGCTAAATTTCACCTCGGGCGAACAGGCGCAGCTGCGGAATCAAATAGGCGGGAAAATTTGATCTCATTAAATGCAGTGCAGAAATGTTGGAAAAAGTGCAGTGATTTGGAATTCTTTGAACGATCGTAATGAAAGATAAAGGAGAAGTAGAATTTATTGAGGTATCGGAGGTGAGCACGGTTAATCATTAATTCATTATTTTTTTTATTATTATAAAACAATTAGGAATGCGTTTTTTTGGTTTAAACCATCTCAAACCCGCCCAAACCATAAAAAAAACAAATTATAAAGGAATGACAAAAGGAAAAACACATACACAACTTTAAACGGATTAATGATTAAAGGTGTACATGATGTAGATATATATTTTAAAGGCGCTGATCTGTCGAAAATATGTAGGTAAAGGACCGATTTATTACCTTCGAAGCCTTTTTGCTTCCAGTGTTTAATTTCTTCAAATTAGAGGAGAGACGATAACAGCTGCAGGACTTTTTAATTAATTAAAACCCTGAAATAGACATGTAAAAATATAGGATGCTATTCATGTAGCTGCAATCAGTAATTATAAGCAAGTTTAACCGTCATCTTAATAATTGGCTCCGTTGTAAATTGGAAACTGTTTGGTGATTATCAAGCGTTGAAACTGGTGTCTAAATTAAGCGCAAATATCCGTTCTCTTTTAGCTTTACATTAAGCTCATTTATTTCCCATGTTTAATCTATACTTATTATTCATTATTTAGCGCTTGCAAATCAATAATATTTAGTTTAATGATGTAAATCCCTCCACACGAGTTGAAGTGAAATTATCAAATAATAAAGGAGGGATTTGACGAAGGAAGAGAAGCCAGAACGGTCGATAAAGTCTTAGAGGAATACGTTTGCTTCGGGCGCCTCTGAGTTGCTCAGAGGAGAAAACGAGCGTGTCGTAGAATGACTCCCGACGATACCATATATCACTATTCGTTGAGGGAACTTCCTTAATTATCTTTAGAGTGCGTTACTGTCTGGCGGCCGATATTATGTATCTTCGATATGCTTAAGAAGTGGAACTGAGCTCAAGGATAATAATATTGCTATCATTAATAAAATAGAGTTTTATTAATAATAACTATCAATAAACACAAGACGGAAAATATTGACATAAACAGAGAATGAAAAGGGTTGTGGGGGCTCGGCTAATCCGAGGATTTAAAGGATTTAAAAAAGGTAAAACAAATATCGAGTTAAAGAGATGGGATGGTTCGATAAACCATTTAAAGTACAGGATAGAATTGACAAAAGGGTTAAGTACTCAAAGGTGACGTTTGGCTTACGTAACTTTTGCACTAGTGGTGCAGTGGAAGGTGGCGCGAAGGAGTTTCGGTCCGCTGGCGAGTTCCAGCCGAAGGGAAGGGATAAAAGGATCCTGACGTGGCGTCTTGGGAAGGAGAACCGTTTCTCGACGAACGGCTTGAAGAACAATGGCTGTTCTAGGTTGTTCTCTTCTGAACAAAGGGGGGATGAGAACCGTCTCTTGTCTACGGGCTCAAGAACAATGGCTGTTCTAATGTTGTTCTCCTCTGAACAACAGGGGGGGGGTGAGAACCGTTTCTTGGCGAAGGGCTCAAAACGAACAATGGCTGTTCTAATGCTGTTCTCCTTTGAACAACAGGGGGGGGATGAGAACCGTTTTTTGGCGAAGGGCTCAAAACGAACAATGGCTGTTCTAATGCTGTTCTCCTTTGAACAACAGGGGGGGAAGGGTGAGAACCGTTTCTTGGCGAAGGGCTCAAAACGAACAATGGCTGTTCTAATGCTGTTCTCCTTTGAACAACAGGGGGGGGGGTGAGAACCGTTTCTTGGCGAAGGGCTCAAAACGAACAATGGCTGTTCTAATGCTGTTCTCCTTTGAACAACAGGGGGGGAAGGGTGAGAACCGTTTCTTGGCGAAGGCCTCAAAAGAACAATGGCTGTTCTAGTGCTGTTCTCATCTGAACAACAAGGGGAAAGCCTTGGGGACTTGGCTTCACAGAAGGCTCGAACCTTTGGCACTCAAGGAATATTGTCCTCCTTCTGGACAAGTGATGGTGAATCCCGAGGTCGAGGTCCCTTGGCGCACAAAGGGAGAGAGGGTCGTGGTGATGTTTCGCGACGAAAATCTGGATCTCCAATCTGATCTTAGTGGTAAAGTTTCCATATAAATAGCCAGGACATCTCCTTGGTGTGGGGGACAATGGAGTGGAAGCTTGGAGGGAACGCACAGCCGGGCCGGAGAACAATGCCTTATCTGCTCATAAGCCTAACTCAATCTGGCGAGGTCGGCGTATGGGGGCGAACGGGGGGACGATAACCTCCTTGTTTAAACATTGACATCCGGTAGCTGTGATAAGACTCCAAGCCTCGAATCGAAGATGCACGTGGGCAGCATCGTGGTTTTAAATAATATGGGATAGGAGTTGAAATTAACGCAGCTTCAACTCGTTCTATCACACCCCTCCATTCCAGGGGAAGTTGTCACTTCGAAAAAAAAAGAGAGAAGGGACAACGATAGAGCTCCGTTGTGGGGAACTCGTTTTCTTGTACCAACCGTACCTTCCTGCACCTAACTAGTATTACCTCAATACATATGATTATTTTGATCTTTAGATTACAGGGGAAAATAACCTTTAATACAACTTAATAAAAAAAAGGGGCATGGAACAATGAAATGATATATAATTAGTACATACGGGACAAAATAATTTATACGTAAATTAATGGGTACAAATATATATACATACAAAAAATTAGACATTGAGCGTTACAAAAGTCAGACATATACATTAATTAATTATATTATAAGACAATCTTAATTTAAGTCGTACAAGACGGTATATACCTACAGGGAGATACTAATCCTATGAATACACTTACTCTACGCTATTCGGTAACGCATTCCTACCGAGTGCGTCAGCGACCTGGTTATCGGAACTTTTTATCTAATTTATTTTAAACTGATACTCTTGCAAGAGTAAACTCCAGCGCATGATGCGGCCGTTTGAGTGTCTCACATTCCTAATATAGGCTAACGGACGGTGGTCGGTTCCTATTTGAAATTCTTTACATATCAAGTACAGCTTGAATTTGTCTATGACCCAGATAATTGATAGAGCTTTCTTTTCTCTAGTGGCATATCTCTCTTCGCGTGGTAATAATTGACGACTAGCATATGCAACTGGATGACTCGTTCCGTCATCTACGTATTGAAGGAGTACACCTCCAATGCCTTCGTTGATCACGTCGGTCTTAATCCCAAAGGATTTTTCTGGGTTGGGCAACTTTAAAATGGGGGCAGAAATGAACTTACTCTTGAGCTGATTAAAATGGGAACCAGCGACATCATTTCAACGTAAACGATCGGGAAAATTCTTTTTTTGAAGGGGGCATAGGGGGGCCGAAATTGCAGCGAAATTCGGAACAAATCGCTGATAGGGAGAAGCTGATCCTAGGAACGATCTTAATGGCTTCTTTGTAATCGGGAGGGGCATGTCGGCGATTGCCTTAATCTTGTTCTCGTAGGGACCTAACTTGCTTTGTCCTATTTTGAAACCCAAATATTTGATGGTTTCGTGGGCAAAATGGCATTTGCTGGGGCCAATGCTGAGACCATTTTTACGCAGTCGCTCGAAAAGAGCTAATAGGGCGGGTAAATGGTGATTCCATTTAATTAGTTCTTGTAGCTGACTCTTCGGACGTGGTGTCAGCTGCGCGTCACTATCCAGGTCAGAGGGTTCCAAAGACTCGCCTGGTAGGGAAGGAGGAGGGTAATCGGCATCAGGTTGGATGCACACTGTCTGGATTACATTAAGGGACTCCGCGGGGTAATCTTCTTCCAGCGCCGATGTTTCGTTCAGTTCGACGAAGGTATCTCCATGGGCGCATTGGGGGTTCTTTTTTTCTTGGGGTCCAGGGACAGTCTCCGTGTCCTTGTCTGGGCCCTTATCACCTAAGGTTGTTAGTGGTACACACTTCTTTTGTGCCGTCCTAAAGTCCTGGTTAGGGGTCTCCGAGAAATCGGACGGTATCGGGGTTCTGATGGGGACGGGCTCCTGGGCTTCTTTCTTATCTCGGCCTTGAGGAAGGGCGGCCTGAAACACAGGGTCGAAACTTACTTGGGGGCTCTGTCCTATAAGTACGGAACAGAATTGTATGGGTGCTACAATGACTTCAGCCCAGCCATTATAATATTGACACTGCAGGTAACATCTAACGACGGGGAATCGGTTCGCCCGCCCAAGGTAGTCATGTACCACCGCAAATTTTTCGTGGTTAGAGGCCACTGGGAGGAGTTCGTCGGACACGATGAAACACGTACATCCTGTGTCTCTGACGAGAGTCGATACTCGGCAGCTGTCCACGCTGCCCTCCTCATATTTCAAAGTTCCCGATGAACTTTTATCAAAACCAAAATTTACCTGGTGGCCTGACGGAGGGGAAGAAGTTGCTGCTTGGGTCTGCACCACCGGGGGAGCCGGGGTTGCATTAATCTGGTGAACTTGGTGGGCTGGTCCGCTTTTAAGCCTAGAATTTTGGGGGCAATTCCAGCTCATGTGATTTTCTACACCACAGGTGAAGCATATTATTGGTCGCTTCGGGAAGAGAGGTGGAGAAGAAATCTGAACGGGAGGTTTGGAGTCCCGTTGTTGATTTTGGGGAATGAAGTTTTGGGGTTTTACGGGGCCCAGAAACTTTGTCAGCTTTCCTGGGAAGGGGCGCGAATCCTTCCTTCTTTCTTCTCGTTGGATTTCTCTTTCTCGTTCTTCTCGTTGTATTTTTCTTTTTCGTTCTTCTCGTTGTATTTCTCTTTCTCGTTCCTCTCGTTGTTTTTCTCTTTCTCGTTCTTCTCGTTGTATTTTTCTTTCTCGTTCTTCTCGTTGTATTTCTCTTTCTCGTTCCTCTCGTTGTATTTCTCTTTCTCGTTCCTCTCGTCGGATTACTCTTTCCCTTTCTCTTTCTACCTTTTTTCTTTGAAATTTTTCTTCAATCCGAGCTAATTCAATCTGATGGTGAAGCTCCACTTGTCTTATCCATTCCTCTCTTATGTACTTAATTAGTTCTTTTCCGGAAAGTCCCAAGGATTCTCCTTGCGCTTTAAAGATTTCGAACGGAGTCATCTTTGCACTTGGGGGCGCACTAGTCAACCAACTAAAATTCCTTGCAACAAGAATTATGCCTCTATAGAATTAGCCTACCTAAATATGGGCACTGACCTATTCGTACTTGGTTTCTCAATCTAAATAACCACTGACTAAAATCACAAAAAAACACAAAACAAATTATTATAACCGTTCTTTGAGCTACTCCAGCTTCTTAAGTTTCAAAAAAAAGGGGATAGCAATCGTTAAAACAAAAGGAAACTACTATATTCTATTATTATAACGAATAACACTATGCTTTACTCGACTGAGACCAGTGTTTGCAAAGATATAGCGTTAAACCCCACACACCTGATACCAAATTTAAATAGTATATATATATATATGTCGTAGAATGACTCCCGACGATACCATATATCACTATTCGTTGAGGGAACTTCCTTAATTATCTTTAGAGTGCGTTACTGTCTGGCGGCCGATATTATGTATCTTCGATATGCTTAAGAAGTGGAACTGAGCTCAAGGATAATAATATTGCTATCATTAATAAAATAGAGTTTTATTAATAATAACTATCAATAAACACAAGACGGAAAATATTGACATAAACAGAGAATGAAAAGGGTCGTGGGGGCTCGGCTAATCCGAGGATTTAAAGGATTTAAAAAAGGTAAAACAAATATCGAGTTAAAGAGATGGGATGGTTCGATAAACCATTTAAAGCACAGGATAGAATTGACAAAAGGGTTAAGTACTCAAAGGTGACGTTTGGCTTACGTAACTTTTGCACTAGTGGTGCAGTGGAAGGTGGCGCGAAGGAGTTTCGGTCCGCTGGCGAGTTCCAGCCGAAGGGGAGGGATAAAAGGATCCTGACGTGGCGTCTTGGGAAGGAGAACCGTTTCTCGACGAACGGCTTGAAGAACAATGGCTGTTCTAGGTTGTTCTCTTCTGAACAAAGGGGGGATGAGAACCGTCTCTTGTCTACGGGCTCAAGAACAATGGCTGTTCTAATGTTGTTCTCCTCTGAACAACAGGGGGGGGGGTGAGAACCGTTTCTTGGCGAAGGGCTCAAAACGAACAATGGCTGTTCTAATGCTGTTCTCCTTTGAACAACAGGGGGGGGGGGTGAGAACCGTTTCTTGGCGAAGGGCTCAAAACGAACAATGGCTGTTCTAATGCTGTTCTCCTTTGAACAACAGGGGGGGAAGGGTGAGAACCGTTTCTTGGCGAAGGCCTCAAAAGAACAATGGCTGTTCTAGTGCTGTTCTCATCTGAACAACAAGGGGAAAGCCTTGGGGACTTGGCTTCACAGAAGGCTCGAACCTTTGGCACTCAAGGAATATTGTCCTCCTTCTGGACAAGTGATGGTGAATCCCGAGGTCGAGGTCCCTTGGCGCACAAAGGGAGAGAGGGTCGTGGTGATGTTTCGCGACTAAAATCTGGATCTCCAATCTGATCTCAGTGGTAAAGTTTCCATATAAATAGCCAGGACATCTCCTTGGTGTGGGGGACAATGGAGTGGAAGCTTGGAGGGAACGCACAGCCGGGCCGGAGAACAATGCCTTATCTGCTCATAAGCCTAACTCAATCTGGCGAGGTCGGCGTATGGGGGCGAACGGGGGGATGATAACCTCCTTGTTTAAACATTGACATCCGGTAGCTGTGATAAGACTCCAAGCCTCGAATCGAAGATGCACGTGGGCAGCATCGTGGTTTTAAATAATATGGGATAGGAGTTGAAATTAACGCAGCTTCAACTCGTTCTATCACAGAGCGGAAAATCCAAATCGGGTCTTTAGCCAGAGGAAAGCGGTGATTTCTCTCATCAAACAAAATCACTCTATGTCTCTTTTAGCAGAAGGCATTTGTTAGTATCATTATTATTAGTAATATTATCATTATTATTATTTAACTACCCCTGCATTTGCTTTCGCGTGTTTCTCTAGACTGTAAAAATGAATTTTACATCAAGATACGTCTGACAATCAATGGTAAGTTTTAGGGCAAACGACTCATTCTTCGTTGAGGGTGGGTGGTTTGACAACCCTCCGTGGCTCAAGGGAAAGTCACTTTTTTTACGTCACAAATCATTCTCCAGTGTATGGTTGTCCTTTGAGGGCTCTTTAGAAGGTTGTGTGTCCAAGAGAAGGAGGAAGGGAAGGACAGTGGTGTTATAATTGGCACCCCAACCGTGCATCTAACCCGAGGTAACGAGAGCGCCTTGACTGATGCGAACGCCACCTGTTAACGATGCAGTTAGGAAGAGCAACTTAACATTCTTCCCAGTAGCTGCTACATACAAGTAGCTGACACATTACCAAAAGTAGGTAAAAAAGACGAAAACTTTAATAAACCAAATTTAAAACAATACCATAAGACTTCTTAATTTCGAGACCAAGTTTCTGGTCTCGTATATTTAGTCCATCTCAAATAAAGAGGAATATGGGTCGTATTTTATGGGAATAAGTGTGTGAGAGCTACAATACCGCTCCAAAAGATCAGAATACCTGAATTTCTGTCACAACGTCTTCCATAATTTTTGCCACAGAAAATCCAAGTTCTCCGAAAATTGAGGTACGATGATCTACAGGTATAAACAGGGACTACTTATGTGTGCAGATTATGCAAATTTGGACGAAGAAAACGAAAGTTCTCGGAATTTAAACAATTTACTAGAAAAATTGCAGCGTCCAAAATGCTCGGAAAAAGAGCAGAAACAAATTATTGGAATATAACGATTAAATGATCAGTGGAAAACATTATTAAAAGTTATAATTAATATTTAGTGTGGAGGCCTTTCTTCTCGACGAGGCATCGACATCTCGTGCCACAAGAACGAACCAACCGTTGAGAATTGCAAATAATCTTGGCAAATAATAATGCATTTCAAAAGTATCCTCATCCATGTATTAAAAGGAGAAAATTGGCTTAATTATGACCAATAAATGTCTAATAGAGAAAAAAGATAATAAAATTATCGTGGAAGTTTACATGCACCTTTTTACATTGTTCAAATATAGCAATGTTGAATGGAACGTCCAATGGTTATTATGGATTACAAATGGCTGCTAGTTATGAACAAAGATAATTCTTGAAAGCTAAAGCATAAAAAATATTTATTGAATATTCCGCCACACATGTACATTATACAGCGATTTCTCGTTTAATCTGCTTGATTCTGTATATAAAAAGACAAGAAATTTTTGAGAAATAGGTTAAAATATTTCTTAAGAATAAGATAATTCACATTTGTATACCAGAGGTCAGGTGTTCTTTAATTTTTTATTACATTGAATAAATATGGTCATTGCCTTCATTACTTATATTTAGTGAGAGCGAAAGGAAATTTTTTATGTGTTGTCGCGTTGGATTCAAAGTTGTAACATAAAATAGTAGTTGGAAATTATAAATGGCAACTCAATCCTGCCATGAAGACCTGCAGGACTTTCATAGAGAAGGTGCTCCTCTCTGCTAAGAGCGACAAATATTAAGGAAAATCCTTTCGATCTCTCTCTCTCCCCGAGTCAGGAAGTAGATTGTGAACAGCCATCCATTATTACTACTAATAGAGCAATCAAGTCCTGGTAGTCGTAGTATGTAAACATTGGAATCTTAAGCGGAAATGAGCTCGGCGCGCACCGCTTTACATCAACTGAGGGTGGATGTCACTTTCGCGGACTTCCATTTTTCGCAATTGCTAGAACTATGAGGTCTCAGTATTACCAAGCTGAAAGATTAATATACAGGCTACATTGCCTCTTTTCACTTTCTCGATATCCGCAGTTTTTTCAGCATATTTAAAAGGACTAAGGGAAACTTGATTCCTGGTTAATATCCCGCTGTAGTTTCTTACTATAGACTTCTTAAATTAAGATCCATTCCGTGATATTTAATTGCTTGGTTCGTTCGAAGTAAAGGAACTAATGAGGGAATTGGGATGAACAGATTACGCTTGTATTTCCTTATGTAAGGGGAGAATTTCGAAGATTGGTTGACGGTCCACTTTAATTATTGAGTCAAAGCCTAGGTAAAAATAAATCGAGATTTCTAGCACGTTTTGTCTAATAGCATAGTATTTATAAGTCCCTTTAAGAAGAAAAATCGCATTGGCTAAAAAAGTTATTTGTTCCAGCGGATTAAACTTTTATTTAATGATTCAATTGTGAAATGGTAATTTTTGACACATATCATTGTGTATTATATAAAATGCAATTGTTTTAAAATTAATATTTATTTTTAAACTTTTAAATCAATTTAGATAATTTAGGGAATTCTTTGGAACGCAAGCAAGACCCTATTTTTCACTTGATTTCAGAGAAAGCAATTCTGTACCAGTTTTCGACCAGTTTGAATTAGAACACGAAAAATAAATTTTTGTGGTAAGAAAAGACAAAAAAAATAAGAATAAGAGAGCGTGAAAAGGGTATTAGCAACGAATAGGAAAAGCTTGATAATAAGTACTAGAAACCTTCCGCATTTACAACCATCTCGTTACGTGTGAGAGTAAAAAGGATGTTCAAGAAGTGCTTGCAAAGACCTTCCCTCGTTATTTTCACATGACGATCCATGATCCATGAGAAGCCATGAGTAAAACAATCCTCTTTCTTTACCTCAAGTTATACGTGGGTGTCAAAATCCACAGTCTAAATCAACCTAACGAACCAACAACCGATGGGGACGCATGCAACACTTAATTCTCTTCTGCTTGAATTACCATTAGCAGTTTTGTGTGATAAAAACCCTTAATCCAACCCATAACAAATATATTTAGACACCAAAGCTCTACTAACTACCCTAAGGGAAGGAGTATTTGAGGGAAAAAATCTGAGTTTCATTTAACGCTGGTTGGCGATGTACCAGAACTTGTTACTTCTGGGCACGAGTTAATTAAAATGATTCTGGTACATCGCGATCCGGGTCAACATCCTCTGAACTCCAGACTTTTAAATTACAAAAACCGCTTTAATCCCTTACATTATATATATATATATATATATATATATATATATATATATATATATATATATATATATATATATATATATGCGAAGGATAGAGACACATGCATTATACATACTAACATTCGCTGTATTGTTAAATAAGCTTCAAAGACACGAGTTGTTTATGAAAAACCATTATTATAAATTTGAGTCAAATTGTGTTTATGATCGTTAAAGGTAAAGAATATTTGGCGTCATTTTTATGATTACTGGTAACAAACCACACAATATAGCGAAGAAACTCCATAAATACAAACACTGTGTGCCATAGTTTACTATTTTATATAAATAAAACTATTGTAAAAAATATGAATGTTGTATTTATTAAGACAATTACTAATTTCACTTCACTCATGAGTGACTACCTTTCTGAATGGTAATAGGTCCATTCTGTACATATTTTCTACATTTAGTTAAATCCGCCTCATTGACTACACTAGCAAAAGGTCAAACTTCAAGAGCTGAGTTAAAAAGTCAAACTTCAAACTGATCCTTTAGGGTTTCAATCGAACTCACAAGGGTTTATATTTTTCTCGTAAAGATGAGACTTCATTGGAATTCTGTCCTAAGTCCGAACTTAATTATATATTTTCACCACTCGCGAATTTTTTCCATATCTACGGAACTTCATACTAATAGTACATCGATATTGTTATGGTGTCGCTCGTTATCACTGATGTACTGCACCTTGTCTTACACCCAAGTGTGGTGCTGGACCTTCTCCGAGCCTTCTGGATTTGGCACGTCGTCAACTGTGAGGGTAGTGGACTGCTTGGCTTGGTGAACGAGAGGGACCGAATCTCTTACTCCACTGGCTTCTCTTTCTTTCCGTAACCCATTTTGACACCTTTGGTTGTTGTTGAGCGAAGCGGATCTGGATGTGTTGACCGAAAGGACTCGCGAAGCCTCTGTGGACATGCCTCGGTTGTGGTTGTAGAAACTTGCGGGATTGAGGGAAACGACTCCGAGTCGTTTTGTGCTGGGACAGCTATTGAAGTTCTCTGCCCAAAAGAGTAAACAGCTATTAAACTAATTTCACATTTGAATTAAAAATAGGTCTAAATATTCAACCAACGAAACGAGTCTATGGAGATGTCTGGAGGTATGCAACTTTTAATGGTTGATTCTAATTGGTATTCTTCCTTTGTTAAAATAATTTTATGTAATAATTAATATCTCTTCGTAACGATTCTTTCAATTAAAAGATTAAAATGGGGCGTTACTTTTACACAAAGATTACTTATGTTATCTCCTAAGTTAGTATCTGGTGAGCGATAAAGTGGATCGGCTCTTCTTATGCATACTGTGGGTGTGAAAGTGAGAGGGAATGTGAATACGATTTTCTTCGACGGTGCAAACCGGGTAATATGTCGCGGTAGTAAGCCAGTAAGCATGAAGATCAGTGTGATGGGATGAAACATTAGGAGTAGGTAGTTCGGGTGGATGATTTATTATTATTACAATTGGGAACTCACAGATACAACTTTTAGGTCTGTACCTCAAAAACCATCACAAGACTCACTCACTTCCTGCAATAATTCTAAAATAATTTCCCACAATTAAAAATTAAAATTAAAGCCAAAATTAATCATTAGATATTGAAAAACAATTAAAACTCAAAAGAGATAAATGCAATATATTTATGTGTTGACGACATAATTACAATTTTGTACAACTAATTAAAGCCAATTTATTCCAAGTTATGACAGAAATTGTAATAAAAGATCCGTTAAATGCTTACGACGATTGGTGTTTGTGCAATTAAGTGGAGGCCACTAAAATGGTGTGCGATGAATGGAAGAAGGAGAAGATATTACACTCCAGTAGGAGGAGAAGGGGTAGGAGGAATGGAAGAAAATCCTCGGGAATAATTCTCTTCCGTGTTATGGCAGTGCGGGAGGATGAATTTTATCTGATGGCGGCAGAAGGATTACGGAGGGAATGGTAGGGGTTTGAAAGACCCCCTTAAAGCGAGCACAGGGATTGTATGGGTGTATGTTGAGAGTGATGTTTGATAAAAAGCGGTATAAGAGATGTAGGGTGGATGTAAACAAGTCTGCGTTGGAGCAAGTAGGGGTTGGGTTCAGGATGAATCTGGCGTTTGAGAAAGGGCGGATAAAAGATGGAGTGTTTTTGCTGGTGCAGAGCTGTCGAGAAAAGAAAGATCATGTGGATGAGGATGCACCATGGCAGGATATAAGAGTTATGGGATCAAAATGGCAGGATATACAAACTACGGAGAAAATATGGCAGAATCAATGAGATACAGGTGCACAATGGCAGGATCTACGAGGTAGGATTGAAAGATCTAAGAGCTACAGAGAAACGATGGCAAGATATATGAGCTACGAAGGCACGATGGCAGGATCTACGAGATAAGGAGGCACAATGGCAAGATCTACGAATTACGGAGTTACAGTGGAAGGATCTACGAAATACATAGATACTATGACATGGTATATGAACTACATGGGCACGATGGCAGGATCTAATATCATCGTAGTCATGAAGTCAAGATCTAAGAACGATGGAGAAACGATCCCCGTATCTAAGAGCTACCGAGTCAAGATGGCATGATATATGAGATATAGAGGCAGGATGGCATGATCAACGATTTCCGGGGTACAAAATCAGGATATACGAGCTATGGAGTCATAGGGGTAGGATCTACGATCTACAAGGCCCGATGGCATGATCTACTAGGAACTACGAGCTATGGACACACGATGGCAAGATATACGAGCTATAGGGGAACGATGCCTGAATCTACGAGCTATGGAGGCACGATGGCATGATCTACGAGCTACGAAGGTAGGACGTCTCTACGGGCTACGGATGCTTGAAGGTAGGATCTACGAGCTATGGAAGCACCATTGCAGGATCTATGAACTACGGAGGCACAGTGGTAGGATCTACGAGCCACAGAGGAAGGAAGGCAGGATCTAGGAGTTACAGATGGACGGTGCCAGGACTACGAGCTATGAGGGCACGACGCCAGGATATAAGCGCTAGGTGATAACGATGGCAGGATCTTTGAGCTACAGGAATACAATGGCAAGATTAACGAGCTACGGAGGTACAATGGCATGATCTACGAGCTACGGAGGCACAACGGTAGGATATACGAGCTACGGAGGGGAAATTGGAGATCTACGAGCTACAGAAGTACGAAGGAATTTACTACGAGCTACAGAAGCTATAGGGTAGAAACTACGAGATACGGAAGCACGATAGCATGATCCACTATGGATGCAACATAGCAGGATCTGCGACCGACGGAGGCACAAAGGCAAGATCTTTGAGCTAAGGAGGCACGATGGCAGGATCTGCGAGCTATGGATGCAAGATAGCAGGATCTACGAGCTAGAGAGGCACGAAGGCAGGATCTTTGAGCGAGGAGGGAGCAATGGCAGGATCTCTGAGCTACAGGGAAAAATCTAATTAAAAGGACAGATTCAAGCAAAGATTTGTCGAAAAATTTTGGTATATTTCTAAGAGATTTCTTTTTGTGTTGAAAGTTTTATAACATTTTAAAACTTAAAAACGTTATTAAAAAAAAATTGTGAGGCATCTAAAATAGATGGATGAAATATTGATTTTCTGTTAAAGAGTGTGGCGGATTTAAGGTTGTTCTAGTTTTTCACCATGCATCTGGTTCTATAAATTTCCGGGATTTTTTTTCACTTCAGAAATTTTTCATTAGCAAAAATAATAATAATAACAACACCTTTCAATTCACATCATTTTTAAGAAATACAGACTCTGTGAAATGCCTTTTAGTGCAGTGGTTCTCATGGTTTGAAGTTAAATTACTACCTATGCACTTGTAAAGTAAACTGCATTGATGGAATGCGGTTATTATACCAATGAGGGAGTATAGCGTACCCACACGGGTGGGGCAAACGACCTCATGTGCAGCAACGGCTAAAGTGAAGATTAAAATAGCTTAGATAGATCACGATCACCAAAGTTCAGTTTGTCGCTCTTTTCTGGGTAAAATCGTTTTTCAATTCGCTAAAGACAAAATTTCTATTCAAAATCTAAAACCTTTGAGACTCTCTTCTACTCTTTCTCTCTCTCTCTCTCTTATTTCAGTCACCTCCTCTATCTTTCATTTTAAAACTCTAAACAGAGAAAAACAACATACATGTTTCCTTGTTTCATTATTCATCGGACATAAGGTCCGTTTTCAACTACAGTTGTCAGTAACTCACTTTTATAACGAAAATTATGATGCTTTTGATGTTAGTGTGATTACCTTAGGCAACAATTTTTTTCTTAATAAATTTTCTTATTTTTAAAGAGACCATAGAAGAAGATGGGGTAAAGGGCGCCCTAGAAAATAAAAGTAATCATCGTCGGAGGGTCGTTTCAAGTTGCTGAGTTCAAGGATGAGCCTTCTATCCAAGTGACTATTTCTCTTGTCTAAAATGCCTCAATAGAGCCAAAGCTTTGATGCGCATCGTTTGTAAAACACCTGCCGATGGAGGGCCATATTTTTGGTTTGAGGCTTTGCGATGTCGATTGGTCAGAAAAGAAACGGGAGACCAACAGTCCTCAGCATTAACAAATTCTTGGAAATATGGATTTTATCTGCCTCTTATCCATGTCAGATGTTCTTTCATATTCCTCCTAAAAACACCACTAAGGAAATAAACGAGCCAAATTGTCACCTACGAGGAAATTTTGCTGATGACCCAAAAAAGTTTTGTGATCTTTGATGTGTCTTTTACCAGGCTGGAGCACCTTCTAAGGTTCATTTAGTAACCAAGTGGTTATGACATCGATAAATGAAATAGAGTAGCCCTGTACTGAAAGGTTCCTAGAACATAATTTGAGCGTTATCATTACGAGTGGTGAATAAATCACAAAGTGCCCCCAATTGGGGACTGTTAAGACTTAAACGAACGCGGTTTCTTAGAATTTTTGCCTAAAAGTGTTAACCATGGTGTAAGACCCAATTAATCAAATCACGAATGAGGAGAGAGAGCCAGAATTCTAATTAATAAAACCCAGTGAATAAAGCCTTAGTGAGATCCATTAAACCTCTGAAAAAATTAGATGTCTTTAGATATTGTTGTGAGAATATAAGAGAAATTGGAAAATAATCTGAGGAGGTAAATAATTTGCGGTTGTGCCAAAGCTTCTGGAAGAAATTGTATTTTTTCATTTATTTTTACTAAACTTATGCAATGGCAGTCTCCTATAGGCTAACAATTAACCTTTGGCAGACTCCTTCTATTCTTATTTCGTACAATTAAAATCGATATATTGGGAAGACAATTATCCACTCTACCTCTTGGTGGATCGACGCATCCATTGCAATGGCAAGATAAGCAACACCGTCCCAGAGTATCCTGCAAAAGTAAGAAAACAAACATCATCTTTCCTCTTCTTGCAACATAACTATGATTTCACTTAGTATTTAAACAATAACTGATTTGCTCGCCACCATTAGGAAAGGTGGATATCTCGCCTGATTTTTACGAGTTTTCTTTAGTTTATTTTTTAATTGTGGTTTATTTGTTTGTAAATAATTTATTTTATTTGAAAATATTTATTATAAAGGTAGTTTTGCAGTGATCAATGGAAGCATAGAGCACTGAAAGGAAAGAAATCGATAATTCAGAGGAAGAAAAAAAACAATGATGAGAAACAAGGTTGAACGAAATGATAAGGGATAAAAATTGCAATTGATAAGGATGGCAGTATTTGTCTCCATCACACATCCATATATAAGAGTCTGGACAGTGTAGCTAAAAGAGAAAATGCAGGTGTGATCAATTTAACGTAATTGTCGTAGGTTAGCCGAGATTATATATATATATATATATATATATATATATATATATATATATATATATATATATATATATATATTTATTTGTTTTGTTTTATTAATTTTTAATAAAACCAAATAAACTTTGACTTGAGGCGTAGGTTCGTGCCTCGGTGATCGCTTGAGGATCGTTTCTAAGAGTGCAATCTTTATGTTTATTCTAGTAAATGAATAAAAAGGGTTTCTTTCTTGACTTTATCAATTAGTGCCACTTTAACTTGTTCGAGGATAATTAAAAAAGTGCTTTTACTAAAAAAATAGACTTTAATGAACATAAAACCTCTCACTAAATAACATAAAAAAATACAGATCAAATACACTAAAAAAAAAAAAATGGGATTGCCTCGCGAGCTCTCAAAGCTCGATTCGAGATAGAATTTTACGGTGGGAGCAATTTTAAGTTAATATCTTTGTCCTTGGCCAGACATCCAATAAACTAATTATTATGCCCGAGGACATAAATAACAGGATTATTCTTTATTCATATAAGGTAATGGAGATTAAATACCTGCGACCAGTTAAACTATCTTCGGAGATTTTGATGCGGAGAGGGGTTGCTCGAGTAATTGGTTGTTTGCTCAATATATGGCGATCATCGAACGTGCTGTCGAGTTGACGGGTTACGTCACAAGGGATCTGAATGGGATGGAGGCGACTTCAAGCGAAAGCTTAGTCCTTCTACTTTTTTTCCGGACTAGATGAAATCGTTGTCTTCTTTTCTTTTTTTCTATCTAGTTGGGGTTTGTCCAACTAAGACAGAGTAAGATTTGGAGTCCTCAAGGTGGGTAGATTGAAACGCAATATCTTGGAGCTCGAACGGCGCCAAGCTTCCTTGGTACAATCTGGTTTGGTACAAGGACTGCAAGTTCTCCTTAACTTGCAGAAAACTTTCTACCGGTGATTTTTCTGTTTACTTCTCGGACTCGAAAAATCTTCTGAGAACCGGTGACTTTCTTGTCTCTTCCGTTAGAACAAAGAAAAAGCCCGGTTTCCTCGGGTCAACCTGTTATATACCCAAATTACTCCCGCGGGGTAATGGGGAGGTGGAGGATGGACTCTCAAGGTGAGACCTCAGGTTGGTCTCCCGCGTATGGCGTCTTGTAGTTCTGAGAGAGGGTAATACGAGATCGGCAGTTTGCACTTTTGAGTGAATTGTTTATAAGTACACCCTCGAAGGGCCTACCTTTTGAGCTTTTACCCTTTTCCCCGTTCTCCTATGTTAAGGGAGACCATCGGAGGGGCAAAGCTAAACCCAGATGTCTTTTGTTATTATTTCCTTGGCCTCGATACATATATATATATATATATATATATATATATATATATATATATATATATATATATATATATATATATATATATATTGTGAGGGAATTCCACATGGAATTTTTTTTCCAGCTTGGAAGTTCCATGTGCTTGAGAAGATTCTGTTAGGCTTAAATTGGTAGGCCTAACCCCCCCATCCCCTTCCACAAGCGTTTGCCTCGATCCGCGGCCACCACGATTCACCTTCACACGGGCTAGAATAACCTCGGCAAGAAGATTCGAGGCCATTCGAGAGTAGAGCTGTTTCCCCCTAACCCCCCCTCGCGGGGAGAGCCTCAAACATATATATTGCTCGGTTCCCATGAGAGGGACCCCAAGAAAATTCCCCTAGTTCAAAGTCAAGCGCTAACAACAAAGCAAAGTGCCGGCTGAACTATTTCTGTGTATTGGAATTAGCCCCAGCCAGTGAGGTAATTCCATTTAACGATCGCTACCGAGTGATTTTTCCGACTTCTCTCGTCAATTCCCCTTCGAAGCCCTCCTCGATCGCCCCTCGTTTTCGGGTGGCCGAAATACTCTCCTTTGGACCGGACGTTACCACCCCCCTCCCCTATTTTTTGGAGAACCGTGATCACTTTAACATTCCGCTCAGAAGCTTCATACAGCCTCGCCTCACGTGCAGAAGACATCCGTGAAGCCTTACCCTGACGTCTCACCCGGAATCTTCTGTAAGCCAACCCCTCTCCCCCTCCAGTAACCCATTTGCGTTAATTCCCCCCATTTGAATAGTCTCCTCCCGTAACACCTTAAGTTTTATCTTCATAGTCTGATTCATAACTACAATTCCTCCCCCCCCCCCTTCGTTCATCTTATATAATTTTTGCTCATCAATTCTCTCATTATTTTTATGTAAATAAAACTATATTTTTGTTCATGCCTCTTAAAATAACCTTGAGCTTTGCCATTGCCCATAATATACCTGACCTCGTTGCACTCTTATCTAGTTGTTTCGCCCGTCGAAACTCGTGGCGTTCTGGGATTTCCTGTGACGTTGGGATTGCTTCCCTCGATTGCTATTCCCCTGCAATCCACCTCGTGATGTGATTGCTACTGACTATTCGACGCTAAGCTTACCTCGAAGGCCTGTCGGAATCTTCTGCTGAGGATGTGGTAGAGAACAGGGTTGATGCAGGTGGACAGGTAGAAAGTGATGCCAGAGACGTTGGTCAAGAAGGTGTAGATTTGGCGTTGAATCTCGCTGTTGTAATCGCCGTAGAAGGCAACGAGTCGTTGTGCGTGGAAGGGCGCGAAGCAAATGAAAAATGCAACCACAACCGCCACTGGAAAAGAGCAAACCATGGTTAAATATCCGTCGCATAATTGTTCGGATGATCGCTTCATCCATTCAAAATCACTACATGTTGTTGGCATAAAAATGGCATAAATTCTCTGTATGAATTTACCGCTATGGGTGAATTGGCTTGACCTGAGTGAAAGAAGGGCATGAAGATAGGATTCTCAACGATGCCCTAGATAAATTTCCTTAAGTCTGTGGTAAAGAATCTCATCCAGAGATAAGGTCAAGGAGCAACTACCGCCTCCCGAGCCCCTGTCGATAAAAGACCAACAGCAGCCCATTATCGCGGTGAACAGTTAAACCGACACGATGTGTGCGACTAGTAACAAGTAACCGGAGTATTAAAGGCAAGATAAAGGGACATTGAAAAAATATATACATATCAAGGCGAGCAAAGATCATCTCAATGAAGGTTATCCATAATGAGAAGACGGGAATAAGACTAAGGGAAAAAACTAAAGTGTTCCCCCTGGGAGTCGATCCAAGGTGTCCCAAATGCCAGCCGGGTGTTCGAACCACTCAGCTACCAGGCACACCACTTCAAACCTAACTCATGTAAATTTGTTGAAAATATACTCACCCTCCAAGATGCTAAAGACGTCATAATGGTAAGTTTCTCTCTAGCCAATTTATTCCCAAATTTTCCAATGAAAGAAACGATCGGTATTTGTCCAACCTTCCTCGTCACCTCACAGGACAATGTATTAGGAATTACCAAATAACTTTTAAGTCGCTTTTGGAACTTACTCTCCTAAATTCTAATTCCATTTTTATTAAAAAAATCTATGTAAAAATTGAGGGGTGGGAATTGGCCTACTATTAGGCCTAACAAATTTTGAGCAAATGCAGAAGTAAAATTGGCTGAATGAATTTAGCCTCATTTACTGCAGACACTTCGTTGTTCATACTTTCGTTTCACTGCAATCACATAAACATACCGAAGCATTTCTTAACTAATAACAATCTCGCCACACAAACATAACAAACCGCATAGACATAGAAAAGTTCACTCGACTCGCTTTTCTGAAATCGATAAAGATCGATCTTTAGCACATTTCGAAACCCCAGTTTATACCAAACCAAACTCTACAGATTAACTATTAACTTTTCCAGTGGTATCCAATGGAGCGTAAAATTCGAACCTTTCAAAACTCTCATCTACCAATTTTATCAAATATTTCCACATATAAATTACTTGGCATTGGATTTAACTTCATTAAGAAATACTTTAAAATTACTAGATACTTAAAGTCAGTAGTAGTCAAACACATTAATATGTTCTTACTCAAATTTACCTGAAAAAAAGAACATTATTCGACCTTCATAAATTAACTCTGTATATTATTCTGCTATAATTCTGCAATTATACCATAGATTTGTCAAATAATTAAAAAAATAAATAAAAATAAACCATACCTCGAGCTAAAATTTAAACTAAAACATCCGTATACCATTGAATCTTAGTGCAAAAATAAGGCCAAATTCTATTCAAATCCCGCTCTTGTCTTATTTATAAATTCTTTTGTAATCCAAGTGACACATTGTCTATTTGATTGACCACAAGATCCAACCACTGTCACATAAAACATCATCGGGGGGTTGCGGTCGACAGGACTTTTCCTAAGCAAACCAAACGATAGCCTATTAAGGATCAGGCCAATATTTCTATCGACATCTTCAAAGTACTTAGCGAGGCCTCAATTTCCATTCACCTGAGAATTTTCGAATCTTTTTTTTTCATTTTAACACAAAAACCAAACTTAAATTGCAAACAATCAACTACCGACCTCCAAAGTGTATCATAGAGGCAATCTTTAAGCCTCAACTTTGATATATTTAATTCATATTCATTAAATCTATTTTAATATTAAGTTCTTTAATATGATTAAAAATTGCAGTTTAAATATCTTAGATTCTAATGTAGACGCTTAAGCTGGAGCTCGAAACGGCCAAATAGATATCTTTAAGTCAACAGCGTACTTGGTCTTTACCATTATTTTAAAACTACGCATTCTCATTAACTCTAGAATGTATGACATACGAGGGGGTGTCAATAAGTTTTGCAATTCGGATATGATGAAACGAGATATGAGGAAAAGGGTTTTATTATTTTTCAATATAACTACCCTCGACTTCACTGCACTTGCGCCACTTGTCCCTGGGGCTTTGAATTCCCCAAAACTAGAAATCTCCCGACAGCTGTTCAATCCACTCCTGGACGGCGAGCTGGACATCTTCATCATCCCCAAACTGGCGTCCACGCAGTGCAGCCTTGAGCTGGCGGAATAAAAAGTAGTCGCTAGTGGCCAGATCAAGACTGTAGGGGGAAAGGTTGAGCTCCTCGAATCAGCACTCGCGTAGGGCAGCTTTTGGAACTTTGGCCTTGTGAACAGGAGCATTGTTGTGGAGGAGCAGGACACCGCGTGTCAACTTGCCGCGCCACTTCTCACCGATGCACTTCTTCAACCCAGCCAGTTCCTTGGTGTAATATTGGCCTGTGATGGCCCTTCCACAGGGCGCATAGTCCACCAGCAACACTCCCTCGGAATCCCAGAAGATGGTGGCCATGATCTTCCCGGCTGAGTGTTGGGTCTAGAACTTGATGGCGGTCGGAGAGCCCTTGTGCTTCCAGGCCTTGCTTTCGAGCTTAGTCTCAGGATCCCAGTGATGGACCCAGGTTTCATCACCTGTCACTAGGTGTGACTCGAATCCCGCCATGTCTTGATTGTACAGGAGCAGAAGCTCCTCCAAACTTTTACGAGATTGAAGTCGATAATGGGGTGTGAGGTTTCGTGAGGTTTCTAGGGACCCAACGGGCAGGGACATTGGTCATGGCCAAATTGTCGTGGATGGTGTTGATAACACTTCCATGTAATATTCCAAGTTCTCGCTCGATTTCTTCGACCTTCACCCGTCGATTTTTGAGGATCACCCTCTCAACAAGGGCCTCATTGTCCTCGTTGGTCACGTCTGACGGACGTCCTGGACGATAATCATCTTCAAGGAACTCAGGACCATGGCGGAACTCCCTATTCCAGCGAGCAATGGTTGGATAATAAGTGGCGGTGTCGGTGTACACTGCAACCATGCGTTCATGGATCTCTTTTGCATTCTTGCCTTCCTTGGTCAAATATTTGATCGCTGCACGGTGCTCAACCGCCTCTATTGTTGAAAAATTTGAGGTTGACGATCTGCGAACAGTTACTGCTTTTTAAATAGAGAAGGGAGGAGAGTGTGGCTGCAGGTCCTTCCTGACTTGTCATAACACCTCTGTTTTGCCCCATCGATTCGCAAAACTTATTGACCGCTCCTCATATATATATATATATATATATATATATATATATATATATATATATATATTAGTTTAGTTGGGTAGCAGTCTTTCTTGAATGCAAATTTTTGGGGGGAATACCATTGTGTATTTCATATAATAAAATATTTTAGAATATTTGAAGAATATTTTGTGGTGGTTCGGTTTGGGAAAAGGCGCCTCTTTAGCTATTTAATTATATTAATAAATAAAAGCAAGAGACGCTTTGAATTAGGTTCTGGGATCTCTATTTGGGTCAGGAAAATGCTTATCTTACTTTAAATAAGCTCTTATTAAAGATGAATTGATGGTTTAATCCTATAATAAGGCCGATGATATATGTAAGAATCTTAATGAAAAGTTAAAACCATATATTCTAAATGCTCTTGAAATCATCGATACAGATATGAAAAAATACATGTACGTACGTAATAGGGTAGGTTGATTTTCGGAGCAGAAAATATGGTTTTAATCCGATAACTTTGATATCAAGTTGTATGGGAATTCCACGTGGAATTTCTTTTCCAGCACGGAAGTGACTTCCATGCGCTGGAGAAGGTTCTAGAATTTGGTTAGGCTTAAATTGGTAAGCCCCCCCCTCCCTCCTTACAAGCGGTAGCCTCAAACCGCGTCCACCTCGGACCACCTTTTCGCGGGATAGAATTGCCTCGACGTTAAGATTCGAGGCCATTCGAGAGTAGCGCTGATTTCCCTACCCTTGTGGGGTAGCCTTGGATATATATATATAGTGGAAATCGTCTTCCATGTCGGAGACACAGAGTTGAGGAGTCCCAACAGGACCAAGAAGCAATTCCCTAGTTCCATGTCAGGTGCTAACAACAAAGCAAAGTGACGGCTGAACATTTCGTGTGTTGGAATTAGCCCAGCCAGTGAGGTAATTCCATTTGACGATCGTTACCGAGCGATTTTTCTGACTCTACTCATCAACTCCTGTCGAAGCCCTCCTCGTTCCCTCCTTGTCTTCGGGTGGCCGAAATACTCTCCCCTGGACCGGACGTTACCGCCCCTTCCCCTTTGGAGAACCGTCATCACATGAACTTCCCGCTCAGAAGTTCCGAGCGCCCTCGCCCTCCCGTTTATTGCCTGCAGAAGACAACCATCAAGTCTTACCCTGACGTCTCACCCGGAATCCTCCGTAAGCCAGCCCCTCTCCGCCTTCATCAACCCATTTGAATTAATCCTCCCCATTTGTATAGTCTCCTTCTATAACGCATAAATTCCTACCTTCAGAGTGTGATGCATTACTCTGCAATTTCCCCCTCGTTTACCAATTTAATTTTGCCCATTAATTCCCTTATTTCATGTAAATAAAATTATATTTTTTTGCAGATGCCTCTTTAAATGACCTTAAGCTTTGTCATTGCACAAATTTTACCTGACCTCGTTGCACTCTTTTCTCGCTGTTCCGCGCGTCGAAACTCGTGGCGTTCCGTCCCTTGTCGGTTCGCCTTTAAGTTATTAGTCCCTTCCCCCATAGATATAATATGGTATTGATATAAAATAATGTCACACCATGGCATATATATTTATTAATATACATATTTTATAATTTTAGTGTCAAGTGTGTTGGGGTTTTTACGAACCCGTGTCATTTTAATTTCGACATTAGAAGTTCACTTGTTATTCATGTCATTCCCTTTTATTCTAATTTTTGTATTGTACTGGCAGAAGGCAAGTTCAAGAAATAATATTATAGAAATATAATATTCAGAACAGAAGTATACGTTACCTTTTTTGGTTTTATTTTAATATATTCTTGTATTTTTAAGGTATAATTAAGCACAAATTTGTACAATACTTTTTGATTTCAAAATTATCAGAATTTAATTGGATTAAACCAAAGGTGCTGCAAATTATTTTGAGAATTACTTTGTTTCTCTATAGCCACACACAAGATTTTAGCTAGTCAAAAATAATTGGTTTACTCTATTTCACTTAAGAACTTGATTTTTTCTTCTTTTTATTCTTTTAGTAAATATAATTTATACTTGAATTTAGTTCAATCAAAATAAAATAAACCATGGAACATCAATTTCGAAAAAAATGTTGTAAAATATGTTTACCTAAAGAGCAAATTGTTATGAGATAGGAGGTATTTTTTATGCCATCCGGAAAATAATTTGAGGGATATTTTTGAAATGGGGTTCGGTTATTTACTTTGTTTTTCTCCATCTTTACTTAGCTTTATTTTCTAACTGATTTACCGTTTAAAACTTACGAAAAAGGTCTGAAAGAAGAAATTCAAATAATAAGGCTTTCACCTCTCACCGAATCTCAATTAAATTTAATGTTTTCTTATTGAATCCTCTTTAGGAAATGGAACGAGGGAACCTTCGCCTAAAAGAAAAGAAGAGGAGATTTGAAAGGAGGAAAGAGGAATTCAGGTTCTTTTGTGTGGATTGAAATTTACGAGAATATTCTGAATATTGACTGTTTTCCCATCAATCATACAACTAGGAAAGCTTCAATACGAAAACCTTCCTTTTATTTAAACAAAAGTCTCAGTCAGACACATTTGTATTTGAAGTAATTTATTGCGTATTGAAAATGAAAATTCCATTATTAACAATTTTTGCAATTCAATGAGTTTCTATTATTAATTTCCTGTAAATAAAGTTGCCATTAAAATATTCACATCTCGTCTCTATTCTAACCAAATCTGCATTAAAGATTTTTACTCTCCTCTTGGGGAGATATTATTGGCAAAATTAAAGAAAGGGGATAGGTAAAGGAAAACCATTTGAACAACAACCAACAAAACACCTTAGTATCAATATAGATTTTCAATTATGGAATGCACGTATATTCTATGGATCTGGACCCCGTGAGGGGCGCGGCGATTTGTCATCCTGGCCGCCGGGCTGACGAGATCCAGCGCTCCGTTCGGCCACAGCTTAGCCTCTCTTCCTTCTTTCAGATAGCCTGTATTTCTCCCCTACTTCGTCGCTTTTCATACAACCTCTCCTACATCTTTCTCTGGTCGGCTTCTAATTTCACAGGGTAGATGCTGACCTTTTTCTCGGCCAACCGTCCTGGATCGGGGCTGAGGAAGAAGATGACAATGTTCCCTAACCCCTGAGCTCTGGTCTGGGGTGGCTAGTTTTTAACAAACTGCTTCATCCCCACCTATACCTTCCTCACATCCCTTTTGCTTTCCTCTTTAAACACTATCAATTTTACGCCTTGTCTAAGGTAGAGCCGCCATGCCGATGGACTGCCAGACCACAAAGGCGGGAGGGGTGGCTCTGCCAGGCCTTTACGCACCCC
Organism: Ceratothoa steindachneri; assembly: GCA_963969495.1. Taxonomy (NCBI): domain Eukaryota; kingdom Metazoa; phylum Arthropoda; class Malacostraca; order Isopoda; family Cymothoidae; genus Ceratothoa; species Ceratothoa steindachneri. The sequence continues at coordinate 25,755,694 of OZ018327.1, read as the reverse complement.
TTGCAGGGCAGGCAACTGCGAGGGGTAATGAGCTATTGTATCCGTGGTACAAATATGGGCACCATGCCCAATGATGATAAAATTCAAAATCTCCCCTTAATTCTCCCTGTGGCATCGAGGGAGCCGCCCTCGGACAGCTCCACCGAACAAATGGAGGTCTCCCCCTCTGTGCTTGCGCAGGGGACCCTCCATATTTCTCTAACCGGAGAGAAGGCTTACTCCTCTCCTAGAACTACAGGTGTAGTGGAATCCCGCTCACCCCCTTCTCTGGAGGTGCTTTCGGGCACCTCCCTATTTCCAGCGGCAGTCCCTCCTTTTCTTTCTAAGGGGACTGCCAAGAAAGCCAGCATGAAGCCTATTACCGATCGCCCCTCATTAAACCGGCTCGGTAGGGCAAACCTCCTTAGGGGGGAGATGGAAGCCAGGCCCCTTCGGTCGCTTCCCTCAAAAGACCAGCTAGCAAGAATACTCAACCTTGCCGTGGCCAAGGCCAGTGCCTCCCCACACATGACTGGTGACGCTGCTAAAAGGACCTGCGATGTCCTGGGAGGGGATGGCCAACTGGAGGCTCCTCCTGTGATGGACATGGTCCTTGAGGTAACCCAGCCTTAGACGGTAGGGCCTTCCAGGGGGGGAAATCCGGGCTCGGCGCCATGCACCGATTTAGACTCCGCCCCTATACAAGGTCCTCTTCAAATGGTTGGGGTCTCCGAGACATTACAAGGAGAAGAGGGATCTCCTCCAACCGGTGCCCCTACGACCACCAGGACCTTGTCCATTTCGGAAAAGGATCTGGCTGAGACTAGTCCATCTGGCCTGGGGGCTCCTGTCGGCGGAGGGGAGAAGCGGGTTCATTCCCCGCCCGCCTCTTCTCAAAAGAAAAAGAACAGGAAAAACACAAAAAAGACTCGGGCTCCTCTCCATCCGCGGAGGCTACGGGGACGGATGGGTCTGCTGCCACTTTGGCAAGCGACCAAGCCAAGATCGGCGCGTCCGATTCCCCCCCCCCCCGTGTGCGGAGCCCCTGACTATGACTAAGACCAGAAGTGCACAGGGCGGAGCCTCGATAACATGGGGGCCCCTCATTCAGAGGTTACCTGGCGTTTTCGAGCCCGATGGCTTCAAACTCTTCCTCGTTATTCTCTCTACTGAGGGCAGCATGTTGCCAAGGGTAACATGATCCATCAGAGGATAGCATTAGCTAGTGCAATTCATACAGAGCCAAAGGTGACCCGTTTCTCAGACGGGAGCCTTCTGGCAAATGCGGCGAATCCCGCCGAGGCAGCCAAGATAAGTGCTCTTTGGACACTTGATGGCACCCCGGTGAGTGTGACGCCGTACACTACCATGAACTTTGTGAAAGGAGTAGTTTATGCTAGGAAACTCGTTGACTATTCTGTAGAGGACACCACCTTAGAGCTGGCCGACCATAAGGCGGTCAAGGTCGAACGTGTGATGAGAAAACAAAAAGGGGCCTCAAGACCCACCCCTACACTCTTCGTTACGTTCGACTGTGACAAGCTCCCTGAGTTGGTGCGTGACGGTTGGTACCGCTACCGCGTGAAGGCATTCGTGCCACTGCCGCGGCGGTGTTATTACTGTCACCGCTTCGGCCATACGAATCGTTCTTTTTGACGTGCAAAGTCGGGGTCACCCAAAGTCTGTGTAAATTGCTCCAAGGCTGCACACGATAAGTCTAAATCGTGTGTGGACAAGTGTGTCAATTGCGGAGAGCCGCATCCCGCTTCTTCGAAGCAATGTAGTGCATATCTCCTTGAGAAAAAAATCCTAGCCGTTCATGCCCAGGATCGACTCTCATTCCACGAGGCTAAGGACTTGGTCCTGGTACGCCCGTCTCTGCCTGGGTTGTCTTATACCTCAATAGTAAGAAAGGCACCTTCTTCTCCTGGCCCATCCAGGCCAACAAGCACGGTTGTTTCCGCGCCCATTTGGAGCCCTTCTGCGGGCTCTACTCAACCCAGCGCTCCCCTGGTAAAGCTGGCGGCAAAAAGGGTTCATACCCTGTCTGGCTAAAACCAGTGCTCCCTCTCTTCCCCCAGCGTGACCGTTTCCGGTAAGGCAAAACTGCCACGCGCCTCCACCGAGCCGTTAGACGCACAGGAGGCAACAACCCTGAAGTTGGCCGCCAGACCATCCTCCGGGGTTCCTAAAGCTGTTCCCCGAAAGGAGGACAGCAACAAAGGAGCTTCGGCTCTTTCGCCCACGCCTAGTGCTGGGCTGAGTGGCTCGGAGACAGTGGTTCCTCGAAAAGAGGGCCTGCCGCCTCCAAAGCCTCAACGCTCGCCTAAAGTTTCTAGGCGGAGGGAGAAAAAGACTTGCATGGCGAGCTCAACCTCGCCCAATAAGTCCTCGAAGGGGACACCACCTTCAGTGCTTTGTCCGGCCAACAGCGCACGTGGTTCTGCCTCTTGAAAGCGTACCGTTATTCCTGTGAGGGTCTTCTGTTTGAAGAGGGCCCCCGCGTCTCCTCCAAGCTAGGCCTGAAGGGCATATTCCTTTAATGGAATTGCCGTGGACTTCGGGCGAACTGGGAAAAGCTGCGGAGGCTCGTCTCGTCCCGTTCCTCCTTATCTATTTTTCTGCAGGAGATCATGCTAGGCGAGTGCCACCTGCCCAACCTCCCGGGGTATAAGGGTCTTGCGACCCTATCACCACGGGATTGCCGGGCTTTTGGTTTGCGCGGTTTACACCCAGCATGATGTCTCGGTTCTTCCTTTCCCTTTAGATACCTCCTTTCAGGCAGTGGCTGTGCAGCTTCACCTGGACAGGAGGTATACTATCATTTCTGCGTACATTCCACCGTCAGCTGACTTCGACGCGGGGGACATCCGCCGCGTCGTGGCACGGTTGCCGAGGCCCTTTCTCTGCTTGGAGATCTGAACGGCAGGCATCCTCTCTGGGGAGATTACTCAATAAATCCCAGGGGATTTATTGAGTAATCGAAGATCTAAGATCTTGAGATCGAAGATCGAAGATCTTGAGATAGGTGTCCTAAATATGGATGAGTTTACGCATCACTGCACGAGAACCGCTTCAATTTCTTGCCTTGACCTATCTTGGTGCTCTTCGGATGCACAGCCTGATTTTAATTGTGGGGTGCTCGATGAGCTCTATGGTAGTGATCACTTTTCCATTCAAATATAATTTTTAGGGCAACTGCCACCTGAGAGCCCACCTGGTGGTGCTTGGTGCGGGCGCGGTGGCCTGAATTTCAGGAAATGACTGAATTCTCTATCTCAGACGAGGAGTTTAGGTCGGTAGATGAGGTCGTTGAGTTCTTCTCCGGTAACCTCATCGCCGCGGGCCTAACTACTATTCCAAGAACGTCTGGCCGTTTTGCACGCCGACCACTCCCATGGTCGGTGTATGAGTGTGAGACAGCCCTCAAACAGAAGCGTTATGCCTACATGCGCTATAAGCGCCGCCACCCGGACGATTTCACTTTCGCGTAATTTCGTCGGGCTAGGGCTAGGTTCCAGTATATTTCGAAGCACGTCCGCTGGTCTTCTTGGTAGGCATACGTGTCTTCACTTAACGGGAAGACCCCTTTAGCTGAGGTGTGGAAGCGAGTCAAAAGGATTCGGGGCAAGTTCTCGCAGTACCCCCCCCCCTCCTATTCCCTAGGAGAATGGGCCACAATCTCGGACCCCGCGTCCGTGGCAGAATCCTTCGCGACCGCTTTCTGCGCATTCTCTAGCTGGGATGCTAATCCACCAGCATTCAATGCACGTCGTGATGTCGCGGAAGGCCACCGGCTGGACTTTACCTCCAGAGGCGGAGAACCATTCAACGACAGGTTTACTTTGAGTGAGTTGTGCTCCACCCATGCTTTGTGCGCGGACACCACCCATGGTCCGGCCGGTTTCCGCCCAATCTCTCTAACCTCTTGCGTGTGCAAGTTGATGGAGAAATTGGTAAATGTTAGATTAGCATTTTTCCTGGACAGCGGAGGCCATCTGTCTTCTGCACAGTGCGGCTTCCGCAAGTTACACTCCACGTCGGATGCTCTGCTCCGACTAGAAAATGCCGTCTGCGAGGCCTTCCTACGTAGACAGCACTACGCCAAGGTATTTTTTGATCTAGAGAAGGCCTATGATACCGCATAGCGATACGGTATCATATAGACTATCCACACAATGGGGGCAAGGGGACGCCTCCCCATGTTTATATCTGAATTTTTGCGAGATCGTCCATTCCGCGTAAGGGTGGGGGGAGCCCTCTCTGGCCTAAAGCAGCAGGAAGAGTGTGTCCACAGAGAAGTGTTCTCAGTGCCACACTCTTTGCCATGAGCATCAACGGCATCACCTCGGTGCTGCCAGAAGATTTTCTCGCTACGCTCTACGGGGAGGACCTTTCGATCTCTTTTGGCACGGCCCAGATGCCAGCTCTGGAGCCTCAACTCCACCAGGTTTTGAACTGCGTCTCTCGCTATGCCGAAGCGCACAGGTTTCGGTTTTCTTTGGCCGAGACTAAGGTGATGCACTTCTGCCGCCATCCACGGCTCCACCCCTACTCAGATTTGTTTCTTAATGGGGTGCGCCTGGAAAAGGTTAAATCGCACCGTTTCCTTAATCTTGTATTTGACCAACGCCTCACCTGGGAGGCTAATATTCGCAGCCTTAGTTTCTCTTTTACCTGCATCATGGATATTCTCCGTTCCGTGACGTTCAGCGCTTGTGGTGCTGATAGGGCTACTGCCTTACTTTTTTATCAATCCTTTGTTCGTTCGAAGCTCGACTATGGATGCGAGGTTTATGCTTCCGCAGCCAAGCGTTTATTGCGGAAGGTGAACTCGATCCACCACACCGGCCTTCACCTTGCGACCGGTGCCTTCCGCAGTTCCTCCAGTGAGATCCTGTTGGTCGATTCTGAGGAGATGCCACTCACTCTACGCCGCGTGCAGTGCATTACCGCCCTGTACGTGCAAGCTCGGCGCCTCCCTTAGTCGCCAACAGCTCTCACTGCATCCGCAGCTGATCTCTACGGTGCCTATGCCACCGAGCGACGCCAGTGATACCCTAAGCCTTTTGGGTTTAGGGCCGGTGGCGCCCCTGGTTCTGCCCAGGACGCCACTTTGGAGGGTGCCACATTTGGCTATTTGTCGCGACGCCTCTGCTCCCAAAGCGTGTATAGCGCCGGGAGTAGTGCGTTCGACCTTTTTGGAGCACACCTCCAGCCAGTATATACGGATGGCTCCAAGTCTAAGAGGGGGTCGGCTTCCACGCCGCATCCCTTTTGTTTGAAGTCAGGGGGGCTCTGCCAGGCGCTGCGTCTGTCTTCACGGCCAAGCTGGTGGCAATACACCGCTTGGTGCGGGAGATAACGCGACGTGCCCGGTTCGGAGCCTGGATTGTGATCTATAGCCACTCACAAAGCGCCATGAGTGCTCTCGGGGCATTGGAATCTCTGCATCACCTGGTTCGCGATATCCGTGAGGCCACGGTTTTGGGGAGCCAGGAAAATGTCCAAATTATCTTCTGCTGGGTTCCTAAACATGTAGGAATTGCAGGGAATGAGCGCGCCGATAAGGGCGCCAAAGATTCAGCAGGGACTCTGCCACCGGACCAGCGTTTTGTTGCTCCTCACCCTGACTACATGGAAGGAATACGGGCAGCTCTTCGGACTGCTTAGCAAAGAAGAGGGGAAACGGTCGAAGAGAACTTAAGGTTGCATGCCATTGCGCCGCGAGTGTTTCCATGGACATATCCCCCAATGCCGCGCCGGCTTCAGGTCGCTTTCTGTCGTCTCCAAATCGGACACACTCGTGTGACGTATCGTTATTTGATGTAGCGTATGCCTGCGCCCAATTGTGGCGAGTGCGTCGTCCCCCGGACTGTTCGGTACATTCTTGTTGAATGTCCCAATGTGGTTGATCTTCACGCACGCTACCTGTCCCGGTACCGGAAAGGGCGGAGTCGCTACCGCCTGTTCCTTGTACTCGGGACTAGAGCGTGCACATTGACAAGTGGACTATTTGACTTTTAGAGATGGCCGGCCTTCTCCCTATTATTTAACCAGGTTTTTTGGTTTGGTTTACTTTTGTTTGTTTTTTCCTTTGTTTTTTTTTTCCCTTATAGTTCGCACGCTCCGGCGCCGGGGGTACCTCCCTGACACAGGAGCTTGCTTATTGCTCGCTTCATTTTCCCTTTTTTTCAGGGGGTTGTTTTTTATCCTTTTGAATTTGATTTTAAAGTAGCCTAGTACTAGGCCGGTTTTTTAACACGGCGACTAATGCCCAAGTAGGCAGTCGCCAGATGAGCTCTTTAAAAAAAAAAAAATTTAATGGGGTACACTTGTAAGTGGTTGAATAGCACCGATTGTTTGGTCTTGTATTTGACCGACGCCTCACCTGGGAGGCTCATATTCGCAGCCTTAGGGTCTCTTGTATTTGCGCTATAGATGTTCTCCATTCCGTGACGTTTAGCACTTGGGGTGCTGATAGGGCTACTGCCTTACTTTTTTATCGATCCTTTGTTCGTTCGAAGCTCGACTACGGATGCGAGTTTTATGCATCCGCAGCCAATCGTTTATTGCGGTAGGTAAACTCGATCCACCACACCGGCCTTCGCTTTGCGACCAGTGCTTTCCGCACTTCCCCCGTTGAGAACCTGTTGGTCGATGCTAATCGCTCTACGCCACGTGCAGTGCATTACACGCCTGCATGCGCAATACTGGCGCCTCCCTCATGTGGCCAACAGCTCTCACTGCATCCGCAGCTGATCTCAACGGTGCCTATGCTGCCGAGTGACGCCAGTAATACCCTAAGCCCTTTAGGTTTATGGCCAGGAAATTTCCTCGAGAGCTAGGTATAGCTCTCGGGCCGGTGGCGTCCTAGGGAGTACCACATTTGGCTATTTGTCGCCACGCCTCTGCTCCCAAAGATTGTACAGCGCCGGTAGTAGTGAATTCGACACTTTTGGAGCACATCTCGCGTCACGCTGGAACCGTGCCAGTGTATACGGATGGCTCCAAGTCGCAAGAGGGGGTCGGCTTCCACGCCGCATCCCCTCTGTTTAAAGTCAGGGGGGCTCTGCCAGGCGCTGCATCTGTCTTCACAGCCGAGCTGGTGGCAATAAACCGCTTGGTACGGGAGATAACGCGACGTGCCCGGTTCGGAGACTGGATTGTGATCTATAGCCACTCACAAAGCGCCCTGAGTGCTCTCGGGGCATTGGAATCTCCGCATCACCTGGTTCGCGATATCCGTGAGGCCACGGTTTTGGCGAGCCGGGAAAATGTCCAAATTATCTTCTGCTGGGTTCCTGAACATGTAGGAATTGTAGGAAATGAGCGCGCCGATAAGGGCGCCAGAGAGTCCGTGAGGACTCTGCGAAAGGAGCAGTGTTTTGCTGTTCTTCACACTGACTACATGGCAGGAATACAAGCAGCTCTTCAGACTGCTTTGCAAAAAAGAGGGGAGACGGTCGAAGGGAACTTAATGTTGCATGCCATTGCGCCACGACTGTTCCCATGGACCTATCCCCCAATGCCGTGCCTGTTTTAGGTCGCTCTCTGTCGTCTTCGAATCGCACACACTCGTGTGACGCATCGGTATTTGATGAAGCGCTCGCCTGCACCCTATTGCGACTACTGCGTCGTCCCCCAGACTGTTCTGCACATTCTGGTCGAATGTCCCAATGTGGTTGATCTTCGCGCACGTTACCTGTCCCGCTACCGGGATGGGCGGGGTCACTACCGCCTGTCCTTTGTACTCGGGACGAGTGCGTGTACATTGACTGGTGGACTTGTTTACTTTTGGGGGAAGGCCGGCCTTCTCCCTTGTATTTAACTATTTTTTTTGTTTGTTTTTTTATTGTTGTTTGTTTGTTTTTTGTTGGTCGCACGCTCCTGCGACCAACAACAATCAGGAAGTAATCTCCACCGGAGATTTCTTCCTGATTGTTGTGATCTTCCTTTTTTTATCGTTTTCATATTTGTATTTTGACGTAGCCTAGTACTAGGCCGGTTTTTTTAACACGGCGACTAATGCCCAAGTAGGCAATAGCCAGGTAGGCTCCTAAAAAATTAAAAAAATCTATGGATCTGCAAATGAATTACACTCTTCTCCAACACTGAGATAATTCTTCTCATCATTTTAATTCTTAATCTTAGCTTCTGGCGAAGGCCAATATCTCTATGCGGCAGCCGTTATGCCATAAATTTGGGTTACAAATTTGAACGGGGATATTGTAACACTGATATTGAAGACCGTAGATTATATATATAATAAATGGCAGAAAATATCGTATTGATATCTAAATATCTGCTGCAAAATCAAATGTCAATTAATTTTATTTTATTACTTTTATTAGGCAAATTTATTATTGGATATAAAGCTTTGATCAGTATTTACAGGTAGATAATTATATGTAATAATGAGGCCTATGGCTACGCAAATTCATGGGTTTAAACATTTGTAGGAACAAAATTGATGAATTAATGATATTAGTTGCGGAACGACGAGAATTTAATATTATATGAGTTACAGAGAGAGGGATAGAGATTAGTAAAGTATATTTTATTGGAGAATGCAACTTAGTAGATTACAAAGTGTTTAACTGGGATCTGTCTGAAGTAAAAGGCGCGGGCCTTTTTATGAAACAAAACGAAAGATATCGCTATAGATATTCTCTTTGTCTGAGGTTTTAGCTTTCGAGTTAATAATTAATGGTAATTAAATGAATTTTGTCTCTTTGGGACACCAACGCAACGAAATAACATAACATTATTTTCTAAACATTTTAAATCCTAATTACAGATAAAGTAACAGTATTATGCGGTGATTTTAATATTCATCGGGTTGATTTTATAAATTAAACAACACAGAATGCAGTAACTAGACTTCAGATATTTATAAAATAGTACCTTCATCAAATAATGTAGGAACGTACAAGCGAACAGAATATAATGGTCTTAATTTTGACTAATGGATAGAAGTTAGTTGCTACAATAATTGTCAGCAAAAAGCTTAGAACTATCGATGACAACATAGGTCAATCCAATGGAAATATTCAAAGAAATGATCGCGAGATCACAACTCACTCTCGGCTTTTAATATTGTAATTTTTCTCCTTTTTTCGCCAGGTTAAAACTTTGAAGAATTCTATGCAGTGATTTACGAGTTTCAGCAAAGATTTCTGGTAAATGATAAAATAGCGCCAATTAAATGTAGAGACTCTGATAGCTCAAATCAGGTGTTGTAGAAGATAAGTAATTATGATGAAAGTTCAAAAATTGTATCATTTTTTCAAAACATATGAATAGCTTTGAGAATAGAAGCCTATTTTTTTTATTCTAGTTTCATATTAAGTGAAAAATAAGATCAGGTAAACCGAACTATGAAAAGGAATGAGATTTCTTTCAAAACACGAAATCAAGCTATTTTCTTATATATATATATATATATATATATATATATATATATATATATATATATATATATATATATATATATATATATATATAAAATATATAAAATATATATATATATATATAAACGATCGTAATACATTAAGGGCCCCTCAATGATACCAAATAACTCTCTAGTTATGATTCCAACCTCGTAGATAAAAATTAAAAGAAACTTTGCAATTTTTTTTCCTAGAACTAATTTAGCAGAGATTAAAGAATTATACCAAAAAATTAATATATATATGATATTATAATCTTTGACTGACGTTTTTTCAGTGAGAGAAAATACCAAGATAACAAACAATTGTTTATAAAATGAAATTAAAGTTTTAACAGATGAATTTTATGCTTGAAAATAAATTGGACTAATACCAATTTAATTAATAAAGTACATTCAGTAAAACCATATTATTAATATGGTACCTGTTTTGGCTCTAAAGTTGTGTGAAATGTGATCAATGTGGCAAGTACCTAGAGTGTGGTAAAGTAGACACAATACTGCAGCCATTCGGCTGCTTTCTTCGATGTAAAGGTGAAATGATTTTTCCAACAAGATGTGTGGCCTACTGTTGAGATGACGCCACCATGTAATTGATCTGACTCTAATTGATAAAGCTAAAAGTGCATGGAATAAGAGACAGCTTATTAAAATGGATTAAATAAAGGCTGGTTGGAAACCATATGCACTCTTTTTCGAAATGAGTTTTGGTTACTAGCGGCGTTCCGCTAAGAACTGTACTCGGACTCTTGCTTTATATGTATACATGCAAAATGATTTAGATAGATTAGCCAATGAAGAGAAAGATAGCGACTCTAATTTAACGTGGCAAAGTGTAAGGTAATCCATATAGGGCCAGGTAATCTTCGAACGGATTACAATATAGTATGTTACTTTTAAAAAAACAACCCCAAGGAAAAGGATTTAGGTGAGCTAATCTCGCGGGATGCCAAATTTTCAAACATTGTACTGTGCTTCCACGAGCCGAAAATCGGGTTCTTGGCTACATAGGCAGATATTTTGCCTTTTAATCAAAAGGCATCATCTTCCCCTTAAAATGGCATTCGTGAAACCTGGTTTGGAGTATGGTACGGAATTCTGATCACTATATATGCGAAAGGACATTAGAATACCTGCAACCTGTAAAGTGACAAGCGATGACCATTATAATGAACATGGAAATATATGATATGAACCTGATTGAAGCAACTCAATTTACTTTCATTGTAAGAACGGTATCCGTGTGGCCAACCCATCGAAGATAAATAACACTGCAATACCTCATTGAATTTAATTTCATATAAAATGAAACAAACATCGAATACCTTGTCAAGAAAATCTGGAGATAACTGAAGTAAAAGAGAAAGTGATATACCTCATAACAATAAAAAACCCTTCGCAGTCACTTCACTAATGATATCCCCCAATAATGCAACACTCGTTAATCCCGTTTATCAGCGATAAGCCAGATACACAGGTTATAAAATGATATTCGACTTTAATCAAAGAATTTTTTTAAGTGTCAATAAAATAAAGTTCTCAAACTCAAGATTATCTTTCTATTCTTTTAAACTGCCAAAATATCAAATACTTTCTAAAGTTTACGAATGTCTGTCTTGATTTATTTTAATAATTATAACCCGATTAAAATCAATTACATAAAGATTTCAAATGTGTACTTTTACACATAAATATCCTCTCTATAAATCCTAACATCATATTATTGGTGGTAAATACAGCGTTTTAGATCCAAGGTTTCTCCTATAAATGTTTTAGGGAGTCTTATACATATAAACAGCCGCCGAATTTTTCATAATTCTTTTTTCTGTAATTTTGCATTTGACAAATTCACAATAATAAAGGTATCGGTTTCGTTTCTCGACCAGATTTCCTGTTTTCGAAAGTTCATACAAATATTCTAGAGATTTTCTACAATTATATTCAGTCTATATTATAATGTTAAAGCTACCTCGGGCCGTTAATAAATAATTACAGTGATCTTTTACGATCCCTTTTCCCTCATGATAAAGTCACTTGCCGGAAATTCGATAAAGTTCTCAAGAAGCTAAACAATGCCTCTTTGGCTTGGAGTTTGCGGCAGAAGTAACGCCCCTTTCTATTCTCTTTGTTTTTACTGCATAATTTTATATATTTTAGTTTTTTTATGAAATAATTTATACCTACATATATTAGAATGTTTCTTTACTTTATTATTTTAGTTATCTTTTGTCTGAAAATTTCAGACACTTTATATGGCCATGCGATTAACAAAGGAACGGAGAATGAAACTTGTACAATTTATTGGCAATATAATAAAAATGTTGCTGAAGCCGCATGGTTTCTATGAGCAGTATTTAACATTCCGCAGGTGTAGAACAGAAACATCAAACAAACACAAGAAGGAGGGTAAGTGATGCCCGGAGATCAGGGGTCCCAGTTTCTGCAACAAGTCTAGAAAAGTCCGATGAAGTACAAGAATCATTGTTGCGTCCTCCTCAAAAATGCAGTAGGCTTCTTTTATAAGACTTAGCTATCAGTAATAGAAGTGTTTCGGGAATGTTAAAGAAGCTAAACATGATACCTTACATCCCACCTCTCCTTCAAAGTTTGCATGATGGAGATAAAGATAGATAATTAGACTTTATGATTTTTTTATGACTGACGTCAATGAAGATGGACCTTTCTTTTAAGGGTAAATGGATAGGACAACGGGGAGCATTCGAGTGACCTTTACCATCACCAGACCTAACATCACCTTTTTTGTGAGGTGGATTGAAATATCAGGTTTACAGCCTCAAACCGAAAACAATTCCTAAATTAGAACAACTAATTTCTAATATATTTTCTGCAATTACCATAGAATTGTATCAAAACGTTTGTAGAAGTGTGCTGGTCGAGTTTAGTAGTCTATTAAAAAGGATGAGGATAATTTGGAGCATGTCAATCAATATTTATTCATTATATATATATTTACAGCAATCAATTTTGGTTTAATATGAAGAAAAAATATTTTAAAAAGGGCGGGACTTCTGTCACAAACTGTATATATATATGCAGATAGACCCACAAAAAAAGTGAAAAACGATTCTGAGCGCTTACGTCTTTATTCTAAAAGACCTTTTCAAGGAATTAACAGGAGGCTGGACATAAATTGCTTTAAATAGTGTAAGTGGGAATTAGACTACCCAACCTTTGAACCTTAATTAGGGGGTACAAAATCCTGAAACAACTTTACTTCAGATTTTATGTATGTAGTGATAATGGGGTCTTGCATGAATGAAGCAGGGCTAAAGTAGAAATTTAGGAACGCGTTAATGGAGATACATTCTAATATATATTTCTCGAAATATAATGCTATGGTTAGGATTGGTACTGTTCCAGTTAATGCTATGGTTAGGATTGTACAGATTTAGAAAAAAGCGCAGATTGCTCACTGTGATTACGTACATTGGCTTGATGTTGCTTAACCCGGACATCTAGTTCTTTCTCGGTTTGTCCATAATAACATTTTTTGCAGTTGTTGCAGCCTATCGAATAAACAATGCCAGGGAGGGTGGGGGGATTTTGATAAGGATGGGATGAATTATAGTCTCGTACTTATAAATAACATTTATGTTCAGAGGCCTAAATAAACGAGGTAATTTAATGAAAATATGGTTATAGTTAAAACTAATAAGTTTCGGCCTGGAACTTAGGGATATTAACGTTAGTTTGATAATAATAACGCTTGGTGGACTTATAACAATTGTCGAGAAGTACAAAGGGTAGCACAAATTTATCCCTATTCTATATATTCTATTGATTTCTTTGTCTAGGTGTATATATATATATATATATATATATATATATATATATATATATATATATATATATATATATATATATATATATATAAGAATATAAAGCAAAGCTTAAGAAAACAAAATGGCGTAAACAAAAGAAACTTGTAATGAATACAGTTATCCCCTTACCCGAAATGTGATTACTATAGACAGTCGCAAAATATACCTGTTAAACTTCATTCACTAAAATTATTAATTTGATATAGAGTACAAACAAGTTTTATAACCTCCAAAAAATATACAATGACGAAAATCATATTCGCCGTTCAACCCCATAAAAAATGAAACAAAATTGTTCACTGAATAAAATTGACTATGAACACCTTGGAATTAACAGAAGAATACTACAGTGAACTTTCTTCCATCTGTACAATCACATTGAATCAAAACGTTTTTGAATAAAACATTAAATCTTTCCAGTAAACACACAAAACTATGTGCAATCTCTCAAATTGTTAAACGGGATAGAAACAAAAAAGGATCTTCGAAGAAAGCTTGGGAATATAACCTTTCAGTAAACCATCAGGCGGGTTAAGGCGCCAAACCAAGGTCATCAGGCGTCATCAAGGTCAAGGCGAATTGAGGACGTCAGACAAGAAATTGCAGAAATGTATCCCGGAAGACTTCGTCAATGAGCAAGACAGTTCTAATCGAGGTGAGGAAGATAGACTCATGTTGTTTACTGCCAAGGGAAAAAGAGCTGTTCATGTTGAAACCTCTAATGAGAGAGGCAGAAAAGTAAAAAATAACAGTCCACTATTTAAAAGCAACCTCTTCCCCTTTGTGATGGGTTTCATCATATTTGCTTTGTTTTTGACCTTTGGCCTTCACCATCTCGCTTTTTAATGTTGGTTGGTATTGGCACAATCGTCTCTCGTATGTGGCAAGCATATCAGCAATGGATGTTGCTGCTACAGGCTGCGGAGAGAGGACTTACAACGGATCCGTTTCCACTTTGACCAAAATAGCGTTGAGATCGCCACTCGTGCCTTCGTCTCTTTGACCTCTTCAAGTGGTTCAACACTCCTCAGCCAGTATTTTGCTACATGCATTACATATTTGCCTTTAAAGTCCGTATGTTACATATAAAACCTTAAATGCCGCACCTCTCCCTACTTTGCTTCTCAATTACCATATACAGGACCGCCAGTACCCTTTCCTCAGGCTCTGCCCCCATACTAATTATGCCTATTAGTCGTCTGCGTTGCATTGAAGGTTTGATCGTGGTTTATCTTTTTTCCACCCAAGAATGTAGAATGATCTTCCGACTGCGAGACAGGCCTCGCCCTACCTTGGTACCTTCAAACGTCCCTTTAAATCTCACTTCTTCTCTCTATCTATTCCTTAGTCGATAGAGAGGCTCTTTAACGGATCCTAGCATTGAAAAGCCCCATAAAATATCGTTTTTATTATTATTATGAGTAATGCCAGTGACTCTGATTTGATCTACTTTATTGAGAAGAATTTTATGATTTACTCTCGAAAAAAAGCTAGAAAATCAATAAAAAATAAATGATGGCGAGAAATTTCAGATAACTTGTTTTGGTCATAAATTCCTGACTTGCATCATAAGTGCCAACTTTTGAACGGAATATATATTTATTGTTAAGTAAAAAAAGTAGAATTAGAAGTTAAGAAATAGGATAGAAATAGGAAGTAAATAAATGGATAGGATTGTAATTGAAGAAATAGGCCTATATTGAACAGGGACGACTTGATACATGTAGCGTGGTCCGATGAGTTACGGCCCCGGTTCTTTCAGGATGGTAGTAGGGTAGGGTGTAGCTATAGATCCCAATTATTACCAAGGCGCTATGATGGCTAGTGGTGCTTCCATAATACTACAGTATGTGTTCATATTCCATGGGTATGGTCCACTGGTCCGCCTGCTTGGTGACCATTTGCACGAATGTGGTGGTGGAGGGGGAGCACTACTTTCACCCAACATGGACTCAATCTAGCATTTATGTGATGTTGTGGGCAGTTCTAATCAGACCCAAGATGCTGTGCTTACAGAGTTCTGGGAACACTCGACAGCCATCGGTCAGGGGGACTTCAACGATCTTCCGTTCATTTATGGATTCGATGCAAATAATTGCTGCACCTAACTGGGATAGGGAAAGTCCTAAACCATACTTGGCACTTGTGAATATATGGTGGATACCATTAAAGGACTTTAATATGATTATTAAACAACGTAAAAGTATAACTGATTGTACTTTAAGTATCTTCAAATCTTTGATGCCAAAATGGTTTTTTTATTAATTTGCTAATGATTCAATGGTTGAATGGGTTTATAGTTGCCCTTTCATATTTATATGAGATTATTAAATATTATGGGCTACATGTAGGACGTTCGGCGATGATCGGAGTTTATTTCAGCTATTTCCCTAATGCACGGTAATGTGCTCTGATGAAATGCCTGATGTTTCCTCGTTTGGGTTAAGTTGTGTCGATTTTATTTGATGAGTGTAAGCTGTTTGGCGTGCCTAAATTTAGGTCAGGTTATTTGTAGTTGTTGACTTTCTTCACTGGTTTTGAGTTGTTTGATGTGGTGCGTACTTTAGGCTAGGCTTGTTTTTCGTTTTATTTGATGGCTAATAGTTATTTCCTATTTTACTTAAGTTAGGTCAAGTGTTAAGTTTTGATGGCTTTATATCATTCATAAAATTTTGCTATGATTATTTTTGTGGTTGCTTCATTAAATCCTGCGGAAGAAGATGAAAAGATTTCTCTATCTCCCCACGGAGAGACAAAAATAAATAAACATACAATAGTAATTTAGGATTTATATATGTATAACTCAGAATTAGTTAGAGATATTTAAACATGTCTTTTGATTTTTGTTATTTTGAGTAATTAATCAACATCTAATAAGATGGATCTTTTCCAACATATTCTTAGATTTAAAAAAGAAACAAAATAAAACCATTGAAAGGAACGTACCTAACATGTTGATGACGCTGCGACTGCGATCGGCTGTGATGGCGCCTTCGTGTCAGGTGGAGTGGCAGAGACCCAGATGCTGCGAACGGAGCTCAATGATGATTTTCATGTAAAGAACGGTGATGAGAGTTATCGGGACGATGAAGAACAAAAAAGTGGAGAGTTCGAAGGCGTAGGACACGGGCGACAGGATATTACAGTCCCCTTGGGGCGTGATCCCGTACTGGATACATTGGGGGATGGCGAAGATGAAGGCGAGACACCAAATCGAGACGATGAACCTGATGACGCGGCCGAGGTGGGACATGACGTGGCTGCGGAGCGGATGGCAGATGCCGAAGTAGCGCTCGACCGTGAACGCGGTGATCGTCAATATGGAGGCGTTTGTCGACATCTCCGCGGTCAGGCCCCGTACCACGCAGAACACCAGGCCGAAGACATACGGACGCCCCACCCACAGCAGGAAGAACTCGTGGGGCATCCCCGTCACCAGTAGAAGTAGGTCGCTCAGCGCCATGCTACACAAGTAGTAATTGGTGGCCGTGTGCATGAGGCGGTTTTGAACCACAACCACGCATACACCGATGTTCCCTAGGATCCCGACCACGCTGATGGTTGCATATAGAAGGATCATCAGGATTTTGACGTTGAGATCCACCTCGATGGCTTCTGGAGACAAGGGGGACGGAGTGGAATTATTGGGATAATGGAACATATTTTCCAGGGTGAAGTTTTCGTGAAAGAAGCTCTCCACCACACTTCCAAGGCTCCTGTTGGCATCGTCTAACAGAAAAGTGGGGTGTGATGTCCCGTTTCCTTCCATTTCGTATCTGAAATAGAAAAAAAGAGGTTTGAGATGACATCTGTCTCACTCTTTTTTTATCACTATATTTTCATCCACTTTCACCTCTCGTTTTTGTTCTTCCCTTTCTCGACTGACCGAGTCAAAATTTCCTCGTTGATACCAACTTTTAATCTCAATCCAAATTATTCCCCCCTCTCGCGTCCTCCATTCCCTGCCCCCTTCCTCTCTTCCTCCTTCTTCCATTCATCCTTTTCTCACTAGATTTTGCGACTCTCCAGCCGAAGGCAGACGCAAACAGGCTGCGGCTAACACCTAGAAGGCTCGTGCCCCTCGGGCCCCAAATGCATGATTGCATCAGCCATAAATATTTAATATAAAAGTTAGTCCTAACTTGATGAGATCAAAATCCCTAAGGAGTCTCTTCCTCAATTTACTCGGCATGTAATCCTTCCAAACTCTTTTGTTTCTCAATATTTTCCCTTTTCCTCTTGGATATTACTTTACGAATGATAGTAATATCTTTTGGGATGATACTCTTTTTTCCGAACCAGCGTGAAATAGGGGGGAAGGCCAGATATATATTGTGATTTAAATAAAAGAATACAACGAAACCATCAGTTGAGTGACACCTGTACAAGAACAAACCAGAGTTATAACCATTTATTTCAAAATAAAAGTGGTCCATGAACACAAAATGGGGTTCTAAGAAGTAGATCAACCAGTGAGATTGACTGAGTCAACCTATCCACGTCGACTGATCAATTCGTGCGACCTTTTGAAGGAAATGTCACCAGTACCGATGTCTTCATCGTTAAGACGATGCTAAATATCGTCTTATTATTGGGTTGAAATTAAGAAATGTTTTTTTATTGGGTTCAAATTGGTTTTTCAAATAGGAAATGTCTCTATATTGGGTTCAAATTGTTTTTTCTCATAGGAAACATCTCCATATTGCATTCAAATTGGTGTTGTAAATAAGAATTGTCTCCGTTTCAGGTTAAAATTAGTTTTTTAAATAGGAAATATCTCTGTATTGGGTCAAAATTGTTTATTCAAATAGGAAATAGCTCCATATTGCATTCAAGTTGGTTTTTCAAATAGAAAATGTCAACGTATTCGGATGCAATAGGAAATGTTTTCGTATTGTGTTCAAATGGGTGTTCTAAATAGGAAATTTCCCCGTATTGTGTTCAAATTGATGTTGCAAATAGGTAATGTCCCCGAAGTATTTATATAAAATAAAACACAAAGTGTTTTTGAGTAATTTGTAGAATACTTTTGTATATAAAAAGATAATTTATCTCTTTATTTATCATATGTGGATAACTATTATTTATCAACCGTATAAATACTGTGAATAGATTATTCGCCTTCAAAGCAATCTTTCTTTGCTCACTTGGCAGTTGACGGGACCTCTTCTCTTGGGGCCCATTTTTGGTGCAAACCCCTACCTATTTCTCTCCTTTTAGTTTATGCAAAAAGTTAGGATAATAAAACTGTTACCAATTCACCGGAGAACGAGAACATTGCACGGGAAAGGGAGATAAATGGAGAGACGAAGACGAAAAGGGCAGCATTTGGAGATAAATCAAGCATTAATCTGGGGTGATAAAGGATTGGATGAGAGAGGTAGAGAAGTTCGTTGAGTAAACCACAAAATCTGTATTGATTAACAAGGTCAGGTTGGAATTGTTCTTGGTTCCTTCAGGTCTGGTGGCTTGGAACTCGCGTAAATGGAATAATTCCATCGGTATATGATTATAATCACGTGCAAAGGGCAAATTGAGGACTTTACTCCTATCTTACGTAAAACACTACGCATACTCTTGTCCATATATCAGAATAGCGAAACCGAGTTATGGATCAAACATAACTAAGAACTAAGGACATACGATGAGTATAAAGTCAGATTAAGGCGAAATTTACAATTTATAAATGCTCGCCCAGGCGTTTTTAACCCTATTTATTGAGGTGCTATTAAACCATTTCGGGAAAACATTACACAGTTTGAGAGTATGGATCTAGCCTCTATTCTCTCTGCTTTCATGGTCCCTGGATCTAGTTTTTTTATTCTACCATTGTTTAAAGATGTTAGACCCTTTCAAACTTTAATTAGCCCTGTTCTCAATTTTATTGAAATGAAATTAGCTTCCTTCAGTCTCATATAGTAAAAGTTGTGGCTGTCGTTGGGCATCAATTAGATGGCGCATCGCTGAACTCTTCCAAACATTATAATTTCCTTTCGCAAAATTACACAACATACACGTAACTGAAGTCTAGTCAGGCATCTATGAGAAGAAAAAACTAATCAACCTTTATATAATAGTAAGTACAGACACATGAGTTTGAATTCGTACTTTGGGTGTGTTTTCTTTATTTATAATTCGTTGTTAGAGCATTTTATTCATCAGGAATCACGTTGAGGCTGAAAATGTCGCAACTATCAGCTTTGTCATTTTTAACCATTTTCACTGTTATTGCTCTTTATATTTCTCGTTCTTCTTTCGATATTTGTTTCTCTTTCTTTATTGAGTAAAAAAATTTAATTAGTCAAAGCAGATTTAGTTTCTCCACTTAAAATGTTGATTAATCCAAACATTTTGTTACCCTTCCCTTTTGACAAAATGATAGATAAATGACCAAGTTTCCAATCTATAGATGTTAAACCCATAAGGATTATTGACATAATCATCCAGCAATGATGATATAATATACACCAAAGACTGAATGTATAACTTCTACGTTACTACAATAATCCCTTCACATGGATAAGTTGAATGAAAAGTTGTCCGTTTTATAAACTGTTCAAGACTAATCTCGACACTTGACTCTTTTCCTTTTGCTGTGATGTTGATTCATTTTTGATCTTCTACAGGCAAATTATTACTTTGGTCAATGCTCCGGTAACCTGGTGGTCTGTATGCTCCCATCAATATCTACAGTATACACTACTCTGCAGGCCTCTGAATCGCTCTCTAGTGTGGCGACCACATCCAAACTTTCGAACTCTTTACTTTATCATGTTTTCCTCATAACTACGATTTTTCCTGTTCCAAGAATAAGTGTTTCACTTTCTCAAGAATCATTAAATACTCTTCCACGTCTCTCTTTCCTCGCCTCATTCTGTTTCTATCTTTCGCGCCATCTTCGACCTCATTTTGGTGGAGAAACCTTCTTTCACAACATAAGGCATAAAAAATTTTAAAATTTGTTTGTGGGATTTTCATATTAAACAAAGAATTGAAGATTTGAACAATCCACCGAGACCATGTTTTTTATTAAAGAACAAAAGAAGAATAACGATGAAAAGATGAATTGTGGATTAAAAAAATGCTGTGGATGACAACTCTATACTCTCAATGTGCATTGGTGAACTTTAAAAACAAGCCCATAGAAAGACCCCTAGAACGTAAAAGGGCAAACTTAAACTCTTCTCTGAAACATCGATTAAATCGCTTGAGAGCTTCAAGTAACACTTGAAATAGATCAGAGCAACGACTTGAAGGAAGTGACTAAAAACGATGGCGTTCAACCTTTTATATGCCCATTTTATTATTAGAAGAACATTTAATCAATTTACTGAATAAAATTGTTCATTAAATCTATTTGAATTCATAATTAAAAAAGAATGTTAAATAACATTAGCGTTTTCTCTGAGGATGTTCAAATCCCATCCCGCATCCAGTGAGTCAACAAAAGGCCAAAAGGATACAAAAACAAGAAAAATGAGAGGGCAAGGCGGGTACATTCGTGCTGACGGCCTAATTATTATGTTAAATTGTTTGAGAATTTAACATAATGATAAGAGTGCAATAGCTAATATTGTGCATGAAATTTTCGATTAAACATAGTTCATTTTGTGCAGAAAAGGACAATTATACACAAAACACACAGATCATTCATACTACACTTTTAGGATCGGTGTCCTTCAGGGTGCCATTCTCTCACCACTACTTTTTAATCTATTCTTTTATGATATGCCACAACTACATTCCGCAATTATCCTAATAGACAACTGCACTCGTGACATCACAACAATCCAAATTCAAAATAACAACAACAATAAAACAGACTGGAACAATGAGCAATACCATGTGTAATGATAGCATCTGCCCTCAAATCACCATTAAAACTACTCAAACCATACTTTATCGAATAGAGAAAACGCGCCAACTCCTTTAAACAAACACTAACAGTCCCTCAATCATACTCGACACTCATATCACCTTTACTCCACCCATAACTAATAATAAAAAAGGAAAACTCATATTTTTAAAACAACTAGCAAACACAATTTTAGGACAAAGCGAATAACTAATTACAATATTCAAAAGTTCATCCGCACTTCCATCCATTACGCAGCGCTATTTTGGCACCCAAAACAGTAAATAAAACGCATACAAGCTCCATCAGTAAAAAAACCCCTCAAATTATCACACTCTACACACAATCTCCCTTATACCACACACACACGGTAACCAAAATCATACCAATTGGAATACATATTAACATTAAAGGAACACAAAGCTTAAGCAAAACACTGAACTAATCCCACTCAAACTACAAACTCACAAGAACACCACCTAGCGCACCACTATCCACTCCAGTAAAAAACCTTCCATCTCACAATCTCAAACCACAAAAAAATAAAACAAATTCACACTACTATCATACGCAGACACTTAATCAACTTCCTTCCAAACAAAATCTTATATCCCCATCAATACATAGCAAAATCACTACACAGGAGAGACGGAGTAAAACTGGCCTACCTAAGATCAGGTCACTCGAGTTTAATCCCAAAATATAAAGACAGAATAAATCTTGTCCCGAAAACAGCCGCTATCCGATGTAACCTAGATCCCGAAGGTAATACACATGTCCTCCTCGAGTGGCCAAACCTCGCCCAAGTACAAGATATTTAATCCATTACCTCACTAAGGGACCAATGGATCACTCGGGGTATATGGTGACGTTCCTGAGGTCTAACCGCCTCACGGAAGATAAATAAGGAGACCACAAAGTAAGGAAGCAATAAATCCAAAGACAAGTATAGAATAAATTAAAAATCGTCTTACTTCCTGTAAAAACATTCTTGTTTCTATAAAAAACATAAAAAACGGTGCCATGTCAATTTAAGATTTTCTAAGACAACAAAAAGCAGTATTGAAAGTTCATTGAGTTCACAGACTACAGTCAAATGTTCTTTATTGTCTCTCTAGTGTTTATATTCATGCAGCATAGGTACAACCACGTCGCCGACCAAATAAGCATTCATCTCGGACACAGGATCGATAATCCTTTAGTAGTTTGCTTCGGCACGAAATTGCCAGTTTTCAGCAAAGAACACTTTGCTCTCCGCATTAATTCTACTACTTTGAACCATGCAACCTCTTTCTTCGGACTCTTTTATGTTTGATCTTTCGAATTCATTTATTATATTTAATTCAATTTTGTATACATTCAAAATCTCCACGATTCGATCTCATCCATTCTCCTTCAGTTCGATATTTATTAAAGCTTTCCTTTGAGCTCTATATTGAATTCAGCCGGGAATATACAAGGG
Source organism: Ceratothoa steindachneri (assembly GCA_963969495.1). NCBI lineage: Eukaryota > Metazoa > Arthropoda > Malacostraca > Isopoda > Cymothoidae > Ceratothoa > Ceratothoa steindachneri. The sequence goes on along the minus strand of OZ018327.1, from coordinate 25,733,105 downwards.
AATTCCCAAGACTCCAATCGGGGGAATTGGGTATCTTCCCGAAGCCGTTGCTTATTCTCTTGTTTTGTTTTTTGGGGGTTCTAGACTTTATTTCGAATAGTCTTTACCATATATCTCTCAGAAGATTTGACAACTTCTTCAGCAATATAGTATTACAGGTTCTGGTTGTATGTATGAGCCCAATACCATGTTAAATGATGATGACATATGAAAGAATACGCCAAAAAGCAGATAGGTTTTATCGTTCAGAATGTCTAAGTAGAATATGGCATTACATGCACCATTTAATCCTCATCTTGGCTTCCCAATCATCATAAGCCCATTTATTTCATAAGAGATAAAGCTTGAATATGTAGAGGATTTTTAGACAACAAGGTCTGCTGACCAAAGTCGCGTGCTCTCGCTTATTCTGATTTACGACCTTACGACCTTCAAAACTTTCAATAATTTCCTGAGTAACCTTAAGAAGACCTTGCCAATTATATCATTCGAAAGAAAATGTAAAACATCATAAGAGTTTCAAATTTTGTTAGCATCGGCCCAATAGTTATGATGTTATTTCCAAAACAAAATAATTCCCTGCCTAGCCTTGGAAGGATCTTGGCAAGTATATTATTCAAAATAGAATGTAAAACAATATAAAGGATTCAAATCTCGTTAGAATCGGCCGAATAGTTACAATGTTATTATCAAAAAAATAAATAGCTAAACAGGGATCGACGGACCGACCGACCGACGACATAGGGAGATATAGAGTCGCACGCGACTAAAAATCGATCTGCTCATTAGGGCAAATAAATATTCTTAATCATCAACGTAGCCCAACCAGGGACCAATGGCAACCCCATAATCGCGACACCTGGCAACCTCGAGAAGTTTTGAAGCCTACTTATTCTGCCGCGCTTGGATGTAACTGTTAAATACCCCAAACCAAATAGAGGGGGCAGCACCCCGACTGGAGTCAGTTGATTCTGGCTTCAGTCATCATTAAGTCCGCCATGTTTTCACACCCTCTGAGGATCCCAACCAAGTCCATACTCAGCCATCATCCTTCACCACATCCGAGTCATGTTCACAGGATCGTCATCGGCGGGGCGGGGGTATGCCCAAAAGAGAGTAAATAAAATAAAAAATAAAATGGCAATCAGCACGTCACACCTCACACTAATACACACTAACGAGAAGACCTCCACCACAATCGACCAACACACAATACTCAGCTTAGCCGCTACCCATGACACCCCCATCACAAACACCTAAAAACGAACACAGGCCACAAGCTCGTCTTCCGCTCACAGGAGGACGCTCTTCCTTTTCACCAGAACGCAGCCGACACACTCGTAACCCAAAACCTACAAACCAAACTAGCTGACGGTATACTTAAGAGACACCAAATATGTATCACAAAAACCAACCCCCATTGGTTGGCCTTCACTATGGATGACCTCAGACAGAAGTATGGGGAGGAGGTCATCACAGACATGTACTTCAATCGTACGAGACACTGGGCCGTGATCACACTGTCCAATGAAAACAGCAAAACAATGCTGCTAGACCAGGGCATCAAGGTCTGCGGCACACTCATGCACCCACAGAACATGGAATCACAGCACAACATAAGACCAACACAGTGCCACCGGTGCTACAAAACCGGACACGCAACACGCACATGTCAAGCAGACATAATTTGCTCGAAATGCAGTGTAGTGGGGCACCACTACACCACATGCACAGCCACCACATCCCTCTGCAACAACTGTGGCGGCAACCACGTCGCCGTCAACCCCAAATGTCCTTACTTAAGTAAGGCCCGCCATGACGCCGTTTCCGCTATACGGCGCCCACAACCAATCTACACAACCACACACTCCGCCCCCGCCCCACCTTCCCTCACTAGAACATTGGCCGCAGCTGCCGGCGAAACGCTGTCTGCTTTCCCTGTTCCACCCCAGACAAACCCAACCCCAGCAGCACCTTCACCTCCCCCACACATACCGTCTCCCCCCCCCCTCTAGCACCTTACACTCCGAGATCCCCACTACTACCGATACCCCCCTACACACACACCACACAGCCCCCCCCCCACTACACATCACACAACTAACGAGACCACAAACCTGAAGTTGCACCTGGCCACCTTGCCTTCAACGGTGGCAAAGGACATGTCGAGGAGCGACCCCCGTCTATACGCAAACATCCTCAACACACGATTCGCCTCACACGGAATAGAACAGATCACCTTCCCTGAGAAGGTGTTCGCTCTAATAGACGAGCACATGAACAGAAGACCCGCACTCCTCCCCACTCCGGTGGGCACGCACACCTCTCTACCTGGACCCACCGGCCCCCACTTTCACCACGCTCCCACTGCCTTCCGCCCTTCTGCCCCTGCACCTTCCTTACCTACCCCTCCGCCTACTGCTCCCGCCTCTCTTCCAACCCCCTCTCCTGCGCGCACTCCTTCTACCTCTCTATCAAAACTTCCTCCTACCTCCAGAACTCCCCCTTCGGCAACCTCCACTCCTCCCTCCACTGCCACCAACCCCCCTCCCACCGTCCCCGGTCCCCCTTCCACAGCCTCTAACACCACTCCCACTGACACCACAACCCCCACCTCCCCTCAGCTCACAACACCCCGTGCCAAACCAAAAAACCTTACCTCAAAAACCCCGCGCACACACAAGCACGGTCAAAACACCTTCCCCCCTGCTGTTCCCACTCCTCTCCCTTCCACTCCTCCTTCGACCCAACCTCCTCTCTTCCCCGACACCCCACCTCTCATAATCTGTATCTCTCCTACTATATCTAGCCCCTCATCTCCTAGCTCTACTCCATCCACTTCTGCTACTAACTTCCCCCTCCAAGACTCTACCCTTTCCAAGCCTACTACCTCGACTCCTCCTTCCACAGAACACATTCCTCCCCCCACCATGGCCTGCCCACCCAACAACACCGCCGGCAACCCCCATTAACAATAGCCGACACGGGTAAAGCTACTGGCTCCTCACGCCTCCTGGGCAATAACCAAGTAGAGGGGAACGGTACCGACAATAGGTCGCCTCAACGTGACACAATTAAACGTACGCAGTTCACACGGTATTCGCCATACGGTTGCTAACTGGGTGCTCAACACACAAAGACCCGACATAGTACTCCTGAACTCAACCAGCCTACTTCCTCCCAACAACAGACTCCGCATCGCAGGCTACCACACTTACCTATCTCCACAGGCGCGGCACCTAGGATCAGCGATTCTAGTAAAGCGCTCCATACACCACTCCTTCATCCAAACACGAGACGACTCCTTTCTAGACTGCAAGATAGAGACAAGCTCCTGCCGCATTCTAGTGGCCACACACTACAGACCACCACTCCTACAATTAAACATAGAAGTCTCACTCTAGGCCCTATCTAACCATAACCTCCCTATCTTCTTCGTGGGGGACCTTAACGCTTTAACTCTACACTCCTTTCTAACAACACGAATGACGCGGGAAGGTACTTGGCCGGTGCCCTGTGGCGCTATCGCTGCGAGCACATCGGCCCTACCTTCCCCACATTCTTCGGTCCTCGTGGAGGTACCACGTCCCCGGACGTTGTCTTCCGCAACGACCACGCCACACGCTTCCACACACACACATATCACCCGGTCTCCACGTACTATCTGACCACATACCGATATGCCTCATCATATCCACATCTCTCATACTCATACCTACACCACCTCTCTACGATTACAAAAACACAAACTGGTAAGAGTTCAGGAGACATATAACAGAAAACACGCCACAAAACCTCGACCTGGAGTACACCAATCCAGACCTGATAGATGACTACTGGTGCTCAATCTTAAACACCATAACCACTGCACGCAACCTACACTCACCACAAAAAAATTACACTTGTATAAATCATTTCACATTCTCCATACACACTTAGAGACTGATCACGCAGTGCAATAATCACTACACTAGAGGCCCACGCCGACACAACATAAATCACTTACGTGCCCGCATCCTACAGTGGGTGCAGCTAGATAGGAACCGGCAGTGGCGAGAGGTTGTCCGCATCGCGGATGACACCCGATGCACGGACCCTTCCTTCTTCTGGCGGCACGTAAAAAGGATGTTAAGCACTGATCCATGTAAATTCATCACCCTAACAGGGAAACAACCAATCACTTACAGACACTAACGTCATCCTCGACGCATTTAGGTCCCACTAGAACACGGTACACACACACAAACCACCAAAACCACACGCGCGGGAGCACTTCCAGGAAGTCCAGGAGTGGGGTCGGTCCCACGCTTACGAGCTAAGACCTGCCCCCCTGATACGAATCGACCTGCTTGACTACACATCCACATTAACCACTCCGATCACCGTCGAGAAAACAAAACACTACATTAAAACAACACCAAAACGTGCCCGTGGCCCCTCTGGGCTACCAGCCACACTTATACACAACCTCCCAGCAAACATATACCCCACACTTACACACCTATTCAACGCCTCACTAGCCTCAGGCTACTTCCCTAAAATATTCAAAGTCTCTCACAACATACTCCTACACAAACCAAACAAAGACCCTAAACACCCAAATAACTACAGGCCTATTGCTCTATTAGAGCACCTTGGCAAAATACTCGAACGAATGGTGAACTGCCACCTAAGGGAGTACCTGGAAGAGAGGGACTGGTTCTACCCCCACCAATACGGGTTTAGGAGAGGCCGGTCCACTCAGGCGGCCGTGACTATCGTTCACGACAGAATACAAAAAAAAACGCCAGGTACATCAAAAGACTCTCTCCATCCGCAAGGAGGTGGAGAATGCCTTCGAAAAGTGTGGCAAGATAGAAACAATACGGAGTTACCTCTCTGCACTAGAAGGCTCCTCTCGCACTACCTCACTGCACGGAGTTGCCACATAAAATACAATAATACCCTCTCACGACCCTTTATGTACACCACACTCAGGCGTTCCCAAAGGAAGCGTACTGACACCCACATTATACATTATGTTCATAAATGACACCCCACGCCTACCCGAAAACTGCTGTCACACATACACAGTGGCCTACGCCGATGACGAGACCATTCTCGTTAGCGGCCGAGGCCCAGAAGAAATCGCGCTCCACGCACAAACAATACTAGATGATAAGACAGATTACGAGGATAGCTGTCTGATTGCCACGAATCCTCAGAAGACACAGATGACACTCTATGGCGCTAGAGATCACTTCATGCACAACCTACAAATTTTCTCACATACACCAGACATGAACCACCTAAACCCAACAAGGCTCGAATACACTCAACACACCAAAATCCTCGGGGTAACTTTTGACAAGACCCTCAGGTTCAATTTACACTAGAACATAATACAAGCAAGAGCCTTACGAACAAACGCATCGCTGAGTAGGTTCTACTCTGCTAGCAAAAGACTAAAGCTACATCTATACAAAGCACTCGTGCGATCTATTCTCACGTACGCCCCACTGTCACTCGTAGCCGTGAACGACATGTGGAAGCGAAATGCTCAGCGCATTCAGAACTCTGCTCTGAATGCGCTTGCCGCTCTCCGTTGTACTCAAGAATGGCCGCACTACACAACAACAAATTAGCACCCCTCAACAGATACGCTCACACCAGACTCACAAAACAACTCGAAAAACTCGCCAGAGACCCATTATACACTGCACTACACGTAAGAAGGTACGCAATGGCACCGCGATACCCCGCGGCCCATAAACACCCACCACTCGTACCGTTCTTCGCATAACCAGAAGGCATCATGAATAACGCATTTCTAACTGAGCAGACAGCCCCGCCCTCCTGACCTGCCTCCAACCTTCGTCCAGTCCAAACCACGAGACCGACGCAGCCACAATAACAGTACGCATCGGTGTATAGCCACCGACCTATGAACTCTTGCTATCTTTTCTTAAATGATTTCCGCAACCTTACTCTCTAACGACCTGATCGCCTGTATCACATACAGCGATCCCTCTCTGTCCTTTCTATAAACAAAAGTAAAAGAAATTAACTAAGGCATATCACTTATCATATTAAACTCTGCATTACAGGTCCCAAGCCCAGCTTACAAAATTGGATGGTTGAACCATGTGTACACTTTCCTCATCAATAATATTAAACATGAGTGTAAATAATAATGTGTAACACGCTTTTCGTCTCTGGGTAGCGAATGTTATTTTCTATTTGCTTGTGTCTAGAATCCGTGAAAAAACACTGTTATTTATTTTAAACTTTGCTTTTGTATCCAGGATAAAGATATTTATATGAAATTTACCGATTTCCTCTGGAAGGAAGTAGCGAATTTGAACTTTCCTTTGCCTAAGTTAGAAAAAAAACGACATAATGCAAAAATGGCATTTATCTATTCTAGAAATACATAAGTGAGACAATTAAAATATTGGAAATGAGTATTTTTTCGTGATTTACGCTTATAATGTAAATTACTTTCACGAATCAAACCCCAAATATTTTCTCCCATCAGATTTCCCTTATACGATCCTTGATAGCGTCGTTCAAAGTCCAGTAGATCTTGGTGAAATCGCTCGCTATTCTCTTGGGTGTATCCTCCCATGTCCTTCTTAATTTTATGAAGATGAGCATCAAAAATATGGATTTTCAGCGACATCCTGTAACCCATCTTGCCATACTTTCTCACCAAGTTCTCAACAAGCACTACATAGCTTTCAGTTTTATGATTACCAAGGAAGCCAAGAACCACTGCGATGAAGCTTCCCCACGCTGCTTTTTCAATCCTAGTGAGCATCTCGTGAAACTCGTTGCACTCCATAATCTATTTTATTTGTTGACCGACGAAGACCCCGACTTCCACTTTTGCAGCAGATAGCTTCGGAAAGAAATCGTGGATATACTTGAAAGCTGCAGACTCCTTATCGAGAGCTCTGGTGAATTGTTTCATAGGGTCCAATTTTAAGTGCAGATGAGGCAACTGTACGTTTCTGGGGTCCAATTAAAGCTCCTATTTGACGTTGTTTCTCCTCACACTAAACTCGGTCCGTTGTGGCCAATCAGGCTGGTGGTAGTGTGCCACGATGTCCTTGTTGTCCCAAAGGCAAAGATAACAAGGAAACTTGGTGAAGCCCCCCTGGAAGCCCATCAAGAAGGCCCCTATTTTCAAGTCTCCGATAAACTCACAACCGTATTCTTCATATTTCAATGCATCTAACAAGATCTAGACGCTGCTTTATTCCTCTGTGAGCTGGACCGAGTGAGCAAAGGGAAGAGATGGATACATGTTCCCGTTATAAAGCAGCACTGCTTTGAGGCTCTTGAACGAGCTGCCAATGAAGAGGCGCCACTCGTTGGGGTTACAGGCGATTCCGATTGCCTCAAACAGACCGGTCACATTGAGACAAAAGCAAAACACATTTGACGTGTAAAAAAGCTTGTAAAACACTGGTGACGCTTTCTCAGACCTGATATTTGCACACTGTCATCTAACAAATCACACTGCCTGAGTCTGGAAGTTAAAAACTCGGCATTGGACAAGGTCGTTGAGATCTTTTTGGTTGGGGTGGTATAGGTTTCTCTCCTCAGTTGCACCTCTGTAATCTGAGTCAATGACTTCATCCTCTTCGAAACTGCTTTTCCTTTCTAAAATCTGCTGCTCTAAAATCTGTTTAATTGAGAGCACTCGATTAAATGCCAAACAATTCCATCCCTGAATGACTTCGTGATTTTTGACTCCAACTCAAACCCACGGTCACTACGTATCTCTGAATCTATTTATATCAAAACATTATCTCCCTCACTCAATTCTGATTCCTCTTCTATTGCATTAAACATCCTTTGAACAACCACTACTAGCGAAACTATTATATTTCCCGTCACCTCTCTACCACACCATATTCTCACTGGATATCAAATATTCAAGGTATGTTTTTCATTTGATCCGTTTGGTTTTGTATTGAATTTTTGGGGTGTCCTTTAAGCTTTTATTAGCCAGTTTTTTAGTGTTTTTTTCTGTACAATTTTACTTTACTTCTTTCCTTAAATATTTTTATTTTACTCCCCTGTTATTATAATTAGAATTTTCCGTGACCACTTAAACCTATTTTGTATATTTGTACATCTTAATCTGTTTTCTAGAGACAGAAGATGACCGTAAGGTCGAAACGTTGTACTACTCAATCGTAATAAAGATTTTTTGATGATGGATTTAAGTCTACTCCTCGCCATTCTTTTCATATTGAATATATATATATATATATATATATATATATATATATATATATATATATATATATATATATATATATATATATATATATATTATATACATATATTACCTTCCAGATTTTTTGCAAAGCTTGCAGGTGAAATGAGGTTCCCAAGGTTTGTCTTGATCTCCGACTGACATGCCCAAATATGGCTTGTCGGCCTCAAACATTTTAGCCGATCTCTCTACAGAGAACTTTTTCGCTCTTGTCTGAATAACTTCGCCGCAGAAAAAGCAAAGTGCGTCCGTCGGATGCTTATAACCTCTTGATGACGAATGTTTCTCTTATTGGCGAGTGACGATGTCTGCGTAGACATTCTTTGTATTTATACAGTCATTTACGTTTCTAGAATGTTCTAGAAATTCTTCAAACATATACAAAAATTCTAGAAAGTGCTAGAAAGCTCTACAGTTTCTTTTCATCAAATTAGTGCTGATTCTATATGCAATTTAAGAGAACTGCCATTGTTGTCCAGGTCGCAAAAAAACAAAATATAAGGGAAATAATAGCTATTACTACTATAATACTTTCTATAGCTTTTTAAATAGGGTATATGATGTTTATGCTATAACTAAAAAAACATAACCCTTGAAACTTTTTATATATTTTTACTATTTGCATGAAAATAATGTTATTTACCTTAAATGGGCTAATATATCGAAATTCAATGTCTTATATACGAAAGCAAAGTTTGGAGATTGAAATTGACTTTTTTATTTAATAGAACCACAAACTTTTGGGAAATGACACTTATAACCCAAGAAAAAGACGAAAGTGAAATTTTGATAAACAGTGTAATTATTATTGGTTGCATTCACCTAAAATTGAATTAAATAAAAACTCATTCACACAACTCTAATCGCTCCACGTTAAGTGCTGCCCTTCGGATCAACCTCCAAGAAGCTCTCGATCCAAGTGAGCTGCAAGCCATCTGACTTGAGGCAACCAAGAAAAATTCCAGGTTGACTTTGTTAATAAATAGTATAAATTGGGGGCAGGTTTCTATAACCAACAGCTCCAAATCGTTCAAGTAAATTTTATGATCAGAATTTTCTTAATTTAGCATCGCTCTATGTGATGAAAAATTTAAGGATCGTTACTCCTTGATGGATGCTAGTTTTGTTAAATTAATTGCAGCCAAGGTTTTTGGTACAAGGGTCTTCAGAAGCAATTATTGCTCTCAATGATTCTGAATTGTTTGGGTACAAACTTTAACCGTACCCAACGGCCTCTGTTACGGAATGATTTTTGTCTACTCTCCTTCTTTGGCGACAAACCTTTGCTATGCTTCGTCTATGTATGGATTCATGGCCATAACTAAATGCATAAAACACTAAACATTTAGATGTTATAAAAGGATTTCGATTTGCAATAGTGCACTTTCTGGCCAATTAATTGGCCTCCCGGTACATAGTCCTTCATTCGGTCCCCTTAATTAGCAAACCTAAATATGTAACATCTTGATATTTTCACTTATATTATGTATATATTTTTTAAAATGTTCTTTTGGAAACTTTAGTATTAGCTCTCTATATTTATTAGAAAAAGGACGATTTGGCCATTAGTCTTTAAAATTATAATTTCAAACTAGGCCAAAGGAGATTATTTTATCTAATTATGGCTGCTATTTTGATAAGGAAGGCTTAGAATACTGATAAAGATGGCTCTTAACTCATAGGGATGGTTCAGGCAAGTGATAATGAAGACCCAAACAACTGATATGGAATAGTGTCAAAAGCACAGAGACCAGTGCTAGAAGCACACTTAAAAGTTTCAGGGAACTTAAAGGATAATAAAACTGATAAGTAAGGTTCAAGTAACTGATAAGGAAGGAAGATACAACTGTTAAAGAAGGCTCAGACAAATTATAAGAAAGGCTTAGACAAATAATAATAAAGTATAAGACAACTAATAATGATTTCTAAGACAACTGATAATGAAGGCTCAGAAAACTGATAAGAAATTTTCAGACAACTGATAATGAAGACCCAGACAACTGATATGGAAGGCTCATGCAACTGATAAGGAAGGCTCAGGGAACTCATAAGTAAGGTTCAAACAATTAATAAGGAAGACTCAGACAACTTATAAAGAAGGCTCAGACCACTGATAATTAAGACAGTCAAGTGATTATGAAGGCTTAGACAACTGTCTCTTAAGGTAATATGCTTAATTCCGATTTTTAAAAGCCTAATATTAACCTTTTGCAGCAGAAAGTTGTTTATCTTCTTTTCCTTTGGTATCTCATTTTATGCTGAAACCCCGACCAATTTCTCTCTAGCTCTGATATGCTATCGACTGTTAGAAAAATACTTGATCTAATTATGTTTGAACCACATCAGTTAAATCATTAACCAATGTTTTGAAAACAAAAATATATTTCTTACATTAACTCCTATTTGGTGCCGAGATTATTTATATGTAATTATTTATTATTCGTATTTAGATATTAAACTCTGTAGGAACTAAATGAATTTCCATGGTCTATTTTGTTTTGTGTTGGCTTTAGATTAGCCATAATGAGGTATCGCACAGGAGTGGAGAAGTGCAGAGTGTTGCAAAGCGCCAAGGTTCTGTCTTACATATCTCAGTGGAGAAGAGGAGAAATCTTGGCTTGCAGTTAGTATAGCAATGAGTACCCACCTTAACACTGTAGCTTGTGCCCCCAAGGGTGGGTGAAATCGATCCCGTGTACTACAACGGCAAAATTTAAGGTTTAAATGCCCATTTAGGACTGTTAAATTGGTCTTTTGGACACAATCACTTCTTTGGGGTGGATAAAGAGCAATCCCAAGGCGTGCTCGATGTAGTGTAAAGGTGAACTACTCATTGCTATACCAACCACATATCATCACTGCGTCTATTGTAGTTGACCTTATTATTACCTGTTGGGATGTTTGGAAGATAGCTCTCAACACTTGAAGTGTGGAACAGAATGGCACGCAATACAATGTCAAATGCAGTACCTCGACTCTTGATAGAACAGCAAAATCGCATGGAAGATTTTTACTTCTCTAAGGTTGATATATCTGTGTGTGCACAAAAAAAGAAATGGTTAGCATTCCCAAGGCCATCAGAGCTGATTATCATGAACGGGTTTGGTCAGGTACCAAAGGGCGAAAGGTTTCCAAATCATGTAAGTTATTATGATACTCATAATAGTAAAACACTACATATTTTGATGTTTAATAATATTTATTATTTTATCTAATCAAATTTACTTTTATTTTTATTTTTTTTAGAAAAAAGTAAATTAGCGCCTCCTTATTTGAGGAGTTTCCCCTCGAATAGATCGGAGGCAGTGATTCCACAGAGTCCTCAGTTGAAGATCCGCATTTTCTTAGTCAATTTGGAGTTAGACAACCTAATTCTAGATTTGAAATTGACTAGAACGAGAGCTGAAATCCTAATTCCCTAACTGCATGAGTGGAATTTGAATGATAGTTAAAATTCTAAGCGCATTAGGAATTTGTTCAATTTTACTCCGTTGAAAAGTCGTTCTGTTACTGCAATGATATTCAAGGCTTGATGGGAGCAATCAGAATTAAAGGGCGGTTCATCATTTTTGCCCTTTGTTTAAAAACATGATGCTGCGAGAAAACTGGCGGATAGTTGCAGATGATTGATACTGAATATAAGATGTCAGCGAGACCTGAAGGAGGACACACGTGAAGAAGCCATCTTGAGTAGATAATATACTAATACTGAGCTGCTAAACAAGTTAAAGGGGAAATGGAGGGCACCAAAAGCGCGGGAAACTGTGACAGAAGCACAAGGATCACTGCTAGAAGCAAAGAGAACAATGAAAGAAGCACAGAGGCCAAGGACAGAAGCACAGGAAATAGTGTCAATAGTACAGAGACCAGTGCTAGAATCACAGGGAACAGTTTAAGGGGAACTTAAAGATCGATTGATTAAGCAATGGAGTGTTTGAGAGAGAAGGGGACAACAGAGGGACAACTGCACGATATCATGCATTTTAGATGTACAGTAGGGCTTTTGAAAGGGAAAGTTTAGGGGGGGGGGGCTTTCTACCAGGGGATGAACACTGATAGATGCAGGGGATATAAATGATATGGAAAAGTGTTTAGTGTCCTTGAGTTTAAGAGGTGTGGAGCCGAAGTGAAGGCGAAACGACCCGCCCAGACTTTATTGAGAAATTACTATATTTAAAGGCCAGATAAATTAGCTTGTACTGATCAGCATCAAAGACATTTCAGGGACTCCGGTTAATGCTGTCATTCAAATTGGGTCATACTGCTGTTCAAACTGTTGATAACATGAACAAAGTATTTATTCCGAACAATACTAGATTTAGAACTATTAATATTGGTTCAAATGGTTTAAGCCTGGAAACATGAACACAGAGATTAAAACTCGGCGGGGGCCAAAACCTGTTCTTTATGACAAAGAATTATCCTCTGCAGTGATCAATAATGTGAGAACAAAAGTTCGAACAATTGAGGAAAACTTTAAAACTCCAGTAGTCACCAAATACCGTCATCTCATTGCAATAGAAAAGATTATTGTAACTGAAAATGGAAAATGGAACCTATGCAAAAATAGGAAGCGACCTTTGAATGGCTATACAAGAAGGAATTAAACATTTCATATGCCAAAGACATTCTTAAGCCCTAAAAAAGGTGGATTAGTGAAGAACTCATCCATCTTTTATGTGCGTAACTTACGGAAATAATAACAACCCGATCGATTCGTCGACAGATTGCTCAAATACCTTCAAATCTGGTTATAAAACAGGTACTATTCATAAATCGACATGGAACAAAAATATTTTATCATAATTCCAGGTTCCACACGTCTCAGCGGGTTGCTTCTGAGCTAAGGTAATTGAAATACAAAGTTCTTCAGCATCCTTCACATTCATTTGACATTCCACAGTTCGGTTCCCATCTTTTCAATAATTTTAATCTTTCTATTTGAAATAGGAGGTGCAATAATTTGGAAGACAATTCGTGTTTCTCTTCAATTTGCCACCAATGGACTGAAGAAATCTATACAAATCAGATACATAAAAGAGGATCAATGGAAAAAGGTTAATGATTCAAAATTAAGTATTATGATTAAATATTTACTTTTATGCCATTTTTAATATATTAACAAAGGACATTTCGTATGAAACCACCTCATTCATTCCACTAATTGACAATTTTCTAATTATAATAATGAAAAATACCTCGCAATATCAGCCTCAAGAGGAATCCAATTTCTAAGTATGCGTCGCTCTTTGCATTGCTGGAATTTGATCCAAGGGTCATTTATCCTTTGCTTTATGTTTTAGGGGGGGATATAGTGGAAGTGAAATTCATTTTCACACATCAAGACTTCACGGCTTAAAAGTTTCAATAAGCTCCACTCAATCAATGTGTTTCTGACGAGTTTAATTCCACCACTCGAATAACTTTGTGTTTCATGTGGGCTCAAATTTTGTGGTATGACACGAAACTCTTTGTCATGTCTTGCAGTAAATTCAGAGACAAAAAGAGTGGTGTTATAGTGGTAGTTTTTCTATAAATCGAAGCTAATCGGGGGGCAAACCAATCCCCAATTCAATATTTTTTCGCTCATGTATTTTTTCTAGCCAATTCTCCCATTATTCTTGGGTTGAGCTGCATAAACTAGTGTTCCTTGTCCATGGAAATTACCGAATACTTCAAAAACATTTCGATGTTTAGGAAATTATAAATAAAATAATTTAATTTCTCTTCACGAAAATGCCACCAACTGGCAAAGATACAGGTAATTTAATTGTTTCAGATAATCTTGTGTAACCACATTTCTCTCTTCTCTACCTCTACATGTTGAATTTATTGTTCTGGAAAAGTTTTCCCCCACCACCCTCCTTTAGAGGAACTGAAATTGAAAAACTCGTTTATAACTTCATTTCTTTTCAACTTAAATTCAAATCCGGATAAATTTGAATAAATAAAACTTTCTTCTTTGTATCATTATTTTATTTATCTTATTTCCTATCTCTAAATATATTTATTCTTTCACATCTTTCGTTTCTTTCAAACATAAGAAGATTGAATCAAATTATAGGTTAGGCTTTTTCTTATTCCAGGGAATTTTGTTTGCCCAATTCAACCCAGATATTTTCCATTTACCTAAAATTTTAGGTTTCTTACGAACTACCGATTGCAATTTAAATATTCACTTTATTTGTGTATATACCTCTTTTCGTCCTTTCTAACTCCTCTCTAGCATTTCTGCGCTTCCTCTAGACTCGTAAAAGCTTGGATGATGCTCGAAACGAAGGAATTAATCGAATTTCCTCAGAAGCTAATTGTTGTTTCTCGAACGAGAGGAATTCTTGCGTTTCTTAAAAGTGATTCAAGAACTAAACCGCGGAATCATTTGGTCTCGTATAGAGACGTGGATTTCTTTGATGACGTATTTTTTGAACTAAAAAATATCAAATTTCCTTTTTTGTGATAACGATTTAAAAAAAAAAACCTCATTGAGAGGAATATTTCTGTAAAGTAATTATTGGATTACTGGGTTTTAAAATACAGCGGATTTGCTGGTTACTCTATTTGATTGATAAATACTACCGACGATATGCGTTCACATTAGTTGATTAACGAAGGGGAACAGTTGCTTGCTAATACTTTGGAGTTGTATCGATTAAGAAGATGCTGACGAGGTTCATATTTAAAAGATAGAATTATTACTAATTAATAAGTGTATGATTGCTTTTATGGTAGACATTCACAAAAATAAGAATAAACATTTTTTATTCTTGTTCTTCTTTTTAATTTTTGTGGCCTAGAAGTCCCTAGAATTCTCATTAGATGGGTAAAAATGGTAATTATAATAGGAACAAGCAGCGGATCCTTTAGACAGAGCTTTTTTTAATTAGTTAAGGGAGGGGGGGGTACAAGGCGTTCATTTTAGCGATCTTTTTGGTCTGTCATCTAAAAAATCCATAAAGTTATGTTCAGTATCATAACCCCTATTTTTGTACCTCACAACCAAATATATAATTTATTGTCTGGGTTTCGTCATTAAATAGGATATTTTTTAATTATTCCTACACTTTTTTTACTATTAATAGAAGAGAATAGGGGAAATTATTTATTTATTTGGCCTGTTTATTAAACACTACTGAATTTATTGGTTTAGGGTAGTTATTATTTCCATTTTATTAGGCCAATGAAGTATATAAATGGTCTTAATACCAAGGAACTTTCTATTAAATTAGATTTTAAAAATCATCTTGGTTTTAATACTATGGATAATGACTTCAAAATTCTTCAAATTTATACTAAATAAAATAAAATAATAAAAAGAAATGAATTTTTGATGATTTCATAAACGATCATTCATAAGTCATTAATAAATCCTACTTAAACCATCGCCTTATGGTTTACCCTAATATTCCAAGCACCAGCTCAGAGGTTTGCTTTGAATTTACCTTTAAAACCTCTTCTTCGGGTTATCCCTTGCTAAAATAGCAATGCTGTACCCTTTTCTGTTATACCCTCTCTCGTGTGGTTCAAGAGATGGGTATCTTGAGCTATTGAAAATACCAAAGCTGTGCCCTTTTCTGTTATACCCTCTCTCGTGTGGTTCAAGAGATGGGTATCTTGAGCTAGAAAATGCCAAAGCTGTGCCCTTTTCTGTTATACCCTCTCTCGTGTGGTTCAAGAGATGGGTATCTTGAGCTATTGAAAATGCCAAAGCTGTGCCCTTTTCTGTTATACCCTCTCTCGTGTGGTTCAAGAGATGGGTATCTTGAGCTATTGAAAATGCCAAAGCTGTGCCCTTTTCTGTTATACCCTCTCTCGTGTGGTTCGAGAGATGGGTATCTTGAGCTATTGAAAATACCAAAGCTGTGCCCTTTTCTGTTATACCCTCTCTCGTGTGGTTCGAGAGATGGGTATCTTGAGCTATTGAAAATACCAAAGCTGTGCCCTTTTCTGTTATACCCTCTCTCGTGTGGTTCAAGAGATGGGTATCTTGAGCTATTGAAAATGCCAAAGCTGTGCCCTTTTCTGTTATACCCTCTCTCGTGTGGTTCAAGAGATGGGTATCTTGAGCTATTGAAAATGCCAAAGCTGTGCCCTTTTCTGTTATACCCTCTCTCGTGTGGTTCAAGAGATGGGTATCTTGAGCTATTGAAAATGCCAAAGCTGTGCCCTTTTCTGTTATACCCTCTCTCGTGTGGTTCAAGAGATGGGTATCTTGAGCTATTGAAAATGCCAAAGCTGTGCCCTTTTCTGTTATACCCTCTCTCGTGTGGTTCAAGAGATGGGTATCTTGAGCTATTGAAAATGCCAAAGCTGTGCCCTTTTCTGTTATACCCTCTCTCGTGTGGTTCGAGAGATGGGTATCTTGAGCTATTGAAAATACCAATGCTGTGCCCTTTTCTGTTATACCCTCTCTCGTGTGGTTCAAGAGATGGGTATCTTGAGCTATTGAAAATGCCAAAGCTGTGCCCTTTTCTGTTATACCCTCTCTCGTGTGGTTCAAGAGATGGGTATCTTGAGCTATTGAAAATGCCAAAGCTGTGCCCTTTTCTGTTATACCCTCTCTCGTGTGGTTCGAGAGATGGGTATCTTGAGCTATTGAAAATACCAAAGCTGTGCCCTTTTCTGTTATACCCTCTCTCGTGTGGTTCAAGAGATGGGTATCTTGAGCTATTGAAAATGCCAAAGCTGTGCCCTTTTCTGTTATACCCTCTCTCGTGTGGTTCAAGAGATGGGTATCTTGAGCTATTGAAAATGCCAAAGCTGTGCCCTTTTCTGTTATACCCTCTCTCGTGTGGTTCAAGAGATGGGTATCTTGAGCTATTGAAAATGCCAAAGCTGTGCCCTTTTCTGTTATACCCTCTCTCGTGTGGTTCAAGAGATGGGTATCTTGAGCTATTGAAAATGCCAAAGCTGTGCCCTTTTCTGTTATACCCTCTCTCGTGTGGTTCAAGAGATGGGTATCTTGAGCTATTGAAAATGCCAAAGCTGTGCCCTTTTCTGTTATACCCTCTCTCGTGTGGTTCGAGAGATGGGTATCTTGAGCTATTGAAAATGCCAAAGCTGTGCCCTTTTCTGTTATACCCTCTCTCGTGTGGTTCAAGAGATGGGTATCTTGAGCTATCAATAAGGAGGGATTCCGCCTAAGGCTTTTATTGGCAATATGGCCTAGGCCGGAGATAGAGAAACGGCGGTATGAGGAGAATCAATATCCAGGGAGCGGCTTTTCCTATGAGGGCTCGTCTTGAATAAATTCCAATTAAGGAATTAAAATTATCTTTTATTATAAATAGGGAATTTAAATATTAACCTAATCAAAGAAAAATAATTGAAGGTAATTAAGAAAATAAAGGGAAAGTTTTTAATTATATAAAGCATTTTGTCTGAGAGGAGGAAATATTAGGATAGGATTGACAGATCTGCCCATAGTAGGCTTTTTCGTTTAAGTACCTTTAATAACTAAATGGCCGAAAATTACGACTGTTTTCACCTAATAAATTAAAATTAAGATACAATTTCGACTAATTATATCGTGTTTTAAAAATTTGGTCTAATTATTTCTTTGAATGATCTGAACGTACGATTTTGAAAAAACATTATATGTATGTACACACTTTTACCTGATGTATGTAAATACTTTCACTAGATGTATATATATATATAAATGAGGTAGATGTATGTATGAAAGTAAAATGGATTTCAATAAAGCATTTGAAAAATGATTGCAGGAGTGAGTTTAAGGATGTTGCAAGTATAATGCCATCAAAATGGTGATGGGTTACGAATGGTTTTTCATATGGTTCTGTTTTGCCTCAACTACTGTAGACCTGTTGTTTTTTTTAATATATGTAAATTTACAAACATGGAAAATTAATAATGAAGAGAGGATGAAACTTCAAGTTTATATATACGATTTTGCTCAATGTTTAATTGAATGGTTAAAGTAACTTATTGAAGGATTAAGTAAAGTTCCATAGAAGGAAGGGTTCGACCCATCGAAAACTTTTTACAGCAGCTTCTGTTTGGTGTTGCGAAACGCATCAGAAAAGAGATCTCATTGTTTTCTTAAGCGGAACTTTAGAGAAAGTGATCAGTGCCCCAAAGCAGTAAATAAAGAGTACTTGTGCTCATTGACAAATTTTATATTTATAAATCAAAGGAATTAATTGTCGATCAATAAATTTGCATTCCTGTTCACTTGGAGTACTCAGTGCTCTAAGGTTAGCATTGAGCCTCTAAATTATATCTGCACTGACTTAAATGGGGTTATGATAATATACTGAAGAAATGAAAGTTTCTTTATTTTCAAACTAAGCCAAATGACGAAAGAGTTAATTTAAATTAAAAACATCCTGAAGGATTTGGCAATTTTAAAATAGAAATAAAAGAGAAAAAGGATTTCAATTTCAACTGGAACAAGATCAATTGATGGAAACTGTGGCAAAATCTGAGAGTGATATGAAGTGATGTGTATATGTCGTTGGTACATATCAAAGATGTATGTAAGTATGCGCAAGAGCAAAATCAAAGCCAGACTATGCACGTCACCTGGTGCCAACTTAAAGGGACAAAATTTAAAAAAGAAGTTACCTCCTTCTCGCAAAGGTCGTTGAAGGGTAGAAAACTGAAGCGAAGCAACAATGGTTCAGCTCAAATCCCGATTAACTTGTCAAGGGTGAAAAACTTTCCTTCTTCACGAACCTGTTGCAGAAATTTCACAACCTTTACCTTAAAATCCAATCGACCCCTCGACGCGTCCAATCATTCATTTGCCAATCAATTGCACCCAACACATTCGCGTTTCTTTAATAAACAGAACACACCGCGTATTTTTTAACTCATCTGACTCCCTTTAGGGTGAGAATAGCAATTACTGATGCCAGAAATGCACCATTCAATTACTACTTGGAATCTAGATTAATAAATAATTATTAATACAAATCACCCACCTGGCGACTGGGTCCCTGGGACTTGAAGAGCTTGGAAATACTTTTATCACTTTGTTACAGCGAATTTGTGCACATCGTTGATTTGCTACTCAGAGATGCGAACATCCATAACCTTCAATTTTAAACATATGCGCGGTATTTTTTGTTTGATTATTTATAGAGTTATTCTATTCCCATCGAGCAATTCCCATCATTAATTTTGCTTTGGAGATGAAAACTTTTAGTGAAATCACTTACATCATTCACACCAACCACCTCGGATAATTAATTCAGCTACGCTACTTTAGAGAGCAATCATGGCCAAAAGACCTCACCACAGGGTTCTCTTATGGGAAAAGTTTAGGTGTTCAAAGAATCACTTCACAGCAAACAATTTCAAACCATGTCGCAAAATTCACTAGAAAACAGTTACACTTACACTTCTTTCAAGGAAGTAATTGTGAAACCTCCCTTCTTTCTAACCAAAGTAGACGAGAAAACATCACGAGTAACATCACTATCAAAGAGAGATAATTTTCTCCCCTTCACCTTAATCCTCGAGGGATTACAATGGATTAGCTTGCTTGGAATTATGTGAGGTGCAATCGAAACCAACCTTTCTCAGTCGCCTTCCTCCTGCCTATAAGCCAATCACGCCTTATGTAATGGCTCTCTAGTTTGTACAACCATTCGTCATCCAACCATAGAAAGCTAAACTCAAATGTAAATTCAAAATGCTAAGAACACTTTTTCTCGGTTCCAATTACACTCCTTCTCATCCTCACACTTTGAAGATTGACTGGTCTGTAATGGGATACTTGAAAGTCTCTTGGTACCAGCAAAGGTAAAGAGAATTTGCATTCAATTGCACTCCATTATGTTTCTTAAATGTACATTTTAGCTGACTCTCTCTCGAAACCAAACAGTTTCTTTTATATACACTACGCGCGAAGGATCTCTGGATTCTCTTTAAGGATCCCCGCTCTGGTCTGGTATTCACCCTCGACCGTGGGTCAACCATGTCTTTACTCTTACTAACCATCCAGACGAATATCTGCCCCCAAGCCATTAATATGATTCAGCTTTTACTTCGGGTGAGTCCTTCTGTAATATTTATAAACGGTATTTCCATAATTCGTTTTGATTCACTCTCTTTCACACAGTCATTTCCTACCTGGAAACAGCCACTGTTAAGGTTGGAGTTGGATTTATATCAATGTATATACCCTGCATCATTCCCCCTTTTATCTGCCATGACACTTAACGTTTACTGGAGTAACACCACTCAGTTATGTGGGTGCGAAAATAACGCCACACATTCCTTCTTACAAAGATGCAACACCACTTAATTACGCATCTCACTCTACATTTCAGGGATTCTTCTACATTCCATTTTTTCTCCTTTCTTTTCCCTCTCTTCATAGTTTCTGGGCTCATAACCGCTACATGTTATTCATTAAAACATTTTATTGTGGCGGAAGGTACTCTCGGGGTTTGCCCCACTGAAAGTTTCACTTTGACAGGGGGTGGGAGGAAGCTTGCATGAGCGGATTTACACAAAGAGAAAAGCAACACATAAATCACTCATCAAGGTCTTCACCGGTACATTACCATTCATACCGTCCCATAAGAAATAACATCAATTTATTGAATGTAAACTTATGAGACAATAAATGCCTTGGCCTTTTATTTCACAGCTTAAATACGTCGATCTATAATCTTCGTGTTTCCTATTTTTAAAGCATGGCCTTTCAGGTACTTTCTAACAAATGAAACAACAATCTACCATTTACTAGACAGCCATCACCCTTTTATTTTACTTTTAAATTTCTCTATATACGCTTCTGTACTCTAAATTTTTTATAAACTCTTAGGCACCTTTTTTTACCAAGCACCAGGGTCTTTTCCGTTTTTACGCTTTTATCGTTGCCCTTTTGTTTTGTTTCCAAATCGGAGAATGAACAATCTAATCATATTTGCTCAATTTCCAACAACTCTCCTATTTGGCTTTCATTCCAACCTTACCCATCTAAAAGCTGGTATTTCTGAAGACAGTGTCAAACTCCCCTCTCCCACTACGCCTCGAGATAGCCAACACCTTTTAGGCTTTATTGAACATGACAGAAGAGTAGTTCACAGACGCGGCCCATTAACACATCTCAAAGGCATTACTTCATGTCCCATTTATGCACGACAAACATCGTCTCTCAGTTCACGCGTTAAATCTCCCACGAAATCTTATAACCTTCCAATCACAAAGATTCGGTCGGAAATTTAATGGTTGCAAGAGGAAGTCAAATTGAGAGAAAGGATTCCTTCATAATCCTTAATCCATAAGAATTGAATTTAAACACCATATCGCTTCAATCATAGAGTGAAAAGCGAATTATTGGCTTTGGCTTCGTGAAGGACGTCAAGAAGTATCAAATATTTCAGATTTACACACTTTTCTACCTAGGATTTATTTTTAGTGCAAAAGACCCCCTTTTAAAAATAAGATTGAATCCGCAAGGCGCATTGTATTATTTCTGCCATGCTTCATATGCTCTTTCATTGACATTTTCACAGGGATTATTATATTTTATGCCTTTTTATCCTTTCTCTCCTTTAATCATTCAAGTCAAATCAAGAGGGAAAATTTATTTGCCATATTTAGACGCGGTTCTTTCATCCTTTTGCGATTGATTAGAATTTTTTCATCAGAGATTTTTGTGAAAGTCTCGTTTCGACTAGACTTTCTTTTCATTGCTATTATGAAAAAGATCTAAATTAATCAGAGAATTCTCGAGAGTTAATGGCTAGGGATAAACTACCAATGGAGACATGACAATTTTTAATAACTGACTGAAATAGAAAAACTCCTCGCTCGATACATTTGTAAGAGCAGCGTTACACATACAGTGTGTGAGTCCGGCTTTATGACCGACAGAAATACCATATAACCAGGAAGGCTGGAACCTGGGCGTGGTGATACCTTTCAGGCATAGATAATTTCTGCTTTGTGTGTTTGGTAAGACCTAACAGGTATAAACACACAGAGACACACACACAAAGAGAGAGAAAGAATAACATAAAGAAGAATAAGAATAAAATGAAAGAAGGGTGTTGTAGTTAAGGCCCTCCACCAGTGAGGAATGTGATATTATTATCTTCACCCACTGTATGAACAAGGTGGGATCATTTTTCCCGTTCAGATATCGCCACCTAAATCCTTGTTTTTATGGGCAGGGGAGTCTTGTAAATTAAATTACTGAGCGCACTTCTACATTTGACTTCATTCAGAGTACAACAAAAAATGAAGAATGTGGTGATATCTATCTGTGATCCAACCGGTTTCATATATATGGGTTTAGTTAGTATTTAAACCATTCAGCAATCACAACTTCTTGGCTCAGAAAAGATCGTGGTCGTCCAAGAGAGAGAGCATCTGTAGGTGATTTCCTATCACAGTCCGCGCTGACATGAGGTCATGGCCGCCGGCTAATGTTGCAGGCTAGTCTGCGACCAGCTTTCGTCGATTCATCAAGGCAAGCAGGAGGGTGGTTCAGCCCATCTTTTTGGCTCCTTTTGAGGTGGTAGCTTTTCAAATACCTGCAATACTCCTAACGTTTTACGGGCAAAAAATTCCATCTTATCTTTTAGAAATCTATCTTCACTTTACCATAAAAAAGAAGTGAAGCTAAATTCGGTGAGTATAAATTAAGCGATTGCAGAATTAATGTATTTCAGAACTGGTTGCGGAAGAATCTACCGCAGCCAAAGAATACTCGTTGTTATTAACGACCAATTTGATGGTACCAGATCCAATGGTGAATTTTCTATTTTGGGGCTAAGTAAGAAGCAGAACGGTTCAAAAAAAGACCTATTCACGTCTGCGTTCATCAATAAATAACCTTCAATTATAATTTTGTAATTTTCTCCCCTAGATAATAGCGGTCCAAACTTCCTCTGTTCTGAATAAGTTGATCCACATTTGTAAGAACATTTTATTACCACTAAAATTCCCTCATCTCCTGGGGGAGGCAGTCTTCTCCATGAGAGGATTTGGATATCCCTCCTCTTCCTCGCGCTTAATTCCTTTAAACCGGATCAATACAATTTGATTGCAACTGAAGAACTGGAAGCGTCTACAATGAAATGTGGCTTCATTTAAAATATATCAATTATTTGTATTTAAATCTTGATCTAAAATAATTATTACCTTTCACTGACCCAATCAATGTTCACCCGTAGCAGTTATTGCCATACTTCTTGAAAGCATAAATTCTGTGCATTTGTGTATACACTGGACATGTCTGGAATAACCCGATCGGACAGCGAAAATTCGAAGGGAAATTTCCGGCAAAAGAGAAGGTAAATAATGATCTTCTTCCGTCGTGAAGGGCGCGAATTTGGTTGTGTTTCCTCAAACCTAAAAGAAAATGTGTGAAAAGGAAGTAGCAAATTTAGAACCATTGATACTATAAAATAGATTTGCCAAATTATGAAAGTTGATTTGTTAATAATTCATATAAACAAAATTTAATAGATCATTGGAATTTAAATCGTCTTATTTATAAATTAGTTTACAATTGCATTTTCCGTAACCAAACCGAGACTGTATCAAAAGCACAAAGACATAGCGGCATGATGGTCCCTCGCTCTTCTTCTATTGCCACTGCTAACTGTTCGTTGTATAGCAGCAATTCATTGTCATTTTTCCTAATAATTCGACATTTCATTTTTTTTATTTACTTTCAGACAATATGAAAGGAGATAAATTGGTATACAACACTATGCAATCGCATATATAGCCCCATTAAATTACAATGGGTGTAAAAATAAGTCTAATTCGATGCAAACGATGAAAACAATTACCAAATGTAAAAAAGTAATAGAATTTAATCATGATGATTTTTTTTTCTTTCATTAGATATTGCTTCTACAGTATTTTGTTATGTTCTCTAATAATCTCTTAAAATATATACTAAGAATATACTGTTTTCCAGAACACAGACTTGATAATACAAATTGCAAGACTCAAAGGACTTTTGCACTTTCCTTTATTATTCAGTTCCAATTCTCCGTCGACAGAATTATCTAAAGAAAACCAAGAAAACATCTCGTCACCCGGTTAGGGGGAGGCCCCATTGTGAATGTGTTAGCCGCAGACTGTTTGCAAGGAGAGATCTGTAAAAGTGTGAAAACGAAGAAAGTAAAAATGTGCGGAAGATATATATAGTCAGATATCCACCTGCGTGCGTTAGGGGGCTGGGGTGGTACCCAATTCTCGAGATGTCAGATGCTTCATTTGGATTTCTGCTGCAGGTGATATCTCTTTCCTTAAGGACCGTTTCGTCGACTCATCTACTCTTTTAGCTCAGTAGGTGAGACAACCGGCGGACACAAAGTGGAAAACTTATGTGTGGCCCTTTGCATCAGAACGGAGGCTCCTTGATTTGTCTGAGTCTTTCCCCTCCAGCAGGAGACAAATTGGAGATACTTGCATCGCTTCGATCTTTGATCGCTTGTACGTGAATTTGAGGCTTCTCCTGCTGACCGATCCACCCATGAACTCATCATGTCAATCGTTATCTATTGTTTCCTGGATGCGTGAGATTTTACTCAGAAATTGCGTGAGTTTTCAGTCTAAAATTGCGTGAAAGTTTATTCTAAAATTGGAACTCAATCTTAGTTCAAATCCGGAAGTATCACCAACTCATTTGCCATCGGCGTTTGGTGAACCTGGAGGATAATAATAGTTTATACTTGCATATTCCTCCTACTTTACTCTATTTAGGTCTTTGTCTACTCCTGTCTATTCTATTCTGGCCCGTGCGATTCATTGCCCTACAACATCATTTGTGTTATTTATTTGTTTGTCGGCTAAAATTTGAACTTTTGTACCCATTTCTTGTCCTGATTAATTTCTTGTATTTTCTTAACTATAGTTCCGAGTTGTAATTACCAATGAAAAACTTGGAAGTTATTCCTTACCCTAGGAACAGAGGTCAGCAAACCGGCGTAAATTAACCCAAAGGAAGTAAAAATGTAAATCTCGGGGGGTAATGAAGACTCATTAATAAAATTGCACAACTTTTTAAGAACATTTAATAATGAAGAAAATTAGAAAAGGTATGGGTTTTTTTCGAACTAATAATTTTCCCTTTCTTAATAAGAATAAAATCTAATTTGTGGGAAGCTGCAAAGATTGCAGCTCCTGGCAACACCATGAGTGAGGCATTGAGTTGGATGCAAGTAGGACAACCGCCCCTTTTCATTGTTGGCTTCAGCTTCACGTAACTTCGGGATCAGTGTCCTATTTCGCTTTCAATAATTGTCTCTATTCGCCGTCAGTAGAAGTGCATTGCTTAGGTTAGGAGGCTTACGACTTTCGACGCCCAAAGTCGGGTAGTGTTTTGTGGGATTCTCCTAAAAATGATATTTTTGTATCTGAATTATGATTCAATGTATAGATATTTGAAGTTGCTCATAAAATAATGCAAATGTTTGACAGTTTTCTATTTATTTCATTTCTAATTTTATTTTTCGTGATTTCTTTTTGTATCCTGGTATTTTTGAGTATCAATGTTATAGATATATATTATGCTAAAATCATATTATCCAACTGTTTGTCAATCATTTTCACTCTTTCTCTTTAGATGGAACAAAAAAAATAGGAAATGGTTATACCAAGAAGAGTTTCTGTTTCTCAATTATGGATTCATAAAAATGAATTTGCCCCAAATAGTAGCCATTACCTTTCCTCCTGCCCGCTCAGACTTTGCTTCATCGATAAATCCAAGTCTTATCTCTGGTTACCTTTTTTGTTAGTAATCCTCGAGGTCTTTATCGCGCTTGTTTAAAATTAACAGTGAAAGAGTAACTCTCTGCTCCAGCTGATCTTCACGGAACAATTTTGGCACCTATAGAGCAGAAAGCTTACTGAGCTTCAGTAGTTTAGGCTAGATGAAATAAACTGAACCTGCCGATTTGTTAAATGTGACTGCTATCATTTTCACTGTTAATCGACGGTCCTTTCCAATTAATGCCCGCAAACGATTGATTTCTTCTTACTTTACTGAGGTTGACTCTCTGCCACTACGAATGTCCGCTTCAACCTCGCATCTTCCATCCGCAAATCAATTTATACATTGATAAACAGTTGGCTTTGGAGGACACTGTCTCTATAAACCTTTTTAACTGATCAATAACATCACTCTTCGGCCAACCAAGCTTGAGCAGAACTTCGATTAAATCCGGTATCACTGCATGGTCCAAAGTTTAAGTGCTACCATGTATTTTAAAATGAACTTCGAATAAAATTTTAAGTGGGTATCCCATTTTCTTGTTATATTCGTTTTTTACCCTTTCAAAGACCCCTTCGTAGAAAACAAAAGAAAATTAAAACACGTTATTGTTTGTTTAGAAGTACTTACCTCAGCGTCTTCCAAAATAAATCAACTGAAGAAACCTTTGAACAATTTACACTCAGATCTGTCTTCCAAACCACGGCAATACTTTGTGAATTTGGAAAGTTCAGATAGTAACCTAAGAGGTACGTTAGGTAAATGTTGTGCATCAAAAGCTGGCTGGCTTTGAAGTAGCCAATACTAGCAACTATACTCTCAGGACTTGGTTAGACCTGCAGCTGTGAAAATGGTTCAGATGATGTGTGGTTGGAAACAGTCCATGCCACTGAATTCGTGCCCTTGTTTGCAAAGGTGGCAAAAGGGGGAATTTCCGTCTTAGCAGAAAATATGAGAGAACACGTGATTTCCCCAATAAAGGAGAGCAAATATTTTTCAATTTCAGCTTGACCATATTACAGTAGCAATTCGCAGCTGGTGGTGTAGATTCGCTATAAAAGTTCCGAATCATTTGAAAAGGAAATTTGGTTATGTTCTCATATCTAAATGAGAACTCGTAGTATTGACATACTAAACAAGGTAAATGAATATTTAAAAACACTAAAAGCTAATTAAAAATGGGAAAACAACATTATTGTTTCTTCGATGTAGCTCCAGCCGTAATGACTAATGCTAGTGGTTTTCGGCTTTGGTCAGAGAGGAGAATAAAAAGATTGTAGTGAGTCACTGCAGGTTCAATCGCCAGTTATTAGTTGTGGAGCATTTAGAACCTGCATCGGAAGCAGTGATGTATGATGTTATCAAGATTGTCAATGTTGTCACAGAATATGCACTAAGCACGCGGCTTTTTCTTGAATTATGTGAGAGGCTGAATATTTAGGCCTAATTTATCACGGAAGAATGACGATGCTGTCACGTGGAAATGTTCTAAATCGATTTTGGGATCTCAAAATTGAACTTGAAATTTTTCTAGCATATAGAAACTATGTCCACGCAGCTGGAATATTTAGACGATACCTTTGGATATGTGAATATATTGAACACAAAATTGCAAAGGAAAAATATAAATGTTATTAGAGCCAGTAAAAATAATTCAGCGTTTGGATCAAAGCTTGTTTATTGGTGCCATAGAGCAGAACAAAACAGAATAACCGCCTTTCCAAAGTTAACTGCTTTAGGAAATTCAAGATTTTCTTTTGGTGTCATCAACGGTACAGTTATCTGAAGTCTTACGAAAATCAAAGAAGCGTTTCTTTAAATACTTTCCAAATCTCGATTCATATACAGGCATTTTGGTTGTAAATCATTCTAACTGTGAAATTGGTGGTCTCAGAATAGCCTGATGTTTTTGCAGAGGCGTTTATTGAATTTCACCTTAACAATGACGCTTGCAATAAATTTCAGAACAACGCAGCTCAGTCTTTTGGGGGAGATAACAAGACCTGCAAGGGGTTTCAGAATGGCACATTTGGGATTCGAATGCCCTTTCTGTATCCCGGATTCTGTGGGCTTTCATGCATTCCGGGGTAATTTTTCTTCACAGAAATATATGTGTAAAACCTATAAAAGGTCTTCGACCTTTGCATTAGAAGGCCTTAATCACTCGTTCCGATTTTCAACAAATTGGCTGTTGTAAGATAACATTTTTAACATACATATAAATTAATTCGTTTAGAGCTTGATATATTTATTCTTCCTTTCCTTGGTTAATGTTTCCTATTCGCTTTGATCCTTTTGTTTTAGGAGTATATTTTGTTTTCTTTGTCATATTCTACTTCATCAAGAAATGAGTTTGGCTCATATCAATTTCTCTACCAGTAAATACTTTAGATGCAACCGCAGCCGAAATCTTTGGGAGGAAAGGAGATTAATCCGCTGGGCAATCTATTTGCATTTCCACATTGATCAAATAATAGATAATTATTAATCACCAGTTTATCTTGCATCTAGATGAGTCTCAAATATAGATATAGATGCGCTTCTAGAAGTGGTTACCATTGTGCGGAGGTGGAAAATTACTACCACGTGAATGCTTCACTTGTTCACGAGGTACATCTTTAATTAACGAGACTAGCAGGTAAATCCAAAGCACACCTTGCTGGTGGTTGCTATGGCAATGAGTGTCCACCTTCAAAATCTATCGGCAACACCTGAGGGCCTCTTTTCATCCACGCCAAGGAAGTGGCTGTATGCAAGAGACCAATGTGCTTGGCGTGGATGTAAACGGACTCCGGGTGTAATCCGATGGAGTGTGTAAGAGGTGACTCACATCTCTACCGACCGCAAACCATCATCGCGTTCATTGTGGTTTTCATTGGTTATGTTTTGTTTTTATAAGGAAAAGGAAACCTGTTTTTAGTGGTTATCTTTTCCGTTCGGTCAATTTCAAGTGTTGGTCAAGTTCTGTTTGTTGTTTTTGGAGTGTTTTAAGCGTGGTAAAATTTGCTACAAAATAGCATTGATTATTATTATTAGCGAGAGGGCAGAGAAGCGATAAATAGGCCTTAAAGAGGGATACATAAGGCAAAGTTACCATTTATAGAGGTAGGTAGGGACATTCGCGCCTCCTATCGGAGAAGATTCGAGATAATGAGATACACACGAAGATTAGTATGACATTAACAAGTGAGCTTAAAAACACCAAGGACAGGTCTTAGGTGGAGGTGGGGTGGATATTGTGTTCTTTTGCTATCACCTAATTAGACTAAACCCCTCCTTGACGCCAAGAGAGGACGGGGGGCTGCATTTGGGTTCCACATAGGCGATTCTAGAAAGCCATGGGGGAGGGGGCAAGAAAAGATGGGAGTAGGTATATTCTGCTTTGAAGGCGGGAAGGGAAATGATAGCGGTGTTTTGAATGGTTATGTGAAGGAGGATTCGTGGGAGCTACTAACTTCTGCGGGGACATCAGCTCATGACGCCGCTGAAAGATTTGTTAGGTTAAGTTAGGTTAGGTAAGGTTAGGTTAAGTTAGGTTATGGATATGTTAGACCTATGTTATAGTGGGTTGGGTTATGAATACGTTAGCTTTTGGTGAGTTTTGTTATAGTAGGAAAGCTTATGGTATGGCTAGGTTAGGATGGTTAACGTTATGTTTAGTTTAGGTTAGGTTGAGTTAAGTAAAGTTAGTTAGGTTCCGTTGTAAACCGTAGCAAAAAAGTGAGTGTGTGGGTGCAAAGCTTCTGACTGAAGGAGCACCAGATAATGTTTGGAGGACCTCAAAAACAAAGCGATGGAATCTTTAACGCGACAGAATTTGTGAGAGAGCAAGAATGGTAACCAAGGTGTAGTGTGGGATTGAGGAGATATATGTGTGGCTTTACACGCCCGCTTGAACGCATCTCAGTTTAATCCCACAATAGAAGCAACTGAGTAAAGTAGCGTAATAAAACCCTCCTCGCTTAGACAATTCGACTAACACACTAAATCTCTCATCAAACTCAAGCCTGAGAGACATCGTCGTCTTAATGCACCAAGCAGAAGCAGTATATGCAGTAACTTCAGTACAAATACACCATTTCTCTGCACGAGTGCGGACAATCAGTGCAAACATGATTCATCCTTGACACCAGAAATACACACAAATAGTTAGCGTCTTCTGAATGTCATTATTTCCTCCATCCGATCGGAGTTAACCCTTTAGGACTGTTAGACTTTGTGTCTAGAGAAGCTGCACGTCCTCCCACCCCAAGCCCCGAGTGAAGATGAGGAAGGCCTCGCTCACTGGCCTGACTCGAAATCTTTGATGAGACCTGGGGAAGCTGGAGCGCCTGGCCTTTGTCCCTCTCAACACACCTTTTCTCTTTCTACAACTATCCACTCCCAACTTCTCTACCCGCACGAAGGTGGATGGTGTAGCTATGGGTGAGATCTCTTGCTAGAACGAAAACTTGGAGGAGAAAAACAACCTTCCGTTTGCAGTGCGCTGGAGGGAGATACACTGTACAGACTGTTGCACTTCATACCTCTAGGGGCAGCACGTCATTGTGGTCCCAGTGGTCACAAAGAAAGATCCTTCCACAGGGTAACCTTGACTATGGATCCAAGTCTGAGAAAGTTGGTGCCGTTCTCTCGGTATCTTTATCCATCTTTTTCACTCCGAGTGTCCCTTCCTTTACCCTTTTTATTGGTCACCATCTCTTACTGTCCTCTCTTCGATTTCTCCGAGGACTATCACAAAGCAGGATCTGCCAATCTGACTTGATTACCTTGCGATGTATAGGACTTTATTTAGGGTCTTGAAAGAGTGGCCGTGATGTCTATACCTAGTGCTCGACGAGTTGGTATCGGGCTGAGCACAGAAATGACCTTACCTGGCTGGGCAAAGAAAGCGACGGCAAATCTCTGATTGGTGGAGGGTCTCCCCTCTCACCAATCCACATCTTAACTAAAACCGTTAATTACCAGAAGAGGTTGGAAAAGACGAGACTCTTCACATCAGCATTGCGAGTTTGTGTTTTAAACGCCACTGAAAAGAAAATGAAAATCACCAGAGTGGAAGGAGACACTTTTCGCAATTTTAATAATTATTGCTGAAGAAGAAAAAGGCCGCTATTTATTCCAATGGGGGAAATTACCCTCCAACCATTCAATTGTTTAGGTGAGAAGAAAAAATAATTAAAAAATAGCGAGATGAATGATAGAAAGTGGAGATGACCAGGGGGGAAAAAGAAGAAATTAGCCTGTAAATTTGTTGTGGATTTGTTAATGTACTCGAGATTTTTTTTTAAAGCGAAAGTCAACGGTGTCATTTCTACCAAATAAAGGAATAGAACTTGGTACGAGTAAAATGTGAAGTTAGTTCGAGTAGCCAAATCAGGAGACTACTTGGAGCGCTACATACCGACATGGTACGCAACTGTCCTGACCCTCTATTAAGGTTTGCCACGAGGGCAGTCCCCCGAACGAAAAGGATTCAATCATTCCTCAAGGAATAGGTAAGTAAAAGAACTCAAAATTTATAAGTCAAATTCTCTTCGGAGGCCGTATAATGGAGGGACGTAGGTCATTTAAGGAGTTAATTTCATTCAGAATAACAAGATGGAGAAAAAAAGGCAACAGACGGGGGAAATATTTGTTTTAATCCAACTTTCGATGACTCAAATCAATCCTGGAACGCGACAGGAAAATTATTACACTAGAACGATCAATTCTTGGTGACGATCCAAGCATTTCTTTTCCATGGCGAAGGCCACGAATTCCTGTCCGGATTATTGCCGCGAGGAACTTGCCTGGACGTTTCCCCATATACGAGGATCAGATGATCCCTTACTCCTATGGATCCAAAAGTCCCTCTCTCTCTCACAAGGTCAATTCTTTCCTTTTATTGATCCCGATACATATAAGGTTATTAATGGGGCTGATTATTGCATATTGTAGGAGGTAAACCACATATGAGGGACCCACATGAATTCTTTTCACTCTTAAAAAGGTTGTTTTTATGTGTCTGTTTGATTCACGGCCAAATAAATCGATGGATTGTTATTAGGTTTCGCTAAGAGATTGACCATGTATCAAAATTTAAATGATTGGATGTTACGATGATTTTTTTCACTATAAAAGTGGATAATTATTGAAGTTTGCATCCTTTTTCGTGTTCTTAATCTCTGTTTACATCCTTATTATCGCTGCAAGGTTGGTCTAAGTTCATTTGATCGCTTTCACTGCCTATTTGCGCTGCTCTTTACAGCAAACCGCGTCTCTGCGAGAAGGAAACGAGGGCTTCTCTCGCCACAGCGATGGGAGGCCCCAAGTGTTTATAGACACCTTAACCGCAAAGCAAATATTCCATTTATCGAGCGAGAAGAAAGAAATGGGCGCGCGCCCAAGAGAAATGAGCCGGCGATATTGAGCACGTTTTCATAGTATCTCGATTCATTATTATCGAGAGGCGTTTGTTTGTAGTTTTTATTACCTCTCTTCTTTGTATTCATTTGTTTGTTGAGGTTTATAATGCTCTTTTCGTCTTAACTTTTCAAAACTGAAACAGATTACCGTATAAACGGAAAAATTGACGTAAGGCAGGATGGATTCTAAAATAATTCTATGTATGCTAAATAGTGAAGGAAAAAGGGTGAAGAATTATATTTCATGAGTATCTTAACATTTAAAAAGTATGAAAAAAACAAACTTGAGCTTGGAAATGGAAAAAAATCGATTATCCGCTCATTGGATATTTCAATTGTATTTGCTTCAAATTTTCTTGTTTGTAGTTCATTGTTAAACTATAATAAGTGTATAATATTAGATGTTTGGCCATACTTCTGCAAGGTACATAGTTGTTTATTTAGTGCTGTACCATATTGTCCTTAAAAATAAGAATGATAGATAGAGAAAAGAAAGATAGAGTAAGAAATTAAGAAATAAGTATCCTAAGAAAAAACTGTGTCAATGCAGACGAACAAAAGCGTTGGTGAGAGCAGCAAGTTCATAATTTCAAGGGAAATACATTTAAGTGTTTTTAAGAGCAAATGTATTGAAAAAGTGGTCAATATGTTCGAATTCGCTTAGAATTGTGGTAGAATAATGGAAGTGAGGTGAGTCTAAAGTTAAATATATTTCTGCTTGTCAGTAGAGACCAATAGAAATCATTTAATATAAGTCAACCATTTTGGATTTTAATCCTGCGTTAATTTTGGAAAAGTTTAGAGGAGAAAAGGCACAAACTAATGTAATCACTACAATAATTTTATACATTATAAAAAGAATGACAGGGGGGAGAGGAAGATAAATAAAAATAAAGAGAAACAACAATTTTATAAGAGGTTAGGGAGGACAACAACTAGAATAAGAATTCTCTTCATTCTCTAGTACAGGTGACTCTTACAAATGAGTAGTGATTCAAGATAGGGGTGCGAAGTGCTGGTAGGCTTTGGTGGAGCTACGATTTTTCATTTAAAAAAAACAACAATCACAGCGATAATTATTTTGCACGGCGCAAATTCTTAATTATATTTGTAATATTCACTCATGAAATTAGCAAGAGCCTGTGTTGCCCAATATGCACGAGAAAACGACAACACAATACAAAAAAATATATATAAATTAACTCCTTTACAATACGGCAGACGTTTTATGAGGCCTGGAAAGGGTTAAATTTTCACACGGTCACAAAATTCAAAACAAAATCTGCACAAAAATGGAAAATGGGAAATGCTAAAGTCTCTTCTACAGTTTCTAAAACCAGAACCTTTACTATACAAGATTAATACCCCTTAGAATCTGTCCTAAGTCTAAAAGAAATGAGATCAGATACAGCGGGTGACCCTAAAAACCGGACACCAGAATATAATATAGATGTCGTAGGGTAACCGTGAATAGGGCACGTCAGAGGATCGGGATACAGATCCCAGTGCGAGGGTTAAATAAACAAAGTCGAGTGCGGTTGGCCTAAATAATCAATTTTTAGAGTTTCTGGTATTAGAGAATTAATGGAAGACAAATATATAACTTTACTATATACCAAAAAATATTTATAGCACAAGTAAATAAATTAAAATAAATAAAATGAGACCCGGTGTACCAAACCTGGGGTGGGGGGAGAATACAAATGACTCTACGGGTACGAGAGTCCAGAGAGGGTTCACGGTGATTGCTTCCAGAGAAAATGGGAGAGTGCAATTGTCGGGGAGACTCACGTAAAGCCTAATTGACTGGAAGCTTGAATACGGCGAGCAAACGGGGCGCTGCAAAGTTGAAGTTGCAAGATTGCTTCTTTAACCTCGCTAAGAAATAAACGAGGAAGTACTCCAGTCGTTAAACCAAGTCGATAACTGAGTGATAGATGCCTCTCCATGTTTATCGTCTGTCAGAGGGAACTCTGGCCTTGGATACGAGCGAGGGCGAGTAGAGATGACGCGTCACATTCGTAGCTGGAAGCCGTTAGGAGGTGGAGCAAGGTGTACGAGACTGTACGTGACTGATAACCAAGACCGGGCTGTATGGTACTGGTTTCTCTAAGCTATTCTTGAAGTATTTATATTGCCTCGGCGGAAGCGGGTGGCCGGGGTTCCCGAAAATGGGGACTTGGATCTCATTAGACTTAGCGCACCAGGGGGATCGATAGTATCTGCGGCCTCACAGCTTTGCGCAAAGGTCCTTTGGGCCGTGGGTCTGGCGCCAATCAGCAAGTGCGACGGCCAGGAATGGAACTCAAAACGGATTACGCGGTGCCGTGAAAATCTCTCGGCTCCCTTGGGCTGTCTGGCCGTGCAGCTGTACCTCCTCAGTCGCCACAGGTAGACGTTGGGTTCAAGGGGAGGAGGGGTAAACCTTCTCTCTCTGACACTGCAATAGGAGAGATAATTGGGCAAAATAATGGGTAATGTAGCCAGAGATGAATGTGAAAACTGTGCTTTACTAGATTTTAAGTGGCCTTGAAGTATGCATTTTTTACTGTTGGAAAGATCCCCTCATGAAAAAGAAATGCATACGCAACAGTCTTTGTGAGAAGGATAAGGAAATTATCCCGAATGACACAAATGCTCATCAGAGGATACAAAATATTGCAGTGTCCGGCATCTTGCCAGTCTACTTAAAGAGATCTTGGGCTTAAATTGTATTTGACATTTAGCAAGTTGGTATAAAACAATTGAGGAACTGAAATCGAAATAGAGGAAAAATCAAAATGTCATGAAAATGGCGGGGAGGATTAATGAAATCGGCAGAGAAGCAAAGGCAGGAGAAAAATAAAGC
Source organism: Ceratothoa steindachneri (assembly GCA_963969495.1). Taxonomy (NCBI): domain Eukaryota; kingdom Metazoa; phylum Arthropoda; class Malacostraca; order Isopoda; family Cymothoidae; genus Ceratothoa; species Ceratothoa steindachneri. Next base: position 25,697,871 of record OZ018327.1, on the reverse strand, counting down.
ACTTGTGGTTAGGGTACAAATTGAGTTCCTGAGTCAGGGCGAGGATAAAGACACTTGAAATTTTGGAATTCTCCATTCAACGATTTTTCCAAAATTTCTTAAAGTTTCTGTCACTGTATATTTATGTGCGTGGAAAATGTAGTGTGTGTGTATGACATTGGGGTTGGATGCCAAAGGGTCAGATTAAAGTTTTCTCTTCGTTACCTTAGCAACATTATAAGCAGGCGCCGAAAGTCCCCCTCCCCATGACGTGGATAAAAAAGCATAAAAACTCTGATTACACAGAGGAGAACCACTCTTGCTCTCTTTTTCTCCTCCACTTTGTCTTAGTATATTTTCTCTCCTTTTCTCCCTCCTATCTTGATCTCTCGGCCTTTCTCATTTTTATCTTAAAATTCGTCTCTCTATTCTCTGCATCTAGCTTGTGAAATCACACCCTGAATTCCCTCAGTTAAATTAGGTTTGTCATGTTAAATATTTAGTTTTTCCAGTCAAATAATTTTGAAGTTTCTCAGTTAAATAGTTTATCCACCAGTCAAGTCATTTCTATCTTGTTTCTCAGTTAAATCATTTTTTTTTATATTTTCAGGAAATATATTTTCTGGGTTCCTGTTCAATAAAGCTTTTTCAATAAAATACAGTTTTTTCATTTTTCTTAGTCAGTATTTTGTTGCTCAATTAAATCGTTTTTCAGACAAAACAGTTTTTTATGTTTCTTAGTGAAAGTTTTCCGTTTTCCTGCCATAAAGGTTTTTTAAAGAAAAAATATTCATTTTTTTCCGTCCAAAATATTCTACATGTTTATCAATAAAATAATTTTCCAATTTTTCAGTAAATTCTCTTTATTTTTTTTATTTTTCAGAGTCAAATAGTTTTTTTAATCAAATCGTTTTTTCTTGTTCCTAAGTCAATATTTTTCTTATTTCTCTGTTATTTTTTGCTTGTTTTTCAGGCAACAAGGTCTTTTTTTGCAGTCAAAATATTTTTTTATTCTTTCTCGCTCATTGAGTTTTTTTTTGTCTATCGGCTAAATAGATATTTTTTCTCAGTCACTAAAGTTTTTTTTCTTAGGTAAATATTTTTTCAAATAATATGATGTTTTTTTCTTCTTTCTCAGTCAAATAATATATTTACTCAAATAATTAGGGTTTTCTTGTTTCTCTGTCAGAAACGGCTTTTGACATGTTTTTCAGGCAAATTATGTTTTTTCTTGTTTAGAATTAAAATATTTTTTCAGTTTTTTCAAGTGAACTAATAGTTTTCTTGTTTCTTAGCCAAGTTAAGTTTTTTATCGTTTCTTAGTCAATTAAAATTGTTTCTTGTTTTCCAGTCGAATAAGGGTGCTTCTTGTTTTCAAACATATTCTAGGAAAAGTTCTTCCTTCTGAAAATTTCAAATTCCTCTTCATCTAGGTATCCCTAGCTTCTGATCTCTGAGGCTGTACAAGATAATAATGCTCATACCAAATATCGCTCATCAGTTTAATTATTTAATTGTGATTATTTTCCTCCTCATCCCATTTTGATTAAATATATCCACCATTGAGAATTGATGCCACATCCATTATATCAGTGCAAGGAGCATTCCCTCAAAGGTTTTGACTTTTATCAAATTTATTAAAATAAAAAGGTATCATATTTTTATTTATGCAGATTCATTTGTTTATGACGATGTAAATAATAGCGGGTAATTTCGTTAAATCCAAATAAAATTCGTCCATGAGCAGAGTTACGAGAAGCGATGTATATCGACGGTCCAAAGTCGCTCCAATTTGATAAATTAATCGGTTCAATTAAACTAGGAATGAGTTTGGCATTGCTTAATAATCTATCAGATGGCAAAAGATGTGGGCCTCCTAGGAAATTTAAAAGGAACGATGTGGCCTCGTTAAAGGTTTGGACTAAATAAGTTTGAGATTTCATTAATCACGAGAAGACCGGCAATGACAAGGAAATGGGAAGATTGGTGGGATTATTTTTTTGAATGAACTCCCGTTCTCCGTAAAATTACGCATAATTATGAACGAATGGCAGCAGTTATTTCTCCAATGTTGATTAAATTAAGGGGACTTTTTATATTCATAAGAGAAATGCAGTTAGAATCTACGCGTTTCCCGCTGGTACAAAGACAAATCCGTGGTCTAACCTGATAATAAACGAAAGTTCTTCCTGAATTAAAGATTAGTCGGTAAATTAAGATAATTTTGATTTATTGATTTCTAATAAAGTCAACTCTAGGCCACACTTTCTATTCCATGTCCCAAAGGAAGGACGTGACGAAGATGTAGTTGGTAAATGAAAGGATTTAATGGTTAGTAAAAACGTTTTCGAGAAGAAATTTGAGGTTAAGTCTTACTAAGAGACAGTTAAGCCTTTAGACCATAAACATTCAGGACTATTAAAAAATAAAGTAGAGGTTAAGAAATAAAGAAGAAAAATGGGAAGCAAAACTCGCAGTGAAATTTTCTCATTAATTAAAGAATTGAAATTAACGGAACAGACCAGAGGAATCATTAAGGGGGAGGTCCATAGCCCTTTGCTTTTCATGATCTGCCAATACTTTTATTTAGGTTCATTTCCTCCACCATGTATAGCAAGATAAACGGAAAATACAACAGTTAGAAAGAAAATAAACTGATTGAGCCAAAACAGCACCTTACCAATCAAAACAATAAAAAATTATATTAAATGCATTTGATTTTTTTTTACAAAATATTACCTCTCTATTTAATGGCTTATTTCTTGATAGGTGGAAAAAAGATTCTAAGTCAATATGTAATGAAATTTTCATTCTTTCCATTTACGCTGATTTTCAGAATGAAAAGAATAACAACTCAATACAGTTCTTCTTGCATAGACTGTTTTGGGGGTTAAATAACGGACTTAAATCAGAGTAAAAAATCAAAATTTTAATCACGTTTTACTTTATTATGGGAAGAATCATCATGTAAAATCAGGGGGTCAATGCTCCCTTTCGCTCTCTCAAGAAAGACTCAACTAATGATCTGGTGACGAGTCTCTGGCATTGTGTCCTGACGAAAACGTGTTCTCCATTCTCAGGCGATATCCCAAATCTGCATTGTTTTTGGTTCATTCATAGAGAACTCTTTTACAAATGCACGCTGCACCCTCTTGATAAACTGTGTGCGAGCATGCTATAACAGATAAAATCCTCTTTATCCAGTGAATGACATTTCTATACAGGAAATGATAAAGACACAAAAATTCTGACAAAATTTGACGTATTTCCTTTCACACAAGTTTATTAAATTTTAGGACAGAAGAACTAAAATGGGCAAAGTTATTAAATTGAATATATATATATATATATATATATATATATATATATATATATATATATATATATATATGTATATATATACATATATAATGAAAAAACTCACATAGTGGCATGTGAGGAAAGCAAGAATATGAAAATTATCCCACAGGAAAATGAAAATGGAGAAGACAACCTTATATAAGGTACAAAGATACGAAGGGAACACCCATCACATGGTACAAACCAATGGAATAAACACAAAAACAAGACAGATAAATACCAAGAAAAATAATATACATACAACAATGCCATGTATATGAATGGAATATGGTGGGTGAAAAAAAATTAAAGGATTATCATTAGAGCGAAAACTTTTAAGGCTAAGAGTCAATCCACACTCACAACAGAGACACGTGGTGGGGGAGGCAATGCGAATGATATTACACTAATAAAGAGTCACAATAGGCTGCATTATGAAGTTATTTCATTTAGTACCAGTTTTTTAAAAATAGGGTCGAGTTTAAATAAGCCAGGGAAAATATTTATATTGGGTAAGCTGCTAATTAAAGAACACTCAGCAGAATGATAAAGGAATTTTGCAGAATTCCAGTCAGTGGGGTGGTTATTTTTAGATAAATGTAAAAATAAAGCGCTGTTTATTTCACCTCTTCTAATATTATACTTCTGTTGGTAAATTCTAGTAGATAAAGATTTTCCAGTTTGCCCGAACTAAGGTAAACTACAAATAGAACATTCTATAGAATATGCTCCACCTTTTTTTCCTTGTATTATTGTGGACTAACATTTCATATAAAGTGGATTCATATCTAAAATTTACAGAGATATATAGTTGCTTAAAAATACGGGTGAGACAAAAAAATGGTTCAAAGCATGCCAAGATGAGACAATTTTTGTAATTGAAAACCGGTCGGTTATCAGTTCTATAAAAGTTCTCTTAGCAAAGTTTAATGAAGTATGCAAATAGTGACGAGGGTAACAAAGTTCTTTACCTATTTCAAAGATATTGGACAATTCCTTGCCCCAAAGTTCAGTAATAACAAGACGTAATGCACTCAAAAACATAGAAGTGAATACAGACCTTTTAATTTGAACACTATATATGATTAGAATAAAATTGAATATATGAACTGACGGCGTCCTATGTATTAAAAGGTCAAGAAAAGGAAGAGTTCCATTTTCATCAATTTCAAGGGTAAATTTAATAGAAAGGACTAGAGAATTAAAATTACATTGAAAATTGTGAATATCTTTTGAGGAAGGCCAAAAGGATATAATATCATTAATATCGAGGGCAAGAGAAGAGAAAATTTAACGTAAATGAACAATGAGAGAAGAAACAGGATTTTTTAAAGACAATAGAAAGGGACATTAGAAGATAGAAGGATCAAGGAGAGCAAAGGGACTGCGCAATGAAGGCAATCCATAGCTGTGAGGCGATAGAAATAACACCAGGTAGAAAAGTTTGAATAATCATGGTCATCAATCGAGCCCTGGTCTGATAATTGCTGGTCAGATGCTCTACCATTGAGCTAAAAGACTTAATGGAAGATCAGCACCTACCCGGCCATCGTATTGGTCTGTCAAATATAATCAACTTCATCAATATTTATTACAAGTTAATATCGAAGCTAGATAACCGAGCGGAAGCTAGAAATAACTATTTCAAGCTAGTTAAAAATTCTTTTATAATAAAATATCACAAATTTGAAATATCTTCATAGAAATCACGTTAAAAGCACTGCAGTAAATATGTTTAATAGAATCGAAAAATACTAACAAAAAATATAACTGAAGAAAGGAGGTTTGAATGAGATACTTTATCCATATCCTCTATCTCTCCCCACCATTTTTCATCCCTTCTGACTTCCCTCCCTTTTTTACTTCCTTGAATTAAACTCGGGTGATTCTTAGCTTCTTTCTTGGTTCCTGATTATGTCATTCTAGACTACTCATCAAACCATCCGAGAAGGGGAAATTTTTGTAATCTTCTTTCTTGTACGTGACATTAAATAATGAAACTAATTGTTAAATACTAAAAAACATTCCTAAAAGTTATTTCAAGTAAAAAAAATGCTAAAAAAATACTCCTAACACCTAAAGTATTTTAGTAATATTTTGTGTAAAAATATTATTTATAATTGCTCCTTTTAAAGGCAAGCGAGGAATGATGACAAAGCCTCTACCAATGTTTCATGTGAAAGTAACTAAAGAGTATATACTCGTATATATATATATATATATATATATATATATATATATATATATATATATATATACATAGCAGTGCTCATTCGCGACAAATTTCTCTTTCTCTTGTACTACATTGTTATATAGTCTGTATTACAAGGCTTCTGCATCTTTCTTTCTGTCTTTAAAATAGTTTTGAAATGCAGAAAAGAAAAATAAATATGGCGAAAGCCCTGTATTGGTTGTTACCACCTGCATAACTTGTAGTTGCTCTTTCTCTCTCTCTCTCTATATATATATATATATATATATATATATATATATATATATATATGAAAATTAACCCACAGGAAAATGAAAAGATGAATCCAGTCACTTTCGAACTATATTTTCAAGTTCATTTTCAAGGAAAAGCATGAAAATGGAGAAGACAACCTTATATAGGGTACAAAGATACGAAGTGAACGCCCATCACATAGTACAAACGAATGGAATAAACACAAAAACAATACAGAAAACTGCCAAGAAAAGAAACAATAGGCCACTAATAACAGACATATGCATCCCTAAAACGATATACATACAACAATGCCCTGTCGGTCGTTATCTTCACTCGTTACTATCTTAAAGTAACTCTGAAGATCCCGATACCTCGTTAGTTTGAAAATACTTTAAGACGATACCATTTCTTGTCACACTAACGTCTTTAGTTTTGTTACTTTTCATATTAGGTCTCATATGAGGGGCGGTCAATAAGTTTTGCGAATCGTTAGGGAAAAACAGAGGAAGGGGGATGGCTGTTTGTGGAGGTGTTAGGACAAGTAATGACAAGTCAGGACCTGCAACCGCACGCGACCCACTCGTATATTTAAGAAGAAGTAGTGATCACAGTTCGTCACTCACACATTTTTCAGCAATGGAGAAGGTTGAGCACCGCGCAGTGATCAAATTTTTAACCAAGGAAGACAAGAATGAAAAAGAGATCCATGAACGCATGGTTGCATTGTACACCGACACCGCCCCTTCCTATGCAACTATTGCTCGCTGGAATAGGGAGTTCCGCCATGGTCGTGAGTTCCTTGAAGATGACCCCCGTCCAGGACGCCCGTAGACGTGACCAACGAGCACAATGTGGCCCGTGTGGAGAGGATGATCATCGAAAATCGACGGGTGAAGGTCTAAGAAATCGAGCGAGAACTTTGAATATCACATGGAAGTGTTATCAACAACATTCACGACAATTTGGCCATGACCAAGGTCTGTGCCCGTTGGGTCCCTAGAAACCTCACGCCCCATGATCGACTTCAACGTCGTCAAAGTCCACACGGCCAGAGTTGCACAAGCTACCCTGCGCGAGTGCGGATTCAAGGAGCTCAACCATCCACCTTACAGTCCAGATCTGGCACCTAGCGGCTACTTTTTATTCCGCCAGCTCAAGGCTGCACTGCGTGGACGCCGGTTTGGGGACGATGAAGATGTCCAGCTTTCCGTCCAGGAGTGGATCGAACAGCAGTCGGGAGATTTCTGGTTGTCGGGAATTCGAAGCCTCAGGGACAAGTGGCGCAAGTGCATTGAAGTCGAGGGTAGTTATATTGAAAAATAATAAAACACTTTTCTTCATATCTCGTTCCTTATATCCAAATTGCAAAACTTATTGACCGCCCCTCGTAGATTGTAATTATAATATTACCAGAGTTATTTAATTTTAGACAATTTATATCATACATAAGATATTAATTTAGCTTCAAAGATTATGTATAAATAAATGACAATGGTTTTAGTAAATGTAGCTTTAATTATGGTATGCAATAGCGCGGGATATTTTAGCAAAAATACCACTCGAGAAACAGGGCGTTAAACTGAAACAAACATCATTTCTATTCCAGATGTAAAAAAAATCTACTCGAGGGATGAAATTCTATTTTAAATGTATGTAGCCAAGATTCATTTTCAGTTTTACCAGTTTTTCAAAGTTACACTCAAAAATATTTCCTCTCTCCCCTCATTTATACTTATGGGCATGCATATGTCTTGCACAGCGAGTAGATGCCCAACACAGGCCAAGGATGACTTCGGACAGTGGCGATGCCCTCGGAGTTACTTTCTTCTAGTGGTAAATTCCTCTATCGTAATCAAAGCAAGTCAAGCTGAGGCAGAAGTTCACCAGCTAGCTCAGAGGTATCCTGGTTCACTTATTCGCCTTTTGGCATAAAGTTTCACCTCAATAAAGACTAGTACTTCACGATCTTTTATGCAGTTAGGTAAGGAATGACGAAGGTTGAGATTTAAGACTCTCTTCCGATGTGATAGTAAGAGGCCTCAGCTCCTTAGCCAGTACCTCTAGTGGCCGGCCGTAGGTTGGTGTTTCTACAGAAGATACTAATGGCCTCTATGAGAGCTTCCTAAGATCGGTGCCCTATTAAGCACTGGATAAAACTATTACCCTTAGAAGCAAGCATAAGTTATTTGCAGCGATATTATTAATTAATTATTAACCGTCCAGTTAAATATATTGAAATGTCTGAAATAAGAAATTAAATACGTCATAAGAATAACAAAAATCTTTCACTTCCAATTTACGAGATATATTTTTCGCATTAGAATTCAATTTCTTGATGATTCCTTTTGAGATTAAAATGCATCAATTCTGATGCGAAGCTAATATAATCTTTTCACAGAAATCTTTTATATGAGACCGATCGACCACTGATCTTATCTGATTAATTTGTTCAATATTCGGTGTTTGGAAGTTTTTCCGGAGTTTGAGAGTGGCGTAACCAAACAAATTATCTACCTGTCATAAATCTATGGAGAAAGTTCTTTATCATTGAAAAAGAAAATAGTGAGAAAAAATAGGGGAACGGATTTTCGCCACCTATTTTTATCAGCGTTCGCAACTGCTCTAGTTTTTTGGTATTCTTTGCCCTATAAAATATATTTCATAGCATACCATATTATAGAATATTATATGAGAGAATATTATGAAAGTATTTCAGAAAATTTGGTTTTCATTTATCACCTCAACTCAAAGTACAAGATTGGGCACCCTCCTGTCCCTAATACCTTTCAATACCACATATATATAGCTTTATTCCTTTTGGTGTTGATGCCTTTGTTGTGTGTCGCTTCTTGATCTTAATTAAATAAATAAAATCCTAATATCAGAGGAGAGCATTGAAACGCGTCTTCTCGGAGCGAGGCGATTGTGGCTTCTGGGTGACGGCCCAAATCCTTCGAAACGAGCTATCACGCCCCCCCTCCCCCCGAGTCGACTTTTCAAAATCTAATTTATACGTTTTATAATCACATATTTTAACTGACCTTATTTCAATTCAATTTTTCACATAAATTACCCATCTCAGACAAAATGCAACTCCCGTGGAACAATGGTTTTTCACATATGCACAAAATTTCATCATTAGGACTAAAAAGTAATCCAAATTTTTACCTTTTGACAACTGCGGCAATTTTATCAAACAATGAATAGTACGTAAATAGGCTTTTATACTGCGCTCTTCAAAGTCACAGGCCTTCACGCAACGCAGTGATGTCTGCATAGTAAAAAAAGACTAGGGAGAAGAGAGGTGCCTTCAAAGCAAACTTAAATGCACCGAGGGAGGGAGAGGAAGGAATGTCAAAGCGCATGGTGTTCCTCATTCTCTGAGCACAGACCGAAAAGGTGTGGTCCCTCATAGGACCAGAGACGACTAAGAGGGTATAACTGGTGATGGACATCACATGATCGTTGTTCATGTGCAAAGAGAGAGAGAGATATTGAGAAGAAGAGAGCTAAGCAAGAAACGCAGCAATAAAGCGCTTTATAAGCAGGAATCTTTAGGCTTCCAAACGTGCTACAAGGCAATTATTTCTACGATTGTTCCTTTTTCTTTCCTCGTATTTGTAATTCAAAAAATGACTCGTTTCCATTTATGGCAGAATTAGGTTACTCTTTCTCCATTTCAATGCAATATAAAGATTCAATTGATAAACACAAATATTTGATAATAAAAGTAACATATTATAAATTTCTTGTTTTAAGGCCTCTTCTTACTTGAGTGTATTAAAGCTTGGTTTTATTTGATTGTATTAAAGCCTCCTTTTATTTGATTGTATTAAAGCCTCCTTTTACTTGATTGTATTAAAGCCTTGTTTTACTTGGTTGTATTAAGGCCTTGTTTTACTTTGGTATGTTGGTCAAGCTACTAGCCACAGCTTTTCTTTTTTCAGGCCTAGCGAAGTACTTAGAAGAGATTGGTAGTTAAGGAAAGGATTTTTGAATAGAAAGAAAATAAATAATGGTAAAAATGTGAGAGGGGACGATAAAGGGAATAGTTTATCAAATAGAAAAGTTAAGAAAATGTTGATGGGGAAGGGTTATCATTATCCCATTACGAAAAGTCCATCCAAAATAGTAAAATAAACTCATTAGAAAGAATAAAAATAAGGAACCCACCTCAGTTCTAAATGTACTTAATATTTAGTCAAGGCCACGTAAAAAGGCAAAGAGTACTTTCAGTCACGTCGCGAAGAAGACCTCGTTAGGGATTGTCATTAAAACGAACACACCAGAAGTACCACTTTTGCTTTGCTTTCCTCTTCAGTTTATAAAGTATTTCTTCCATTATATTTTATTCTATTTATTTTTAATGACATGAATTGTAAAGTATCCTACCTATAAGTCTTATAAGAATCGGATGAGGATGTTCAACAATTCCTTGGAAAAGAGTGTCTCATTAAAGAATAGGCAATGTGGAGGCCAACTCCAATGCTTCATACGTCTCAGGAATGTGATTAGACAAGGGAAGACTTCAGTAGTCTTAACTGATTAGGTAAATGACATTGGTAATTATAAAATAGTTAATTTTTTAAGTTTGATAATTACATGAAGTTGGAGAGTCGCATTTAACCAAGATAGGGAAGGGGGTCTCTTCCCAATAATTAATTACGCAAAGATACAACAGGTTTCCAAGAATTACTGAATAAGGATCAGTGTATCTAAAAGGCTAGGGTACTCTCTATTTGGGACAGAATGTTAGTTATTCAAACCTAATAATTTATTTCTCCTTCACAGAATTATCTCATGTGAAAAGTCATCTGCCTGGTTTGGTTTCGAACAAAATAAGAAAATGAACCAAATTTTTCGATTTTACATTTGGCGCAGCCCTTGACCAATCCCATGATGGCTATACCTTGTAATCTCACACCATTTAAGCCTACTTATTTAGTCGTGCAGGGAGAAGGCCAATAATTGTCGTTCACACAACTCTCATTGCTCCATGCCAAGTACCAGCCTTCACAGCAACCTTAAAAAAGCTCTCCATCTACGCGAACTGCCACCCTAGCTTTACGCCAAGTGCTAGCCTTTACAGCAACCTCCAAATTACCTCTCCACCCACGCAAGCTGAGAGTCCTTTGACTTGAGGTAATCGAAATAACTCCATCCTGACTTTAGTCAGGATGGAGAAATTTAGTTTAGAGTTCCTTTTTTAAATTATTATAATTGGCGAAGTTCAGAAAATGTATAAAAATTTGGCCATCATATTGAGGTTCCATCTTTCCTGTATTCTTCTCTCCTAATTTGTATTTTGATGAAATCTTTTCCCTTGATCTTCACTCATATTTAGATATTACGGAAATTAATAAATTTGTGCATGAAAGAAATGAACTTTGAGACCCAAGTGACATCACAAGGTTTTGAACTTTTCCTGCATTCTCTCGTCAATGTCTTTGTAGCTTGGATTCTTGTAATTACTAAAGATATTTTTAGCACATTTTTCAACTTAATCCATGTATGCTTTTTTCAGTATCACTAGGAGAATTTTCTAAGTTTTCATCCTTGACCAGTTTTCTTATATCTTTTTAAAGGATTTTATTTATAATTATGAAAGAATTCTCATGTATCCTTCCTGACTTTTGTGTGTTTACGAGTTATTGAGAAATATTTGTTACCATTATGTAAAGGAAATGATTTAAGAAATCTCTTTGAATAGTCAATAAACAGTGTTCATTCATCAGGAGTGTAAATTATGGCATACTTTTTGTTTAGTCCTATTTGATTTGTAAAGTAAACAAAATAATTTTCCTTAGCAAAGTAAGGAATAAACTCCATTTCTCTTTAACGATACCAAGAGAAAGTTGTCCCAAGAGCTAAAAGAAGTCACAGGTGATCAAAGGAATTTGGATTTAAGTTGGGGACCTAAAAACTCTGCCCACCCTTTTGCAAGGTTTAAATCCATCAATAGATGCTAATGGAATACTTGAAGTTCTTTGTTTCAACGTCAGATTAGAAGTTTTCTCCAACCATTCTTTTTCTGCTTTCAAGGTCACAACGTATATTACTGTTTTCGAAATTTTCTGAAGCTTTGTTATTAAATATAACTTGTGCAAATTTTAGTAGTCCTTACTGCAATTTGGGGGTTCTAATGGTATCATTCAAATGCCAAAAATAAGGCATTTTTTATAGCCTTCGTCCAGCTAAGAAAGAAAGCTTCGGCTGATGTCCGTTCAAAAGCTACAAGCACAAGAGCGACTTAGCCCATACGAAATACTTCAGCAGGTTATACCTCACTGGTGTAACCTTGGTCCTGCTAGCAACAAGACAAACGTGAACTCTACTTTGCTAAATCTCGGAACCGTTCTTTCACCTTTCGCCAGAACGCTCGAGTCGACGAAGGCAAAGCACAGGAACCAGCATCGGAACCACTACTGGGTGGTTTAAACATAGCCAACAAAATTAGAGCAGCACTAAAGGTGCGTCTCTCTCGCTCCTGCTCTAAGCCGAGATGGGCACAAAAAATGGCCGTACTCCTCGAAAGGAGGAGACGGCCCTAACACCAAATGCATTTACGTCAATAGATGTGCCTGTTGAGTTCTTTCCCAGCATCCTCATGGCGGTGTACTTTACATATATTCCTCAAACTTCTGCTCATTTTTCACGTCATATGATTGCTCGGTGATCCACCGTATGAGAGGCGACGTTTAAGTTGAATCGATGTGAATATAAAAGCTAACAATGCGAGTTCACCTTTTGTAAATTTCATTGAACAAGGGACATATACTTGTTAGAAAGAGGCTCGTCTGTCGTTCTGGCCGAAATACGCATCTTCGTTCAATGTGAAGTATTCCATACAATAAAAGCGGAAATTATAAGGAAAAAATTAAACCCATTAGAGGGAATAAAAATAATCCCGATGTATTCTGTATGGAATATACTATTGTTCCTATTAGGACTCCTATCACAGGTTTCATAAAGCGTTCTTACCGTATTTATTTTGGTATGAAACTTGGTGACCAGGATAAAGCTTGTGCGCCACGCCCTATGCAAGACATGTACCGAGTATCTGTGTGGTTGGACCAAGGGCAGGAAGAGTTGTCTAAATTGAAGTCCCCTTGTTTTGCAGGGATCCGACGAACCATGGCACTGACTGCTACTTGTGCTCGATTAATTTGACTGAGAAAAACAGAAAGAACTGCAGCAGCCTCAAGTGTGCTGATCTTCGAGCGGCACGTCGACCTGTAGTTCATTAGGATGAAATTCGAGTACCTGTCTTTGGAGAACTTCCTGACATTAGTGACGAAGTTTCTGTCAGTGTTAAACAAATGAAGAAGTGTATTTTTAGGATGGTGCTCCACATCCTTTTTCCAAAGAGGAACTAAATGATCTAGTTCGCAATCTCAGCTTGTCAAAGTCCTCTGTCTAACTGATGACGTCCAGATTGAAGAAAAAGAAACTCCTCTTTGATAGTGCTCGTATCATTGTCCATCAGGACATGAAAGAGATGGAGATCAGTAACCAGGGTGTGCAGACATGATGGTTGTTTACTGTGGACTCTCTAGAGAGTCATACTCGTACCTACTGCTGAGCATCCTAGAAGTTCGAAGAAACGCAAGTTCATGCCCTGATTTCTGAATAAAGATTACCTAATATCAATTTAAAATGTACTTTCCTTAACAATGTCTACTATTTAATGTACACTAATCAATTTTTGTAAAATTTAATTAATAAATTGTGTTACAAAACTATATTTTTTATCTTAAGAACCTATTTTGGATAGGAAATATTATCAAAATTCAGTCGAAAATGGCACAAAAATATAATTGATTAAGTTATAAGATCAGATTCTTGAATAAATCGCCTCAGCACAAATATCTGCCCTGATCGGAGAAAACGGATGTCATTTTCGGATTCAGCGGTGCAAAAAACTTAGACGACATACAAAATCTGTAAGTCGTCTAAGTTGCTGAATTATTTCAGCATTTTAGTGTTTTAATTTTTAATTTCCTTAAAACATAATCTCGGATGAGGTCCGGTATTTTTCAACGCATTTCTTAATTATTTAAATACAATATACAAGTTTATAAAGTTAAAATTTTTATGCATTAAACACTTTTGCCTTTTCATTCTCATTCAACTCTATTTTATATTCTCTTCATTTTGGGGCGTTGCAGAATATTTCGAAGTTAATTTATTTAGTTTTTCGTCCATTCTTTATTTATGCTTTGCGGCCAAACTACATTGAGGGCAACACGGGCCACCCTGCAGGAAAAGAGAAAAAGAGCGATAGAGTGGTCAGTCATGTCTAAGTAGATATGACGCCACCACCCCCACCTGGTGTGCAATCCTGGGGTGGGGTGGCCCCATTTGGGTGTATTGCACTTGAGGTTAAGTTGCGATAGAACTTCCACTGTTACAATATTTATAATACCCACAGCATGCAACAGCCTCCCTCCAGACTCTAAACTGATCCCTCAGGACAGCCCCACCGAAAGCGCCCGCCCCCTTAAATGCGGTAACGTTGCAGGGGCCTGCAGCAGAGAGGCTGTAAGATCCAAGCTCTCTCTCCTTTGACCTCTCAAACGGTGGGAAGGAACGGAGATGCCTCTTCTGCTCCAAAATCCACGTTCTCAAAATTGAAAAAATAATAATCATCATCATCATCACTAACTCTATAATTTAAGAAGGGGATTTTTCGAGTATTTGAATAATAATTTCATCTTAGTTTGGTTATGACTTATGTTTTTTTATCAAAGTTATTTCTAATAATTCTTTTATAATATCAAAAAACAAAATGGTGAAATTCAGAAATAAATATCAAATAAGTATCGAAATTTTGTGATTTTTTTTAAAACTCAAAGAATTACAAATGGTGAAGTTCAGAAAATTTATTTTTATATATCTTCTTCTATAACTATATTTTAGCAACGTGATATTTTAAAAGGGCGGAAATTTAGTTCCTTTTTTAAATTATTATGATTGGCGAAGTTCAGAAAATGTATAAAAATTTAACCATGGCTGTTTTTTTGTAGATTTTAAATTTTAATCTAGGCAGCGAAGCGCAAGCTCCCCCCCGTAGAGGGGGAGTCGGGAAGCCATTGCCTGTTAAGTTTAATATTTTTAGACCTATTTTTAAGATTTAAAGGTCGCATGACCCCCAAAAAGGCTTTTCTGTTTAACACTGATTATATTTTATTTTTTAGCGCTCATCTGGCGACTGCAGATCCAGATAGGAAATATAAAATAACTCTAATTCTATTATTATTATTATTATTATTATTAACATAAAGAATTTCGCCCATTTTTATCTTTTTTCAAAAAAACAAAAGACGTTACCAAATGATCGGAAAAATGATCCGAAAATTTCTCATAAATCCTTAAAATAAATTATATTTTTATGCAGATTTTGCGAGAAACTCGAAAAGGAAAGATAATCTGAAGAATATATTTTTTAAAAAGCTAAATGAAATATATGTAATTGGTTCATACTCCCTAGTTCTCAATTTCTTCGACCTTGCCTACTTTGTTTTGAGTCCCCCCCTCCACCCACGGTCGGGCAAATTAATTATTTTAAGTTCTATTCGTGTAATTATTTTAAAATTTTTGGAATGATGATTTCAAAGGGACCTCTTATAATAAGGATTATGATTTAATTTATGGTTACCAATAAGAATTCTTTTCTTAAACGTACATAAAGTTGCGCGCACACACCCTAAAGGCACCTACATTCCTTGCAGAAATCACACACGTTCAAGAAAGACAGGCAGTCTCTTCAGATCCAAAATTTCTACCACTTTGTAGATGAACCACTTTTTTAAGAATATTATTAAGGGCCTATCCTCGTTGGTTTTTGCTTTGTATTCTAAATGATAATAAAAATTGACCGCATGCGAAAAATTGGTATAAAATAGTTGATTCTTAAAACCCACCTTAATAAATTAATGATTTTGATCTAAGAGTAAATTTTGATCATCTTTTAATGTTTGCGATTTGGCAAATGAGTCCCGTTGGATATAAAACAGCTCGAGGCTTCTTCCAAATCGGAGATAACAAACGTCCTCTTCCTGGCGGAGTCAGCAACATCTGGCAACTCCATGATGGTGATCCCTGTCAACCTCACGCCACGCGTTATCATCGCCTCACAAATCGCTCGCTCCATGCCAATTCTAAGCCTCACCTTTAACGTCTAAGATCTCCATTCACGCGAAGTGCAGTCACTTGACTTGAGGAATGAAGAAGAATTCCTACCTGACATTGTTAATCATAAATAATATATTATACTAGCTAAGGTACCTGGCCTTGCCCAGGCTAAAAAGTCCTATAGCAAACAAATACAGATGCACATTGTCGTAGAATTCCCCCCCTTTTTGCTCTATATCTAGGAGTGCTAAGAGTGTCTAATATATATTGATATCTGAATACCTTAACGAACAGAGCTGATACGAAACACGTAAGGATATAAAAGAAACGCCAACTAATTCACAAAATAAACTTATATTTTATCTTTATCAATTGAATACATAACATTTATACATTTATTACAGCAATACTCTGAATAATATCCTAAACAAGAATTAATTAAATTAGTTGACCCAAAAAAATTGGTTAACGTTTTCTCTACACCCAACAATAATATAAGAATTAGGCTTACGGACTCATGTGGAGTTTAAAGGCCTCAGAAATGTTATTTACTCTTGACGCGTGCCGCCGGCCAGATGTAGATGAGCGAGATCACACGGTTGTTTTGGCGAGGGTGGCAGCTGGGGGGTCCACACGTTCTTCCGGGGGGGGGGTTCTTCAAGGACGAGAATCAAACCGGTGCTTTATGCAACACCTAGGCAGTCGTGGTCTCTCTGGCGAGAGTGAGTCGAACTTGGTTCTTAAATCAAGTTAACTTGGAATGCGGTGTGACCACCGAGTAACGAGCTCGAGGAGGAGCTTTTCTCCTTGGTTACTTATTTCCTTATGGACAAGGACTGAACTCGGGAGGGCCTTCTTCAAGGGCGAGGATAACGGAGGGAGGTTTCTCTGGCGAGAATAATTTACTTAAAGTTTGGTTTGATAACCGGGAACTAGCTCGAGGATGAGCTTTTTCTTAGTTCCAGTCTTCTTCAAGAGCGAGTATAATGGAGGGGGATTTCTCTGACGAGAACAAGTTGAACTTGGTTCCTCACCAAGTTAAATAAGAGTTCGGTGTGGCCACCGAGTAACCGGCTCGAGGGGGAGCCTTTTCCTTCTTCTTTTCTTAATTCCTCAAGGACAAGGAATACCCCTGGTCTTTAAGGTGCACCAGGATATGAGGAGTCTCTCTGGCGAGAGTAAGTTGAACTTACCAAAGTTAACTTATCGTTTGGTTTGATAACCAGGGACTTAGCTCGAGGATGAGCTTCTTCTTAGCCCCTTAAGGTAGGTAGCCCTGCCTCTCTTGCAGGGTACTTCTTGGTCTGGCGAGCCAAGTACACTACCTCTCTAGTCTCGGTAGTTCGGTTTGATCCGAAGACTTAGTCACCTAGAGACTGACGTATACTACCCCGATTTTCCTCAGAGTTCCTCATTTATACCTCATCACCCGACTGGGGGAGTGGTAAGGGGGGAGGGGCTTGAGGACGGCCCCAGGAGAGTTCTTTTATCCAACGGTTTTTCCCATGAAGTCAAACATCGGCTCCTCGTTAGCCTTTGAGATTGGGCGAAACACGTCTCCAATTTCTTATTTGACGTGAAACTGGATCTCACTCTCCTGGGGGAGATCTTACATTTTGACCTTTAGGGTCTTTCATGGCACCAAGTTGTGCCACACTGCGGTTAAGCACTAAACCCGCCAATGCCTTCAACGGATGTCTTTGCGGTAACCGCCTTGGGACTGCACCAAGAGTGAACGGGGGGAGGGGGGAGGGGGGGTGACCATTCCCCTACACACATTGATTGAAATTCATATATTATGGCACAAAAATATCTTTATTTGCTCATTATTATTAATTGTGGGCTGAATACAGATTCAAGAGAGTTGCGCACTCTCACTATCATATAATATACTCACAATGAGTAAGCGTTTCACATCGTGCGCCCGGCAGTTTACGCGCTCTTGTTAACGACCATTAGTTATGAGCGAACAACGTTGTGGCCGAAGGAACAGATCGAGCGTCCTCTAGATACAGATTCTAGAGCGACTGTTTTAAAAGGACCAATTAGAAAAACGTCCTAGCGTCCCCATTTGCCGGTCATTTAAAAAGTAAAGGAAATATATTGGACTGAAAATGCGAATTACAGTAAAGAAATAAGACGAAGCAAAGATACAAATGAATGTCCATCTGCGTTGGCCGACTCAACTGTGGATACTAAGCTCAGCTAAATTACATGTTACATTCTCCTCAGGTAATTCATACTTATTGTACATTTTGCATTAATAAAAATAAAGGATATTTCGTTCTACTTCGTCCTCACCCACTTTAATCTCATTCGTGCTTACTTCACCCGCAATTTCAATCCCATTCGTGATTACCCTCGCCTACATTTAAATTTCATTCGCTCTTGCTTCCTCCCCAATTTGAATCTGATTCGTGCTTTCATCACCCGTAATTTGAATCCCGTTCGTGAATAGACCACAATTTAAATACCTTTCAGTGTTTACACCTCCAGCTCCACAATTTTGATCCAATACCCACTTACAACCTGTAATTTGAATCTCTTTCGGACTGAAATCTTCCGCAATTTGAATTCCATTTGTGCTACTCTTCTCCTCCTTCACTTTAAATAAAATTGGTGCAGACATTGCATGCAATTTGAACAATCTCAGTCCTGATTACACCCCCTGCAATTTGAATCCCATACCCTGGCAAAATAGAATCTCATATGTACTTAAATACCTGCCAATTCAAACTGTTGTGCTAACAATCTTGGTAATTTGAATCTCTGTCGTCTTATAATTGGAATCCCATTTGTGCTGATATCATCCTCAATTTGAATATACCTTGTGAATAGACACTACAATTCTATTCTCATTCATGTTCACCCCCTCTCTCTTCCGCAATTCTAATCTTATTCGTGCTCACACCCTCTTCCCTCCTGCAATTTGGTCATTTTGAGTTATGCAAACCTTTTAAAACCTTAAATAGCTGCTGGTACCTGTCTGCGCACAACTCACTCCCCCAAACACACACAGATGGAAATATATATTAGATAATTGGAGTGTGGTTGTACATATAACCAAACGCTCCATTCCGATGGAGTCCAGAAGCGTCTCGGCACTTTCCATCTATCCTTCCGGAGTTTCCTCATACGACTTCAGCCCCATCGTCGTCACTACCCCCGAGCCTGTACGAAGATCTCACACTTATCCTTTAAAATCAAGTGGATGGAAATATATTCTCAATTTCGCGATTATTTTATAGTGATTCACGTGCTCTTTTGGGAGATATCTTTTACTTTCACACTCCTTTACAATTAAGTTCATAATGGCTACTGATGCACATGATCATTGGCTTAATGCTGGTGTTTTTTCTCACTTATCAGGCTTTATCTTTGTCTTACAAGTACTTCTCTTTGTTGAGCCGATTGGAAAGATCATATCGGCGTCCTCTATGATTTGTCTACTAAAAAATGGTAGTTTGTTTTCTTCTATTTACGCTCTGAATAAATGGTTGGTCAAATTCCAGTAGATACGTTTGAAAAATATTCAGCCTTAAATTAGAATCTGAAATTAAAGAGAAATAACAAAAGGCACAGTTTTGTAGTAACACGAGCTTTTAAACAAACCTTTATTACGTTTTTTCAGTGAAATTGTGCATTTAATTTATTTGTTGTTTGTTATTTCAAGTCTGAGGAAATCTATTTGATATATATGGTGTCAGGACATTCTATTTAAAACGTCCCTCTAAAATATAACGTGAGAAAGGGCATAAAAATAGTGTTTTCCGTATATTTTACAGAGAAATTCATTCACTATTTAGAAAATATAAGTTTAAAAATATATCTACTCTTTATTTATATTATTAAACATATCCTTATTTCATCCATCCTTCATTAACAATGAATCCGAAAGCGAAACGACAGAAGCGGAAGACTCACTATTTGAACTTCTGGACTGCTGATCCCTGGGATTACCACAAACTGTGGTTGACTACCTTATTTGGGGATTTAGGGTAACTCAAACTTTGAGTAAAGATCCGAAAAAACAAAAGAATGAGGGAAGTAACACTTATTTCCCCATAAAAGTCGAACAAAGATCATAATAGCAAACCTCGTCAAATTTAAGTTCTAGAGCTGAGATACATTTGCGAAAGAAGGAGAGGCAATCATTTCCAAGTTCTTGAATTTCCCTAATGGAAATAAAAAAGTGGAAGTTTAACCCATAGACAATCACAGGTCAAATGGATTTGGATAATAAAAATATTGAAATAGATTTTTTTTGTCATACTAATGTGTCAAGAAAACGAAAATTGCCCTCACACGCAAAAAATATTAATTGTATGAGAACGAGAAGAACGAAGACGAAACAAGTATATGAGAATGATGTTTAAAATAGAAAACGGGAGAGAAATCATAAAAATGGCAAAGCGTATTGAAACAACCCAAAATTCTTGATAACACCCCAAGGAAAGCACTTTTATATCAGCAAGAAAAAATCACCAGTAAGATGTGATATTAGGGAACCAGCTGAATTAAATCTCAGGGAAAAGTAGTTAATAAGTTAAAGGGTATCGTTGACTGGGAATGAAATATAATTCAACTTTGTCTAACCACACATTGAATTTAGCCTACCCTTTGTCTAAGTTCCACCATCTGATTCTTAGCTTCGAATTAATCTAGCAGCGAATTTTGGAAATAAGATGAGAGAGGTTTTGATATTCACTACACAAATATTTCCGTCCACGTGTGGCCCTAAGTTAAATGAAGCAACAACTTCAGGTGCCTTCATTATCCCTGTCTTTTCAATTCAGTATCTATTCAGTATCTTGTCAGTTATTCATTATCTATTCAGTATCAACTGCGTCCAATTATTCCTTCATTCGCTCAAATTTCATCGCTCCGCCAATCATCCTGAAAGCGACCAATAACTGCTCCATTACCCATGGTAAGTAGCGTCGAAATCGGACAAAAAATAGAAAAGGGTAGGAAATGAAGAGGAGGGAGATGGAGAATAAATATGAGTAAAAAAAGATTCAAGAAGATGTGCAGCAAACTCCATTAATCCCAAAGGATGGGGAGTAATTACTTTTTAAATGTATGGGTTTAGATAGACAATACTTCAACCTCTACCACGGTGATGCTCCCTCATTGTGAGGGGGTCTTATGTACGGCAGCATCTTGTCCAGTCCGACCTCATTTGTGGGAACAAGTCCCTAAGCACGAACCTTGAAGAACGCCACCCTTCATATGCACGCCTAACATACACAATTTCATCCACTTACTCCACGGTTAGCCCTTTATCTCTTAAACACTCATTCACATAACCCACCTTTAACGCGGTCTTCCAACACTAGACACATTCTGACACTCATGCTCGCATATTTACTTCACACAAATCTATTCACATCCATTTTTCTTACATGTTGAAACCGACTCAAAACAATTACTGTCACAACCTCAGTCCCACCTTCCACACCAGAAACAACTCAAACCCAGATGTTCCTCACTCTATCCACTTTTCCCACACCACCAAGCATCCCTATCAAAGTGTCCATTTGTACTGCTCTCACTCCAGAACTTTTCTCCTTGCACCATACCATAGTCTCACTCCCATACCCCAGCGTTGGTGCCAGCATACTTTCATGGAGCTCTGGCGCATTTCAACCTCAAACCATTACCCTATACTCACAGTCTAATTGCCACTTAAACTTAAGGTCAAAATCTGCTTCATCTGAGCAACCATCACTTACACTGCATTCGAGATACTTATAATTTTAAACTTGTTCAAGGGTGACATCATGATTCGGATAGCACACACTACCAAACTCTCACCCTTAAAAATCATTACTTTACCCTTTTCTGCATTGACCTTTAGTACCTTCCTACCACATACAATGTCAAAAGCTTCGATAAACATTTCAAAGCACTCTCACTCCAAACCCCAACACTAGATCATCAGCATAAAATAACAAAGATAAAACCCATCACTACACCTTCTTCATCCCTCAATCAAGGTATTAAACAGCAATGGCGACATCTCACAACTATGTCTTACACCCTACTCTTACCACGTATGTCAAACAACTAACTGCGGCTACATTTCACACTAACGCACGTTTTACTTCCAACATAAATTCTTTTAATGCAATCCAATCGTTTACCCCGAACTCCGTACAATCTGAGCACTTGCCATAATATTTCTCTATCTACACGACCAAAAGCTTTCTCCACACCCACGAGCCTAGAATTCACTTTACATCTCTTATCCCTTGTGTTTCCTGCTAACTTAGGCAACGTGTGAGGCGGATTCCAACCATGGAGGTCCTTCGACTAAACTCTGGCTGACTCAATAAGAAATGAAAAGAGAAAGAGAGCTGATGTATTACTAATGTGGAGAGAGCTGCACTTGTCATTTGCTCGCCCATTCAACAAGTTTGTTTATGTCTTCTTGAATCAGTGCACGGTCTTTGAATGTTTTTACACGGCCACTGATTTTGGTATCATCTGCAGACATTGATAACTTGTTTATTATTCCGATGTCTATGTTGTTAATGGATATGCGGAAGAGTACTGATCCAAACACTGATCATTGAGGCATGTCGCTTATAACTGGAATATAGTTGGAGGAATTGCTACAAATTACTACTCTTTCACTTCTTTTACTAAGCCAGTTTTACATCTATTTAACAACTTGCTCTTCTATACCATGAACTTTAATTTCGGTAATCAATCGTTTGTGTGGCACCTTGTCAAATGCCTTCTGAAAATCGAAACATACAATATCGACAGCTCGGTCTTCAGCATATACTTTGAATATATCGTGAAAGAAATGAATTAAGTTTGTCAAACATGATCGTCTTCGAGGAAATCCAAGAGTGAATACCGATTGGACATCGAGAACAATTTACATCAATTGATTTCAAGACTTCTCTAACTTCGTTTTCTGGAGTACAAATGTCATTCAGAGGTTGTTTATTGTTATCGAACAAATCCATGGAACTGGAATGTTAGTCTCATCTTCAGTAGTAAACAGAGAAGCAAAAATAATAATGAGAATTTGGGCATCTCCCCATTATCATTCACAATGTCTTTATCTTCCGAGAGGAGCGGGCCAATCGATGGGAGGGTTGTCTTTTTACTATTCACATAGCTAAAGAATAACTATGGAATGGTTGATTTTATCAGCTTCTTCTTTCCTTTCTTAACTTTTTAAAGTTATTTTCATTTACAGTTAAATTTTTTGTCCGAAATCTAGTGTATGCCCCCTTCTTTTGTTCAAAGGCTTTTTGAATTTCTTTGTTGAACCATCTTGGCTTTGCACTTGTACCTATTTGCTTCCTTTTTGTGGGATGTAGCTTGAGCATTCCCACATTCTTGGAGATTGCCGTCAGTAGTTAGGGGTAAACAAACCTAATTTTGTAATTCGTTAACCATTAGTTCCCAATTGGCACTTTCGAAATCCGATATAAGGGAAACATTGGCATCCTCTTCGTACCAATTAGCAATTACTTTGAAGTTTACTTCAAAGTTCACCTGAATGTGGTCACTGCCTGGGTAAAAGTAGCGGACATGAATGTCGGTTACCATGTTAGGGTCAGAGATTAAGACTAAGTCCAGAGTATTCTGGTCACGTGTAGGCACGTCTACTACTTGGTGAAGGAGACCTCTCAGAAGTCCTTAGTAGAGATGATTTCCAGAAACTATAGAAAGCGGTTAACCCATGTTTTGGGGGGGTAAGTAGAAATCTCCTAATATTAACTAGTTTTGCCTACAAGGTATATCATTAAGAATCTCACCTAAATTTGTATATATACATTTACGTTTTGATTCGAGAGCCTAAAGAAAACGAATAGTAGCAAATTATTTCAATATGTATCTGAGAAGAAGGACGTTAAAAGAAGGACAGGACTTCGAATCTTTTCTCACTCACTTCGCGGAATTTTTTAAGTTAATCATTGGGACATCGAGACGGACGGTATCTAAGTTTTTTCCCATCCTTAGCTCGCAGCTCCGAGATCTATGTGTATCCTTTCCCTCGGAAGCTACAGTGGATTATTCCACCCTCAAATCTGAATTTCTCGCGGCTGTATAATATGACGCCTGACTTCTAACGCGCCCAATTTCGCCACGCCCGCATCCAACCAAATATGACCTTCCGTCATTTTGGATATATTCTTTCCAGTAATATCAATTTTTGGTTAGACGCATCGAAAGTCCCCCACGATTATGAGTCCCTGGTAGATTTTGTTCTAAGAGATCAGTTGCTGGCGTCACTAACACCAGAGATCCTCTCCTTTGTGAAGTATTGTCGGTGCAACTCCTTCAAAGAGTATATAGAAGAAGCAGCTATCAATGCGGCGAGTCAACTTATACCCGAAGGGCAATAAAAAGCCTCCCCCTTCATCCCCAAGAACAAATTTAATAACTCGCGGTTCCCTCCTAAGAACTCCCAAAAATTCGTCAAGGTTACGGGCCCCTCTAAGCCCAGAAGTTTCCCTCCATCGGAACCCCGTGATGTCAAGCCCCTCATATCTAATTCCCCGATGTCAACCTTTTCCCGTAGGTCAATCGTATGTTTTGCGTGCAGTGTCAAAGGCCACACGCGCCCAAATTTCCCCCAAAATTACCAACTCCGTAGTAATCCCATTCACCAAGTCCACCAGGTGAGTGCCGCTCCCACTCCCCCTCCATCGCGACCAGAAACATCAGCTCCAATCTCGTCTCCCAGTGCCCCGAGGGCACCATGTTAATTTCCTCTTCGACAAGTGTCTCCAGGAAGTTTGAAATTTAAAAATGGAAGCGTTAATGGGTGCCGTGTCTCCACCATCATCCCCGATACCGAGTGTACCTGTATGGTGGTATCGAATGAACTTCTTCCCCCGTGGCTTCCAACCACAAAATGTTTGCGGTAGTCCATGACTACCTGGGACGCGCAAACTGCTTCCACATTGTAAACTTTACCTGGAGTGTCGGTACTTTTCAGGATAGCCTGAAGTCGTCTCATCTAACCCTGTGGCTCAGCCCGTTATCACGAGAGCAGTGTGCAGATAAGGAATCCCAGACGCCCACTGCCCTTGAAATTCCCTTAGATTCAGAGTTCAGCGGCATTATGAGCGAAGAATTTGCTTAAAGACAGAAGGAGTGCCCAAATCTCTTGCCTTGCAGGAAAAATCTCGGAGCCTTGAGGAGAATTCGGTCTGCGGTAACAAGACAGCCTCTTATATCGTGAAAGAAGGCTTGCTATATCACGCTTGCACGGATGGTGTTAACCCCGAGACTCACCTACACTGTGTTCCCCGTTCGCATGTCGTCCTGACCCTAAAAATTGCACACGATAGTGTATTTTCTGGCCACTTCAGCCACAATAAGACTGGTCAGGGGATTTTCCGGTATTTCTACTGACCTGGTGCTGCAGTTTACATTTATGAATACTGCCAATCCTGTGACATCTGTGAGAAAATCACGGCAAAAGAGCGTGTTTTCGGCCGCATTTGTCCCCCTTCCAGCGAAAGGCATAGTTATGTCATTACCCTCGTGGACTTTACTACTCGTTTCCCCGAAGTTGTACCTTAAAAGAGAATCAACAGTGTTACCTGTGCCGAAGCCTTAATTTCCATCTTTTCTAGGGTAGGCATACCAAAGGTTGTATTGTCCGTCTGCGGTCGGCAATTTACTTCTGAATTGGTGGAATATATCGGGAAACTGTTGAGGGTAAAACTGCTCTTTACCACCCCTTATCACCCATGCGCAAATGCAGTTTGCGAGAAATTTAATGCGACCTTGAAGTAAATATTAAAAAATCTGTGTGCTGAACAGCTCCTTGAGTGGCATCGCTTCTTGCCCGTGGCACTATTTTCATTTAGGAAGATTCCACATCGTACGCTTGGATTTACTTCTTTTGAATAATCTACGGACGTAACGTGCGAGGTCCCATTAGCATCCTCAAGGAGAAATTCTCTAACGTCAAGTTAGCCAGTGATATTCAATCTTCCTATGCGTATGTTTTGGATCTTCGACGAAGATTAAAAAAGTGTGCCGAGATTGCATACCAAAATTCCGACGTTAACTTATCGGGCGTACTTCGATGACAAATTGAAGTAGAGGGAGTTTAAGCCCGGTGATGAGGTCCTATTGCTACTTCCTACGGAGTGCAACAAACATCTAAGCCAATGGAAAGGCTACTTCCTAATTCTCGAATCGCGAGGACCTGTGGATTATTTAATTAATACTCCCACAGAACCACAGGAAAGAAGCTGTTCCACGTCACCATGTTAAAAATATATCACCACCGCGCGTGTGTCAACAACATTGTTACCACTGACGAAGAGACATCTTTGGAGGTCGACTACACGACGGATGCTCTGAGCCTTGTACAGGCCGTGTGCGTCGAACAGGATAGGGATTACTCACTACCCACCTTGCCCTGCTCCCTCCATTCACCCCCCGCTAGTTTGGATATCAACAAGCGGCTAACTCCCGACCAAACTAACCAGTTGCAGCCTATTTTAAGCAAGTTTGAGGAAGTCATTTCTTGAGACCCCTGGGTGTGTTATTAACTTCGAGCATGATATTAGCCTCGCTACACAAGAATCCGTTCGTTCAAGACCTTACCCCCTTCCAATTCATCTCAGAAATGCCTTTAATGCCTTTAACCTCCATAACATTGAACCTTCCACGTCAAATTATTGTTCCCCAATAGTTATGGTACAGAAACCACATAACTCTTACCGCATGTGTGTAGATTTTCGAAAATTAAATTCCGTGACCGTTTTCGATGCGAAACCGATTCCCTTAATTGACCAAAACCTTCATTTGTTCGAAAAAGCAAAATTTATTAAAAAGCTTGACCTATGTAAAGCGTATTACCAAGTTCCCATGAAAAGGGGTGTAAGGAAATTCACCGCCTTCCCTACCGACAAAGGACTTACGCAGGTCTGCCGACTTCCTTCCGGGTTAATGACGGCCTGCAGCAATTATAATCGGATAATGCGCAGAGGTTTGAACGGATTAGATAATGTCACCTTTTACTTTGGCAACATTTACGTTACCACTAGTGATGGGACCAACACTTGGCCTCCCTTCAGGCGCTCTTAAGCCGTTAACGAGAGCACGGCCTCACCGTAGGCCCTAGTAAGTGCCACCTCGCCTATGAGTCAATCCAATATCTGGGTTTCCACATTGGAAACGACCAACTTAAGCCTCAAGAAGACAAGGTCCGGGCAATATTTGAGATGCCCCTCCCGGATACGAAGAAGCAGCTCCGTTCTTTCGTAGAGTCTAGCTCATTTTATAGGAGGTTCATCCCCAATTTTGCGTCTTTGAACACCCCGTTGTGTGAACTACTCAAAAAAAAGTCCAGAGACCGCATCATATGGAAGTCGAGGGCTACTGCTCATTTCCATCAACTAAATAATAATAATAATAACAATAATAAGTCTTTTGTAATGCGCTCTTCAAAGCCTGAGGCCTTCCCAGAGCACACGTTGTGCTGAGATGAGAATGGAAATTCAATGGAAATTCAAGAAGGGCAGAAGGCAATACTGAAAAGATGCGTTTTCAGGAGACGCTTAAATGTGGTAGGAGAGGGAGAAGACCTGATTTCAGCAGGAAGAGCATTACACAACTTAGGGGCGCAGATTAGGAAGGAGCTTGAGTGTATCGTTGAATTGTGTTCCCCCTAATATGTGTGCTTGATCTGCTATTGTGCATGTTCATCTTATCAGTAAGTAACCCTTTTTCATTTATTTATTTATTTATTTATTCCTTTTCCTTGATCTCTTCTCCCTCACCCAACACGTTTCTTTCCCTACCCACTCTCACGGTAACATTTTAGACCTTGTAATCTCTGACTGTCTTATTTCCAACCTGACGACTACAAATTTGTCCAATGCTCTATCTGATTACTTCCTTATCAACTTCAACTTCTCTATCCCATTCCATATACCTCCCCAGCTGTCGACTTGCCTCCATTGATATTCCGTCCCTATCTTATGATGTGGCCTCCAAACTTTCTCCCATTGATGCTTTTGCCTCTCCTGACCAGATTCGTTCTTCTTTGCAGCAACCCCTTCGCACTTGTCTTGATACCCACTCTCCCCTTGTCACCCCTTCGAACTCCCGTTGTCACCGTGCCCCTTGGTGCTCTATGGAACTCCTCCGTGCTAGGCAGTCCATGCGTACCCATGAAAGAGTCCTTAGAAAGGCTCGCACGCGTAGGCAAGACACGACCCCTCTCTTGCTGGTGTTTTGACTTGCGACAGCTTCCTACCTGCCGAAATTAAAATCTGCTCGTGAAGCCTACTCACGTAATCTGCTTACTGATAATATCAATGATCCCCGTACCGTCTTCCGCCTGCTCTCCCGTCTTACTTCCCCAGCCCAGGTCTCTCCACCCATTACCCCTGCTACTCTCTAGAATTTCTTCGCAGATAAGGTCACTAACCTCCGTCCCTCCCTCCCTCAGCCTTCTGTCCCGGCTCGTGCCATTCTCCCTGACTTCCCGCCTCAGCCGCTTATCGTTTTTCCCACTGTGACCGCTTTGGAGCTTACAGCCCTGTTCTCGCGTTCTAAGAAATCGGGCTTCCCAAAGGACATTTTTCCGCCTAAACTGTTAGGTAAAATTCTGCCTGCTATCCTCCCAACGCTTCTTTACTTGTTCAACACTTGACTCGCAACTGGTCTTGTTCCCTCTTCCCTCAAACGTGCCCACATACTTCCGATTCTTAAAAAGCCTCAACTGAACCCCACTGACCCTTCCAATTATCGCCCGATTTCGCAACTTCCTTTCATCTCTAAGGTTCTGGAGAGACTGATTGCTTCACGCATCAACAGTCACATGGTGGCCTGTAACATTGATGAAACCTATCAATCTGGTTTCAAATCAGGTCACTCCACAGAAACCGCCCTTCTTAATGTGTCCAATTGCTTACGAAGAGGCGCGGACAGGGGTTGTGCCTCCATCCTCGTTCTACTCGACCTCTCCTCTGCCTTCGATACTATTGACCATACCGTCCTTCTTGATCGTCTTAACTCTTTCCTCGGCATATCAGGCACCGTTCTTGATTGGTTACGCTCTTGCCTCTCGTCTCGTACTCAATCCGTTGTGATTGACGACGTTTCATCCGACTCTACCCCCATTCGCTTTGGAGTACCACAAGGCTCTGTCCTTGTTCCTCTACTATTTCTTATCTACCTTCTCCCTCTTAGTTCCCTTCTTCGAAATCTCGGTCTATCCTTCCACCTCTATGCTGATGACACTCAAATTTTTGTTTCCTTATCCCCCACGTCTCTTGCCTACTCTATCACTGACCTCCTGGCTGCCTACTCCTCCATTTCTGACTGGCTTTCTACCAGCTTTCTCAGGCTTAATCACTCCAAAACTGAGGTCCTCCTCGTCGGCACCCCTGCTCTTGTCAAAAAATCTAAATTTCTTTTTTCCTCGCTTACTCTGGGTGGTAATACTATCCTTTTCTCTGACTGCGTTAGGAATCTGGGTGTTGATTTTGATGAGCATCTCTCCTTTAAGCCTCATATCCGCAATGTCAGCAAATCCTCTCTATGTTTCCTTCGTAACTTCTCTCGGGCCCTTCGGTCATCACCTGCACCTCTTTTAAATATTCCTCGTTCATCGCTCTGCTTAATGGGGGACTGCTCCTTCTCAATCTGGGCCCCTAAGTTGTGTTAAATTGGCATCTGCCCCAGTCATCAGGTTGCCTGACCCCAGTAGGAGCTTCGATATCCGAACAGATGCGAGGAACGAGGGCATCGGTTGTGTCATTCTTCAGTACGAAGACGACGGTGAGAGTCACCTTGTGGCCTATGCGAGTCGCAAATTTCTCCCACGTTAGAGGAATTATGCAGTGATATAAAAGGAAGCTTTAGCTATTATTTGGATAAGCCGAGAATTCGTTATAAAAACCGACCACCGCCCACTAGCATACCTCCGCAATATTAATATTAATAGGATGGAGCTTATTATTGCAGAAATTCCAATATAGGATAATATATATAAAATAGTTGAAAAATTGTATTGCCGATACCCTTACCCGTAATCCACTGGGTGACGATCCCAGCTAAACTTTAATTGTAATTACTTCATAGCCATTTGTCCATCTTGTAATTATTATAACCACCAGCTAGAGATTAGCTTATATTCAATTATTTATGTTTATTTATTCATTTTTCTCGATGTGTACGTCTAGGACGCACATCGCCATTGTATATATAAAATTAGCCTTTAGAAGGTTGGTTCAGCATCTCTAAATGTGTATATGTACCACCGTAATCCTTCTGTCATTTATTTAAAATGTATCATTAAATATCCATTTCATTCTTCTTTTTTTTGCTTTGTATAGCTTAGTGTATAAATATTATTTTCATTTTTTTCAATTATGTCTCCCTTAATGCTCTTATGGTCGGCAATAATTAATTTCCTTTTCCGTTCATATGTACATGCAGTCGGGTAGAATTAGCTTGTACACCTGCTCGACGTCAGGTCAGGAATTCTTTTCTTTTCCGCTTACCCCGTTGACCACTCGTGTGAAAGACTCCGCTTTCCCAAGTCATTCGTCTTAAAGGATGTCACCTTTCTCCCCCAACTCCGAAAGTGCCATCTTTTTTGATGGGAGGGATGTAGCAGAATAAGGTCGAAGGGCGACCACGTGCCCTTCTGTACTCACGTGGTCCTGAGATCGCATGGAGCTTTGAAAGCACGGCTGAACCAGGGTGAGGGTGCAGGCAACGCCGTTATCACGCCCCAGCTGTATTTGCTTAGGGACCGATTTCATTATCTCCCGTGGCCACCTTTCAACCAACATTCTTGCCTCCCGTCATAAGATTGTGATAACGCCAACGTTATCACAATTCCCCCACCCCCCGAAGAAGTCGCTGACTGTTCTCTAAAATCGCGTGTGTGTGGAGTCGGCTGCCAAAGCCACCAAAAGCCACCTCATTAGGCGTATATATAATCCTTCGACTCAGTTTAGTAAGCAGCACTAAAAGACTTTCCACCTAATATGGCGAACGATCTGAAGGAATCTCGCCTCCCCCATCGGTGATTTCGATTCGAGGACGAAGGCTAAATCGGCATCCATAAAATCTGCAATAGTAAATCGGCGAGTATCTGACCAGGATTTCCAATTCCGAAGGCCATCTACGAGTGCAAACTCATCTGAAGTGAGAGGTAACCCGACTTCCCCCTTCGCAGCCATCGTATCCTAACCTGCCCCTTTCCGGCAACGAGCACGTAAGCAATTGTAACCGTTGCCGCCTGCAGATCAATCTATAATCTAGCTTGCCCAATCGATCCATTCTTTGTGTGTGCGCCCCGGTTTAAAATCCCCCTTTAAATCACCGACCTGAATCCGACCTCCTTAATGCTCTAATTAATCCACCTGTATCCTGCGTAGACATTTAACTCCGTCTGTGCGACCATTTCCTTCAAACCCAATATTTGTGTATATTTAAAATTATTTTGTTGTTAGTAAAGATATATTTTCGCCATTATCTTTCTTTCGCAACCCCAACGCGTACCTGCTACCTGTTAATCTTCGGCCAACTTGCACTTTGAAATATTTGTTTTAAAAAGGACCCCGTAAAGTTAATAATAAACCATCCCCACTGGACTCATAACAATTTCCTTATTGACTAACGGTCTTTAACCAACTTCGGCCCAAAGACCAAAAGTACCTACGAATATATATATATATATATATATATATATATATATATATATATATATAAAGAGAGAGAGAGAGAGAGTCTGGCCATTGCACGACAGTAAGTGTAACTGGGTATGTATGTTGTTTTAGGGATCCGTTATGAAAATAAGGAAGAGTGGTATGTGGAGAAGGTGGAAATTGTCCAATGAACAAAAGGCCACTTTACCTTCAGGTAGCACAAATGAGTCCTTCTTCCTTTCCCTCAATTAGCCTCCATCAAGGCTAATCAAAGAGAAAATAACCACTTCTGAACGTATCGCTGCTGGTGGAATATCCGGTCACGCACAACAAACGGTATCCAATCAACCTCATTCGAATGAAGTCCAGTCCAAATTTCAAAAATTTGACCGTACCGATACACTAGTATGCAAGAGAGCAATCCAAGCGACAAATGCAGTCTTTTTAGGACTACTAAAGCGGAGTCTACTATTTGAGTCAGTCGTCAAGCTTTAGTCAAAAGCTTAAATTATAGTTTACAATTTTTGTAAATTTAACTTGCAGTACCGAAAAGAAAATTTAGACAGAAAAAAAGGAAACCAAATAATATTAATTTGACAGTTTGAAATAGACCTTTAAACACCGACCACTGATTTAGTCAGATGGTGAAAGGGAATCTTCGTTCTACGTGTTTCCGATCGGAAAAAATAATGTGCTTTACTTACGTGTCCGTTGTCTTCTTTTCTATCTTATTGAGAGAGAAAAAAGGAAAACCAGGATACTAATCTATATGAAGAAGAAAATGAAAAAAAACACAAATAAAATGAAAAAAAACACAAAACTTGAGATTATAACTAAACACCACATTTAATGCTCTAACATACTGCACACCCAAATCAGGCACTAATTGAATGTATCTAGATACTATTAACCACTTCAAGTACTAGAATTACACACAAAAAAAACACTGTACTAACACTAAAATGACTTTTAATTCCGGAAAACACATTACAACCCTCGAACCGATTGAAACTTTAATTAAACACAAAATTAATACTCCAACACACCCAAATGAGGCACTTATTGCATGAATCTAGATACTATTAACCACTTCAAGTACTAGAATAGCACAAAAACCCTGTAATAACACTAAAATGACTTTTGTTTCAGGAGAACGCACTTAACACGTCTGCACGCTACGGAGTCTACAGAGAGATAGGTGCAGAGGTAGAGAGAGATAGAGGTAGACAGAAATAGTGGTAGAGAGATAGAGGTAGTAAAAGAGATAAAAATAAAGATAGTTGTAGAGAGATAAAGGTAGAGGTAAAGAGTTTGTGGGAGAGATAGATTGAGGTGATGTAGATTGTGTGGGAGAGAGGGTGATAGAGAAAAACGAACTTTCTTCTTGATTTTCCATAAAAGAACCTTAGCTATGTGACTAACCGTAAATAAGAGACGATTTCCATTAAGACTGAGAATAAGTCTTATATTAATTATTTGAAAATATATGGTAGCTATGTCTCTTGAATGGTAGCAATTATTTGCAAACTTCATTTTGAGATTTAAGGACTGTTATGCTGTAATCGCCAGAATATCATCTCATTCTCATTTATCTTAGGTATTCGAATGATTATAGAATAATATCATGCAATGGAGTTCATTTTCACATATTTACTTACATAGTTTTATGAGTTCGTTGCAACCAGCTATCTAAGTTATGATGATAGATTTGTAAGATTATTGATATTTTATCTGTAAGTTATAAGGACGTTTAAATATTTTCTCGAAACTACAACTGACATGTTTATTCTTCTTAATGTCGATTTATAGCTTTAACTTATACAGTTTGATAAAATTAAAAATTTCCAGAAAGGCCAAATTAATTACATATCCAATCCATAGGCCTACCTACATATATATCATGTAAGCCTCATGATGACTTCTCGTTAAACGAATAGTTTTTGAAAGCAAACATTCTTTTGTGCTTTTTTTCCATTTTTTAATTTGTCATAATTCGATGTGAAATATTGTAAGCAGTCGATCAGATAGGGTCTCTTGTGGTAAATGTCAAGCAAATTAGGGCGTCGGAGCTGCACAAATACCGCAAAATATCTGTCGACTGTTTGGTAGAAAATCACGACTAAAACTCGTCTGTTTAAGTTCAACAACACTAAAAGTAAGGCTTCAACTGTCTCCAAATTACTTACTCCTTACCTTATATATTTTCCAAATTATAATGATAAAATAATGATGTTAAATGCTTTAAGCATGATGTTAATGATGTTAAATGCAATTTGTTGCGCATAACGACCCACGGTTTATTTTTACACTGATATTAACTTGGATGAACACCATTAATTCACGAAATTTATTCACCTAACCAACTTGTCTAGGGGCCGGGGGGAATGGTCACTTACGTGATTTGTGAACGAAGTCGTATCGTAGATTTTCAGAAATCTTGGGACTAAAAACTTTTACATTTCCTTTTTTACTCCATGAAATTTGACCAATAATTTTGTGCGACGAATTTTCCTTTCATCTCACTTCACTGCGTCGTCCTGAGGCTTACACTTTTGAATGATTTGCATCATTAAATCTTACGCAAATTCGACTAATATTTTAATGATATCTTGTGCAGATTTGACTAGGATTTTACTGATATCTTACGCAAATTTGACTCATAGTAGGACTCGTATTAATTGTTTTCCGATAGCTACTTAAACGACGCCGATCTTCCTACTATCGTCTTTAGTTGTCTAGACTGTCAATGTTATCTGGTTTTGTTTCTGACTTAAGTCATATTCGTCCGAATTAAGATAAGAATTTGGATCTCTTCGTAAGGTAGAATCGTGGTTCGATTTCTATCAGTCTTTCGTAACAATATACAGAACATTTGAATTTCAATTAATACCTTTTTTCCATTTCTTTCCTCTTTTTGTAGTGATTGTCTTGGATGTTATTTTTATTACCAAATTTGTATTATGTCTTTTGTGTTCTGGCTGGATTCGTTTCCTATAATCCTTCTTGAATTCAGTCTTTCAACTGTGTTGGTGGAGGGGTTGTTTTTCCTTGCAAGATTAGTTGTTTATTTTTTGAGTAGGAAATGTTGGATAATTTCAAAGATACGAAATAATTATTTACTTTAAATATTAAATAAAGTTCGATAAAATACGTGGTAGAAAGAAATATTTGGGGAAGTTCCAGTGAGACTTCTTAATTGAAGAAGAGACTCACGAAAAAAGGCATTGATCAAACTATAGCCTCAAATGATGGAGACTCTTCCCCATCGTTGAGAAAAACGGAGACTCATAAATCGAAAAACTAATTAAAAGGATGATAATCTCAGCCTAATTAAAATGATTATAAAGAGAACATAATTAAAAGGATGATAAACAGATCCTATGCACCCAAGTAGAGCGCCATTAATCATAGACCTGAGGAGCTACCACAACAAGCAAGGAGAGAATCAAATTAATTGACTAAGTTTTTAGAAAATCATGATCAGCTTTGATTCTAAATCTAAAGGGATCGCGTCAGGCAAAAAAGAGGGGGAAGGAGAAGAAAACTGAGGTCGGAAAGACCAACGCAGAAATGACTTCCACAAGTGGACTTGACAGACTTATTAGAGTTTAAAGCTACGTTGAAAATGATCAAGGTCGACCTGCGCGTCAACAAACTGTGGCATTTCCTCAACTCAAAAGGGGGGATTCCCTGAAGAAGGGGCATTGCCTGGAAAATCAGCTGTTTTTATATCAAATTAAACCAACACAAATGATATGTACGGGAATATGTATGCAACAGCTCTCGGTAATTGTTTGGAAAACAACTACAACGCAATCGAAGGCGATTTGTTATAAATATTTCTATTGTTAAAAAACACGCCATATTTTAGATAACAATTTCACTAAGTTTTTAATTATGTTATAACGAAAAATATATTCGCAACCATCTTTCATTGATAGCTTGTTTTAAACCCCTAAATAATACTTGGATTATGTAGGGGTTGAGGTAGGTGAGTTTTTTTAGTTTCATTTTAGGCTAGTGCGATTTTTGTTGGTTCGAGTAGTTGGTTTTTATTTACTCTTAGGTTTGTTGCTGTTTTTCTCGCCAGAAAGGAACCAAACAAGAAGCATATTCTATCGACCAGGCGTTGCATAGCATTTTCCCTCTTGGTAATTCGACAGAGTAAAATAAACATGTTTAAATAACCTTCTACCTCGGATCTTATACATCATAGTTAAATTAACATCAGTGGTGCTAAATCTATTCATAGCAGAGAATTAATAAAAATAATATCTTTATCACTTTGAAAATACTACATTCATGTCCTAATAACAATTCAAATAGGCCTATAAAATAGATTGTAAGCGGTCGATGCCCAATCAAGAATGGAGCAATAAGGAAACAAGGAAAGAATGAAGCAATAAGGAAAACAAGGACACTATCTGGGTCAATAAGAAGAGCATTAGTGAAGGGGGAATGTTTGAGTATAAAATGTGCAAAAAAGCTGTATGCGAGTATGCTGGTGCCAACGCCGGTGTATGGGTGTGAGACTATTGTATGGAAGAAAGAAAGATCTTGAGTGAGAGCTTGAGAGGGTTGCTCGGTGTGTGAAAGATAGATAAAGTGAGGAATCACTGCGCATTGAGGCGCACCAACATCTTCTCTTGCGAACATGAAGTTTAATTATTGAAGTCTTGAGTTTGTGTGTAGAAGTTTCTACAACACTGTTGAAGCGTTTCCAGTTCGCACAGTCGGGAGGATCCAAAATGCGTCATTCGCACATAAAAACCTACATAAGACTCAATTTGACTATCATAAATTTTGTGTAGAGATTTTGTACAAATATTAAAAGGCTCTTGTCAAGAATAGGCAACCCAGTGGCTGGAAGGGCCGCGGGTCTTGAGAAGGGCACTTTTGGGGGGCAAGGTAAAATGGAGTTCAAACTGGGACGTCCTCAAGAAGGTTTTCATAACTTCAGATACTAGGTTAAGTTAGATTAGGTCGCCCCATGTTAACCTAATTGACCTTATCCTAACTACTCAAAAATCGAGATCATGCACCTGGAATTCCAGTTTGGGTGTTTGTCGAGTAGATACTAGTTATTCGCTAGCAGTTGGTAGATGGAATTAGTTGAACAGAGAGACCAAAAAAACACTTTTGCCAAAAATCGAAAAAGTTGTGGGAGATGAATATGCATAGCGAGGAATAGCGACAAGACAGAAATCTGGCCAATAATCCAATTTACCAGCATTAGAACCTACATACAACCACACTTTTTACTTCATTAATCCACAGACAGGCGGTGTTCAGACACAAAATATTGAATCGTTTGAGGGAAGAAAAGGCATAATGAACAACATGCAAGGGTGCAAACGCGAGTTTCTTCTAGGTCATTTACGCCAGTTCATCTGGATGGAAAGAAATGAAGTTAAACAGCCTAATTAACTTTTGTAACGCAATTGCCACGTAATATTTTTTTAATAAATTTGTATACAATTAGTTTTGATTAAAGCGAAGATCACGAATGTTTATTTTTTTGCAAAAATATTTTGGTTTGGATTGCTATTCTTTACAATGGGAACTTTTGGAATTGCTATTCTTTACCATGGGAACTTTGGCAATTGCTATTGTTTACAATGGGAACTTTGGGAATTGCTATTCTTTACAATGGTAACTTTGGGAATTACTATTCTTTTCGATGGGAACTTTGGGAATTACTATTCTTTACCATGGGAACTTTGGGAATTGCTATTATTTTCGATGGGAACTTTGGGAATTACTATTCTTTAAAATGGAAACTTTGGAAATTGTTATTCTTTACAATGGGAATTTTGGGAATCGCTATTCTTTACAATGTAAACTTTGGGAATTGCTATTCTTTACAATGGGAACTTTGGGAATTTCTATTCTTTACAATGGGAACTTTTTGAAATTGCTATTCTTTACAATAAAAACTTTGGGAATTGCTATTCTTTACAATGGGAACTTTGGAAATCGTTATTCTTTACAATGGGAACTTTGGGAATCGCTATTCTTTACAATGGGAACTTTGGGAATTGCTATTCTTTACAATGGGAACTTTGGGAATTTCTATTCTTTACAATGGGAACTTTTTGAAATTGCTATTCTTTACAATGGAAACTTTGGGAATTGATATTCTTTACAATGGGAACTTTAAGAATTGCTATTCTTTACAATGGGAACTTTGGAAATTGCTATTCTTTACATTGGAAACTTTGGGAATTGCTATTCTTTACAATGAGAACTTTAGGAATTGCTATTCTTCACAATGGGAACTTTGGGAATTGCTATTCTTTACAATGGGAACTTTGGGAATTGATATTCTTTACAATGGGAACTTTGGGAATTGCTATTCTTTACAATGGGAACTTTGGAAATTGTTATTCTTTACAATGGGAATTTTTGGAATTGCTATTCTTTACAATGGGAACTTTGAGAATTGCTATTCTCTACATAATAAAATTCGGTTCCATTTTCTTGAAATGAACCTATTAAAACTAGCCAAAACTCTATTACAATAGCGGCATTTTTTGTAACATTTTTAATGGAGTTATGACAAACATTAGCATAAAATATAATGTTAATATATGGAATTTAAATACCATATGAGAAGAAATGAATACAAATTATTGTTGAATTAACTATTCTACTTTTAAAATAACACTCTGATTTCTAATTAGTAGGGCTATATAGAGACTTTTCAACAAATATATGTAAACAAATCATATAATAACAAAGTATAACAAGTTTACTTTTCAAGAAATACTTTGAAAGGATATGAGAAAATTTTTAATAAGAATTATCCAAGAGCTACTGGACAAAGGAACCTTTCTTCTGACTAATTTGGCACCTGATGAAGTCAAAGATTTGATGCAATCAAAACTTTGATTGCAGCCTCTTGGTTTTCTTTCCATAGGTGATTTTCGTTGTAAAATTGCCTACCATCTGCGTACACGTCTCTCTTTATGATGATCA
Organism: Ceratothoa steindachneri; assembly: GCA_963969495.1. Classification (NCBI taxonomy): domain Eukaryota; kingdom Metazoa; phylum Arthropoda; class Malacostraca; order Isopoda; family Cymothoidae; genus Ceratothoa; species Ceratothoa steindachneri. Next base: position 25,659,330 of record OZ018327.1, on the reverse strand, counting down.
ACAAGTTTTTTCTTGTATTTAGGTCGCAATGGTGGGAGACCAATTCATCATTTAGAATCTTACAAATCATTTCGATTCTACTCAATTCTGAGAAAACTTGTAGGCATGACTGGTAGCTTTATCTCGCATGAAGACAAGTGACTTTCTCACCCTCACTGGCTGCCTGTTGACCTAAGGTAGGGTTTTTTCTCCAGGAGCACGCAATACGCCTTCTAATCCATCTTCACGATATTAACTACTTGCAAAGGTCCTACTAGCATCCCTTCAACAATTAGAGCTCAAATCATCAATCCTCCTCCTCTTTGTTATCACTTGGTGAATGCTTCATCTGAAGTGAATTGACAACCTCGCCTCTCCAATCTAGACTGACTCTTGATTCGTCTGTGAAGATAGTTTTGTTAGTGTAAGTGTTCAGATATGTCTGGGCCCACAGCTGACGTTCCTCCTTGTGTATCTTATTTTTAATGATAGAACATTTACTATGAGCCTTATACTTTTTTTCTTAAGAGGGAAGGAGTCTCAGTGGCTATAATAAAAGCTTTGGTGCTAGCAGGATGGTTTTTAGCTACTTCTATTTTGATTTTACAAAGATCTCTAGGGGTAAGAGCTAGAAATTCTGGTCGAACCCTTTCCTTTATTGGATGAATACCATTCTTTACAATTTTGTTCAAAGTTTACTGATTAAGCGTCAAATCTTTGGAAATTCGCAAAGGGGACTTTTCCTTACCTAGTTCCTGCACGATATAATTCTTTTCTTCTCCGGAAAGTTCCTTTTCTCGTGGCCATTTTATCAGAAAATGCTTCCTACCAAAGAGGTCTGGACGGTCGTTGTCATCGAATTTAAGAAAATTAATTCTAAACTATGTAATACCTAAGATAAATAGTATTGTATCTACTAAATTGTGCTTATTACATTCTAATATGGATATGAATAAAATATCAAAAACTTTTTCCGTAAAATAATGCGACCATAAAAGATATTGCATAAAATTTCTAGGCACATTTATGCATAATTTTCAGAAATATTGCAAGCAAAGATGGCCAATGAACTCCAGTAAGTCTACTCAAGCTCAACCTTTTTCAATATACGATATACTAAACATTTGGAAATGGTCACTAGAGCATTTCTAGAATCCATTTATGGAGTAAAAGTTGTAAACTTCTGGGGGAAGACTTACAGTAGCCAAAGTATAACCTTTGGAAAAAGTTATATCTACTTCAGACTTTACAGTAAGGTAGTTTTCATCCGTTACTTCTCGTTCTCTTCGCTTCGTGGAGATAAGGTAAGTTTACCGCTTTAATAGGTTTGAATGTTTTAAGGATTTTAGGATGGTTTCGTTTCCATAGAATGGAAATTCATGATCGTCTCGTCTCCATCGACTGTAAATTCAGTCCATTCGATCGGTGGACTTATTTTGTCCATTCATTTGGGATAGGCATGTGCAGTTTTACTTTTTTCTCGAATTTGTGTATAATTGGCAGCCTATTCTGTATTGATTCCGCCATGCGTTATTGAGAGAGTTGTCTTATCTATCTACTGTACCATTATCTACTCCACAAATACTGGTCTCTAAAAGGGAGTGGTATACTATACCTTTGTATGGCATGCAGCTCGAAAATAATGATCGTATATATCTGTATTATCAGTTATTTATTGACGTTAACCATAACATGATAATATTATTATAAAATAGAAATTTTCTCCTAAAAGATTAAATGACATTGAAATTATCTGACACATTATATTTCTATTGCCCGTAAATGCCGTCGTATGGCTTATGCTGTCTCTATCCAGTATAGCATCAAATTCTCTTTGGAGACTACTGAATTGAGACCTACTTCTGAGATCTCCTCCAGGGATAAAAGACAAACATTATCATGAAACATAATGATATCCTTAGGATAAAGACAGGGTGCTTATATATTCGGTATGGTTATTTGTCCTATCCCGAACTCTTCAGAACATTGGGGGGGGGGGGCTCTGTTATATACTATTCCAAGGGAAATTGTTTGGAAGGAAGCAGAGTAATGAAGTTTATCGTACCTTTCCGCTTGTTTCTCTCAGGTAAAGTTCAAATGCTTTGCATTTAAATCTCGGTAAGTAAAATAAGTGAATTTATTTAGGGATCAAAAATGGCCCCTTATGCAAGAAATTATTTAAATTGGATGGTATCTCAACGCAGATGAATCAAGTGGTTTCTTCTATAGCTAAGGAATTAATTCTTGTAGCATGTTTAGGGACGCAAAACAATTGAGCAGCCTTGTGCCCGCTCGATTGCTAGTCCAAAGGTACCCTCTTTGAATGGACCGTAAGGTCTCCTAGGGTACCTTCTTTCCTTGTTGTTACTCCTTGTTGTTACTGTCCAAATCTCAAATAAACTAATGAGGTTGAACATTTGTTAATCCAAATTAATTCAAAGTTTGATAAGTTTGCGGCGAAATCTGACTTTCTTCAAAGACACAATTGTTTTTTATGTAAAGGAACAAACTTGTGTGATGGCAGGTAAATAATTTGGCCTGATTTTCAAAAGTACTTAATTCGGCTCATACTGCACTCTTTGTAGTTTCGGCTTTTCGTGGTGTATTTGTTGGCGACAATCACAAACTTCTTACATAGCATGGATTGGAGTTGATTTGCCTACTTTTCTTACCAAAGCATCCTAAAAAGTAAAAGCTGATAAAGTATTTTAGCGACTTGATAGATGTATTTTGGGGTAATTCTTCAAAGAGACAAACTATGATTGTAAATAAGGCTATAACTCTCGGTCCTCCTCATCCTGATCTTATTGCCGATAATTTAGCCTCAGTTATTCGTGATTCTTTTAAAATTATTTGTATTATTATTTAAATTTCGCCTTCCAGCTTTTTGATCAAATCGAACCCGGCATCGCCCAGCAAACTTGCCACGGAATCTGGGTCTTATTCAGAGGTTTCCTCGAAAGGTCATATTGAAGGAGGTTCTGAGTTAGAAAAGGGTGAGATAGGCAGTGTTTTTAGTTGCTGGAGGATGCAGTAACGACAGTCAGAGGGAGGGGGGGGAAATCTATTTGCATTTAAGCAGGGGGGTTTTGCCCCGATTCCAGTCGGCCTAGTGAAACTCGAGGTCAGCGATCTTGGGTAGCTTCGTATCGGTGAATATCGAAAGGGCCCGAGGAGGCGGGCTTTTTAGCGAGGCATTTCGCGGGATGTGTTGAAGTTCTGTGCGGATATGTTTGAGGATTTGGGTTCAGTGGGGTTGAGGGTAAGTTACCTACCATATAATTGGGTGTAGACGGTGGAGGGAAGATGAAGGGTTATGGTTGTGAGATTAGGAGTAGAGTAGATGCGTACTGGGTTCAAGGCATAGCAGTTTATTGAAGAACTGTTTACCTATCATTTTCATGGTGGGGATGTTTTGGAGGAGAAAGTGCGATCAGTTTCGATGCGGAGCACAAGTGTGGTGTTTCTTCTTTTATCACACAAAATTCTTCTTTTTTTTATAAATGTTTAGAAAATTCTAATGATATTTTTACCTTAATTTTGCTCTATATTCTTACATGCCAAGAATGTTGCTCCCTTCCTTGATTCTCGCGAGGAGATTCTTATTTGAAAAAGAAATTTATTTTCCTTTGAAACTTACTAAGAAAATTTAAACTGACCTCCTCATAAAATTTGATCTTTCCTTCATAAGAATTAGCATCCACATAGCAACCCTACTTCATCCTTGTCTTGCAACGTCAGATGTGTGCTAGTACGCAGACAGCTGTTGCTACCAATATTTTTTTATCGTTTCGTGGGGTTCATATCTTGGTTCGATCATCTTATGTTAGAAACTTTCCAGCAAAAATGTTGAATTTAATGAATTTTAAAATAGTAAATTAAATGCTAACTTCTTTTATTATTTAGTTAAGGAAATTTGTAGCCCCCACTTACGTTTTTGCTTATTTTGTTATTATTTATTTCAAAATAGTGTATATATGTATTAAATTGTTGTCATTTTTTTAGAAATAAGCTGCTTTCCCTATAACCACCTTAGGGTTGTTTGTCATTTGGTTCTTCTCGTTGGTCGCCAAATTATTACCCAATAAAAATGGCATTCAGGTGTCATTTTAGGGGCTACTAAACCTGTCAATTACCACTCATATGGTACTTTATTTTTTAAATACTTTCTAAAGTCTCTTTTAAAAATTTAGCCAGCTGACGGGGTAGACTAAATATTATACATACTTTTTTATTTAGTTCAATAATCGTTTTACTCGCCTCTTTCTGATTTAGCCATTATCTAGCTCTTTTGGACGCAGTTTTAGAAGAGTGTACTGGTCCTCTGTCTTACGAAGAGTCCTTGGTATGTCCAAATGAGGTTTTGTATTATAATTATTAAAAAAAAAACTTTAAAAAAGGAGGGTGAAATTATAAGAAATCAAGCGAGAAATGAAAGTGCTCAATGCATCTTCTCAGTAGTATTCTTAGTCTGAGTTTTTGGTTTTAATTTTCATTTAAGATCGCATTCCGGAGTCAAGCATTTTATGCTTTCGTTTTTCTTTTACTTCTGAGCTCAATTTTAAATTATTTTCGCTGCCCTCCAATGCATATGGTAGGAGGACATCCCATATAATCTTAAATATAATCATACCTGTTTGAGATCAAATAATTACAAGTTATTTTTCATTTATGTGCTTAATTTGACTCACATCTCCGAAAGATAAAACAGAGAGAGCTCTTCGGAGAGCAGTTTTTGAAATTCTGGAAATTCTAAAATTGTTCAAGACGGCGACATGGTCTAATTAAGTTAAGGTATTATTACGTATTACTTGACTTTATGGGCGCACGCTAGGGGGCGTTATTTCTGGGCTACACTTTTGGACTACAATTTATTCCTTATTACGTCAGACGATAGCTTTGGATGTGGCCAATCACGGTGTTTTATTTTTGTTATTTGTTTGAGGGACTCTATTCTTATTATTTAGTAAGTGCCTACACTTCTACTCAATTATATTATTTAGGAATGCATTGATGTTTTTATGTTTAGTACTTTATTATTTTTTTATGTCTCGTTTACCTATTTCGTTTAAATACAAAAATCACTTTAGCCATTTCAGTCGGCATAAATAATAATAATAATAATAGGTATCTATAATGCGCCCTTCAGGACTGTTATTCCTCCCAGAGTGCAGGTTGTGTAGCGAGTGTAGAGAAAGTTTAGAGGGGAGAGAAGGCAATTCTGAAGAGATGAGTCTTCAGGAGACGTTTAAAAGTAGCGAGGGAGGGAGAGGATCGGACTTCGGCAGGAAGAGTATTCCAGAGTCTAGGAGCACAAACTGAAAAAGAACTGTCACCCATCGAGCAGAGGACAGAACGAGGAGTGTTCAGGAGGGGAGCGAGGTTAGATCGGAGTGTGAGAAGTTTGACGACGGGAGAGGGCAGACGAGAGATAAGGTGGAGCCTCGAGGCTTAGGGCCTTGTAGGTGATGAGAATAATTTTATAGTGGGTACAGAAGCAAAGAGGTAACCAGTGTAGCTCCTGTAACAGAGGCATCGAAGGAGAGAACCAGGGGTGGCGAGTAAGTAGCCGGGCAGCATAGTTTAGAACTAGTTGTAGGGGGGGAAGTGACGAAGAAGGGAGATTTCAGTAGTCTAATCGTGAGGTGACGAAGGCATGAATAGCAGTCTCAAGGCTTCGTCGATCAAAATGGGATCGAAAACGTGAAAAGTTGCGAAGGAAACCGAGGGAAGACTTACAGATGCGATGGATGTGCGGTTTAAACGAGAGTTGCTCGTCGAAAATAACACCAAGATTACTGACGGTAACAGAGAAGGCGACATTGGTTTCCCCAAGGTTAAGGGAGGGGAAGGGAGCTTTACATTTCTTCCCCCTCGAAGCGGTACCCAAAAGGAGAACTTCAGTTTTATTGTGGTTAAGTGTGAGAAAGTTGACAGACAGCCATTCGTTTATGGAGGTGTAGGCTGAAAGGAGCTTGGTAATTAATTGAGTGAAGGACACAGGGAATAAGAAAAGGTATATCTGAGTGTCATCAGCATAGAAGTGGAAGGACAGGCCCAAATTGTGAAGAAGGGAGCCAAGAAGAAGTAAGTAGATGGGAAAGAGGAGGGGACCAAGAACTGAGTCCTGAGGCACCTCAAAATGAATGGGCGCGGTCTCGGAGGAGAGGTTATCGAGCGCGACCAACTGAGTGCGGGAGGAGAGGAATGAGCGGAACCAATCAAGTGCAGTGCTTGAGAGACCAAGGAAAGTGTGAAGACGATCAAGGAGGACAGTGTGGTCGATGGTGTCGAAAACAGAGGAGAGGTCTATGAGGACTAGAATGGAATACAACCCCTATCGGCTGCTCTACGTAAACCGTCTGAAACATTAAGAAGAGCGGTTTCAGCAGAGTGCTTCGCTGTGAACCCCGATTGGTACATTTCATCGATATTACAGTTAGAAATATGGTCATCAAGGTGAGAGAAAACCACTATCTCGAGGATCTTAGAGAGGAATGGAAGCTGTGAGATAGGGCGATAGCTAGATGGTTCAGAGGGGTTAAGTTGTGTTTTTTTAAGGATAGGACGAATTGAGGCATGTTTGACGGAAGAGGGAACCACCCCTGTAGCAATTGAAGCGTTAAAGAGATAAATAATCAGTGGAAGGACAGCAGGGAGAATTTGGTGGAGTTGGGTGAAAAGACGTCCTTAGAGTATCCAGATTTGTTAGAGCGTGAGATCATGGCAGTTACTTCGTCAGAGGACGCCCGAGTGAGAACGTTAAGCGGCAATGGAGTATGGTCGGGCAGAACAGCATGGGCTTGTTCAGACGACTGAAGTAGTACGGCTCGAAAGTTAATAACTTTATAAGAGAAAAATTTAGAAAGAGTAGAGGGGTTTAGGTGGGGGAGAGGGGGGGAAATGGGGCTAGGCGAGGAAAGATGAGAGAGAGACAAAAGATAGTCCGAGGGTCATTCTTGCTCTCAAACAAAGGTTTGCGTGAATTAGCCTAGCGCACTGATTTTAATTTAGATGAATAATTAGAACTAGCAAGGCGATTTGGAAGTGAGAGGGAGGTCGTTTCCTGACCACGAGAGCGTGCTTTACGAAGAGCTCGTTCATGAGCACGTAAGGACCTCCTTGAACGAAGGAGTTTGAATATGTGACCCTTGGTTTCTCTTAATGTTAAAATAAACCATTATTTTCACACTCTGGCGACCCTTAATTCGACTTTATTTCAAACAATGGCAACTCTGGAGCCAAGCAGTTAAAAGAGCACGATTCTTGTGAATTCGGTTTGTTTTACTTTAATACAACTTTATTAATTCCTCGGTCAATTTAATAGACTTTTGTATAGATCATGTCCTCATTTTAAAAGCAAAGATTTGCGGCATGTGTGGAAAAGAGGCGCGGCTTGTTTATAATAGTAAAAGGTGGAAATGGTTTAGCTTTTGTCGTGAAGTGATTATTTATTAGGTAATTTAAGACAACGATAGCGCCGCCGACATTTAGCAATCGCCTTTTGCATTCAAATTTGATGTTAGCATTTCGAATTAGGAATATTACAAATTTTTTAAAGTTGCGGGGGTATGGGAGCGAAGCCCCCATTTCGAAAGTAACTAAAGAATATCTATTCTTTGGCGGAACTAGCCTAAAGTAGGCGGCGCTATCGTCTTTATTATTTTGATAAACGTGCAGAGCCGATCGCATTAATTATAGCCCAGAAATAGCGTGCGCCCCTAAATAGAAGTATTACCTCAGTGTGGGGGGTTCTGGGGAAGCATGAATTAAACCACTCCTCCCCTAAAACGCCCACTAATTGTAGCCCCAAAATAGCACCCTTTAGCGTGTGCCTATAAACTCAATTATTACCTATTATTATTTTAATAAGTAGGTATACCTTTACTCCACTCCTAGTTTCCTTGTTTTTAAACCCTTCTCCTGATATCCTTGTGGGTATATCAATTAATACCTTTCCCACTTTCCTTCATTGGCTACTATTCAACTTTGCTAAGGCAAAAACAGAATGAACGCAACATACCATGAGCTAGACGAGAAATGAAATGAAATTCATCAAATGGGTTTAGTTCCTATTTTTCGTAATACGAACTCACCATCTTTTTCACTACAGCCCACAAGATGAGCGTAACAACCTATTACGACGGCGACACTTTAAGGGATCTTCCTTTTCAACCTCTTTTTTTTACTTTGTTGCATAGATTGGGTTTCGATTTCACAGGAAAATTTTGTTTTATCCTCCTTTCTCTCGTTCTTTTTCCTGCCCGCGTTCCTTTTTTAAGCCATAACTAAGGCACTAATCCATTTAAAATCTTAGCCATACAATTTACACTCGAGAAATTGAATAGCTTGGAAAATTCAGAAGCAAATTAAAGTTGAGACTTGAGTCGGCGTTTTATCTTGGAGCTAATCTAACCTAACTTTTCAATAACGTGAAATTTGTTTAGGAAACCAACCACCTGAAAATGGTGTTCAAAGCTTGAAAATTTCAGTTTGAGGTCATTTTAGGTCTATTTTTATTCAACCAACATTTTTGAAAGTCGCTCAACGAACATCAATATTTTATGTATTTGCCTCCTATTTTTCCTCATTCGAATTCTTTCCATTATCCAGTGTAAACCCGATCGCATCTGTAGTAAAGCAAATATCTAAAAAATAAAATTAGCGACAGAAAACTGAATTAATATTCGTATTATGACAACCTGTTTTTAAGTGGGAACTTTGGAAACTTGTAAAGTTACTTAAGTTATTTAACTTATTATTGGACGCACTTTAATATTTATTAATTTACTATAGATATTGTGGTTGATATCAGAAGAGATAAGAAACTTCGCCGTAGCGAGAGTACCATATGCTGCTTACGTAAGTTCCTCAGTGACACCGCGGACAATTAGATTGGTACACAACATGGCGGCTTAAATTGGTTGATTCTCATATCAATTATTACTTACTTTTATTGATATCCAAACACTTAACGACGAAATTATTCGTACACCAAGTAATATCCAGTATTTGCGCTTATTTCTTGTAATTAATAGGTCACATGACGGCATGTTGAATATATACTTATAAGAATATGGAGAGGAATGCAAAACATGTTTCAGAACTATTAATGTAATCTAACAATTCCAGAACAGGAACATTACAAAAGCTACATAGTCAAAATTATTCGTACAGCGGGGAAATGTCAACATAACCACTATATTGATAGTTAATTGCATGGCCTTTGATCTTTACAACTTCCGACAATCGTTTTCTATAATTCTTTTTTAAATTTGAACATGTTTCAGTTGGGACTTTCATCCATTCTTCAATGGCCACAACCTCTAATTCATGAAGATTTCTTGGAGCCCGACGAGAATATTCGCCGCGTGTTTACCTCAATTTCTCCTTTGTCCTTTGAATTCCCAATTAATTTTCTCTCTCTTTCATAAGTCCTGATCGACCTTTCGAAGCGTGCTTTTAAAAGCGTGTTTATTCGGAAGATTTTGGTCTTCTGCGTAGCCGAGTGATCTAAGGGATCAAAGTGGTTGCTCGCTGTCTCAGTGTGCTTGGTTCGAATCCCACCCTATGTACGGAATTTTTTCAAATTGGGAAATAACTTTATCGGAAGAAAAATTATCCTGTTTTTCTTTTTCTTGTGGTTTGCTAGATTCATTTCATCATTCTTTCGCGTTCATGAAAGATTTATACAAAGTATAGGTTATAATGTTTCTTTTATTATTGCTCCCTTACGCGCTACTTTGTGAGTTTATCATATATATATATATATATATATATATATATATATATATATATATATATATATATATATATATATATATATATATATTATTGAAGACAACTGAGAATTTAGCGTTATTTTATTTTCGACTCTCTCGATTTGTCTTATATTCCTCTTTTGGTCATGAGTTAACCCGTGTATAAGTTCGCCAAAATTCATTAGAAAAATAGTAACGAACGAGAGCAGGACAAAACAAATTATTTATTGACCTGACGCCTTTCGACACACACCCGTATCACTATAAAAGGTTGATATATGTAACTTAAAGAATTGAGAACAGAGCTTTATATGGATCGTTATTTAGATGTTAACAAATATATGAACATACTTAAAGGGAATGGAAATTTTCAAATAATGGACACGAGATTAAGATTGGCAGGGATTATTATTCGTAGCGCGGGTCAAGGAAATCATAAACAGAGGATTAAAACCAACACAAAACCAAAACAATGCATCACTCATAATCTACTACAATAATAAACGCACATCCAACCTCATCATGAAAAACAACCCAGAACCTCACCTATCACTTAGGCAGAGAAGTCATTTAATATATGAATATACTTGCAAAATGGGAAACTGTGAGCTCCTCCTCATTTATATATCGGAATGACAGAACTAAAGTTAACTCGAAGAATGAGTTACCATTTAAACAATGATGCCACCAAAACACACACGTTGGAAAAACATGGAAGACAACTGGACCCGAAGTCACTCGAAGATAATACCGAAATCTTAGCACATGCTCCAAACCGCCGATAGCTACTTATGTTAGAAGCCAAGTGTAGGCCATGAATGGTCTTTTGCAGTCTCCTTCTTTTCTTATGTTCTTATAAAAGAAAAACAGCCCAAATTATATACACAAACGACGGCCGATTATCCGACTACTGCGCTCTGCTAATAACCTACGGATACAGCATTTTCACGTGTTTAGTGACTGATTTTTGAGCACGGCCTACATAGACGAACGCCTACCCTGGAAGTTTTACGGTGAACCCAGTTTCGTCCTTCAGAAAAGAGAGATACACATGTTTTACCTCGAATCCTCGTAATTCAATGAGGGCTTAAGCACCTCACTGCTCCCGTCCATCGCTCTGCGTGCGAACCCACTCGGATGTCTGCCATTCATTGATTTCGTCTTAACTATGCCGGCCACTTGGACTGGCATAATTGAGGGCTTATGTAAAAACTGGTTTGAGGCCTAACCCACAGCGGAAGCGTAAAACAGAAATTGTCTCGATACTGGGGCATAACTGCGAGTCCTGGATGGAGGAGAAATCCTCATCGCCCGGGGGACCCGGCAAGAATCATAGAGGAAAATACTCCCATTTCTATGTAGTTGGATGCAGTTATGGCGTATGTACCCGTGAGGGGGTGGCAAAAACTTAACGGTCGTTGATTCGGCCGCTATGCATCAAGTCCAAGAAGCTCAACCCTCTGAGGTCCCCACCCGAGACCCACCCCATCCCATCTATCACCCATCATTCTGGCAGCAAACGAGCGGGGGAACAACAGGAAAATGGACGGTGGTGTTTCTCACTATTTATTGGACCCGTTCACAACCCTACCTACACTATCCTTAACCTCCTTTATCACACCCTAACTTTCTTTTCACTCACAAAAACATATTAATTACACTTTGGTTACAGGAAAAGAAGGAATCAGAAGAGGAACACGAAGACCATGGACGCCCTCACTAAGAGGGTCCCCCTAAGGACCATCGCCGGCATGAAGACCCCCGCCAAGAAGAACTTATGTGAAACCCTATACATCGAGCTTAAAGTGGCACTGGTGAAACTTATTGAAGTCTCATCGAGATTCATCGCCATGTGTGCCGAGACCAAAGATGTAGACCAGCTCCTATCAGAAGAGGGGTGCGAGAGTCCTGAAGAACACTGGCCTAGAACTCCCCCCCCCCGCACAACTGGCAGCGAATAGAAGCGTCATCTGCCGCAAAGTGAAGAGCTGGGTGGGCGAACACAAAACCGAAGAGCTTAAGGAAGATATTACGAAGAGCAACCCATGGGCCCAAGTTCGTGAGATCATAAAATTTTGCAAACACACCCATGTGGTTAAAATAACATTTTCCACAACAGACATGGCGAGAAAGGCAACCCAAAATGGTATTCTGGTATTCAATATGAGAATTCCAGGAGAAAACATCCAGCAGGAGAGATTCAACAGCATACAAATGTGTTTTGTATGCTACAAACTCTAGGAACGCACATCAACGACATGCCCGGATAGAAACAAACTGTGGTGCAGTGAATGCGCCACAGAAGGACACCGGTTCGACAAATGCGAAAGCTCCACAAAAAGATGTTTAAATTGCAAAGGGGAGCATAGGACCATAGCCCTTAACTGCCCCAACGCCGCGAAATAATCAGGAGAAAAGAAGATGAAGAGAGAAAGAAAAAAAGAAGTGACTCATGCAAACGCCGCTAAGAAGAATGCAGAGGTAAAGCCCGCAAGAGCGGTACGATGGCGCCGCTATTGCAATAAAGAAAGGAATTAAATACAAGGAGATACGGAATCTAGAAGAATCCTACCTCGCGATTGAGGTCGAACTCGACATAGGAAAGTTGGTCATTGCTACCGGATATCAACCGCCAAGGAGAGATGTGCTACCTATTCATACTCTCTTTGGCCTATTTTGCAGAAGAGCCCCCCCCTATATTAATGGATGATATGAACGCCAGATGCCGAAAATCCGGTTACAGGACCTACAACGGTATAGGAAGAAGCCTGGACCTGTTGCTGGACAGAAATATTGCCCAGCGAATAGGCCCCGACTTGCCCACCTATGTCAGAACGAAGTGCCACAAAGCCAGACATCTGTCTGACGAATCGTCAGCTACCGTTTAATTACTACATGAAACCAGTCCAGGTACCATGTAGTGACCATATAGGTATCCTACTCACTATCAACAGGAACCCTATACAAGTCCCAACAGTAGTCAAGAAGAACTACAAAAGAGCAGACTGGACACGGTACACGCACCTTCTCGAGGCCTACGATCCGCCCAACCTGGACGAGGCAATTCTCGAGGAGATTGACGAGGCACTCGATGACCTCAATAACCAACTCATCGACAAAGATATGGCTTGTATCCCTAAATCCAAATATAGGACCATCTCGACCTACGAGTGAACCGAATATATGAAGGAACTATACCGTGAACTGAAGTTAATGTATGAACTCAACATCGTGAATGCATCGGTTCACTCGATGCAGAGAAGTAAAGAAATCAAAGAAGAATTGAACCAGTTAATCCTCGAACAGCAGAATAGAAGATGGGAGGACGCGATCGATAGCCTCGATAACGAAACAACTCCCAAAGAATTTTGAAAAAAGATCCGAATTCTCAAAGGATCAACTGGGAAAAAGAAGCATAAGATCGAGCTACAGAAATATGACGGAAACATCGAAACAGAAGAGGAAAAAGTTGAAGAAATTTTCCGAAGTTATTGGGAAAAGATCTTCAGTATAATTGAAGAGGAGAACGAAGACTATGACCTAGAGTTCGAAAGTAACATCATCGACGAGCTAAACGAAGAAATACACAAGACGCACCCTCACCACCAGGTGGATAGACAGCGCGACGGAAACGCCGAGATTACAGAAGAAGAACTACTCGGCGCGCTTCGCTCATTCCAACAAAAAGCCCCAGAACAATCGGGGCTTACAAAGCTTAACTTTGAAAAGGCACCAGCCAGTGTCATCGAAAGAATGAGAAGAATATATAACGCCTGTCTCAATACGGGATACTTTCCGGATGCTTATAAAACGGCCAAGATGATCTTCTTGCCTAAGCACGGAAAGAACCCAACGTTGAAGGAGAGCTACCGGCCAATTTCACTTCTGGAATTTGGCGGGAAGCTCTTCGAGAAAACCCTCAACAAAAGACTGGTCTCTGACCTGGAGGAAAACTCACTCTATAACCCACACCAATTTGGGTTTAGGAGAAAGCGAAGTACGGAGATTGCGATTAACGTCATCACGGAAAAGTTAGCCCAAGCAAAACGGGAAAAGAGTTACGTGGACATTGTCCGTCGGGATGTGTCAAAGGCGTTCTATAAGGTGTGGCAACGGGGAATGCAGTACAAGATCTTACGACTGGGCCTAAGTGAAAACTTAGAAAGAACTCTCTGTTACTATGTCATGGAAGCACGTCCAAGAACGAATCACCAAGGTCACTGCTGCAGTCAAGATTCTATATAGGTTCAGAAATCTTCGTCAAAGCAACAAGAAAAAGATCTACACTGCACTAGTAAGATCGACGTTACTATACCCCGCTTCCGCCCTTCTGTGTGCCTCAAAGACACAAAAGAGGAGACTACAGGTGGTGCAGAATAAATTCGCGTACCTAGTTGCAGGTACACGCAGAATGGAAAGAAGAAGACAAGAAAAGCTGCACCGGGAGACGGGGTTGACTACAATTAACGTTGTCATAGAAGAACGGACAAGGAACATGCTGGAAAAGGTCAACCGTGAATTGGAGGACAAAATCGTCCAAATGATTGATTGACCAGAATAGAAGAGCTATCAGTCGCGCCAGATTTCCAAGCTCCGCCGGAGTTTTAGCTAGCGGGGCAGAAGTGCCGTTCTACGCACGATGAGACGTTTTTTACCCAAACCAAGACAATGCTAACCAAATTGTGAAACCTCACTGATTTGGACAAAACTCTCCGATATTGACAAAACTCACCGATGGAGACACAAAATTACCGAAGAAGAAAAAATCTACCGATGAGGACTGAAACTCACCGTACAAGACATCTACGAAGAAAAAAAATACACAAACTACACACATTAAAAAATATACTAAAAAACAAAGACACTAAGCAAACATAGAAAGTAATAATTAACGCAATTCCCCAAACAACAGCCAGCGCGCACAACATAACCAAATACATTAACTAATTTGAAGACAAATGGCTTGAACGCCATATTATATATATATATATATATATATATATATATATATATATATATATATATATATAAACAAAATGATAAACAACAATGGAACTACAAAACAAAAAAAAATAAAGCGATAGGCCTGATCAACAGGCTCTAGCATTACTTTTCACCCTACCACACTTCTTTCTCTTTTCACCACTGGTCTACTTTCCGCTGTCTATCCACACACCCTTTCTCTATCCCCTCACCTACATATACTCTTACACCATGTCGAAATACACAAACAAACATACAATTCCCTCTGACTTCCTCACGTCCCCGAACAGTGAATAGAGTAACCAGTGAAAAGGATCTTGGTGTAATCGTATGAAAAGACTTGAAAGTTAGGAATCAATGCGTTGAAGCCTGCAAAAAAGCTAAAATGGTCTTTGTACAGGGTGGGGCAAAGGGCGGACGTTTTTGAAAAATTCACTTGATGCCCTATCGTCCACAGCGCCATGACTTCACCTGAAAAGAAAAGAAAAAATGCTAAGGCACCACGGGCAGAATGGTACCTGCCAGACATATGTCCCTCCCCCTGGGGCTGAGTAATAGACATTTCAAAAACGTCCGTCCTCTCTGCTCCACCGTGTATTTATATTTAGAATTTTGATATATAAATCGGAAGATATTGTAATCCCACTCTACAAATCGTTAG
The DNA here is from genome assembly GCA_963969495.1 of Ceratothoa steindachneri. Taxonomy (NCBI): domain Eukaryota; kingdom Metazoa; phylum Arthropoda; class Malacostraca; order Isopoda; family Cymothoidae; genus Ceratothoa; species Ceratothoa steindachneri. The sequence goes on along the minus strand of OZ018327.1, from coordinate 25,643,946 downwards.
TTCAGCCTCATCTGGAATAAGCTCTAAATCTTCAGGCACTTGAGAGAAGAAGAGTAAGGGGAGAACTTATCCAAGTCTACTTATAAGATAGTGCATGGTTTTAATAACGTGAAAGTGGATTCTTCCTTCGAGTTGGACTTGTGCGAAAGAACCAGAAGACACGGTTATAAATTGAAGAAGAGGAAACTTGAGAAAAATATAGCTAAGAATTATTTTACTGCGTAGTGGTTAATTTCTGAAATTGTTTCTCAATTAACGTCGCTGAGTCATCATCTATAACTATGTTTAAAATCGATTGGATTCACATTTAAAATTTATAGGAATATTCTAGAGAAGTGGCAACCTAGAAATAGAAACCAAGATCTTTTCCTGGTTACGTTCTCTTATAATCTTACAATCTCTTATAATAAAAATACAAGAATGCTTCTCTGCTTTAGCTTGATCTCATTGTAAAAACACACAAACCAAATAATACTATACTAACTATAGTTAGTTTTTATATTCCATGTTAATAATGTTTAACGATTTATTTACTTCCCTTGTAGGATCCCCCTCAAATTCCATCTTATCAATAGTTCACTCCCGCTTTGACAGCATTCTTCGAAAATATATTAAAGGGAATTTTTAGCAAGATAGTGAAGAGAGTGATTTAACTTGTTGATAGTAGCGCGAACGTTTGTTCATTGATTGATTCGTAAGTGGACCACTGGCTTTCTTCGTTCTACGACGATGCGGGGACGGATCTTTGCTCCTACGTGGAATATTATATTGAGGTAAAGTGGTAATTTTATTTGGACATTGGCCCTCTGATCTCCTCCACCTCTTTCTCCCTCACCACTTTCCTATACAAGTGTTTTTTCCTATTCTTTCTCCCATGTGTAACCACCCAGTGAGAGTTGGGATGAGTGTAAAATGAGAAAAACCCTTCGAATAACTCTTTGGGTCCTCTCGGAGGGCCCGAAGCCGGATAGAGGAACGGTTTTTGAAAAAATATACAGTAACATAAAAATTGCATTGGTTAGACTGATAGACATTCCGAATGGATACTCTGCCATTTGTGCAAGGGAGGCTGATTGTGAGGCCTTAACCTCAAGCAAGGCAGTTGAGTGCCTCAAGACAATAAACCTAATACCCCACACACCACCCCAAATAAAGACACACCGTAGTGTCATCTGCAGGCGCCTCGACTCTTACGTTGGGAGCCACTCGGCAGAAGACATTAAAAACGAATTGGAGAGGAACCACCCTTGGGCGAAAGTTGCTGATGTTTTAAAATTTAAAACATACACGCACGTCTTCAAGGTTGTCTTCGAGGATACGGTTATGGCGCAAAGGGCTAAAGAACTAGGCTTACTGTTGTTCAGTGTTAGAGTCTGCTCGGATCAAATTGAGAGGGAGGAGTTTGTCGATTTACAAATGTGCTTCAGGGGCTATAAATACGGCAAACATACCACCTCAAGCTGTCCTGAGAAAAAAGACCTAACTCTTTGCTCCATATGTGCAGGTCACAACCATTTTTGGCGCGACTGCAAGAGTACATCACCAAAATGCTTGAACTGTGGAGGCCCCCACCGGACTATGTCCATGGCATGCCTGATCAGAAAATCGAAATCCTCAAGGAAACAAAGCTACGACGTGAAACGGAGGAGAAAAGGGTGAATTCGACATACGCCAAAGTCGCAAAAGCCGCTATTGCCAAAACGAACAACCAAAGAACCTACCTTCACATAGAAAACGAGCACTCCACAAAAATTATGTGCTGCATTTATTATGCACACATAGCTAACATTACCCACCCAGGAACATTCGCAACCGAAGTCAATCGTATGCTCGTAAAGAACGGCTTACAGGAAATGTGGTTTCCCGACAACCCTCCGTCAGAGGAAGTTATGCGCATAAGCGTAGCCTCTCAGTGCTCATAACCGTGCCAGAAGGTACCCACCCCCCAAAACACAGCCATCACACGCGACCCACGCCTCAACAAAAACAAACATACTGCACAGACAGAAAAACCAGCGCCACTTACACCCCCAAAAGACTGACACAATTACACCCAAAACCCACGAGAAATCACCAATAAAGGAAGCAGTGCGACCGAAAGAGACCAGGTCTCCGAGGTCGAGAAAAATCTCGAAGACACGTGGTCCCAGGTCAACCTCCTCATCTCGAGGCAGAGAGACCCAATTGAAATACCACTCGAGAGGTTTCAATTTGAAACTATATGCCCCCGAATCGGCCCCCTTCCCCACCGAAATCGAGTCTCACGAAGTATCTGATGGTCTTAAAACCGGAAGATACAAGTGGGAATGCTCTGATTCGGTACCGGAACGGCAAGTTGAGGAGGCTTTCTCACGTAACATGGTAAAATTGACCACCGACTGCTTCTATACAATTACAGACACTGAATTCAGGAAAAAACGAAACGGCAGGGAGCGCACCCCGCCCAGTACACCACATGGGGCTAAAGTGGACCGCAAATAAGCGTCCACTTTAATCCCACACATATAAAAAATCCAAACGTTCCACAAAATGACTGACAGACTAACAATAATACAGATGAATGTCGATGGGTGGGACGGAAAAGGTTCCATCTATGGCAACATCTTGCGACAGAATGACCCTGACATAATACTCATTAATGAACACGGAATGACCGCTCATAAAGAGATAAAAAAATTTCAATACGACGTCATCAGCAAAAATCACAGCCAGGAACGGTATGACGGCTGCGCAATAGCCGTCAAAAAAGGTATAAAATACAAAAGATTACCCGACTTAGATGAATCTTACCTTGCCATTGAGGTAGGCACTACCCTGGGGGGTCTAGTCGTGGCCATGGGGCACCAACCCCCAAGACGCGGCTATGTACCCTTGCACAACCTTCTACAGATCCTCAGCCATAAGAGAAACGTAATCTTTGCTGGAGATCTGAATGCAAGATGTGCAGCATCAGGGTATACCTCCTACTACAATGCAGGTAGAAACATCGACGTATTACTAGACAGACGCTACGCGACGATAATCGGACCAGAATTCCCGACATTCATTACAAGAAATGCAGCAACGAAACCTGATATTGTACTATCCAGTATCAGGTTTCCCTACAACTACTACATTGAACCGGGCCCCATTATTCCGAGTGACCACCAGGCTGTTAAAATTACAGTAGGTGCAAATCCCATCCAAATTTCAATCCCAGGTCGCAAAAGCTATAAGCAGGCGAACTGGGAAAGCTACCGTAATTATCTTCTAAATTATATCCCTGTCCCTCTACTCGATGCAAATTTAGAAGAAATAGATAAGGAGCTGGATAAAATCACTGACCTCCTAATTAAAGCCGATGAGAATAGTGTTCCCCATATCAAATATAAAACCCTTCCAGCTCCCCATTGGACCCCTCCCATTAAAGCCCTGGCCCAGGAATACAAGGTCCTGTCCAATGTAGTAGCGCTGACAGGCCCCAACCACAATGCCCACAGAAGACTAAGAGAAATTAAAGACGAACTCCAGACACTAATCACGGACCAACAGACACTCACATGGGACAGACTAATAGAAAGACTCGACATTGAAAGAGACACATAACTTCTGGCAAACCGTCAAACGGTTAAAAGGAAAAGCTCCCCAGAAAAGAATAACGCTTATAAATGACGGTGTAGAAATCGACGAGCCTGAAGAGATTAGGAAAATTTTTAGGACTTTCTGGTCGTTAATCTTTACAATCACACCAGAAGAAAATGACAATTACGACCTCTAACAACTAAACACACAAATACAGAGAACCTCCCCTCATCATTGTGTATCACAGGAAAGAGTGATGGAGGGCTATGGGAGTAAAATTACTGCCCAAGAGTTCTCCGTTGCACTAAAATCCTTTCGTCAAAGAGCACCGGGTACCACGGGGCTGACCAGGGAAAATTTCATCAAGGCCCCGCCTAATGTTCTGAGTGGGCTTCTTAACATCATGAATGCCGCTCTGAACACAGGCTACTTTCCCGATCAGTGGAAAGTGGCCAAGATGATCTTCCTTCCCAAATCGGGAAAGCCCCTGGACTGCCTTGCCAGCTTTCGGCCGATATCTCTCTTAGAATTTGCTGGCAAAGTCTTTGAGAAGATATTAGCCAACAGAGTCAACTCTTTTCTCGACGAAGCCAACTTGCATAACGAGCAACAGCACGGCTTCAGAAGGAAAAGGGGCCTGATACAGCTTTAGCCGTTATCACAGAAAAGCTCGCTAAGATCAAGGCAGACAAAAGGCATGCCGACCTGGTGCTCCGAGATGTCAAAAAAGCTTTTGATAAAGTTTGGAAGAGAGGCCTTCAATTTAAGATCCTCCAATTAGGCCTCGATCCCATTCTTAAAAGGATACTCTGTGATTACATAATGGAGAGGAGAGTATACATACAAATCAGAGGATACAAAGGCCCCGAATTTGAGCTCGAATCAGGGGTCCCACAAGGGGGCTGTTTCAGTCCCCTTTTATACAACATATATACACACGACCTACCACAACCTCTTTCCTAAGGTACGATATACGTTCAGTTCGCTGACGATATATCGCAAATTTGTACAGCCGCCTACGTTCACAGGGAATTTATGGCGATAAATACGGCTAGGGAGATTTCCAATATTAACTCTTTCGAGAGGAAATGGAAGATATTGACCAATGCCCAAAAATTCAAAATAATTCCCATGTTTCGCAAGACCTTCAATGATATACGGGTGGAAGGGGAGAGAATCCCCTACTGCCATGAAGGGACAGTTCTGGGGCTCAAAATCACCACAGGGGGCTACAAGTGTCATATCGGGCGGACAGTCGCGAATAGCAAGAGAGATTTGAGGGAGTTTTTTAGGTTTATCGACCTAACTCGCTCAAATAAACTCAAGATATTCAATGCGTGCATTCGCTCGAGACTCTTGTACCCCCTGGTGCCAATAAATGCGTGCGCCAGGACCCACATTGCGAAACTACAAACCATCCAGAATAAGGCGGTTCTACTTATTACAAACACCCGAAGAAGAGAACATAAACGACAGAGGGAGCTCCACGCCTCGGTTGGATTATCTCCGATCAACGTGGCGCTCCACGAGAGAGCTAAGAGGATATGGCAGGCCATTGGTGCACGCTTGACCCCTGAATTCTCTCGTACACACTTAGACATCGAGGCCGACAGACAAATAAGACCTTTTAGAAGTAGCAAATTACAGTCTGACAGTGACGTGACCCCCCCAATATACAATACGCGATCGACAATAGACAAGACTTAACCAACCAGTGTAATGCGCAAGTTTTTTAATTTAAATTCAAAAATTCAACTTCATCAAAAAAACAAAAAAACAAATTCACTTAATTAATATTAACTAATTATAATTATTAAAATCAACCTAAAATATTTTAGGAAAATAAAATTTTTTTCGAAAACCAAAAGCGGGATGTAAAAACCCCGTCTCTAATAAAGGCTTGAACGCCAGAAATATAAATCATCGTCAAGATGAAAACCCTTAATCAAATTAACTATGTTAATTTGATTAAATAAACTATGAAAATTATAGTTTATAAATTAAAAAGAATCCAAAAAATAATACAAACAGAGCTACCCTTTCACCAGGGATCTTTTATTCTGTCTTCTACACACCATCTATTCTTTAAACTCACTCCTTAAACACTTTACTCTCTTACTTTTTCTCTCTAATTCTATCTACATTTCATCTCTTTTTATGTCCAATGTCCAATGCTCCTTAAGTCAGTTTTGATGTTGGTTCCATCCTGAGTAAAGTTCCGCTCGAGGATCTCTCACTTACTTGAAGATAAATTGGCTGTGCCTCCAAATTTTATTTTAGAATTTCTCTCACTTTCTACTAAAGATTGTAAATCTTCATTTAATTGTAGTTTATTTCTGTAACTGTTAATCTTCCATCGAATGTTATTTCCCAATTATCTGGTATCGCTCCCCTTAACGATGTTTCGTGTTTTTTGCTTAATTCTAACTATTACCACCTGAATACGCTAAACTCAGCTAAAGGTACCATTAAATTTTCGTTTGAATTTTAACCAAATGGAACACTTACCTTTCCCTATTTTCATGATACACCGTACTCACTATTGCCTCAAATCCTCTTTCGGCCCAAAACCGAAGAATACTTCACATATATATTTTTATTCTTATCATTACATTATATGTAAGAGTTCCGTCTTTACCACCATGTCTTCCTGTGCGGTTCGTGTGACCAGTCGGAAATGTTTTGAGTTTGAGTTTTTTAAAAGTTTTAATACCGATTTCAAACTCCGCTATTCCTTCCATTTCTTCGATAAATGCCTTGAAATATTAGAAATAACCTGGTTATCGTGTTGTTCTTCTTCTCCTCTTAGTAACAATCGTACTCTAGTACTACCTTTTCTACTGCCTATGTTTCTCTTTCTTGTATTTTAACTTTTCACGACACAATCGTCGAGGTGACTGTTATGTGCACGAAAAGAACTAAGGACAAATGCATCTCTTAACAGACACCTATAAATTACTTACAAAAATAATAGCGCAACCAGACTATCAAAAGCACTCAACTAAATATAGTCACCGGAGTAGTCAGTCTTTAGATATAACTCTAGTACTTATGATCGATCACCTGAAGGCGATTCAACAAAGATTAATTATTGAAAGGGATAAATTGAGAGGAAATACCTCTGGAGATGGCTTTTATAGACCTTAAGGGCTCTTGACTCAGTGATCTCCTGTTTAATTCTAAGAACATTACAGAAACAAAGCAATCAAATAAACTACATTGCCACACTATCTTCAAAATATTCAATCACTATACTCATTTATGGTGCACTTGGTCAGGAATAGAACAGAAATAAAAGGGAAATGAGACCCGGGATCCCATCTCCTCAAAACCGGTTTACAGCTTAAGCAGATTTGCAGCACTTTGCAGCGGGAAGGAAAAAGAATTAAAATTAATGGGAATTATTTTTTCAAACGACAAATCAATTAAAATTGAAGTTTTGTTTTTAATTGAATTCAGGGAAAAAACAACGAGTTCATATCCGGCAGAAAGTTTGCAAGGGGAAGAAGGTAAAGTGGTAAAAATAGACAAAATGATACTTCCTCTTTGTCTGACGGTAAACAATCTTCCAAGATTGCATTATGTTCGGTCATGATACACCCGCCGCCCCATTTTGGGCCCAATTAGATTCGAGGAACTAATTTTAGGCCAGTTGAAAGGAGTCCATCTCAGGACATCTCGAGACTCCTGATGAGAGCTTGGAAAAGTAAATGTTGTCGTTGCAGATGGCATCTCTGCTTCCTCCGACCGCTTGGAAGATTGAGGGACAAAGCCTTTGTTGCAACAACCTGTGTTGTAGGCCCTGCCGAAGCTATCACAATTAAGGGAGAAAGCCTTTGATCCTACAGCCTGTGCTGTCGGCCCTGCCGAAGCTATCACAATTAAGGGATGAAGCCTTTGATCCTATAGCCTGTGCTTTCGGCCCTGCCGAAGCTATCACAATTAAGGGAGGAAGCCTTTGATCGTGGATATCCCAAAGACAACAAAGGAACCACAAAATAAGAAAATATTTAAAAGCGATAGGCCTGATCACCAGGCACTTAGCATCTCTTTGTACCCTACCACACTTCTTTCTCTTTTTATCACTTGTTTATTTTTAGCTATCTGTCCCCACACCCTTTCTTTGTCCCCTACTTACACCTAACCACACATCATTCACAATTCGAGGATATTAGCAAGCGCAAGAGGCTCTCAACGCCGACCTGTCTCGTAAAATAGGTTGCAGAGAGGGAAAAGTTCAGGTCAATTTCGTAAATCTTATCTGATAGTGAGACAGCGCCGCTAAAAGGCTTTTTGTTTGATGCAATTTATTTGGGGCCATTTCTGGCACACAAGATACATGGCTTGATTGTAGTTTTGTTCCTTTAATTCAATTCGACGCTAATCAAAGCAAATGAAATCACTCACTCGATTCAATCAAGCTTTTCCTTGGGAAAGGAAGTAAAACTCCTAGAACATATAAACTTCCAAAGCATTCACTATGTTCTTTATAATTTCAATATTCAAAAAAACTTCTGACAAACATACACTATTTTCTTTTTTGCTTTTTTCTCATAAAAATCGAAAATACTTATTTTTAGGAACTTCAATCACACATAACGTCCACAAATCGCTCTCACAAATACATATAGGAAAATACAAACTTTTCGCACACTAAAATACTAACGAGATGCTAGAATTGATGATTAGTTAGAATAAAAGGTTTGAATAGAACAAATTATCTGTCCCGATACGAGTGCGAGAAACCAAAATGGCATGATAAATAATTAAGTATGGCGATAGGAAAATTAATATGTACAAACACTACCGAGCAAAATAAGAGAACGATTTTCCTTTATTAAGATATTTTCAAATGGTACATAAAGGCAAATGAGTGAAGAGAAGAGATGAAGAAATACAAAATGTACATATAAAATTAAGAAATAAAGAAGATAAGAATTGATTGAATAGAATATTAAAAAGTACCATGACAAAATTAGGATCCAAGAGGTATTTAATATGACTCTGTCATTAGAGTAGAGTGTGAGAAAGCTGGAGGTTAAGTGGCCAAAAACAGCGAGGATGGGAGATATTTAATAGCCCTGAAGAAGAGATCGTTTGAAGTTGCGAGTGAAGGAGAGCGACCACCAAGAATTCATCATTTTAACACCCTGTCATTAGAGTAGAGTGTCAGAAAGCTGAAGGTTAAGTGGCCAAAAACAGCGAGGATGGGAGCTATTTAATAACCTTGAAGAAGAGATCGTCTCAGGTTGCTAATGAAAGAGCGACCGCCAAGAATTCATCATTTTAGCACCGTTGGAAAAAATGGGAATCCGTTGGTCTATTTTCGCTAACTGATGACCGTGACACCTCAAGGACACCGGCTGTCTTTATCATTTGCCGCATGGGCGAGGAACCCTTCACCGATGCAGTGTGAAGGTGGTACTGATTGCTGTACTCACCGCATACCATCACTGCATACATGGCAGTTTTCTTCACTATTGTAAGACATAGTGTGCCCGGGGAAGGGGGGGTAGGTAAAAACGATCCTGTGCCACGAAGAGATGAAAACGATTCCGTGTACCGCGACGGCAAAGGCGAAGGTTAAAAGAACCAATTAATACGGTTCTTTTTATGGCGGTAGGATTGATCTATTTGATTAGTGTGGAGGAGAAGCGTCTCACACGCGTGCTCGATGCAGTATGATGGAAGTTACTCATTGTTAGATTAATCAAAAGAGAAACTCGGGTATATGTTTAAATAAAATCATTGTTGGTGAGAAAATAATAATTTGGCTAATTTATATGGATTTGGTAGTGAAAAGATAAGAGAGATAATTTTTTAAGGAAGATGTGGAAGACGGCATCAAACATGTTGATTTTTAAGGATGGAAACGAGGCTGAATTTTAAAACCACTTAAAAAATTGGAGTCTAGAGGAGTGAAACACCCAAAAAGAAGGGTAGGGGGGGAGAAATTCCCCCATTGTTAGGTAGGTATAAAAGGTTTGTATAGTTTCACAAACTGGCAATTTGAAGTTTGAAGGTTATGTTATGTTAGCTCAGGTTATTTTTACTTGAACTATTTTGGGTGTCTTTTTTATATCTGGTCTTCTTTATGGGCAGCCGTAAGGCGAAATGCGGCGAAATCGAGGTTTCCTCCGATTTCGACGGGATCATAATTATACTCTGTTTTGCCGTATTTCGCCTTCCGACCGTTAAAAATGGCAACAGATTTGGACAAAGTACAAAAATATGTTACAGGAAAATGTAATAAAATGTACACAAAAGTGATTAGCGTAAAGTAAATGTTAACCTAGTTTGACATCATTCAAAAGAAGTCTAGAAAAGTGTATTGGCGAAGATCGTAAATTAATAACCTGATTTTTCAAGTTTAAATCTATGTATGTATTGTACTCACAGATGGTCTGTTGTCCTGGAACCACATTATAGAATCGCATCTGACTCACAACCACCTCAAAAGCGATAGTTTGAAGTCTTATGAAATTCTATGATTGGTTCGCACTAAACCAAAATAACATTCCATAAAATGGGAAATCAATGTGTTGGGAAATATTAAAGTTTATTTAATTATTAACTTAAAATAAAATTGTAGTATCATCTCTCCTTCTTAACGAAATAAAAATTGTATTATTCTCTTTCTTAACGAATAAAATTGTATCATCTCTTTCCGTACGAATAAAATTGTAATATTATCTCTTTCTAGAGTGTGAATAAAAATTCACCATTAAACTGTCATTTTTGGTTGGCGGTGCTCACAGTTCGTCCAAGAGTTCCGAGAAGTCGAATAATAAATAACGAAAATGTTGATGTGTCGCCAATTCACATACTCCAAATGTATTATCCACTGTTAATTTACCGTTGGGAAAAGTGAAAAAGATTTCACGTTCTTGAGGTGCTTTCCCTTTAATGTACTTCATCTATCGAGTGGCAACTTTCCTCCGAATTCGCGGTGTTTCATTAATGGTGTCTGTACAGTCAATAAGGAAATGATGTACTCAATAGTGGAAGCTAATATGGATAGTAGTAGGAGATAGATGTTTAAAGTTGTAAGAGAGGGTTTTCCCCGGTTCAGAGGGCATCGCAAGCATTTGCTTATTTATGTTGTTTTTTTAGTTTTAATTTTTTGGGGGGGTATTTAGTGTTTTTATCAACTTGGTTTTTGTTTGTTCTTCTTTGTATTCGTGTGTTCTTCTTACTTGTGTTTGTCCTTTTTAGATTTATTTATTTATTCTGTGAGGACTTCTGAGCTTTCAAGCCTTTATAGGCGTTCAAGTTCAGCAGTTTACCTCGTGTTCGTGTTGCTTCTATTTATTCCGTTAATGTATATCAGAAATGTTGTCTCACTTTGTTGTGCTATTATTGTACCGTGTGTATGAGTGTTTCCTAAATAATGGTGCTGTATTCTCCTCAGCGCAGTGTTTTGTGCTTGAGAATAATCGATTTCGGACGACTTTTTCACGCAATCTTGCAAGGATCTTGATATTGCCATCTGCTGCTCTAAGTTCGAGGATGATTTCGTTTATCGGTGTTGACCAGACCTTTTTGCCCATTTTCTGCGTTACTATATTAATGTGCTCAAGATGTTGCCTGCAGTGCAGGTACTTTTGCCGAGGATGTTCTTTCCTTCTGCATTTGTTAATGCATAAAGATGCAGAGTTCTGCACTCGCTGGAGCCTCCTCATGGAGGTCCTGCTGGCTGATTGAGTCAGTACTGAAGGGTAGATGAGCTTAGGCCGGATGAACATCAGGCATATTTTCCTGATGTTGGCCGAGCTAAGGTTTCTAAATCTGTACAGCTTGTAGATTTCTCTCTTCACCAGGTTCTGCCTCTCCTTTTAGTGGCTCGAGTATCCACGGTCGGAGATTTTTAGAGCTAATAAGGTGACTTCAGCAGAGTAACCATATCTCTTTACATCTATAAAAATGGGCCACGTCAACCTGCGGCTCAGCGGGATGGTCCTGAACTTGTACCTGTTTGTTCGGGTTTTCCATCGTCTCTCGTATTGATTTATATTAGAGATTTCTGCCTTAGTATGAGTCGCCTGTGCCCTTGCTTTCCTATCCGCACTAGGGACGATTTGCGTGATGTCATCTACGAATTGCAGATACATCGTGTCCCTGTGTATCGGAGTCGGGAGGTCGATGGTGAAGACCAGGTAGAGCAGAGGGCTCAGATAGCTCGTCCGGGGAACGCCCGTGGTGAGTTCGAACTCTGACCCTCTGTGTTTTTCGATCATGAGACGCGCCTTTCTGTACATGACGAAGTTACAAAGGACTCTTTTCAGGGCCGGGTTCAGCTGGCGGCCTAGGGTCTTGTCTTGGAGCCCTTCGAATCAAACCTTGTCGAAGGCCTTCTGCACGTCCATCAGCACGATGTCTACATAGTAACCCTTCTATCGGCAATACGCGATATTTTCTGTTAGGAGCACCAGGGCTGTTTCTGTGCCCTTTTTTTGCGAAACTCATGCTGTTGCGGGTTGTGCGCTCCTGACTCGCTTAGTTGAGCTTGTAGCCTATTGGCTATAATCTTCTCAAAGATCTGCCCGTATGTATCTCGAGAAGAGAGATTGGGCGATAGTTAGCCACCTGGTCTGTGGGGTTGTCTCCTTTCGGGATGAAGATGATTCTGGCCATCTTATACCCGTCTGTGAAGTAGCCTGTATTCAGGGCGGCGTTCATGGTGTTCACCAGGCCCTGAATAATTTGCCGTGGGGCATTCACGAGGCTGTTTTTCGTGATTCCAGACCAGCAGGGGGTCCTTTGTTTGAAGGACCTTAAAGTGTTCATGGTTTCTTCAAATGTTATAGGGCGCCCATGGTTAACCATCTCTATCTCTCTCTCTCTCTCTCTCTCTCTCTCTCTCTCTCTCTCTCTCTCTCTCTCTCTCTCTCTCTCTCTCTCTCTCTCTCTCTCTCTTTTTTTTCTATTGATACTTGCGCGTAAGGGTGGGTCATATGTATCATCATTTCTAGGTCCTCGAGCAGCTGGTCTTCGAGGTCGTGTTCAAAGTCTTCCTTCTCCTCAGGTGATATTGCAAAAATCTCTTTCCAGTGCCTTCGAAATCATTTTTCGAGAGATTCCGGATCCTCTATGAAATTTTGCCTGCTTTGATTCGTGTTCTGGGCCTAGGAGTCAATTCCCCTAAGTTTTTGAATGCTATTACAAAAAGTTACGGGATTGCTTTCCTTGTCCAGTCTGCCCACGGCATCGTCCCAACTTTCTCTTTGCTTTTCAAGGATGATATTTTTAAGTTATTCGCTTAGCTGCCTAATTCTGGCTGTCCTTTCCCTGTTTGGGCCTGTTTTGCCAATTTCTTCATAGATTTATCTGTGTTCTCTGGCGATATCCCTCATCTCTTCCATCCACCTAGGTTGTGGAAGCAATTTGTAAGAGATTTGGGGGACGCATCTATCCTCTGATTGAGTGAGGAGATTGGTGATCTTATCTATCTCCTCATCGATTTCTTCGAGATTTGCATTGCTCAGATCAGCTGACTGGTAGTCGCTAAGAATCTCTCTGTATTTCTCCCAGTTAGCTTTCTCATAACTTTTCCTAAGTAAAACGGCCTTGAGCATTGGTGCAAGCGATATGTTGGTGATAATGGTGTTGTGATCGCTCGGGACCACAGGCCTTGGTTCGTTGTTAATGTTAAAGGTAAATTCCAAACTTGCTAACACAATGACTGGTTTTGTCCCCGAACGATGGGTTAAGTAGGTCGGGAAATCTGGCCCGACCCTCTGGAACCTATTTCTTTCGGACAATAGCTCAGGTTACTTCACCTTGCGTTTGCGCGCATGTAGCCAGAAGCTCAGCATCTGGCGTTTAGGTCGCCTCCTAGCAACGCCAACCAACTGTGCCCGAAGAGGGTGAAGAAGTTGTTGATCGGCAGGTATTAGCGTCTAGGCGGTTGATAGGCTGCCGCCACTGTTAGGCCTCCAACTAGAGTTGGTATTTCGACAGCCACGAATGATTCGTCTGAGTCCGGTAGCATTTCGAACTTAATGTTTTTGCAGATCGCGATAGCAGCGCCATCAAATCGTTACTGTGAGTGATTTTTCTGTATTACTGTGCAGTTGTGTATTTTTATCGTGTCCGTGTTCGTGGTAATACCATGTTATGGAATGAAGATGATGTCCGGGTCCACTGTACGGAAGATATTTCCATAAGCAATGGATTTTCCTTTCCATCCGTCCACATTCAGTGTGAGTATCTTTAGTGTATTGTTTGTGTTATCCATTCTGTTTCGTTTGTTTGGGTTGTTTTATTGACTGTGTCGAGAATAGAGGTTCCTTGCCGCCATGTGCCCAGTCGAAACCACGAGGTCAGGCACGAGGTCAGTCAACGTGAGTGAGGACCGTGGTGACAGTCAGAATATCAAACTGGGTTTTGCAATAAGCAGAACCACGTCATTCTCTAACGCGCTCCCTTTCTCTACGAGCCCAAAGGCTAGAATTATACCAAAGTATCCAAGCCCAGTCAATTAGCCCATCCTAGGTTTTAGGTACATTTCGTTTGGCACGAATACTCCCTCCAGTTGGTGTTACTACTAGAGGGTTAAACTCCCCGTGGTTATAGTCCCTCGAATAACAAACCGATCCCCGTTTCATCTCTTAAAGCCTCGAACCCAAGCTAGGCTGAGGCGAATCATGTGTGGCTTCTGTACCAGTCATCCCTGTGTGCGTACGTACAGATGCTCGTATAGCCTCTCAACCAGTCACAGAGAGTTCGCTACGAGTAGCTCTGTTAGACTGATTATCGTTAAAATCGAGTATACATTGCCATTATTCTATTTTAAACTATTTATTGTGTATTCTGTGTAAATATTAAAGTTTATTTTTGTTCTTACTTTTTCATCAGCCTCATACCCCGCAGCTTTCATTTGTTTAATAACGGCCGACTGCACTCTATCGTTTGTATTTAAACACTTTGCACTCCCTCAGCGAAGTTGGTCCCAATTTTCGCCACTTCTAGCCTCCATATCTGTTGTGGCCGGAGTTGAGTCAAGGTCACTCATTTGACCTTGAGCGTCACTGCATCTCAGGTAGAAGTGATGTATATGTCGGTTGGTCATTTTACGACATAATATATATATATATATATATATATATATATATATATATATATATATATATATATATATGTGTGTGTGTGTGTGTGTGTATACGAGGGGCAGTCAATAAGTTTTGCAAATCGGTAGGGCAAAAACAGAGGAAGGGAGATGGCTGTTTGTGGGGGGGTGAGGACAAGTTATGACAAGTCAGGACCTGCAGCCGCACACTCCTGCCTCGTCTATTTAAGAAGCAGTAGCTGATCGCAGATCGTCAGTCACAAATTTTTCAACAATGAAGAAGGTTCAGCACCGCGCAGTGATCAAATTTTTGACCAAGGAAGGCAAGAATTTGAGAGAGATCCATGAACGCATGGTTGCAGTGTACACCGACACCGCCCCTTCCTATGCAACTATTTCTCGCTGGAATAGGGAGTTCCGCCATGGTTGTGAGTCCCTTGAAGGTGACCCCCGTCCAGGACGCCCGTCAGACGTGACCAACGAGCACAATGTGGCCCGTGTGGAGAGGATGATCCTCGAAAATCGACGGGTGAAGGTCGAAGAAATCGAGCGAGAACTTAGAATATCACATGGAAGTGTTATCAACATCATGCATGACAATTTGACCATGACCAAGCTCTCTGCCCGTTGGGTCCCTAGAAACCTCACGCCCCATGATCGAGTTCAACGTCGTCAAAGTCCACAGGGCCAGAGTTGCACAAGCTCCCCTGCGCGAGTGCAGATTCGAGGAGCTCAACCATATCTTCTACAGTCCAGATCTGGCCCCTAGCGACTACTTTTTATTCCACCAGCTCAAGGCTGCACTGCGTAAACGCTGGTTTGGGGACGATGAAGATGTCCAGCTTGCCGTCCAGGAGTGGATTGAACAGCAGTCGGGAGATTTATGGTTCTCGGGAATTCGAAGCCTCAGGGACAAGTGGCGCAAGTGCTTTGAAGTCGAGGGTAGTTATATTGAAAAATAATAAAACACTTTTCCTCATATCTCGTTTCCTTTTATTCGAATTGCAAAACTTTTAAAGTCTTTTAAATGATTTAAGGCTGAAGGCTTGGCTATTGAAAAGTAAGCAAAAATAATCTTGCGAATTATTTTTACCATTTGTTGTGTGTACCCGCCTTTATACATACCGTGTGTAAGTTTTGAGACCGCGCTTCTCATTTATTCCCCCCAGCGGAATTTTACCCTTTCATACCAAGAAAAGCTCAGTCAAGTTTTGTTCTCGGTGTTGTGAGCAAAGTTAAAGGCTTTCCCGTTAATTTCTGAATTTTCGAGTGATCAGACGGAAATTTTCAATCGCGCCGTGTGTATACCGAATTAATTCGGGTCGATAATCACGTTACGTTTTTTTTAAGTTTAATTCGAATTCGCGACCATCATGTCTTCATTCGACCAGTTTAAATTACAAGGTTTAGCCGGAAAGAACCTTTTGTCTTATATACAAGAAGAAGAAAGAGCCGTGAGAGCGAAATTAATAGAGAGAGAGAAGAACGAGAGATAGAGAGAGAGAGAAGAGCGAGAAGAAAGAGAATGCATCCAGTAACATGAACTGGAAATGAGTAGAGCGAGGATCAAAACGCTCTCCGTCAATTCGCGGAATGACGTTTCACAAACTGCGTTCGGGAAGCTCCCCGTTTACAAGGAAGGAGAAGATTTTGTGTCACTATCTAACGACATTTGAAAAGATGTTCGAGCTAAACAACTGGGACATTGAAGCTCCGAGAAATTTTCATATCCCTCCCGTCAGAGGCAAGGATCGACTATTAGACGTTGAAGTCGGAATTATTAGCCGGGTATAACATGATGCCCGATTTCTACCACGTTAAATTTTAGCACACCCGTATAGATCCCCCCAAAACTTTTCGACAGTTTGGGTATACGCTTCAGAAACATTCCAATTTCTGGCTTGATTCTTCGAAAGTTCCCCCAAGAGTATGAAGCGTTAGTCGACTTCATTCTGAAAGACCAGCTTATGGCTTCGCTTTCTTCTGAGATTCCATCTTTTGTGAAGGACAGGGGGTGCTCCACCTTCAAAGAATGCATCGAAGAAGCCGATGTATTTGCCGCGAGCCACAATTTCTACCCTAAGAAATGAAGAAAAGCTGAACCATCGTCCCCCAAAGGTAAAAGTGACAAACTAAAATTAGACACCGTGACCCTATCAAGTTTGTCAAAATAACTGGCCCTTCCAAGCCCAGATTTTTTTTCTTCGTCTGAACCCCCTGAGGTCAAGCAATTCTCGTCGAATTCCCCTTTGTTATACTTTCCCAGGAGGCCCATCGTGTGTTTATCATGCGGTGTTGAAGGTCATTTGAAGACCAACTGCCCTCAGTTCTCCCAATCAACTGCACGAAATTTGTGCCTTCCCCGCGCCGCCACCATCGCAGGTTAAGCCACCTCCCTCTCCATCTGCTCCTCCTGCCACTGGCCATCAAGTTAACTTCTTGTTCGAAAAGATATCCCCAGGAAGTTTGAAGTTTGAGACCGGATCAGTAAACGGTTTCCGGGTCTCCACCCTTGTTTGGGATACAGGGTGTACGTGTATTATGGTGTCGGACGAGCTACCTTCCCCGATCGCTTCGAACCATGATAATTTTGCGGTAGTACATGAATACTTGGTGCAGTCAAATCGATTCTTCATCATAAAATGCTTTATTGAATGCGTGTATTATAACGGCTGGGCTGAAGTAGTAGCGGCTCCAATAAACTTCTGCGTTGTTCTGGTCGGACAGTACATACAGGTTACTTCCACCCCTGTGGTTCAACCCATCCTCTCCCAATCCCAGGCGAAAAAGGAAGCAGAGGCACCTCTTCCCTTGAATCCCCCTGCGAGTCCGAGTTCAGCACGTTCTCAATAATGAGTTTTCTATAAAGCAAAAGGATTGCGATTCACTCCGCCCTCTCTGGACGAAAGCTATTAATAAGGTTCAGGAGTCCACCCGCGATAAAAATAAAGTCGTTTGCTTCGTCATGAAGAACGACCTCCTGTACTGCACATGCTTGGAAAGCAATAGTTCCGAGTCCTATGCATTATGCATCCCCCTTTCGCAGGTCCCCGTTATATTAAAGACGGCCCATGATAGCTTTTCCTCTGGCCATTTCAGCCATACTAATTTTTAAATATTTTTATTGGCTGGTGCGGAAGATGACATCCTTAATTATTGCCGTTCGTATGATATCTGTCAAAAAACAGCCGCAAAAGGACACGTCAGATCCGCTCCGCTGCAGAAGGAACCCATCACATCTGAACCCTTCGCCCGTGTGGCAATCGACCTGATTAGCTCCATTCATCCCCTAGATCCGCTAAATGTGGTGCAAGTGGCTTGCATTGAATAGGACAAGGGCTACCCTTTGCCTACCGGGCCCAGCGCTAGTGAATCCCCATCATCTGACTTAGACGTTAACGCCCAGCTGCCTCCCGTTTTGAAGAGTCAGCTGCAGCAGTTATTGAGTCACTTTGGAAACGAGATTCCCGGCTGTGCCGCTCAGTTTGAGCATGATATTATTTTAACCACCCTGGAGCCTATTCCTTCCAAGCTGTACCCCTTACCCATCCATTTAAGAGAGGTCTTCGACGCAGAAGTTACTAAATTATTAAATTTAAAGATTATAGCACCCTCCTAATCTCATTAATGTTCCCCCACTGTGTTGGTAAAGAAGTCAGACGGGTTATATAGGCTGTGCGTCTATTTTCGGAAACTTAATTCGGTGACCTTGTTCGATGCTGAGCCTATCCCCTTGATCGACCAAAACCTCCACCTCTTTGAAAAGGCCAATTACCTTACCGAATTAGACCTATGTAAAGCTTATTATAAAATTCCCCTAAGAAGGTATAAAGAGATACACGGCTTTATCCACAGACAAAGGCTTAATACAGTTCCGCCGTCTCCCTTTCGGCTTGGTGACGGCTTGCAGTAATTACAACCGGGTTGGCAAAAGTGACTTTTTATTTCGGTAACATTTAAGTTGCAACTGGCGAGTGGGACCATCATGTGATTGCCCCCCAGGGTCCTGTTGCGTCGCCTACGCGAGCACGGACTCACAATCGGTCCGAGCAGGTGCCATTTTGTTTATAGTACGATTGACTACCTTGGCTTTCACATTGGGAATAACTAATTGTCCCCCCCCCCAGAAAACAAAATCCGAGCTTCTCCCGAGCGAGAAAAATTAGGCCGTCATCGAAAAGGAGGCTCTAGCCATTATATGGGCATACAAAAGTTTAGAATGTAGTTATGAGGTAAAGAGTTCCTTGTAGAGACGGATCACAAGCCCCTCGCATATTTGCGAAATATAAAAACAAAAATGGTTGCCTTATGCGTTGGAGTTTATACCTCCAGGAGTATAAATTTAAAATTAATTATATAAAAGGATCTGAGAATTGTGTAGAGGATACCCTGAGTAGGAACCCACTAGAGCCTACCCAAACTAATCAAGGATAAATTTTGTGTTCTTACATTTTATGTTTAATCCTGTTCTTTTTTTTTTAAATCTATATATTCGGACAATAAGTCTCTCTGTTCACAAATGAAGAACGATCCAGTAACCCTTTAAATCATTCGGATCAATTAATTCCCTTTATTTTATATTTCCCTTTGTATCTTTTTGTATTGTGTTTTTTTTTAATCTTTTGTCTATGTTATTTGTTGTGTAGCTCTAGGTCGTTATTGACCTTAGGTGATCGACCCTTGTTTGGCGTAACGTTAGTCCGTGTAGCCCTTGTGTTCTTTGTCGAATTCACCTATTCTTTGTATTCCTGGATACTCTTTGTACGCAAATATGCCCGAGCCACTAAAGCGAGACCCGTTCAAGGTCAGGTATCCGCCATTGTCCCCCCTGAAGTCGGGAAAATTTGAGACTTTTAATACCCATCCAGCGGTTGTCAGATGTCACTTTTTTTAAGTAACATCTTAGGAATTGAATTGTCGAGGATAAAGGTTCCTTTCCGCCATGTGCCCTGTCGAAACTACGAGGTCAGGAGCGCGCCTCTGTCGCCTCCCGGGGCGTACCAAGAAACCACCGCGGAAGTACTTCCCATCCCTCAAGCGCCGTCTTGGTCCAAGGAGAGCCCCCCCCCCCCTGGTGGAGGCAATAACGGTTCCGGCTGGTCCCTATATAATGTTGGTCCCAATTTGTCATCGACAGTATTGGCCTACCTTTTACAACGAAACACGTCATTCTCGATCGCGCTCCCTTTCCATACGAGCCCGAAGGCTATAATTATACCGAAGGATCCGAACCCCATTCAAATGGCACATCCTTAGTTTCGGTACATTTCGTTTGGCACGAATACTCCCTCAAGTTAGTGTTACTACTAGAGGTTAAACTCTCCGTGTTTATAGTCCCTCGAATAACAAACCGATCCCCGTTTCATCTCTTAAAGGCTCAAACCCAAGCTAGGCTGAGACGAGTCATTTGTGGCTTCTTTGCCAGTCATCTTTGTGTGCGTACGTACAGACGCTCGTATAGCCTCTTAACCACTCCCATAGAGTTCTCTCTGAGTATCTCTGTTAGATCGATTATTGTAAGCATCAAGTATCCATTACCATTATTCTATTTTAAACTATTATTGTGTATTCTGAGTAAATATTAAAGTTTATTTTTGTTCCTACTTTTTCATGAGCATCATAGCCCGCAGCCTTTATTAGTTTAATAACGACCAACTACACTCTATCGTTTGTATTTAAACTCCCCGTACTCCTTCAGGGAAGTTGGTCCCCAACTTACTGCACTTCTATCTCCCATATCTGTTGTGGCCGGAGTTGTGTCAAGGTCCCTCGTTCGACCTTGAGCGTCCACGCATTTTGCGTAGAAGTGACGTATATGGCGGTGGGTAATTCTACGATAGACTGTCACTTGCTTTTCCGTTCCGAATCTTTTTGTATTCTGCTTCACTGAGGGTGAAGCAAGAGTCCTTGTAGAGTTTTACTTTGTTTTTGTGGATGGTTTGTTCAATTACTGACTATTGTACTGGTGCTGAGTAGGTCCATTTGTATCTGTTTTCTCGGATATCCCAGGAGATTTCCGTGGTAGAGGATGTTTCGGGGAATGGTACACGTTCCGTCGCATAGACCTTGAGGTCGATCGCTTCCCCATTGTACGCGCAAGTAGTTATTGCGGTCCTAGTCTTACTTCTTGATCTTGCAGGGCTCTTATCAACCTTGGATTTGACTTCCTTAACATCATATTCTGAGGACGATGAGCACATTATTTCCTTCTAATTGTTTAATTCTATATGCCACGCTTTTTTTTCTCCTGCTGTTCACGGTGCCTTCGTGCATCCACCTGCGGATCCTTCCTTACGGACTTGTTGGGTCCTAGCGTAGCCTCCGGTACTGTCACAGCGTTTGATATTTTTTCTTCAGTTGGAAATGGGTTAGCCGGTGGCTCTGGTGTGCACCCTTGGCCAGCAACTGCAGTTGCAGGATGTCTCCCGATGGGGGGTCGTCCGAGAACCAGATTTCCGACTTGCCGTTCTTCTTCAGCATAAGATTCAGAGTCTTTGAGAATACCCCCGGTTGTGTAAGTTTCCTCACGTGTGCATAAGGTATGCAAGTGAGAATCTTTGTGAAGTTCTCATTCTCGAGCTTGAAATAATTTTTATGCTGTTGCTCTAGGATTCTGGCTAGGGCGGCTTTTGTTGCCTGGGCGTAGGAAATGTTTGCCCGCCTCGTTTCTTCGGCTTTCTTTTCGCTGTTCTTTCTTTTTATTATTTCTTTCTTTCTCGGGCTAGACATGGCCATAACTCCGTGGCTCATCCCGCAGTTGGGTCATTTCTCTGTTTGTGCAGTACACTCTCTCCACCCATGTCCTTTCCCGCTGCACTTCGAAAAGGTGATTTCTTGTTCTTTGTATTCCTTAGTCGGGTGGTGTTCCATTTTGAAGCAGCGGAAGCATACTTAAATAAGGGAAGTTCGTCCCGCTCAATCTGCTCGCCGCTGATTTACGCATTGAAAAGTAGCAGCCCTTTTTCTTTGGCCTATTGGGCCATTTGCGTCTCGTTGAAGATGATCTTGAAGACATTTTGGTGTTCTGTCTTGTCCCGTTTGTTACAAAACTTCACTACCTCTACAACTTTGGCCCAGTGCTTGTTTCTACATATTTCTTCTGCTAATTCTTATCTCGTGTGTTGCCCTATCCAGGGATCTAGCTGTCTATAGATCATGCTACGATGTGCCTGGATCGGAAGTGGGGTGCTTGGCTGGAGATTTATCTCCCTTAGCACACTTTCTCCCGTTTCCTTTGTCAGGGTTTCCAAGTCTATTTCCTTCTCTCAGATGGCGACGTAACCGTCTAGGGTTTTAATTAACCTAAGGATAGCCATTTTTAGCTTACCAAAAACTTTATCTCGATCCGGCTTTTGATTCCCGCCAATAATGGCGGGATGGGACTCCGTATTGCTTTTCGCAGCCCCACTGGCGCGGGAGGTAATGAATACGGGAGGATCCTGTTGGGGGTGTGATTGTAAGGCAGACTTATTGACAATGTTTTAATCGCGACCGCATCTCAACATACCATAGAGACGGTTGCATGTCCCTCTATGGTCCTATGAAGGGCCCCCGCTGAAAAGAGCAGCGGAGGTAGCAGTCCGTCTCTTGTCCGGAATAGTTTCTGACATTATTATCGGCTATGGGCTAGTCCTCAAATGAGCTTGCTCCAAAGCCCCGAATTATGCTAGTGCAACTGCCCGGCATAGTTGGGATGAAACATGATGGCAATCCTCCCCTCCACCCGGCAGCAGTTCACTCGGGGGGTGGGCCGGGGACTTAAGCAGTCATCTGCCTAAGTGTGGCCGCTAAAATAGAAAAGATGAGGATTAGTGATGATGATGATGGTGAGTACAACAACAGTATTATTTTATTTCTTAAGACTGGTTTCAATAAATAGAAAACCAGATTTTAAAGGCGTTTTTTTGGAAACCCCGAAAACATTACCTCCTTTGCCGTTAACGTGAGTTAAATCTGCCAGAGTAGTTTATCCAAGAATTCCAAGCTAGCCAATAAGGAAAAATCACGTCTTACGTCTTGAAAAATTTAGAAGTTAAAAGTATATAGTTAGAGTAGAGTGGATAATAGGTGCTAAGGTAAAGTGGTGAAAGGGAGGGAATGAGTATGAAATAATGCTGTTTGCTGGATGACCAGCCATCTCTTGTTTGTTATTTATTACCGTTTTATTTCCTTTTTATTTGGTTGTGTGTAAGGGCTCTCCCGCTTCTATTGTTATTTTTTTTTTTTTTCTTGTGTTTTTATTTGAGTTTAGTTTGCAGTTGGGGTTTGTTTGGGGGGAGGCTTGATCTATCTACTACGTAAACATTAGTGCGGCATTGACTCTGACCATCAGTTTCCTACTCTTAAAATTTGCCCTATTGTTCATCCGATAATTTATGGGGATCTCTAGCTTTCTATTTTCTTCTTCGTTTAGAAGTCCTATTTTTTCCCATATTTTCGTAGCCCTTTTGTAAAGCGTTGTGTTTATTGGTTCTAAGTTAATTTCTTGGTGTAGATCTTGCTGTCTATGGTATTTGTAATTAATAATACTCAACTGTTTTTCACCCTTTGAAGCTTGACGGTGTTGTTTTTATGGAGTTGATTGAGAGTTATTGTTGGATACAATAATAACGATCTGCAAACTACATTATAAATTTTAATTTTGTTTTTTTGTGTTCAAACTTCTGAGTTGGAACATTTTTGTGAGATTAGTTTTTGTAAAGTTAATTCTTTCAGTGATGTGTTTTTTATAGCCATTAGAAGTTATTTTTAGCCCGAAAACCTCGCCCTCTTTCTTGTATCTATATCTCTTTTCTTCGATAAATACTCGCGATGTTTTGCGTCTTACCACTGGTACATTTATAAACTTGTCTGTATTAGTTCTGATTTTCCATTTTTTTTTCATAATTATTGATATTTGCGATTTATGCTGCAGTTATTCTAGCCATCGTGGGTGAATGCCTATAAGGACTATTGGTGATTATCGAGATATCAACCGTGAATTGTATTTATGTAGTGCTTTCAAAAATAGGCTCTGGCAAATCCCTTGTGTATATGCTATATAGTAACGGACTAAGGCATCGCCCTTGGAGGACTCCCTGATATATCTCGAATTCGGGTCCCCTTCGGTCTTCTATTTCGATATGTGTTTTCCGATAAGGAAAAATCAATTTTCGTGATGCTTATGTTTGTAAGAGGTTGAGAGTAAATTGTTCCTAAAATCTATGTTAGCACGGATTGGTCAATTTTTGAAGCGCTAATGTGTAAAACAAAATTTATCTTAAAGCTTATAGAATAAATTAAACATTACTTCTTCATGGGCAGAAGGGCGCGTCTCATGATTGAAGGGCACAAAGGGCCAGAGTTCGAACTCACAGCGGGCGTTCCCCAGGCAAGCTGTTTGAGCCCTCTGCTCTACCTGATCTTCACCATCGACCTCCTGACTCCGATACAAAGGGACACGATCTATTTGCAATTCGCAGATGACACCACGCAAATCTCCCTAGTGCGGATAGGAAAGCAAGGGCACAGGCAACTTATACTAAAGCAGAAATCTATAATATAAACCAATACAAGAGACGATGGAAGATCCGAACAGACAGGAACAAGTTCAGGACCATCCTTCTGAGCCGCAGGTTGACGTGGTCCATCTTGATAGATGAGAGGAGATATGGTTACTCCGCTGAAGGCACCGTCCTAGGCCTTAAAATCTCCGACCATGGATAATCGAGGCACTACAAGGAGAGGCAGAACCTGGCGAAGAGAGAAATCTCCAAGCTGTACAGATTTAGAAACCTTAGCTCGGCCAACATCAGGAAAATATACCTGATATTCATCCGGGCTAAGCTCATCTACCATGCAGCATTAACTCAAGTTGTCTGCAGGACCTCCATGAGGAGGCTCCAGCGAGTGCAGAACTCTGCGGCAAAGGGACCTGCACCGCAGAAAATGGGCAAATAGGTCTAGACAACATTGAGAAACGACATGATCCTCGAACTTAGAGCAGCAGGTGCTAATATCAGGATCCCTGCAAGATTGCGTGAGAAAGTCGCCGAAGTCAATTATACCCAACCACCAAACTCTGCGCTGGGGAGAACACAACAACCATTATTTGCATAAAACGCTCATACACACGGTACACTAATAGCACAGCAAAGTGAGACAACATTTCTGATATACATTAACGGAATAAATAGAAGCAACACGAACACGAGGTAAACTGCTGAACTTGAACGCCTATAAAGGCTTGAAAGCTCAGAAGTCCACACAGAATAAATAAACAAATCTAAAAACGACAAACTCAAATAAGAAGAACGCACGAATATAAAGAAGAACAAACAAAAACAAAGTTGACAAAAACACTAAATACAAACAACAAAAAGGAAAAATAAAAAACATAAATAAGTAAATGTTTGCGATGCCCTCTGAACCGGGAAAAAAACCCTCTTCCAGCTTTAAACATCTATCTCTTACTACTATCCATATTATCTTCCACTATTGAGTACATCAAATTAAACATAAATTTGTTATTAAAATTTGTTTAATCCTGGTTAGCTAAATTTTGTATAGCTTATGTTTACGTATAATAACTATATATATATAGAGCAGCATATGGGGAAAATAGAACGACTTTTCTAGTCGATCGATTGGATATTCTTTGCTCTTACTCGTTGAAGTGGTACAGTCAAATTTTTGGAATTTGTACTGGTTTTTCATTTCGAATGAGGTTGAGTGGTTTCCGCTTTGTTGTGTCTGACCGGATTTTATACAAGCAGTGATACGTTCGGAACTGCTAATTTCTCCTTGACTGGCCTTTTTGAAGGCTAGTTGAGGCAAAAGAAGAAGGATCGCTCTACGCCGTATTAAGGTAAAGTGGCAATTTGTTCATTGTATATCCTTTTTTCCACCTTCTTCACATACCACTCTCCCTTATTTTTCACAACGGATCCATAAAATGCATACACGCACAGCTACACACAGTTAGAGGCTCGGTTCCACAAGATTCCCTCCCAAATTACGCTCTTGGCTGCAATAAGGGAGAGATAAGGGAGACGCGGAGTATTGCCCTGAGGACCCAGCAAGGTCTTCGAAGGAATTTACGGAGAGCTTAATATTGCCCTCGTACGGCTTATTGACTTTCAAAATGGCTACGCGGCTATCTGTGCGAGGGAGGCCGACATCGAAACCCTCTCCTCGCGTGCAACAGACACCCTTTAAAAAATAAATCTCAAACCACAGACACTTCCACAAATACGAACACAGAAAAGTGTTATCTGCCACCGCCTTGACCCCGGGTTGAGGAACACTCGACTGACCAGATCACAGATTAGAGCCTTCGGAATCATAAGTGGGCTAAAGTTTCAGAAGTGATCAAATTAAAGACTATATCCACGTTTTTAAAGTTGTATTTACCGAGACCCAAATGGTGATCAAAGCTAAGGAAAAGGGCCTTCTCCTTTTTTATGTTCGCCGACCAAGACTATTCCTGGTGCGAATGTAAAAGTTGTTCCAGAAATGCCTCAATTGTGGTGGCCCACAGAGAACAATAGCGATTACGTGTCCTGTAAAGAAGGAGTAAATTAAAAAAACAAATGACAAAGGCAAAAAAGAGGAGGAAAAGAAGGCTAACGCCACCTACGCGAAGGTTGCCAAGGCAACGTTCGCAGAGAGTAGTGTTGCCACTGCACCTACGTACCTACAAATTGAAAATCAAAAGTCGACAAAAATAATGTGCTGTATTTATTATGCACACAGTGCTAACTTGACCAAGCCTGGCACCTTTGCGAAGGAACTGAACACCATGCTAGTGAATAACAGCATGGAAAAAAATGTGATTCCCGGAAAACCCTCTGTCAAACGAGGTACTTCGAGTGAATCTCCAACCTCAGAGGGAGAAGAGCAGCTAAACAACTCCGGACACGAGTAAATGCCCTTTCACGAGATCCTAGAGTGCAAGCTATAGCTGCCCAGCAGAAGGCACAGACTAACTCACAAACACACATAGCTACACCAGCCACAGAATGACAAGTCGAGCGAATGGAGACTGCTGCTGTGGGGCCTAAGAAGGTGGAGTATTCACCCCGCCCCCAAAATGTCTCGCAGTCACGTCGACCGAGTAGGTCCTCGTCTTCCAAGAATCGGGCTCCCTGGTAGATGTACTACTAGAGGATGTTAAACCTTGGAGTATATGCTGCCGAATGGAGCCAGTTTCCGGACGACGCAGACCCAAAAGATATTTTCGATGGCCTTAGGGCTGAACAATACAAATGGGATTACGAGGCTGACATACCTGAAGATCTGGTAAAGCAAGTTCTATTCCGCGACCTTGTGAAGTTTTCTACTGACACTTATGTTGTTCTTACGGATGCAGAATTCCTTAAGAATAGATCTGGCAAGGGAAAGACTCCTCCGTCCTCCTCCCCAAGGAGCAAAAGTTGATAGAGAATAACCCTCTTCGCCATGACACCTACGCTACATTGTGAGTGTAGTATCAAAAAGGTAGCTAAAAATTAAAGAAGCCCCTACCCGAACGGAAACTAAAAACCTAACATGTAAATACTTTTACCTACTGATAATTACATCCCAATTACGACAACATTTCACCGAACTTTGACTTACCGTATAACGAGTTATTCTAGTTGCTAAAAAAGCTTGAATGCCTACCGATCTATGACAAAAACAAAACAACCAAACACGAGATTAACACTGTCCGAGCTACCCTTTGACCAGGAATCTATACACCCCTGCTCTCACCGTACTATTTTTACTAAACTGTCTACTTTTGCTGGTGATACCCTTCCACCAGGCAACAAAACCCCTTCAAACTTATACTAAAAATATCTTTTACTATCTTTTTCAAAACCCTTTCACCATTATATTCTCTTAATTTTGATCTACTAATCTATACTTCTTAACTTGTTATGTTCAATGTGTTAATGTCCTATGGGGGGGCTCTTAAAAGTCGTCCCTAACTATGGGGGAACCTTGAACGTAATCGTAAGGACAACCCAAGAGCCTTGGAAGAGGGACGCTGGTTGCCAATAATAGTGATAGATTACCGCGTTATCGCGTAATCCTTTGGTAAGGACTCCGGTTGATACAGATGCTTCGGTTGGTTTGCGTTGCCCTTCCTTATTTTTCACGAGAGTTATTTGTTGATTGTTATGGGGTCCCCTAAGCCGAGGGGCCGTCTTATTCTAACGATGGGGTCAAATAGCCCGGAGGATGGGGATAGACCACATCAGGGTAGAACACTGGTATTTCGGGAGTTACGTAATCGCGAGGAAGCGCGATTAACGAGGAGAATGCGCAACGGCTGTTTTCCCGATTAATAAGGCCTTGAAGCAGGAAGATTGAGGAACGTCAGGTTATTGAAGTCACCAAAGCAAAAATAGAATTATTATTGAACTAGATTTTATTGCAGTTTACAAAAGTTCTTTAATTAAGTTTTAAGTTCTAAGTTATGACATAAATTAAGTTCGAGGTCAAGTGCGGGCAAAGTCTAAAGTAGGCCGGACGAATAGAGCCTTTAAGAGTTACACCTTAATGTCTGCGTTATGTACACGACTATATACAAAGATGAATTACGCGAATCTGAGAGATCGGACTGAACGATATATTAACACAATATATTGTTATATAAAAATAGAATACTCTTTGTTCTGGCTTCACACATTTATATATTGAATTTAAGCTACGCCCAACAAGTACCCCGTCCAACCAAGCCACACCACCCTCCTATGTGCCGGCCTGTTGATTTGTCAGTATTAACATAACTCGACTTCTGATTGGCTACTGCCGAACATATTGACAAGGGAGGCACTCCGACTATTGGGTTAAATTCTCTGTGGGCGGTGTCATGTTGCCATGGAGACAGCTTCCTAATCTCTCTTGTATTTGTTTAATTGTGATAATATCCGGTTTATTCTGGATTTTGCTTTGATTATAATGTTTGCCTAAGATTTCCTCGACCAACTCTAACAGAGATAACTGTGCTCCGTTTACTACCGTGTGACATTCTCTTAAATGGCGCTAATTTTACTTTTCTCTCTCTCTGTACTTTATGTGTGTAGCGACTCTCGCGTGTGTCCTATTTTGGACGTACACGCCGGTCGGTACAATCCAATGTCCAAAGGGAATGATCGGCAGTTAATTTTCTGTACATATTTGAAGACGAGTCCACGCTCTTACTAGAATAAATCCATTGTGAATCTAGCTCAAATTTTTATTCACCTTTAAAGGAAGCAACGATCACCTGATTAGCCAGCCTACCAAGCAAGAGAGAGGGAGAGAGAGAAATCGTCTATACCCCCATATATCTTATGGAAGAGGTAATTATGCCTGTGGCTCCAAGGTTTTGAAATCAGAGTTATCCTTCTCTTAGGTTGACTGCCTGCCATAGCTATGAGCTCCACCTAACCGTCCCTACCGTGATGCCTAGTCACGGAGGTAACCTCCCTAGTAAATAGTGTCAGCTTTAAATAAATTCCATCTGAAGATTCGAACTTCCGACCCAACGATTATAGCCAAAATTGGTATTAGTATTTGTATGATTGATTTATGACACAATCAAATTGGTCGGTTAGAGACTATATGGTTTGGTGATACTTTAACTGAAGTGTCTTTCATAGGACCTAGTAGGGGGTTTCATCCTTTATTTTGTGTAACGTTGTACAATTTAAGCCATTAATCATCTTTTAATTGTTACTCTTAAACTTTTGTTTTCTTCGAAATATTGATTTTAGAAAACATTATCATACGTAAACTATTATATTTAGGATTATTCGTGTTCTGTAACAGGATTTTATGGTTTTTATTGCTAATTAGTCTCTTGATTTTATTCACAAAATATTTTTTCCCTTTAATTTATAAAATTTTAATTAACATAAAGTAACGAACGATATGGTACCTGATGTTAGTGACGCGAGGTTATATATTCCTAGAATGGATGTGGGGATGGAATTGTTGTCTCGTGCAATTGGACTGAATGAGTATGTGAAAGGCGTGTGTGATGAGTCGGGATTAGTCTTTGTAGATGTATGGAATGGCTTTTGAGGGAATAAGGCATCGTATGCAGTGGATTGATTCCATTTAAACCGGGCTGGGGTTGACGTGTTATGGCAGGAGTTAGATAGTGTCATTAGGTCTTTGCAGGAGAGAAACTAGTTACTGATAGTGGTCGGGGAAATACAAGAGCACAGGGAGGGGCAGGGAAAGGAAAGAGATGCAGAGGAGATAGACTGGAAGGTATACAGGCTAAATGGGATGCTTCAAGGAGAGGAGGGCTGAGTTGTATTTATACCAATGCCCGTAGTCTTATAAATAAGAAGGATGAGTTTTTTTGTTATATTATTGAAGATATAATATGTGTAATAGAATCATAGGTTTGTGGTGTTGGAACTACATTATAGAATCGAATATGCCTCAAAAGTACCTCAAAGATGAGCATTTTGTAGTTTTAGAAAATTTTATAATCGGGTCACTCGTTGAACCTGAAAAAAACATCGAATGGAGGAGAATCTTAAGAGTACTGTCAAATGAGCACAATCAAGTGGTCGACCATTTGAGGAAACACGGTCACGTTAGCCAGCAGGAGATTTTATCATTCGCAATTTTCGCGATTTTTGCTACTTTTTTTTTATACCCCTGCTATTTATCGAAGTTAATGCTACTCCATTTGATAATTTTACATTTTAATGTATAAATTTGGAGAAATTTAAAGACAAATTTCCTCCAAAACGCATATGAAATATAAATCTTTCATGAATGATAATTTTACAAATTTGAGACCTTATGTAATTCTGTTAAAGGATTCTGGTTCAAAATGATCCAATATATGATCCCTGAAAGGATCATTACATTTTACTGTGGAGATTTTGGAGAAATTTAAAAACAAAGTTCACCAAAAAACGCCTATGAAATATAAATATTTCATAAGTGGTGATTTTATAATTTGAGACCTGAAGTAATTCTGTCAGTTGATTCTAAATCAGAATGATCCTAACTATGATCACTGAAAGGATCATCACATTTTACTGTAGATTTTTGGAAAAAATCTAAAGGCAAATTCCACAAAAAAAACGCATAAGAAATATGAATATTTCAAAGGTGATAATTTTAAAAATTTGAGACATGAAGTAAGTTTGTCAGTGTATTCTGGCTCAAAGAGATCCCTGAGAGAATCATCACATTTTGTTGTAAAGTTTTAGAGAAATTTAAAGGCAAATTTGACCCAAATAAAATATGAAGTTTCATAAGTGATAATTTTAAAAATTTGAGACCTAAAATTATTCTGTCAGTTGATGTTTTAGTATCATACCAAAAATGATTACTGAGAGGATCATCACATTATACTGTAGAGCTTTGGAGAAATATAAATGCAAAGTTCATCAAAAAACACATAAAATATGAATATTTCATAAGTAATCATTTTTGAAATTTGAGACCTAAAGTAATTCTGGCAATGAATTTAGTTCCAGCGTGATCCCATCTATAATCCAAGAATGGATCTTAACATTTTACTTCTGTAGAAATTTAAAGGCAAAATCCACAAAAAAAAACCGCATGCAAGATAGAAAATTTCATAAGATAGGAAATTTCATAAGTAATTCTTTCGATGGATTCTAGTTCAGCGTAATCTTCCCTATTATCCCTGAAAGGATCATCACATTTTACTCTCGAATTTAGGAGAAATTTAAAGGCAAATTTCACCCCAAAACGCAAAAGAAATATGAAAAATGCATAAGTGATAATTTTATAAACTTGAGACCTGAAGTAATTCTATCAGTAATTCTGTTTAGAGTAATCCCAAGTGTGAAAACTCAAACGAGCATCACATTTTACTGTAGAATTTTTGAGAAATTTAGAGGAAATCTTCACCAAAAAACGCATATGAAATATATCTTTGATAAGTGATAATTTTATATAATTCACACCTAAGGTAATTCTGTCAGTGGATTCTAGTTCAGCGTGATCCCAAATATGATCACTCAAAGGATCCTTACATTTTATTCTAGAGTTTTGGAGAAATCTAAAGGCAAATTTCACCAAAAAAAGTCGTAGGATATATGAATATTTCATAAGTAAGTATTTTAAAGATTTGAGACCTGAAGTAATTCTTTCAGTGGATTCTGGTTCAGAGTTATCCCATCTAAAATCTTTGATAGGATTATCATATTATACTATAGACCTTTGGAGAATTTTAAAGGCAAATTTCACCAAAACACGCATATGAAATATTAATAATTTTTAAGATTTAAGACCTAAGGTAATTCTATCGGTGGAGTCTGGTTCAGAGTGATTCTGTCTAAAATCGTTAATAGGATCTTCACATTTTACTCTAAAGTTTTGTAAAAATATAAAGGCAAATTTCATACAAAGAACGCATCTGAAATATTAATTTTTCATAAGTGATCATTTTCAAAATTTGAGATTTGAAGTAATTCTGTCAAAAGATTCTAGTTTAGAGTGATCCCACCTATGAACTCTGACAGAATCATCACATTTTACTGTAGACATTCAGAGAAATTTAAAGGCAAATTTCAACAAAAAAGCAGATGACATGGATATATATCATAAGTGATAATTTTATGAATTTGAGCCCTGAATTAATTCTGTCAGTGAATTCTGGTTCAGAGTGATCCAATATATAATCCAAGAATGAATCTTAACATTTTACTTTTGTAGAAATTTAAAGGCAAATTTCACAAAAAAAAAACGCATATGAGATATGAAATTTCATAGGTGATAATTTTGTTAATTTAAGACCTGAAGTAATTATGTCGATGGATTCTTTTTTGGAGTGATCACACCTATGATCACTGAAGGGATCCTCACATTTTACCTTAAAGTTTGAGAGAAATTTAAAGGCAATCTTCGCCCAAAACGTTATGAAATAATAAATATTCCATAAGTGATCATTTTATAAATTTGAGACCTTAAGTAATTATGTTAGTGCAGTCTAGTTCAAAGTGATCCCAAGTATGATCACTGAAAGGCTCATCTCATTTTACTTGAAGTTTTTCGAGAAATGTAAAGGCAAATTTCATCCCAAAAAATCCAATAATAAATATGAATATTTCATTAGTAATAATTTTAAAAATTTGAGACCTGAAGTAATTCTGTCAGTGCATGCTGTTTTAGTGATCCCAGAGAGAGAGAGAGAGAGAGAGAGAGAGAGAGAGAGAGAGAGAGAGAGAGAGAGAGAGAGAGAAGAGAGAGAGAGATCCCAACTATGTTTATTCATAGGATTATCACATTTTACTGCAGAGTTTTGGAGAAATTCCAAGGCAATCTTCCCTCAAAAAGGCATATGAAATTTAAATATTTCCTGTCAGAATTTTACATAATTCACACCTGAAATAAATCTGTCCGTGGATTTTACTGCAGAGTGATCCCAACGATGAGCTATAAAAGGATCATCACATTTTCCTGTGGATTTTCGGAGAAATTTAAAGACAAATTTCCCAACAAAAACACAGGAATTAGGAATGTTTCATAAGTGTTTATTCTAAAAATTTGATACCTAAAGTAATTTTATTAGTGGATTCTAGTTTAGAGTGATGCCATCTATGATCACTGAAAGGATCATCATATTTTTCAGTAGAATTTTGGAGAAATTTAATTGCAAATTCTCCACAAAAAAAAACCCGCATATGAAATATGAATATTTCATAAGTGATATTTTTTTAGGATATACACCTGAAGTAATTCTATAAGTGGATTCTAGTTCAAACTGATCCCAACTATGATCATTGAAAGGATCATCACATTTTACCCTCAGAATTTTGGAGAAATTTAGGCAACTTCACCAAAAAACTCAAATGAAATATGAATATTTCATGTCATAATTTTATCAATTTGACACCTGGAGTAATTCTGTCAGTGGATTCTAGTTCAAAGTAATCCTATCTATAATTACTGAAAGGATAATTACCTTTCACAATAGAGTTTGGAAGAAATTTAAAGGCAAATTTCACCAAAGAACGCATAGTAAATATTAATATTTCATAAGTGATAATTTTATAAATTTCAGACCTTAAGTAATTCTGGAATTGGATTCTTGTTTCAGATTTATCCCATCTATGATCCATGAAAAGATCATCACATTTTATTGCAGAGTTTTGAAGAAATTTAAAGTCGGATTTCACACAAAAAACGCATAAGAAATATAAATATTTCATAAGTCATAATTTTAATCAGTCAATTAATCATATTATTAATCATGCTAATTATGTATGCCTTGCTTTATATGACTGAAAACCACATTTTTTATAGTGTGCATTGAAATAATATGCAGCTACCTGTTATATGTAAACATTGGAGTGTTTGGATTATTTAAAGCTGTCTCTTCATTAATTAGATTTTTTCACACCAGGGCATAGCAACTCTGGGAATGGACCGGAAGCTCAGTCCACTGCCGAAATAACGGCGAATATGGAGGGTGATTCGCAGCAGGAGATTGAGTAACAGGTGAGTGAAAGTACAGCCAGGCTTTGTAAATACTGATAGCTAGAAAAAGTAAACTAATATGTTTGTCAAGGGACGAAGGTGTGTGACCAAAAAGTCTCTAAAGGTACACACTAGTGTACGCCAGGCAGCCACTATCGGCGCTGCGCTCGGATAAAATTGAATTGGGAAAAAGGTAAGGACCTTCTCCTTAGAGTGCGATATTATTAGGTTGGCTTTTTAAAAGGGAATACATTTTCCGGGTTCGTCTCAAGGGTTATTCGAAAGATAAACACCTCTACAAAAATAAACTTTAATACAAATAATAAGAACAAGGGCACAGATAAATATGGAAATCTAAATAATAATCAGTACGACAAAAAAATATTATGAGACAAAAATTAAGGAAACTAGGTCGGGGAAAATATATAAGTGATCCAAGAAGTTGCATTGAATGAAGGATTTAGCAAAGTCTATTGGCGTTATACCAAATGGGGAATTCTTCTTAGGACTGGAAACGAAGAGGTGGGACTTACGAAGAAAGGACTCCTGGTTACCTCTGGAGGATAAACTGGGGATGTGGAAGACCAATGGCCAGGTCTTCGTTGATGAGGTCTCGATGCAAAGGCGTCCAGAGAGACTTCGAAAGGGGTTGAGATTACCTCGGCTCCACGGAGAAGTAATCAAAAAATTGAGATTCGTCTGCAGACGGCAGAAAGTCTCAACAAATGTAGTGAGAGGAGAGAGACCCAGGACAATCTTTCAGGGTATAAACAGGTTTCCGTAATCTTCCTCAGATCAGGGTGGATTACACGAATACGATCTGCTGACGAGATCACAAGGGCGAGGGGACCACTTCACGAGAGACAGATACTAGGGTCTGGACGGCAAGAGGTTCGAGCTCTCTCTATCTGCTGAGGATTTGCAGACACCACCTTAAATAGGAGCCACAACCATGGTCGACAGAGGGCTGCGCGCGCGAGGGCATCCCAAGGAGACCCCTCGCGCACACAACGGCTTAAGCAAACATGAACCTTGATAATTTGGGGCATCGACGAAGCGAACGGAAAATAAGAGCGATTCCCTTCTACCCCAAGAGGGGGGGAAGATGGACACGGCCGCCACCTGGGAGCGGAAAAGCGTTATCAAAGTGAGGGAAGACGGTGATAAAGCACCCCAAATTAAACACAGCTGCGCTAGTCAGTCTTGACCAGAGAAATTCTGTGATCTGGTGAATTGAGTTTCATGCTCCCACAATGTCTGTATATGCATAGGTGACTTCCTTGTGGAGCAAAAACAAAACAGAAGTAGTCTTGTCTGTGGTTCCCTCATAAATCCATGAAAAAATCTTTATAACTCATCACAGTGAGCTTCTCACACTTAAACCTCACCAATGGCTAACAGGCGAGGTATGCTGCCGTACAAATATTGAAGTAAGAACCTCAAAATTTCCTTTATATTGTATTGTCATTAAATATTTTTTGTGATCAAGGTGTTCTAGGTCATTAACTTATAGATTTCCATATTCTTTGCCTTACATTCAAATTTTTATGCTCTTCAATTTTCTCTTTCTAACCAAATATCTAAATATGTCTTTAAGGTCATCGAGTGTCTGTTTCCCAACACAGCCAACACACTGAATCTGGCGTACACTATATAAATCATGAATCACTACGCAGCTGGCGTGCTACTCTTTTGGGAGAGATAATTCATGAGAAGACACAGTTTGTCCTAGATGATTTTTGAAATGGATAATTTTGATGTCGAAAGGAATGTCCAGAATATACTACAGCAATAAAATTTTATAATGTTTCAATTAACTCGTTTCTTTAAATCTTTTAAAGGTGAACTTCACCAACTACAAAGCCATTTTGTCCTTTTGTAAATGTCAACTCACAATGGAAATTTCTTCTGAGTTGCAAAATTATATTATAGCGATGATCAATAACTATTTCAATGTTTTACAATAGTACAGTGAATGATTAGCCTATTTAAATTAAAATCCCTTTTTCTGAAGTATGTTGATGCAGCCAAATGCACTGTATTTTTGGTGGATCCAGCACAAACTTCCACTGAGCTGTTGGATTCCAACCTTGCTGCTAAAAGATTCCGGTAAGTATGAACTTGGTAACTGTAACAGTTACCAAGTTCATATTTCCCTCTTTCCTAAAAAGGCAAAATAGAAATGTTATTCATGTAAATAAAAATGTGTATTCAGAGGGAAAACGTAACGTGGACTGGTCCTATTTTAATAATAAAGTGATGATTAATACTGCCAATTTTCTTGTTCAACTCCTTGGATGAAAATTCTTAGTTTTCATAAGTGTCCCTCAAAAATAAAAAAATACTCATAGTGCTATAAACAAAATTAAAAATACTATTACTATACATCCACATTTTAACAATGTTTTGACTAAATTCATTATTTATTATTCTCATGTTTATGATTCAAATATTAATTTGTAAATTTCATACATTTGTCACGCAGAGTATTTTAAAATGTGGAGGACCTGCCACAGTAGGACTGACTGGGTTGATCTGAAGTTCACAGGTGTTATGCAACACCCTTTACAAAAATACAGTAGTAGTTGTAATGTAATTGTCATCAAAGTAGTATTTATATTCACTTAAGGCATCAAATTTTGATTATCTTTTGTTATCCATAATGTGCCAGAGTTAAAGAATGTTCCTTGTTATTCCTTTTTTAAGATGGGTACGGCAGTCATAGAGGCCTTTCCAGATAATGCAAAAATGATTTTCGGCAACACAAAAACAGAAATGAAAAAGTGAAGTAGATACAGTTATGCTTGGTAACTTTAAGTTCTTTGAACTGGAAAAATAGAATAGGAAGGGATATAACAAGTTGTAAGTTTATAGAATGCTTTAAGGATAATTTTTTTACTTAAATTTGTTGGTTCAGGAATTGACTGTCGGGGAAGCAATGGGAAATAGCGATCATCAGGTGGTTCGTTTTAACTTGTGAATAGTGAAAGGTAGAACATCAACAAACCCCACGAAAAATCCAAATTTTTAGAGGGGCAATTTCAATAAATTACGCAACTTGCTAAATCAGATTAGGTGCTATAGAATTCATTGGAAACAATACTTATGAGATATAGGACACTTTAGAGACTATATTAAACATAGTCCAGGAGCAGCGTATTCCATTGAAGGCTATTAGGAAGAAATGCAGAAAGCCATTGTGGTGGAATCAGAAGATAGCTAGGAAAATTCCTGAGAAGAAAAGAGCATACCAGAGATTACAGGAAGAAAGGACTTTTGAGACTATAAATCATTATAGGTCAACCAGAAATGAGCTAAATAAGAGTATTAAAAAGAGCAAAAGTGTGGCAGAAATTAATTTAGCTTAAAATAATAATAAATATCCGAGAGAATTCTTTAGCAATATAAAATCAATAAGAAATTTAACAGTGATAAAATAGGGCCTATTAGATATGATTGGTTTCGAAAGAATCTGATGAGGAAATAGTAGAGGTTCTTAATGATAATTTTTCTTCTGTATTTACTGACGAGAATCTAGATAGATTAATGGGTGATAATTTCAGGTCAAGGAAAGTAGTGTTGAATACCAGTAATGTGAACAGTGAAATAATTAAAGGTCTTATATTGGAGCTAAATACTAGTAAGGCATTTGGCCCAGAAAGAGCGCTGTTCCCAAATTGTAAATACTTCTCTCTTTTATTATAATCTAAATTAAACAGTTTAGTTATATTTTCCAAATCATTGTCATTATATCAATCACTTGCTTATTTTTACCACTAACTAAATAATTTTTACTTCCATGATAGAAAGAAATTTTAAAGAATTAAAGAAAAAAAACGACAGATGGAATATAGTAAATTTTGGCTAATAAATATATAATTCATGTAAAGGTCTATAGATAGTACTTTCCATTTAATCTTTTCAATATATTTATTATAAACTGGGTTTGATTGATGAAAACAAAGAGCATTTATAGGTTACATCGCCCAAATAAGAGAAACGGTGACATTTAGCAACAATACAAGACCTAAGAGAAGCGAGTCATTCTTTCGACTGGATATAAAAAAATATTTTATTAATTCCTTGTTTATTACTATATAGCAATTATAAGATTTAGTAGTTGTATAAGAATTGATAAAATATGTTAATGTAAGTTGAGAAAACAAATTTAATATTATGATAACTAATCAAATATATAAATTAAATATAAATCCCTGTTAAAATACCGCTTTCATGTATGCGGGCAGTTATGTAAAAAAGGGAGATGGACCTCGTTTAACGATAAATTTTTTGATCTAGGAAAATCCACATCTGAAGACAGAGAAAGAGATAGAGAGAGAGCTATACAATAAGACGTTTTACCGGAATGGAAAAGTTACCACCTGTCGTAGAGTCGAACGTCGATGCTAGCCCAGGATTGACTCTGCGGTGACGCGGGAAGAGAGCACGCCATAAATTGGGGGGTGGGGATATATAGATCCCAGTAGGCGGATTAATTAATTAAAATCGAGTGCAGTTGGCCTAAATAATCAATTCTTAGAGGTTCTGGGCTTAGAGAAACTGATGGTAGAAAAATAACTTTACTACATGCAAAGAAAACTTATTAGCAAAAGTAAATAAATGACAATAAATAAGACGAGACCCGGGGTGCCAAACGGGTGGGGGATACAAATGACTCGACGGGGACGAGAGTCCGAGAGAGGATGTACGGTGATTACTTCCAGGGAAAGGGGGAGAGTGCAAACAACGGCGCTGCAAAGTTCCACTTGCAAAATTCCTTCTTCTTTAACCTCGCTGAGAAATGAACGAGTGAGTACTCCAGACGAGAACGAAGTCGATACCCGAGTGATAGATGCTTGTCCGTGTCTATCGTCTGCTGGGCTGGAACTCTGGCCTTAAGTACGAGCGAGGCCGGGTAGAGAGGTAACGCGTCTCGTTCGTAGCTGGAAGCCGTTGTGGGGGCGGAGCAGGGCGTACGAGAGTTTACGTGGCTGCTAACCAAGACAGGGCTGCATGGTACTAATTTTTCAAAGCTTTTCACGAAGTATTTATACTGCCTCGGTGGAAGCGGGTCGCCAGAGGCCCCGAAGGGGAGAAGGGAATCTCATTACACTTGGCGCGCCAGGAAGGAAGGGATATTCTCGTCGAGCGAAAGTCCCTCGACACCGTAAGTTTGACGCCGATCAGGCGAAATACTCGATACTCCCTTGGGGCTGTCTGGGGGTGCAGGTGCATCTTTTCTCAGGCGTTACGGGTAGACGATTGTAGTAGGGGGGGGGAGGAACATTTTCTCTCTGACATCTCCTTCCTTCCCAAGATGAAGCTTCCGAAGAAAGTGATATCAGATTAATATAGAGTAATTACACCGTTAAATTTCCAATAAGGACACAAAGACAAAAAGGATAGTACCGGGTACTCTTTATAAAATAAGTCAAATAAAGGGGACTCGGGAAATGTTCGGTATTCCTATTACCGAACAACATCAAGTAATAAAAAATAATAATAGTAATAATACAATAAGAGAGAGAGGAATAGTTATCAATAGCCGGGGTCAACATAGTCTCGATAATCAGGGGCTTACATACAAGGATATTAAAAAAAAGGTCCCACAAAACAAAAAAAGGTACATACGAATGCGGAACTCATCAAAAATATATACACACTAAAAAATAAATAATGTATATACCTCGTGGTATGACATTACATTACATCAATACCATATTATATCTATGGAGGAGGGACCAATAACTTAAAGGCGAACCGACAAAGGGACGGAACACCACGAGTTTCGACGGGCGGAATAGCGAGATAAGAGTGCAACGATGTCAGGTAAAATATGGGCAATGGCAAAGTTCACAGGTTATCTAAAGAGGCATGTACAAAAATATAATTTTATTTAAATAAAAAATGAGAGAATTGATGGGCAAATTAAATCAGAGAATTAATGGGCAAAATTACATCAGAGAATTAATGGGCAAAATTACATCGATAAACGAGGGGGGGAATTGTAGTTATGCATCAAACTATGAAGTTAAAGATTAATGTATTACAGGAGGAGACTATTTAAATGGAGAGAATTAGCTAAAAGGGTTACGGAAGGGGGGAGAGGGGTTGGCTTACGGAGGATTCCAGGTGAGACGTCAGGGTAAGGCTTTACGGATGTCTTCTGCAGGCAATAAACGTGAGGCGAGGCCACTCGGAGCTTCTGAGTGGGAAGTTAAACGTGATGACGCATCTCCAAAATGGGGGAGGGCGGTAACGTCCGGTCTAGGGGGAGTATTTCGGCCACCAGAAAGCAAGAGGCGAACGAGGAGGGCTTCGACAGGAGTTGATGAGTGAAGTCGGAAAAATCGCTCGGTAGCGATCGTTAAATGGAATTACCTCACTGGCTGGGCTAATTCCAACACACAAATAGTTCAGCCGTCACTTTGCCCTGTTGTTAGCACCTGACTTAGAATTAAGGAATCTTCCTGGGTCCGGGCGAGACTTCTCAACTCTGTGTCTGCCTCATGGAAGACGAGCACTATATATGTCCGAGGCTCTTCCCGCGGGGGTGAGTGGGAAACAGCTCTACTCTCGAATAGCCTCGAATCTTCTTGCCGAGGTGATTCTAACCCGTGTAAAGGTGGTCTGTGGTGGACGCGGTTCGAGGCTACCGCTTGTGGAAGGGGGGGGGGTATACTTACCAATTTAAGCTTAATAGAACCTTCTCCAGCGCATGGAACTTCCCTGCTGGAAAAGAAATTCCACGTGGAATTCCCCCCAAACATCTCCCAACCGAAAGATGATGCTTTAGAGAGCAGTTGTGTAGAAAAGGATCATCCCACCCGTCAAATTAGAATTATCAAGGGTCTGGGGAAATTCTGACCTGCTACGACAGGTGTACACACAAAAAAAACATTAATCGGAGCTCAGCGGGGAATTTACGGACATAAGCCTTAAACGGGTCAATTCTAGAGACAATTTAGCTAGCACAATTTTAAACAACAAAAAAAGATCAAGGGAGAACATTGGCGACATTTCAGTGGAACCCTCAAAAAGGATACAATTAAATGGAGGCATAAATATGGGACTAAAGACTAAACAATTTAGTGGACCAAAAAAAAAATCCTAATTAAGAACATTAATGAGATAATATATACAATTCACGTGGAAAACCTTCGCTCTCGCCGGAGCACGGATGAGGTAATCCACGGGTCCTCTAGCCTCGAGGATGGGGTAGGGTCCCTTCCACTGGCTAAGGAGTTTGTTTCTTCCCGTTGGAAGTAGCACCAGCACCTCCGCGCCAGGCTTGAATTTTCGATCTCGTGACTTAAGGTCCAATTAGGTCTCAAACCTCTCAATAAGTCCTTCTTCACGGGATATGAGACTCGTTTGTTACCTCGGGTGGACTCACGCTCGAGGGCTTTTGTTTTCTCTCAAAAAGGGGGGAGAGTTGCGCACTCCTTCTGGGCGCGGGTAAACTTGTCGCTCAGGAGGGCTTGGAACTCCGGGTCGATAGGGGTTTCCAGGGGAACATGTGCATAGGATTCCAGGGCTGCCTGTGTAAGGGCAAAGACGGGCTGTGCCACGGGATGGTCGTGGATTACGGGGTTCTGACCGAACAAAACGGAGCAGAACTGGATTGGGGCCGCTACCACTTCGACCCAACCGGACATATAGTCACACTCGATGTGACGACGAATTACTGGAAAACGACTGGCCCTGCCAAAGTAGTCGTGGACCACCGCAAATTTCTTGTAGTCGGGGCCAACAGGGGGAAGTAGGTCCTCAGACACTATAATACAGGTGCACACGGTGTCACGGACGAGGGTGGATACTCGGTGACCGTTCACAGTTCCGTTCTCGAACTTCAATCCACCAGAGTTTTTCTCATTAAAGAGAAAGTTTACCTGATGGACCAGGTCTTTGGCGGGCGAAGGAGGATCGTGGGTTTCCTGAGGCGACGGAGGAGGATCAGGGGTGGCCCAGATTTAGTGCACTTGGTGGGACTGAGAGTTTGCGAATCGGGAGTTTTGAGGACAGTTCGTGCGGTAATGGCCGGGAACTCCGTGGATGTAGCAAACGATCTGGTTCTTTTATGACGGAACAACCAGGAAAGAAGAAACAAGGGGCTTAACGACTCGGTGTTCAGATGGATGGAAGTTTCTTGGCTTCGAGGGACTAGGAACTTTGGTAAATCTTGGAAACAATTTAGGGGGGGGGGTCTTAGGACCATAAAATTTAGTTTTGGGGGGCGATTGGGGAGCCTTTTTAACATCCTTAGGGTATAACTTGTGACTACCCGCGTAGACATCGGCCTTTTACAAGCACTCCTTGAAAGTGGCACAACGTTTATCCTAAATGAAGGCGCGAATTTCGGGAGCCACGTCAGCTAAAAGCTGATCCCTAAGGAAGAAGTCCAGAAGGGACTTGTAGACCTGGGGAATCTTGCACGCATCCAGCCAACACTGAAGGGGTCTTTGAAGGATGTACCCGTGTTGTCGAAATGTTTGACCAGGGCGGATTCTTTCCTGGCGGAATCGGGAGCGGTAGAATTCGAAATTCATATTAATAGTGGCTAACAATTCGGACTTTAACGTGGAATAGTCCAAAGTTGCTTCCGGGGAAATGGATACAAAGATATCTCTTAACTTGGCATTTAGGAGGGGGAGTAAGCAGCGACGCCATCATTTTCGAGATCCCATCTATTGATCTGAAGGAGTTTGGGGAATTTCAGCCCGGGAACCGATAGAGTGAGAATCCATTTGATTTCGGCTCATTTCCAGCTCATGCAGCATAATTTGTTCACGTTCTTCCATCTCCATTTTGTTCTTCTCCATCTCCATTTTGTTCTTTTCCATCTCCACCTCCATCTTCAGTTTGTTCTCCATCTCCGTTTTCTTAGTTCCTCCTCCCTTCGCTCTGCCCGTTCGTTCCTCTCTTCTTTCTGTACGTAATTTAACAGGTCTTTGCCCGAAAGACTTAACATTTCACCCTGACTCTTAAATTTTTCAAAGGATGACATTGTTACGCAGTTAACGAGGGAACACTGACACGCGAACGAGCTAGGATACTACCCACGCGAAACAAATACTTGAATATTCGTGAAGGCCTTGTTCACACACAAAAAAATTATGATACAGCTACCGACTTCTGCTGTTTCTAAGCGGAAAAAAAATAAAATGGTCCTACCGGAATTAGGACACCAAAGACCTTAAATCTTTTGGATTAATAACCAGGAGAGTCTCCAAAATTCAAACAAAATAAAAAAAGTTAATTACCTGGAGGCCAACACAAAATCTAAATAGATTAACGTTCTACTGCTCTTCAATTAACTTGAACTTGCCTTCTGCCACTACAATACAAAAATTAAAATAATTGGCATAGACGTGAATAAAAAAGGAACATCTAATATTGAAATTAAAATAACACGGGTTCGTAAAAACCCCAAACACACTTGACACTAAAATTATATAATATGTATATTAATAAATATATATGTCGTGGTATGACATTACATTACATCAATACCATATTATATCTATGGTGAGGGACCAATAACTTAATGGCGAACCGACAAAGGGACGGAACACCACGAGTTTCGACGGGCGGAATAGCGAGATAAGAGTGCAACGAGGTCAGGTAAAATATGGGCAATGGCAAAGCTCAAGGTTATTTAAAGAGGCATGTACAAAAACCTTCAGTTGTCTGACAACCTTCTTGGCGAATGGATCGATTCGCTTATCTGTGGCTCTTTTTACGGTTCAAGTTACCTTTGGTGCTGTGTTTTAATTTTGTTTTTTGCAGTGTTATTCCATGTGCTTTCACCATTTGCTGTGTTGCTTTTTTGTGCTTTTTTCAAGCCGCTTCGTTGTTACCTCCGCTCTGTCTTCCCGCACCCACATGTTTTTTTTCAAGCTGCCTCGTTGTTACCTCCGCTCTGTCTGCCCCCCCCCTCACCGACCTTTAATTCTGATTCGTCATTATTT
Organism: Ceratothoa steindachneri; assembly: GCA_963969495.1. Taxonomy (NCBI): domain Eukaryota; kingdom Metazoa; phylum Arthropoda; class Malacostraca; order Isopoda; family Cymothoidae; genus Ceratothoa; species Ceratothoa steindachneri. The sequence continues at coordinate 25,599,918 of OZ018327.1, read as the reverse complement.
TTTTTCCCTCGTTTCTTGTTCCATCGTAATTTTATTTGTTCACACTATTCGATTACTCTTTATTTTGTCTCGATTGTTGTTTCTCCCGTTATTGTGTCGCTTAAGCCACTCTACTTATATAGTTAATTTGCTTTTCTCCCATTATTGTGTCGCTTAGCCACTATGATTGATAGGTTAACGATTCTTGCCCTCAATGGAACTGCTACCAGTGTTTCTCTAAACACCCTTACTCACATTAATGCATTGGGAATTTTTCGTTCCCCCCGCCACACTAAACGTGGTTTCCGTTTAGCTCCTGCTCTTAGAAAACTTTTTTACTTGAATCACTCCCCCCCCCCCCACTTATCCCAGATTCTTCTTCATCTGCCCCTTCACCCGTTCTCTCAGCGTCTCTCCTTAATGTCAGAAGCCTCTCGAAGAAGGCTGACTACATTCATGACCTGCTTGTTAACACTCGAGTCACTCTCCTTGGACTCACGGAAACTTGGCTTGCCCCTTCTGATTGCTGTTTAAATCTCGCTACCCCTGATGGTTACGTCCACTCCCATACATCCCGTAACTCTCGCGGTGGTGGAGTTGCTCTCATTTACAGTGCCTCCTTCCCTCTGAATAATCTGCCCTCTCCCCCTCTTCTTTCTTTTGAGGCACTCATCAATGTCTCTGATTCCACACCCTTTCTAACTATCTTAGTCCTCTACCGCCCCCCAGCTCCTCCCTGGAGCTTTTTCTTGATGAATTTAGTAAACTCCTCGCTGGCCTCTCCCCCACTGGTTCTCTGCTAATCCTCGGTGATTTCAAACTTCCTGGCCACAATCCTAATTTCAAAGCCTTTTCTGAAATCCTTGATCTCTTCTCCCTCACCCAACACGTTTCTTCCCCTACCCACTCTCACGGTAACATTTTAGACCTTTTAATCTCTGACTGTCTTATTTCCAACCTGACGACTACAAATTTGTCTAATGCTATATCTGATCACTTCCTTATCAACTTCAACTTCTCTATCCCATTCCATATACCTCCCCAGCTGTCTCATAATCCTAAACCTTTCCGTCGACTTGCCTCCATTGATATTCCCTCCCTATCTAATAATGTGGCCTCCAAACTTCCTCCCATGATGCTTCTGCCTCTCCTGACCAGATTCTCTCTTCTTTGGAGCAACCCCTTCTCACTTGTCTTGATGCCCACTCTCCCCTTGTCACCCCTTCGAACTCCCGTTGTCCCCATGCCCATTGGTACTCTATGGAACTCCTCCGTGCTAGGCAGTCCATGCGTGCCCATGAAAGAGTCCTTAGAAAGGCTCGTACCCGTGGGCAAGACACGACCCCTCTCTCGCTGGCGTTCCGACTTGCGACCGCTTCCTACGTGGTGAAATTAAAATCTTCTCGTGAAGCCTACTCACGTAATCTGCTTACTGATAATAGGAATGATCTCCGTACCGTCTTCCGCCTGCTCTCCCGTCTTACTTCCCCAGCCCAGGTCTCTCCACCCATTACCCCTGCTACTCTCTAGAATTTCTTCGCAGATAAGGTTACTAACCTCCGACCTCCGTGCCTCCCTCCCTAAGCCTTCTGTCCCGGCTCCTGCCATTCTCCCTGACTTCCCGCCTCAGCCGCTTATCGTTTTCCCCGCTGTGACGGCGTTGGAGCTTACAGCCCTGCTCTCGCGTTCTAAAAAATTGGGCTCCCCAAAGGACATTTTTCCGCCTAAACTGTTAGGTAAAATTCTGCCTGCACTCCTCCCAACGCTTCTTCACCTGTTCAACACTTCACTTGCAACTGGTCTTGTTGCCTCTTCCTTCAAACGTGCCCACATCCGTCCTATTCTTAAAAAGCCTCAACTGAACCCCACTGACCCTTCCAATTATCGCCCGATTTCGCAACTCCTTTTTCTCTCTAAGGTTCTGGAGAGAGTGGTTGCTTCACGCATCAACAGTCACATGCTGGCCTGTAACATTGATGAAACTTATCGATCTGGTTTCAAGTCAGGTCACTCCACAGAAACTGCCCTTCTCAATGTGTCCGATTGCTTACGAAGAGCCACGGACAGGGGTTGTGCCTCCATTCTCGTTCTACTCGACCTCTCCTTTGCCTTCGATACTATTGACCATACCGTCCAACTTGATCGTCTCCACTCTTTCCTTGGCATATCAGGTACCGTGCTTGACTGGTTCCGTTCTTACCTCTCGTCTCGTACCCAATCCGTTGTGATTGACGACGTTTCATCCAACTCTACCCCCATTCGCGTTGGAGTGCCACAAGGCTCTGTGCTTGGTCCTCTACTATTTCGTATCTACCTTCTCCCTCTTAGTTCCCTTCTCCGTAATCTTGGTCTATCCTTCCACCTATATGCTGATGACACTCAAATTTTCGTTTCCTGATCCCACACGTCTCTTGCCTACTCTATCACTGACCTCCTGGCTGCCTACACCTCCATTTCTGACTGGCTCTCAAACCAACTTCCTCGGGCTTAATCACTCCTAAACTAAGGTCCTCCTCGTCAGCACCCCTGCTCTTGTCAAAAAATCTAAATCTCTCTTTCCCTCGCTTACTCTGGGCGGTAATACTATTATTTTCTCTGACTGCGTTAGGAATCTGGGTGTTGATTTTGATGAGCATCTCTCCTTTAAGCCTCATATCCGCAATGTCAGCGAATCCTCTCTATGTTTCCTTCGTAACTTCTCTCGCATTCGCTCTCACTTTGATCGCCAAAGTCTTGAGACTGCTGTTCATGCCTTCATCACCTCACGCCTTGACTACTGTAATTCTCTGCTTGTGAATCTGCCATCCTCCTCTCTCCGCCCCCTTCAACTTGTACAGAACTATGCCGCGCGGCTTCTCCTCCGTCGCCCTCGCTTCTCTCCCTCGAAACCCTTGCTGCATGAACTGCACTGGCTCCCTGTCAGATCCCGTACTCACTTCAAGATACTTCTCTTCACATTTAAGGCCCCGTCTTACCTCTCTTCTGCCCTCTCGCTACGCCATGTCCCTCGGGCCCTTCGTTCATCACATGCACCTCTTTTGAATATTCCTTGTTCATCCCTCTGCTCAATGGGGGACTGCTCCTTCTCAATCTGCGCCCCTAAGTTATGGAATGCTCTTCCTGCTGAAATCAGGTCTTCTCCCTCTCTTACCACATTTAAGCGTCTCCTGAAAACGCATCTTTTCAGTATTGCCTTCTATCCCCTCTTGAATTTCCATTGAATTTCCATTCTCATCTCAGCACAACGTGCGCTATGGGAAGGCCTCAGGCCTTGAAGAGCGCATTACAAAAGACATTATTATTATTATTATTATTACTACATAAAAAATGAGAGAATTGATGGGCAAAATTACATCAGAGAATTAATGGTCAAAATTACATCAGAGAATTAATGGGCAAAATTACATCGATAAACGAGGGGGGGAATTGTAGTTATGCATCAAACTATGAAGCTAAAAATTAATATATTACAGGAGGAGACTATTCAAATGGAGAGAATTAGCTAAAAGGGTTACGGAAGGGGGAAGAGGGGTTGGCTTACGGAGGATTCCGGGTGAGACGTCGGGGTAAGGCTTCACGGATGTTTTCTGCAGGCAATAAACGTGAGGCGAGGCCACTCGGAGCTTCTGAGCGGGGAGTTAAACGTGATGACGGTTCTCCAAAAAGAGGGGAGGGTGGTAACGTCCAGTCCAAGGGGAGTATTTCGGCCACAGAAAACGAGAGGCGAACGAGGAGGGCTTCGACAGGAGTTGATGAGTGAAGTCGGAAAAATCACTCGGTAGCGATCGTTAAATGGAATTACCTCACTGGCTGAGTCTAATTCCAACACACAAATAGTTCAGCCGTCACTTTTCTTTGTTGTTAGCACCTGAGTCAGAACTAGGGGAATCTTCTTGGGTCTGGCCGAGACTTCTCAACTCTGTGTCTGCCTCATGGAAGACGAGCACTATATATGTCCGAGGCTCTCCCCGCATGGGTGAGTGAGAAAAAGCTCTACTCTCGAATGGCCTTGAATCTTCTTTGCCGAAGTGATTCTAACCCGTGTAAAGGTGGTCTGTGGTAGACGCGGTTTGAGGCTACCGCTTGTGGAAGGGGGGGGGGGTAGGCTTACCAATTTAAGCCTAATAGAACCTTCTCCAGTGCATGGAACTTCCCTGCTGGAAAAGAAATTCCACGTGGAATTCCCCAACATTCATATTCTTATAAGGCCTTTCAAAACACTACAAAAATTATTCAGGAATATCTACAAAAGTAATCCATTTAACCTTACAATTAATTAATAGGACATTACTCCCGAGTCAAATCCAGGGCATTTCTGCTTGAGGTACCTGCCAGGCAATTTTCGGAACCTTTAATGTATACAATTTTAAATTGGAATTCTTTGATCAAGAGGCTCCACCTCATGAGACTTCCATTATTGTTCTTAACGTTCTGTATGTAAGAGAGGGGTTTATGGTCAGTCTCGAACATTTGCAAATTCTAATCGATGAGGGGAATCAGTTCGGTGACGAACACTGTGACAGAGTTTAACTTCCGGAAGTCGATGTACATCCGGTAAGAATTGTCCAACTTCTTCACCATGAAGACCAGGGTGCAATACCTCGACTCCGAGGGCTCTATAATACTCATTTTGAATAGCTTGTCTACCTACCTCCTCATTGAACGCTTTTCTTAAGTGAATGGGGAGGGGATACGGCTTCGAACAGACAGATTCCTGGGTGGTGAGCCGAATATTGTGCTCGCACTGGGCAGCACAACCAGGGGTATTCGAGTTTACATCGGTGAATTTGGTGAGTAGCACTTGTAACTGGGTCTTCGGGGTATCGAAAGCTGAGAGTTTATACTCAACTCAGTCGATGGAGAATCGGGGTTATCTGAAAAGACGTGAAGAGGATATTCCCCGTGTTGTATCACGACCAAGGCGGATTCTTTGTCCAGGGCCACAAGTTGGTTGGCACAAGCGCGTCGATGGTACTTTTTAAGCATGTTCATGTGGAATAGCTTAGTGCCAGACGGGGTTGAATCAAGTAGTCGACGGGGCCGCGTCTCTCGATCACTTGGTCGGGGCGCTTCCATTGGCTCAGAAGTTTGTTGTTCTTCGTGGGGAGTTGTAAAAGGACTTCGTCACCGAGTTTAAATTTTCGTTCTTGGGACTTACAGTCCCAAGAACGCACTTTTATAACCTCTGCCTCAGGTCTAGGAGGTAAACGTAGGAGGATTGAATCTCCTGGTCTAACTTCGAATTGGAGAAAAGCTTTTTTAGAATGCTGAGGGGCCCTCTAACATTATGCCTATACAGAAACTCAAATGGGGCAAAACCTAAGGTGCAATAGTGAATTTTCCGGTATGCGAAAAAGGCTACCGGCAAGAAACTGTGCTATTCTCGGGGTTGTTCGGCGCACAGTTTCTTGCGGATAGATTTGAGGGAGCCGTTGATCCTCTCACACATCCCGTTACCAGTTGGGTGAAAAGGGGTGGTCAAAAAGGGTTTATCATCAGGAGCTTGCTGAAGTACTCCATAAGTTGGGACGTGAATTGGCGGCCATGATCAGACAGGATTTCCTTGGGTAACCCAACGCGGGAGAAGATGGAGATTAGTGCTTCCGTGTAGGAGATGCTGTCTACATTCTTCAACAGCACGGCCTTAGGGAACCAGGTGGCAAAATCCATTAAAGTTAGCACGTGACTGTGACTTTCCCTCGAAGGAGGGTGAATTGGGCCGATGAGATCAATTGCGACACGGGAAAACGGCTCTGAGATTAAGGGTCCTCTCTGCAACGGTGCGGGCTTAACTCGCCCTTTGACGACAGTCTTTTGGCAGATGTTGCAAGACCTGCAGTAGCGGAGGATTTCTTCATGGGCGCCTGGCCAATAAAAATATTTGACGATCCTCTGGCTGGTCTTTGTGTGTCTAAATTTCCTGAAAATAGGCTGTCATGAACAGTGGTTAAAATGTGACCAACGTGTGAACGCAAAACACACAATACTCGCGTCTGGGGTTTACCGTTTTCTGAGCACGTACGGTAAAGTAAGCCGCCCTTAACTTGGTAGGAGATCACCTTGTCTCCTTGGGTGGCTTTCTGTTCTTTTGACTGGACCTTAGCCCACAAGAGTCGGGAGGAATCGCAGTTCTGATTCCTTGCAAAGTCTTCAGTAATGACATCCTTGAATTCCGAACAAGAGGTTTCTAGAGACAAGAAAATCTTCGAATCTTTTACCACTTGTGATAGGGTAACTACGTAGTGAGCCACGGAGCTATGGGAGACCCGTGGGTACTGGCCAATGAGGACGGAGCAGAATTTAATAGGGGCTTCTACTACTTCTGCCTAGCCAGTGAAGTATGCACAATCGATTGAGCACTTAACGATGGGGAACCGATAGGCACGCCCCAAATAGTCGTGTACGACGGCGAATTTATTATGGTCCGGAGCTATTGGGGGAAGCAGCTTGCCCGACGCCATTATGCAGGTGCACCCGGTATTTCTCACAAGAGTGGAGATACGGCAGTCATTGATCGTTCCTGATTCGAACTTAAGGCCTCCAGGGATATTCTTATCAAACAAGAAGTTTACCTGGTGGCCGCCGGGACTTGAGGTGCTTGTGGAGGAAAAGGTTCATATAGTGTTGAGGGAGGCGCAGACGTTTCACAGATCTGGTGTACATAGTGAGAAGAGCTCTTCCTGAACTGAGAGTTCTGGGGGCAGTTCGTTTTCACGTGGCCCTCCACACCACTGGAAAAACAAATGATTGGTCTCCTGTGGAAAGATGACGTAGGATGGCCTGAAGAGAACGGTTATACATCCCGATGTTCGGACAAAAAGAGTGGTTTCGGCTTCGGCGGCCCAATTACCTTAGCAAACTTGCTTACATTTTGCAGGATGAATTTCCCTTCGTTTGGCTTAGGTTTTGGGGAAAGGGGGGGGCCGTTTTCTTCCCTTTTTTTGGATAAAGGTTGTGCTTTGCTAAATAAATGTCGGCCTCTTCTGTACACTCTTTGTATGAGAGGCAACGCCGGTCTTTTACAAGGGATCTGATTGCAGCCGGAAGTGCAGGCAACAACTGGTCTCTCAGAAAGAAGTCAACGAGGACATCGTAGTCATGCGGAATCTTAGAAGCATCGAACCAAAGGTTGAGGTGACGCTGGAAGGTGTACCCAAACAGACGGTATGTTTGTCCTGGCTAAATGTGGGCATGTCTGAATTTGGATCGGTAAAAGTACGGGGTCATGTTATATGCCACCAGTAACTCCGATTTTAAGGTCGAATAATCAATCGTTGCCTCCGAGGGGAGTGATATGAATATATCTCGGAGTTTGGAATTTAGCAAGGCCAACAATTGAGCCACTCCATCTGCCTCGATGTCCCAATGGTTGATTTCGAAAATTTTCTTGAAGTGAATTAAGAAGGCTCCGAAATCCTCGCCTTCCTTAAAAACCGGAAGCTTAACAGACGCGATAAGGGGAGCTTCGGACTTCGAGCTGATGGACAGCATCTCGTTCCTGCTCCTACTCATTTCAAGTTCATGAAGGAGGATTCTTTCCCTTTCTTCCCATTTTTCTCTTTTTTCTTCTCGTTCTTCTCTTGCTCTTCTTTCTTCTCGTTCTTCTCTTTCTCTTTTTTCTTATCATTCTTCTCTTCTCTTTCTCTTTGTCTTCTCTCTATCCTTTCGGTCCTTTCTTCCTCTTGAATATAAACATGGAGGTCCTTTTCACTGAGCCGAAGCGACTCTTTTTCTCTTCTCTTTCTCTTTGTCTTCTCTCTTCTCTTTCGGTCCTTTCTTCCTCTTGAATATAAGCTTGGAGGTCCTTGCCAGTGAGCCGAAGCGACTCTCCTTGCAACTTAAATATGTTAAATAATAAGGACATTTTATCGCGTTCGACCATCTTTCAGGAAAAGCACCACAAAAAGGCGGGGGGGGGGATTATGTAGACGAACAGCTGGAATGCTGGTAGGCTTTTGCGGACCTAAGATTCTTCACTTAAAAAACAACAACAAAACACAGCAATAATTATTTCGTAAGCGCGAATTCTTAATTATACTCGAAATATTCACTTCGGAATTTAGCGAGAGCCTGTATTGCCCAATACGCAACGAAGCAAACGTCAAACACAATACCAAAATAAGAAATTATATTAACTCCTTTACAATACGGCAGACGTTATATGAGACCTGAAAAGGGTTAAAGTTCCACACGGTCACAAAATTCAATACAAAATGCGGTTTTGAATAGCTATTCAAAACCGCTTTTTTTTTAATCCCCTTTATAGACTCTTTGTTTAAACACCCTGAAACCTTTTTTTATGTTATTTCACCTTTTTCTATCTCATCGTTCTCTGCTCTATACTATCTCTGCTTGCTCCGTTTGCACACGCCCTTAAGAATATATATCTATAGTTGGTTTTTCAAACCACGCTTTTCAACACCCTTTTATAACTGTTTTAAACATCTTCTTGATTTTTTAGAAATATACTTTGTTTAAACACCCTGAAACCCTTTGGAAGTTGATTCCCCTTTTTTTTATTTTGATGTTGTTCGCCCCATACTATCTCGGCTCGCTCCGCTCACACACGTCCTTTAAGATATAAATGTATAATTGTTTTTTTAAACCACTCTTTTCAACACCATTTCATAACTGTTTTAAACATCTCTTTGATTTTTTAAAAACTTCAAAAATATTAGAAGTCACATGTTCACTAAGCAAGAAAAAACATTCATTATTTGTTCACTCATCTTAAAAAATCTCGTTCTTAAATTATAGTTAGTTATAACACCCTTTAGAATCTGTCACAGGTCTATAAGAAATGAGATCAGATACTGTGGGTGAGCCTAAAAAAACCTGACACCAGAATTATATATTGTTTGTCGTAGAGTCGAACGTCGATGCTAGCCGAGGATTGACTCTGCGGTGACGCGGGTAGAGAAGAAAATTAATTCGCCAAGAGAGCAAAAAGCTGCTCGTTTACCACAATCGACGAAGACCTAGCAAATTCCATCACTATCGGCTGCTCTCTTCAACGAAGCAGCCATTTCAGGATAGCCAAGAATCTTGGATTTATCTACTTTACCCGCCGAGACAGTGGAGAGAATTCCATTACCATCGAGCCTTCCTTTTTCACCTAAGCAACCGTCGATCTTCGCTGCCTTACCGCCCGAGACGGTAAAGTGAATTCCACCACCATCGAGCCTCTCATCTTTAGCTAAGCAGTCGTGGACACTTGCTGCTTGCCGCCTGAGACGGTGGACCGAATTCCTCTTTCGATTGTCTCTTCGCAGAGCTACTCTTTATTGAGTTCAGCGAGATTCAGAAGCAGCAAGAATAACTCGATGAGCTCATTTCTACGCACAGGACTACTTCAAGCAACCTGGATGAAGTATGATGAACCGCTAAGGGTGGGAGTAGGTGGAGATCTAACACAGCAAAAGTTTTTCCAGTCTTTACATACGTACACAGTACCCATTATCGCAGTTCAAAAGGACAACACTGGATCAAGATGAAAACAACAGACGAGCTAACGCCATTAGTTCTGACAAAGTTTTCAAAAGTTAATAAAAAATCATAATGGGGCGAGAGGGAGCAGGGGCTGCTAGCGATGCAGCTGGGGGAGTAGGCGAGCGGGCAGCAGAGATTTGGTGGACCTGGTGACTCGACAAGGTCCTCAGTTGAGAATTTTGGAGGCAATTGTAACCTAAGTGCCCAAAGATGCCCCACGTAAAGTATACAATTGGTCTACGGGGGTAGTTGCTAGGCGTTGAGGGGAGTACTGGAGGCGTCACGTCCTTTTGTTCTCTCGGCGGGTGAGGCCTGTACTTGCTCGGCGCTTGCATTTTTACGAAGCCGTTGTTGCCCTTGGGTTGGCTTTGGTTAAACCCAAACTTGTGTTTGGGAGAGGGGGGATGGTTCTTCTTGACCTCCTTGGGGTAGAGGTCGTGACTGGAAGCGTAAAGGTCGGCTTCTTCCAAACACTCCTTGAAAGTGGACGCTCTTCTGTCCGCTATGAATGCCCTTAGTTTGCGAGGGGGGTCGACATCAATTGATCCCTTAGAATGAAGTCAATTAGCGACTCATATTCATTTGATACTTTGATGGATTCCAGCCAAAATTGGAACTTACGCCGAAGCGTGAATCCAAATTGTCTGTAGGTTTGGCTTGGCTGTATTCGGGTGGAATGGAATCTAACCCTATAAAATTCTGTATTCATGTTAATAGCAGAAAGAAGTTCTGCCTTTAAGGTTGAATAATAAAGGGTGGCCTCTGAAGGAAGCGAAATGAATATGTCGCGAAGACGTTAGTTCCATAGTATAAGTTTCCAGGTGATACTATCTGATTCTAAGTCCCAATTGTCGACTTTGAAGATCATCTCTTGAAGTGCGTTAAATAAGAGCAAAAATCTTCTCCATCCTTGTATGCGAGAGTTTTAGTGAGAGCACTTGAGCCTGTTCATTTCGAGACCCTACGGTATTTATCTCGATTTAGTCACGGCTTATCTCTCTCTCATGCTGGCTAATTATTTCTCTCTCTTCTGCTTCTCTCTGCGCTTGCCTCTCATTTTCTTCTTTCTGTTTTTCCTTTCTTCGGTTTCTCTTCTCTCTGTGCTTTTCTTTTTCCGTCTTCTCTCTGTGCTTTTCTTTCTTCAACTTCTCCTTGTGTTTTTCTTTCCGCACGTTCGTTACGTTCCTATTCCTGGACGTAAGCAATTAAATCTTTCCCAGATATGCCTAGGATCTGCCCTTGTTTATGAAAGCGATTGAATGAAGACAACCCGGATATGCTAGTTTCGATCTTTGCACACGAAAATGCTACCAGAGCTATTGAAGCTTCACACAAAAACAAATAGAAATTCTACTAAAGACAAAATTATTAAAAATTCATAGTAAAAATCGGGCTACCTCATACAAAAAAAATAAATAAACAACTAACGGTCGAATCTGACTCATGACACAAAAAATGGCGGTTACTATTGCCGCTTAGCTAGTATCCTCTTTTAATGAACTAGGCAAACTGTGGACACACCACACAAGAATGGGCTTAAAAATTGGTTGTTACCCGTTAATCAAAAAGAAAATTTGCTTAATATATTGGTGTTCAAATATTCTTGGTAACGCAGCTGCTATAAATTGAATTTACTGCTTCAAAATCAGGTAGGGAGGATTCTTAGGAAGACCCAAAGCCTGACGGCAAATTGTATATATATATATATATATATATTATATATATATATATATATATATATATATATATATCATTATGTCAAAGTATAGCCAAGTGCACGGGAATATACGCACACAGGCTCTAAGGTAGGCTAAGCAAGGCAACAACTGTTATTGTTTTAATAGTTCGATTTGAATAGATAGCTGCAGCTGCGTGACCGAGGAATATTCTAAACACAACGACAAAAAGAGATTTCAATACACAATAAATAAAAGGCACAAAATAAATATGGATATATATATATATAGGTACATGAATAAGACGGAATTAGTTTTCGAATACTAATTAGATAACCTGGGTTATTGAATGGCTATAATGGGAGATTTAGGGTAGTGAGCGATTTAGTTCCTTTGAATCTCGAGAGTAAAGCGAGGTGAACTTGGGGGAAGGTCTTGGTGACCTTAATTACTCACGGGGGTAGCCTAAAATCTGAAGATGGTGGTGCTACTTTCTCCAATTTGGATTTTGCGAGATGCTGGCCTCTTGTCCTCAAGAGGTCACCGGATGAACTTCGAAGGGGGAAAGTGACTTCTTCAAACTCGGGTCGAGCGAGCTATAGAGCTCTTGTTCACAAGAGGTCACCGGTCGAACTTTGAAAGGGGACGGGTGGAGATGACTTCTCCAAACTCGGGTCGAGCGAACTAACGCGCCTCTTGTTCTCAAGAGGTCACTAGAAGAACTTCGGAGGACGGCTTCTCCAATCCTTGATCCTAGGCGATTTAGAAATGCTGACGTTACCTCACGAGACTCTTCCCTCTGAACTAAAGATACGAGTGTGATGTCCAGCTCTTTCGTGGCTTGTGACCGTCACTAAACACTTCTCGGGAGAGAGCGTCGTTGAAGCGAACTGCTTTCGGTGAAGTGTCGTCTAACCAAATATGTCGGTAATCTTCGGGGGGGTGCATATATAACCGAAGTTCTCCAAAACAGGGAGAGAGAGAGGCCTTCTCGAACACTCTTTATCGGCCGTGACAACCGAGCATCTCCTTGCGGGAAAGTTTTAGAGGCAAGGATCAGCGGGTCAGACGGACGACCAGCGTCTGGAGCCATAAAAGTTGTTCGAGGCGAACCTACAAAATAGATGAGTAAGCTCCCGACCCGGGGGGAGGGGGGCGGGCGCAATTGAGCCGGCGCGGAGGTAGCCTTCAATTTTAGCGTCATGTCTTGGTGTGAATTTTTCAGTGACCTGGCGGCAAGTCCAAAAGGGTGAAGTCGGAATGGTAAGGGACGTAACGGCTCGCTTTCTCTCCCAAGTAATATCTTAGTAGGTGGAGAAATACTACTATTTTAGCGGATCCCTCTACATATGCATTGGATGGACTCCATATAAGCTGGGCTGGGGTTGACGTGTTGTGACAGGATTTAGCTAGTGTCGTTAGGTCTTTGCAGGCGTAAAACTAGTTTCTGATAGTGGTCAGGGAAATACAAGAGCACAAAGAGTGGCAGGAAAGGTAATAGATGTAAAGAAGAAAGAGTGCAAGGTATAAAGGCTAAAAAAGGTGTTTTTAGCATAGGAGGGCTGAGTTGTCTTTATACCAATGTTCGTAGTCTTAGAAATAAGAAGGATGTTTTATTTAGTTATATTAATGATTAAGATATAGATATAATATGTGTCGCAGGTCAGGTAAATTTTACTGACCTTCACTTGCCCACCAGAGACGCGGGGTAGGAGTCCCTTTTAAGTATTGGAGATATTCGAGTGCGTTTATTCCTTTGGCCAACTTAGAAAATAGATCAATGGCTTTTTACGTGGTTCTGGGATTTAAACAAGATAAACCAAAATAATCTTTACTATTATACAATCAAATAACAGAGTTTAACAATAATTTATACACTATGGGAAAACTAACCGCTCAGCAAAGGAATTAATTTACAATGAAATGCTTTGGTACGGGCTATGAGTAGCACAATATTTACCCGAAAGAAAACGGGAGAAGATTAGGGGGTGAAGCTTCGTAGTCAGAAAGCATTACGCCTCTTCGACAGTGATCGAAAAAACGGTAATAGGCTTACGTTTTTCCAAGGAGGGGGAAGGGGCCTCGAGTGGTGGTTCGAGGGAGTATCCTTGAAGGGCACGGAACGAAGCGCGTATTCCAGAATGAGTCCATGACTGCCGTAGTTCTGAACAACTGGGTTCTTGCCTGCGAGACCTTAGAGTGACAGGAAGTGGCGTATGAAAGAGCGCATTGTGTCCTTAGGCTGGTTCCAATGAATCCTCATGATTACTGCTTGGATACCACGTGAGCAGTACCTGCCTTCTGGTTAAATACTAATTTGCTCGTTTCCACGCTGGGAAATATATAAGGCTTCGCTGGAAGCGATTTTGTTTGAGGTTGCAGGTGGGTCCCACTTCGATTCAAGACGCGGCGAGTAAAGGCTTAGCGCTCTCTCGCTGATTTGAGTTCCAGGCTCCAGCTAGACTCGTCTCACTTTGTTATCGCCCCGGAAGTTTACTGAAAGATGCCGGTTGAAGATTCGTTCGTCTGTGAGATACTCCCTTAGGCTTCTTAGTCTTTGTGAATATCTCTCTCTCTCTCTCTCTCTGACAATATGTGTAATAGAATCATGGGCCAATGAAAATAAATTTAATTACAATGTAAGTGAATTTGAACTACAGGGTTATGATATGTACATTTGTCAACGGAGAGATAAGACTGGTGGTGGGTTGATAATTTATATCATAAATAGCATTTCTTCAAATCTACATAATTCTATAAAGCAAGGAGTATTTGAGTCAGTGTGATAGATATTAGGGTCAGTAAAAATAGGATAATACACTTAAGAGCCTTTCACAGACCACCCGAATAGACTGATTATATTGATGAGTTAATGAACAGGGAAATGAGTAAAGGATGTGAAGTAGATACAGTTATTCTTGGTGACCTTAATTTAAATTCTGTGGACTGGGAAAATCGGATAAGAAGGGGTAGATCAAGTTGTAAGTTTATAGGATGTTTTGAGGATATTTTTTTCTCAATTTGTTGATAAGCCAATAGATGGTGCCAAAATATTACATTTGGTTCTTTCAAATGATGATCACTTAGTTCAGGAATTGACAGTCGGGGAATCAGTGGGAAAGAGCGATCATCAGATGGTTCGTTTTTTATAGGGGCAATTATGATAAATTACGCAACTTGGTAAATCAGATAAGGTGGGATATAGAATTCCATGGAAAGAATACTTATGAGATGTGGGATACTTTTAAGACTATATTAAACATAACCCAGGAGCAGTGTATTCCAATGAAGGCTATTTATTAGGTAGAAATGTAGGAGCCATTGTTATGGAATCAGGAGATAGCTAGAACTTTCTGAGGCGAAAGGGCATATCAGAGATTACAGAGAGAAAGTACTTTTGCGAATTTAAATCATCATAGGTCGACCAGAATTGAGCTAAATAAGATTATTAAGAAGAAGAAAAGGGCGGGAGAAATTAATTTAGCTCAAACTAATAATGAAGATCCAAATCTCTTAAACTATTATAAAATCAATAACAAATCTAGCAGTGTTAAAATAGGGCCTATTAGCTATAAAAGGGTTTTGAAAAAATCTGATGAGAAAATAGTAGAGGTTCCTAATGATAATTTTTCTTCAGTATTTACAGAAGAGAATCTAGATAGATTAATTAATGATAATTCTAGTTCAAGGAAAATAGTGTTGAATATCATTAAAGTGAACAGGGAAAAAATTAAAGGGCTTATATTGGAGTTAAATACTAGTAATACACTTGGCTTAGACAACATTTATTTTATGTTACTAAAAGAAGGTGTAGATAGTATTGCAGTAGCTCTTGAGAAGATATATACTATGTAGATCAGTAGAGTTTGGCAAATACCGAATGTAAGTGCCCATTTTTAAGAAGGGAATTAAAGAGGATCCACATAACTTTAGACAGGTAAGCTTAACTTCTATAGTTTGTAAAATTCTTGAGAAGATAGTTAAGAAGGGGATATCTGGCCATCTAGAGAGTGGTAGGTTAATAAATGATGCTCAGCATTGGTTTATAAGAGGTAGATCGTGTTTAACAAATTTATTGGATTTTATGGATTATGTAACTAAACAATTAGATAAGGGAGAGAATGTTGATGTAATTTACTTAGATTTTAGCAAATTTTGATATGGTTCCACACAGGAGACTAATTCAAAATTAAAAATGCATGGCATATGTAGGAAAGCTTTGAATTGTATAACTGAATGGTTGAAAGACAGGAAATAAAGAGTTGTACTAAATGGGATGAAATCACATTGGAGGGACGTTATCAATGGCTTACCTCAGGGATCAGTTTTAGGCCCTTTATTATTCATAGATTATATAAATGATCTTGGGGAGGCTGTAAATAGCAAAGTGTCAATTTTTGCTCATGACACTAAGTTATTAGTGTTGGCTCATAAGTGGCAGATGACGTTTAACCTTAACAGAGGAAAGGATAATAGGGAGTTTAGCTATATAATGGATGGGTATTGGCTTAATTTAGTTAAGGATGAGAAGGACTTAGGCGTAAAATTTGAGTACTTCTAACTCATAACTCGTCTGTCAGTATGCAGAGCATCAAAATACGATATATAGTCGTCATTTAATAACATTACCCTCAGTATGAACTTTCTAATGCGAAGGAAAACAGAATTTTACTAAGTATTTTATAAAAATAGGTATTTGTACAGATTAAGGAGTCAAACGCATTCAAGGGTGCTTTGTTATAAATATTTCTACTTTAAACAAATACCCAAATTATAAATGAAACCAGGCAATGGCTTCGTCACTATTCCCTACGAGGGAAGCTTCCGCTTCGCTACTAAGATTAAAATTTAAAATCTAAAAAAAAGCAGCCATGGATGAATTTTTATAAATTTTCTGAACTTCGCCAATTATAATAATTTAAAAAAGGAACTCTAAACTAAATTTCCTCCCCTTCAAAATATCACGTTGCTAAAATATAGAGTTATAGAAGATATAAAAATACATTTTCTGAACTTCACCATTTGTAATTCTTTGGATTCAAACCAAATTCACAAAATTTCGATACTTATATTTATTTCTGAACTTTATCATTTTGTTTTTTAATATTATAAAAGAATTATTGGAAATAACTTTGATAAAAAACATAAGTCATAACCAAACTAAGATTAAATTATTATTTAAATACTACAAAAAAATCTCCTTCTTTATTTATAGAGTTAGTGATGATGATGATTAGTGGTAAAACTAGCAATCGAGAGGATGGGCAATGGTAATTAGCTGGGTAGCATAATTCTAATTGTGAGTTACGTGTTGAACAGACAAGTTTTGGAGGAATGGACTATGGTGGAAATCTGTTTGGAATGGTTAAAATTTGGGATTTCAGGATGAGTGCTGCTACTTCTCGGGTGCGAGCACAAATCCAATTTCTTCATAGCCAAGAGTTATCACAAATAGAAATTGCTAAAAACAAAGTTAAAGATATGCTGTCCAAACCATTATAAAATAATATCTAAAGACCAAGAGCTTTGTATCAAATAAAAAAGTGGAAGAAAACGTCTCACAACGCCCATAGAAGACAGATATACCATTCAAAATTCACTACAGAATCCCAGAAAAACATCTTTCGAACAGGTTAGGGTGTAGAGGTATCCCCTAGAATAATATTCTTTCCCCACCTCCTAAAATATTACTTCGGGAGAGAAAACGAGCCATTACTTCACCCTTTTAGACTTTCCGCCAGGTCTCCGCAAAATCCACATCAAGGCCTGACGCTGAAATTGAAGCTACTTCTTTGACGTCACAATCCCCCTCCCTCTTTTGAACAGGTTAGGGTGTAGAGGTATTCCCTAGAATAATATTCTTTCCCTACCTCCTAAGATATTACTTCGGGAGAGAAAACGAGCCATTACTTCACCCTTTTAGGCTTTCCGCCAGGTCTCCGCAAAATTCACATCAAGGCCTGACGCTGAAATTGAAGCTACTTCTTTGACGTCACAATCCCCCCCTCCCCCCTCGGGTCAGAAGATTTCACATCTATTTTGTAGGTTCACCGCGAACAACTTTTATAGCTCCAGCCGCTGGTCGTCCGTCTGGCCCGCTGATCCCTGCCGTTGACACTTCCCCGAAGGAGACGCTCGGTTTGTCACACCTGATAACGAGGGTTCGAGAAGACCTCTCTCTCTCTCTCCCTGTTTTGGAGAACTCCGGATATATATGCACCCTCTCCAGGATTACAGACAGATTTGGTTAGACGACACTTTTCCGAAAGGAGTGCAATTCAACGAGCTCTGTCCCGAGAAGTGTGAGTGACGGTCGCAAGCCACGGAAGAGCTGGACATCTTTCCTTTAAAGGGAAAGCTGTACTCGCCAACATAATCCAAGATGTTGTGGAGCGGACCCAAAGAAGTGTCAGGCCCCGAGTAAAGGAGGACTTACGCCAGTACACCCGTGTTACTCCAGGTACTACCTTCACCTAGGTCACAAAGAGGGAAGTGACCCCGCCACAGAGAAACAAAGCGGGAAACGGAAGAGCGTAGGGAGTCCTACAGTCGGGGACTCCCTCAAGGTTCTGCTGTTTAATGCGAGGTCTATCAGAAACAAGTTTCTTGAACTTCGTGGCCTCGTAGCAACAGAAGAACCTGAGATGGTAGCCATAACGGAGTCGTGGATAAAAACCTCAAGCCGAGACTTTGAAGGTGAATTCATGATTCCCGGTTACCAGTTCTTCTTGAAAGATAGGCCAGATAGAGAGGGTGGCGGTGTGATGTTGTATGTCAAGGATACTCTCAACTCGACGGATTGCAACATCGTATCTGACCATGAACTACTAGGTGTTGACCTAGAGATAGGTCCTGCCAAATACAGGACCCTAGTGCTTTATAGACCTCCTGCCCAACTCGTTGAAAAGGACAGAGATCTGTACCAGCTACTAGGAGAACTTGTCGGAGACAGAGTGTGTATCGTCATGGGGCATTTCAACACACAAGTTGACTGGGAAACCAGAGAACCCTGTGGCGAGAACGCACTCCTCCTGGAGTTCGCGAACAACAAGTTCTTGACTCAATGGGTGAGAGAGCCAACGAGAGGAGACAATATCCTAGAATTGGTTTTCACCTCTGAGGATGACATCGTTGAGGACCTCTCTGTTGGCGAAGAGCTCAGGGGCAGTGACTACCGACTAATTAGATTTGTAGTCAAAGTCCCGAAGGCAGGGCCTGCAACTAGTAAATCGAGGAAACTCGATTTGAGAATAGCAGACTTTGCAGGTCTTCGTGCTGGACTGACTGACGCGAGGCTAGAAGTGTGCGATGCTGTTGAAGACTCGTGGAATAGTTTCAAAACCACATTCATGAGTCTTCAATCGCGTTTCATCCCTCTGAAATGCCCCCGTCGGTCTTCTGTTCAACCAAAGTAGTTTAATCGAGAAATCAGCCAACTGCTTAGGGAGAAGAGAACCGTGTACCGGCAATCGAAGATCTCGGGTGACTTTGACGAATACCTGAGGCTAACAAGGAGAATTAAGTCCAGCATAAGGGTGGCTAAGCGGTCTAAGGAACTCCGAGTGGCGAGACTCTGTAAAGAGAATCCCAAGGAGTTTTTTAGATATGTGAACAGCCGTAAACCAATCCGTCGAACGATTGGCCCTTTGGGAAATGAAGAGGGGACATTAAAGCATTCAGATGCAAAAAATGCTAACCAACTCAACGACTACTTCTCTTCAGTGTTTACTGAAGTGTGTGGTCCCATCCCCCAGCCGACGGATTCTAACTCGGGGGAAAAGCTGGAGGATATGGACTTCACCGAAGGAGAAATCAAAAAGAAGATCAGTGACCTAATGACGAATAAGTCACCTGGCCCGGCGGGGTTTCTACCTAAAGTGTTGAAAGAAGTGCGCGATCAAGTGTTACGACACCTGAGCGCAATATTCAACATGTCAATCCGGACCGAATGCGTTCCTAGAGACTGGCGTGAAGCGGAGGTGACTTCTATCTTCAAGAAAGGAGACCGTAGCCAACCGTCGAACTACCGACCTATCAGTCAGACTTCGATAGTCGGTAAGTTCATTGAAAGCATGATGGTGGACAAATTGACGTCGTATTTAGAGTCAAACCTGCTACTGAGGAGTTCCCAGCACGGCTTCCGAAGGCAAAGGTCATGCCTGACGAACCTTGTGGAATTCTTCCACTTCGTCTTCAGTGAGCACGATCGGGACAAGGCGGTAGATGTGGTGTACTTAGACTTTCAGAAAGCTTTTGATAAGGTACCACACCGCCGCCTTCTCCGGAAAGTGCGAGCGCTGGGCATAGACGGAAAAGTAGCCGGCTAGATCAAAAACTGGCTAAGTGGCAGACGGCAACGGGTGGTGGTGAATGGACAGGCTTCTGAGTAGGTGCCCGTTACTAGCGGGGTGCCCTTAAGGTTCTGTCCTGGGACCACTACTATTCATCATCTACGTCAATGACATGGACGGTGACATGGTTGCCAAGATTTCTAAATTTGGCGAGAATACCAAGCTTGGTATGAACGTTGCCAAGGATGGAAATACTGCCCACCTGCAGGAAGATCTTGGGAAGATTGGGGAGTGGTTGGACACGTGGCAAATGCCTTTTAACGTGAACAAATGCAAAGTGATGCATATCAAGCACAGAAACTCCCAATCTCAGTATATCCTTAAGGGCACTGCTATTGAATCCACCAACACTGAGAAGGACTTGGGTGTAACAATCACTAGTGACCTCAAGTTCTCAAAACAGTGCATTGAGGCGGAGAAAAAGGCCCAAAGGATGCTAGGTTATATAAAGCGCCAGTTTGGATATCGGAACCAGGAGATGTACTGTGTTTTTACAACTCACTTGTCCGACCGCACCTGGAGTATGCCGTACAATTTTGGAGTCCTTCATTTCGAAAGGACATCGTGAGATTGGAACGCGTACAAGCCAGGGCAACCAAGCTGATTCCCTCTATCCGACATAAAAGTTATGAGGATAGACTAAGGGAATTAGATCTGTTCTCGCTGGAAACCCGTAGACTGCGTGGTCAGCTCATCGAAGTTTTCAAAATACTTTGAGGGTTTGACAATGTTGACTACCGGGATATTTTCACACTGAGTGAGAACAGAACGCGCAATCACGGCTTCAAACTTGAAATGAAGCGTTACAACCGCAATCTGTGTGGAAATTTTTTCACCTACATTATCTACGGTAAGTGGAACGCACTTCCAGTGGAAGTTGTCAACAGTGAATCTGTTAACCACTTCAAGTCAAGACTAAACAAAGTCTTGAAAAGTAGCCGTTTAGGAATGCAAAACAATTGAGCAGCCATGTGCCCGCTCGATTGCTAGTCCAAAGGTACCCTCCTTGAATGGACCGTAAGGTCTCCTAGGGTACTTTCTTTCCTTGTTGTTACATCACACCCGTATCTTCAAGTCAGGGAGGAGAGTCTCGTGAGGCAACGTCAGCCTTTCTCAACCGCCTTCGGATCAAGGATTAGAGAAGCCGTCCTGCGAAGTTCTTCTAGGGACCTCTTGAGGACAAGAGGCCTGTTAGCTCGCTGAAGCCGAGCCTGGAGAAGTCATCTCCCCCCCCTGCTTTCAAAGTTCGACCGGTGACCTCTTGTGAACAAGAGGCCTGATAGCTTTCTCGACCCGAGTTTGAAGAATTCATCTCCCCTTCCCCCTTCGAAGTTCGTCTGGTGACCTCTTGAGACCAGGAGGCCCGCATCTCAAAAAACACAAGTTCGAGAAAGTAGCGGGGCACTCGCTTTATTCTCGAGGTTCAAAGCAACTAAACCACTCCCTACCCTAAATCTCCCATTTTAGTCATTCAATAACCCAGGTTATCTAATTAGTATTCGGAACCTAATTCCGTCTTATTCATGCACCCATATATATCTATATTTATAGTTGTGCCTTTTATTTAATGTGTATTAAAATCTATTTTTGTCGTTGTATTTGGTATATTCCTTGGTTACGCAGCTGCAACTATCTATTCAAATCACACTCTTAGAACAATAACAGTTGTCGCCTTGCTTGGCCTACCTTAGAGCCTGTGTGCGCATATCCCCGTACACTTGGCTATACTTTGACATGGGGGTTTGAATAAGCTTCATGTTCAAAAATATCACACAAAACAGTTAGAAGTAGTTTTGTGGTTAGTGCCGTCACCTCTTTCAAGTATTGCCCCTTCTTTTTACTTGTGAGGTGAGACATCTGGTGTGGTAGACCAAGTATCGTTCGTCTCTTTCTTGGTCACCAGTGAGAGGTTCTGGTTCTTCTGGTGGCGACTGATTATTTTCTTTGGTAGTGCCTTTTTGCGTGAGGGACTAGAGGAAGTGGAGTTTCCTTTCTTTTTATTTAAGGGCAGGTAAAGGTGATTAAGACTTTTTTGTTGGATAAAAAAATCTTCAATGTTGGATTCAAGATTTTTTATTGACAGGGTCTCGGAAAGTCTTCGGATGTTGTGTTCTTTATCTTTAGAGACTTTCCAATTCCTGATTTTACTCATGATTCGCACATATCTCGGCGAACATGAGTTTCAAACAAAATTGACCTGGTACATTCAGCTTATACGTATTATATTTACAATTCTTTAAATAATAATAATGCTATTTTTTATATCAATAGAAATTGTAATATTTGGATGTTACAAATTATATATTAGAGAATAAAAATATATAGGAATAACGTAATAAGCGTCTTTCCGACCAATATGTTAGAAGTTCTATTCATTTGAACTAAATATACAGATTATTGTATTTCAATATATATATATATATATATATATATATATATATATATATATATATATATATATATATATATATATATATATCGTAGGTCAGGTATGGGCTCCCTGACCATTTGAAGGGGCACGGTGGACGTAAACTTTCCACCCTCTCGCTGATCTTTTCCAGGGCTCCACTCAGTTCGTCTCTGCTCGTCTTATCACCTCAGAAGTTTATACAAAGACGTTGATTGGAGGTCTCCTCATCTGAGAGATACTCCCTAGGCCTCTGGGTCTGCGTCACTCTCTTTCTCTCTCTCTCTCTCTGACAATATATATATATATATATATATATATATATATATATATATATATATATATATATATATATATATATATATATTAATGCAATAAACCACATTGAAAGAGAAAACGGAATCAATTTTTCTTACAGTAATATTTATTACCTTTTTTCGAAAAAATCCGTGTGGGGAAGCGATTCGAACCATGGACACTGAGGCAGCGAGCACCGCTTTGATCAAAGTTAAAAGTATGCCGTTAGTACACTATGCTACGCATCTTCCTCAGTGTCCATGGTTCGAATCACTTCCCTGCACGGATTTTTTCGAAAAAGGTAATAAATATTACTGTAAGAAAAATTGATTCCGTTTTCTCTTTCAATGTGGTTTATTGCGTTCATCTTCATTGTTCTCTCGCGCTACTTTGAGAGATATTATATACATTTATTTATTTACCAATCGTTTAACTATTCCTCATTTATTCTTTGAATTCCCAATTAATTTTCTATTTTCTTTCATAGTCTCCGTTTGAACTTGCGAAAAGTGTTCCTTAAAAGCTATTCTATTCAGAGAACCTTCACCAGCGCATGGAACTTCCGTGCTGGAAAAGAAATTCCACGTGGAATTCCCACATACATCTATCAACCGAAAGATGATGCTTTACAGAGCAGTTGCGTAGGAAAGGATCATCCAACCCGTCAAAATAGAATTTTCAAGGATCTAGGGAAATTCTGACCTGCTACGACAGGTGTACGCACAAAAAATAACCCGTTAATCTGAGCTCAGCGGAGAATTTACGGACATAAGCCTTAAACGGGTCAATTCTAGAGACAAGTTAACTAGTACAATTTAAAAAAAAAACACAGGAGAACATTAGCGACATTTAAGTGGAACCAAAAAAGGATAAAATTAAATAAAGGCATAAATATGGGACTAAAGACTAAACAATTTAGTGGACCAAAAAAAAAAATCATAATTAAGAACATTAATGAGATAATATATACAATTCACGTGGAAAACCTTCGCTCTTACCGAGGTATGGATGAGGTAATCCACGGGTCTCCAAGCCTCGAAGACGGGGTAGGGTCCCTTTCACTGGCTAAGGAGTTGGTTGCTTTCCGTGGGAAGTAGCACCAGCACCTCCGCGCCAGGCTTGAATTTTCGTTCTCGTGACTTAAGGTCAAAGTAGGTCTTATACCTCTCAATAAGTCCTTCTTCACGAGATACGACACTCGTTTGTTACCTCGGGTGGACTCACGCTCGAGGGCTTTTGTTTTCTCCCAAAGGCCGGGGAGAGTTGCGCACTCCTTCTGGGCGCGGCAAACTTGTCGCTCCGGAGGGGTTGGAACTCCGGGTCTATAGGGGCTTCCAGGGGAACGGGTGCATGGGATTCCAGGGCTGCCTGTGTACGGGTGATCACGGGCTGGGCCACGGAATGGTCGTGGATTACGGGGTTCTGACCGATCAAAACGGAGCAGAACTGGATTGGGGCCGCTACCACCTCGGCCCAACCGGACATATAGTCACGCTCGATGTGACAACTAATTACTGGGAAACGACTGGCCCGGCCAAGGTAGTTGTGGACCAGCGCAAACTTCTTGTGGTCAGAGCCAACAGGAGGAAGTAGGTCCTCAGACATTATGAAACAGGTGCACCCGGTGTCACGGACGAGGGTGGATACTCGGCGACCGTTCACAGTTCCGTTCTCGAATTTCAATCCACCAGGGTTGTTCTCATTAAAGAGGAAGTTTACCTGATGGACCGGATCTTTGGGGGGCGAGGGAGGATCGGGGGTCTCCTGAGGCGACGGAGGAGGAGCAGGGGCGGCCCAGATTTAGTACACTTGGTGGGACTGAAAGTTTGCGAATAGGGAGTTTTGAGGACAGTCCGTGCAGTAATGGCCGGTAACTCGGCAGGTGTAGCAGATGATCGGGTTCTTTTAGGACGGCACAACCGGGGGAGAAGAAACGAGGGGCGTAACGTCTCGGTATTCAGATGGATCGAAGTTTCTTGGCTTCGATGGACTAGGAACTTTGGTAAATCTTAGGATCAATTTAGGAGGGGTCTTAGGACCATAAAATTTAGTTTTGGGGGGGCGATTGGGGAGCCTTTTTAACATCCTTAGGGTATAAATTGTGACTACTCGCGTAGACATCGGCCTCTTCCAAGCACTCCTTTAAAGTGGCACAACGTTTATCCTTAATGAAGGCGCGAATTTCGAGAGCTACGGCAGCTGAAAGCTGATCCCTAAGCAAGACGTCCAGAAGGGACTCGTAGACTTGGGAAATCTTGCACGCATCCAGCCAACACTGAAAGTATCTTTGGAGAATGAACCCGTTTTGCAGAAATGTTTGACCAGGGCGGATCTTTTCCTGGCGGAATCGGGAGCGGTAGAATTCGCAATTCATATGAACAGCAGCTAACAATTCGGACTTTAACTTGGAATTTTCCAACGTTGCTTCCGGGGGAATGGATACGAAGATATCCCTTAACTGGGCATTTAGGAGGGGGAGTAAGCGAGCGACGCCATCATTTTCAAGATCCCATCTATTGATCTGAAAGATTCTCTCAAAATGGGTCAAAAATGACCCAAAGTCCTCTCCATCATTAAAAGCGGGAAGGTTGACTGAAGGAGTTTGGGGAATTTCAGCCCGGAAACTGATAGACTGAGAATCCATTGAATTCGGCTCATTTCTAGCTCATGCGGCCTAATTTTTTCACGTTCTTCCATCTCCATTTTGTTCTTCTCCCTCTCCATTTTTCTTAGTTCCTCTTCCCTTCTCTCTGCCCGTTTATTCCTCTCTTCTTCCTTTACGTAATTTAGCAGTTCTTTGCCCGAAAGACCTAACATTACACCCTGACTCTTGAATTTTTCAAAGGATGACATTGTTACGCAGTTAACTGAGGGAACACTGAGACGCGAACAATCTAGGACACTACCAACGCGAAACGAATACTTAAATATTCGTGAAGGCTTTGTTCACAAAAAAAATTATGATACAGCTACCTACCTCTACTGTTTTTAAGCGAAAAAGAAGTAAATTGGTCCTACCGGAATTAGGACACCAAAGACCATAGCTCTTTTAGATTAATAACCAGGAGAGTCTGCAAAATTCAAACACAATAAAAAAAAATTAATTACCTGGGGTCCAACACCAAATCTAAATAGATTAACGTTCCACTGCTCTTCAATTAACTTGAACTTGCCTTCTGCCACTACAATACAGAAAAAGTAAAATATAAGGGATGTACGTGAATAACAAGGGAACTTCTAATGTCTAAATTAAAATTACACGGGTTCTTAAAAACCCCAAACACACTTGACACTAAAATTATATAATATGTATATTAATAAATATATATGTCGTTGTATAACATTACATTACATCAATACCATATTATATCTTCGGGGAGTGACCAATAACTTAAAGGCGAACCAACAAAGCGACGGAACACCACGAGTTTAGACGGGTGGAATAGCGAGATAAGAATGCAACGAGGTCAGGTAAAATATGGGCAATGGCAAAGCTCAAGGTTATTTAAAGAGGCATGTACAAAAATATAATTCTATTTACATAAAATAATGAGTAATTTGATGGTCAAAATTACATCAGAGAATTAATGGGCAAAATTACATCAGATGAATTTATGGGCAAAATTACACTGTTAAACGAGGGGGGGAATTGTAGTTATGAATCAGACTATGAAATTAAAAATTAATGTATTACGGGAGGATACTATTAAAATTAGGGGGGAATTAACTCAAATGGGTTACTGAAGGGGGAGAGGGGTAGGCTTACGGAGGATTACGGGTGAGACGTCGGGGTAAGGCTTCTCGGATGTCTTCTGCACGTGAGGGGAGGGTGCTTAGAGCTTCTAAGCGGAAACTTAAAGTGATGACGGTCCTCCAAAAGGGAGGGTTCGGTAACGTCCGGTCCAGGGGAGAGTATTTCGACCACCCGAAAACGAGGGGCGAACGAGGAGGGCTTCGACAGGAGTTGATGATTGAAGTCGGAAAAATCGCTCGGTAGCGATCGTTAAATGGAATTACCTCACTGGCTGAAGCTAATTCCGACACACAAGTAGTTCAGCCGTCACTTCGCTTCGTTGTTAGCACCTGACTTAGAACTAGGGGAATCTTCTTGGAGCCGGGCGAGACTTCTCAACTCTGTGTCTGCTTCATGGGAGACGAGCACTATTTATGTCCGAGGCTCTCCCGCGTGGGGTTAGCTGGAAACAGCTCTACACTAGAGTGGCCTCGAATCTTCTTGCCGAGGTGATTCTAACCCATGTAAAGGTGGACCGTGGTGGACGCAGTTCGAGGCTACCGCTTGTGGAAGGGGGGTGGGGTAGGCTTACCAATTTAAGCCTAACAGAACCTTCTCCAGCGCATGGAACTTCCGTGCCGGAAAAGAAATTCTACGTGCGATTCTGCCGCAATGTATATATATATATATATATATATATATATATATATATATATATATATATATATATATATATATATATATGTATGTATGTATATATGTATGTATATATATATATATATATATATATATATATATATATATATATATATATATATATATATATATATATATATATATATAAATCTTTCATGAACGCGAAAAAATGATGAAATGAATCCAGTAAACCGCAGAAAAACACGATACTTTTCTTCGGAAAAAGTTATTTCTTAATTCGCAAAAATTCTGTACATGGGTGGGATTCGAACCATTTACACTGAGCCAGCGAGCAAACGCTTTGATTTCAATTAAACCGCCCCTTAAACCACTCGGCTACGCGGAAGACATAAATCTTCCGAATAAACAAGTTTTTAAGGTATTCGCCGCGTGTTTACCTCAATTTCTCCTTTGTCCTTTGAATTCCCATTTAATTTTCTTTCTCTTTCATAAGTCCTGATCGACCTTTCGAAGCGTGCTTTTAAAAGCTTGTTTATTCGCGTTCATGAAAGATATATATATATATATATATATATATATATATATATATATATATATATATATTATAATTAAGCAAACTAAACAAATATTAAATCCTTACGTTTCTTTACCTTTCCTGGGTTCGATTCCCGACATAGCAAAAAGAAAATCCACGGCTGACTACCTTCGTTGACGACCCCTAGCTACCATCCTACATTGGCGCAGCATGGTAGCCTATAGCCCAAAACTTCTCATGATGGCAAAAAGTCAGAAAGATGTGAAAGAGCTTCTCTGAACAGTTGGGAGCAAATGCCTGATTTCACAAACAACAACCCTCACTTTATAGTGCCATTACTTTATTATTTACTCCCATTACTTTACTATTACTCCCATTACTTTTAAACCTCCTCCCTCAAACACCCCGTTGAAAGATTCCTCCATTATTTTTAATATCCTCTCTCTCACCCACCAACACCAGGTCATCAACCTATATCAACATTGATGCTACCATACCCTCACCGTTCCTCATCAATTTCACCCTCATTTCCCTAATGCCCACTCATACATCTCCCAGTACTGCATCCATAAAGAAAGTAAACCTCAATGGCGACATCATGCAACCATGATTTCCCCCTCCTTCTTCACACCACTATCTTTCACCCTCTCAGACGCCTTACTTCCAACATAATAATACCCTCCACCGTCAACTTGTGCCCGTAGATACTTAATCCACCCCCTCTGACCCCCTCCCCCTGCCGTAACCTTGCTCATCATAGACAGATTTTTCCATACCCATTACATCTACACTTAAAAAATCTCCTCCACGCCAGACATTAGAAGTTCTTAGGGGGGTCCTCCACAAGTGTAAACTGTTGCAGGATTGTGGTGGTAGAACAACGGTTTCACTCTATTAAAATGTGCCATACCTACTCTCATTTTGCTTAGATAAGAGCAAAAACTCTCTTCACTCCTTCACAATAATAATTCTTAACTATTGGAGAGGAAGCAAATTTGTACTTGAAATGCTTGATCTCCGTACAAAATTGTCCCTAAATCCCTATGTAATCTCACTGTTGTCCCGGTAGTTGGAATAAACAAGGATTGCTAGGAAAATTGTTCCTAAATCCCTATGGCATCTCACTGTTGTCCCGGTAGTTTGGATAAAGAAGGATTGCTAACAAAATTTCTCCTAAATGCCTATGGCATCTCACTGTTGTGTCGGTAGTTGGGATAAACAAGGATTTCTAACAGAATTGTTCCTAAATCCCTATGGCCTCCCACTGTTGTCCCGATAGTTGGGATAAACAAGGATTGCTAACCAAGATTTTCTTAAATCCCTATGGCCTCTCAGTGTTGTCCCGGTAGTTGGGATAAACAAGGATTGCTAAAAAATTGTTCCTAAATACCTATGGCATCTCCCTGTTGTCCCGGTAGTTAGGATAAACAAGGATTGCTAACACAATTGCTCCTAAATACAAGACTTGCTAAGAAAATTGTTCCTTAATCCATATGCCCTCTCACTGTTGTCCCGGTAGTTGGGATAAACAAGGATTACTAACAAAATTGTTCCTAAATCCCTATGACATCTCACTGTTGTCCCGTTGGTTGGGATAAACAACGATTACTAACAGAATTGTTCTTAAATACCTATGGCATCTCACTGTTGTCCCGGTAGTTGGGATAAACAAGGATTTTTAACAAAAAAAATCTTAAATCCCTATTGCATCTCATTGTTTTCCCGGTAGTGGGATAAACAAGGATTGCTAACAAAATTGTTCCTAAATCCCTATGGCATCTCATTGTTTACTCGGTAGTGGGATAAACAAGGATTGCTAACAAAATTGTTCCTAAATCCCTATGGCATCTCATTGTTTACTCGGTAGTGGGATAAACAAGGATTGCTAACAAAATTGTTCCTAAATCCCTATGTCATCTCACTGTTGTCCTGGTAGTTGGGGTAAACAAGGATCACTATTGCGAACATTCCTAACTATTTACCTCTAATCCCATTTATAATCTTTATATTCACACTCTTTTACTTTCGTATTTCACTCTCCTCCTATTTTCTTTTAAGGGAATTACCCCTCATTATCCAAACAATTGAGACAACGCACATTCTCCCATCTTACTTGCAGGTTGATGCACTAATGTTGCCACATTCTCGGTTTCCATTATTCACAACTTTTCCTATTAATCATCATACATGCCAAAAAAAATCTAATAGGTAAAATGCCCGTCCATGTGCCTAATTAATTTCATTATCATTACGATCATTATATTTAGAATCATGAATTTTTGCCTCGTGAGTAGATATCAAACGAGTATGAAGCCCTCGATTACATGCATGCTATATAACCTCAGGATTATTTGGCAGTGAAACGCAAACAAGAGGACAAATCCTCCATTCGCCTACTTCCACCCTCCCATTCCAACGCCTTGACTCTACCAATTAGCCTCTAAGGTGCTAAGTGACCCTTGACGCCATTCCATTTAAAAGCCTCAAGGAGCAGCCAAATAGTTGTGAATTTCGTTCTGAATCGGCGATTTCTGTCCGGAACACGTTTGACCTCTTCGAACTCTCGTGACCTTCGTCGGTACTTAAAAACATCCTGAGCGATCTTGAGTTCTTTAATGAGGGCAGCGTTAGGATTTCTCGTTCAGTGAAGACGAGAAGGAAATCTTCATTTAAGCGAAGATTTCCTTACTTTTTTGTGGTCTTCATTAGATTTACGTTCGTCCAAAGACGTGACTTGTCTCCTGATATGATATAATTCTGATACAAATCCGGATGTGGAGAGTGAATGTTAAAATAAGTTAAAAATAAAGTTTTATTAACACATATCTTAATTGGTTTTAGCAAATTTCTTCCGAGACTTATTTTTTAAATTAAGTTCGTACTTACGAAGGTCGGTTTATTTTTGAATTTCAACAAATAATCTCAACTGACACTCTATTATATCTTAATGTATAAGATACACAAATACATGTTGGTTAAGATTGAATGAACAACGACTATAAAAGGAAGTATCCTATGTCAGTATGCATTCTAATGTATAATATACAGAACTTTATGATCAAACCTGGCGATTCAGTTTAGTGAAGATTTGAATGAACGTCTAAAGAAGGATGGATCAACTGTAACTATATATGTAGATCTTAATGTTTCAAATACAACTACAATTCATAATAAACAAAGAGTCCCAAAACACCACAAATTAAAGAACGAGAAAAGTCACCAAAACTAACCAGAACTCACCAAAGATCCACCAAGCTCGCCATTGGGAAGGGCCTGACTTATTTATCATAAACAATTCTTGCATATTATTGCCCCGCATCTTCCAATAGGGGCTAATTAGTGCTGGGGAGACGCGTGGGTATATAACAGCCACACGGACGAAAATAAACACAGGATGACATTGAATTTGCGCCGACCAACAAAGGAAATATCAAAATTTTCGGTGTAAAACTTAAATATCGAAAATTCAGCAAATGATGAACATAGTGTGAAATTTATGACGTCATGAATCATTCATTGTCAAATTCAGTATAATTTGCGAGGTCACAATTACGGTATAAATATTTTTTTTTTTAATTCAGGATAATTTATGACGTCAAGAATACGTCATGAATCATTCATTTTCGAAATTCAGTATAATTCGCGAGGTCAAAACTACGGTATAAATATTTTTTTTTAATTAAGGATAATTTATGACGTCAACACTATGTTAGGAATATTCATTGTCGAAATTCAGGATAGATTATGACGTCACAACTTTGTCATGGATTATTCCTTGTTGAAATTCAGTCCATAATTTCACGTCATAACCATGTCATGAAGCATTCATTGTTGAAAGTCAACAAAATTTGTAACGTCACAGCTACCTCGTGAATATTCATTGCCGAAATTCGGTATAATTTGTGAGGTAACACTTACGTCATGGATCATTCATTGTTGAAATTGAGCATGATCTGTGACGTCACAAATACCTCATCAAATCATTCTTCGTTGAAATTCAGTATAATTTGTAAAGTCAGAATTACGTTGAGGGGTCACCAGTTATGGGGGTGCTAGTTAAATGGTATGATAGACAACAAGGTTACCACTTACTTGGGTCCTAATTACGGTGAATCAATTGTATGTGATTCACCTATATGTGGAACTCGTCGCGCCTTATAAGGGCACGACGAGCTCCAGCATATAGGTGATGGATGACGTTACGGTGAATTATTTATTTAATTCTAAAGATAAAGGATTTTAAGGTGATCTTTTACTTGGCTGGGCTTACCGAAGGTTTTAAGGCAAAAATAGACATAAAAGCACTTTTTCGTGGTATGACATTATATCAAATCAATACCATATTATATCTATGGGGGAGGGACTAATAACTTAAAGGCGAAACGACAAGGCAAAGTTCAAGGTTATTTACAGAGGCATGTACAAAAATATAATTTTATTTACATGAAATAAGAGAATAGATAGGCAAAGTTACATCAGAAAATTAATGGGCAAAATTACATCAAAGAATTAACGGGCAAAATTATATCGGTAAACGAGGGGGGGAATTGTAGTTATGCATCAGACTCTAAAGTTGAAAATTTAATGTATTACAGAAGGCGACTATTCAAATGGGGGGGATTAACTCAAATGGGTTACTGAAGGGGGAGATGGGTTGGCTTACGGAGGATTCTGGGTGAGACGTCAGGGTAAGGCTTCACGGATGTCTTCTGCACGTGAGGCGAGGGCGCTCGGAGCTTCTGAGCGGGAAGTTAACGTGATGATGGTTCTCCAAAAGGATGGGGGGCGGTAACGTCCGGTCCAGGGGAGAGTATTTCGGCCACCCGAAAACAAGGGGCGAACGAGGAGGGCTTCAACAGGAGTTGATGAGTGGAGTCGGAAAAATCGCTCGGTAGCGATCTTCAATTAGAATTACCTCACTAGCTGGGGCTAATTCCAACACACAAATAGTTCAGCCGTCACTTTTCTTTGTCGTTAGCACTTGACTCGGAACTACATAGAGGAATCTTCTTGGGTCCGGGCGAGACTCCTCAACTCTGTGTCTCCCACATGGATGATGAACCATATATATATATATATATATATATATATATATATATATATATATATATATATATATATATATATATATATATATATATATATATATATATTTATATATATATATATATATATACATATATATATATATATATATATATATATATATATATATGAGGCTCCCTTCGCGAGGGTGGAGGAAACAGCGCTACTCTCGAATGGCCTCTTCTTGGGTCCGGGCGAGACTCCTCAACTCTGTGTCTCCCACATGGATGATGAACCATATATATATATATATATATATATATATATATATATATCTGAGGCTCCCTTCGCGAGGGTGGAGGAAACAGCGCTACTCTCGAATGGCCTCGAATCTTCACGCCGAGGCGATTCTGACCCGCGTAAAGGTGGTCTGTGGTGGACGCGGTTCGAGCGCAAGGACATCACTTCGTGCTGGAAAAAAAATTTCACGTGAAATTCCCCCACACACTTTATTCTAATAATGGAATATTACGGGGCAAGTGGCGCGAAACGGCGCGTACAAGGCAGGAGACTAGTAGTTTATATATTATCAACGCAAATACGAGTTAAGGGCGCGACAAGACTCAGTGGATTAAAAACGAGAGTGTGAACGCGAGTGAATTCGTTATGACGGAATGTTTTAATCAATGAATGAAATCTGAATCTCTGTTACTTTCTCCTTTCCCTTTTATATATGCACTCCTAATGCAAAGGGCGTGGCCTGAAAATGACCGTGGGATGACCTACCTCCATTGTGGTCGCATTTCTCCACCACCTGGGTGGAGCTTGGAAGGCTGTGCAAGGTGCTTACATTTACATGATTAAAATCTTATATATGTAATTTCTTACGATTTTCGCTGCACCACCTCTTACGGTCAACAGCTGTGTTTACCTGGGCTCCTCATTAAACATCCATCTTTGATAATTCTATCTCGAGACACAACTTGGGCTATTTTATCAAAGCAGGTGTTCAATCATTTTCCTTTGCTCCCTTTTGTGTCTCACACTCGCTAGCTTATAGAAAAATATATATTATATATACATTTTTAAATCCCATCATATTTCCCATACATACAATATTGAGACTTTACATAATATATATATATATATATATATATATATATATATATATATATATATATATATATATATATATATATATATATATATTAGTCAGGGATGCTTGGATTTAAGATAACCAATTCGCGTCCAATTTGCGGAGGTATCTTTTGGGCCTATTTAATCCAGCAATTTTGATGCAGAAGCCTACCTATTGCGTAAGTCCGATTTCTACAAGCCCACCTACTGTGTAGTCCGACAACTACAATGTCATGAATCATTTTTGTTAAAATTAGCCATAATTTATGACATCACAACTAAGTCGTGAATTATTTCTGGTTGAAATTCAGTATAAATTATTTCGTCACAAATGCGTCACGAATCATTCCTCGTTAAAATGCAGTCCAATTTGTAACATAACAAATACGTCATGAATCATTCCTTGTTAAAATTCAATCTAAGTAGTGACGTCACAACGACGTCATGAATAATTTTTTTTTTTAATTTAAGATCATTTTTTATGTCAAAATTATATTATGAATCATTCAGTGTTGAAATTCCATATAATTTATTACGTTAGAATTCAACTTTATGTGGGACAGGAAGAATTCCCCCACCGTTCTATGGCACGTTTTTTACTAAAAAGCGACTAAACCTGAATAAGGGACATTGTCTTTGGAAGGTGCAAACTCTAAAGTTTGACGGTAATGGGCGAGGTTGTCGCGGCACCCACCTTGTCCTACCGATCAATCTACGTTAAATTCAATATATCAACAGATTGAGGGTGTGTAATGTGACGGGTATATGTGATGATAAAAAGAAAGGAGCGGTAGTAACTTTATTTAAAGAAGAAACATTACAGATGTTTGCTCTATGTGAGACAAACAAGAAAGGGAATGAATAGTTAGTGCGGGATGGAGTGCAAACAGTGTGGTAGAAGTTAAGAAGGTTTGGCAGTGCTTTTGAGGGAGGAGTAGCGTGATTCAATGGATGGGTATAAATGCATCAGTTTCGAAAATTATATGGGTGAAATTGAGTTTTGTTGGGTATTGACCCTGTAATGATAGAAATGTGATTGAGATGATGTTCTGGAATGAAGTGGGACGAGTGATCAATGGAATTGAGAATGGACATCAGCTGATGCTTTTAACAGATATGAATGTGCGAGTAGAACAACTGAGGCGAAATTACGTTCCCCGGGAGGGGAGGCATTACCCCTTGGATAACTTTTCCAAGCGGCGCTCGTCGTCTTAATTCCTTCAAAATATGCTCCGTTTTTCGAAGGGAGTTGTGTAGCGTGCCAATAAGTGAGAAAGAGTGCTTTAAAAGTTTCGTTTGAATGAGTCTCTTTTGATACCTAGGATGACGCAGTGGATTCGTCACTCGCTAGCAGCGGTCCGGCGACACTGGAACTGTCCGCAACTCACCTCCGGTACTTTCATTCTTTATTTTATTTTTTCGCCCTTTTTCCTACACTCCTCTATCTATACATTTCAATGCTTCCAGGCCAAACTTACTTCCTCTCTCTCTCTCTCTCCATCTAATGCGTCTCGTAAATTTTCAGTGATGTTTGATATCAATGAAATACAACCAGTCAATGCTGTTAACATTTTAGGGGTAGAAATTAGTAATAGTATGTCTTGGATGGATCACTGTGATAGAACGTGTTGAAGCTGCGTTTAATTTCAACTCCTACCCCGTATTATTTAAAACCACGATACTGCCCACGTGCATCTTCGATTCGAGGCTTGGAGTCTTATCTCAGCTACCGGATGCCAATGTTTAAACAAGGAGGTTATCGTCCCCCCGTTCGCCCCCATACGCCGACCTCGCCAGATCGAGTTAGGCTTATGAACAGATAAGGCATTGTTCTCCGGCCCGGCTGTGCGTTCCCTCCAAGCTTTCACTCCATTTTCCCCCACGCCAAGGAGATTTCCTGGCTATTTATTTGGAAACTTTACCACTAAGATCAGATTGGAGATCCAGATTTTCGTCGCGAAACATCACCACGACCCTCTCTCCCTTTGTGCGCCAAGGGACCTCGACCTCGAGATTCACCATCACTTGTCCAGAAGGAGGACAATATTCCTTGAGTGCTAAAGGTTCGAGCCTTTCCAACGCCAAGTCCCCAAGGCCCCCCCCCCTGTTGTTCAAGGAGAACAGCATTAGAACAGCCATTGTTCGTTTTGAGCCCTTCGCCAAGAAACGGTTCTCATCCCCCCCCCTGTTGTTCAAGGAGAACAGCATTAGAACAGCCATTGTTTGTTTTGAGCCCTTCGCCAAGAAACGGTTCTCATCCCCCCCTGTTGTTCAAGGAGAACAGCATTAGAACAGCCATTGTTCGTTTTGAGCCCTTCGCCAAGAAACGGTTCTCACCCCCCCTGTTGTTCAAAGGAGAACAACATTAGAACAGCCATTGTTCTTGAGCCCGTAGACAAGAGACGGTTCTCATTCCCCCCTTTGTTCAGAAGAGAACAAAGTAGAACAGCCATTGTTCTTCAAGCCGTTCGTCGAGTAACGGTTCTCCTTTCCAAGACGCCTCGTCAGGATCCTTTTATCCCCCCCCCCCTTCGGCTGGAACTCGCCAGCGGACCGAATATTCCTTCAAGTACCTTCCACTGCACCCTAATGAAAAGTTACGTAAGCCAAACTTCACCTTTGAGTATTGATCCCTTTTGTCAATTCTATCCTGTGCTTTAAATGGTTTATCGAACCATCCCATCTCTTTAACTCTATATTTGTTTTACCTTTTTAAATCCTTTAAATCCTCGGATTAGCCCGAGTCTCCACAACCCTTTCCATTCTGTTTATGTCAATATTTTCCGTTTTTGTGTATTGTTTATAGTTATTATTAATAAAACTCTATTTTATTAATGATAGCAATATTATTATCCTTGAGCTCAGTTCCACTTCTTAAGCATATCGAAGATACATAATATCGGCCGCCAGACAGTAACGCACTCTAAAGATAATTAAGGAAGTTCCCTCAACGAATAGTGTATATATGGTATCGTCGGGAGTCATTCTACGACATATATATATATATACCATTTAAATTTGGTATCAGGTGTGTAAGGTTTAACGCTATATCTTTGCAAACACTGGTTTCAGTCGAGTAAAGCATAGTGTTATTCGTTATAATAATAGAATATAGCAGTTCCCTTTTGTTTTAACGATTGCTATCCCCCCTTTTTTTTTAAACTTAAGAAGCTGGAGTAGCTCAAGGAACGGTTATAATAATTTGTTTGTGTTTTTTTTTTGTGATTTTAGTCAGTGGTTATTTAGATTGAGAAACCAAGTACGAATAGTTCAGTGCCCATATTTAGGTAGGCTAATTCTATAGAGGCATAATTCTTGTTGCGAGGAATTTTAGTTGGTTGACTAGTGCGCCCCCAAGTGCAAAGATGACTCAGTTTGAAATCTTTAAAGCGCAAGGAGAATCCTGTGGACTTTCCGGAAAAGAACTAATTGAGTACATTCAAGAGGAGCAAAGAAAAGAGGAAGAAAGAGAAATACAAAGAAAAAAGGAAGAAAGAGAAATACAACGAGAAGAAAAAGAAAGAGAGGAACGGATAAGACAAGCTGAGCTTCAGATTGAATTAGCTCGGATTAAAGCAGAAGTTCAAAGAAAAAAGGTAGAAAAAGAAAGAGAAAGAGAGGAACGGGAAAGAGTAATCCAACGAGAAGAACGAGAAGGAAAAATACAACGAGAAGAACGAGAAAAAGAAATCCAACGAGAAGAAAGAAGGACGGACTCGCGCTCCTTCCCAGGAAAGCTGACAAAGTTTCCGAGCCCCGTAAAACCCCAAAACTTCTTTCCCCAAAACCAACAACGGGACTCCAAACCTCCCGTTAAGACTTCTCCTCCATCTCTCTTCCGGAAGCGACCAACCATATGCTTCACCTGTGGTGTAGAAAACCACATGAGCTGGAATTGCCCCCAAAATTCTAGGCTTAAAAGCGGACCAGCCCACCAAGTTCACCAGATTAATGCAACCCCGGCTCCCCCGGTGGTGCAGACCCAAGCAGAAACTTCTCCCCCTCCGTCAGGCCACCAGGTAAATTTTGTTTTTGGTAAAAGTTCATCGGGAACTTTGAAATATGAGGAGGGCAGCGTGGACAGCTGTCGAGTATCGACTCTCGTCAGGGACACAGGATGTACGTGTTTCATCGTGTCCGACGAACTCCTCCCAGTGGCCTCTAACCACGAAAAATTTGCGGTGGTACATGACCAACTTGGGCGGGCGAACCGATTCCCCGTCGCTAGATGTTACCTGCAGTGTCAATATTATAATGGCTGGGCTGAAGTCATTGTAGCACCCATACAATTCTCTTCCGTACTTATAGGACAGAGCCCCCAAGTAAGTTTCGACCCTGTGTTTCAGGCCGCCCTTCCTCAAGGCCGAGATAAGAAAGAAGCCCAGGAGCCCGTCCCCATTAGAACCCCGATACCGTCCGATTTCTCGGAGACCCCTATCCAGGACTTTAGGACGGCAAAAGAGGAATGTGAATCACTAACACCCTTAGGTGATAAGGCCCCAGACAAGGACACGGAGACTGTCCCTGGACCCCAAGAAAAAAAGAACCCCCAACGCGCCCATGGAGATACCTCCGTAGAACTGGACGAAGCATCGGCGCTTGAAGAGGATTGCCCCGCGGAGTCCCTTAATGTAATCCAGACAGTGT
Source organism: Ceratothoa steindachneri (assembly GCA_963969495.1). Lineage (NCBI taxonomy): Eukaryota > Metazoa > Arthropoda > Malacostraca > Isopoda > Cymothoidae > Ceratothoa > Ceratothoa steindachneri. Next base: position 25,561,985 of record OZ018327.1, on the reverse strand, counting down.
GCATCCAACCTGATGCCGATTACCCTCCTCCTTCCCTACCAGGCGAGTCTTTAGAACCCTCTGACCTGGATAGTGACGCGCAGCTGACACCACGTCCGAAGAGTCAGCTACAAGAACTAATTAAATGGAATCACCATTTACCCGCCCTATTAGTTCTTTTCGAGCAACTGCGTGAAAATTGCCTCACCATTGGCCCCAGCAAATGCCATTTTGCTCACGAAACCATCAAATATTTGGGTTTCAAAATAGGACGAAGCAAGTTAGGTCCCCACGAGAACAAGATTAAGGCAATCGCCGACATGCCCCTCCCGATTACAAAGAAGCCATTAAGATCGTTCCTAGGATCAGCTTCTCCCTATCAGCGATTTGTTCCGAATTTCGCTTTTTTTTGGCCCCCCTATGCCCCCTTCAGGAAAAGAATTTCCCCGATCGTTTACGTTGGAATGATGTCGCTGTTTCCCATTTTAATCAGCTCAAAAGTAAGTTCATTTCTGCCCCCATTTTAAAGTTGCCCAACCCGGAAAAATCCTTTGGGGTTAAGACCGACGTGATCAACGAGGGCATTGGAGGTGTACTCCTTCAATACGTGGATGACAGAACGAGTCATCCAGTTGCATATGCTAGTCGTCAATTATTACCACGCGGAAAGAGATATGCCACTAGAGAAAAGATAGCTCTATCAATTATCCGGTTCATAGACAAATTCAAGCTGTACTTGATATGTAAAGAATTTCAAATAGGAAACGACCCCCGTCCGTTAGCCTATATTAGGAATTTGAGACACTCAAACGGCCGCATCATGCGCTGGAGTTTACTCTTGCAAGAGTATCAGTTTAAAATAAATTAGATAAAAGGTTCCGATAACCAGGTCGCTGACGCCCTCAGTAGAAATGCGTTGCCGAATAGCGTAGAATAATTGTATTCATAGGATTAGTATCTCCATGTAGGTATATACCGTCTTGTACGACTTAATTTAAGATTTATTTGTAATATAATTAATTAATGAAAAAGTCTGAATTTTGTAACGCTCAATGTCTAATTTTTGTATGTATATATATTTGTTCTTATTAATTTACGTATAAATTATTTTGTCCCGTATGTACTAAGTTTATATCATTTCATTGTTCCATGCCCTTTTTTTTCTTTGATTAAGTTGTATTAAAGGTTATTTTCCCCTGTAATCTAAAGATCAAAATAATCATATGTATTGAGGTAATACTAGTTAGGTGCAGGAAGGTACGGTTGGTACAAGAAAACGAGTTCCCCACAACGGAGCTCTATCGTTGTCCCTTCTCTCTTTTTTTTTCGAAGCGACAACTTTCCCCCGGAATGGAGGGGTGTGATAGAACGTGTTGAAGCTGCGTTTAATTTCAACTCCTACCCCGTATTATTTAAAACCACGATGCTGCCCACGTGCATCTTCGATTCGAGGCTTGGAGTCTTATCTCAGCTACCGGATGCCAATGTTTAAACAAGGAGGTTATCGTCCCCCCGTTCGCCCCCATACGCCGACCTCGCCAGATCGAGTTAGGCTTATGAACAGATAAGGCATTGTTCTCCGGCCCGGCTGTGCGTTCCCTCCAAGCTTTCACTCCATTTTCCCCCACGCCAAGGAGATATCCTGGCTATTTATTTGGAAACTTTACCACTAAGATCAGATTGGAGATCCAGATTTTCGTCGCGAAACATCACCACGACCCTCTCTCCCTTTGTGCGCCAAGGGACCTCGACCTCGAGATTCACCATCACTTGTCCAGAAGGAGGACAATATTCCTTGAGTGCCAAAGGTTCGAGCCTTTCCGACGCCAAGTCCCCAAGGCCCCCCCCCCTGTTGTTCAAGGAGAACAGCATTAGAACAGCCATTGTTCGTTTTGAGCCCTTCGCCAAGAAACGGTTCTCATCCCCCCCCCCTGTTGTTCAAGGAGAACAGCATTAGAACAGCCATTGTTCGTTTTGAGCCCTTCGCCAAGAAACGGTTCTCATCCCCCCCCCTGTTGTTCAAGGAGAACAGCATTAGAACAGCCATTGTTCGTTTTGAGCCCTTCGCCAAGAAACGGTTCTCACCCCCCTTGTTGTTCAAAGGAGAACAACATTAGAACAGCCATTGTTCTTGAGCCCGTAGACAAGAGACGGTTCTCATTCCCCCCTTTGTTCAGAAGAGAACAAAGTAGAACAGCCATTGTTCTTCAAGCCGTTCGTCGAGTAACGGTTCTCCTTTCCAAGACGCCTCGTCAGGATCCTTTTATCCCCCCCCCCTTCGGCTGGAACTCGCCAGCGGACCGAATATTCCTTCAAGTACCTTCCACTGCACCCTAATGAAAAGTTACGTAAGCCAAACTTCACCTTTGAGTATTGATCCCTTTTGTCAATTCTATCCTGTGCTTTAAATGGTTTATCGAACCATCCCATCTCTTTAACTCTATATTTGTTTTACCTTTTTAAATCCTTTAAATCCTCGGATTAGCCCGAGTCTCCACAACCCTTTCCATTCTGTTTATGTCAATATTTTCCGTTTTTGTGTATTGTTTATAGTTATTATTAATAAAACTCTATTTTATTAATGATAGCAATATTATTATCCTTGAGCTCAGTTCCACTTCTTAAGCATATCGAAGATACATAATATCGGCCGCCAGACAGTAACGCACTCTAAAGATAATTAAGGAAGTTCCCTCAACGAATAGTGTATATATGGTATCGTCGGGAGTCATTCTACGACAATCACATTGGCTAATTTCGCCTGTAAAATTGCGGATATACTGTTCACATGTCGCAGCGACTTCTCTTCTCAGACGCTTCTCCAGATCTATTTGGGACTTATTCTTCCTTATATGGAATATTGTTTTTTTTATATATTTTGGATATCTCATCTTTCTATTCTCTCCTTGGTAAAGTTGAATCAAAGACTAACCATCTCATCAACAACCCTGTTCTTACATCAAAGTTGCTACACTCTCCCTATTTAGCAGATACTATTTATTATATTACTCTGAAGAATTAAGAATGTATGTGAACTCCAGTCACTCAAGCAGGCAATAACCGACATGCTTCCCATTCACATGATTATTGTGTGTAAATAGTGGATGCCATGTTGAAAATCCTTCATTCCTTTCACAGCTAGAATATGGAACACTTTAACCCTAACTGTTTATCCTGAATCATATAACCTGTTTCTCTTTAAGAGATGGATCTGTCATTACCCAAGACCATTCCTTTAGCACTTATCTGTGTTGTTTTTATTGTTTTTTCTTTTCACAGTCTGTCCTTGATTTAGATAACTCTTTCCAGACTCTCTTAAGTATAAAAAGAATTAAGCGATGACTAACTTTTCAGATTTGGTCTTTTTAAATACAAACTTACTGATTTAAGGCATCACTTAACAATTGAAAATTTAGTGAAAAATGCTAGTTATAACTTCCCCCCCCCCCCCTCCAAAATGAATACATTTTTGAAAGAATTTGTTTTATTTGGTAGTTTGGTTGGAATTTTATTTATGTGAGAATAATTGCCATTTTTAGGTTTGTTTATGTTTTATTATGGCTATTTTAATCTTTTTTTTCCAGCTGAATTTTTCGTCTCTAATTATAACACCTCCTCAAAATTTAATAACAAATATTCGGCTGTGAATTCTAGTCGGAAAATTCTATTGTATAATATTTTTTAATTTTAGTGGGAGTTTGCATTTTAGTGGAAATACAGCATCTTAGTGAAAATCTATAATTTGTGTGGCAATTTAGAAACTTAGTGGAAATGTAGAATTTTTGTGGAATTGCAGAATTTTAGTGGAATTGCAAAATTTTAGTTGAAATGCAGTATTTTAGTGGAAATGTAGATTTTTATTGGAAATGCAGAATTTTTGTGAAATTGCAGATTTTTATTCAAAATAAAGAATTTTAGTGGAAATGCAGAAATTTAGTGGAAATGCAGAATTATAGTGGAAATAGAGACTTTTATGGAAATAGAGAATTTGAGTGGATATGTGAAATTTAGGAGAATTCTATATTTTTAGATAAAATGCAGAATTTTAGTGGAAATTCAAAATTTTAGTGTAAATGTAGAATTTTAGTGGAAATGCAGAAATTTAGTGTGAATGAAGAAATTTAGTGGAAATGCGTATAATTTGTGTTGAAATTTAGAAATTTAGCCGAAATGTAGAATTTTTATGGAAATGCAGAAATTTAGTGGAAATGCAGAATTTTAGTGGAAATACAGAATTTTAGTGGAAATGCATAAGTTTAATGGAAATGCAGAAATTTAATGAAAATGGAGACTTATAATTGAAATTTAGAATTTTAGTGGAAATGCATATATTTAGTGAAAATGTATAATTTTAGTGGAAATGAAGATTTTTAGTAGAAATGTTAATTTTAAATGAAATGTATAATTTTCGTGAAAATGTAGAATTTTAGTGGAAATGTATAATTTTCGTGAAAATGTAGAATTTTAGTGGAAATTGAGACTTTTAGTTTAAATTTAGAATTTTAGTGTAAATGTAGAATTTTAGTGGAACTGTAGAATTTTAGTGGAACTGTAGAATTTTAATGTAATTGTAAAATCTTAATAGAATATAGAATTTTAGTTGAAATGCAGTATTTTGCTGAAAATACAGCATTATTAACTTTGAGTGGAAGCTAGAGGAAAAGTTGCGATCTTGGAAGACGAATCACTGATCAATTTAGTCTATTTATTCCTGCACCAAACATTAAACATATTATCACATACTGCGTCCCGTTCTACATCACTATTATATATACCATGTAACCTAACCTAGGTTTCAAAATGAATTATTCATGACGTAGTTGTGAATTTCAACAAGGAATCATTCATGACGTAGTTGTGATGTCACAAGTTATACTGAATTTCAACAAGGAATCATTTATGACGTAGTTGTGACGTCATAAATTATAGTGAATTTCAATAAGGAATGATTCATTACGTAGTTGTGACGTCACAGATCGTACTAAATTTGAAATTATACTGAATTTCAACAAAAAAGTATTCATGATGTAGTTGCGACGTCACAAATAAAATGACGTAAAAAACATTATTCATACCGAGCTGTGAACAATCTTAATCCTTATAAAATACGGTCCACCATAAAATTTGGCTTTTTAAAGGTTGGAAATAACGGTTGCTGATGACATCTGGCGAAAATACATGAAAGTTGAGACCCAGGATGAACCCTGATGCCGGGTTTCCAAGTTTTGCGGTATCCCTCTTCTAGGAAGTCCGAGAAACCACGAATCGATGAATAATATCGATAATCGCAAGCATGATAAGCCTAGCAGTGATAATTATAATAGCAAAGACAATTACGAAACAATGATGAACGTGGGGGAAGAGGGGCACAGGGACAACAACATAATCCCCACCATAAAAAAGAAACAGTGGCAACGACCTCAACTGTGTGAATGCATCAGAGACTCCGGGATATCGTCAGAATTATCTCTCTCACAATGAGTCTGATCGCTCGATGATGGCAGAAAAAAAGACATCTTTTGTTATGAACTATTTTATCTTTTCATCTTTTTGGACCTCTTTGAAAAAGAAGAAAAAGTGGCCCAATTTTCCCACAGATGGATGTGGAGCGAAAGAAATTCTTTCCTGTTAACAAAATGGTAATTTTCAGCTCTTTGAGAATCTAATTTGCAAAGTACTCCTCTGAAGGGGTCGAAAGATCTTCGAGGGTCAGCGATCACTGTACACTCGAGTGAGTGAGAAAAGAACTTGTTCCACTCTTCCATTTACAGTCAGTTGAGCGCCCCCCTATCCGTCCTGTTCATATCGTAACCCCCCTACATCAACTACTCCTGTCCCTCGCTGCGTTCCATTATCGCTCGTCATGGGAATATGTTGCAATGATTGCTGGCTCCCGAGGGCGCAGCCATTTCCTCGTCCTAGAAAAGCTTCGAGCTCTCAGAAGCCGCGTTTTGTTGTTCTGCATTGGGACGTAAAGCAGGAATCGAGAGATCCCCGCCCATTCATTATGACTGCATGGACTCAGTTTCCATTGCCCTCCTTTCAGAGCACTCTCCGACTTTCCTAGTCGCGTCATATGCACTAGTCCTTTTTTCCGTGACGCTCTGCTATTTATTTTCTATCCTATATCGTTTTTTCATGTGTGTATAAAGGAATGTTATTCTCTTGGGGACGAATTTTAATTCCAAGGATTTGATTTCAACTAAAATTTACTTACCGAGGTAACCAATTTAACATAAAGAGAATTGAAGAAAATAGGAATTGTAAATAAAATTAAAAGGAAGCCTGAAAGGGATACTTTTAGTATCAAATTATAAAATAAGTTTTTTTGAAAAGAGTAAATGAAAAAATAGCTCAAAGTATGCGAATCTTCTCAGCTCGCAGCTTCCCTGTATGAGTGAATCAGAATACGAGCGAGAACCTCCAAAAGAAAAGCTTAAGAGTTCTGCACAAGTTGAAAACTTCCTGGTCAAACCCACTGTCCATTTTATGAGGTACTCGAAAATCTTCGTGCGTTTTAGACACCTATGAGGATGAATTCGGACTCGGACATTCCTTTCTGAAACAGGGACAGTCTTTTTCCTTTGGATTGATCACGAATGTAATTATCTACTACTTTTGGTGTCGATTTAATTCAATAAAAAAATCTCCATTTCTCGTGAATAATGCTTTCCGATAATTCAGCTGAATCTGTATTTTCAAATTATATGTATTTCCTGTCTAAAAACTTTCCCCTCCTTTGTAGTGATTACTAGTTTTATCTTCATCAGATAGGTTTTGTATCCGGCAAATCGCTTGTGCTGTTCCTTCTAACCTAAATCTCATAGAACAGAACCTCTCGCAACCAACTTTAGTATGGCCATCTTGTCTGTACTAGTCGCTGCCTTGAATGCCCTCTGATAATTCTTATTTGGTGGTTACCGAAATTCATTACAAACCATTATCATTCAAAGAATTTAAATAGGAACACAAATTAATAAATGGTATTTAATAAATCGCCACGTATGGAAAAAGTAAATATGGCCCATTAAAACTATATATCTTTCATAAATTTTAGGGATAATTTTGACAAAAATCAGATTAATTAGAAATTCCAAAACTTTATGGAATATGTATTCAAAATTCTGCCAAGTAAAATACAATGGTTTAAGAATCTTGTGACTGAAATGATTCGATCGCAAAATAAGATTATTTTTTAATTATAATTTACATTGATATTAGTGGAGTAGTTGTTAAAATGAGGTGAACTAAATTATTATTCTTTATCGATGGGGCCGAAATTCTGTGGAAAGGTCGGGTAGTCATAGCAGCGTTGATAAGCGCCCACCGCACTGTGGATAGTGTTGAAATTTTTAATATTAGTAGTGGTAAATGCATTAAACCTGTTGGTAATCAATGTCATAACGTGAAACTCAAGTCTCCCGCTCCCTACCAGAAAACGGGCATAAGACTGTGCTCACAGCAGCGAGTAAAGACGAGATGGACACATAAAAATCGGTTGCGAACGCGTCTCATCACGAGTTTAAGCTCGGCTGCGAATAAAAATGAGTGCCCAGGATGCAAGCGCCATATGAAGGATATCGTGTGAGTTACTGCAGTAAACAAAAGGTGGGATTTTTTTTTAAGAAGGTTTAACACCCTCTTTCACCATTTGCTGAGCCTAAGCAGTTGAAGATTTTAAAGACGAGCAAAAGACGACTCTACTGGTAGCACCAGTCTCTCCTGGGTCACTGGGGTGGGAAAGGCGGGCTACTTCTTCAGGTTTGACTAGTAGGGGTGTTGTCACTCTTGCATCCTCCCTTTCGGGGGCAAAAGGGAGTAAAATGTCTTAACATGGAATTGGGACATTCGAAAATGCACCTCTTGAAAGACGACCCCAACACATTAATGGCGGTGATTTGGAGTTTTGTGATGGATTAAATCCACACCAAATGTATAAGAAGAAGAGTATATTAGGTGTTAATATTATACAAGGGACTCTCTCCTTCTGCTACACAACTGATAAAGATACTCCAGACCTAATCTATCGACAGGGGTTCCCAAATTCGCACTCAACTTTTCGGGAGTTTGATACATAGTGAGGTAATGCGGCGATTTTTCCGTGTGATATTTCTCATTGTGGTTGTGAGAAGCTGCGTTCAGAAGATTCGTGTACTCTTTCACTCCAGGCCGTTTCTACTTTTCGCACCTTTATCATTTTCATTGTGAATTTCTCTCCAAACACTTTCTGTTTTATCGTTGGTTTTTCGTTTATTTTTAATAAATAAATAATTACGTCGGCCATAGTAACTACTTCTGTATCTAACTATATTGATGATTTAATATGATTAAATAGGAAACTAATCCTAGTGAAATTAAATATAAGATCAACAAGAAAAGATAAATGTGTTGGCCGAGTAGGACGTCAGAGATCAAGGAGGACATCAGAATATTACGCAGCTTTCGTTTGTCAGAACACTTTGTGCCATTTTAATATGCACACCAATTTATTCAACTCCTTTAATCTATAATAAAATAAGGACTTTTAAAGGGATAATCTCTGATTATGAAGGATATAAATCCTTATAAGTGGAACTGACATGACGCAGACACATTTGATGCGTACATTTTAAATTTCGAGCTTGAATCGAGTAAGGAAGAAAAACTGAGATTTTAATTAATTAAATTTAATATTTCTGATACGATTGATTTACCTTGAATTTAACTAAAAGCCCTAATGCTTCAAGGTAAAGCTTCGGGCAATTGGTTCCTCCATATGGGCGGTGGCTCTCGTGAGATTAGTGCGGATTCAGGCCATTGTTAAGCCAGCCTTCTCGTCCGAAGATGTAGTGATTGTCCAATGGATAGAGCGGGCGGGAACGAAGGGTTGTTTGTCTTTCTCCCTTACGTCTCTTTACTTCCACTCCCCGACAGAGGGTCCAAGGATCTCACTTTCAAAGATCTATTCCATTATGTTTGATGTGTATATGTACGCATGGTTTTAAATATAAAACTAATCCCTTATGTACACTAGTTCAATGAATAGGAGTATAACTCTTACTTAATTGGTAGAAAATAGATGGTATTTGTATCTACTTTAACTACCTACAACTGTTACATGCTATCTGAACTGCACTTAACACTTACCTACCTCATAAATGCATTCAAGATGAAGGATATTTTTTTCTAAGGGTGTATATATGATTGTTAACCAGACCAAGCATTGATCTCAACTAGTAAATATATCTAAATTGTGTCAAATATTTCGAGTAGTCTATAAGGATTCAAATGACAATCATTTCTTTAAAGTTATGGTAACTTCCTGAAGAACTTGTTGATTTAGAGAACTTCAAGGTTTTACTTATAATAGTAATAATAAGAATTTATTCATTTAAGGTACAAAATAAAGTTTGTTAAATGGTTGGCAATTTTGTTCATATTGTTGACCTATGTTTTGAATCGATTTAGCAGCAGAACATGTCATATTTAGGCAGTCATGTCTTCCGATGCACCAACAAAAACACTAAACTTGATCCTTCCTCTGAACGAAGTAAAATAAATATAGTAGAAGAAAAAACACTGCGTACAAATAGTCAATTGACAACGATATTTTATAAATTTTATGTATATGGCTAATAAACACTTAAATCAACCAATAAAAAGAAGAAAATTTTGGTATTATCAACTTTGTATTATTATCATTCAAGTACTTTGGAAGGATTTTATTTTTATGGAGAGATTCATAACGCGATGTTCTGCTAGCAAATAGCTTGAAAATATAGTTATATCAAATGAACGAAATCGCTAACAATTTATCAAACTATACCTTGTAACTTATTTAAATAAATTACTATTTTTAATATAGTTAAAACAGCCTTTTCATCAAAGAATAGAATAAAGAAGGTTGAAAAAGATATTTAGGCAGACGCCAAAAACAGGCTCAGTAAAGGTTCTATCACCGAATTATCTTGAGGAAACACGGATTGACGTGGTCCTTAAAGGAGAAGCCTCAGCTTTCGGTCTTTTAATTTATCAGCGTTTCTAACAAAATTAGAACGAGTTTACAACACAACGGTACCCTTTTTTACATCCTCTGTGTCTCTTATTTCACTTCTAACCACGATCCAAACAAGTAGAAAATAACAAAAAAGATTTGGATTGAAACTGATGAAATCTACAGAAGAAACAGGTTTATTGAACGATAGCTTTTGTCCGTTGGTTGGAGACATGTCCTATTGTTCCGCGTTTCTGTCAAAAAGTAAATTTCAGTTGGATTTTAAAGCTTTCAGCGGCTATTCTTTTCATGAGACTACCATGATCTTTATTCTTATCCTTAAGATCCATTCTAAATAGTTTAAATGATAAGTTTGACGTCTAAATGACATATTTAGCATATTTGGCTATTTTTAAAACTCTCCTATTTATCCGAAACTGCCATGCATTGAAAATGCTGGAATATATGATATATGTTGAGTGCATATAGAAATATACGGTTTCTATATTGTAATACTTTAAATGAAGGGTAAGTCAATTAACTCATAGCTCCCGAAATAAGCACTCTTGTAAATGTAAAACAAATAAATCGTGATTTGCCTCTAGAATAGAGAACACCCTGAGTTGTGGACTGCCCCCCTCCCCTCCACAATCAATAATCAACATATTTTTGAGTATTCAACTGCAAATTGTGTGGAGGAAGCTTTCCTATCCCATTCATTCACTCATCATTCAGTACGTAGTTATCGTCAATGATGTTGTGGAGTACTATAGAAATACAGAATTAGGACCACCAAATAATCTAAGGTCCACTCAAGGCCAGTTCGAGATTTAATAAGATTAATACCATCTCAACATAGAGAGTACAAAAGCCCGTTATTTGCACTGGATTAAAATAACGCCATTTGTAAAATTCTTTATCATTACATTTAAAAAGGGAGATAACAAAGAACTGAAGAAATTATAAGAAATATGGCAAACAGTTTACAGGCAAATAGTGAGAATAGAGTGAAATACAAATATAGCAAAAACACACAAATAGTGGCTAACGACTGTTGATCTATAAAACAATGTATGAGAAATTAATAAATGTGAAAATATGAAGATGAAACCAAAAACAGGAATCATAAAATGGATCTTCCGGATGAGATGAGGAAAAGGATGCCCACAGCAGACTTAGTCAGCCCTGAATTCAGACGCAACGCCAGGGGTTCTAGCACGAAACCGGCACAGTAGAGGCGATAGAAAAGAGGGAGAAGAAAAGAAAAATATAAAAGTAGACAGCAGACAGACCTACAAAGGAGAAGGGGGATGGAAAACCTCCCATCCAATGTATGTCTGAGGGAGGGAAGACGCGAGAGTGTGTCGCCGAGTGGTTATTGTGGAACCGGACTCTCTCTCCTTCCCTGCATCGCCAGATTGATTCCAACCGCCTCAATCCCGTTGTCTTCGTGGCGGCCTCAATGTGAGAAGGAAGAGAAGGACACTCCTGGGGTTTCGAACCAAGGTGTCATGCAGGGTGAGCTGGCTTCACAATAAAGGCCTTTCTTTACCACCCTTCGTCTGGGTTGGGTTGGGGAGGAAGGTGACTGTAAGAGCGAGTGGTGAAGGTGAGGGGTCGGTAAGGCCTCTTGTTCTTCTAAGCAGCGGGATCGAATAAACTTTCGGTAGCGTTAACAATGCAGGGCCGGGTGCAGGGACGCGTCGTCTCTCCCCTTATTTCCCATTTCACGTCGCTCCTCACAAACCATTGTCGCCCGTGCTTTTGACCGAGGCGCCGTCCAATAAATGAAATTGAAAATAAGAAAAAAGAAAAACCGACGATTTTACCTGAATGGCGACGAGCAATTCAAGGACTCATGAACATCCATAGACGAATCTACATCCTTGATTGACGTTCAAGAAAAGGTTCAATTGCAATTACATAGAGATGCAAAGGTACGAATAGATTAAACAAAACAAACTGCAAATGCTGAAAAAAACTAGGATAAGAAAAGGTAAGACTAGAATCCTCTATGACTGCAAAAAGATGCATTTTTGTATACAAACACTAACTATTGATTCTGGTATCCGAATGTAATAATAAATTACACACATTTCTGGTATTCCTATAGTTCTTAATTACGTTTTCCTTGTCAATATGATTTAGTATGATGCAAACGAGCTTTCAATTAATCGGGAAACTAATATTAAGAAATAATAACTTTCATTATTGAAAAGCCTCGCATTTAACGGCCATGTTGTTATCCATTTGATAAAAGACTATAATATGAATTGACGGAAAAATAACTCAATTAAACTGATACTACTAAACAAGGAGTGTAATTTAAAATCAGGTCAAAGGTTTTACTGAATAGGATCTTCTATTTCTCAGACCTTGCTTTGAAACCAACTGATCTTCCTTTATCCTACTCTAGGGAATTTCAAATTTAATCCCATGGTTGGGTCTTTTATCGCCTCCCAAAAAGGTATCACCTGAGCCTTAAGAGAAGTCAGCCTATCATTATAAATATTTCCTCCATGTTGTTGTTCGATTTTTTTTTTGTTCTCTCTCTCTCTTTAATATCAATATTATATGAGTACCTCCTCGGTATGGACTAACTTAGTCTTCTGAGGTACTATCTTTCCTTGTAACTCCTTGTAACACACACTCTCTCTCTCTCTCTCTCTCTCTCTTTCTCTCTCTCTCTCTCTCTCTCTCTCTCTCTCTCTCTCTCTCTCTCTCTCTCTCTCTCTCTCTCTCTCTCTCTCTCTCTCTCTCTCTCTCTCTCTCTCTCTCTCTCTCTCTCTCTCTCTCTCTCTCTCTCTCTCTCTCTCTCTCTCTCTCTCTCTCTCTCTCAACACAGCCACCTTGTCGTCGGTGAGAGAGCTTGCGTGATCTGCCTGAGTTAAGCTAGCTAAACTGGGGGACTTTTAGTCCGGTAGGGTCACCCATGCCAGTAAGGTAGCTGTAGTAGGATCCAGACTAAGGGTTGTCAAACTTCTCTACCACTTCTTTGATGCGTCTCCTTGCATCCCCCTACCAACCCATTCGATTCTGTTAGTACTAAGTTTCACCAACTCTCTTCAACTGTCAAAAAATCAAAACAAAAAACAAATAACAAAAAAAAAACCTTCATCTCTATTACACATAAGTTGTTTATTAATAAGGGCCTCACCAGCTCCCTTATGCCGCGTGAGAAGAGAGGCTTTGGAACCTCTTTAAATAACGCCTTGGAGCACTCATAGGTTACAAGAGACTGAGATTGAAGGGATCTTAGGCGTTTGGGGTACGATTAATGGAGAAGTGCTAGGTACCCCTTAAAAGCTTTCTCCTAACGTGTAATTGCCTGACCAGCTCCCTGTGACCGCTACTTGGTGAATAAAGGCTCAACTGATCTTTGGAGAGAGAGCTTTTGTGCCTTGCTGGTTGCCAGATCAGCTAAAGATCTCGGATGAAGTCGTGGGCACTTAGCTTTACTATTTGCCTCAAGTCTGGCCGTTTTTAGTTGATTAGTAGGGCTTAGTAGGAAGACAGTTACACCTCAAGCACCCCTGTCGAAAAATCAGAGAACCAGTTCACTGGGGCTCTCGTGCTGCTGAGTTGGGAGCTGCGGCACGATTGGGGACGTCCGGCCCAGGGGAGACCTTAGGGTTGGTGTGCTTGATCAAAGGGTTTCTGTTCGCCGAACGACCGAAAACCTCCTGGAAATAGGCGGATGAGATTAGTGCGAGAGAAAATCACAACCAAAAACCCCTTTCTTAATGCGTATGGTCCGAGATTTTTGTAACATGGCGAAGAAGAATGGTCCTCCGTTTCGAAAGCTAACCTGCAAAATATGCAAAGTCTATAGATGGAGTGAAGACTTCGGGGGAAGGAGTTGCAAGGAACTCACAGATGGCGTCAGTGTCTGTGACTTCTGCGAACTCGAGAAGCGCCTGGGCGAGAGCATCGCTCAACTGAGAGAGGAGAACTCCCTCCTTAAAAGGGAAGTTCAACTCTTAAAAACAGAGATGCAGATGCTCAGGCGAGAAGGCTCCGGACGTCCAACAGCCGATTTCTTCTGCTGAAGGGCTTCCTCAACGAGCCAAAAAGAAGAAAAGAAAGAAGAAAGAAGAGAAAGTAGAAATAGAAGAAGAGAAAGTAGAAAGAGAAGAAGAGAAAGTAAAAGGAGAAGAAGAGAAAGTAGAAAGAGAAGAAAAGAAACTGGAAACAGAAGAAGAGAAAGTAGAAGCAGAAGAAGAGAAACGGGAAACAAACGAAGAGATAGCAAAGGAAGTCAAGAAGAAGAATAAGAGGAAGAATAAGAAGAAGAAGAAAAAAAAATTAGAGATACAAGAGGAAAGCGGCAAGTCGCCTCCGAAAGGAAAGACTAAGTCGTCCGCAGTCAAATGTGCAAGAGTCACCCTTATTGGTGATTCTCAAGCACGGGGTCTGAAGCCCTTGCTAGCGGCCTGCCTTCGCACAAGCGTTAAGGTGAGCTGCATCCCAGGTTGTGGGAATATGCAGGTAAGAGCTGAGGCCGAAAAGTCTCAGATTTCAGAGACTTCAGTCGTTGCCCTTATTCTACCTCAGAGGAGGTAGGGTAGGCCCTACAGGTGAAATTATGAGGACAGTTATGTGCGCTGTCGACGACTGTGGACTGAAAACCCGCAGACGCTTCGTGGTGGGGATGCTCCCGAGGTGGGGTCCAAGCCGGACTGCCCGCTTGAGGAACATGTCGCTAAACAGGCGCCTTGCAGACCTCTGTACGGCTGAGGGTGTCTTTTTTGTGGACCCGTACGCCGTGTTCTATGGTAGAAAAGACCTCTACCAAAGGGACGGGGTGCACCTCTCCTTTAAGGGCAAGGCGTTCCTAGCCAACCTTATCCAGGATGTCGTGGAGCGCACCCAAAGGAGTGTCCGGCCCATTGGGAAGGCGGACGTACGCCAGTACGCCCGAGTCACTCCCCAAACAACCTTCTCGGAGGTTGTTAAAAGTGGTGCCACGACAAACAAGAAGCCGGGAAACGGAAGAGTATAGGGGGTCCTTCATTAGGGGACTCCCTGAAGGTTCTTCTGTTCAATGCGAGGTCAATCAGGAACAAGTTTCCTGAGCTCCGTGGCCTCGTAGCGACGGAAGAACCCGAAATGGTAGCCATAACAGAATCGTGGATAAAAACCTCAAACCGAGACTTTGAAGGCGAATTCACGGTTCCTGGCTACCAACTCTTCCACAAAGATAGGCCAGACAGAGAGGGTGGCGGTGTAATGTTGTATGTCAAGGATACAATCAAATCTACGAACTCCAACGTTATATCCGACCACGAGCTCCTAGGCGTTGACCTAGAGATCGGTCCTGCCAAATACAGGACCCTGCTGCTTTACAGACCCCCTTCCCAACCTGTTGAGAAGGACAGGGAACTGTACCAGCTGTTGGGTGAGCTGGTTCAAGGCAGAGTGTGCATCGTTATGGGCGATTTCAACAGCCAAGTTGACTGGGAAACCAGAGCAGCCTGTGGCGAGAGCGCGCTACTCCTGGAGTTCGCCAACAACGAGTTCCTCACTCAATGGGTCAGAGAACCGACGAGAGGAGACAATATCCTCGACTTGGTCTTCACCTCTGAGGATGATATCGTTGAGGATATCTCTGTAGGCGAAGAGCTCGGTGGCAGTGATCACCAGCTAGTTAGATTTAGCGTCAAGATCCCGAAGGTAAGGTCTGTTGCCAGTCAATTAAAGAAACTTGACTTGAGAAGAGCAGACTTTGCAAGCCTTCGAGCTGGACTGACTGACGTGAGGCTAGAAGTGTGCGATGCCGTTGAAGACTCGTGGAATAGTTTCAAAACCACATTCATGAGTCTTCAATCGCGTTTCATCCCTCTGAAATGCCCCCGTCTGTCTTCTGTTCAACCTAAGTGGTTTAATCGAGAAATCGGCCAACTGCTTAGGGAGAAGAGAAATGTGTACCGGCAATCGAAGATCTCGGGTGACTTTGACGAATACCGGAGGCTAGCCAGGATAGTGAAGTCCAGCATAAGGGCGGCTAAGCGGTCTGAGGAACTCCGAGTGGCGAGACTCTGTAAAGAGAATCCCAAGGAGTTTTTTGGATATGTGAACAGCCGTAAACCAATCCGTCGAACGATTGGCCCTTTGAGGAATGAGGAGGGGACATTAAAGCATTCAGATGCAGAAAATGCTAACCTCCTCAACGACTACTTCTCTTCAGTGTTTACTGAAGAGTGTGGTCCCATTCCCCAGCCGACGGATTCCTACTCGGGGGAAAAGCTGGAGGCAATGGACTTCACCGAAGGAGAAATAAAGAAAAAGATCGCTGACCTAAAGACGAATAAGTCCCCTGGACCGGACGGGTTTCTACCTAAAGTGTTGAAGGAAGTGTGCGATGAAGTATCACGACATCTGTGCGCTATCTTTAACATGTCAATCCGGACCGGATGTGTTCCTAGAGACTGGCGTGAGGCGGAGGTGACTCCTATCTTCAAGAAAGGAGACCGTAACCAACCGTCGAACTACCGACCTATCAGTCTGACTTCGATAGTCGGTAAACTCATGGAAAGCATCATGGTGGACAAAGTGACGTCGTATTTAGAGTCAAACCTGCTACTGAGGAGTTCCCAGCACGGCTTCCGAAGGCAACGGTCATGCCTGACGAACCTTGTGGAATTCTTCCACTTCGTTTTCAGTGAGCACGATCGGGACAAGGCCGTGGATGTGGTCTACCTAGACTTTCAGAAAGCCTTTGATAAGGTACCACACCGCCACCTTCTCCGGAAAGTGCGAGCGCTTGGCATAGACGGAAAGGTAGCCGGCTGGATCGAGAACTGGCTAAGTGGCAGACGGCAACGGGTGGTGGTAAATGGACAGTCTTCTGAGTGGGTGCCCGTTACTAGCGGGGTGCCTCAAGGTTCTGTCCTGGGACCACTACTATTTATCATCTACGTCAACGACATGGACGGTGACATGGTTGCCAAGATTTCCAAATTTGCCGACGATACGAAGCTTGGTATGAACGTTGCAAAGGATGGAAATACTGCCCGCCTGCAGGAAGATCTTGGGAAGATTGGGGAGTGGTCGGACACGTGGCAAATGCCTTTTAACGTGGGCAAATGCAAAGTGATGCATATCGGCCACAGAAACCCCCAATCTCAGTATATCCTTAAGGGCACTGCTATTGAATCCACCGACACTGAGAAGGACTTGGGTGTAACAATCACTAGTGACCTCAAGTTCTCGAAACAGTGCATTGAGGCGGAGAAAAAGGCCCAAAGGATGCTAGGCTATATTAAGCGCCAGTTTGGTTATCGGAACCAGGAGATTGTACTGTGCCTGTACAACTCACTTGTCCGACCGCACCTGGAGTATCCTGTACAATTTTGGAGTCCTTCATTGCGAAAGGACATCGCGAGATTGGAACGCGTACAAGCCAGGGCAACCAAGCTGATTCCCTCTATCCGACATAAAAGTTATGAGGATAGACTAAGGGAATTAGATCTGTTCTCGCTGGAAACCCGTAGACTGCGTGGTCAGCTCATCGAAGTTTTCAAAATACTTCGAGGGTTCGACAATGTTGACTACCGGCATATTTTCACACTGAGTGAGAACAGAACGCGCAATCACGGCTTCAAACTTGAACTGAAGCGTTACAACCGCAATCTGTGTGGAAACTTTTTCACCTACAGTATCTGCGGTAAGTGGAACGCACTTCCAGTGGAAGTTGTCAACAGTGAATCTGTTGACCAGTTTAAGTCAAGACTAGACAAGGTCTTGAAAAGTGGCCGTTTAGGGACGCAAAACAATTGAGCAGCCTTGTGCCCGCTCGATTGCAAGTCCAATGGTACCCTCTTTGAATGGACCGTAAGGTCTCCTAGGGTACCTTTTTTCCTTGTTGTTACTCCTTGTTGTTACACTCTCTCTCTCTCTCTCTCTCTCTCTCTCTCTCTCTCTCTCTCTCTCTCTCTCTCTCTCTCTCTCTCTCTCTCTCTCTCTCTCTCTCTCTCTCTCTCTCTCTCAAAATGATATTGATAAAATAGTAAGATGGACGGAAAAATGGGAATTGCCCTTAAATCTTGAAAAGTGCAAAATAATGCATATTGGTTATAATAATCCAAGGAGAGAATACAAACTGTTCGACAATGAGATCAAAGAAACTGAAAATGAAAAAGACCTAGGTGTCTACATTACAAACGATCTAAAGTTTTCACGGCAGTGCATCGAAGTCGAAAAGAAAGCGCAAAGGATTTTTGGATATATAAAACGCCAAATCACTTTCAAAAATAAAATTACAATTCTGAATATGTACAATGCACTAGTAAGGCCACAATTAGAATATTGTTCCCAAGCCTGGTCTCCTTACTTAAGAAAAGATATTGAGAAGTTAGAAAAAGTACAAGCCAGAGCCACGAAATTGATTCCAGAACTAAGGAATTATAATTATGAAACAAGATTAGAAAGATTAAATTTATTCAGCCTTGAAACAAGAAGATTGAGAGGTCAATTAATAGAAATGTTTAAAATACTGAAAGGAATAGAAAATGTCGACTCTAATATTTGGTTTCAGTTTAGCACATCTACTACGCGCTCAAACGGAATGAAAATAAAACCCAAGAATTTTCGCACAAATATATGTGGGAACTCATTTGCGTATAAAATTGTGAACAAGTGGAATCAATTACCAGAGGATGTAGTGAAATGTAATACAGTAGAAAATTTTAAAAAGAAATTAGACAAAATTTTAAGAAATCTAACATAATATGTGACGTGACTAATAAGTTAAAATAAAATTTGTATGCTAATTTTAAGATTTACAAAATATTAATTGTATTTATTATAAAATATATTTATTGTATGCAATCATAATAAAATGCTTTTTGACATGAATATGTTGTAAATATTCCTTATAGCTCAGAATCATTAACTAAAGACAAAGAACGAGTTTATGTTCTAATATTGGACGAGAAACCCTAATCTAGGTGGAATGTATATATATATATATATATATATTAGCATGTAAAATATTATATAGAATAAGTAAGTTATGATAGAACAGCAAATTGACAAAAAAGAGTTAACTCTTGAATAATGTAGCACAAGTAGCATAATAAAAAGTTTGGATGTAGCAAATAAATACAAAAAAATAAGTACCTCCATTGAAATGGAACGAATGTTCTTTTGAGGTACTCACTATCCTTGTAACTCCTTGTAACTCCTTGTAACTCTCTTTCTCTCTCTCTCTCTCTCTCTCTCTCTCTCTCTCTCTCTCTCTCTCTCTCTCTCTCTCTCTCTCTCTCTCTCTC